>OY754335.1:100443970-101693970 GCA_963573305.1 Pyrrhosoma nymphula | reverse complement strand
GTTGAAAATTCCACCCGCGCAGGAATCGAACCCCGGACCTCAATGTAAGCAGCCGAGGACTTAACAACACCGCCACCGAGGCCACCGTTTAATTAGACAAGTCGATTTTAACCTCAGCTCAGCCGTCCTGCTGGAGTACCTGGATTCATGGCTAAAGGACTCTTGTGTGAGAGAGCTTCCAATGATAGACAGGCAGTAGATCTAGGGGTTTTCGAGCTGAATTAACTTTACGGCTGTTGATTTTTTCTTGCGGCATTGAGTACGATATACCATTTCGCGGATCAGATGAACTGTGAATATAAGGAGCTGTAGGGAAAGTGGGATCGCGAACACTCCCATGTTTTTCGCAGGAAGGGATAGTAAGGGACCAGATAAACAGAAGAAAATTATTTATCCGTACGAAATCTACCGTGAGAAGTCGGGGAGGATATGCGAGCGACAATATCAGAGATTGAGTGCTTGCAAAGAAAACAATATGGCGGGTTTCTAATTCTCAACCTATTTTAATAACATCTATAATTCTATTATTTTGATGATGTTTTCCTGAGCATTGCGATTTCAATTCGGTCGTCGTCTTTCGCTCGTGGATAAACTGTCCCATAATTTCATTCAAGTGGATCCAAAGATTTCATCTTACTGTAAAAGTAAAGTTTGGAGAAAAAAGCGCAATAGATAAATCAGGAATCTATACAAACATCCAGACATAATAAGTGAGATATAGCCCAGAAGAGTAAGGCGGGCTGGACATATTCTAAGGAAAGAGGATAGGTGTCTGCTGAAATAGGTATTGCACGGGTTTTCTGAAGGAAGAAGACCCCGGGGAAACCACGCCTGAGATGGTGGGACAAAGTGAAGAAGGATATAGAAAAGATCGTAGAAACAGGAAGAGGCAGAATGGTGGATGGGATTTGTTGATGCGGCTAAATATTGCATGCGATATAGATGGCTCTGGTAGTAACTAAGTAAGAGTAAGTAAAGTAAGTACCTCCATGTTTAATAAAATCTTCGGCGTGAGCAGAACAAGCGATTAACAGGCCATGGATCTAATAGAGTGTGCGCTTAAATTACTGCTCCCAATTTCTTTTTGCGGCATGATAAATGAAATGGTGAGAGGATGAATGGAGGAGCAAGGGGAATGAAGTGAGACCGAGACTGGCTCCATCTTTTTCGCCGAAAGGGTTGGCAAGGTAACGAAAAAATACACAAATGTAGGCGAAAATTATTCATACGCACGAAAATTGACGTGAGTGCGGAGGAGGGGAGGAAGTGACGAGAAACGAGGAGTTGAGAGAGAGAGGATTCTGGGGGGAAAAACAAATAAACACTATATTGCGGATTCTTAATACGCCGACCCGCTAACTAACCCTCCTCTTCCACACTCAATCCTCTTCCCGGCCCAACCCCCCGTCGCCTGCCAAGCCTTCCTCAAATAGATTTATTAAGACCGTGGGGAGAGCGAGGTGCACGCGGATATTCCAGGGGGTGCAGGAGACTGGGAGGGGGTTGCCTCCCACCTACCCCCCCGTCGGCGGGGGGCAGAAACACCGCGCAGGTGCGTCATTGGTTCCTGGGGGTCGAGGCCTCGCAGTTGGTTGGGGAGTGTGGGGGTGGAGAGGGAGGCGGAGGGAGAGGAGGAGGCGGGAGGGTTGGCAGAGAGAGGGGGTGGGAGTTGACTCTGCCTACGCAGGAAGAACCCCCGGCGGGCAAAGGGCACGGGGAAGGAGGAGGTTGGCGCGCTCTGAGGAGGCGAGTTTGCAGATGGGGCTGTCGGGGGCGAGGTCGGAGAGGGTGACCGGGGGCGTGCGTCCCCGGAGCTAGGAGGGGGCTCTGGTCGTGGATCTAAGGGGGCCGGGGGGGGGGGGGGGGCAGAGGGGATTTCGGATTCGAGCAGGCACACGGGGAACTACTGAAAGTGACACATAGACGCACGAGGTTGGAAAACGATTTATCTGGACGTCTACGTAGATTTATATATGTAAACTATATCAACCGTATACCCCACGCATACCTTATGCCTCGTTTACATTGGGTACCTTCCATTCGCTCTACTGCGCTAATAATTTCATAACAAAACTGCGCACTTGCCTGCAATTCGTTACAGACCCTGAGCCCTAGGTAGCGCACTTGTAAACAGTGGGGTTATTTTGTAATCTCACCGTTTTAATGACTCTTCGCGGGTAGGCGGGAGACCCGTTTCGCTCTCTTAATGATTGGTTCATGGTCGGCCAAGATTCGATGGTGGCTCCATTTCACGCTCCTTGTGATAGGTGAGATGGAACTATTGAAATACGGAGGAAAATGAAACGGATCAAGAGTCGAAAGAGAGGGTCAGTCAAATGAAAGACCTGCAGATCACCACTTGAGAGCCGAAGATGATCACGCTGCGCTGCCTGGGTGGCGGAGTGGAACTACGAAAAATGACGTAATGTTCCGTAATTAATGACGTATTCTCACTTAAGTTGGCTGGAGCGTTAATCGTGAGTCTTTGAAGGCACATTCTAATAACTTTTCAAGTCGAAAAAAATATTATTGGACCACATATCACTCAAGTACACCTGTTTATACGTTAAAAATCACCATGCATGCAGTAATCTATATGATGCAAGAGTTGTATTTCAAATTTTCGCCTTAGTAAAAGAATTGTTTTAACTTGGATTTTCGGCGTGAAATTCTAAATTTATGAGAAAATGATATCTAAATACGCTTTTCTTAATCGGCATGATACCTTGATATTTATTAGCAGCTATTATAATGATATGAAACTTATTATTTCGCATTTAGGAGAAAATCTATACATAAGTAATCGAATTGTTTCATAATATATGCCGTGTGCCATAAGAGTACTTGTAAAAATGTCATTGAATTGCCAGGAAGCCAAATCGGTAGCATGCAGTTTTTTTCACTATTTTCGATAGATATTACTAATAAGGACACGTATGCAAAGTTTCACGAAAATCTGTACATAAACAAAAATCGCTCCAGCCACCTTAATTGAGATTTCAAAATAATCCCCCAAATCGGGAACAAAGTTGATGTGCACTAAACAACAAAAGAACGGCAATAACTTCATCCGTGATTGTTGTCAAGTATGTTGATTTTCAGTTGAGCCGGCACACATGAATATTTTAAAGTTTAAAATCACTCAGTGAAATAAAGATAAAGTTTTTAACCCGGGAGTGGTCGCTAAGCTACTTATCACGCGAGCGGTCGCGTGTGAGACTTTTTCTCACACTCAGATGTACCATTGATTATCTATCATAGAGCGTTTATTGGCAGTATATTACACTATATTTAGATTTAATTAATTTCTCTTAATGCTCCTTTGAAATAATGATTTCCACATATGCACAATTACTGATACAATGACGTAATCATTGCTACTTTTACTGGCGATGATAGCATTGGGTATTCATGAAGAAAATTACCATTCTCAAGAAGAAATATTTATTTACGAGGACATAATTTCTCATTACTCATAAATTTGCATTAACGTATCTGCTCTCCACGAAATGAATCAACTTTGTCCGCATGTTGCGAAAGTGTAACGCAACTGAGTGATACAAAAACACTAACGTCAGTGGTCGAGCGATGAGGAAAAGTCTCACACCTTGTAGCCGACGGTATTAGACATATCATTACACAGCTGCAGACCCTTCTTTATAGTTTTTGAGACGGTCGGTCAATAGGAAGAGATAAAAAGTCAGCTAGAAGGAAAGGGAACTTATTCTAACTCATGATTACTAAGTGAGCACAAGTGTAAATTTGGTGTGAGATAAAATCTCATGGCGCGACCAATGGCGGGTTAATTACTTACTTTTAACGAATTCAACAAATTTAAAAAAAATATTCGGTCGTGACTGCTGTTCATCCACAGAATGCTACGTACCGGTAGGTTACAAAACATTTCGCCAGCGCACATCGCTCCATTCAACGTCGTTCGTTTGTGCTAAACTGCGCTGATGTTTTCCGATGTGCGCTGAATTCAACACCTTGAATGGAAAGTCCCCATCACGAGGTTTCTACGTTAGTAACTCGAATGCTAGTAAGAATTTCACCGTGCGAACGTCAGCTAGCGCCATTCCCGGTAAACTTGTTTACCACGCTAGAGTTACTTGGGTTGGTGCTGGTTACCGGTATTTGAAATGTGTATGAACGGAAGTTAGTTAAAACCGTGTTGGAAATGCGATTTTCAGAATGGGCAGTCCGGCAGAATGACGGAAGCAAAGATAATATTTTAAAAAACCTTAATCAATGCCGATAGGGAAATATTTCATTTCAACTAGCTCTTACCGGGCGCGGCAACTTTGACTACTTTCTAATTATTTCTATTACGATATTATGTTAAACTACTACGTTACCATCTTTTCACTCACTGGGAGAATTGTCGTGCATTTGCTAGTTTATGCAATAGATCATATATAAGAAATCATTCAGAGTTAACTGCCCTATAGAAAACTGTATACTTGACTTTGCTAATCGAGTCACTGCAAATCTGGGTACTTTGCCATGCATTGTATATGTACATTGCCATATCTTTTTTGTGTAAACAAACATTTCTACAGTACCTACATTTTCCTCCAATAGCAGACATTTTTGTGCAATAATACCAATAATAATAAAACCAATAATAAACCCTCTAAGAAAAACTAGCATATGATATTCGTGGGCTACTGGTTTTCTCCTGCAGTTTTACCTTGGTAATACATGCAATGCATGAACAAGTTTTTAGTTTTTTCCCAGCGTATGATTTGAGTGAAGTCTTCATGTGTTTGCTTTCCACCAGGTCTGGTTATGCCCTGCCAACGCTTCCTTGGCTATGTCCGCCATCGTCATCAGGAATGACGTTGGCAGCGTCAGTCGATCCCTTACATTTATTTGCGACGAAATTTAGAATCCTTTTTTCTTAATATTTCCCTTTTTAGAAGTAAATAAAAGGCGTTATTTAAAATAAAATTTCTTATTTTTACAAAAGCAAAATACTTGCAATTTTACCACTGAGTAAATCAAATATTGCATAACTGCAAGTTGTTATTTATATAATTATGGAACGGTTCTACCACATTGCACCTGAATCTGTATTTTATTTTTTTGTAATTTTTTTCATTTTTTCACTTTTTACTTTTAAGTGCCAGATGAAAAGTAAAAAACAACCTATAGAAATTCATATAGTAATAACAAGAAAAGGAATCTGAATTCAAATATGTAATTGTAGTAAAAGAATTTTTTTGATGTTTGGATGAAGTTTTCAGGAGATTCCATGGCAATTTTATGTTTCATGAAATTTACAGATGGTTCCACGAAGTTTTTGGACGTTTCTGTGAAGTTTCCTAAATGTTCAAAGAAATTTCTAAAAGTTCATGAAAATGATAATGACTACAATGTGACGGTTGGATTGACACACGATCAGTCTAAATAAAAAGCAATTTAAAAAACTCATACCGTGATTATTAAGCTCTACAAATTTAAACATATTTACGTGACATATGTTGAAAGGAAGCTCGTAACATTTCTTATTTTATTCGGAAACGTTTATAGCCTTAATTTTTTTTCATTCCCCAACTCACCCAAATTTTAATTGTGCTATTACTTTCGCGTTCCCTGCATTTCAGCTCATTATCCTCGTCGCGTAATATGCAATGTGTGTAAACAAGCGATTACTTTTGGTTTTGTATTTATATGCAACCATACGTGTTCCCTCTTCTCCTTCTGTTTTACTGTGTCATTTTACCTAATGTCTCTTCTACACCTACGTGGTACTCTACAAGCCACCTTAATGGTTTTCGGCAGGGGATGACTCCGCATCAGGCATGCACTAACCGTCAATAACACTATGACGCTGTTAAGAGCTATTTTACTCGCTGCAATGTTAAGTGAAGTCAAG
This sequence comes from Pyrrhosoma nymphula, assembly GCA_963573305.1. Taxonomy (NCBI): domain Eukaryota; kingdom Metazoa; phylum Arthropoda; class Insecta; order Odonata; family Coenagrionidae; genus Pyrrhosoma; species Pyrrhosoma nymphula. The sequence goes on along the minus strand of OY754335.1, from coordinate 101,688,089 downwards.
TATCGTACGTTGAGAGTTATTTCACCTGCATCTACATATATGAAGTACTGTGCAAGCCACCATTAGGGTGTGTGGCACGGGTTGTTTTCACACCAGGCATGCAGCACTCGTCCCAGTTCAAATCAGGAACTCGCATATTCCCCTTGCCGCTTGAAGCAGACCAAAAAGCAGTCAGGAGAACAGTGCGCAGTCAAACCAGAAACTGGCAGAGTGCTACGTAAACGAACATTCAAACATGCAGTACACTGGAATAGAATCAAATGCTGGTAAACATTACTAATTCTAATGAAAAGTCTACTCTACCTAGTGAGGGTGAGAGTTTCATATGATTCATCAATCAAAACTATTATGACCCCTTATTGTACGCGGAAAAAATGACATTTTTAATCTATTGGTTCTGCAGTCTATTTTCTTTATTGTATTCCTGTGATCGTTTCTACCGTAATTCGTCGGCACCATAGGCGTATCCAGGGGGAGGAATTTGGGGATTGTATTGATAAAAAACGTATAAAATGACGTGTTTAACACATGCTAATAGTAGACCTATAGATCACCTTCAATAACATAATAGAACACCTTCAAAACGTCATTTTAAGATGTATATTTGTCAAAATCCCCGAATTCCCGTTTTACATGGGGGGTATTCCATACCATTGCATACATAAGGGGTTATTGGGGGTGGTGACCCCCCTCTTCAGACGCTTCTAGATACGCCTATGGTTGGCACTAGTAAAGTACGTTGAATGTCCGGTAAAAAGATATGGCTTTTAATCATTCTTATCATGTGGGTTTGGCTCTGCACTCAGTCATATCGTATCCAACATACAAAACGTGCAATAGTCATTGGATAAAATTAGCATTCTTCGAAGAAATGGAAAACCAATAAAAATATATAAAAAGCAAGCAAAGTATTACCATGTGTTTTATTGAATGCTTTGGCCACAGCCATCGTCTTCCCTAACCGTACGCGATAGCCTCTTCCCAAGGAGATCAGACAACGGGGCCGGATATGGAAACCATCGAGGTTAAAAAAAAATTCGAGGCGTGAATGAGATAGGGAGAAGTGAGACTGTGGGAGATTGTGCAAATCCCACTCAGTTCAACACTCGCATGAGGAAAATTTCTCGCCCCGCCCACGGGATCTTTGATGACGCATCAGCACCGTGTGTTGGGGCATTAATCCCCTTCCACCTCCTTCCTCGGCCACACCTCCCACACCCAGTGGGTACCCACCCAAGCTCCCCTTCACGTGTTTCTTCCCCTTATAACTCTGCCACCAACCATTCCTCTCACCCCCTCTCCTCATCCCTACTTCCCTCTTCAATTTGGCGTACGACCCCCTCTCCCATCACAACCCCCTCCCTCCCCCCACCTCCCTCCGCTTCACCCCCCTCCGCAACCACCCCACCAAGACATTCCCAACCCCCGGCCATACTCCCAGCGACTAAAAATAACACACGCAACAGGCCGGGGGCTGGTAAGCGTCAAGATGGACAGACAGGGGCGTGGGTGGGAGCCGAACTACCACGAGAGCTGGGCTGCGAGTGGGTTTTCGCTGGGGTGGTTTGCCTCGGAAAAGCTTTCTCCGGGGCAGTAATAGACACCATTATCATCTTTATGTACATCTACGTAATACCCTGCAAGCCACCTCAAGGGTGTGTTGCAGGGGATGATTTATCACCATCATGATCACTACACTGTACAACAGCTGCCAATGAAACTTTTAACTAGGTTTGTCAATACTTAGTGTGACTGGTTATTTGATTTTCTCCCTAATACTAGCATGCTTACCTACTACCTAGTATTAACAGCATGCTTTTAGTATAATTCTTTTATCTCTGGCAATTTTTGTAGCTGTAAATGAGAATGAAATTAGGGAACTAGAATGCAGAACGGACAGATTTAAAATTTCATATTTCCCGCGAATGATAAGAGACCATAACAGCTGCCAATGAGACTTTTAGCTAGGTTTGTCGATAGGTAGTGCAGCTCTTAGTAGTAGTAGTAGCTGCCCCTAATTCTTGTATCCTTATCTGCTACCTAGTACTTACAGCATGGTGTGTATGTTTTCTATAACTCTTGAATCTCTGTCCGTATTTGTAGTTGCAATATGCATAAATACTAACGGTCCCTCTAATATTGGTAGAATTTCTGTGGCGTAGCGCATGCTTGTGAGGCTTCGCCTCGTGACAGGCATTAGCGATTTATGCTAGTACATCATTAGTCGTAGATACACTAACTTTAGGGTATTGTGTAATGCATGGTGGTGACTACTCACCCCCTGCCATACTCCCTTGAGGTGGCTTGTAGGGTATTTTGTAGATGTAGAAAATATTATCGATGCCTCTAACATTACTAAAATCCTAGTGTAGTGCATGTTTGTGAGGCTTCACCATCTGACAAGCATTTGTGATTTATGGTAATGCTTCAATAGTCGTAGTTACAATAAATTTAATATGATATAGTGTAATGCATGCTGGTGAATACTCACACCCTGCCGCACACCCTTGAGGTGGCTTGCAGGGAAATTTGTAGATGTAAATGTACCACAATAAAGTTAATGAAGCCATCACGATTGTTGCATTAGGAAAAACTCATCCAAATACTTGTCAGGAGGTGACAATTTACAAACGTGCATTCACTATTGGGATTCACCTGAAGTTAGAGAAACTATTTATATAAATGTATTTTTCCATTACATGAACGGACAGAGATACCGGAGTTATATATATCCGGTATAACCGCAGTTATACCGGAAACATGAACGACGTGCTGTTAGTACTGACTGGCATGAGTGGACAATTTCACAAATGAATGGGTTTTCTGTGCCGGGAATCGAACAGTTGAGATTCAGATTCCACCTACCCTAGAAGGAATCGCTTTTGAAATTATGAAGCCTTAGTAATTTGAAAGCTCTAAGCTTAGTCTGCACGTCAGAATGATTCTCATGCCATGAAACATGTTCCCTCTCCTATTTAAACCTAATACATTCATCTCGGAAGATAAAAAATATTGTTCACTAGCTATCACCGTGTTTAGTAGTTTCTTTGAAGCGTTATTCTTCCATCCTGTGCCAGGATTCGAATTTCTGACCTTTGGCTTTTCATTTTCCTAGTTATGATTGATTATTAGAAGAGAAGAAGGTGGTCGTAACCACGTTTGCTCAGATGATGAAACACGAGAACTGTTTCCTACATATTTTCCGTGAAGTCTCCCTGGAATTAGAAAACATGAGCAGCGTAGTGGTGTATGTATTAGCCCTGAAACCGGAACGTTTTTGGTCTAGACTATCCCGCGCTAGGCATCTAGACTCTGGGATGTTCATAAGGGCATAAGTGGAAAGGAATTAATCTACATGGTACCATGAAAGAGCGCGTGGAAGAGAGTGAATTTTTACCAAAACACGCTCTACATTATACGCTGCATAGTGCATGATAATATGTAGATGATGTAGAAGGATCCCCATTGACAGTGGCTTTTTCCCAATATTACTGCTCTTTGTGAGTGATTTCCTTGATGAACTGTCATTTCCAAAAACATCAGTATCCTATAGACCCTTCGTATAAGGATTCTTAGTGAATAAGGAAACCTTTGTCACGTAATGGTCTGCATATGGAAATAAAAAGGTCCGCGCTTTGACTCTCGGTTCGGAAACGTTTTCCTCCGGTAATAGCCAACGCATTATTTGCCGTTCACTGCGTCAGTTGAAAAAAGTCTTGCACCAATCGGGAAGTAGTGGGAGTATGCGTAGTGGGTAGGTGATAAGGTGGAGGAGGTAGCTTCTCCTGAGGTTAGGAGAAACAACCATTCGCGGATGTGACGTTGGTTGGAGGGGAGGTGTCAGGCTAATTGAAAAAGAAAAGAATGTTCCGGGGTTTCAGGGGGGTTAAGGGTGGGGTTAAGAGTGGCTCCAGAATGAGTGGGTAGATGCCAAAGGCTTTCTGACGGCCCCCGAGTAATTGCCATCAAATTGAAGATGATGAGCGTGTTTCATTTTGGTCTTCGCCCTTTGAGACGGCTATTTATAACTCCGGGGCGAGTTACGGATGAGTAATTAGCGTCACTGCTCGTTTTCCGTCGTCTTTGCTTATCTCTCGCGGTCTCCCCAGACCGCGCTCATATCTCTCGGAGTCTTCTTATTTTCCCTCTCTTCAATTTCCTCTTCACCGCTCCCTTGAGAACCGCTCCGCAGCCAGAGGAATATGGGACATTTTACGCTCACTTGTCCTCAGAGAGAAGTTCTTTTAGAATGCCATTTTCTTTATTTAGTGCCTAGTCATCTTTCCAGTGATGGTTTACCCGTGCAACTAGCTAAAGCTACTAAGGCTGTGAAAGTACTTTCGAGACATTGGTGATAACGTTCCATAATTTCAAAAAATTCTTTCATGTGGTTTGATACTTTCACTAAATCCATAACAGCTGGAACCAATTGAAAACGAGTCGCTAATTCAATATTCTTTCAAGTCTGGATCACTTCTTGTCACCCTCACCATTAATTTCATGACTGATGGAATTAACTCAGGTCTCATTTGAGGAATAAAATATTGCTCAATTAGATGGGAAATTACAGTTGAATGCGTCTGCTTTATTCCACATTATTATTTTTTCATATTGGGTTTTTGAAGCATTTATTTGATATCACATTTTTATCTGCCAGTTGCACGCAAGGAAACATCAGCAGACGTAATGTTGAGCATTTTTTGGCTTATCGGCGAATAAACTATAGTTTACAATCGTGCCATAAAAAATATTTTTTTTTCATGATTTCATAGTATAATAAAGCGGAAACAGGCTTTGAAAAGCTCATTTTCTCTAGCAAGGGCATGTTTACAAAAAAATATTGTTTGCATGCTTGTTTGTGCTCACACTATGAGAATAAAGGTACAGGAATTATTACATAACTTATGTTGTGTCTTTTATGTTTGAGCGCTGGGATGATAATTTATAAACTTATTTTGGCAAGATACCAATCTCAGAGTTACATTTTAAGAGGATTCCGCTTGGAACTCCCTAGATTTCCATAAATAAAAATAATTGCTAGGGATTTTGGCTCGTGATCAGTTGTTCTTGGAAGTTGGAAGGCCGAATGCCAAAATTTAAATCCCTCTTGAAGCATAATTGATGGATGTTTTACATTTGAGCAATCGACGGTCGTGATTTAAAACTTACACGGGTGTCGACGAATATTTTAGCCCTTTGCTTTACCAAATGCGATACATTTAGGTTTCTTCTCCATTGTGATTGCTCATTTAAATATTGAATTTGATTTTATGAACCCTAAAATATTGATCTACAAAAGCTGTTAGGATTGTGAATACACAGAATTTGAGGATAAAAGTTCACGAAAAATAATATTTACCAGCGTAAAAGATTTACGTCTTCCATCCACGATCGTACTCCCGGTGATTGATTTTTTTAGTTGTTCAAGAACTTTTCTCTTTTCCTGTTACTTTTATAAAATAAATAAGTAACACGACTATCCGAAGCTTCATTGTAGTAAGCGTTGCCGCCAGCTACTCTGGTACCAGGTTACATATTCATATATTATTCATAAGTTATGGAAATTACACAATTCGTAACCTTTGGTGGATAAGTGTGAAAATTGAAGTGAAATTTATGATTTTTTTCTCTATTTATTTTAATTCAGTGATACGAACATTATAGATAGGAAACATTGGGTTATTTAAACAATTTACTTAAAGTTTTCTTTTGAAATAAATAATGACATAGTATTTGTTTGTAAGTAATGTAAGGACATTCACTCAGAAGTTGAGAGTAGTATTTCAACCGCTTTCATTTCTAAAGCTAAGAGTTATTTTCCCCTCCGGCATCTGGCATTGTTTAATGTAGGATGTAAACGTGCAAGTGACCTCCAGCCGAATCATTTCAAATTATAACTATCACAAATAAAAATATGTTTATTCAAATGTTTCTTAGTGCTGCCTTTTTAATTTAATTCTATGTATTTTACTTATATTTATATCTCAAAAAATGTTTTATGTAAAACGGTGGTTAGTGCTGTATTTTTCTATTAATTGTGTGATATGAAGTCATTTTACACCAAGGCTTTTAGGTTTTTAATAGTAGTATCATAAAATTTGATCTTTGTCCTATTATTGAACAAAACTATAGTTTCTTTCGTTTTGGTGCAGCTCTAATGCTTTGTCTCACTTTTGTAGGAGCCCAGTGGTCTGTATTATTAAATTGTACTCGCACAGATATGATGTTATGATTTCAGCGTTTGACAGAGCAGTTTAGTGCTTTTAATGTCGACATCAGCCTCTACTATTTTTCACATTTTAAGACTGGGTGAATGAGAGTTTGGCATGAAGATATCGGGGTATTTTCTGTTAATTCGATCAAAGCCATGGGTGTAAGAATCAAGTACAGTTCAAGGCGTATGTGGGCCTATTGATATGAATGAAGGGATTTAAGAAGGATTGACAAAAGTTTTTTAAGAAAAAATCTGAAGAGTTGACCGGGAGATGAAAATTTTTCACAGTTTTGGAAGGAATTAATCCAGTAAAAGAATTAAGTCATTTTTTCGTGGATTTTTTGCGACTTGGGAAACCCTTTGCCGTTTGCTAATAACGCTTGGACTTAAGTCTGCAGTAGCAGAATTATAAACGCGGGGTGCTGTGGCAATGCCCCAGGAAACTACCCTAATGTCATTACAGGACTCATATGAATTTGAAGAATGTGATGTAGTTAAGAGAACCAGCAGATTTCTTTTCGCCTTTTGTACTCTTTCCTGCATGCGTAGGTAGTATAATATGAAGGCGCCTTTAAGGAGATCTTGGGGGGAGGTGGCCCTAGTCATAATCGAGACCATATTCTAATTTTATTTTTTAAATTCAGCTTCTGTAAGAAGCATAAAATAAATATTGTAATATTAATGGCGCAAAGATATAGTTATATATGGCCAAAATTCTCAGCAATTAAATAAATAAAGCTACATAAGTCTTTATTTGACTCATTTTTTCCTGCCGTACGGCTGAAAACCCTTCAAAACTGCAGATTTTTTTGCGATTCTGTAAAAATTACCGCGGTGAGTAGTAAATTATTTTTTATAAATAGTTGAGAAAACATGCAATATACGCACCGTTAGTTTTTTGACGAGATCTAGGTTCTAGAAATTCCTAATTTTTTAAATATTCTCCCTCTGGAGCGCACAGCCATAATCTATCCCATGTAAAACAGCTTGCATTTTTAGGCAAATTGCTCGAAAAGTAGTTCGGCAAGGGGTTGATATTTTGATATCATTGGAAGGATGAGTTTTTCTTTAAAATCAGGCCAAATTCATCAAATTATAGGTGAAGTGATTTTTCGCTCAAAGAGGAGATTTTCTGGTTGATGATAAAAAGAAATTTCACAGAAGTGTGTACATGACTGATTGAAATTCATCGGCTGTGGATCAATTTTAACGGTAGTTAATTAAAACAATTACAGTCAAACCTCGGTTAGCGAACGCCTCTGATAACGAACAATTCGGATAACGACCAAAAATTTCGCTAAAAATTTGCCTCGGATAGCGAACAAAATTTCGGTTAGCGAACAGATGTGTAGCGGCCATGTTTGTGTTCGGTGCTGTGCGGCCAAGTGCTTCTCATCTGTCTTTGTGCTGGAGACACGGTTAAGAACACACGTTCATTATCCTAATCGTTGTGTATCCTTCCTCTTTAGTGATTTTTTTACTTTATTTTAATAATCATCAAGCCTTCAATCATGGCACCAAAGAAGTTTAAGAGAGATGGTAGCAGTTCAGTGAGAAGGCAGCGGCCAACAATTGAATTGAAGAAGGAAATGATTGCCAAGTATAAACGAGGCATGCGTGTATCGGATATCGCAAGAGAATACGGCATGTCAAAGTAGACAATCTCGACGATTTTAAAGAAAAAAGCGCAGCTTGAAGAAGCTAATGTGTCAAAAGGAGTAAGTATTATAACAAAGCAAAGGCCTAAAATAATAGACGATGTAGAAAAGTTGTTGCTTTTGTATGTAAATGAAAAACAGTTAGAAGGTGCTAGCATCAGTGAGGCATTTATTGGTGAGAAGGCGCTGCAAATCTACGATGATTTGAAGAAGAAAACCCCAGGGACAAGTGCTTCGAGTGATTTTGTTTTCAAAGCCAGTAGAGGCTGGTTCGAAAATTTTAAGCACAAAACAGGCTTTCTTTAATGTTTTTATTTATATTTAACTCAATTTGTTACTGCATTTTAACTATTCTCATTTAAAAAAGCATAGCTATATAGCCTGTAACTTTCATATAATAGCGAGTCAATAGGAGCTAGGAACCAATTATTCCTATTTCCTTTATTTCTTATGGGGAAAATTGTTTCGGATAGCGAACATTTCGGATAACGACCAGCTTTCTGGAACGGATTGTGGTCGTTATCCGAGGTTTGACTGTAGTTGTAACTCATTTAATCAAATTGAATTTGGCGCTGCAAATGAAATTCGGTCTCGACAATGACACGACTTACACCTTTTAGGTATCTATAATTTCGCGTAGAATCGCATTTGCCGACGAATTTAAGGCATTGGTGAAATGAATTTCTCTGTGTTGGGATGTCAAAATATGAAGTCCGCTTTACCATTTAGTTAGTCCTGTGTATAGGGGCCCTTTGGATCTTACACATTATTACGGTCTCATTAATGAAGCATTGAAATCTCATCTACTAATTGAGAGTTCTTCTCTGAACTCGGGCTTTCGACGAGATTTCATCATGTGGGTGGTATGATACGCTGCCTTCGATTTTTGACTTGAAGATTCTTCGAGAATCCAATTTTACGTGAGCCTGCTGGTGCCAGGTAAACAGTTCCGCTAATTGATTTCCACTGTATTTTAATAAAAGTGTTTTCCTATAAATTAAATTGATTATATCCATAATTTTATTTCACCTGTAATTGAGCTCTCCAAGTGCTACTCTCTCGGAATTTCTGTATTAAAAATATAATTTTCCGCTTTTTTTGTGGCATTTCGTGAACGAATCAGTCTTTTTCAATGTCTCTTACTCTTTTTAAAAAATATTTCCACGCATCTTACTTCCGTCAGAGCTTTGTAGTCTTTTGAGAAACTAAACCTCGAGGACTACTTATTCATAGAGCTCAGCGGCACAAAGGAAACTGCTCCCTAGTTCAAGGCGAAATAACGTGAACTATTATCCAGAAGGTGACGGTGATTGGCTGTGCATTTTCCTCCGCAGTGAATGCCCTCTGTCATTGCAGGTGCACGAAAAAGAGTTTTTTATTGGTCAAACTCGTCTAGATGAGGCTATTCTAATCTTTAAAAGAAATACTGAGAGAGACAATTTGAATTACAAAATGTTAGATGCAGCTTTTTTGGAATTTTTCCTATAATCTGCACCCATCGAACCTTGTCTCTGATTTCCCGCCTCTATTATTCCATCACCTTGTTGCACTTCTCGAGTTGTGATTGTGTTGGTGCGCACGGTTGCCATATTTCCTCTGCCGTTTCCTAAGCTTTACGAGCGTTTATTAGATGAAGAGCTAGGGAGAGATGGAGGCGGTGCCTATTCATAATTCAAGGGACGTAAACTTGATTATATCTGGCAGGTTTGAGGAGCACTCCACGCGAGCAATTTACACCCCTGAGGTGCATAATATATTACGCTGTGGACTGCATTGGACTGGAATGGAGCAGAGGGATACCTAAAGCACCGACTCCTTGACTCGGAGCAAATAAGAAACTTCTTAGGAATACAAATGTTCTTTGTGCCTTACACTAAAGAAAGATTAGCTCTTCATTCTCCCGCCAAAAAGATGGTATTTACAGTTATGTTTAGACCTCGGATTGGATTGGCTGAATGTCTAAAAAATGTTTCAGACCATCACAAATTTGTCCAAAATACATTATTCATTTTTGTTCCTGCGGATTGGTTTGGTATGGTTGCTAGAGCCTCCCATCACGAGGGCTCGGGTTCAAATCCCGGCTCGGGTGGAGAATTTTCAATAAAGTATCGATCCCTACATGGTTTCCAAGTGGATAGCATTTCAAGTACAGTTATCCGTGCGTAGTATGGGAAGTTTAACAGTGCTTATTTTGTTAAGAGCAGAATAATGCGATTGCTCTCTCCACCCTTTCTCCATTTCTTCCTCCCAGGCTTCTTCTATATCTTTCTTCCCTCACTAACCTTGTCATTCACTTGTCCTGAAACACGTGAATGACCTCAGTCGTCAGCATGAATATACATATAGATGTAAATCTTCGGCGCCACTGTACGGGCAGCAGTGTTGCCCAGCTCTCCGCAAAAGATAGGTCGGCACTGCAATCAGCATGTTTCGCTTGTGTGTGCCAAAAATGGTTGGTGTTAATAGGGAAACCAATTCCGGTACCTTTATTTCTAGTATCTCCGTTTGAATCACGGCCTTTCTTTATTATAGACCTTCTCTAGAGTGGCGGCGCTACAATCTGCTTGGTCCTGATTTTTCGGTGCATACGGAATGTACGGCAACTCCCACTAGGGACCAGTTTAGGATCCATATGTATATTAATGGTTTTCAGTCAACTCCCCCAAATAACCAAACAATTGGTGTAGTTGTTAGAGTATTGGTGGTGCAATACTCGGCGGGACTCGTCGACGGAGAGCTAGAGATAAGGGTGGGAGTAGCAAGCGATAATAAGCGGCCAGACGTATGTCTCCCGCGGGGACATCTGGAAAGATCTCCGGACTCATTGCCACACATTCTACTTCCCTCCCATACAATCTCCGACATCACCCTTTTACCTAGACGATTGCCTTCTAATCCTGCGATTCCCACTTTAATCTTTCCCTCCATTTAAGATTGGGTTTGAATCCCGGCCGTGGTAAACATTTTAGAGTGAAATACAGACCCCTAATTGCGTGTGACGGGACAAGCACTTTGTGGGTATTCATTCCATAAAATTGCGAGTTTAACTTTAGATTTATATGCTGCATTTCGCCAAGAGTAGACTAATGCCTGCTCGGGGTTTTTCTCCACCCTTCATCCTTTCCCAAAATAAACCTTACCAATCTCTCCACATGTCCTTAGCAGCGTAAATTACCTCAAATATCGGTGACCTCCCCGAATTCCAAGACTTACAGCCATCATTCGGTCCCTCTGCAGGGTAGAATCTACTTGAAAAGGTGAGAGTCGATTTTTAAAAAGATAGTAAACCTGAGGGAACTCCTATCCGGAAAGAATCGAGCTTGTTTCTTTTTGTTGAGTTTCGTGAAGTCATTAATCATCCTCCCGATAAAAGTGGATTTATCCGTGGATTTACAACGGCAGTAGCTATCATAGGAGTAATCCGACGGCCGAGGTCATTCATTTCACCAAGGGGATAAATGCCGGTGGTTTTTCCTGGGATTCTTATCAATTCATACCACGGGAGAACCTCCTTTTGTGCAGACGTGAGTTGGGCCAAGTCAAAGGCGGAGATAGGAGATTGGATGACTCGGACGTTTGTTGCGGCAGGATACTGACAAAGATCAGTTAGACGGCTGGTAAAGCATAAAAGTGTTTTCAAAGGACGGTAGAAGGTAAAAAGTATTATGAAGACCTCAAAAGTTTGGCGAGTGACGATATCGGGCAGATTTTATGCTGGCATCAAAATCGACGTGTTCTGATGAAAATATTGGGAAAATTTAGAAAATCTTGGTACATAATCGCTCTAAATATTCATTGAGCAAATCTTAAATCATTATTTTTCATTTAAGCTACTTAACGTCATCGATTATGGTAAAAATTGGAATGAAAAACAGTCGTAAGAAGTCATTAAAAATAGATCTTTGCTTTAAAAGTAGATGGTGAGGGTAAAAAAAATTCTAAGACGATATTTAGTGTAATTTAGGCGCAGCTGTAAGGCGTCAATATATTTAAAGAAAATATCTGAATCTGGTAATATGCGGTGTAAATATTAAGAACTAAATATTTGTTTTACATTTTTATGACAATGAACTTGGTGAGGGAAAAATAAGTCTTAATATTGATCTCAAAGAGACAGTCACTCTTTCGTAACATCTTATCATGGTCCCATATAGCTAATGTTGAGTGGGATTTTATTACTAACCTCTAAAGTGCATGATTTCTCACACTGCGTTATGCCTTACGCATGTTATCCATGTCTCTATCGGCAGCTAGATCCGGCTTCCTGCGATAACGTCAAATATTACATCCCATCCGGCTGACTCCGCTTAAAGTGCTGTGCACGCTATTGGAATCTAAATTACACTTTCAATAACCTTCCATACCTATAAGAATCGGCCTTTCCACCTCCTCAATCGGCTTACCAAATTGGATTCATTATTTCTCACGGTGAAGTTTTCTTTGAAAATTGTGGAAACCACACTGGTTTGGGCGTTTTTGTGTATCTTTCATGCCCACCTAGCATCTACAGTCGGAGCAATATTGTGGTTAGTATTGATGAAAATTTGGAAAAAGCGTTCATATTTTATGTGAATAAAGTATTGCGAGTAGCTTATTTTAGGCTTATATTGTTATAAGTATAGTATTTGTTTGAATTTATGTTACTTCTTAGCAGTCCATACAGCTCGAGAGCAAAGAGGAGTCTAAAAGGTGTCAAAAGGAGAACAAATAATGAATGCAGATTCCAATGCCACCGCGAGAGGTTATCGCGCTTAAGGGAGGAGGAGTAGGAAGGTGGGGGAGGCTCATATTGATCTCCCCGCCCCCCGAGGATTAACATCCCTCGCACAGAAGAACTGTGTTTTTTTTTACTCGCGAAATGGATCTGATACAAAAGCATTGGCATCGGAGGAGATAAAGGGAAGAGTATTAAATTCCAGCTTATCTGGGTGACGCATTGATTCGGTCCCATTGTCAGCAGAATTTCAGTTGTAGCTATTAATACGGAGGGATGAATGATTTTAATTTTCAGAGGCATTACATTCAAAATTCAAAGACTCTCGAATGATATTCATTTGCCCGAGGACTCATTTTCTCTTGGCACGGTGTGAAAATGAATAGAGATGGCAACAAAAAATGCTTTATGGATGTTTCATTATAAGAACAAGGGTATAACAACCTTTAATTCACCTGGAGCTTTCACAGTTCCTCATTGAGATAGCCATTGCCTAAAACATATTGTATTTATCTGAAAATACCGTAGAATATCATCCGAAGTTGAACTTTTGGGTTTATTGTGAAGGACGGTGTAATTAAGTTGGTGTTAACAGCGTTAGGTGTAAAGGTAACGTTGTGACAAACTCGTTGACTATTTAGTTTTTAAATTCAAATGCTTATAGTTCCCCACTTGAATGGCCTGAAATAATGTAATAACCTATTTTTGAAAAAAGGAATTTGTGAATAATGTCACGTTCTCCTAATACGACTGCATTAAATGTTACTTCAATAAGGGTACCACTATGTTTTTCACCTGATTACTTGAGTATCCTTGATTATTCCGAAATAACGTTTACAATTGGCGTTCATCTTATTGAATCTCGCCAATTGCTGTCGGTCTCCGACGATTTCGATGAGATCGGGCTGGTGTGGTAACTGAAGTAGTGGCTTCCTATTCCGTGGGCCCGGGTTCAATTCCAGTTGGGTTGCTTAAGAGAACTTCAAGAACTTCATCCGTTGGATGGGATGCAAAACTATGAAACACTCATCGTCTTTCGTTAAGAGTAGAGGCTAATTCTGACGACGGGCTACTCTCCATCCTTCCTCCATTCCTCAATGTAATCCTTACCTTAACAACCTTCGTCCTCAACCTTTAGCAAGGTTGCAAAAATGACTACAATTGTCGGTTACCTCCCCTAGTAACAACAATCAAAGCAAATCCCTAATTGTGGAACTCAACCATTTACTCTGCTACAAAAGCGGATTGTTATGGGACAAGCACACTCGTTCCATGTCAACGCTCATCAACGGAACCAGGTTTTTAGGATGTATGTGTGAGCGCCTTTCATTTCTGGAACACGAAAAATGAATGCATGATGTGGTCATGACTCGCCACATTCGGCAATTCTCATTCCACTCGTTAATAGTCGCGACCAAGTCTCGCGTCTTCTGGGTGACCTGAATTTGTTTTGCGCGGAAAGAAAATATAACTGCTGAGATGCAAGGGACGACGCTTAACAGGAAAGAAGGCTCATCGTCCACGACAAAAAACAATGGTTCTCATTGTTTCCACTCTCGGATTCCCAGAGGGTGTTGCCATAGCGTGTTTTGGATTCTACTAGCCCAGAAGAAAATGTGTACGCGATTCATTTTCTCCCGGCGATGAGAATGATATTTCGACGTAAATCTACGAAAACAAACTCTTATCTACTTTTCGAGAATTACTGCGCCCTTTAGGGATTTTTTTACACAATTTAGATTGCTAATTAATGAAAGAATTCTCTATGAAAATGTATCTCAATAAAAAACGAAATGCCGCAGCTTTAGCATAGTTTAACAGCATTGAATGTCTCCAGCCGGACGTTCATATTGAACAAAAAGGGAGGAATCAGGCGAGATGTTGTGGAATATGAACACAATAAGAACTAAGATATTACAATTTTCCACAGATAAAGTTTTAATCGACCCGGGTTTCGGGTGACCTGATGATGATGCAGTGCATCGAATCCCGGGTCGATTAAAACTTTATCTGTGGAAAATTGTAATATCTTAGTTCTTATTATGTTCATATTGAATATAATGCACCTTTTTGAGTTTTTGACCGAAGCACGAATCATTTGTTACCTTACGTTTCCATATGTTTGCCTACTTCTGTTTTCCACTGCCATGTTATTGACACCGTATTTCGCTTTTCGGCATGTATTAAAGTTTTTTTTCAAGAGAAAAAAGTTTATTTTTTTCTAACTTTTTTTCAAATTAAAAAATTTACGTTGTATAATATACCGACGATTTAATATTTTTTATAATTTATGACACAAAAATTAAACCAAGTATATCATCATATACAAAATAGTATTGGTAACATTATTTTTTATAATCTATGGCATAAAAATTTAAACAAGGTACATCATCATATACGAAATAGTATTGGTAACAGTAATAGTATTGGTGATAGTCTTTCATTGCGTATAATTTGGTTTTATGTATCTATTCATCACGATGGTTAAAATTATCAATTGGATGGGAAAATTGCAGAGATAATGGTATCCATAATTCAGTGAGACAATCATGAAGAAAGTGGAGAGGAAAAAAAAACAAAATAAATCATTTAGGTCCTGCTAAGCCTAAACGGCTTCTCAGCAGATGCCGTTTGTTAATTTTTTTTTCTCGCCTCTGACGTTGTTGCCCAAGGATTCCGTGTGATGACGACCGCGGAGGCCTTGCCTCCCCCGCTTCTGGGCATGACACCCGCCCCATTGGGTGGTGTCCCGTAGTTGTCAGGATACAATTCTCTTTAAATCAATTCCATTTGCAGGTAACGATATTCCCAATCACCGCCTCCTCCCACGGTATTTTAACGTGATACCATCACGCGAACTACCTTTTACCTGGCTCCTACCCTTCGACCTATCTGGCATGGGATGTCCTACCGGGAATAATCGGCATTGCTCCCGCCAAGTTCCAAGGTATCCCAGGGTCTAAGGAACTCCCAGGTTCCAAGTCCAAGGGAGAGGCGAATCCATATAATCTCCTATATTTGGAAGTTTTTGATCGTATTATTATTCCCTGTTAAGGAGCAGATATACGTTGCAACGCACGAACAGATAGTAGTGAATCTATGATAACGCTGGAATCGGTTGACGCAAGTACGTAGACACGAATAAATACATGACGCCACACACGCTACTGAATATGGATGGCTGAAGTGAGGGTAAAAAACCCGTCTCCCACGTGCGTCCTAGAATATTTCTGTTTGCCGAAGAAGATTGTGTGGTCCATAGAGGGAAAGGAATTGCCTTTGGTTGCCACGAGCAGCGGGAGAAGATGGATGTCACGACGGTCACATTTTTTTAACGGCGGAAAAAAAGAAAATATTTTTTTTCGGTGGTGAATGCAGAGAGTGAGGTTGAGATGGGGCCAAGAGGAGGAACGTGCCGTGGCATCGCATTGCTCGCTAACGCCATCAATCTCTGAACTGACTGATGTTGTATGCGCACGCTTGTTTTCGTATATTTTTCCTTCCCGCAAGTGTTTTTCACGCGTAGTGTCGAAATTTTATAGAACGTCAAGTGCCGCTTCTAAATGGTTGGACTCCAAAAGTACTTTGTATGGTAGAGCCGTTCTCCTCAATACTCCTTTAGATGCCAGTGGCATTTTGCTAAAAGAATTTCAGACTGAATAACTGTCGCGAAATTTCTTCCAAGCAGCAGAGCATTAAGCATTAGTTTCCTGGCTAGCTTGAAGGGCGATGTAATGATATCTAAGCATATGGATTGTACAAGATTACTTTGGAAAAGTATCTTTCTGAGTTGTTTTTTAAATACAGCCTTAAAGCGTGTAACCTCATTTTGTTAATTTCAAAGTAATACGTAATATCTTTTGACTTTTTTTCAGTCACTTTTCAAAGACCAATGTGTCTTTATATACTAGTTTAGAGGCATAACATTCCGTGTCACCCAAAAACTTATAGAAATTTCAAGAAAAACTCTAACTTAATCGTCTCAGGCTCAACTTTGTGGAAGTTCATTTTATAAATGAAAAGGAAAACTTTGGTTTATTCCACCAATTTATTTTAGAGCCTTTATTCCAAAAACTAGTAGTACCATAAAATAAATTGGTAGAATTGAACACAGTTTTCCTTTTCATTTATAAAAACTCTGATGTTAATAAAAACAACATAATAGCGTTTTATAATTCACTTTGAATCGAGATAGCACTATAAGTGTTTGCTATAAATTTTTGCTTAATATGCTTTTATTTTTAATGGCAAAGTTGTTAAAAAAAGATTGAGTTTGGTTTACGATATGTTGCTTACTCTTGCTTTTAATTTTTATGCATTAAGGCATTTGATTCAGGATTTACATATTCTTTATCTGAATGTTCTAAAAACTTATTACCGCAGTTATGAAATTTTGCTTCAGACACATAATCGCATATTTTGCATTTCTATGGATTAAATTCTCAAATTAAATAGGAATTCAAAATGAATTTACTATACTCATGTTTAAGAAAGTTTAACGGAAAAACCATTATGAGAGTATCGTTGTATTTTTTCATTTACGTTTTTGGATACATATTTCTGCTGAATGTAGCCCTTGAAGTTTTAAGTTGTACTCTTTATAATATTATAGTATTGCTTCAATTATAAAAAAAATCTTACATGATGGCACCAAGAGTGGTTGATTTACCTGGCCTATTTTTGTACTCTGCTATTTTTCTATCGTATAACTCTATTTTAAGCATATTATTGTACATATAGCCGTAGATCTGATATAACGTACGTAGATAATAACTCCATTCTATTGTTTTGTGTAGTATAGTACGGTAGTGCGAATGGTAAATAATCTGTGTAGCATTATATCATATAAAAAAGTGCAAGAATAATTTTAGTTGCATAGCCAAGTTCTACGTGAAAATTGAGGCTATCATAGCTACAGCATATTAGTTGCGCGGAATAACCAGGATATTCTCCTAATTAATGAAGGCTTAATTTCATTGTATTTAGCTACCAATGGGAGTGAACCAGTTTAAATAGGCTTAATTATTTATCCTTGCCTTTATATATTATTTATTTCTCCACCTAGACTAATTTTTATCAGCATAATGTCTATTTCCACGCGTCCCATGTTGATATAGAATAGGAGCCCTAGATCCCAGTCCCTAAGCAGAAAAAATGTTTTCAAGTAACTCTGTCTTCTTCAAAATGCCTGATGCATGACAAAAAGTCCAAAATTATCTCCTTGGATACTCGCGAAGTCACGGAGGGAGAACTTGCCTTTGGTATACA
Source organism: Pyrrhosoma nymphula (assembly GCA_963573305.1). Classification (NCBI taxonomy): domain Eukaryota; kingdom Metazoa; phylum Arthropoda; class Insecta; order Odonata; family Coenagrionidae; genus Pyrrhosoma; species Pyrrhosoma nymphula. The sequence goes on along the minus strand of OY754335.1, from coordinate 101,670,235 downwards.
TCATTTTTACGAGGAATTTCCAGCTCTAAATAGATGTAAATACAATTTCAACATGTCTTCCAGAAACCGCGATTCTATTTTCGAGCTCACAAGCACCTCTTCTAAAATAGCAATAAAAATGTTCACAGTCGAAAATTACGCCTCTCGCGAATCCTTTCCAGGAATCTGTTTCGAGTCCTATTTCGAGCGTCGCAAGATTCCCGGAATCCTTCCAACAGGATCAGCTTCTCCGGCTGCGAAAACCTTCGCTCCTCAGAAACACATTTCAATGATTTCTCTCGTCGCGCTGGTAGTCGGATAAATTTAATGAAGCCGCCGAGAACTGAGGACGGATTCGGACAGCACTGCAGGAAAAGCCGCCGGGCAGGGAATAGGGTAGATTGGGATGAGGTTAGGTGTGGGAAAGGGGAAGGGTTCAAGATTTCTCCCTTTTTTCGAACGATGCAAGAGTTCTTTTCACTCTTTTCCTCTCTCGAATGGGGAGAGAAGGTTCTATACGTATAAGGCTCGGTGGGGAGAATCAAATGGGCCCGCCTTAACAGCGACCTCACGTGCCTGATCCTTCCAGGCTCGTTTCGGGGTCTGGGAGAGCGAGTGATATATACATCAAGCGAGATAGAAAGGGAGATGAGGTGGAGTGGGCAGGACGGAAACGACGAGAGAGGAGCGTAGCAGAGAAATGGGCCGTGGGGATGAGCAGCCGAGTGAGCGGTCTGGAGGCGGAGCGGAGACACAATGGAATGAGGAGGACAAGACAGAGACCGGGAGGAAGAAAGCTATAGATTGAGAGAAGCGGACGGAAATAAAGGAAGCTGGGAATGGAAGAAGAAGAGGTGGAAGAAGGGTCAACAGCAACGAAAGAGCGCAGCATATCCTGTGGATCCAGGGGTCCGGAAGCGCTTTCTCCGTTTCAAGGGGCCCCGTGCAAATAGATGCCTTCTTAATGACGCCAACTTGGGGGGGATAAATGCGGGGATAATTCTTTCTGCTCGGGCTCACCAGGCTCTCAGAAGAAAAGATCGGTGGTTTGCTCATCTCGGAGAAAGACTAACCGAGAATGTGGCTTGGAGGTTTTACAGAGCACTGAGTGTTAACTAATGTAGCGTAGCCGGGAAGTTTGGGATTAAAAAATATGCACATTTTTTCTTTTGTGCTAATCTGTATATTTTATTCGTTTTATAAATGATTTAAACGTTTCTTTTATATGAAATGCACGCCCTCTCTTTAAGTATTCCTTATAATATTTCCATTTTATTGTCAAATCCATTTAATGTCTCTTTGTTTTAATATGTACTTTTTCCTTCTTATTTGTATGGCATGATATTACTTGGTTATTAAATTTGTTAAAATTATTATTCATCGATAAATTCTGCGCCGGTTGGATACCTAGCAGACGCTATTAGGTAAGTTAAAGTATACACACTTTCTTCTTTGTATTCAACACATACATTTTTGCTTGGAGATCACTCATAGTTAATCTAGACCGGGTAACCGAAATTTGAATACTCTTTTATTTCCTCGATGAAAATTCTCCCACATACCTCTTTAGAATTGCATTATAGAAAAAATATCAACATTCACATGCCTTCGTCTCGGCCCTAATGCCCTGACTCTGTGCCGTACAAACTGCATCCTAATACGAACTATTATTTAAAGATTTTTTTATTATAACAGCGGTGCTTAATCGCATTCAATTATTAGGGAGACTTCTAAAATTGCCTACTGGTACAGTTAGCTTATTTCCACATTAGTACATTCAAAATGATAGAATTTCTATTGCTGCCGTATCCATTACTACAGTTAAATTGATGAATTGTATTTTGCTACATCATTATACTTTCCTTGAAAAGCCTTACCATGTAGTTTTCTACCATTAATTTATGATGTTTGTCCTTTTTCTCTGCAAAACCTAATGCTGAAATACATTCTTAAACTTCAGTTACAAAAGTTACTGAACACCCGGAATTGTCCTCACTATTTAAAGAAATCCTGTGCGTACGATATTGTTGTACTAAATCTGAATTGGGTTGTATTTCAGAATTCCTTCGATCTAAAGCAATTCAATTGTTTGAAATTATTTTTCATTTTCCAGATATACATTGCAGTGTTTTGTTTGGTTTTATAGCTCTATTCTTAAACTGAAGAAAATTCGCCATTATTAGCTTAGGAGATTTCACAGCTTTTAATGAAGGTATTATCAGTTATATTATTTAAAAAATTAAAAGAGCGATGTATTTTCAAAGCCCCACCTAGTAATATTATTCATTTAATAGACCTTTGTGCGCTAATGTCAAATTTGGTAAAATTATTATAAGTAGATCGTTCACCCATATTTTCATCACCACAATTAATATTATAATTCACTCAGAAAATTCACCCAGCCCTCTAAAGAATGGGAGGACTAATTCGTCGGTGTATTCGTATGTGTTGGGTATTAACAGATTAGGTAGGAAGCATAAAAAGCAGCAATTCAAATTATGCTGGAGTGAAACCCATTTATGTCGACCGTACGTTCACTCAGTCTCTGTATGGGTTCGGCTTTTTGCCAGCCGTTTCCCGCCGTCGAGATGTATTGAAATATGAGGCCTTTCAACAGGTTGCTGTTCTGTCATTTAGTGTTTCGACAGGGATTCCAGTTCCATAAATCATCTGCTTTTTCATCTTCGCTTTTAACGATGTTACTTCTTTCGAAGGGAAGTATTCCCATTCTCTGGAAGGGATTGGTCCCAGAAAAAATATACAGTCAGCTTGATTTCACATAAAACATTTAAATACCGAAGTTTTCAATCCTCAAGATGTGTTTCTTACATGTAGCATTGTTTAAAATGCCATAAGTGAGAAAAGAATATTGGTAATTTAGGAGTTTCCCTTCATTTTAAGTTTATTTTAATAGCATCTATAAACCAATAATGTTGAAGAAACATCAATTACAAAGGGATTCACGTTTTCTTGCGTAACACATGGGATCCGTTCATATGTCTACGTAATACACTTATATGCCACGATATTGACCCCAAACACTCGTATTGAATACAACAAACCTAAAATGCTGACTGTGCTAGTTAAGGAAGACTATGACTTCAAAGCTCATATTGTAGTGACTGCAGTTGACAGTTATTTTCTTAGTCTCTTTCCGCTCCAGCACTTAAGATTTTGTGAGAGTTTATTTAAATTACTCATTTTTAGTGTATCTTTTAAATAAATATTTAAAAAATTGGTAAACCTTTGAAGTACCTCTACCATTCGTTACTTCTTCTCCAAAGGTTAAGTGTGCCAAGTCGAAATATGTTAGTCTACGGCACCGATATCAGCCTCAAGTACAACTTTCAATTCTAGTTTCAATAAGGCTTCTTCGTTGTTTTTGTTGCAAATTTTGTATTCATTCAAATCATATTATTTGTTGAATTATTTCCTGTTAGTTGCTTTATGTCAATAAAGAAAGAGTCTGCTCATTGCTTTATTTCCCCTAACATCCGTGCTTAGAACAAGAGTGAGAAATTTATTAAAATGTGACGTCTTCTTCGACATTGTGTAGCAAAATGTTGATTTGGGAACATTGGCTTATTGGTTTTCTAATCATACAGCATCCTCCATTGTCGTTGCTATAACGTTCTGCGATCAGTTATTTTTATATTACAATGAAGAGACAGGAGAACCGATATCATCTTCGGCGAATAGGGATTTTCAAGCATTCAGCAAGCCTGGCCAGACCATGACGTAATGAGGACAGTACTCAATAGGCACCCTGAAGCTCATTAATTAACGTCATTGATCAACAGGCTCAAAAGAGACTCGTATGTACGTGAGTAATCCACACGACCAGCAACAGACAAACTGCGTAGAATTGATTCGAGCATTTACCTTGCTCCACCTACAAGAATATGACTGTGGAAGATGCTTGTCAGCGTTCATGAATCCAAATACAAATATTTATTTTGCAATAGGACTGATATTGGGGCTATTTGCACCAAGTTACAAATCTCTTCTCCCACTATTAGAACGGAGTATCTACTATTCATACGAGGTTTTAAAAGTCATATTAATTGGGAAAAAATAATTCCGAACCAAATCCAATTAGCGACCATGAGTTTTCCTCGACTTCGATGCAGTGATCCCCACATTTTATTATAAGCGACTCTGATTCTCCCAGCTTCGTTTCTTTTTAATTAAAACCTCAGAATCTCTGGTTTTGAACTGAATTTCCCGTTCTGTTATACTTCCTCTCTGCCGGTGGCGAAATTGTAGCCATTTAAATTGAAGCCGAAGGTAGGTTTATATTCAGATGCAAACGAGCATCTGTCCTTGAATCTGAACTTGAAGATACAGCCACTCCCAATTGCTGAAATATTTTATTGGAAATAGATGCATACATTTAAAATACTTATAATATTCTTTTTACTCATATTTAACTCATTGGTACTGACGATGAGATTCACCCTTTCAAAAAATGGGTTTTTCTCAATACAGAATTATATACATTGCTGAGCTACGGAAATCAGCTTTCTTTTTTGTATTATTTGTCCATTTAGTAGTAAAATTCATATTTATTTCCCTCTCCCTTAGCGAAATGGTACGTTAAAGTTCAAGATTACCTAAGTACAAATGCCACCTTGCTCAAAGTAATGGCTAAAGTTTCTTTCTCTGATTATGAGTAATGATACTGGCTAAAGTTTAATTGAGCCTATAGTGCTTACATCCTGCTATTAAGTGTCGCTTTCATGGAGAATAGTTACTTTTTGATTATCGTGTGAGATATAAATTAAACTACAAAGCCTTTTGCTCGTCTGTTCTTCTGGTTCCTCTGTGACGCAAACACTCGTGTAGGTGGTACTTGCTGTGATGCAAATCCTCTTGTAATATCACTTGTGACGCAAGTTCTCCTCCGCCATCACTCGCTCAGTGTAGGCTTGCCTCCCCTTTTCCATTAATTTTCTCCTAATCATTCTCTTTGCCACCCACCTGACCTTACACTCCCCTATTCAATGCCTTATAAAAGTAATAAAATTTGAAAATAATTTATTGGAAAACGTAAATATAATTTTGTTTTACTGCAGCACTTGCAATTTTATAAAAATGGTCTTCCCGGTCTTTACCTGTCTTACTTTAAATTTTGTGTCAGGGGTTCGTCTACATCTACATTATACACTGCAAGTCACCAAGAGGGCGTTTAGGGGGGGGGGAGGGTTAAGTTCTTATAGACTGTGAAAGTATCACATTCTGAGTTTTTATCCCGTCATTATGTTTTGTAAACATTGGCCTTTAAATTTAAAGGGGAAGAGAGACTGGAGTACTGAAGTAAATGTTGCGAGTGATCAAATGTATTCCTGAATCCTTTTCTAATACATCATGTTCGTCACGTTCCCTTTAAAATTCTGCGAGAAAATAATTATGTACTCACTCATTAGCGCAGAGAGGGCGGCACGTTCTTACCTCCGTACTTAAGCTTAATCGAGTGGCCCTAATGCATTTCTTTTAATGAATTCATCGAGCTGTTTCCGTTGTGAACATTGCGCTCGGGGATTCCCGGGATTAAAAAAAAAACAAGCATAGCTGCGCGCACCTGCTCTTTCCAATGATCGCGCTCAATGCACTCCTTCATCGCCAAAAGGTAATAATATTTCATCCGCATGTGAATAAAAAAAAGCATGTCTTTAAACACTCCGTCGCCGTCCTATGTTCATCTATTTTTTTATTCTCTCTCGATGTGCAGTTGTGAGTACTCGTGATGGTGGTGGGTCACCGTCCCAGAATAAATGAAAACGAGAAAAAATAATAATCGATATTTTTTTCCTTTCCTCTCGAAGTTCTGCTCGGGGAAGTTGGGACCTCTATCCCGACCACTCACTAGCTATGTGCTCCTGATTCATCTCTCTCTCTCTCTCCTTTACTGCAGAACTAGTGAAACTGGTCGGTCAAATGCTTTCCCGATGATTAAAAACAAATAAAACCAGTTCTTTTCGCTGCAAATACCGGTGCTTCCTCATGCGTTGTGCATGACTCATAGTTAATTTTCAACGCTGCTGGGTCCCTCGATTGCCAATTTTTCCTGGAGTACGTAATTAGGTTAAGGAGTCCTGAATTCCAGTGGTAATACCTTTCAGTTGATTGATGTAATGTAGAAACAGAGAGTTCGGAGGCTGACCCAACGTCGTTCGAAGGCTGACCTCTTCTTCAACGTCGTATTGATTTTTTTTTATTCTCTCACATTTTTCATCAGAAATCAATCCATTCTAATTTTATTCTTTCATGGTATGCCTTATATACTATGTATTTTTCCTTTTAAATAAAAGGGTTTCTCTGACTACGGCCTTCGTACTTTTGGAGAGTTTCCTATGTAAGTTCTCATTTCCTTGTTTAATATGTGCCTCACTATCCGTGAAGTAGGACTGGGAACGCTTCTCAATGGGGAGCATTATTTTACCTTTTCAAGTGCGGCATAGCTTTTGACTTCAAAGAGAATTCGTCAGAGTTTGAAGGTACATGGTGAATAAAAAAGGTGGCATTGATGAAAGTGGAGGATCATCCACTACTGGAGATAGTTGACCTTCATGGCTAAGGGAATGCCATTTGTAAGCTCATATTCTCCTCCTCGGGTGCCTACAAAACCTCCCAGTTCTGAGGCTTATTCTGCGTCCTATTCCCTTATTGCATTTTCTCTTCTTGACAGTTTATGCTCATTTCCACGTCCATTTCTGTTTGCGCATTACTTTCCTATTACACTGGATCCTTTTGCATTTCGGCTTCTTTTTCTGATTCAGCCTTACAAAGTACGTTTCCTCAACTCTTTTGCAATTCATTTAATATTTCCTAGAGCAGGATGCACCACTCGCAATATTTTTGGGAAAGGTTTAAGCTAAAGATGGTTGATCTATTTGTAACCTTCAACCCTAAGCTATACTTTGGAGTCTTTGATTCTGCAGAGTTGAAGATGAGCGATTAATTTATGTGCATTCGTGGAAACTTCCTGTGGACGACGCATGTATCTACGTTCTGTCATCAACATCTGTCTGCTCGATTTATTCCCAACCAGTTGAACCAATTTGTTTCCTTCCAAACAATAACATTCCTCAATTACGCTTGAGTCAAATTCTTTCTTCCCATTTCCAATAGTATTAATTTTCCCCCTAAGTTAGCTTTAATTTAATACTTTATTTAAAAACAAATTTTTAAATAAACATGCAAAATTCACTGAAAATGACTTCATTATGTTCGAGATTGATGCACACATTTTCTGGAGTAACGGAGTACAAATCGTGAATATAAGACAGTGGTTTGTTCAGGCCAATTGAAAGTAGCAATGCTCAGTGGCAGCCTTCTCCTTTCTTTTCTCACTCCTGTATCCAGGATTTCCCTTCCAAGGTGCATGTCGGAACTTGTCAACCAGAAGCACTCTTTCTCAACCATACGCTCAACCATACTCTTCGCTGCTCTCCGCCACTGGACAATGTCATGAGCGCGTCAATAGTATCACGGTAGTGCTTTAGGGTATGTTGTCTTGTTGTTATCTTTTCTTTTGTGCAATATATACATTCCCTGGTAGAAGAAGTTATTCCAGTTCAAAGGTTGTGTTTATGTTTATTTAATTACTGCCGTCTCTATAACTCCTCAGTCTTGCCAGTTCAATTCAGTGACTACGAATTCAGATTTTTTCTACATCTACATCTGTCTACGAAGTACCGTGCAAGTCACCACTAGGGTGTGTGGCACGGGGTGATTACACACCAGGCATGCAGCACTCGTCCCAGCACAAATCGGAACCTCGCACGCTCCCCCGGCCGCTAGGCGCAGGCCAAAAAGCAGTCAGGAGAACAGTGCGCAGTCCAACCGGAAACTGGGAGCGTGATACGTAAATGAACATGCAAACATGGAGAACAATGCTATACACGCATCTATTGGTTAATATTACTAATACTGTTAACTTATGAGTGCAACGAGATGCTAATTCATGCAGAGAACAAAATAAAATTATGCCGGACAAATTTTTAATTTTAATTTTTCGTCGCCATCGTTACAGAATAGTCATAGTAACGAAAATTATATATTTACTCTATGATAAGATTGTAGTAAGTACATATTTTAGTTAGTAAACATAATCATTTCATGAAAGACCTAAGGCTTTCCCGGTGTGTGGCGATGTTGGTGGTTGTTCGGGTTTCCGACCGGGTCAAACTATCCATTTCTGCCAACAGTTTTAATGAACGACTCGTTCATCGAAACGTCGGCAGAAATGGAGAATTTGACCCGGTCGGAAACCCGAACAACCAACAACATAATCATTTCATATTGTTCTGTTTCATTGCCTACTGCATACACTAAATTAATTTGATATGGGATAACAATGTATATTTATCACACTCAATATAAATAAATATAATATGTTTCATGTACCACGAAAGTTTTCCTAGAAATGGTCGTGAGAAATGCAATTTGCTTGCTCAATAATTTCAATTGTATAATGCCCACATAATCATGAAAAGCATTGAACAGAAAAATCATAAATGCGAGGTTGCTCATGTAATGTTACCTACCTTGTAAATAAATTTCAGACATGTATTTAATTATGCCGTAAACATTTTCACGTTTAAATATGTTTAGAATGTATGCCAGAAATTTATTTGGAGTTCGTTCACATGCATATCTGTATAATTTTTTTTAGCATTTGGGATATACTTCTCTCTCCTCCCGTTGGCCTGCTTAGGTGGCGTTAACATCCCGTTTTTTGAGTGAGAGAGTATGAAAATGTACGGTGCACTACATATTCGCCCTTTCCTTCCTTCCCGCAGGATCCCATCTCCCGCCGCCGCGCCGCCGAGGGCACCTCTGGCGGCCGTCCTCGGAGGCGGCGCGCCGCCGTCCTTCGAATGAGCTGCCCGCCGTCCGCGCAGGCGCAACCCGGCTCGCGCCCCCACCCCCCCTGTCGCTACGGAGATGCATCTGGGCGGTCTCTGAGCGGGCAGCAGCCGGGCGGCCGAAATGCTGCCCACCAACGTCGTCTCCTTCGTGAAAAAGGTGAGAGTTGAAATGGAGAATGGACGGAAGAGGGTGAATCCCAACTCTCTGCCGTCCCCACACCAGACCACAGAGAGATTATCCTCGCAGTGTGCCCATTTCGTTGCGCCATATTGGCATGTCACGCGGGTTGTATAGCTTCCCCACTGGCCTTAGCCATTCCACACTCTGCCGGAGAAGTTGCCGCGACAATATACATTTATTGTGTTTCATTTGTCTACGAGGGTAATCCCAAAAGTAAGGTATCCAAAGCGTTGGGGACGGAGAGAAACGTTCGTGTGGCTGTTGGCCACGCTGTTGTGATTGTTGCTTCGCCCACTCCCAAACAAGAATGTGCGCTCCTCGGTGGGACGTTCAGTCTTGGCTTGGCAGTCGTTGAGAATGTAGCTACCGATGGATGCTACCGCCAAGTGCGACCTTTGCGCAGTTATTCGGTTTTTGAACCCAAAAGGCGTTGAAGCGATTGAAATTCATCACTAATTGACGGAAGTGTATGGAGAGTCGTGCATGGATGTTAAAAACGTTCGCAAGTGGTGTAGAGAGTTTTGAATGGTGGCGTTCCTTTTCGCCCAAACCGCGAAAATTCAAACGAACTAAGTCTGCCGGTTAAGTCATAGCTAGTGCGTTTTGGGATCGAAAGGGGGTATTGTTGGTCGACTTCATGCATACTGGCGGCGAGCTGGTATGACATGGGCTTACAAAAACTGCGACAGCATCCACAAAAATGCATCGACCAAAATCGAAAATTATGTAGAAAAATAGACAAATGTTCAACCTTTAAAAGTATGCAAGTATTATAGGATATATACTGATTTTTGTGTTTCTAAAAAAATAGGAGACCTTATTTTTGGGATTACCCTCGTATAACCAAGGCACGAAAAGACGGTATGAGAACTTCACTTCGTGGAATGCGCCGCACTTGAAGGAAAGATCGAGACCAAAAGTGTTGTAAAAATGACAAGCAAATGTTTTCTCCGTCATAATATTTTTTTTTACTTATTGAAATCCCTAGGTATTTTTTTTCCACGTTCTAGGCGCAATAGATCATTTTGTTGCAGTGAGGAGTCGCCCCCGGCTGATATGCGATCGACGCACCGGCTTGACTGCCTTGTAATTGACGCAACCCGCACAACATAGATGTCGTTATAGCAACCTAGAGCTCTCTTTGCTCTGATGTCCTCATCATTGGAATCATGTATGGAATACACTCAACATTCGCGAAGTTTGTACTTGGGGCTAGATTGTGGCACAATTATCTTCGCAACGGCAGCATTATTCAGGCGTCCTATTCAGGTGGGCATCGGGATTTTCGAACCTCACCAGTGACGGGAGTTTCGATGAAACAACATGAATAAATTTCAAATTTTACGTATGCCCTTGAAAATGTTAGATTTATCGAGGCTGTGAAACCACGTCCTCTGAATTGTCGATGTCGAGTTCTTCCTGAATAAGGCCCCAGGTTGCTTGGTTATGCCGCAGTCTATTTGAGGAGACGAACGGGAGCTGACGTTCTTTTGCGCCATTAGAAATAGTTGGTTTGGTTTGTAATTTTCCCTTTCCACTGCGATTATCTTAGGCCGGTTATGCTTTTTATCCATTACTAACATTTTACCATGGGTATTTTATCTCTCTTTACATATCTGTGTTTCAACTAGCCACGTTTTACCCTGGTAATTCACTCGTTTGACGTAATAGTTACCAACATTGCATACATTCCAATAAAAAGAACGATTTTTAAAAGTGTAACACTTCTCGACTCTTGAGTATGAGCATGTTAAATCATTATTATCACTACGAATGTTTTTATTAATGAATTTTTGTTCGTCTTGATCTGTTTCTACGCACTACTTTAAAATAACAAATTAAATAAAAAATGGTAAAGTTTAACAATAATGATTGAATCGAAATGAGATGTATATGAATTCAAATGTTGAACACCGGCATTTCTGAGGCTCCTAAATTTTCTGATTTGTCACATCTAATTTACAGCGTAATTTGTTTAATTTTGCTCATTTGATAAATAATCAGCAGTTCTTGAACTTTTATCAGTTCAAGGTAAAAAGCAGTAGCAAACCTTCATTTTATTTAAAACAAAAGAGGGAGAGAGACGAATGGCTATTAGCTTAAAATTAGGATTCATTATGATTTAAGCGATATTTAACCTCAAGCGACCGTTTGTTTACCATGCAACCTTCATTCGCCTGTTATAGCCTGCATTTATCATAATTGAGGACTGGAGTTCAAATAAAATTTTGAAATGGAAATTAAGTTTGTTAATTGGATTGGAAAACGTAATTTGAATACTATGAAATGAATTTCTTTGCATTCTAATGGGAAAAATAAAATATATAGATGTGGAGTTTAGTCCTAATCAGGTGGGCGCTGAGTACTGTGGAAACTCCTGAAAATTCTCGACAGCTACATTTTTATTTCCAATTCTTCAAATGATGAAAATATCGAGTACGAAGTCTAAAACGTTCGATAACTTGAAAACGTCCATTCAAAATAAAGAATACTTTAGAGCAGTAAATTTTTAAAAATCCTTGGTTGCTGTTTACTTCAGCGATATGCCCTTTTCTTAGTTTCAATTGCGTTATGCGTGTCAACTGTCAAAATAATAATTTGTCTTTTTTATGTCAATTAAGATTTTTCATTGGACTGACCTCTTTTGTCCGTAGTTGGGAGGAAAAATCACTATTCCTTACGGATTATTATTGCTTAACTTCTTCCATATGTCAAAACGCTGGCGATATGAATTAAGTTTTAGGGTGCTTTGGCTGAAAGTAACTCGTTGAATTAGAGTGCTTTCATTACGTGGAATATAATCGGTTTCTACAGTTTTACGTGTGTTTACTCTGCCTACTTATTTTATTTACCTCGCGAAACATCCCCATCAGTAGAAGTGTTTATGCACTACTGCCGTTTTAGATAGTTGCACATAGTCAATTGCAATTCATGTTAGCGTATACGCGTCTGATTATTTGGGAAGTCCTACGAAATCCCTCCGAAGTGGTGCGATTTCTCGCACCTTCCGTGTTACGTGGGAAGCCAACTCGAAAAGAATATTGGGGGAGGCGATCGGGAGAAATCCGGCTTTAGTTCGCCGAAGTCCTACGAATTCGAGGAAAGGCATAGCCTTCCATCATTTCTGTAACACATTGCTTCTTCTTTCGTCACTACGTTTATGGCTATTATCGATCATGAACATGCTGCAGGTTCTTTTAGAAATAAATATTAATACATATACAACTCCATATTAATATAAATACTCTCTGCTATTAATGAAATCAATTTTATATACCATACATTTATAAAAGTGTCGGAATCGGTTCTCTAAAATGAATAAAATCCAAAATCACCCTCGAAGGTGGTGATATAACAATAGATTTCCTTATAGTTATACGACGTGGACTTTTTTGACCCAGTTTTCTTCAGTTAGACTCTCTTTCTTACTTTTGGATGCAAAACAGGTGAGTTGACTTCAGGAGACACTCTAAATTAAAAGCGCTGGCTTCGAAATGTTAATTGAATTCGTCTACTTACATGTAATAAGAATTTTGATATAAATAATGATGTACTTCCTTCAAAACTAATTTTTTTAAATAATTGACAATATTAAATAAATGTACGTAAAAGTCGAATTTCATTAGCCTAGAGTAAACCTTGGTTAGGGGTTACCATCTTGAGAAATGAATACAGAGGCAGATCATTATTGTTAACTAAAAAAATTGTAAAAGCTTACGATATCCAGCATAAATATGCAGGATATTCTGGAATATTTTCTTTAAGTAATTCCAGGAAAATATTTTTGGGTTTCAATCATCTTATTCCATTAGAACCACTGAGATATTATTAAATTATATGAATGCTGAAATACGTAATTTTTTATATTTCTTAAAGCTAAAGGCAATACTTACAAGTAGCTCAATATTTAAGGTGAAATTAGCGTGCATAAAATTTGCCTGAAATGGCAGAAATTGCACTAAGGAAGTGTTGAAACGTCATAGATCGCAGTATTATTTTCTTACTTTTCAATTTCGTTCATTTTAGACCGAAACTCTCCCCAAAACGTTCTTTTAGCTATATAAGTAATTTAAAACAATGAGAAAAGAGTATATAGAGGAGCTTTCTTCAGTTTTTGGTCCCCAGTTTTCCAATTTACTAGAGTAAACTCCTTCTATACTATAAAGCAAATCATACTATATCAGTGGTATGTAATGCTTTGGTTAGACTATAGTGCAGGGGTGTCCAACAAGTTGATCGCGATCGACCGGTCGATCGCGAGGCCAATTTTGGTCGATCGTCGATCTCTCGCAATGTTTGGGCCAAATTATCAACCATACTGTGCATTTTTATAACAACTTTTTTATATTTACGAACAAATAGTACAACAACTTATACATTGCAGTTGATAAAAAAATTAAATTGCATTTTAAGTTAGTAAAAATCTATCTCGAAAAAGTGTCGGAAAATCGAATTTTTTAGGTACCGCATGTACGGAATGCTGCTATCAAAAGTTGGGTCTGGAAATTTATTTTTTTCAGGAGCGTATATATATCGAAAACTTAATAAGTGATTTAAAAATAAAAAATAATTTTACATATCTACCCATACCTCGCTGGAATGCACCTTATGCTGAAACACAGTGTATAAACATAGTATGCATTTGCCACCCCTTCTTCCCCCTTAGACTACGCCTATGACAATAAGTCGATCGCGACATACTTTTAAGATAAAAAGTAGATCTAAAATACAGAAAAGTTGGGCACCCCTGCGTATAGTGCATTCTACTCTGTCAAAGATTCGGAATGTTAATGCGATGTTGGCCCGCGCAGTGTTAGACAACACTTTCTACGATGGAGCCGAAGGAAATAAATTATAATCGTGTGGAATGCGGGCAAACCGCGTTGCACGGCAAAAGGTGAATGGAAGACGCGAGGCTATGTTTGGGTACACGGAATCCTCTTAGAAATCAATCATGCATCGTGAACTACGGTCGCTGATCATTTTCTCTTATCCGGCGATTATCGGGGAAAGTACAGATATCAACGTTCGAACGTGAAAGTGACACTCCCATTTTCAATGGACTCGTTCTCCGATATATTCTTTAGTGTGATTTTGCTCGATAAGACGCTACAAGATATTTTAATCCCATTTCCAATGCAAAATCCCTTTTTATCTCTATGCCAAACAGAGCATCAATGCCACTCGTAAAACATTTAACAGCCTAACAAAGATGAAACTACCATAGCGTAACAATACAGGTTTTAATATACCTAGCGTAATGGAGGTTTAACCGGCGAGAATGCCGTGGAAATCTCCTTTTAGTGTGCCTTCAACTTTAATATTGGCAACTCTGAATAATTTTATTTTGGGTGCTTCGCATCCCAACCCCAACCGTTCGCCAACCATCCCTTCCGCTGATCATGGTGGTTCATTTTGAATATGAGCCTTTAAAATCTCGCACAACTAGCCATGAATACATGCATCAATACAAAAAATGGGAATTATTATTCAATTATTAGTGCGCAAAAGTTTCTCCATGAAGAACGCATTCACCACCGTTTTAACCTTTTGGGAATATTTATGAATGCTCGAAACTTTTCCTTATATTGAATTGCAGTTATTTTTCATTTCCCAAGTTTGAACGCTAGAAAATCCCGTAGTTATAGAATTCTTTTCAGCTCAAATATCGGACAGAAATACTTCAAATTAGAGATTTTAAAATTAAATCCAAAATCAAGCTTAAATTAAATGAAATGAAAAAATAATTTATTATTTTTTATATTATAATTCATTTATAAAATGTGCTAAACGATCCTATTTAATAGATCCTATTTAATAGATCCGTTAAATAGATCCTATTTAACTGTCAATCTGAAAAATACATGAGAAAATTATGTTAATTTAAATATATTCAGTTAGCATTTTAATCTTTTAAAATCCTCATAATTAAACCCAATAGACCAGGAAAACCTTATACTCTATCAATAGACCTATAAAGGTCACATTCCCCAAATTATATTTTTATAACCATTATAAATAATTTTCAGATCCTAAATTCTTCCCTTTTTATTACTCATTTAAACTGGAAATGAAAGGAAAATCCCCAACTCTGGAGCCGAGAGATATTTAAAATTATTTAGTTTTATTTAATTACTTCTTTCACAAATTATTTGCTGGTAAACACGAAATCAGTGGCACATTATGCATGTCGTATTATTGGTATAGAGACATACTATCAAAGTTGTAACAAACAAATAATATTCAAAAGCATACCTCAAAAAAATAAAAGGACCCAAAAATAACCATCTTGCTATAACCAGACGTAGTTATTGCATATTGGCTCTGTTTTACCTGTTCTTCAAAACATTTGAACTTCATGGAAAGTCAAATGATTTTTTCATGGCGAATTTCACCGTCTTCGGTGTATATCTTCGGTTCCGTGCGCGTGACTGCATACAATGCCATTTGTGCAATCGCAATGATTGGAGAATTCATGGAAAGAGCCTAAATGTCTTTTACTGCCATTATGCCTAAGACTGCCATTATGAAAAATTATCCTGGTTATACCAGTCGGCCATCCAACACCTATATAATTTCCAGCAGGTAATTTATTAATATTTCCGCTGCGCAGTTTATTTGCTATTAAAAAATATGAATTTAAATATGGAATCCATCAATGCATTAATTAATTAATTTGATATACCTGAAAAAGAGCTCCGATGATACGATCGATATAACTGATCGTTCAAAGCCTATTATTCATTCCGCATCAGAATACCTGAGTGCTTTTAAACCAAATATTTGTTAGATTGATGATTTAAAAAAAAATTATTGACACTGAAATTTTTAGTATAATGTTAAAGGCCCTTAAAGTAACATAATATGCGTAAACGTTTGGTGGGTCTTTCAAAGTCTGCATGGGTAACAGTGCATAGTCATTTTTAATCAAAATAAAGAACAAAGAAGTCACGGCGATGTATAATGCTCCTAATTATGTACATCTTTTAGTCCAATGCAAATACAGCAATTGGGAAAAAGGAATGCAAGCTTTGAGGGTAACTGAATTATAACTAAAAACCAAATGAAGTTTATGCTATACTTCTTTTTTCTAATCGGCCAGTTGGTAAAAATCTTCTCTCAGATCGCCATCCTGGGTCGATGTTCCACTAAATGAACAGCGTGGACAATCCCTGTTGCTTAAATGCATCAGGAGCCCTCGCTCCTTAAAGTCAAAATAATATATTTTTTTAATGAAACGGTTTATCGATTCACTCAAGTGATGAAATTATTTTTTTTCCTGTCGTGAAGGCAGATATACACTACCTTTCCCATAATATTGCGGAAGCTCTTGAATAATTTATTTATTTCGGGTTACCATTTGTGTTTCCTTTTTTTCTTCTATCCTTTTATCAAATGACGCAGCTTTTTGTCTGCAGTTTATTGGATATCTCGCATTGTATATCCACCTATGGGAAAAGTTTCCGACATATTTCGATACCAATTTTAATATTTTACGAAACGATGAAAATGAGACTCTGAGAGTGACTTTCCTCCCCGCTACATTGAGGGTGAAGCTCTGCGAGTTTAACATGAAGAGCCGTTATTGGAAATTTGTGAACAAAAGAATTCCCAAATTGTCCCCTTTCCAGTTTTTTTGCTCATGCACACTTTTTTTGCTTGTTCCAGAAACGGTAAGGTTTTCGCCATATTTTGCTATAATGAGGGGAGACTAGTGTCACGTGGAGAGCACATCTGAAAATTTAACGTGCTCGGTGCGGAGCAAAAATTATCGCGTAGATGATTTTTAAATGGTGAGGTTTAAAAAATAGTTCCTCTCCTGGTCCTCTTTGCTTTGAACAATGCACGACTGCAGTTTCACGACTCCATCTTTTCTTATTTTTTTGTAATTTCAGCGGTCAATACTTTCGGTGTGACAAAATGCAGTGCAAGAGAATGCAAATGGGTTGAGGTTGTACGATCACACGCTTCTCCACCTGAATGTTTTTACTTCAGTATTGGAGTGACGAAATCACCGAGGGAAGTATGCATGGGACCGTTCTTTAACTAAAAGAGGACAGAATGAACGACGATATGTTCCCACAACCTTAGGCTATGCCTGCTGCACGCCCATGAACCCAATCTTCACAAACCACGTTTTCACTTGCTTTGATCGATTCCTTTGCTCCTTATCCCCTTGACTCTTTTCTCATACTTGCCATCAACTTTTCAATAAATTCTTGTCAGTAGAGCTCTTTCCGCAGGGGTCTTGTACTGAATGCAAAGCGCTATAAATGCTGCGCCAAGTACATAATATTCTAAATTAAATCTCTTCTATGGAAATGCGACGTGCATTTATGCACTCCTCATCTCATTGGTGAATTACGAGACCTCACTGTCGTGATGGAGAGTGAGTTCATAGGGAGTAAATTTCGCAGTAAATATTCTTTTTCAAAACACTTTGCAAAATATCACGGGAAACAGCAAAACATGTGTCGTAGCGCATTCCTTTTATCCCCACGAACTCTTTTCAGTAATGAGTCCCCAAGCAGAGTTTATTTTTTACTTTCAATGGTCTCTTTTTTGTGTTCTCTCGTTCGCTTGCTGCTCGGTCTATTGGCTAAGACGTTAAACCGTTCCGGCCTCCGCACGGAGCTCGTTTGTATAATCTCATTTGACCAAGTTTTAGTCTTTACTCTTCTCGAGCCTCTTCCTCCTCATTTGGTGAATTCGTGGCACCTCTTGCATTGGGTGATTTGTTTCTCCGTCGGTTGGTCGACCGAAGCGGCGGATGCTGGACCTAGATCGAAATTTTTACTGAGCTGAAAGATGCAAAGCTTTTTTTACTGTCCTCATTTCGCCGCAAAAAAACTATTAAATATTCACGCCAACTTTGACATTTTACGCTTTTAAGTGGATTTATCCTGTTTTCTGGCTCCGAGAGCTGCATTAATATTATTTTATTTCATCCTCGTGGTGTAGCCAGACTTTTCCTTTTCGAATCTGTTTTACCTTCAGCGAGAGCCCCAATGCCTTTTAAGTGTTTTAGATTTATGTTTGTTATCCCCAATTTGTCCATTAGGATTAATATTCTGTCCTTTGAATTCACTTTCACTGGTATAATTTAAGTTTTACGTACAAAACGTATATTAATAAAATTATGTGTTAGATGAAAAAACACTGAAAAAGACCAGAAAATGGGGAACTTTATGTCTACAGCGCGCTAAGCGCATAACTAACATGATCAACAAGGGTAATTTAACTTTACTGCCTTAACTGCCTGCCTTGCAGAATTTAACCTTTCCTCCTTAGTTGCTAATGTATGTGCCTTTTTCAGTGGGAATTTTTTTAGCATTCAGAAAACTATGAAATGCTATTTATGTCCATGTTCATACCTCGGATATTAATCATTTTTAATTGCATCCTTTGCGTGAGCGAACAATATATTTCAATGAATTGCAAAGCAATTCTGTTTACAACGGATTGGTTTTTAGCATTAGTTTCTTTGCGTTTAAGATTCAGTTACTATTGGTGAAAGCATGGTTTCAGCGGAGCGCCTGATCATATATCATCTCATTAGTAAAGAATATTAATTTTTTAGACTGTTTTTTTCTAGTCATATGTCTCTACATTAATCGTAATGGAACATATTTTTCAAATTATTATGAAGTAGTGAATGCCCTTTCTCAAGGCGATTAAATATTTGATAGCATCTATCTTCCGTACTCACTTACTGTTAAGTAACGTCTAAATATGGATGTTTCCGGAGTAAAAGGAACTGTCTTTGGCTGTCCACTAGATATCCCAACCGTATCATTTGCGTCTCCAAAAATATGGAGCTATCGTTGAAGACATGACGAAAAAATAACTTAGTATACTCAACACTAAAACGTTTATTTTCGACCTAGGTTTCGACTGCTCAGCAGTCATTATCAAACTATAAAAGTTTATATAAAAGTTATTTTTTGTCATGTCTATAACGATGATCCAGAATTTTACGCCTTCATCTATTATTGCTATCGTTGAAGGTTACGGTTCAATGACAATTCATGAGACTATATTGAAGATCCCTGGCGATTTTCCATGTTTTCAATTTACAGGTATGATGTATCGCCGTTTGCTTAACTATATTAATAAAACAATAACCGTTTTTTGTCTGTTAGGCTATATGTCCGCTATCCACGGGTAAACCGGTTGACAAATTATATTGAAATTTTGCTCTCGGGTATAAGAGCGCGCAGGAACGGCCATAATAATTTTAATTTATTTAATTTTAATAATATTTATTGGGGTGAGATGGAGACTGTTACAGTCCCTTCTTCCATCTAATCCTTCGACAAATACATCTATGAAACAATTACAATTTTACTTTTAAATGATAGAAAAAGAAAAAAAAACAATGACCATCAGTATTTTATCATGAAAAAACTGGAATATAAACAATATGGAAATATATATGTACGATTGTGGGAAAAACGTAAGGAATGAGGATCTGATTTCGTCACCGAATAAACCCACTGCAGGATAGCATGCACGCATGAAGGGGAGAGTGAAAAACCTGCGAAAACCAACTAATAGATAAAGCTAATGTGCTTAAAAAAAGCCTTGTAAGAAGTATATTTATTTATTTTTATTTATTTAATATTTATATTATTTATTTTATATAAGAAAGGGAAGCTGGTATGCACAAAATTTTAAATAAAATTAACTTGTTCTCGGGTAACTTTGTGGTACATCATTGTAATTTTTAAATAATTTGACTTTTACAAAACCGCCAAAAAATAATGAATACAAACGTCTGATGATGATGATGACTCATCAAAACCCTGGTCGTGTATGTTATTAACTGAAAATGTGGTTTTGTAAAAGTCAAGTGATTTAAAAATTGAAATATAATATTTTTTAAATTACAAAACAATAATTAAAAAGAATTAATAATCAATAAAAATATGAAAAATGATTAAATACGATTCCATATTAAATTAAATAATATCTATAGTAATAATATGAGTATTTTTAACGTTTAAAAAATGTGGTAAAATAAAATGAGTAAAACACGTCAATCATACAATGGGCTATGTACAGAAGATCTCGGGGGCCCTAAGGTCATCAAAGTGGGTCCTTTGTTTGCCGTAAAGTATCCCTATACTAGACTTGTTCACTCTTGTTATAGATATACGTACTAAACAAATTGAGGCATAATATGATCTAAGGGTTCGGAAGTAAGGGTAGGGGCCTGAAAGACCCCTAAACAGTGCTTTCTAAGTTACCTCTTAACATATTAACTAGGTAATTAACCGGTTACTATGACATTTGGCACGTTTTTTTGGTACAACCGGTTGATGGATTTCGAGGAAACATTTTTTCGTTGTTATCTGTTAGCTTTGAGATGGTTTCTAGCTCTCAAGCAATCATGCGCCATCTATATTAATATGATAATAACACTTTCTCTGTCTGTCACGCTCTTTTTTCGCTTTTAACAAAATTGAGGAGGTCCATACGAAGGACCAGGTAACCAACTAGATTAATATATTTAAAAAAATGGTATTCTGAAATTTTTCCCCTTGTCTTCTTCTGCTTTATTCTGTCTGCTTCTGCAATATTTTTCTACCATATTTTTTATTGATTTTTGTTTCATTGAAAACGAAACGTTGCTTTCCAAACGGGTGAAATTTTGTCACTAGTGCCATGTTAACCCATAATTGAAGCCCTAAACATTCCTCAAAGTTAATGAAACGCTTCATGCCTCCGACAAATTCCTAAAGCGTGACGCCCACCGAGATCACTACAAATGGTATAGCTCATAATTCAAGCTATGTTTCCCGTGATATAATTAGCAGTTGGTGAATGGATAACTTTCTCCGTAAATGCCGGTTGAAACGTTCCAAACATACGCCTTAAACTCATATTATAATAATTATTATTATATGTCTGAGATGGCATTCATTAGTGCCGTTTAAATGAAATCATGTGGCATCGTATTTTGGTAATTGTTTTGTGGTCATACCTGTCACAGCAATAAAAATATCTACTATCTGACATTCTGAACCCTTGCAGGAATCATTATTCAAATGTTTTGCTGGGAGTGAGAATCTCACTGTATTGATTTTTGAGGGTAGTTTGCATTTCTAAATTTCCAATCCACTCTGTATTTTGTGCCTGGGTTCTGATGATTCCAGTTAGTAAATCGTAAATGAAGCTATCTTGTAATGGGATTTACATTTTCTGGCAGTGAGTTACTCCGAGCGATATGAGTGGTAGGTTTGACGTTCCTCGTACAGTTATGGCGTTCAATCAAAACTTAAAGTCGGTTCATGAACATTCCGACGCCGTAACTGTGATGCGAAGTTCATACCCTGAGACGCGGAATAAATCTCACGGCACTTCGTGAACGGCGTTCGAAATTAGTCATCGAAATGAGCCCCAGATCGCGATTGGCATGGAACACCAACTTAGGGCAAGGGAAAGAGCTGTCTCGTTCATAAAGCTGTGGAACTTTTCAAGTAATTCCGTCCCCACAACTTTGTTAACACCTCCTGGTTTACAGACAGGAACTTCTCACTACGAGATCCTTTGCCATCTTATCGTCCGTGTGTTTCCATAAATATTCATTTCTCTTAAATTCTGGATAATGAACATGGCGGAACTAAATCACCATCCGACTCACATTGGAGTCATCAATATTCACATCTCAAAAATTACTTTGTGGCGCGATTTAAGAGGCTGGAATATTTTTTTATTTATTTCAAACCGATATTGAAGTTCACCATGCGAAATGTATCATCTTGTGCGCAGAATTCTACTTAAAGTTGAAAGAGACCTCATATTTAAGATTCAGTGGAAAAGTTTGCTCTTGATTTTCTGTGATAGTAAATTTAATCAGAACCAAATTGGGTATTCAATTGTCATTTATGCATCAATTTTTTTTATTTTGAATGATAATTTCACAGTGGATAGTCCGATTTAGTAAGTTAAGTTATTTGGATTTTAATTGATAAATAAAGTGTATTGTGTTAGACATTAGGGTCTGTAATTGAAAGTCTTTGGTGATGGTGATCTCAAGTATTACTTTTTCCATAACATAATCCTACTAACATTATAAATGTGAAATTTTGTATGTTTGTTACTCAATTTCGCAAAAACTACTGGACCGATTGAGCTGAAATTTGGCATATAGATAGAAAATAAATGTGGGTAATTTAGGTTATAATCAAAAGACCCAAGGTTCCCCTAAAGCCCCCCAAAGGCCCCTCTGGTGGTCCATGCTAATCATTAGGTTCGGTGCAGTGGCTTTATTTTTTGCTTTTCAAAAGTACTTTCACTCAAGATAGAGCGCTGGAATTTTTTTTATCGCATGGCTGCATTAATGAAAATTCTAATTCTTCCAATCGATTTTCTATTACGTTTCGTATTCGTGTGAAAGTCATGCTTTTAGCTGAAAAATCTCACATTTTCTCAGAAATCAACAATATTTAATTTCCTTGGCAATCAAATATTGTATATTCAAAAGATATTTACGCCTGTAGCATGTAAATAACAAGTTTTCCCGCAGGGCCGTGATATCACGTTGAAAGTATATATGTATCAGAAGGGCCCAGAGTCCCTAAGGGCCCCATGATGGCTTGCTTAGGTGGGCAATTGATAAATTCAATACATATTTACATGCTTATCTCATGCATGCTGTATCAGTGAATGCAGTTTCTAAAACGCGGTGTTAAGATTTTTTAAAATAAACGTAAGTATTAGATTTTATTTCGCCGATCAAATACTACAAGAAAAAATACTCTTTCTATCGCTATTTTTTTCTTTTATCGGATTTTGATGTTTGCTTTGCAATTTGGAATTGTTGTTATATTTCGTTTTTTCTCTTTACCAAACTTTAAAATCGGACTTTGTTGTTCTCTTTGTGATTTCATTGTGTACGTTAGCAAATTATGATTTAGGTACTTTTCTTTTGTTGTTTTTACTTTAATTCAAACTTTTAAATTCGGATTTTGTTATTTCTTTTGTGATTTCTTCTTGTTCGTTAGCAACTTTTTCTTTTAATTTCTATTGTGGTTTTCCTTTTAGCCATCACGCAAAAACTACTGGACCGATTGAGCTGAAATTTGGCATGTAGATAGAAAATATATCTGTGGGTAATATATAGGCTATATAAAAAAGTCCTCCAGAGTCCCCGAAGGCCCCCCTGTTGGTCCATGCTAATCACTGGTTTCGGTGCAGTGGGTTCATTTTTTGCTAGCAGACTGAAAGAAGTCATTAAATGCAAATATACGTATGTACACATGGGAATCGATTAAGTTCATTCACTCAGAAGACGAATCAAAGAAGACCGCTCAGTATTCTTCAGGTTTTGTGGCTTTTGTATATAATAAATTCATTGTTTTTCACACTCGTTGAGTTTCAACGGGTACCTATAGCTAGTATAGTATAATTTTACGCAATAGTTTTTTAAAGACTTTCGATCTGACAACGGCGTTCAATTAATACTCGTGTTTATCAAAAGGATATGTATTTTGGCCTAAGTTCACAAAAAGCTATTCTTGGTAGATAGTAGTGTTTAGACTGAAATTTGGAGGGGCTTCAGTATGCGGTGAACGTTTGCTCTGAATAATATGTATAAATAATCCTTCCACGGTTATCGAGTTCAATCTGGAATAACACCTGTTACACATTATTTGTATCGCAACTACTTTTTAAAATTGTGTTCACAATGAAAGATTTTATCGATTAAGTCAAACATTCATGGAAAAAAGGCGAAATATTTACATCAAGAACTTGTTAATTCTCGTCGAACTTTTCCTTAGTTAAAAAAAATTCTTTACGACATTTTGAGCATTCTACGAACAAGATTTAATGGTGCGAGTTTCGAAGGTCACCCTCAAGTATATTTCTAGCTGATTTTAAAATAAGGCAGCCTGCAATTGCTTGACATTTTAAACGCATGAGATGCCTACCAACTTCTTGAGGTGTTTTCTCGAAGCATAATAGTGCTTCCAGTGGAATTTGACGTCGTTCTTCGAGTAATGTGCTATGATTCCGCTTTGCATGGTCAAGTTTTGAGTCACGTTCCCACCCCCACCCCCCCTCCTCGTCAAATTCATCTTGGATTACACTACTGGCTGCACAAAGTTGCTCGTTCGGTCCCAGAGTAAGCCTACCGAAGATCCGGGGCAAACACCCACGAAATTTTAATGGGTCCACGAGTTAATTTTCCTCGCCAGACAAGGTTAGCGCTGCACACAGGCTCTTGAGCGTGAAAGTCACGCGCTCCGTCGCTCGTCTCGAGAAATTCAAGCCTTCGTTTGGAAACACAATCGTTTTTGTTTGCAATTCTTTTAACTGACCTATGAAATAGGTTATCGTTTAACTTAAATGTAGGGAAGATGCATCCGGTTCTTCGGTTCCACCGGTTTTCTGGAACAGAAAGAATTGAAATGGAGTAAAAAAAAGGTTCGTCGTTTTGATTCCCATCCACTATTAAACCTCGAAGCAGTAAAATTTTGGCACAAATATACACTCATAAAATATCTATGGCTCTATAATCCCGGAATATGCCATGATCCTCATTCATGTCTCCAGAGGTCCTGGTAAGTTGGAAAAATGAATAAGTTAACCTTATGCCAAACTTCTACCTTAGAAACGATAAATTAACATATCAATCAGCTAATCTGACTTAACCATTGCGGCAGTTTTCAATTAATAATATTTGTTATTTTTACATGGTTTTTCAGTTTTCTTGTGAAAATTTAAAATTCAGATTTTCAGGCAAAGCACTATGCAACATGTTCCATGACCGCATCAGCCGGTGGAAATAAATAAAATATCGAAGTGCCTAAATTATGTCTTTCTCTTGCCTCGAAAAAATTATTGAAAAAATAAATTTTCTTTGCTGACATGGATATAGCTGAACAGCATACTAATTCTTTCCAAAATGCCATTAACGTATTTTCGTCTGGACAATTTAGAGGAAATGCGTATGTTTATCTAAAACATGAACTTTCTTATTTTACCAAAAGCTGAGAAACATTTGAAATAAGAGCATTTCCTACTTCTACTTTTACAGCAGAATAAACAGGTTATACATTTATCCAGTAATTTTTCAAATTTAACCTGAAATTATGATAATTAAATATTATTCGTTTGTTATTGTTGTTGTAGTAAAGGAGGAGGAGGAGGGAAACCAGATATTGGGGCAGGGTTGAGGGGAGGAAAAATGAAAGACACGATGATTTAGGGCTGGTGAGGCGGGAAAGATTAATTTTATCTGAAAGGAGGGGGGAGGGATGTGGAAATAATAATTCGTTGCAAAGGTGTTTTGACTGTCTGATAATTTCTAATTGTTCCAGTGCGTCTATTGTCAGGCCTTTGGGAATAACGTGTAAAATTTCGGGTATGAAATCACTCGTATGATTGTTATCCAGGTATTTGGCAAAAGGTGAGGTGGAATCCATATTTCTATAACATCTGGCGTGTTCTGTGATACGCATACTAAAACTACTACCAGTCTGGCCGATGTATGCCATATTGCAACTATTGCATTTAATTTTATAAATACCAGAATTTAAGAGTCTATCTTGTCTGTCTTTGTCGTTGACTAAAATTTTTGAAAGGGTTAGGGGAATGTAAAAAGCTGCTTTAAGGGAGCTTGGTAGGTGGTTTGAAATTCTATAAAGGCCGCTTTACACGATGAAAGATTTTGTACAAACGAATGTACGTGAGAATGTACGTTTGTCTCAACGAAATTAGAACAGGTTCTATTTCCCATGCAGGCATTGAGACATTCGCACAAGCGTTCATACAATTTGCCGCTTTGCACGATACATTTTGCCTCATGCAAGAGTTCACGGATGAGTTTATACAAACAAATGTACCGTGTAAAACGGCCTTAAGAAAAATTACCAATGACTGGGAGAGAGCACCACTTGAATTTAATAGGTCTTTCTGTTAATGCGGGACAAATTTGTTTTTTAGCTAGGGCTTTTTGTTTTTTCAGAAGGATTAGGTGCACTAAATTTGGGTTGTAACCATTATTTGCGGCTATTGACATGGTAGTCAGTTCATATTTTTAATTCGTGAGTGTTAGGGGGATGTGTAGGAGGCGATGAACCATAGAATTAATAGCTGCATGTTTGTGGGAAAAATGGAGAACTGAATCGCTTGGCATGATGTGATCGCTTGGTATGATGGTGTAAGAAGGTTTCCTGTACATTTAAAATTCACGTTTTTGCCCTGTAATGGAGATTGAAAAATCGAGGAAATTCAGAGTGTCATTGATATCGTGTTCCATCGTGAAGGAAATGTTTGAATGGAGGGAATTCAGATAGTTGAGGAAAGACTGCAACTGGCGGTTAGTTCCAGTCAAAAGGCAGAGAATGTCGTCCAAGTACCGATACCAGTATTTAGCAAGACTAATGTGTTGGTTGACGGATTGAATAACTTTTCTTCCAAAGAGTTGAGGAAAAGTTAAGCTAAAAGGGGGGATCCATAGCTAGGCCATCTGTTTGTTTATATAACTGTTTGTTGAAAGTGAAGTAATTTTGATTAACTGCCAATTTAATCAAAGAACTTAATTCTGTAGAAAGTTTGTTGGGTATTACAGATTAATTGAGTAATTCATGGGCCTTTTGTAAGGCTTCTAAAACTGGGAAACAAGTAAACATGTTATTAATGTCGAATGAAACCAACCTTGCGTTTCGAGGAACAATAATATCTTTTAAGCGGTTAGCAAGATCGATTGAATTTTTTATGCCATATTTAGGTTTGAAGTCAGCGTATTCTCGGAACAAAGTATTTAATTTGTGCGATAAGAGATGTGAAGGGGAAGAAACTGCGGAGACTACCGGTCTAATTGGAAAGGATGTTTTGTGTACATATTTTGGGGAGTCCGTAAAGTCTTAGAGGAGAGGGGTTAATTTTAATTAGGGACCATTTTTCCCTAACACTAAAAATATCTGACTTGCGGACGTTACTCCTCCTCCTCCGTTACTGCAACAGCAATAACAAACTGAAATAACAAACTTATGTGTATTATACTTTATAAACCTGACGATGCCGTAAAGCGGCGAAACGCATCATGTAATAATAAAAAGTTGTAGAAAAGTACTAAGCTAAGTTAATTATGAGTATTAGTAACTTCTACAAAGTAAAACCTTCAGCAGTCAAGTATATTCTTTCACGAATTTTCTTCATTCTCGCTTGGTACCGTAATCTAACACTGGTGGCGACGCATCATTCTTTTTCTATTCTCGGCGGCTATCTCCTTTCTTGCGACCACGTAATCAATTCCAAGATGTTCATTCAATTATATTTTCACCTTCCTCTTTTAAAAGGCAGATTACTATAGCCCGTTCGTCTACCTCATATATTTTCTGAGTGATAAAGGACCCTTTGGTATACAAATTTTCGTCGCACAGCTTCCAACTATTGGTACCCCACACCCGAACCAATATTTCAAGACTTTTCATGTCAAAATTTCAACGATGCACAATATCAGTTGTGTCCCGTGGGTCGCATGCGGCCAAAAGAGGAATTTTAACTTAGCATAACTAAATAGTTTACCGATGTTTTTGTACTTATACGAATATAGTTAATGTTATTGTAGCCCTCACTCACTCAGTGTTTCAACCCGAAGTTTGATAAGTGAGAGTAGAGCTCACCCCGTACTAAGCCATTGGTGTGTATTCCAAGCCAATTCTCACATTCAGAGTAGGAGGGCTAGTTCCTTTCCTGGGCCACCTGCGATTTTCCACGAAATTATGACAATCAGACAGTCACACCACGAGGATTTTCGGAGGGGGTGTTCACAGAAACCCGGATTTGAACCTGGGACCCTCCGGTCGGTAGCCCAACGTTCTATTCACTATGCCACCACGATCCCGTAGCCTTAGCCCTAGTCCTTATAGCCCTAGTCAACTCATATTCTACCAAAGTGGCCAGTAGGAGTCCAGTAGGCTGCACACAAGGGCGGCTCTTATTTTTAGAAATTCTAGAAACAACTTCAGAATGACCGTTTTCCAGATGATACTACTATGGTAATTATGAGTCCCTTCCCCTCCGGGGTGAAAATTTCACGCACTGCATTACGGAAATGCATAGCTCGCACTAGGGATTCATGCATGTGATTTTTCAGGTAATTTATGCAATCCAGAGTCTAGGTTTTGTTTTGATCGCACGCAACGCGGTGTAAATCTACAGATCGGGCAAAATTTATATTCTTTATTCCGTCGATGCTTGGGAGTCTGAGAGAGATCCATTTCACTGCTTTATTTTTAGATATCACGGTATTCATGATGATTTGAATATCAGCGGCAGTAGATAGTAGTACGTTTACGGAATTTCTCAATTTGGTTTCTTGATCTTTCATTAAGCATAAAACATTCTGCGTAATTTCCTCTGAGGGATACAATCTTGAATTGGATTGATCGATTGTAGTTTAGATGAAGTTCCTTAATCTATATGTAGAGGCCTTTCAGCCTTTTGGTCCGTTTTGTCATCCATTTTAATGAGATTTTACCCCTAGAGCCATATATTCTATAATTTCATTTCACTCTTAATTAGTCAGAGCTATCCTTAGCTACCATATATTTTCTAAAATTAAAGCGGATTTTGTTGAGCGTAAAATAATACTCATAAAAATCAAACCTATTTTAGTTATAAAGGAACAATTATTGATAAAATGTGCAGCATAATGACTTCTATTTTTGTCAACACAGCTTATTTGAGATGCATGAACTCTGGGAGCAATCTTTTGCTTTTTGCGTTATAAAAATATTGGTTTCCTTTCCAACCACGCATAACACGCAGAAATGTTGGCTTATTCAAGGTCCTCGCATGAAATTCGTCGCTTGCATCCCTTCAGTGGGGGGATTCATTTCGAGTGTGTAAACACACGGCTGAAAGATGAGAACAAGTTGGAGAGGAAAATAATTTATAGCTGGCGAGTGCTAACAGTTTGGCAGCTTAATATAGCTTGTAAATATTTGACTTTCCTCCTTGTATTGTGCGTGAGGAAATCCTCTTTATTCAAAAGATAACTCTGAAGTTCAGTCCCTGTTTTGGGTGGTTAATTTTTGAATGCCATAATATCTCAAACAAAAAAAAAACTTTTCAGTCAATATTCAGGATAAAAAGGGTTTTTTTCGGCGGGAAAGAGAGAATAATATTTCAAGATGAGAAATGTGATTGAAAGATTCTCTCTTTTGCTATTGGAGATGAACTTATAGAACTAGAAATTATCTTTGTTTCTGAATATTTTGGGTTTGTTGGAAGTGAAATAGCTAATACGCTTGCGGTGGAATTTTAAAATTAGTGAATACTCTTGAGCTTTTCAGACTTTGAGAAACTCAAGTAAATTGAATATGTTGAAGAAAATGTTGCTCCTGCAATATGGACCGACACGGAAGAAAGGCATCCTCAACACTATTCCACTCTTCGCTAGACTGAAGTATTTCACTAGAACATTAGCCAAAAATCAAGTAATTTAACTGAAAGAACAGACTCAAATATTGCAATGTGTTACTGGTATTAAACTTCGCCATCCACAGCATTATAATTATATTTAATATGCTATTAAAATTCGTGGCTCGAGATAATATTTATACAACTTTGATATTGTTGGAAATACTGCAATAATGCTTGGGAGAAACAAAAAAATGGACTTCTACGTAAGAGATTAGGATATCGTTACTACGTGCTGACGAACGTATTTTTTGTGGCTAAAAGTAATTATTAAGATATACTGTTGTAGAAGGAAAACTCGGGTGAAAGAATCGTCGAGGTAGTGGGAGAAAAAATGATTTCCACTTTTCTTCGCACCGACATGAAAGTGCTATAATGCGTAGAATTACGTTAGTTGCGGTATCGCACACGTTATAAGCCATCGCAAGCATTCCCCAAAGGTAATCGCGAGAGCCCAGGCAAGAATTCAGGAGAGCTCCTCCTTGCTATGGGTTATAGTGGATATGAAGTGAAAAAAAGCAGTGCTAAATTCTCATTTATCCTCGCAGAGGAAAAATCAGACTCATTAATGAAAATTACATTCGTCCCCTCTCGCTGAGATAAGCGAGCTTCCCCGCCCACCTTGTCCTTCGCGCTCCCATTCCCACGGCTTTGGAAAAAAAGAAAGGGGAAGGAAAAAAAAAATTATCGCATTCGCTCGGAAAATATTTGGCCATGTCTTTCTGGCTTGGTGTGTAGATGGCGGGAGGGAGAAAGGAAAAAAAACAGAGGACAAACGAAATAAGAAGTCTAGAAAGAAAATCTGGGCAGACATTTGTTCTCGTCCCTGCTTTTTCACGAGCAGCCTCTAAATTCGTCGTCTCACTCTCTCTCTCTCCTCATTTCTCCCTTCGCACTTCACCCTCTCCTCTCTTCCCTCCCCTATCTCCACCCTCGCCGGTGCCAAAAATAAAAAATATATAGAAATAAAATAGTAAAATGTTCCCCCCCATTTTCCCTTTGTTCACCGTCTCCAACTCGCTCAACCGCCATATGGTACCTATTGTGCACTTGCCACAATTCTGCACTTGTCTTCCATCCGTTTTAGACCCTGTGTACTAGGCAGTGGCGTACAGAGAATTGACTTGTGGGGGAGGGGGTTTGACTAGTGGGGGGGTGGGGTTGGCTTCTGGGGAGGGGGAGGTTTCATTAGTATTTATGTGCATAATCAAAAAATGATGTTTAGATTATTTTTCACTAAAACAATAATAAACTAACATTTCCTTTTCGTGAAGACAATTCAACTATAATTTTCAGCCCAATAAGCAATATTCTAAATTATCTAGATTCTGGTTCAGGTAAGCGAACGAAAACGAATTCAGGAAAACATGTTTTGTGGGGGGGGGGGAGTTTAAATCCTAACCCCCCCCCCATTCGTACGCCACTGGTACTAGGTAGTGCACTTAAAAACGGATCGGGAGCAATGTTTATATGCGCTTAACAACAAAAGAACGTTGATAATGGTATCCGTGATTGTTGTCAAGTTTGTTGATTTTCATTAAATGCGTCAAAAATGAATTTTGAGGTTTTTTTACTCTGTGATAAAGAAAATACATTTTTAGCTTTTGAATACTTATTTCGAACGAATTCGATAACTATACAGAGCACATTCGGGCACACCTGCTGTGCACCCACAGAATGCTAACTCCCCACAAGTTACCTAAGGAAGGTTGCCAAACATTTCGCCAGCTAACGTCGTTCTATTCAATGTTATTCGTGAGAATTGAAGCGCGCTGAAATGTTCTGATCGGCGCTAACTTAAACGCCTTACATAAAAAGATCCCATTGACAGTCGATTATTGAAAATGCTTCTAATTGCAGAAATATATAATTAGTTAAATAATAGCTCTACTGCTATGAATTAAATTGAATGAAAATGATATGAAATACATTTCTAAATATAATGAAATAGCTTAAATGATATTCATTTCCTGCTATTGAAAACTTGAATTCACAACGGAAGAAAATAATAACTTTGTTAACTCCACTAATTATTACTCCACCTAACAACGTCATGTGAGACGTTAAACCAAGAAGTGTAGCCGTCGTGTGTATATTTTGAGAGTCTTGAGATAAATGACTGGTAATGCCTTGAAATATTCAAAATTCTTCTTGCCCCATGCTCAAGCTCTTGCCGAGGTTCCTCGCCGTATCGGCTTTGGATGTGAAGCGGTTCCCCCGCGTGGCGTTTGAAGGCGTCCCAAGGAAGATCCATGTGCCCCGTGTGTGCGTTCATCTTCATCCCGTTCGATATCTTCTCCCTTCGTTGTCCTCTTCCGTCCCGCGTCGCCTTGAGCGAAACACTGAGCTCCGCACTCAGGAGAATCTTTTGTCTCCCCTCATCATCCATCCCTTCGCTCACTCTCTTTCTCTCCATCTACGCTTGCCTCCTCCCTTCTCATTCCCAAACCTCATTCAGCTCCTCCGACAGTCATCCACCCTCTCGCCGCACAGCGCTCTCGCGGTTCCCCGCCCTGCTCAAATTTTTGCGGCAGCAGTCGCGTGTTTTTCTGCTTAGCATAGCCGTCCATCATTCAATCCGCTCTTTTATCCGATGCTCCTACTACTATACCATCATACCACCGGTTAAAAACTATTCATAATTAACGATAAGAATGCCGCAAATCTTTAATTTCAGCCAGATTAAGGGCCGTACTTATAGTCGTTACCTAGCAGTCCCCTTATCCATCCTCTACCCAGCAGGCCCCTTAAATTGTGCGTTCTATAGTCGAAATTAAGGGAGCTGCTAGGTAGGGGGTGGTTAGGGGTGAGATCTGGTAACTAAGGACTACAAACGGTGGGAAATAGAATTCGCAGCTCAAATGTTTCAGTGGTGACGCTCGTGATCAACATGGATACGGATAAATAAAGAGCCAGACGCAGCATGAAAACTGTTAAGATGGCCGCTCGATGTGCAAATAGCTTCAACGGTGAGGAGAAGAAGATTTTGTGTGACCTGGTGTAGAAGCATAAAGATATAGTGGAAAGTAAGAAAACGGACGCAGTTTCCTGCCACAAGAAGAATAAATAGTGGGAAAAAATATGCTGCGAATGTATATGAACATCCTTGGAATGCGTCTGGTGTCACATCAGATATTTATCGATTGAGAGCAAATCTCACCGTTGTTTTATTAACACCAAATCTTAGAAATTATTTATTTAAGGCTATGCACGTTTATAAGAGTCAGTTTAGTTATATCTGTTGTGTTCTTTTTTCGATAAGGGGGCCCCTGGTGGAGCACGGATCTCCTGCCAGAATTAGGAGAGGCTAAGGGGGCTGCTGGGGGTGGAAATTTGACTATAAATACCGTTTTTGACGAAGGGGCCTGCTAGGGGCTGTGGGGCTGATGGGTAACGACTATAAATTCGGCCCTTAGTATTTAATCTGGCTGAAATTTAAGATTTTCGACATTCTTTCCTTGAGAATGAGGGAAGAGTCGTCCCTCGAAACGTCGGGAATTATGAATAGTTTAAACCGGTGGAGAGCCCGAGAAGAGTTTACTCATATTATTCGCCGGGAAAGCGTTAGATCCTTCTCCTATTACAATTCGTCCTATTTTCTCACACTCTCTTATACTCCCTCTATCTCTTAATCGATATTACATCTTGCTTATTTATTAATGGAGGTTTCAATACAATGGTTTTAATGCCATAGTATTCATACATTCGTGCTACTTGTAGAAAAAAGTGTCAAGTAACTGATTATTATTCGCGGTAATCAACCGGTTAAGGTGGTTTTAAATGTAGGTAGGATTATTGGTACCAGTCTTTTTTTTAATGGTGCTACCCTCCATCTACCTTCACAATTTATTTCTTCATCTCAGTATACGCCTACGTGTCTTCATTCCACATCCATAGGGACCATTCCCTTCCCTCCCCGTTTATATCCAACATCATCCCCTCTTTCTCAGTGGACGGGAGCCTTCTCTCATACGAAATCGCCTTTTCATTATCCACGTGTTCCCCCATCACCCTTCCTACTTTTCTGTCCTTCCAACAATGTGTATCTCTAACCTGTCTCTCATATTCGCCCTAGTCTCTTTCTTCCATTGGAAACCGTTTAAGAAACAGGGGGCCTTCTCGTTCATACCTTTGTGTTATCTCTTTCCTCCAATCAACTGAAAATTGAAATAAAAAACTGTTCCTTATTACGTGCAAGATGATAGATGGATTTTTCAAAACCGAAGGCTGCTGTTCCATTTTTTATTTACCTATTCCTTCATCCACTTGTCTACTATCTCTCTCTCTTGAAATGTCATGCTTTCTTTCTCCTCCTGGAAACCGGTTGAGAAACAAAGGAACGCCCCCGTTCGCCCATTTGCATATCACCTTTCCGTTCCACCCGAAGCAGCAAGCGGCCTCTCAGCTTCCACCCGGCGGAGATAATCCTCGCGCGGGTGCCAGGAGAGACACTCTGCCTCCACTCCCAGCAAAATCCACCCGCCCGGAAAACACACTCGGCGGTAACATGCAAGCGAGTGACAGTTTCTAGGTGGATTCCCCTTCGTTTATTTTTTTAAACCCATTCCTCCTAGGGTAAAATTGGAGGAAAGTGTAGTTGATTTCCTCTCCGCCCGCGAAACGTATCCGAGTAATTCGCGCATAGAGCTCGCTGCGTTGTTAAAATTAAATTGCTTGAACATCTTACATTTCTCCTCTATGTCTACTTATTTTTATCTTGTTTTAAAGACCTATACGAAGGCCTCCACGTCTCTCCTGCCGAAATCATTGGAGTGGCCAATTAAAATCCGAGACGCGAGGATTGAAATGAAAGGGTTCAAAGTTATTTTTTGCTGACGGAGGCACTCTCAAAGTTTGAACATTTTTCTTTGGCAATCGAATCGAAATTTTGATGATGCACCGTCGCCTGAATGGCTTTGCAATCCAATTAAAGCTGCTTAACTCCGTATGATTATTCTGAAAATTTTGTGGTTTGTTTCAAGAGGTGAACAGTGTTGTGAAGTTGCTGGAAAGGAAATCCGTCTTTGCTTTGTGCTTGCGTAATACGTTTTAAATAACTGCAGAATAATTGAAGAATCTGCATGGTGTAATGCAAATTTTTAATTTCACTTAATCTATGAAAATTTTATTCCACATGATACAAATTTATTAATACGTGAGTTTTAGGTGAAAAAGCTGATTTTGTCATGGGGCTTGTCACTTTCGTGAACGGTAGAAATTACCTTTTACCAAAGAAAGGATAATAGAGGTTTCACGCCCATCTAGAAAATATGCATAGTATTTAATTTTAATTTCAAAGTATATGGTTGTTTTCTTTAATTTTCCTAAGTTGAGTGGTGGTTCAACTTGACCTTTGCATACTAAAAGTACTTTTTTATCGAATTAAATACCAGAGAAATGAATTAATGAGATACACCCCATAGAGATACAGAGAATTACTTTTGCCAATAATATTATAGACTTTTTAAGACTTAAAAATATGTTCTTTTCTCTATTTAATAATATATAACTGGAAACCTTTAGTTCAGATCATCTTAAAAAGTTGCTATATTTTTGAAACATGACGAACTTCACTTCTCACGATTTCTCACTTATCACATTCAGAAAAAATTACCATTAAACCCCCACATCTCTGTGTTTTGCTGTATTTTGAGATGTGTTTATTCTGTAAAGTTCTCTCCGTTAGTTTTTTGTCACAGAATGTTTTCTCAGATGAATATAAAAGTAAGAACGATTATCATCAATGCATTATATAATCACTGGGCAGCGTGCTCAATTTCCCTTCTTCGACTCGTCACTGTAGGTATTTCTTTTCTACATTCTAGTGTTTTTAAGCCAAAAGTCCTGATGCAAATATTTTATTAACCATGATGTACTGAATATAGAGTTATAAAATTAACATTTGGCTTACATCCGGGTAAAACATCTTGTACAGTGGTTTAAAGTTGAACGATCTAACGAGCCAAGCAAAGCTACGTAAAATATTAAACCGGAGATTTTGGTTGGTATTTTTCAGAACAGTGAACTGAACATTTTAGTCAATGTTTTATTAACTACATGTTACGTACAAAGATAAAGAGTTCTTCTACCTTTGTGTTAAATATATCAATTAATGTAATGACCAAAAGTTGGCAGTGAAATCGTAGTAAAGGATTTTATCCATTTCTTCACATGTATACAGGTGAAGCTTTTTTAAATCTATTTATCACATATTTTTTCTATTTTTTTCCATTCAGTATTCCAAGAAATCAGGAAATATCCATGAGAAAGAGTGCGTGCTAAAACGTTTTGAAAATTTGCATTGCCAGTGCACATTTAAGGGTTGCCCTATTCTTTTCTGCTCTGTAAACAAATACTTTCACGCTTTAGGTAACGATAGGAATCACATTTCTCCACGAATGAAAGTTTACGCGAACTTCTCCATGGTCCCTAAAGATAATTGGACCGTTGAATGCCAAAGTACCATCGAATGAACGCAGGTGTCATCGTATTGTTTGGGAAAAGTTAGCGTTCGCCGATGGGAGAAAGGGTTGAGCATCCATGACTACAAGCTCGACGTACGATATGGGGCGAGATTGCGGTCGCGGTTTACATTGCTTCGTGACGATGTTCACGTGTGGAGATCACCTCGAGTGCGACCGCAGTGAAAACGGAGAACGGAGGAGGGGAGACGGCAAGGGAAGGAAGACGGTGAGTCATGCGGTGAACCCCACCGCCACCGCCCGGGGAGAATCCGAGGAGGCACTTTGATGAGTGATCTGTTTATGTCTCTCGCATCCATCCCTTTTCGATGAAGTGCCTTAACGCTACACTGACGCTCTTTTAAGAAGAGGATGACGTACTATGGGCTGTATACGCTTGGGGTGTACTGACGAATTGTAACGGACATCTAGCGCTCGTACACGGATTAACTAACGAATTAAAAACAAAAACATATCGGCAAGCGTCTTGTAGCGATGAAGATCAGTGTCAAGTGTGACAGTGATTTCTCGATAGATAACTTTCGCAACGTAAAAATTTTACTGGCCTTCCAGGTATATTGATATTCATTCAAGTATTCTACCAGCTGATTGGTAGGTTCTTGGACAGTCCCCATTTTGTATCCCAACCTAATAGAAATTGTCTCGAATTCCCTCCTAAGGATGGCCCGTTATTAGATCCCTCTTCAATTCTTCATATCTTCTACCTCCTCTTATTTCGTCCAGAATTCCTATCCTCTTCCTTCCTCTCCCACGCTTCCCCAGTGTTCTCCCCTCTATCACTCTCTTCAACATGCCCTCTCCTCTCAAAACCTCCTCCATCCATCTCTTCTGCCTTCTCCGAACCTCTTCCACAAGCTTCCTCTCCTCTCCAACCATATCCAATACCTCCTCGTTCGTCTTTCTCGCCATCCAGCTAACCTTTTCCATCCTTCTCCAAACCCACATCTCAAACGCCTCAAGCCTACGCACATCCTCCCTTCGCAATGACCAAGTTTCCGACCCATATAGCGCCACGCTCCATATTAAAGTTTTCACCAGCCTCTTCTTTACGTCTCTTCTCAGACCCCCCCTCATCAATTCCCTTCTCTTCGAAAATGCTTCTTTAGCTAGCGAAATTCTGCATCTGATGTCCTTACCACTAAACCCATTCGCCTCCAAAATACTACCCAGATACGTAAACTGCTCGACCTGCTCTATCTTCTGCCCTCCCACCCTTATATTCAGCCCCGCCTTCTTACTTCTAGAAAATCTCATTACTTTCGTTTTCTTGTGATTGATCTTCATCCCATACTTTTCGCACTGCACCTCTAATGCATTCACCATTGACTGTAACCCCTTGGCCGACTGACTAACCAATGCTTGATCATCTGCAAATCTCACTGATTTTATCAGCTCCCCTCCTACCTTTATTCCTACCTCCTCCTCCCCCCAAGCCTCCCTTACCATTTCTTCTGAATACACGTTAAAAAGCAACGGCGATAGCACCCTTGCCGCACTCCTCGTCCTATCGTGGCCCATCCCGATTCTCCATTGGCTACCCTAACCTGCGCAGTCTGATTCATATACAAATTTCGAATCAGACGCCTGTCCCTCCAATCGACCCCTAATTTCTTCAACACTCCCATTAATTTCGTCCATTCCACCCGATCAAATGCCTTCTCGAAATCTACGAAGCATGCAAAAACATCTTGTCCATACTCTAGGTTTCTTTCTACTAGCGTCCTCATCACCGCTATAGCGTCTCGCGTTCCCGTCCCTCTCCTAAACCCGAACTGGTCGTCACCCAGGTATTCATTTGCCTTCTTCTCTAGCCTTCTGTTTAGAATCCTCAGAACTACTTTGGCCGCGTGGGATATTAAGCTTATTGTCCTATAGTCTTCGCAAGTTTTTGCCTTACTCTTCTTCGGTATAGGAATTAGTACAGTCTTCGCAAAGTCTTCCGGCCACACTCCATCCTCATAAATCCTACGAATTAGCGCAAAAAGTTTTCCTCTTCCGTTCTTCCCCATGCTCTTTAAAAACTCTGCAGGTATGTCATCTATTCCCACCGCCTTATTCCTTTTCATGTCTCGTAGAGCTCTTTCGATTTCGCTATCTAGGATACTTGGTCCGATGCCATATCTGTCGATATCGTCTTCCCTTTCTATATCTAACCTATTGGGCCTTATTTCTTTACCATACAGCTCTTCAACATACTCCTTCCACCTCTTCTGGATCTCTCTCGGTTCAACGATTACCTTTCCCGTCTTGTCTGTTATCGTTGTAATTCCCCTTCCCTTATTACCACCCGTCAGTTCCTTTACTTTCCTATATAATGCATCTGCTCTTCCCTCTTTTTGGTATTTCTCTAACGCGTCGATCTGTTCTCTCCACCACGCCTCTCTTGCTTTCTTTGTTTCTCTTCTAAGCCTGTTATTAAATTCTCGGTATTTTCTCTTACCTAGCTCTGAGTTTACACTCTTCCATTTCCTTCTCTCCTCCATCTCCCTGATCATCTCCTTCGTGATCCACGGTTTTCTAATTTTAGTTGCACTCACTACGCCTACCGTTGCTTTCGCCGCTTCTATAATTCCATTTTTCAAACTTCCCCATTCATCTTCCACTGATCTAACTCCATGATCCTCACCCATTATCTCATCCACCTTCTCCCGATACTTCTTCTTCATTGCCCCAGTTAATGCCTCCGTATTCCACTTACGTACCCTCCTTCCCATTCTTATCTTTTTCAGTTTTACCCGACATTTCATGACTAATAAGTTGTGGTCTGTGTCTGCATCAGCTCCTGGATAAGTATGCGAGTTTTTAGCACTATTCCTGTATCTGTGACGTACCATTATATAATCTATCTGGAACCTGTCTGTGTCTCCCGGCTTCTTCCAAGTGTACCTACGTCGAGGATGATGTCTGAACCATGTATTCGTAATTACTAGGTTATTTCTGCGGCAAAACTCCACAGCTTTCTCGCCCCGGTCATTTCTTCTTCCTAGCCCGTAATCGCCCACCTCCCGCCCATCTCTTCCTTCACCCACCACCGCGTTCCAATCCCCCATTACTACCAGGTGCTTACTTCCTGGTATCCTACCAATTATTTCCTCTAGCTGATCGTACACCCCATCTACCTCCTCCTCTTTATGATTAGAGGTAGGCATATAAACCTGGATTATAACTAAATTCGTTGGTTCTGCTTTTAGTTCCACGACTATTATTCTATCACTCACCTGTTCTGCATACACTACTTTTCTACCAAGTTTCCTATTCATTACGAATGCAACCCCGCGCTGACTTTCATTCCCTCCACTATAAATTACTCTATAGTCGCCGCTCCAGTAATCCCCGTCATCCTTCCATCTAACTTCACCCAGACCCATGATGTCTACACCCACACTCTCCATTTCTTGCTTTATATTCTCTAGTTTCCCTGCCCTCAGCATAGTCCTTACATTCCACGTGCCTATTCTAATGGTTTCGTTCCTCTTCTTTATCTTCTTTTCCTCTGCTGCTGCGTCGTCTGAGCAAGGATTTCGTGTGATGACGACCGCTGGGGCCTTGCTCCCACCGCTGCCGGGCACGACACCCGGCCCTCTTGGCCGAGTCCCGTAGTTGCCAGGATTCATTATCAATTGAGAACTGTCCATAATTTCAAGGTTTTTGTTTTAATTGAGGTAGTATTCCTTGGCCTTACTCAATAGTGTTTTTTACGTGACACCATCACTTCAGAGGCCGCCCCACTGGGGTCAGACGCCTTTTGCAGCCGCCTCACTGAGGTACAGACGCTGCGCGGACTACCATTCGTCTGTCTCCTAACCTTCGACCTATCTGGCATGGGTGACCCTACCAGGAGCAATGCTCCCGCCAGTGCAGCTCTAGGGGTCATCGGAGCACGCAAGCCCTTCAACCACGACAAGGTTGTAGTCCAAGAGAAGGGTATATTGATATATAACACGCTAATCAACAAATGTAAGCAAGGCCGTAGGCCTATTCTAATTGGCCGTATTCTAATCCACATCTAGGAGTACTAGCCGTAATAAATTTTCCGTAGTTAGCGGAAGTGACGTCACGTTTTAAGCCTTCGGACTAACTTCACGGCCCTGAGAGGATTAGTACCAGTAGTACGAAGAAAGACTTACTATGAAGGCGTACTAATTCACCTATCCGTACTAAATAAACATGGCTTCGAAGCGTACAATGAATGAGTGGTCATGTGTGAATCATAAAATTTACTAAAAACGACTTATGTGGACTTATTCTTCAAGCATTGTTAGTAAATATCATGTATTTATTAGTTTGTGATATCGTATTGAAAACCTTTTCGCGTGTAAACGGGTTAAGGAGAAAACTGTGCCGAGTGTTTGATTAGTTGTGTGCATTTCTATATTGCCTTTGCTTTATACTATCATTTTAATGGCAATTCAGCCTTGTTTACATTTGTTTGATAAGCGTTTTATATATCAATATAACTGAAAGGCCAGTGAAATGTTTACGTTGCGGAAGCTATCTATCGAGAAATCACTGTCACGCCCGACATTCACTACGTTTACCAATCGATCTCAGATCGGTCTGAACTCAAACCGATCTGAAAGTTCAGAAGCGAGCTGACTTAGATCGCCTGGTTTACCAATACGGTCTGAAAATATCGATATTGAACTGTCGAATTCAGTAGTTTGGATTATTTTGAGATTTCTTGCGTATTTCATCCGCAAACTTCTCTGCTTTCCCTTCTTACAACAAGTCACGGCGTAAATTACATCGATTAGATATTGTTTACCATCCGACCTCTTCGGATCGATCTGAGATCTCAGACCGGTTAGAGAAAGCGGGCTGACTCGGCTCGCTTCTTAGATCGATCTGGCCAGCCCGCTCTGTTTACCATACCGAGCTGAGCCGGTCAGATCGATCTGAGATCGATTGGTAAACGTAGTGATTTATCTTCATCGCTATACGACGCTTGCCGATATGTTTTTATTTTTAATCCTTCAGTGGCCTCATCCGTGTACGAGCGCTAGCTGACCGTTCTAATTCACTAGTACACCCCAAGCGTATACAGCACATAGTACATGGTATATACTAAGGGCTATTCTTGGATTGGAAAACGGCCGATCACGGAATACTAAAGGCGTCATAGGGCTCTTAGTAATAAGCACGTCTTTATTTAGTTTGTCAATCTTGCGGTCCCCTCATGGATATGACTCCGCTTGCTAAAAAAGGCAATAAATCTAATATCTAAATCCGTTGGAGTAGTAGTCAAAATGTGGCCATCGAGTTATAATTGGCGATTGCATTTAAGGAAGAAACGGAAATAGAAATATTGCCATAAATAAATTTGAAATAGTCTCTGGCGTAAATTCAAAATGTACTAAAACGTTAAAAGCGAAGGAAATAAACTCCAGAAAGTCAGAATATTAATTTATTCCGGCTCGCAGAGATATTATGTTCTCAAGAGTTGCGTCAAGGAACTTTCTTTGCCGCGGATCGCCCAGGTATTCGTCCAACAGGAATTGTTTGGCGGAGGAACGACAGTACCTTCCAATCACGGTGTTTACCGGATCGTACTCCGAAGCTTGAATTCAGAGTTTCAATGTGAGATAGATGCCCTGTACCGGTATTTTTTTTTTAATTTCGTGTCAAAGGTAACAGACGAAAAGCTGTATCGAAAACTAGAAGAAAAGGGAATTACTCCTTCAGACTTTTCCTCATCGACAGCCGATGTTTCAGAAAGCGTACAGGTTCTCCTTGCTGCTGACGTTTTGTCTCAAATAATTACACCAGTGTCGATCAAGATGGAAAGTAATTTAGTCGCCATGAAAATGAATTTTGGATGGACGCTCATGGGTTCACCTATGAGGAATCATTCAGCTTCCGCAGCGCTGCTGGTAACCATACTGAATTCCATGTAAATTACAAAATTCTGGGACTTGGGAATGCTAGGAATTTTAGATCCTGGGACAAAGAAGCTTCAGGAAGATAAAGACTGGGAAGTCTTAGATTTTTTCCTGAAAAGAGTTAGAAGAGATTCTTTTGGTCACTATGTTGTGAGTCATAGGGGGATGTCCCTAACTGTTGTAAACAAATTTTGAATCTGCGGAAGGTCGACTACTTTCAACTACACGAAGGCTGCGCCATTCATCAAAATTCCAAGAATACGATTTGGGTTTAAAGGAATGGCAAAATGCAGGTATTATTGAGAAGGTTGAACCCGATGAGGAGACGAAGAATTTAGTACATTACTTGCCGCGCAGAGCTTTATTGAAGGAACAAGAAACCACAAATATCCGACTTGTGTTTGACGCTTCAACTAAGGATGAAAATAATCTTTCACTTGACGGCTGTCTAGAGAAGGGACCAAACCTGCTTTCACGTGGGTGTATACCTCAGCATCTTCTCCTGTCGCAATGGTAGGAGAGACCATCATGGCTGCGACAACCACCAAGTGCATGGCCCACGACCAACACGTCACTTTCTAACCAGGAGGTTGAAGAGGAAAGATGAAGAACCATTGTAGTTGCAGCAAGCACCCTTCATAAGGCATTTCTTGGATATATGAATAGAAGATGGTCCAAATACCCCAGTGTAGTTAGAACTATAGCTTGGCTCTTACGTTTTTCCTCAACAGTAAAAGGAGGGCGCTATATTACTGGAAAAGAGTTTGTACGGGCAAGAGGTAGAGGGAAGAGGTAGTCTTCCGTTTGCTGCAATTGGAGAGCTTCAGTAATGAAAATATATTTAAGAAGATTCAAGTCTCCGTGGACCAAGAAGGAATCATATTTTTGAAGTCTCGCTTATTCTATGGGGAAGAAAATGATGATTATGTATGCCCTATAATTCTTCCATCGAATCATCCAGTTATTAAGAAGCTTAGAGTGCCAGCACATTCTGCAAAAATATGTTGGGGTACAAACACTACTAACTATTCTCCGCGAAAGAGTTTGGATTTTAAGGGACAGGAAAAGTGTAAGGTCGGCCATAGAAAACTGTTTCATTTGCCGAAAGAATCAAGCCAAGGCCTTTCATGTGCCAGTATCCCATCTTCCTACTGACAGAATAAATACGTGTGACACTTTTCAGGTCACCGGAGTAGATTTAACCGTACCTTTCTTCACAATATCGCATGATAAATGTTGGTCGGGCAGGGTTTATATTATTTACTCCGATAATGGCACGAATTTTGTGGGAGCATATAAAGTCCTTAGACGGTTAGACTCTGTCATTGGAAAAGTAGTGGAGTGGAGTGGAGCCAGGCAAAGACAAAGTGAACAGACTGATTTGCGTTAAGACAGCAAAGGGGGTTCAACTGAGACCACTAAAAAGACTTTATCCACTGGAGTTACAGCTGGATACATCACATCCCCAGGCCTCATAGCCCCCACATGCACGATTCACCGAGCCCACTGGTACCTGATGCTACTGAAGGGGAAGCGGACCCAGTGCTACGGAGAGGGTGTCGCATGCGGCGGCTTGTGCTGGACCTTTAGGAAGATATTTTCAGCCTTCTATATTGAACGTCTTAATTTTATTTCATTTTAAAGGCTTGAATATTATGTTTAATTTGTTTGTTTGCAAAAGAGTAACTTTTGCGAAGGTGGGAGGATGTTGGATGTGTCCCATAAAGTAATTCGTATTTAGGAAAAGAATGTTAATCTGCTTAACAACGCTGTTATTTTCGTTGCCATTGATTTTTTGAGAATTATTGTTAATGAAATGGTAGAAATAAAATATTGTGCCAGACGAGTGATAAGAAAAGGCTCGGATAATTTATTTTCAAGATTCTCCCGCGGAATTATATCCCTATATATCTAAATTTGTCGTTTGAACTTAAGGAAATGTGTTGTTGAAGCAAGCAATTATTTTTCATAGAAACTACTGACACTGGTAAACATGCATTGAATAATAGAATATATGAACCAATGTGGCGCATTGATAAAGAAGAAGTCAAATTGGTTAAAATTCCATCTATATCAAGGGGATTAGTTTGTGTATCAATCCACCTAAATACCTAAGACATTCGACCGTATCTGGCGTTACATAGTAGAACCGCATTTCAGGAATTTAATCAAACTGCAGGAGTTGTACTGATCACTTATATTTAATGTATAATAATACACAACACGTGTTTCAACGCTTAGGGCGTCATCATCATTAGGGTATATACCTGATGATGATGCTCTAAGCGATGAAACACCTGTTGTGTATAATTATTATTATACACTAAATATAAGTGAACAGTGCAAATAGTGTAGCTTTATTTAATTTAACACCAAAATACCGTTTTGCAGCTACAGAATGTTGCATCACAATCATCTTCATTGGCATACATGAACGGAAAACAACAAAACGTAGAATCGTTTTGGACGTCAATGGAAAACTTTCTCACAAGAGTCATGTTGCCCGTATCATTTTTCTCTATTAAAAAATACATTCACTTGCATTCCTGCACCAAGACTGTATACATTCTCCTATTTTACGAATGAAAATAAAAATAAAACATAAGTGATGTGAATAAATGTAATGGATTGTTACAGTGGAATTAAGTTAGCGGAGCCTGATCAAGTTAAATCTCTCCTACATGGCTTAAAACTCAGAAACAACCACTTGTGTGTCGCTCAACACGAAGTGGAGTGGTATTTTTTTGCAC
This sequence comes from Pyrrhosoma nymphula, assembly GCA_963573305.1. Lineage (NCBI taxonomy): Eukaryota > Metazoa > Arthropoda > Insecta > Odonata > Coenagrionidae > Pyrrhosoma > Pyrrhosoma nymphula. Next base: position 101,625,652 of record OY754335.1, on the reverse strand, counting down.
CGTTATTACGTTTAACGTTTTGCCGTGGAGGATGGCTTGCACAAGCGCCGAGTGCACTTGATTTCGTTCTTTCGCGCGCGTCGCAAACATTTCGCAAGCTGTTTGCCCGAAAAGAAATCATGTCCCCAACGGACCAGCCAGCTGCCCGTGGCCAGCTGCGTTCGGGCGGCCGACGCCGTCCGGATCTGGACGTGAAGTGAAGGCTTTTGTAATTACCTGCTGATGAATAACGTGCTCGTATTAATGACGCATTTAATCCACTTAGGGGGCGCCAGCGGGGAAAATGCCCGCACCGTGCCCTCGTTTATCTCCCTCGTACAATCCCCCAGCCTGTCAAGTTTGCAGTCCGGCCGGATACAAACAAAAGGTCCTCGCCCGCTCCTCTTCATTCTTTTGTTTTCATTTTTGTTTTTTTTTCTAATTCACGTAAGGTGGGCCGGAAAAATATATATGATGAGCGAATAGTCGAGTGGAATGAGTGATTCTGAAGGCGCAATGCGAGAAAGGAGGACCGGAACCAAAGTGAGGGAAAGAAGAGATGGGGGTTTTCCTGCGAATTCAAATCAATCTAAACTAAGGACCTGACTCAAGAAGGACTAGGATGTTTTCTAGCTTCAACAATAGCAAAATTAACGTCACAACGTGAGGATATTCCGATCCTGTTTTAAAAAATCTATGAAATGTGGCGGCTGTAACGTCATAGAATCAGTATTGTCACGGTTAGGTAACTACAGTGATGGATTCTGGCGTAACATTATACAATGACTGCATTATCATCGTCAAATTAAAACAATTGTTGCTCCCACTAAACTTTTTAGTATATCTTACCTAGGCAAATTAAATACGTCACATACTTGTGCCTAGAACCCCAAGCACAAATAAGCACGTTAATTCGCCGTTTTAATCGAAAAAAGTGTTAATTTGTAGTAAGCATTAAGGTGGCCGTATACCTATGCAGAAAAACCCCTTTTCGTTCTGACTTCTGCCGCGGTCTTGGAGAGCTCTTCGCCTTTCGCCAGCCCCTCGGCCAGCCTATAAACCTTTCCGCCATTCCCCGCCCCCCTCCTAAAATCGCTGGGGGGCAAAAAGTTGGGGAAGGAAAGGCAAGTGAGTAGGTAGATGGGGGAGATAAGGCGTTGTCCTCCTTCCATTGACTCAGATACTGACCCGAGAAATGAGATAGGATCATGTTTTGGCGGCTGTATGAATGACCAATACGGGAAGCAAGAACTATATTCGGTAATTCGTGTGAAGACTTGAGTAGGAAAATAAACCTTTACGGACATAATAGGGAAATAGGTTTTTGACATTGTATAACGCAGAGCATAAATATTTCTTTCGGAATGTACTGCTCTTCTATAAATACAACTCTTTCGTCGCCAGATGAATTTTTACCCTGTGCGCCGGTTTCGCGTGGTGAAACTCACTCTCAGCCTGAGAGCGAGAGAAAGGATATGGCAGAAGGGAAACAACAGCGCCGCGGGTCGCATACGCGAGACGCGTGAAAAATGCGTTTGCAAAGGTTCACGACTATATGCACTGTGACGACATTACACGCAGTATGCAATAATATGATTGATCAACATAAAGAGGGATGATTTTTATTTAGAATAAGTGAAAGGATTTCTAAGAAATATACGTCGCACACGTCATGGCAATCACCATCAATCATGAAATTTTTCGACAAATTTACGTTTCTTCCGGGGTCCGAAATAATATGTATAAAGTAACAAGCGAAATGTTAAACACTTATTCTATATATTAATCCTTATTCTATAGGAATGTGAAAATAGATTTGCTTTAAGTAGCAAAGCAGAGTCGTAACATAAAGACGCGTAGACGTCTGCAAACGCGTTTTCGGCCTTGGCATACGGCCCCTTCAAAGCTTGGGATTTGTGCTAAGAGATTAACCCGCAGGGACTCGATTACGTGGAATGTTGTTAGCGAATTCATATTTGTCTTAAACACATAATACAAACCTTAAAGGTAGTGAGCATCTCTTCCGAGTTTTCCTCAATATTTCTCAGTCACATTACACTTAAAATTTCATTAGCTCACTTCAGTAAAATCAGCTGAAGTTTCATGGCTGCTTATATCGCTCTACATGCAACCCGAATAGGTTGGTTTGGATAGTTGAGGGTAGGAATCACCCTGGACTAAGTCACAGGCGTGTGAATTTCACTCATTCAAGGTAAGGGGGCCAGTTCCTTTCCCTGGGCAACCTCGCGTTTGTAACACCTGGGCCACTTTGCGGTCAATTTTTATTTCATATGATTTCGAGGATTTTTTGTTTTCGGGGTCGTCCAAAGGCTTAACCCGGATTTGAACCCGGGACCCTTCTATCAGTAGCCAAGCGCGCTACCCACTAGGCTACCATGCTCCCACCTTTTACTATATGTATGGGAAAATTTGAAATGAACATTTATTTAAACTGAAAATGAAAGAAAAAAAACTGGAGCCGATAGATATTTAAAATTATTTCATTTCATTTTTAGTTCTCTCCAAAATTGGTATAAACGAGATCAGTGGTACATTACCAATGACATATTATTGGTATATAGGCATACTAACAAAGGTGTATCAAAAAGATAATATTCTAAAGCATACCACAAAAGAAAAGAACATGCCCTTTGTGCTATAACTAAACATAATTTTTTCATGATGGCTCTATTTTATCTGTTCTTCGATACATTTGAGCTTCATGGAAAGAGCCTAAAAATCTTTCCAAATAACTCACTCCAGGCTACTGAGATATTGTTTTGGATACCGCAATCTAGCCGCGGTGTTACCTTGACGGCGTCACCTGCAAGTGCATATGAGTGCGGAAATCCCAAAGGAAAAATCATTCGTCTTGACTAGGACTCGAACCCAGATCCCTCAAAATTATATTTCCAAGGCATCTTGGCGATACCAAGTGATCTAGGTTCGAGTCCCGGTCAATGATGGTGATTTTTTCTCGGTAGAATTTCCGCACCTATATTGTTTTGTATGTAATAGAGTTTTTCTTTGTTCATTATTTGAGTCTTTACATTAATTTTTATTTCGTATGATGTGATTTCTTGACCTATTTTATTTTATTATGTAAATATCAGGAGTATAGGTCACATTTTGTTTTTGAATTGACCTAAACTCCTGATATTTACAAAGAAGATCTGAAGAACACTGTTAGCATAATCATTTGAGGAGTTCGTATCCTATCTTGTTTGTTGTGATCGTTGTAATTCGTTCGTTTTCCATTTCGTGCACGGAGAGTTGAGTGATTGCTTGTCCTCTTTAATGTAGGGGAAACCCAATAATGGGCCACGAGGACTCATTACTACTTAATAAATAGCACCTAGGTTGAATTTCTCTTTGAGGCTTCCACAGCGCTGGATTGCAGTTCTCTCCATTGTTTTCGGGTTAGCTGCGTCAAGCTTTATTCAGATGACGTTTCGTGGCCTATGCTGGGTTCATCTTCAGATCAGGTCTGAGTGATAGATGGTCTTCGGTTGATAGATGGTCACTTCGTCCCACCGGTTCTCTTGAGCCGTCTTCTGAGTGATTAACAGCTTGATCACTTACTTTGTGTACATGAATATATTTGCATTCATTGAGTTCCGCTAATCAACGTTAATATTATTACGTTGCGTTGAGTATCTTAATCAGGATAGGAGAGTAGAGTATAATCCAGTGGTTGATACCGTCAAAAGGAGCATTTTCAGCTGCAGCCTTCTTTATTTGTCCTATGAATCCTTCACTACCCGGACTGCGCCTTCGGCATGAAGGGTAGTCATAATCATTGGTTTTTAAATCATAATCATCGGTTACTAAATTAAAAATCTATGGTGATCAGTCTTAGTTCACTTGACAATTTTCATGCACCGATGACGTCCATTGCGCAGAGTATCCGTTCTTCTTTCGGGTAAGAAGCATGTAGTGACGTAATTATAATTTCCACCATCTTAAAAAAGATTGAAGTTTAGAAACAGATGGTTCAATATTTAAACCAGAATTTTAGCTGGTTACCCGTTAGTAGGTTTGGTTAGGATGAAATTTGTGCGGTTCTTAGCGTAATCCGAGAAACACCGCGGGGATATTATAATGAGATTGCTGGTGGGCATGTCTATGAGCATACAAGGCTAACATTTGTCGTTTTTCATGCAAGGACTCATTTTCTTGCAAAGGAGACATTACTCTTGCTTTAGAAAATGTTTTCGAAAGATTACTTTATTTTCTAATAAGGCATGCTGATGGATATATTTTTAAGACCAAGGAAGGGAAACAGCGGCGAGTGATAATCTTGAATAAGCAACTCGATGATTGAGTGAATGTACGTTTACTGCACTTTAACACTTTTAAACATATGTAAAGAACTCGTATTTTTTATGATGCGGGAATCGGTCTGAAAAATGCTCGCAATCGTAATGAAAATCAATGGTTCGCAGACCGTTTTCCAGGTGCACGGAGAGATGAGTGACTGTAGGTCCTCTTTCATGTACGGGAAACCCAAAAATGGGCCACAAAGACTCATTACTACTTAATAAATATCGCTTTTCTTGTGTACGTAAATATATGTGCAGACTGAATTTAGTTGCGCAATTCAACGTTCATATGTTCGTGGAGTATCTTAATCAGGATTGGAGGGTAGGGTACAATCCAGAGGTGGACAACGTCGAAAGGAGAATTTCTAGCCGCTGCCATGTTTATTTGGCCTATGAATCCTACATCACCCGGACTGCGCCTTCGAATAAAGGGTAGCCATTGGTTTTAGTTGTTAAATAAAAAATCTATGGTGATTTTAGTGCACTTGTCGATTTTCATGCACGGATGTCGTTCATTGCGCAGAATTTCCGTTATTCATTCGGGTAAGAAGCATGTAGTGACATCATTATAGTTTCCGCCATCTTAAAACAGAGCAAAGTTTCGAAACAGATGGATCTATATTTGAACCAGATTTAAAGGATGCTACCCGACCGTAGGTTAGGTTAGGATGATATGTGTGCGGTTCTTAGCGTAACCCGAGAAACACCACGAGTATACGCTCATTGGATCGCTGGTGGACATGTCTTTGAGCATCCAAGTCTAACCTTTGTCGATTTTCATGCAAGAACTCATTTTCTTGCAAAGAAGACATTCCTCTTTCTTAAGAAGATTTATTCGAAAGGTTACTCTTGTTTCTATTAGGGACGTTAATGGCTGTATTTTTAAGTCCAAGGAGGGGGAACACAGCGGCAAGTGAGAGACTCGAATAGGCACCTCGATGTTTGAGTGAATGTAAGTTAACTGCATTTTAACACGTTTAAGTATACATAAATAACTTATAAAACTTATGTGTGAATTGGTCTAAAAAACAGTTCGCAATCGTAATGGGAGGCAGACGGACGGTTCCACTACGTGTAATACATCTGAGTATTAAACTATTATAAACAACGCCGTGTTTGTTGTAGCAACAGAGGTATTATTAACATTATTAGTCGCTGCACGTAAATATTCTTCCACGTTTAATTCCTTTATGTGTGTCGTTTACTACATAGGTGTTCTCTCTTGTGCAGTTCCCCTATGAGAGCTACTTTGTGAATAGACATTGAAGAGTATACTTGTAAATATGCATTGAATTTATCGATTACCCCACGAAGCAGTCTATCTTGGGCCCCTTCTTATAAAAATTTTCTTCCTAAGTGCTATCATGGGTCGGCAGGAAAACTTAAAAAGCCAGATGCGTGAATATCCTTTGAAATTCAAATCTCTGGTTGTCAAAGAAATATGCTATTGTTGATTTCAGAGAAAAATGTGAGATTTTTCAGCTATAAACATGGTTTTCAGAGAAATACGAAGCGTGAAAGAAAAACGATTGCAAGAATTAGAAACTTCATTTATTCAGCCATCCGATAAAAAACTCCCAGCCCTCTATCTTGAGTATAAGTAATTTTAAAAAGCAAAAAAATGAAACAACTGCACCGAACCCAATGCTTAGCATGGACCGCCAGGGGGGGCCTTTGGGGGCCCTGAGGCTTTTTAATATAGCCTATATTCAACTCATACACATTTTATCTCTACATGCAAAATTTCAGCTCAATTGGTTCATTAGTTTTTGCGTGATTGAGCAACAGACGGACAGACAGACACCATTTAATTGTTATATATTAGTATGATTTTCTACTAACAACAACTTCCTCACGCCACAGCGGCGGATCACAGAAAAGGTACGTATCGTACGTATCTTTGAATGGGCGTATCCTGGAATTCAACATTTCAGCACGAGCACGTGCGAAGATATTCACGTGGGACACCCGGAACGGTGGCGGTGATACGTCCCGAATGCGTCCCCTTCATTTTTCCCTCCTCTCGCACCCTTCCCGGAGACAATCCCTCTATGCCCCGATATCGTTAACGACGGCGATATTCTGTCATTTGCAGATGGTGGCGACCAACGAGAGTGCGGGCAGCGCGGTAGTGAGCGGAGGTGACCCGGGGGAAGGATCCACTCTCGGAAAGCTGAGGCAGACGCTCTCCTCCTCATTGCTGACGGCCACAGAGACGGGTGAGTGAACGATCCTGCGGAACTTGTAGGGTGAAGAGAGAAAAGACGTACCACCGTGCAGAAGGGGGGACTGTCATATCTGGGGGGCGAGACAGAGAAACTTGCCGGTGATTGGGATCTTCCCTCTTCCCCAAATGTGGGTGGCTGGAGAGAGAAATATCACTTTACCTAGAATTTGATGAATTTAACTTCATTTTAAAGATAAAACTCACATCTTTTCAACGATATCAAAATATTAACCCCTTACCGAACTACTTTTCTAGCAATTTTCTTAAAAGTATTAGCTATCTACAAGAGATAGATTACGGAAGTGCGCTCCAGAGGGAAAATATTAAAAAAACGAGGAATTTATTGCACCTTGAGTTTTTCCAAAAACTAACGGTGCGTGGTTTCAATTTTGTCTGAAATATTTATAAAAATTAATCTATTACTCACCGAGGTAATTATTACAGAATCGCAAAAAAAACCTTCTAATGTGGAGGCAATTTCACCGTATGGCATGAAAAAATGAGTCAAGGTAGAGACTTATGTAGATAATAAGAACTTAGAAGTAGCAATTTTCCACAGATAAATATTTTAATTCGACCCGGGTTTCGATGCACTGTATCATCATCAGGTACATAAATTTGGAAATCAAGGTATACATACAAGAGAAGGTGGGTGAGGGAGGTTAGGAAAGTGGAGGGAGGGAGTGGGGAAGGGGAAACATTTCAAGGGGGGAGGGAGTTCTATTTACACAAGATGATGCACATGATGATGCAGTGCATCGAAACCCGGGTCGAATTAAAATATTTATCTGTGGAAAATTGCTACTTCTATGTTCTTATAATGTTCATATTCCATAAAATCTCGCCTGATTCCTCCCTTTTTGTACCTATGTAGATATATTTATTTAATTACGGAGAATTTTTGTCATATATGACTATACTTTTGCGTCATTAATATTACAATGTTTACCTCATACTTATTACAGACGCTGAAATAAAAAAATAAAATCCGAATATGGTCTCCATTATTACTTGGGAAATATGTCGCTCAAACAACCTTATGTTTTAATCCTACCGCCAGAAAAGTTGTTATCTGACCATTGGGGTTTCATCGCCATAAGCTCAACTGTGCTCTGCGAACGAAGATATTTATGCCTGCCGCAAATATGGCGATGAAATAGCGTAGACATTGCACCGAGAAAAAAATCAGGCAAATCAAACCGGTAATCAAACCACGGACCTATGGCTCGCAGATCCAATGCTCTGACCACTACGCTACTTATGCTTCCAAATTCCGTAATCTTGGGCGGACTCTTAGGCAAATATTTATTAGTAAATTTGATAATAGGCATGTAAAAAATATCAAATAATTTAATAAAATTTTGCCATTATCAACAGGGCAGTACTCGGTAGTAGGGAATGATTTGAAAACCACCGAACACTTGGTTCATTAAATTCAATCATTTCTCGAGAATGCTGGTTTGAATACTCGTGAGTGTGATGGCCGAGGAGGATGTCTTATCCTTCTTCAGTAGTCTCAGCGCCAGTGATCGACTAGGATATAATCCCCGCTTGAAATCTTTGCTACCGCTTGATTGTTTACCTCCTTCAGTACAAAAATATACCTCCATTCGGGTTTCAGAGGTACGTAGTTTATTTCTTTCGATGCATGTAAAAAGAAATGGGTATGCTTGAATTGATAAAGTAAAATGTCTCTTTTTCTAAATAAATACCAGTTCCATGCACTGAAGATAGTGTCGAGCAATTCCTTTTTACCATATAATTGCCATGTCTCCGCTAAAAATTAAAATTAAAGAAGAAAATAATATTACCAAGTTAATAAATGAAATGAATTTTCCAATTTTTGTCCCAGTTATTTTTCGTGTCTCTTAAGACAAAAAATTATTCTAAAGAATAATTTTTGATGAACAAAAAGTTTTGTAATTTTTGTTACAATTTGCGAGGTTGGACGCTATTAGCTTAAATTTTGGCGGGGAATGAAAGATATAAACCTTTAGTAACACCAAGGCCCGTTTTTCTTTCCCAAAATTGGTGCATGCTAATGCCTTTTGGCTTTTTGATGGTAACTGCGGAATACTTCTGTCAAAATATTTGCGTTGCCATAGTTCCCTAACTAAGAAGTTGCGACCCCATGTTCATAGTAAAACAAAATGCTTAAAATCACCTCACCTACCTCCCCAAAAGTTACGCACATTCCTCCTGAAACACGCTGTACATGACCTCAAAATGAAGGGGGTGTTTGAGGGAGGAGGTATGTGAAGAGGATAGGGTTGATTGAGTTTGGGAGTGGTGTTGGAGGTGCTGGGTAGTGGGGTTGGGTGATTAGTGTAACTGTGAGGGAAGGGGTTTGCAGGTACGAAGTTCCGTCCGTTTTTATGTAAGTGCTTCAAGGAGAGTGGAGTGTTTTTCAGAAAAAAATATCGTTGGTTCAATGCCCAACCCTCACATAATCTTCAACTCCACTTCCACCAATTTGCCTGCTTTCATTCCTTTCTCCATTCAGTTCAATATTCTGTGGGTGAAATAGTCTCGGCGATTCTCTTCCTACATCTGTTTTTGGCAACTAAGTGCTGGTAAAAATCTTATTTGAGGAAAAGCATGCTGTAGAAATATTATTTTTATTTTTTTTTGAGGAATTCTAATTACATGAGGAATCATAGTTGACCGTTTCATGACAAATATTTTGGGCGATTAAGTGCTGGTTTTAAATTACTTGCAAGTTTAAAGACAGATCTGTATGGCAAATAAGTGCTGGGAATTGTTGTAGATGAGGAAAAAAATGTTGTAGAAAGATACGCGGTTCTCTTAGTAGATGATGAATGATTGAAAAGCAAAACTTTGTGAGTTCCACATTAATAGATTTTTATTACGACCTACGTTATGCCTGAAACCATTAACTTTATCTAGATGATAAATCATAGTTAACCGTTTTAAGGCTTATTTTCTTCGCATGTTTTGAAATGACCTAAGAAATAAAAATATTTTTGTGAAATATGTTCCTACCGGGTGCATCAATCGTTTACAACGGAGACGTTTGCTTGGTCAAATGTGTCCCGTTAGTATGGAAAGGGTTAAAGGTCAAATTGGTGCTAACCTCCTCTCCATCTGTAAATAAAACAGTCAAAGTCACGAAAATAATCAAATTCACTATTTTAATTTTACATTTAACTGTCTAAGATTCAATAGAAATGTTTTTACCATATCGGAGATTGAGGTAAGATCAACTCAATACCGTCAAATTACGGATAAAAAATATAGTCGTAATATTAATACTTTAGTTCGGTATCTTTTTTGACTGGAAGTTATGTTCTATATAAGCACTGCGTTGACGTATTTTTCATACTACATATTAGTTATCTTCTAAATTTTTTCTATAGGAACTGGCCTAATATGGTGCGCACTGCTAAGGAATTGCATCTGGTCATGCATCGGTTCGGAGATAAATATTTGGCATCAGAATTATTTAAAACGTTAGAGCTCTTCGTCCTGCATTTTTTCTGGAATTTATTAGCGTTTAATGTAAATTGTATTTTACTTGTACGCTCTTTTGAAAGTTGGAATCCCAACGTTAAATTTTACTTCCAAAACTGAGGGATAATTTAATGTATCTGTTGGAAAGGTGAACAATTGTGGTTCTGGGGGTTGAAATCGCTGTTTCAAAAGGGATGGCATTTAAAGTTCTTTTTTTAATAATGATGAGGTCCCTTGTGGATGAATAATCGAGGGATGAATTATCGATTAGATAAGTTTGCAATGTTTTTTATTCACACTAGCACCAAACTACACGGACGTTGAAACGTCATTTGGTGGTTGGAACATATTTTGCCGCGGTCATGACTTCGACATTTATTGGTAGTAATAAAAGCATCGTGAGAAGTTTAGTGCTATTTCCGCTTTACAGCTACTTGAGAAACTTCAACTTAGATGATTGAATATTTTATCATCTCTATATGCCCATAAAATGAGTCTTAGTTATATTTAAGCCACCAAATCTATCTATTCATCTTACGTTGAAATTTCTTAAACGAAATACGTTTTAATTACCTATATACTTGAGTTTTTCTCCTTTCGTATAAATTCTTAATTTGGGGAATAGTTTTAAAGTACTGGTAAAATATAAAAAAACAACTAAATCGGGCAAATTCAACGCTTAATGAAATGTATTGACTTTCTCAGGGCAAAAAAATTTAACTAAACAAAACCAGAATATTATTGGTAATTAATGTTGACTCATATACGATATTATTAATCAATTTAGTATACATATATATCTTATCAGCAATATAAATTTGACCAATGCACAAAAACAATACCCTTAACTACATTATTCGTGGCCAAAAAAGAAGAGGAACATATAAATTCTTAATTTTTTTCTCCGAGCTCCAAATAAATAAGCATTCTTTGATGAGATCATTAAAAATGCTTTCGGTATTTCAGGAATAGCTTGTATTTACTTATGAGATTTTTTAATAGCTGCTCGATTGACTCTAATGCAAGAGCCTCTTCACAGGCACTGGTCAGGAATGCTTGCCAAATATTTTTCCTAACGATCATTTGTGAGTCACATGAAGCTCAAAGTTTATCCTCGATAACCAGAAGCCATTGGCAAGCTAGGTCCTCTGCTTGGGAGTGCTCTCTGTTTTTGAGAACTGCGAACTTCTGGTGGTGTAAGTTGTATGACAGCCCCACGACGAGAAGGCACGCGCGGCAAACTATGACGTCCCTTGTCTCTCTGAACATCGCTTCAACTCCTAAACCGAGTCCTAATACCGTCTCGCTTGCTTTGATGGCTCTCAAAGCTGTTGGTGTTCTCGCGTCGCTCTTGATGTTAACGTATTTCGGTGCTTGTCAGAGTTTCAAGTATGTACTCTTGAAGTTGGTGAATGCTGAGACCAGCTCTCATATTTTTCCAACCTCGGGATTAATTTAACCTGACGCACCACGAAGACACGATTAATGTTAGTGGCTGGCATATCGTCTCCCCTGCTGTGGAAATTTTTCCCCCAAAAAAAAGAATCATGACTTCATATTCAAGGTAACGATTTTTTAATGGGAAAACGGTTCTAAATAAGGCATTTATTGCATTTTATTGTCGCGAATCATTGAATGCAAAGGGAGAAAGGAGAAAAAAAGGCTGTTTTAATGATTCTGGTGATAATTCAGTTATTACTGTAAAACAAATGCTTCAATTGATGCCACTTGATAACTTTATTCTTTTAAAAAATGCATAGATTGAGGTTGATGCCGGTCTGACAGCGAGAGACCAGACCAGCGAGAGATCCATACCTCCGCACCATACAAGAGAACTGGCTGTATTATGACTGTGTATATTCTAATTATTGTATTTCTTGAGAGGAGTTTACTCTTCAATAGTGTTGATAGGCTCCAGTAACATCTATTAGCTGAATTTAACCTCATTTGCATCTCTGCTTCTATTTTATTTTGACTGTTAATGGTAACTCCCAAATACTTAAATTCTTCAGTCATTGTAAAGCTGTATCCCATAACGTCCAGCGTTGAATTATTGGGCTCTGTCATTCCTCCAATTTTCATATATTTAGTTTTTTTCTTCATTTACCTGTAATCCTACTATTAGTGCTTCTTCTAAGAATACTTATGCTAGTGTTTCTAGGTCACTTTTACTATCTGCTATTGAGACTAAAATGCATTTTCTACCTACGACGGTATATATTATAATTCTGATAAATATCAGGGCACCAATAAAGCTTTGGAAGCAAATTTTCTCGGTTTGCATCATGAAGAAACTGCATTGAAATTAAAGCTCACCATAAGTTTAATAAATTTCGCAACAACCAGTTTGACTTTTAATCTAGAAAACTGTTTTTTATTAGATCTCTTACTGGAATTGGACAATTTGTTTTGGGGCTCTTATCCCTTTCAAATTGCCTTTTGCGGAGTAAGTTCTTTTTCCCATCTTTACCGATGGAACGCTAATGAAAGCCGTTACTAGAAAAGTGTGTTATTTACAAAAAATGTGACAGCATGGCAAATTTGAGGAAAAGTTGTTATATATTTATTGTGTGGCAAAGGCCTCATTAATGTTTAGATTATTTGGTGAAAGTGGGGAGAAAATATAATAGTATCCGAAAAAGATTTCTCAGGGCTTTTTAAATTTGTGTTAAACAACTTCGCTGGCTTATCGCAATCGCAATAATGGACACAAATATAAGAAACCCTTTCTTCAGATTAAAATAACAAAAATATAAACCTGCCTATGAGAATTATAGATCGTTTATCAAAATGTACAAATTGATTATTCGGGTTCTTAGCTTGAGCGTTTTGAAGTTCACTCTTTCTTGACGGTAAGCCTTGGTTTATCTACTTTTAACGTTGAAATACAGTTTTCATGAAGCTTTTTTTTGCGTAGGATGGATGTATATTTTTATCTCTTCGTGTGGCAACATTTGATATTTGATACTGCCTTCATCAAGATTTATGACAGAGGCTGATCAATCAGGGTGATGAGATGAGAGAAAAAAAAGAGCGTCGATGCCTGAGGGAGGAAGGCACATTATTGCGTGCGCTCCCACGGTTCCAGACACAGGCGAAGGAGATCGATATTAAATGGGTGGAGTGCAGAAATGTAATAGTCTGGCTAAGTAAACAATGGCTTCGTTTTTGTATTGGTTCCAAAATGAATACAGGAAGCTGATTGTTTAAGGTTTGTGGATTCATGCTACCGTGCAATACTTTCACATTATTCCAACTTAATCCTGAAGTCTCTATGTACTATCATGACGTTGTGAAATGTGTTTTCCTGATGGGAATCTTTGTAAATAAAATCTATATTTATGGCGATAAAACCGATATTACTTATTTAGCCATTTGAAATTTTGTGTTATCCCGGTGGAGAGCTAAATTTTTATCAATTTTGGTTTGTCTAAACAAAATAAAACTATTATTAACATAAGAGTTTTCGTCAAAAAAACGGAGATTCTAGCAAATCTCGTGGCCACAGGTGAATAATGTTTACCCTTCACGTGTTAATTAAGGCTCAGGTGCTTTACTCTTAAGTTCCTTGTAAAATATTGCTATCTGCTTTAGTTAATGTGTAAAATGTTGCATCATACTGATTATCTAATTTTACTGCAACACAGCACCATAGAGTAACCGTATTCACCCGCAAAGTGGTGTCATATGATACACATATTACTTTTCATGATTTGGTAAACTAAGATTACGTGGAAAACTAATGCCAAAACCTCACCCATTGTCCACAATGTAAAGGGTCGTCTATAAATCCCGATTTAATATGTATCCATACGAAAGGTAACCATGTAGCAACTGTGCGGACCGAAAGGCGTTGTCCCGGTATTAAAATGACTCCGTCAAGCTGCTCTATTGTCGGGTGCCTGAGGAAAATCACATTTGCAGAGCTCCCAACATCCAGGTCGATCGTATGAGTGGCACAAAATGAGCTGTCACTTGTCCCCGTGAGGTCGTGGTTTGATTAATCCCTTCTAATGTTAGGAAAAGCGCCATCATAGGAAGCTGAGACTACATTTGACGAATAACTCTGATAGAAAATAAATATAGCTAAATTTTATTTTATTATTGTACCCCAAAGTATTTATTTTTTCAACTTTGAAATTCCATGCTTTTGTTTGCTGGTAATCCTATTCGTACGTTTCTTTTTGCCAATAGTGACTGAGATAAAGTTAAATTGGTTTCCCGTTGTCAGTGAGTGAGCTTTATTTTAAATTAGTTTTAGTGCAGTGCTGGTCCAGCATTGTGCTATTCCGCTTGCAGTTTGAACAAGTGATACAAAGGGCTGTAATTCCCTTTGTATTTCATTAATCCAGGCTCTATTCATCAGGGTGTATTTTTTACTTGGATTTTATTTGGCCAAATCTAGGAAAATACCGTCCTTGGTTAAAGATTTACCAGAAGTCGCGATTACATAGTAGTATTGAAAAATCTCTCTCTGGTCATATGTTGGAACCGGTCGTGACTGGAAGAAAACGTTTGCAGGAAATAAAGACATTGGATTCGTTCAAATTGAACGATGAAAATTAAGCTAGTATTTTATCAATTTTCTTGAAAATTTACGGATAATGAAGACAATTGAAGACAAAATTTCTGCAATTGATGGAAGTTCACCATTTTATTCAGAGATTCATTGATTTATATTTTCAGCCTTTATTTCTTCTAAATTACGGGTATTTTATTATTCTCCACAGTCATTCTAATGTAGGTATTTTCTATATGTTAGTGTTATCCCGAAAGGGAATGGCGTCATGGGTATGAATATATGTAATTAAGATAACAGGACTTTCATTTTAGCAAAAAATATGGTTCATATGATCAAACTGGATCGAACATCGAGACATTTTTTTCCATATCAAGCGCCCTCTCAAGGTGCTGAATTGACAGCAAACGGATGTAGAGTTCTTGATGGTGTACATTTTTTTCTTGGTGGTGTATATTATTTAATAGTATAAAAGTAAAAATTACACTGAGTTCCGATTATACTCTTACGCCAGCTTTGCTTTTGCTTTTTTCAAATATGCAGGTTGAATTTAGCCAGAATTTTCTTATTCAAGACAAGCGAAAAAATGTTGGAATTTTCATACTGAATGTGAATAAAAGTAAAATGGCCTGATGCAGGTGATAAAAAACCGGGAAATCGTGTTTCAGGACCTTATGGAAGGTAGAAGGTGCTATATGTAAATAGGGATTGTCATTACGGAGTCGTTGATTATTTGAGCACCATACTGATGACGTTTATGTCAGGATACATACAGAAAAATTTCTGTACCTGACGCGTAAATTGGTGAAACGTGTCGCACAGTAAAAAATTGTAGAAGAGTACTAATAATTTTCATTAATCATGAGTAATAATATAATGATCTCCTACGAAGTTAAGTCCACCACTGTCAAGTTTATTGGACGTCTTACTTGTCATCACAGCATGTAGATGGCTCTGAACATGTTGCTAAAATGCAAATATTTGACGAAATTACAAGAGTATGCACTTAAATTGTTCCTCGTTAAACAGTTCCTGATGTTACGACCTAAAGATTTTCGTTTCGGTATTGAATATCTCTTTGTGTTGATTGAGAGGGTAAAAAGGAAGGCATTGCGAAGGTTGAGAAGGAAAGGGGATTCGTGGAGACAGTGAAGAGTAGTGTTTGGAGATGTGAGCTGGAAGAAAGTTGGTGGTGTGCATGACACCTTCACGGAGAGAGACAGAGCGCTGACTGCGGCTGGGAGTGAAAGGAAACGTTTAGACGAGGAGGCCAGACGCACTTCCGTGAGTGGCGAGGAGGGAATACCACTGAAACGGATACCTGCAGGATGGGGTAGAGGTAAAATTGGGGGTGGGGGATGAAGGTGTGGTTGGGCAAAGGAACGATTCACGCCAAGACATTTCCACGTCGTACCCTAGAGCGCAGTCGTTTCTCGGAGTTGCTGCACAACCGAATATTTTATGCAGATCAGTCATTCGGCATTCGCATTAAGGGGGCCGTGCTAGGGCCGGCCTCCACGTCCAGTGCAGACCTTGCCATTCCGCTCCGCCCGCCGGCCATCATTTATTTTTTTTGGAAAAGTGACGGGTGTTAGCTGGTAGCGTCCATTACCATTTACGTTGCATGAATGAAAAATTACCCATCAGCCCAAACTTAGCGGTAATGACAGGTTCGAGGCCGCCGCAGAACACGAATGGCTTTGTAAAAGGCCCCGAGAAAGGTGGTTTTAATGCGCATCTAATACCACTTCACACTTGCTGAATAAAGCAGGAGCTGTGAAGGGAAAGTTGCATTGGTAGTGGGAGAGGCACAATCGGAGAGCAGAAAATAATTTGTTTTCCAGGACCTTATTTCCTGCGAATTTTTAGCTAACAAAGTTTGTTTACGTCAATGTCTTTAGTTATTGTTAGTGGCAGGGTATCATGCCTATTAAGTCTCGTATTTCCGTAGTCTAGAGATAACTCTAATGCCATATTGCCTTCCTTACTGACGTGACTGTTATTAATCATTCCAAGAATTGAAAGCGTATTAATATGGACCCTCGTCATATTTCTCCGATTTCAAACATTTCCAGCTAATTTTTAAATAGTTTTCGAAACTTGGTGAATGATTTTAAATTATCGTACATATTTAATCATAGGATTATATACTGTGTCATAGTTATTAGTACTCTTGGATTTTCATCAGCCCTTGATTCTGGATTGTACCTATATAGTCAAGGAATAGTTCTGGGAGGAGTTCTTTTTTCCCTGAAACTATCCCGTAATAACCCTCTGATAGAGAAAAACTACAATGGAAATGATCTTTTCCTATTTTTTACTCCTTATTGCTCTTAGCCTATAGTTGTATTTAAAGTAAAACCCAAATTTGTCGGGAAATTATTTCTGCTTTTATTATAAGGGACATCCACCCTATGTGTATCTCAAAGCAAAGTATTGTGTTCTACGAAAGTAACGGCGACCTAAGCATGTTTATGAAGTCTTCTCGGGTTTCCTACTCGGTCAGAATGGCGGCTACTGTCTAATCATCTTTACCTCTAATTGAAATAATTGCAATTAGTCGTCTGTAATTAAATCAGAGGGTGAAAATTATGAGGAAAATTTTTAAAGCCAACAGGGAAATTCAATGGTTTTCTGCGTGGGCTCCGGCAGAGCAAACGTTGAAAATGCTGGCATGGATTAAAAAGACTTAAAAGCGGTTTGCCTCTGCGGGAAGGTCGGTCCTTCACATGTGATTGTCAGGGCCGTGAAAAATGAAAGAGCCAGATGGGTGGGGTGTGCTTAAGTTTCGGAGAAAGTTCGCGAATATTTTCAATTATTAATAAATAATTGGTTTAACCTTGATGAACACGCATTCATTTAAGCTGTTGGAAATACTTGACGTTCTTGAATAGTTCTATCTCTCGGTGGCTTTTAATTGAAAAAATTTAAGCCTGATGAGGAATAAAAACTTTGAATCATTACTATTCCATTCCGTAAAACATTTAATGAAATAAAATATTTCCACCCTCGTGAAGTTTAAGAAGTAGCATTTGGTTATGGTAAGAGATTAAATTAATCTATTCCCGTAATTCTTTGTCATTTTTAGGGTTCACGTAGATCTTTATGATTGGTGATTAAATATATTACTTCTAAATAATTTTCACTTATGGCTTCATTAGATTGAGCTCAAATACTTGCATGAAAGTACGAAATGATGATTTCGATTCAAAACTGACTTATCATAATATATTTATGTGCAATAAAATTATAGTCAGAGTAACATCAGTTAATTTATACATTGATAAAATTCTGCTGTACATATTACTCCTAATCACTTTATTAGGTATTTCCCCGTGGTTTACATATAGGTTCAATTTTACATTGAATGTAAGAGTAATTCTCAAACCTGCAATAGTGCTCTTATCAGATTAATAAAGCAAGGATAGTGAGATCATTCTTTGCCATTATCTCATACACTCAGAACTCTTTCAGCATTTTTCCTCCTTTTAAATTGTTCAAGGCAGCATAAAAAATGTCTAGGAGTGTTGTTTGTTCAAAATTGCTTTTAATTAATCGTTATACGTTATCTGAGTAGTATATGTTATCAAAATTTTTAAATATGGGTAAATATCGATGGCATGATATTCATTGCCGTTTTAAGGGGCTAGATTAATAGCAATATGAAATCTTTATTCTTCTCCCTCTTAAATCATTTCACTGCAAGTATATAAAATAAAATAAAAATATATTAAAATAAATTGAAGTACCTAGTGAAGTTAAAAATGTATATTCTGTGTCCATGAGTTGAGGAAATGTTGCAATTGACACTTTCCCTCGGCCTGATCTATAGCAGCCGCGAGCTTATAATATTTTCCGTACCTCGCAAAATAGGTGAGCAAAATTTACAGCAAAGCATTTGTAATCCCAAAAGTAAATATAACCTGACCCTTTGGAAGGCATATATCTCTCTCAAACCAATTACGGAATGGCTTCTCCTCAATTTGTTACCCAACAGACTCATTTTCCCGGCCCCATTAAAATAAAAAGGCAATTCGTATCCCTTTGCCTTTCTTTCGTGGACACCGAGCCGCTTCAACGCTTCCGCGGCAAACAGGTGTGAATAGGAAACTGGAAAAGCTCTTCAATGTTTGAAATATACTTGCATTTGTGAGTCGCTTGTCGTGATGAACGGAAATTTGAAATAATCAGATATTCAATATTTTTACTCTGCAAAGAGGAATGTTAATGATCCATTTTATTTAGAAATATAGTTTTATTCATATTTTTTCTCGATGATTGGAATTGATTATTAAGCTCTAGGCTTTCAGTTGAATAAAAATTCTCTCCTTTGTAATTCCATTACACGAAATTTTTCTCCTGATAATGTTTCTATTTGCGGTATACTCATTCATGTAGCCGGTTTCTGTTATTTTTTAGCTGATTTAGAAACGCCTAGCACATTTTCAATCTATAAGCAAGCGTCGAGGATTATGAAGTGCGTGAGGCTGAGTAACCTCAATACTGCCCTCCTGAGTGGAAATAGAGCATTTTCGCATTTCGAAACATAGTTATAGTTCGCAAACTATAACTATGTTCCACCCATTTCTGCTAAAATATTTCATTTTCGCTATTCAAATTCCGAATCTTGCTTTTTTTATTCAGAATTTTATTTTTAGAATAAAACGGATGATATCAGGCCTGACATCGTGGAAATTATGGATATCCATGTTGAGAAAAACCAACTTTGTAATTTCCACAAATTATTTTTTGTGAAGATAAATATTTGACAGGACACTGCAATGACAGTGATTAAATATTTTTTTTCAATTTTCAATCTTTTCATCATTCTATCGATGGACAGGAGGTATATATTGTGTGCAAGTGACGAGTTTGGTTTATTTAGTTAAAAGTAGTTTATATTACGATTAGGTCATATTTATAAACACTTGATAATTTTGTCGGTTAGGGAGAAGAATTAATTTTTACTTGTTTGTGTAAAATGTTTAGTAGGAAACTGTAATGACGGTGATTTTAATAAGTGTGTGTGTATTATATTATATTTATTAGAGGTAATTAGACCTTTCCTCTTCAAGAGGGTGGTCAAGGCGTTCCTAAATCCTCTCAACACCCCCCACCCAGCCATCGGAGTCGCCTAGCATCTCTTCTTAAAAATCCACACACTCTTTGGTAAGCGTTTTTAAACTCAACGGAAATCCTCTCCCCTCAACTTCCCCACTCGCCCCCACTCCTTTCCTCGGCAAAAATCCCATTCTATGTATTCTCACCCAACCTACCGCTAAATTCACATGAATATGCCACAGTGTGGTGAAACGTGCGTCGTGCCAGCGGAATAAAGTTTGTGGAAACTACAAAGTTGGTTTTCCTCAAAATGTTTATTTTTAGAGTTGTTTTACTGATGCATGATGCTATGTTGCATAGCATTAAAAACTTATATCGTAAATGGATTGAACCGTGTCTTTTCACGTGAAGCACACGTAAATTTCTCATAGATTTGCGGTGGTTCGTTGATTTTTTTATTTATAGCCTTCCAATATTCAAATTTCCATCACCATGAATGTAAATATTTATACTGGATATAGACCGCTGTGTGTTCCTTTTCTTATAAATATTGGCCATAATTGAGGAAATGTGCCAGGTGGGTATAACACATCAATCATTTGGTAAGCATAATGAGCAGAATAACTCTGTTTAAGAACTGAGAAGTGGATGTAATTCTTACTCCGTGGTTTCAATCGGTGTTTCATAGGTTTTTTCATTACCGTGCATTATCTCCTCTGGTATTTCCCAATGGCAGAACGATCCTCTGAATTTCAGGGTGAAAATGTAAGCGAAACACCGGTGTAAATTCCCTGAATTGTGCTAATGCATCCGGTAGAAACACATTCACAGCAAAATTGTTAATGCATGATAACTATAACTATCACATAGGACATAGTAGCTTCAGGTGAAGGCAATGCACCTTAGATCTAGACTGGTAGTGAAATATTTTGGGTTAAAGTTGCATCACTCATGCATTTGATCTCTTACCAGTGAATGGAAAATACCCATTTTAATCGACTTTACAAGATAAAGAAACGGAACTGTTATTTTTGGGTCCTCCGATGGTGGAAATTAATTTCGCAACCCGTAACCATGTGCATGATTATCTTACATCTTATAGACTAAGCTAGATACCTTCCTATTTATTTACCTATAAACTGAGCGGAGCAAAGTAAATAATAGGCAAACTATCAATCTGTGTTTAATTTTTCCGGAAGAACGAAAAAGCCTGTCTTTTTCTCAAATTCTTCTTTTTATTGGCTTTTCATAGCTTCAGAAAATTATTCTACCTCGGACGCTCATTATTTTTCACTTTTAAGCCCTAAGTGAACATTATTATTGTTTAAATTAAATTAACTAATCTCTGCTAATCTTAATTGGTATAATAAACACGATTCATAGCTTCTGCGCCATTTTTAGGTACACCATTTATCACTGCGCCATTTTCAGGTACCTATATATGATGTTTAAGCTTAAAAACTTGTTTTCTTTCACCCTTATAAATTAATTAGTGGATAATGCTTGGTTATTCCTTTGAAATATCTACTTATCCTGTTACACCATGTCTTACCTAAAAAATTTGAGTCAATACCCAGAAATTACATACCTTAGCTTTTTTTCCTCTCCCCCTCTCTCAAATAAAAACAGTGTGTATTAGTTGAATAGCAAAGTAAATGTGCTGCTTTTTTTCTGACTTTAATTTCCAGCAGAAAAACCACCGGTGCTTTCGGTGACATTAACTCGAGCATGGAAAAAATATAAAATTAAAATACGATTGGCTGCATCACCTTAATATACACCATATCCAACTCATGTCGTAGAAAATTTTTGTGATTCATAGATCTAATTTTGCTCATTACTGAAGGCGTAGAAATATTTTCGAAACTTATTCAGTCCTATCGTATATTTCCCCAGATATACCCTTTCCACTCTCAAATAGGGATAATTATGAGTGAGATACAAATATAGTTAAAGTTGTCGAAAGAATGTTTTGACAAACATTTTCATTCTAATTTATAGAGTTGACTTGGTTCCTGAGCCCTCGACATTATGGATTTGAAACGTTTATCTCAACAGTTGTAACGCAGTGACGTTTAGTCACTATTCCAATAAGTCTATTTACACTTAGACTGCCTCTCTAAAAGATCGTCTAAAATGTAGAAAATGACACATTTCAGAGAATTGAGAAGCTAATGGTTTTTGTTGCGCTCCAGAAACCTAGTCGTGATACCTTGGGGCTAAACTACGCCGTATGAGGGCCTTTCTCAATTCAACCGCATACATCGTTGGTAGGTGCTCGTCCTTTCATCTAAGCCTCGGTACCTTAGGAGCTCTAAACGGCGTCATTGACGGAACTTCCAAGTTTTGATCATTATTGCAAAAAGCTGTGCTTCCCCACTTAACCCGACTCGGTAGGATAAAATTGAGGGACAGAAATATTTTAATATCTACAGTTTTGGACTTCAATTGTACAAGAATAAATCTGATTTAATCATTATTTTGATCTTCAAACTCATTTATTAGAACAATGATATTTATTTCATCAACGATATCACCTTGAAAGACATTATTAAGAATTCCCATTTTCACCTAATAACTACCCGAAAATATTATTTCACGGTCTACCTATGTCAATTTAAAGCTGTACTATGGAAAAAAAATCAAGTGGATTTGACTCTTTGCCACCACTGAACATTTTTTCCTGAAGATGAGACCTCCGTATTCTGGGATGGAATTACGGTTTCTCTGGGTAGAATTTCTTTCGCGTTGTCGTCATCTTTATCCAAAACTCAAACCACTCTACAAGGGTTTCTCTGCTCACAGTTAATGTCCTGAGAATGCACTTCATCAATGAAAACTAGTGATTCGAAGCCCCTGACCAAATTTGAAAAATGACGATCACGTTTTTGCTCTCATGAGCGCTGTGGGAAAATAGCCATAACGCGAGCGCATGCATTCTGGATAAACTTGATCGCGCCACAGGTTACTGGATTTATTAAATAGCATTTTTCAAATTAATAGTAAAGGTTTAACGGGCAATGCTAATAATAATGAATTTGCTCATATGAACTGCTGCAATCCCATTCATTCTGTAATTATGAGACCAGAAAATTTAATAGGTGCAGCATAAGGTGAATTATTTAGCCCTATTTAACGTGATAGAACGTAAATATAATGTACATTAGTGAAATAAACATTTCCTGGACATGAAATTTAAAGATACTTATTAAAACATGTTCCAAATTGACATTTGGTTTTTAACTTGGGTCCAACCCAAGGATTTAGTTACCAGAGTAATTATGAATATGTAACGTGTGTAACTACGGTGATTCCCGATTCGGTAATTTAAATACCTACAAATTGCAATTTAAAATTGTAATGTATTATTTTGCTCCATTAAAATATATGCCTATGAGTATTCAAAAAAGTATACATAATTCATATGATGTGATTTCTCGTCCTCTTTTATTTAGTGATGTAAATATCATGAGTTTAGGTAAAAAACTTCCGCCTAAGTTTCGGATATATTATTTATCTATCCTCAGGGCTATAATTAATGATGTTACATAGTTAAAATTTTGTCGTCTACAATCCTTTTTTGAAAACAATATGGTTTTTTATTTGACCTAAACTCCTTATATTTACATCAGAGTATGCATAATAGTTGGAAAATGAACCTGTGTTTAATCAATAAGTATATCCATTTTTAAAACTTTAAAAAGATTAGAAATATAAAAATTTCTCATGGCCTCTCACACCTTGCCTGGAATTTTCTAATTGGGGAAAATGTGAATAAATTCATCAAGAACTAAAATATGTACTAATGGCTTGTAAAATAAAAATTGCAAGGACATGGAATGTGATACGTTTCTTACATATGCGCATTTTTTTACCAAGGCGTATCCGAAGAGGTACGCTTTGGCAACAAAATATCGCAGGAAAAGAGTTTATTTTTTCTACTTGCGATTGCTGTTGCATATTGCTCACAGCTCCCTTGTGGTTACTTACAAAAAAAATATTTTTATGACAATGCTGTATTCTCAGTCAATAAGTTCAGATCAATGCTGTTTTGATTGTGTTAATTAATTCGGTTTTTCATGTGCTCATCAATAATTTCTAAGTTACGCTGGGATATTTATCGCAACTATTGTAATCATACCAACTTTTTTCCATTTACATGCCGGATACTCAAGCATATCTTTTCCTCGTAGGCCGTACCGCCAAATATGAAATGTAACACTAGGAATTTATTCGATTTTAATTTTTTAAATATATCCTTTCTGGAATCATAATTAGTATTCCGGATTATTTAAGCTTTTCTCTAATTTCCTTTTGAAAGTCGCAGGCAGCGTGAAACATTAAGTTCAGCCAAATGAGCATTATCCTATTACGAAAAAGGAAATTATGGGAACTTCGTCGGAAATAATTTCCTGGATAAAGTCATTCCGTCTGCACAAAAAACTGACGGAATTCTAAACCTGATGGAAAAGCGCGTCGCTGGTAAGTGCGCTCTGCCTGAGGCAATTGGAATAGCAAATCGAATCAGGGCCTCGCGGATTCCATACGATCCTGCTGTATGGATGAGATTCAACAAGATTAGACACCTCGCTCAACATGAACGAAAGCCGAAAAAAGTTTAAAATGTTCCTGTGCTGCTGATTGGCCGATCCCTTGGTTGCTTCCAGCTCTTTCCCCTTCATCAATGATCATCATAGTAGGAATGGCATTTTTAAGCATATTTAGCTTTGGCACCCAACTTCAGGAACTGTTCATTTTCTTCAGTAATCTATAGCGTTTACCTATCCGCTTCGTGACTTCGCGATGTCTCCTAGTGTTGTAGCAACCGGGAAAAATTTCGTTAAGGTTATCCAGATCTTCGACCACACAGCTTTCCGAGCTTCAGCGAGCATCCAGCAGCCTTGAAACTTGAAAATCCTCTTCAGAACCACTTGTAGGTACCTCGTACGCTCTCTGCACCATATGCAGCCGTTCCGTTTGAAGCCAGAATAGACCTAAAACTCTCTGCATTTCCTTCCCCAATCTGCGTTCTGTCGATTTCATTTCATATTGAGATGAAACGAGTACAAAAATAAAAGTACTTTTTCATATTTCTTTGCAACAGGAAACTTTTAAACCTTTTAAAATCCAGTAATCTATTGCCTATCTATTTTCCGACGAATAGTAAAATGAAAAGTATGAAGACATTTCTATTCCGTAGATTCGTATGCATATCCATGGATTTTCGCTAAATGATTTTGATGAGTGTGAGGCAAATGGGAATTTTGAGTGAGAAGGAAATCATGGCATTAGTAATGTCAATCAATAGTCAAGCAAAATTAGCTAATGATACTTTAACGTGCAAGTTTGAAAGAATATGAGCGCTTTTTGATTTGTAATGTTCGGAAAATTGATCAAAATCCACTTACTGACAAGCGTAAAGTTGACAATGTTTGAACGTGTTATGAGATATTTTTTAAACTCGGTGACAAAAGAGCATAGCTTCAAGAAGTAAAATAATTTGAGTGGAGTACAATGTAGACGCCATTGGTAAAACTAAGCCATGACTGAGTGATTTGGGTGAGTATCCACATTCCTGCGTAATCACTTCTTCACTATCACAGATATCAACTTACGTAGAATTACGAGGTTTGATAAAAAAATATAGAGCTCAAAAATGTATTTCTAAAAATATTTTTACTCTTTTCTCGGTTTATATAAATTTTCCCTTAAAATGATCTTCATGTAATAAACTTATTCCGGCACTATTTTCATTCTTCAGAGCACTTTTGGAACGAAAATTTCGGTATGGGTTTGAGCTGCTTCAGCAATTATGTCTTTATGTCTTCATTTTCTTCTAAGCGTTCATAATTAATGTTTATTTTATTTCTGGAATAGAAATTAGTAGGAAGGTACCATGTTGGGTAAATACGGAGGCTGAGGCATCATAATGATGTTCACGAGCAAGCAGTAAAGTGTGAGCAGGTGCATTATCCTATTGCAAATGCCAAAAGAGTTGCTTTGCCACAAATTCAGGCGTTTTCTTCTGACTGCTTCACGCAAAAAACGTAGTGCTTCCAGTTTGTACTCGTTATTAACCATGCAATATAGTGGCAAGAGGCCATTGAATACTATGCCTTTTAAGCCGAGGGAAACAGAGAGCACAAATTCCGCGTATTATTGTCATGTAATCTCGTACAAGTTTATTGACAAACGGAGAAACCAACTTTTAAGGGGCAATCTCACAACATGAATCCTCAATTCCTCATTTTGGATAACGGTAAATATTTTTAGCAATTTTCCCCCAAACCGTATTCAGACGATCCGTAAAAAACAATTGAATTGTAAAATCATTATGCACGTTTGTAATTGCACGTATCAATTTATTTCCTTAAACTTCAGCAGATGGGAGGATATTGTCAATGACGTTGCTAGTGACACTTACTTAAGTAGAACTTCACGTCAAGTTCAAACTTTCTCAACACATTTAGTGAACACTGCTGAGTTAAGAAAAAAATGTAATGAAAAAAAAGCACTACGTTGAACACCCAAAGTGGCCAAGGTATTCTATAGCTGCTTAAAAAATTAATTTCCTCGCACAATTTGAAAAATTACCTTCTACTAATTTGAGGAGAATACCTTTGATATCCTTTTCGCCCTTAACTGATATTTAATTCTTTTGGAAGCAGTCTTTAACAAAGAACGTTCTCGAATGTGGCAGGTCCTATGACTATGCTTTGAAATTTGTGTTGAAAATACATTTAATATAAATACATTGCTACTTGGAAATAAGTTGCATTTTTTAAACAAATTGTTGAAATACAAAAATAAATTAATTAAAAAATAGGGAATAATATTTAAGTTTGAACTCCCCATAGCTGTATGTTATATCATCACAACGGAATATAACGATACCCGGCTGAAAATACAGACTGCCTTACACCGCGCATTTTTGCCCTTCAAAACGGGAAAATCAATATCACGTTAAAAAATTCAACATATTAATATCATTCAATTGAAAAAATATCCATTTTTTTGTATGCCAACGTTCCAACTCACTCCCACATAACCTAAAAAAAATGAGCCAACCTCTCTCTGAATTGAATTTCACCTGCCGAAATCGTGATTTTAGAAAGAGTGCTTGCTTTCAGATTAATATTTGGCGTGCATTTTATTTTTTTAATTAACTTATAGGTAACGTGAACATGTAAGCTTGAAAATTTTGAATGTTTCCATACTTTTGCATATAAATTTAGAAAAAAAACTGAACTATTGCCCATTCAAAGCTATGTCGTTGAAGAGCCATTGGAGAATTACCATGTCTTGTAAACAAAGTTATTACTAAACGTTAACTCTAGTAATTGAAATAAAACTTATTTGACCATCTTATTACTAATATAAATGCGGCAACTGATCAATTAAGAAATAGGTTGCACTACTTTTTCTTTTCATTTGTTTAACAGTGATGGATGAACGCACGCTTTTGAAAGTGAACATCACTGAAAATAGTAGTGTCATCATTAAAATACAGTTGAAAGTAAAACTTTCTTCTTAACTGAACATACAAATTAAAGTAACTGATTGATCACAAGTGCCATATGTTGAGAGTTTATTTTACAAAACAATTCATGCTATTTAATAAGTATTTGAAGACTCACGTTTGGTTTTGATATCAATGGGCAAATTGTAACGTGAGTTCTGTGAGTTACTAAGCAGGTAATAGTTTACCTAAAATATATTCCATGTAATAAATAAATTTAATTTGTTTAGCATGATATTTTGTTGAAGATGTATGTGCTTGCACGAAGAGCAGTTTTTGCATTCATTCTATAATAATTAGACCGGTTTTCAATTGAATTGGTGCTGCATGAGGTGATAATAATAATATAATATATTTTATTTGCCAAGGGACAAGTAAAAGCATACATGTATATGGCATGTCAAGTGTTGGGTAAAAATATACATACAATATTTACAATGTTGTTAGTAAGATAAATACAAAATAAATCATTTATTGCCTAAATATTCATCATTTGAATAGAATATTCTTTCATGGAGGAAAGACTTCACCTTAGATTTAAAGACATTGTTGGATTTGACATATTTCAATTCTTTTGGCAACTTATTATAAATTCTAATTCCCATTTCCACGGGGCCAAGTTTTTTGGTATTATTTATGATGCTATTTAAATGCAAATGATCAGATTTTCTAGTATAATACTGATGAATGTCAGAGTTCAGATGAAATTCATGAAGAATTTTCCTGATAAACATAACAATAGAGAGTATATATACACATGGAAGGGGAAGAATCTTAAGAGATTTGAATATGGGCTTGGAAGGGGCACAGTATGATTTCTTAGCGATTACTTTCACTGCACGCTTTTGAATTTTGAATATTTTGAATTAATGTGGGGATGAGCTCCAGAAAATAATATTTTGGGGCATATGGGAACAAAAAGGTCATAATAAATAGTTAATAAAACAAATAAAGTGACTGAATACCTAAAATAACGAATGGGGTAGCAAGAAGAGTTCAGTTTCCTCATGAGTAGATCTATATGTGCATTCCATGATAAATTAGCACTCAGAATGATACCAAGATACTCTATATGGTCGACCTGTTCAATTTATTTGTGATCAGTTTTTACTAATAGACACATCCATTTTTTATGTGAGAATAAAACCAATTGGGATTTTTGTGCATCTCGTCCTTTTTCCGTTACGTGAGTTTCCTCTGATTGGATTTCAAAATTGAGTGTTGCTGCACTCAAAGTTGCAGGGACATGGAAAGAGAAACGGTTTTTCATAGTTGCTCATTGCAACATGAGCAAAGTTGGCGTTGTGCTATCAAATTGGATGAAAGACAAGGCTTTAAACGAATACGTATGAATTGGACACGTGCGTTACTTCGGAAATTCCCATGTGTAGGAAATATGCATGCGCGATGCTTCACCTACTCTACTCTCATCTATCAAAACCAACCTTCGGGTGGAAACACTGAGTGAGTGAGTGGTTGGAAATATTTATATAATTGCGAATTACCCCATCCCCATGCGAATTGCGAATTATCCCATCTTGTTCAGTGTTAGAATATCAGTAGCTAAAATATTAACTATTAAAACGAATCATTAAGGCTCCAAGAGACATTTAATTTGAGTATAAAAGTTTCAAATCGTTCAATTATTTATTTAGCATTATAAATTTAAGTGAACAGTATTTCTCATCGTTTATTGTTTTAGTTACGGAGAAATACTTTTTCTGATTATTTGATGACAGGAGGTGACTCTTTGAGATAACAGAGGGCAATGCAAAGGATGAGGGTATGAATCGTCACGCTAAATAGTTCGAAACATCACATATGTTGGATAAAGATTCTGAAGTATTACCGTTTTTTAAATAAAATCAGTCCATGACCTTCAACCAGCAATATGTTTTAGAATGTTGTTCTATCCTCGGCTAAAGCTCTCCATATTTTTTATGTCGCTTTAGTCAGACCTTTAAAAAAAAGTGGACATGAATGATTCTCTTTGGAAAATAAGGAGTGTTACTGTGGGAAGAATCGCAGTTTGTGCTGCGCAATTTTCGAACCAATGAATATTTTCGCATCACAGCCAGTTGGGCGTGTGACCTCTGCCCTTTAAGGTAGGACGAGGGCATCCATGCGTCCGTCACTGTCTTCTAAAGGTCTGTGGATTCATCCAATCCCCCTGATTTATGCTGCGACCGGCCCGATACAAATATTCGCGCTCGCTCTTTCTATGAAAATCGGATATTCATCGAAACAGGAGTGTGTCGGATAATATTAAAGGCTATGAAATTTAATACTCCAACAATCGTTTGTGATTTATGGTCAATCTCATGAATCTATGAAATAAAGTATTGGTTTACGCGTGTGTGAAGTCCTTTCACTTCGCCGAGATCCAAAGAAGTGATGTGAAATGCCGTATCTTTTATTTCCATCGATGCTCGCTTGTTCCTCTTTTGAGCAAAAGAATCAACTGAAAACATTACTGACAACTATTGAATGTGCAGTCATCACTCGTAGTTCCTTTATTCCCATGAATTTAGAGATGATTTAAGATTGAAGAATACATTGAATATTGACGCCTTTTTCACTGTAAATCGTTTAATCCTCTGAGTTAAAAAATAACAATAATGGCCTGACTGGGATGGATTTCATTCCCTCTATCTGAAATAAGGCTTCAACCTTTGAATTATGTTGTTATATTCAGTTAATTGTTTCATTCCTCTGGACAAACCCAAACATAAAATTTACGTCTGATTCCACTATAAGGAGAAACTTTATGTACTGAACGATTTAAAAAATTACCTTCCCGTCGATTCCCAGTAGAATATGTCACAAGTAAAATTTCATAGGCATTATAGTTATTTGAATTTTAATATATTTACTCATTAGGATACCATATGATTAAATTTTCCCAGTTTGATGGAACAACCTTCTTAATTTTCTACCGACTGGATGTTACTGATGCATTAAACCCAATTGAAAGGTTGAGAAATACTTCCCGTTTTTGAAACATCAATGAGTTGACACATGAGCTAAATCGTATATTTTAATACTTTTCCAAGCGCCATAAGTAAATTAAATCCACTTAGCCACTTTT
Source organism: Pyrrhosoma nymphula (assembly GCA_963573305.1). Lineage (NCBI taxonomy): Eukaryota > Metazoa > Arthropoda > Insecta > Odonata > Coenagrionidae > Pyrrhosoma > Pyrrhosoma nymphula. The sequence goes on along the minus strand of OY754335.1, from coordinate 101,595,466 downwards.
AATACTGACACTAAAGTCCCCTATTATTTCATGGAAAAATATAAAAATAACCCTGAAACCCTCTGTGGAAAAGCAATAAAAGTTACATTGAGAGAAAGAGCACAGATGGTTGACAGTAGTAGGGATCTAATACCTCTTGAAGTAGGAACCTCATTGTTTTTTTATTTGGGTGGACGATTGAAAACCAATATGCGAATAAGGATCTGTGATTAATCCAGAACATGTGAACATTTAGGTGCAAGTAATGGTGGAGGGAGGAAGAAAAAAACTCCCGTGGCGGAGATCCGAAGCTCGGATACGGTCATGTGAGGGTGTGGAACGGAGCATATCGAGGATTCCGTCGCGTACTCCAGCGAACCGGATGAAGTATTTATGGACGGGGGTGGTTTCCAGGGGCAGCGGCAGCATCCGGAACCGGTTGCCAAGCGGAATAGGGTGGGAGGATTACACCAGAATTGCGAAAGGGGCCGGAAGAATTTCGGGGAAAAATATTTTTTTCGTGGGTGATGGTGAATCCCATCGAAGTCGCTGTGATACCCGGTATCGCCTCATTCGGACCCAGCGAAGATAGCCAGACTGAAAGAATAAATGAGATTTCGCGCTAGAGCTGAGGGGTTGAGGGAGCTGATATATTCTTAACAGAATACCACACCCTTTTTTCACGGGGCACCACAGTGGACAGGGACTGCGTTTTCACTGAAAGTTTTCAGTCACTCTTGGCATACTAACCCGACCCTTCGAGGTGGATGGAAATCCAGTACTCCAGCAGCCAAAGCAATCGAATGCCGTGTAATCCAACTTTCCCCCCTTTGTGTGCGTGATCTACGTACATCGACACCATTCCGCCAATATCTTCAGTGACAAAATATTGCCTATGCATAATGCATGCCGTAAAGTGGCGTCAATAGTCGTATGTATTTTGATTAACACTAGAAGCGCTGAGTTTTCCCTATATCTTAAAGCGCCGGCAGCGGTCATTTTGACCGGTAGGTGTTTTTTCTAGTTTTGGTAGTGTGTGAGTAATTCCACGCATATATTCTATTTTTAAGTAAGAGTATTTTATTTTAAACTCAAATTTACATTATTTTAAAATAATGAATAAGATTTATTTCCAATTTAGTAATAACACAAACTTTGGGATACACAGGTTTATCACCAATTGTGCAATATACAAATATAGATGGTGGTAGTTTAGTGTATAAACATTTTACAGAGTAAATATAAGTACGTTATTTACAATCAGGGAGTAGTGATATAGTGTAAGTAAAAGCATTAAACAATGTATATTGCTATCAGTTCTACTATCCCAGACTATTGCTTTCAGTATTTTTCATGACACATAACACAGAATAAGTTTTTCACTTCTTGCTTTGCATTTTCAGCAAGTATATTTTGGCATCTTGAACATTTTACCATATTTTTATTCGCTTTACATGCTTGTTCCTGAAACTGATGTATTTTTCTAATGGAAGGTGCTGGCTCTGGCTGTGACTTGATATGCTCACTACTAGTTCTTCAGCTAGCGTGAAAATGAATTTATGGCGGCTGATATTTTGTGAAGTGACCTCTTTTTATATCACCCATGCGATAATGGCAGTTAAATCTAGGATATTATGTAAAACTTTCTAAACTAAAAACGCGAGATCCAGCGCGCGTGGTGCATTTCCTTGCCATTTGGTCCAGTATATCTACTCCATACTTTGTGGAGTTGTGGAAACTGACTGACTCTGGTAATCTTTTCTCATTATTATCTAATTCTATGCTGGGATGCATGGTACTCAGAACCAATAAGATTTTTTACCTTGGTGTACTGTCATTGCAATATATTCATGTTTTAGGACTGTGGTATCGTACAAGTTAACCTTTGACGTCCGAAGTACTTCAGGTACCTCACGTCTGATTCTATTCATTGTGTCTACAACACTAATGCCTTCATACTTTAATGTTTTAGCCAAAGTCAGTGACGTGAAAAAATGTTGTCTTGACATTTCGTCCTGAATTCAAGTGCGGATGCAATAAACATAAAATAACATTTTCGGGGAGACTTTCGTCCGGCGGGCGCAACTCATCTTTCCCCAGATACGGAAACCCATTGCAGGTGTATTTGGATATAACATCTGTTAATACGCAAAACTTTATTCCAAATTTGTCTGGTTTATTTGCCATGTATTGTGTGAATCTACAGCTAGCATTAGTGGAAAAAAACTGCTCGTCCACCGGGAGGTATTCACTTGGACTATAGCAAGCTATGCAGTTGTCCACGAAGCTATTCCATATTTCGGACATCAGTGAAAATTTATCTGTAGTGAGACGCAGAGAACTTTTATTCCGAACATCAAAACCTTAGTTCTTCATAAGTGAGTGAAATCTGCTTCGTGACATTGTCATAGAGAAAAACACTGGCCCCCCATTCACTAGACCACAGAATAACATAATCTATCGAACCACAACCATAAGCTCCTCGTGCGTATATTAGGGCAAAAATACCTTCAATTTCTTCAACAGTTGTGGTCCAATCTCCCTCTGAATCACTTCTTCTGCTTCAGTGCATACTTTGATATGCCGGAGCATACGTTCATCAATAAATTATCGCCATGCGCTAGATACGTTCTCTTTTGATACTCTTCCTTTGGCTTGTGGCGATGGTCCCGGATTCTCTTTTATAATATTTTGACTCGCAAGCCTACCGATTGTGTTTACGCCACTTGGGGTCACAACCCACTCATTGAGTCCATCCATACCTTATAGCCGAGTTCCTATTGCTGGAGCCGTAGTTGTGGTGTCTTGAGGTCGTCGAAGGGATCACAATGCATTGGGTTGAGTTCGTCAATATCAGAATCGTTTTCTGATAAGTCTAGCAAAATTTACACAAGTTCTTTCGAAGTATGACTGCGTCGCCGGGAAATGTCTCAGAGTATCGGTGTTTTGCTCCTACCCAATGCGCGGTCAATGCTTGACTGACCGTGTAGGAATGAAAAAAGGGACGAAGAGTGTGTTGGAAAACAGCTCATCTTAAATATCTTAGAATAAAACAGAATTATGGACTTATTTCCTAGTGGTTTTATGTGTATTCCTTGATACAATTCTGAGAAAGTCTATGCAATAATTCTGTAATATAATTGCATGATAATTTAAAAAATGAAAACTTCTATAGAAACATGTAGAAAATCAGTTGTGAATTCAATCCGTTAACGTGACTGCTACTCATCATACCAGAAAAAAATCTTAATTGAGGGGACTGCAATACTTAGCTGAAAATTAATAATTCCAGTCAAAATGACCGCTCTTGCGCTTTTAGGTATATCAACAATTATTTCATAAATTATGCATCCGAGATTAAAAATATTTAGCGTGTGGGCGTAGGATAACAATTCATTAAAATTCACCAAATATAAACAATTTTTCAACTATCATGAAGGAAATGGGGACCATTTGAAATTAAAAAACGGTCAAAATGACCGCTCCGGCGCTTCTAGTGCTAAAGATAAACCTCCCGTCTTAGTAACGCTACCCGTGCTCTTAACTTTCATGTGCTTTTTTCATATATCTTATATATATATATAACTTTATATCATCTACTTAACTAATAATATATTTTTTACTATATTATGTGCCTGAGCTGCATGATTACAATTATAATTTAAAATAGCATCTAAATGTAATCATGGAAATATTTCCCACCGTCAGGTGTTGCCGGACGTAACTGAAATATTCATAATTTAGTAATAACTAAATGAATATTATTACCTTATTGAGTGGACCCAATAGGGAAACGTCTCAATCCGGGTGGCGGGAGGCCAAAAATTATTGTGAAATTTCGGGAGTCTACCGGAAAATCCGGGAGAATTGGCAACCCTAGTTGTGGGCGGTGGGAGACATGTTATATTCCGTGGATCACCTCTCCCCGCCACATGTCATTTCCTTTCTCTCCTCGGAAAAAGATCGCTTTTTCTTCTCCGCCATCCACGCATTCCTTCCTTTTCTTCCCGATATTCCCGCCTGAGAAGAGATTCCTTCTCCTCAGTCTACCTCTTCCTCCATCTCCCTCTCTCCCTCCCTCCTCCCCCCCCTCTTTTCCCCGATCGTACCACTCCTGAGTCCTCACCATGACGACGGTGCCGCGTCTTCACTCTTCTTCACTCTGAACGTGAGCGTATTGGGGGAAGGGATGGGTTTGGAGGGGGGGGGTGGTGGGAGGGGTGAGGGTTTGCTCCCCCGCGGTCGTCTTCCGTTGGATATTATTGATTCCTTCACAGGTGCAAGGATGCGACCCTCTCTTGCCCTCTTCGCCTCCATCAGCGGCTAGTTCTAGGGCCAACAATAGATAACGCTCCATTTCAAGACGGAAATTGAGGACTTTCCATTTAAGGTAGTTTGAGCGATAGATCAGTTAGTCTAGAATTTTATGAAGTTGACATCATTTTAAATAAAAAACTCTCATCCTTTTAATAATATCAAAATATTAACCCCTTGCCGAGCTACTTATCGAATAATTTGCCTAAAAACATAAGCTGTTTTACATAGATAGATTACGACTATGCACTCCAGAGGGAGACTATTGAAAAAATTAGGAATTTCTAACACCTAGGTTTTGTCAAAAAACAAACGGTGTGTAGTTAGTATGTTTTCTTAACTATTTATAAAAATTAATCAATTACTCACCGATCAAGTTCTCAATTTCAAAAAGAAATTTGAGAAGTTTCCTTCCAAGGTTTTGAAATTCGCCCAGACCGGATCACTAATCAGTAATTTCAATTTATAATATGAGTGAGAATAATGTTGCTATATATTGCAGAAACTGAATTGGATATGGTAAAACTGCAGTTATAGTTGGATCTAATATGACCTAATGGTAAGACAGCAACCATAATTAAATCAATCAACTTGTGCACTATATAAACAGCGAGATTACAGTAATAGTGTGACTAAATCAATGTTCAATTAATGGTCAAATTAGTTATACACCTGTTTTTTCTTTAATCATAATAATAAAATAAATATTTTCATAAGACGATTACTCTGAATTAAGAATACAACGATGCAATATTAAGCATTTGTTTAATTTCCGTAACTCAGGACTTCCGTTTAATTGTCCCTATATTTCGCAACTGCAAAACGGGATACCTTTTCAGGAGGATTATTTCATTCGAAAACATGAATCTCTTTAGCTTTCAATTAGAAGGCCCAGGATTTATATTTAAAGTCTTGGAGCATTTATTAACCACGTTATCATTTATGAATCTAATTCCATGGAATGGCTCTGCTTAATTTAAAATGCAAGCGGGGTGAGCAAAAGGTCTGAGCGTTTAAGCTCACTACAAGGAATTTGAGGGAGCCTCGGCCAACGAATTTCCAGGAAAAGAACTGATAACTTAAATTGGCTTCATAAAAATCCATATAATCCTTCCTGCCTGTATCTTTTTCATATTGAATGATCTAAAATTGTGTGCGTTTCCGTACTGAATTCCTTTTTCTCCTCTTTCATCCATTTTCATGATGATATCAATCTATTTTGTACTCATGCACACTTGAATATTGTACATAATTAAATATATTTTAAGCTTTCTTAACAATTCCTAGATTCTTGCTTTCATTTACACCGATGATGATGACGCCGACATATTGACCAGATGACTTTTTCGTTGAAGTTATTTTTTTGGAAAATGTTATCATATCGTACTAACATCATCGTAGTCTAATTCCATGAATATTTGCTGGATTTGTTCATTAAATACTTCAAACCAATTTTGTCACTCTATTTTAATAATTGGAAGCACGGGAGTGAAATTGAATTAGATGCATTATTTACATAAAGAGCGAACTTGATTTTGAATCTAAAGTATGATTTAGCCTATTTACGATAACCATATTTGTAAGCTTGCATTTAAAGGGGCTGGACGATATTTCGAATAATAATCTCTATATCACTACAGCCGACGGCAATTACTAGGAATTTATTCAATGGTAGAACACACACAACCATGCCCTGGGAGGTGTAAGTTTCCTTCCCAGGCGGGATTCGAACCCGCGACCTTCGGCTTGGCAGGGGAGGACTTTACCCCGCCGCCACCGAGGCCGGATCGTAATATTTACATATAGTTACGGATTGCGTTATTAATTACCAGCCTCCTGTAGTTTGCTTGCGCCTAATGATATACTTCTGCATCTATCATGAGATTATATGATAAGAAAATCATGTTTAACTCATTAATTCGTGTTTTTAAAAAATTAGGCAAAGTGAGAATAAAACTGTACAACTTAATTGAAAAGTATAATGCTAAGTTTTTGCTAAATCACCCTAAATTGCTATGGCAAAATAAATGAAAATTTTGGTACTTGTGGCACAGAAATAATTTAGAAATAACAGAAAACCGACTATCGGGTTAGTTAAGTGGCTAGATTAATTGCTTCCCTCGCCAAAGGCTTAAATTTGTATCCCGGATGTGTTGGAGATTTGTAAGTAGAATTAATTCCTATACCATCTTTAATGTGATATGGAGAACACTTACTGCAAATAAGGTACTACGTAAGTCAAATATGGCGTAAGACACAAAGAATTCCCAGGAACCACCAGGATAGTTCCGACGCCAGATTCCACTCTTCCCTATTCATCAAATCCAGTTTTTACTAGCATAGTTTTACCTATATTTCACTATTCTATATATTCGCGCCCAGCTCCTTTAGGCAACTGACGTCGATACTTCAGCGATGTCTCCAAAAAACAGGCGAGCAATAAATTCCGTTTATATTTGAGCCACCTCTTAAAACTCTGCTTTGGTTGAAATAGCTCCTCTCAGGATCCAACGATGGAGTAGTTTTCAAGTTTTTTATCGTCTGGGATAAGCGTGTCAACCAATTCGTTTAATCCTTGTTCGTAATCTCGTAAACTAAGTAGGCGATCAATTAAATTAACTTTTTTTGTGGTGCCTGAAACCGATACGAGTACGACCCATTCTGCCTTCTTCTTCTTCCGTTTCAACCCTTGAGTTGTTTGGGAGCAGACCTCCATTCATCTCTGTTCTCAGCTTTCCGTTTCAAGTCGTAATATGTTCTGCTTTGCATATCTTTCATAATTTGGCTCATGTAGTCTAGTCGGGTTCTTCCTCTGCAGTTTGTACCCTCAATTTTTCCTTCAGTTATTCTTTTAACTTGAATGTCGTGCCGCAGTAAATGTCTAATAAGTTTAGCTCTTCCTTCTTTAATGATTCTTATTATACTTATTCTGTCCTCTTCAGCTCTTTCAAAGATTTCTTTATTTGTTTTCCTTTCTGTCCAACTTACTTTCAGCATCCTTCTGTAACACCCTGCTTCAAAGGATAACAGTCTTTTCATTTCACATTCCCCTACAGTCCACGAGTAGCTTCTATATAGCGTCTCTGCCTTAAGGCTCTGCCTTATCCTCGGCAATATCCGTCTGATGTTGTTCTTTCATTGTTATCATCACAAGGTAATTAACACCCTTAGGAATCTGCATAACTTGGATTCTTTATAAAATAGAAGAAATATCTCAAATGCGCCTATCCTTGGAAAATAATTTACCTGATAAGCTTCACGAAGGGGGGCAAAGCATACTATTAAAGCTGACTTAAGGCTAGATTGCTAATTCAAATTCGTCCCTTTTATCAGTTAAGCTTGTTGAGGGGGTAGAGTTGCAGGGAAAAGATGCGGTCGCATATCGACAAAAGGAAAGGAGCATTCTTTTATTAGCGTTGAAAATATTAAGAGAGCCTTTAGAATGATTGTAAGGAGGAATGAAGAGTTTTGGGGGATTCATTAAGTTAGTTTGATTAGATTAGCAGAATCTCTTGAACTCACGAGCAATTTTATTATTGTCATTGTAATTTCTTAAATTCTTAAAAACTGCAAGCAACTTATTCTTTATTCTTGTAATCTCTTATCGTTGGTATATTATTCATTGTTTTGGTGTTGTTATATATTTTTGCACATGTCTACAAAAGAGCTATTGCTACATTTTGACTATGTTTGCTATTTTTTCAAAAGCATAAATCATTGTTGGCAGTTTCCATACTGGTGTAAGCCATTGGAGCTATTTAAACCTCCATTATTTCATTGGTAAACTTGTTACTTTAACTGTACTTTTCAAGTGGAGCCATAAGTTTACCTCTATACGAATATTCATAATTGGTGAGCGCTGGAGGATGTTTAAATAAAATTAATATCGATGCACATAGGAACGTCTTTGAGTGAGTGCCACTGTGTCTAGCGCTCCCGAACCCACATCTCCCCTCTCGTTTCCCGCCATTGATAACTCTCCCCAGCGAGGTTAGAGTCGCATCAATCAGCACCTGTTGTGCTTCGGTTGTACGAGAGAGTCAGGGCGGGGAGCGATGGACTGAGTCCCGTCCCAGCGCCGCGATGCGGAAGCAAAGCGAACGAATGAGACGGAGGAAAACCGGTGGCGGTTGCCACTACCTCAATTCTCTCTCTCTCCCCTCCCTTGGAGCAAAAGAAACAACCATCGCCACCTTACGTGCCTATCAATTATTGAAGCTCGTCAAAATGAACATCGAGAGTGAATCAAAAGTAGAGGTCTTAAGGTAGTTTTAGCAAAAATCACTTCACCTAGGATTTGATGAATTCGGCTTCATTTTAAAGAAAAAAAGCTCTCATCTTTCCAATGATATCAAAATACTAACCCCTTGCGAAAGCAATTTGCCTAAAACGGTAAGCTGTTTTTCATGGGATAGATTACGGCTGTGCGCTCCAGAGGGTGAATATTGAAAAAAATAAGCATTTCTAATTACTATATTTCGTCAAAAACTAACGGTGTGTAGTTTGTATGTTTTCTCAACTGTCCATAAATATCAATCTATTACTCACGGAAGTTATTTTTACAGAATCACAAAAAAACAACTGTTTCGTAGGCTTTTTAGACGCAAGGCGTGAAAAAATGAGTCAAGTTAGAGAATTATGCAGTTTAATTTATTTTTTACTGAGAATTTTGGTCATATAAAACTATATTTTTGCGCCGTTAATACTACAATACTTATTTCATACTTTTTACAGACGCTGAAATTTAAAAATAAAATTCTAATATGGTTTCCATTATGTCTACGGAACTATCTCGCTAAAACTACCTTAAGAAGAGGCTCCACTTTGAATACTTTGATCAAAACATATACTTATACATTTCATATTCCGAAGGGATTTCTTAGCTGATGATGCATCGGAGTTTTGGTTCTTTCCCGTGTTTCTTACTCATTGAGGACGAAAGTTTTCTACCCGTTCCAGGAGCCATCTACAGATCGAAGTGAATTCAAAGAGTCACAATTGTGTCTATCGCCACAATTGCAGAAATAAAGGAAAAGGGAAGAGCCAATTTAACGAAACAACAATGAAAGAGGCAAACAGAATAATATTGGCAACTTTAGCTATAGGTGGCTATATTAATAGGTCTCTTGAGGGTTGATTTACGTCTGTCTTTGGCATTTGCATGGCTGTGTCTCTAAACGAGAGCGGTAAAGGCCCGGCCCACCCAGCGCATGATGGGAAACCTGTAAAACCATCATCTGCCCACCGAATACATAAAAAAGATAGCAAAAGATGAAAAATATGAAACAAAATTTAGGCAAAATAATTGTGGTATGAATAAGAGTGCAATGTCTTTGGCTTTGGTCATTGGGAATCAATTTATGCTCGAAATATTGATAACAATAGAAAAAACTCTACCATAGTAATCACCGATGTGTAAATATAAATAAATAAAATAAAATTCTTATTCCTTCGATCAAATTTTGTATTCCGGTCGAAATGTTTGTTGAAACGTAACGATTTTTTGCAATATTTTAGCATCTTTGAATCAACGTCCCAACAATTATTGTTCAAGTCAATATTCCTTGTATATCCATTAACTCAATGATTCTTTGCACTAAATAACGTATGATTGGTTTATTACAATTTATTAGAGTTCATTTTTTCCTTCCCGTTGGTATTCAACGGACACCTTCTCTAGTACTATATAATTAAAAAAACAAAACTTAGCATTTTCTCAAAAAACACTTTCGTTGGAGTACAACATTCTTGGCTATTATCAATGAGAGACACTATTCATCAATGTATCACTGGAAGTTCACTGGGGATATATGCGTGTCATGCGGTGGATAATAGACGTCAGTGTAGAACAGGTTGCATGTGGTTTGTGACGAACCGCGGTTTCGAATAGAGCTTGGTATTGTTGAGACGTAGGAACCGTGTTAGACGTAGGAGCCGTCCGTCGTGTGAGGTTTCAGCTCGAATAGTTCTGCTTTGCAGCGCAGATGGCTAAAATTAGTTTCAAAGTTAGTTATGCGGTATACTTATATCATGCATATATTCAAAGTTAGGTATGCTTTGTCCTGACTTGAGGGTGCACTAATTTATGTAATGTAAATTATGCAAGTATTATGTATTCAAATTTTCGCTTAATTGAAGCATTGTTATGACTTGGGTTTTCGGCGCGGAATTCGAAATTTAAGTAAAAATTATATCCTAATACACATTTTTTACTCGGCATGATAACCTGATATTTTTAAGCAACCATTACAATAACATTAAGCGTATTATTTCGCATTTAGGAAAATATATCGCCACATGTAATCGAATTATTTCGAAATATATGTAATTTTCCATAAGATTACCTATTAAAATAGCATTGAGTCGCTAAGAAACCAAATCGGTTACATGCAGTTTGTTTTTCTCTTTTTTATACATATTACTAATAAGGATACGTATGCAAAATTTCACGCAAATATGTTCATAAACTATAATCACTCCAACCACATAAAGTGGAAGGAGATAGAAGAAGAAAGACAAATATCTTTTCCGATGTTCCTCCCATTCTCACATTATTTCCCTGTAGATTTAAGTTCAATTTTCTCAACAAGAAAAAGCGACGACTGATGTAAATGTGCTGTTTATATTAAACAAATTATACCTTTTCCCATAAGTAGCCAAAGTATGATTACCTACAGTGGAATTAATGTCACATCACGGTTGGGCCACCTTATGGAGAAATAAATAAGGGGAGACCGTGAAGGCTTTTCGACTTCTTCCCCTCTCCGCTGCATTCCCCCTCATTCTCCTTGCCCCTCCCCTCCCCTGAGGCGTTTTGCAGAGCGACCTTTTAACTCGGAATAACGCGTTGCGAAATGAATTTATCGCGCCGACTTCGGGAGAAAAAATTACCAACTCGCCCGCTTGGTGCTCTCCCTCCTGATGACGAACAGCTTGTTACAGATGTCGTTTTTCTCCCCGTTTATTCATTTGTTTTTTATTTCACGGCCCGACTTTTCCTTTTGCCCGAGGGACAATTAATCTGTTCTGTTGCGTGAGAGGGCGAAAATATTCTCCCTTAGCACGGAATAATTCCAAAGAAGAGGTAGTGAGCTTTTATTCCTACAGGAGTGTTTCCGGCGAAACGGTCGGTTCAAGAGGGCGCACGATTCATTCGCCGAATTTAATTCCTCTGTTGCATGACGTATCCGATTGGATTCGAGTTAGTTCTTTTCATACTCACATGACTGATTTTGAATCCATTGTATCCTTTATGCCACGAACAGTAGTTGACGGTGGAATCCTGAATTCATTTGTTGGTCCTCCCAACTATTTGTCTTCATTTCTGTCGTTTCTTTTTTTGCTCTGTGAAACGTAAAACGGGCTATGAATGCTACAACCAAACGCTCTGCTAATATTCTGCTGTTCAAGCTTCCTGCTATTTCCGGTTGGTATTTTGGATTTTTATTATCTACAACCACTCCGTTTTTTCCAATGCACCCACCTTACCTTTTATAGCTCTTGTTTCCTTAACAACGTTTTATGTTTGAATGACGGATAGTATTGGACTATGGATACTGACTTCAACAAAGGGCATCTCTTTTACCTGGCACGAGTATTATTCTAATTTCGTTTGTGTAAAAATGGGAGGGGGATATTATTAATGCATTTATCGATTAAAAACTTCTGGAATATTTGAAAATTAAGGTATTTTTTTAATAAATGTTTCTATTCAAATGTTTCATAATACACTTATTAATTTTGACCTAAAATATTTAACATTTTTAGGAAAAAAGTAATTTTAGACTAAATGTAGAGAGAGGTAATGATTTAATTATTCAGATTTGTACCTTAACTAATTAAGAGGTGGTATATTTATCCTCTTAATTTAATCCGATGCATTCCATTTGCTTATTAAGTAATTGTTAACACGTTCGAATTTTATAAGAGAAACAAGTCTTCAGATGTGAGGTGAAAAGCCACCAGTCATAGGTAAATTCGGTTTTTTGTGGAAATAAGTAGCCTATATTAGCTTTCGCTAGAAAAATAGATCAAATGTCCATTATCCTGTAGATTTAATTAACTTTATCCTTTTTATTTTGTTTTGTACATATCTTAAGTGGTATTTACTCAAGTTTGTGTGCATGCACCGCTGCCATTAATCTTGTAATACCGTAATGTACCGCATTTCGGGCCAATTTGAGTTATTCTGTGATTGCTGCAATGATATACTACATTAATGGATCCTTAATATCTTACGTTTAACGCGTGGTGAGTTATATAGAATTCCGGAATGGCCTGCTTCTTAATATTCTCATTTTGACGTAGTTTTTACGGATGCTAGTTAATTTTTAGAGCTATATTAGTTCTTTATTTTATTGCATGGATTGTGAGGTGGCATTATCGAGTTCAATAACAGACGTGCAAATCTTCAATTAAGTCAAGCGCCGAGACATTGTAAAAACACAAGGACAGGATCGTGAATGCCCCCAAATTTCGTGTGAGTTTATTTTTCATTTTGCTGTTTGTCTCAACGGACTTCTATTTTGTAATCAATCCGTCTTGCGATCATAAAATCTCTATTCTTGGCTCAGGAGATCCTTAGGAGAATCCTTAAGGATAAGTCGATTTGTTGAAGTGCTTCGGCGTTCCCACCGCCTTAGGGCCCCTTGCAAAAAATATCCTTCCTGAAAGTTTCCGAATCTCCACACACGTTGCTACCCCTTGCTTTATGACTTTTCCCACACCCTTACTTAGGCACTTGTGATACGCGCCTGGAATATTCATGCGAAGCAGGATTCGAGCAATATAGGGTATGGTGAACGTTATCCAGGGTTCTTAAATTTGCAATTCTAAACATTTTTCACTTCCCTGCTTCTTATTTCATTCCAACATTAAGTTCCACTTGGTAATTTGTAGATGTTTTATTTAAATTTTGAGCTAGCTTTCAAATCAGCGAACACAAATAGTTTTTATGTCCATCCTTAGAGCCAACATATCGTCCAGAATTCTCTTTCAGAGACCCCAGTCATAGATATGAGATAGACCTTTTAATGAATATCAGAATGAATGCAATTAGCCCACGCTAAGGCGTTTAAATGTGTTGCCTAAATGAGTGAGGTTTTCTACGTTCCCCGTTGATGTCACAGAGCAGTGAGTTCTGATGTATTACTATAAGTTGTACGTGGAGAATTCATCTACTTCCGTTAATTAGTATGCATTATGTACATTTTCTCCTATATTTTGGAAGCATAACTTAAGCCTGAGGAGCTAATGATTGACATAATAGTACATTTCATTCGCGACCGTAATCCATTAGACCGCAATTTATTTTTTTAACTTAAATAACGGCATGAGGAGCTGTTTAAATTATTTTTGCGCTATTTTCAAGCCTTTTATGCATTTACTACATGCACAAATCACAATAACTAAAGATGAATTTCCATATGCTCTTGTTTCTCTTCATCTTTATCGTACTAAGAGATGTGAGAGCGATATTATGATGAGATTGATTGGCCTGATGACGCTAATGTTTCGGTACCTGTTAGTAATTTTATTATTTTTTAGATATTTTTAAATTTAAATTATATTATTTTTAATTTTAGGCAGTGGCTCAACTTTCAAATCGGATTTGATTTATGATCATGTGGCCTAATTTTTTTCTTTGACGTTATGGTCAATCATGAAATATATTGGTTAGGAAATCAATTCCTGTAAAGTTTTATCGTGAATTATTTGTAAAATTTACATGATACACCACAAAATAATTGTCAATATGATGACGGTATAACGTCTCCCCCCATACGTAGCTAATTTTCCGCCTCCCTTCCTTATTCATTCCGTTATATTTATTCGATGACACATATCATATTCATTTTCTGATAATTACTTGCCCTGCCGTTTTTAGCACTTCTATTAGTCCCCCTCTAGTCAAATAAATTATTCCACAATTATCCACTACTCATTTCTTTTTCGCATAATCCAGACCTCATTCATAACCGACCCACTTTTGTCACAGTTACGTTATCTTTCACATATTGGTTTCTTTCTAGCCAACTTATGAGCATTGCCTTAACGTGGCCAAAACAAGGAAGCACAATTTTATGGAAATATTATTTGTAATGATTAAAACTGACAACCTTATTTCTAAGGGCTTAGCAAATGGGTCGATATTAGGTTTTCCAGCCGGAGACGAATCACCAATGTTTTACAAACACATCCACGAGCTGGGTATTGAATAACCCATCCATATAGGACCATTAAAAAGAGTTATTTTATAATACATATTTATAAATCGTATATTAGAAATTTCAGCGCAGCGCATCTTCATGTTTTTGTAAATAAAACCTGGAGATGACACCAAGTGTTGAAACCCGGGTCGTGTTAATAAGTAATTAGTGGAATTAACAAAGTTATTATAATTATTTCGTAAAACTAAGAGTATTCAGCTACACACTCTTGAACAGATGACGCTGGTACTTTTGAGATCTACGAAGCTTTTTGCCAACCTCCTTTTCCTCGAAAGTTTTGAGATCATAATAATGCCATTATTATTGGAAAATCCTTAAAGCGTCCATGCATTATGAAACCTTTGAGTGGGTGTGCTCGAATAGGAGAGATTGGGAGCTTTTGTCTTTGAGTCCCTACTCCACATTCTGCAGCGTAGCCTCTGTCGGGGTGACCGGCGCCTCTCCTGCCCATTGTCAGTGGCCACACAAAAGGCACTTTCATTGCGTGGCATTGTTGTCTACAGGGGATCGAAGAACACTCTTATGAAAGGAAGAGATTTTTACGGGACTAGTTCGAACTAAAGGTATAGGGCTTAAATTCTAAGAAACACTTAAGAAAAAATTTCCCCCGCAAGAGTTCATTAAATACTTTGTTTATTTCATCCCTCAAATGTGTTATTTATTTTTTGTCAATGATTTTGATCGATGGGGCTCAGGTTTTGGTTTGAGAAAGATCTGAATCCATGATGAGAGCTATTCTTGGTGGAGCTGTTACTGATGGTTATTATTTGGACATTACCGACAGTTATCATAGTTATTTGGAATTGAATAGCTTCAATTAATACATTTTGACAGTAATGTCACCTATACTATGCATGATAGAAGTGACCAGAAGGTAGAAACAGCGTTGTAGTATTATTCGTAAATGATATTCTTCTGAGCATTGTCTCTCTGGCAGTTGTGGTAAATATTTCCCTTTATTTTGTATCGATTCCTCCTGTACTGCAGTAAGCTCCGTTAAAGGAGTGACTTCATCAATATTAGTCCTTCAATTCTGAGAATTTACTGCAGACTTCCGTTCTTCCCTTTCCCAAGCTAACTCCTTACCTCCCTGTGGGCCCCTTCTTTGTTTGCTCTAGGTTTGTTTATACGCTCCTCGAGTGTTTTTGGCAACAATTAATTTTTGCTTAGAGTACGCCCAATCCACCTTGCTCTTATCATGTTGTCAATTAAAGAACTGATCATTCACTTTACAATTAGATGATTCAGTGTTTGGAATACTAGACTTAGTTATTATATTGAAATAGGCTTTGTTGAGTGTAAAAGTATTAGATATTGCAGTTTAATAATCTTTTGACCATGGACAAGAATAGAATAGCCTTCGTTTTCGGTACATAGATCACGAAGGTTCAGTATAATAAATACTGTAGGCGCCGTCACATTTGCCTTTCAATAAGATTGCCTTTATTAATGTCTTTATTGACCTAATTTTATTTCAATTTTTCATGATTTCCCTGGAGTGGATATTGAGAATAGCTTCAAAGGCTTCCCTCCATGTATAGTTTGTATACTGAGGATAACCATGAACTATAAATATCTAATATTTCGACCGATCTTTCTGTGATTAATAATTAAACAAGGGAAAAGAGACTTAAAAACTACCAACGGTTAGCGTGGTTATAAGCCCATGCTTATAAATGTCTCCTTAAAGGACTTAGTTGTTAGATGAATAAATTATCCCCCTCTGATACATGAATTTTTGAATATTCTAAGTAGTGACGAGAATATCCCATATGCATCTTTAGAAAAATTCCCTGCCGCGGTGACAGATCTTCGACTCCGCGGGCCCTTTGGGCAGAAGTATTTCTTTAGGTTGGTCATTTGAGAGTTACGTTTTTGGAGGGTTTTCATACAGCGCTTGCCGAGTGATCCATTCTGGCACAACAAGCTGATAAATTTGGTTAACAACAAATGTTTTCTTCAAGATACTCCCAGTTAAGCCAGAACGCATTGACTTTACATTGAAATTGAGGTTTTCATGCGGGATATATTGTTAATTCATCTTATAAATAAAATGAGTCTCAGTCGTAATATTCCAAGGATACAGTTAACAACTTCTCTACCTGAGGATGATGTGAAAACGTCAAAATACGTTGTATTTTATTATTTACATTCTTTGGAATTCTGTTGATAATAGAACTGAGATTCATTAATTATTATGATTCAACAATATTTTTTTATGAGGAAAAAAATAAAAAAAGAAATTTTATATAAAATTTCAAATATCCTCCCATTCTTATTTAAAACCTCAGTGGAAATGCAAGATCACGTATCTTGTTGAAGGAGGCTTGTCATCAATACCATCTCACAGAGGGCTGAAACGGGGGCTGAGAGAAACTGACTAAATTTCAAAAATTGCTTTTTTTTTAACTGGAAGTTAAAATTTCGCCCGGTCATTCTCCAGCGATCGGTTCATGAGATGACGCATGCCGTTTTTCCAGTTCTTTGGCACAACAATATGCGCTAGAATTGAAACAGCAAGGCCCCAAATTTTGCAAAAAAAACTCCCCCCTTCAATTATCACTCAAAATCACTGTAGTGCAGCTCATAGAGAACAAGTTGGTGTAAATGTTTGGAATTAAAAATGATACTGGCCAATAAAACCCTTTATTGTCCATACATTTTGTAGTTTTAACGATTTTATTGGTATTTTACTGCAGCTATAGAACAACATAAGAGGACACTGTTTTAAGTCAAATTTTCGCAATTAAGTGGCTAGAATCTCAACTTGGACATCGATAGACACGGATATATTCACACACAAGATACTCCAAAGTCCCTATAATGTGATTTCAAAGAAGTTTGTTGCGAACGACGGCGCCCCCAAAAAAAAAACGATTTTTCATATGTGTGGTGGAGTTCGACAGCTATGTGTACAGCGACGCGCCAACTTCCTTTATCCGCAACGGACAATTATCCTTTCCAAGGGCAATACTGAAACTACATACGTAATACATACCAACTAATCACACGGCGCGCCCGAGTTGTAACCGTTACTCTCGTTCTGGCTGAGTCTGCTTTGAGAACGTTTAAAAGTCGACGCTGCGCCCGCCAAAAGCGACAGATAAAACGCCTTGACAGCCGCTATATATTATTTGTATTATGCAGTAGCTTTCGCGTAATATCCACGGTCATGTCCCCGACATAGCTTCCCGCAATGTTTTTAAGTTTACGGAGAGTTTCTAGTTTTATTGATATTACGGATCGTGCTTATTGCGAATTGTTATCTCATTACATGAGCTGTAAAACTTATAATACCCTAAATGTGATGATTAATAGAAACCTTGAAGTAAAAATTTTAATTGAAGTCTTGTTTTGAAGATTTAAAAAAAGTATAATCTTTATAGGCCGTCGACTACACGAGGAAAATGTGCTATGCAAAGGTTTCTTCCAATTTTAATGTAATTTTATTAACTATATGTAAAACTGTGTCTGTTTAAGCCAGTGTTACAAAGAGACTCACCATCCTCTTTTGAAAGGGGTGAAAAAATGTTTCCAGTAACTATTTATCAATGTGGAATATTCGCAATTTTGGACAATATGTCTTTCTCAGCAAATGATAGTAAGTTTTTCCGTTGGCAAGGTTAGTCTCCTCAGTCCTAACCGTAGCCGTTTGAGTGATATGAAGAGAAATCTGACTTCCAATCTCTCGGCTTAGTCGGGTCCGGGATGCTCGAAATCTAACGGAGTCGGCAATCGCCCGAACGGATTCCGATGCGACGAGGCGTTTTGACAGCATAATCCAACCGCTCACGCCTATAGGTAGCTGCTTGTGTTCTCAGATGTAGCGCGGTGTATTCTGGGGAAATCTCCTTTGTCAGTCAACACGTCACTCCAATGAGAATGCCCCACGGACTCAGTCAGGATAAACATTCGTCAAATCGTTGCAAAATATACACGGAACGCTGAGCGTTCATTTGGTGGCGAATAACGAGTGGAAATATAGATAAAGAAGTGGTCGTTTGATTCACGAAATAAATCGAAGACAATTTTTCCCGGTAATCACTTGGTGAAACCCTTCGCTTGAAGATTACAGATTCAATCACCTAAAGCCCACCTCTCGGCTTATGCATTCCCATGTACATTTCACGGTCAATTTCTCTCCTGACTTGAATAGCTCTCCTAGAGCTCTCTTGAATCCAATTTTATTACTATTGTGCCGCTTCTATACCCCAAACTGTTGATTTAACATAGGCTAGGTTGAAAGGAACATCAGGAAAGAAAAAACTCTATTGATTCTTCAGTCAAAATATCATTGTAACACAGAACACGAACGAAGCACTAGCGGCTATTAGTACAGTGAGTGATAGTTGAAAAAAGAGAACGTTGATCAGCAAAATATTTTCTTTATTTTCCATATTTTTGCTCAAAATTGGTTCTATTTGCGATAAAAATAAGGTAAAAATACTTCATATATTTTTAGCATCTTTGTGATAAGAGCCTAGTATAACATATGCATCTATCAAGGAATTCACTTTACAGAGAAATTATAAAACAAGCGAAGTATCGGTCTGTAAACAAAATTCATTTTCGATTTATCAATAAGGAGCAAAGTAAAATTATCATACGATTTTTTATTGTGATACTCTTAAAACAAAAAACTAGGTTTTTTTTAAAACCCATTTCAGTTTTTTTACGTCATTGGAACCTGTGTAAAGGTGAGAGTTAATGTAATTGAGCTTAAATGTACTTTCTCAGAAAAAGAATTCATCTCATAAGTGGCAAACATCATCAACTATCATGTGGCTACTAAATTTTATCGTTGTAACAAAGGTTCAATTTAAATAAAATCGGCCCCCACGAGATGTTGTTGGGTTATTACATTTTTGCAAAAACGAATGAGTAATGTGATGTGTGCGGTATAATACTAATGGACGGCGTATTTTTTCCTTTATCAATGTAAATTTTTATGAAATTGCTCAAATAAAATACGGCACTCTGTCTGTATACTTTTCACCGAATGTCTTAGCTGAAGGCTTATTTAAAATCAATTTGCGCAAATGACTTTTAAAATCCTGAAGTCTACTTCAATATCATGAGTGAGATCCTTAGAAATTTATTCTACAGCAAGATGAAACTTACGTTCGTCCCTCCTGCAAGGACAATCTGACATTTAAGTGTACCGAACCAGTACTAGAAAAGTTCGATTGCCTTAAATCCTTGGATGGAAAGAAAAAAATCGTCTCTGAAGGGGAACAAACAGACCCAGTTTGTATTTGCTTTCCGGGGACGATACCTTTGGCTCATTTTAACTCATTTAACTCGAAACCCTTGGGGGTATATAGTTCAACCGAAGCCTTCCTTCACACCTTTTCTCTGAGGGAAATAACGACACACGGACACTGATGGGGGACGAGGGAAACAAATGAAAAGATAATGAAACAAGAAATAAAAGTGGGATAGGGTAGGAGAGGAAAGATACCCGAGACGCTATTACAGGAAACCAGCAACTTTCAACACCACCTTGCCTCATGGGCTCTCATTGGCTGCTAACCCTCATGCAGCACCCTAGTCAAGTCCCGGATCTGAAAATGGAACGAGACGGGACTACTAATATAGTCGGTGGGCCCGCTTTCCACTGCAAAACTCACCCTTCCCATCTTCACGGGGACTCCTCCTCAAATCTTCCCCCGTTCTCCTCCCGCGCTTCCACCACTCCTCCGCGACCCATCCGAACTAAGCCCTATTGCCCTCACTGTATCTTCTCCTCCCCGTACCGATGCCGGTGGATTCGGGGAAGAGGGAAAGAATTGAAGGGAAGGCATATATATATAAAAAAAAGTAATTCAGTAAAGCTTCCCTGCGGAAAGGTTTTTTTTCCTCTCTTTATGCCCTATCTCCCCGACTTCCCTTTCCTTTTCCCTTGCCTAATCGATCTCTTTTTCCACGAGCAACCCTCCCACTCAATTCCACCCTTACCCCTCCAACCCTCCTCCCCCTCCGCCACATTCCCTCCCCCTAAGTCGCCTTCCCATTATTCTCTCAACCCCTCAATCTCCCTTGCCCCTGCATTCCTAAGACCACACTCGCCCCATTACTATCTATCCACCTCGCACCAGAAAAAACAACCCCTCCTTTCCTATCCGGGCCCTTACCATTGTCCGCCAATAACTCATAATCTTTTTCCGGGATGCTTTAAAGTATTTGTATTTTTATAAGAGGTGATCCGCTGGTTATGGCAGATTTACCACGAAAAAATTGGTAAGTTCTACTAATTAAATACAGTCGCTGGCCCTCGTCTCCTTACACAATTACATTCGTGAGCCCAGCATAAGTCGTTTCAAGAAAATTTGCGGTTTCAGGGAGAATTATGTGAAATTTTTCCATGTTAGGAATGATAAAAAATTATGCGAATTTCACAAAAGTTGGTTTATTCACGACCCGGGTTTCAACACATTATGTCATCTTCAGGTGACATAATGTGTTGAAGATGACATAATGTGTTGAAACCCGGGTCGTGAATAAACCAACTTTTGTGAAATTCGCATAATTTTTTATCATTCCTAATAAGTCGTTTCATCCCAACCACAAAGTTTATTTTCTTTCTTCCCCTGCTATAACGACCTGGTGAGATATAGTGACACGTTATGGTAAAATTACGTAAAAAAAACTTGATAATATCTGCTGAGTAACGTTATTGTTCTACGCGTTTCGAAGCAAAGATGTTGTCATCAGGTACATCTAATTACACCTGATAATGTAGCGTCGAAACGCGTAGTAAATTAAAACTACTCAATGGGAATAACCAAGTTTTGTTTACTCAATTCCCCCTTTTCCGCTTGCCCAACATTCTATTCTCTATTACGTCCTTCGGGATCCCCTCCGTTCTCCTTTACACTGTTTCTAGTATATATTGCCCACTTAGTTTTGCAAATAACATTGCCATTTCTTTCTGTTCAAATTCAAGCTGTTTTACGCTAGGGTGTCTGTTACTAAGGTTTCTTTCGTTATGTACGGAATTTTATGAAGCCCCTTTTTCCGTATTTTACATTTCATTGGCATCATATGGAAGAGCTGTTCACATGTACAGCTGTTTGGCAACGCTTGCAATTTTATCACTCGATACCCATCAGGCTCATACTTACCATTGCCTCCCAGGAGGGCTACTACGTAACGTTTCGTTCCAAATGGATTTACTTTCGTAAACTCGGGTGGAAAAAGTGGAACATTTATTTGATGAAAGTTACAAAATAGCCTGTTTCTTATATCCCGAACGACTTTGACGAATATTAATTTTCACCCTAGAGAATTTGGTGTGGAAGTTACAAGATAACCCCAGAGGAAGCGCTTCCAAAATTGACAAGTTTTACGAATTCTGAAAAACTACGGTTTGTGAAACGTATTATTTTAAATCTTTTTTATGGCTTACGTGTTATTTTCTCGCTGTTGCCAAAATTAATGTGTATTCTAATATCACATTTGTGACATTTTCAAGTAATAAGCGCAATGGACGAACCATGATTGTGCATGCGGTGTTCCACGAACATGTATCTTAACATAAGCACTATAGTTATAGTGTTTTCCCCTCTGCCAGAAAAACGGCGAATAATTTTGTTCGCAATATCTTGGGAAAAATATTTAATAAAATTTCTTCATTAATTTCTACGCGAAGCTAAAGAAAAGGTCGATCCTTCTTCTGGAGCATGCAAAGCTAATATGCGCGTTGAAAGGTGCATATTTGGTATTGCAACAAATGGGAGATCTATTTTGACCTAATTTCAAATTGAAGCACACTCCTTGGTTGCAAGTCAGCATTGATGATGCGGTATGCAACATTGGGACCGGATCCAAGATTAAAGCCTTCTAAGCTTCTGGTTGAATTCATGCATTTACTTTTTATCTCCCACTTCACCAACCGTAATAATGTTTCCGTTTCGTCGAATTTCGTCATATTACGGCTTAAATCATTTTCCTGAATTGCCGCACATTTTGAGCTAATTTTATGAAAGGAACATTTGTTAAGGATGGTAAATATATGTGGAGCTAGTCTCCTGAATGTGTCTTTCTTTACACACCAGTAGAGTGAAATTTTCGAATGATCATTTTCAGTAGGATATATGAGGTTTGGAATGAATAACCTCCAACGCTAGGAATACCACTCAATGTATTATTAATGAATATATCAGTCACTTTAACGCAATCCTCTTCTTTGAGTAATAATAGTATTTGGTTTAAAAAAAACATCACGAACGAACATATTTCGTGGAATTAATTATTACTACTTTTTCAATAATGCCAAAAACATTAACTCATTTTCTTTAGCAAAGAAACATCTACCCTTTTTTCACAATCTTAAAACACTGAAATCAATTATCAGTACCATCAGCCATAATTATTACATTATTCAGAGATTTCTTAAAAATGCGTCCTTTAGTTCCTTTTTATGAGTCTAATAAAGAGAGTTTAGCGGTGATAAAAATACGACGGGCTATGTTTTAAATAAATGAGCCTCTTGGTTTTAAAGCATGTATTTTTTCTGCATTTCATACGGTGTATTAGCTGTCCAATTTGTGTAGCAATTCTATGGTCACAAATTGCTAGCATGATATAGCACGGAAAGCTTGGCGCTACTTTCCAATAATATCCGTGGCGCATTGCAAACATAGTATTCAGATGCACGATGGTTTTCCACGCCTCTCAATCAATATGTTTCGGAGATCGCCCACATGCCACTCACGTTTTTGAGGTAATCCAGTGACGGAGGATTCAACTCGTCCCCGGATTTGGATGGAAGAGCTGACCTTTGTGCTCCATCGAAGAGAGCATCAGCCACACATCTACACACAAACATTTCTATCTCGCCTAACCCTATGTTTGAGATGAAAATCTGCCACTGGCGTATTTATGGGATAACTTTTCAATTTCTCTCGTAGAAAAGGAAACACTTTGCACTCTTACTGCCTTTACGGGGCGGAATAATGGATTTTTTTCCGTAAGACTATAATCCTTTTGTAGTGGAGCACTATTTCTCCGTATCACTGTATAATTATGTTTTGGGAATTTTTACTTTCTTTCCTTTAACCAATTGATCCCGGTCCTTGCTATACGTGTACTTCATGCTCGTCTATATATTTTCCCAAGTTTTGTGAATCTGTACTTATTAAGATGTACCATTTCAATGACTATCTCTACATCATAATGAAATTCACCTACCGATGTAGGTTTATTTTTCGTGGCTCCCCTATAATGAATACTTAATGAGTATATATTAGTTAAAGTTTTACTACTGGCTTTTTTTACTTCGGGGTTTCCACAATTAAATGTATAATACATTTTAGTAGCATTCTTATATATTCCAAATTTTATTGCATAAGAATTTCAATTTCGCTATTCCACCTTATCCCATCTTCTCGAATTTTCTACATTTTCCTCCTGACCTAAGATTGAAAGCACCCCCTTCATTATAAAACCACAATGGATTAGCCTAACGATTTTGTTGCATCATGTAAACTTTCGCAATACATAACCGCACAGACATTATTCTTGTTAAACTTAAAGTAAAATATTTCGTGTGCTTAGGTGATATATGATGATTTAAACGAGTTGAGATCGCAAAATTACACTTCCCGCTTTTCTGCGTAATTCACCATAAATTATATTTTAATTTTCATTTGAAGTTTATAGCGTGTTGACAGAATATTTAGTCAACCTGTCTTATGCATATTATATATATTCTTATTACTTTAATTGATATACTGAGATATTTATCCCTAAGTTATGTAAAAACATGGGGTAATTATAACGATAATAATTCCTTATAATGTTTATTACTCCCAAACAATTTACATGAATTACAATATCAAAAATATACGGAGCTTTAGGTAACCTAGAAGGAGAACCTGTTTTGAGGTTACCATCAAAATAAATAAAGAAATAGCCCTGCATTGTTATTCAACATGAAAAAATACAACAACATTGAAAAAATTCCTTAACGAAATATATCTTCAATATTTTGATAGTTAAATAACCAACATCTAAAATGTTTTTGAATGAAGTTAGGTTGTATGCATTTTTGCAGACCGAAGGTTTTGGCCCAAATTGGGCCAAAAGTATAAAACATTCTGTTTTATACTTTTGGCCCAATATATAAAAATCTCCGTCTGAACAAAGGCAATTTGGGCCTGGGCAAAGGTTGCAAAACACTATGTAGGTTCTGTAAGAATAGCCTATTTGATACTGGTATTTTTGCACCACTCCTCAAGAAAAAGAGTCTAAGCACATTATGGACATACAAATGTCTAAGTGGGAGAAAATTTTAATTAAAGAGAAACAAAAATTGATAGAATGCTTTTCCCTATTTTGTGAGTGAATTAACTAGCTCGGAGTAGGGTTAAACGGCAACGGTTTTCGGTCGGAGATGGAATAACCTCGGTCGAGCACAGCGACGTACGTGGGCATTTATCTATCATTCCTCTTACCCCCTTAAACCGCGAACAAAACCCAAACCAACCCCCATCCTCAAACTAACCCACCCACACACCCCCAACCGTAACCCTCGCACCCAGACTACCCACACTTCCACCTGTCGGTCCGCATAAAAGCCTGGCTTCGGTGGGGGAGTCGTTTGGTTGGAAAGGGGCTGAAGGGGGAGGAAGGAGAAACGGCGAGAATTTTGCGGCTCCGGGGCTGGAGGGATTTCGGGGCAGTCTACGGGGTTTTCGACGGGAGGCGAGTAATTCTATAATCCCCTCGGGGTAAGCGACGGGGAATGAGGGGGAGATGCCCCGGGCAATAGCTTTTCCCCTCGGTGGAGAACCGCCACCGCCGCCGTTGGGAAAAGGGTTCCCGGTGCCAGGACACTCCTTGAGGGTGCATGAGTAGGGGACCATTTGAGGTTTTTAAACGGGGGGAAGGGAGAGGCATTGTAGGAGAGGCTACCATTTATCGTCGCTTAGTATCCTGATCTCTACCGGCAATTTGTTCTACTTGCCTGCTACACCAGATTGCCAATATTTTGGGCGCCTAAGTTAGCGTTCACAATAACCACATCACTTTTTTAACTTGTACTCACTCAACAGAATTTTTTTCTGACTTTGGGGGGGGGGGGGGCGTGGGTGTTAAATTTATCAATTCACTCGGAGATAATATTTAAAAATATCACTCAGTGTTAGTTTCTTCATTGATTACACCTTCCACCAATTTAATGTATATATTTAGATGAATACACAAACGCACCCAGTATGGTGAAAAACAACCCAAGCGGGATTCCCACCCGTGACCTCAACTCAGTAGACGCGGACTTTTACCCACCCCCACGGAGACCGGCTATATAGGTATTACAATCAAATAGATTTTAATTGAATATTAAGTTGAAAATATTCTCAATGAAAATTGCCTGCGGATCTCATTCGACTCCACCAACGATGGTCGATTACGCTGCCGGAAAAGTCCTTGGGTCTTTGTGAGGGTTAAAGGAGAAATGCCCTCTCTTCCTACGCTTCTTCGAGCTATTGAAAAGATCGTGAAAACATAAGGGAGGCGATAGTGATGAGATGGAATGCCCAGCGTGTCCAGGTGGGCAAATGGAGGCTTTTGTCCTCCCCATTGTCCCTCCGAGCGGTACGTTTCATTAAACTCCTCCCCTTTCCTCCCCATAAATGGCGTCACATCGGAGAAATTGGTTTTTACCTTCCATCGGAATTATTTGATTATTCGAAATCTGAGATTCATTTAAATAATATTTGTTACGATATAAAATGTGGAGGTGGCAGGTAAAGGAACCCCACGCCCATAATGTATACACAGTACAAAAATAGGGGTTGTCCAGATAAGAGTAGAGGTAAATGATTATATTAAGGATTCAACAATTGCATTATATTTTATAGATAGGTACAAAAGTTCACTTTCATTTAACTTCAATGCAAGCGAACATTGTCAATTCCAATTCATGCTGTCTTACATTAACAAAGTTTAATGTTTTACAGTTTTTTTTATTTTTCTGAAAATAAATCTACTTCTTCTTTGGTGTTTATCAGCCCTCAGGCTGGTTGGCAGCTATCGCATTCCTCCATAGGTCTCCATTCTCTGCTAATCTTTTCATTTCGGCGTAGGATGTGCAGCCGACGTCCTGTATTATTTGCCTGATGTATGCCAGTCTTGGTCGGCCTATACAATTTTTCCCGGGAATAGTACCCTCTATTATGGTCGTAAGTCAGTCCCCGTGTCGTAGGATGTGTCCAATCCATTCATCTCTTCTCCGTTTCATGCTCTCCCAGCCAAACCAGCCATTAATCAGGTGTGTGTAATTCACTGTAAACAAGTCATTTGCCAGGACTGGAATTGTTTTATGGCACTCGACGATAATTCGGTGGATATGTGTTTGAATTCCAGGCCAGGCGAATAATCAATTTCAACATTCTTCATGTATCTTAAAAAGCTGACAGCCTCTGACGCTGAATTTATTTTATCTTTCCGCCGCACCATCCCTTGATCTTCGTGTCTTTCTCAACCTTGCCCGAATATTTGTATTTTTCTTCTCCTTCCCCGTAGCTTCAACAACAATTAACGAATGAAAAAAAATCTGTACCTGACGATGCAGTTCATCCAGATAAAATCAGTGAAACACGTCGTTAAAATAAATTTTGTAGAAACGTACTGTGTATTTTACTTAATCATGAATGCAAACATAAATAACTCTACGAAGTGAATCCTGCCACTGTCAATTTTATTAATGTGCCAAGTTCAGTATTGCATATTTTTTAGGTATAATTACAAATTTAATAAACATATGGAGCACATCCATTAATTACATATCAAATTTTCCTAACTTGCTCTTTTTAAAACCATAATTTTTCTCCATCATCCATTTCATTCCCTTGTTCTCCCTGACTCCCAGGATAATCCCTCATTCCCACCCTTAGCCAACTTTCCCCTTCTCCGCCAATCGTCCTCTTATATGTATAGATCTCCCCTCTAAACGGAGGGGAGCACTTATTCTGGCCTGGTGAACCAGAAGATTAAGTCCCGACGATTATAAAATGGGGGTTGGGGATGTGGAAGCAGCGTCGGATGGGATGTGTGTAAACCGGGGCGAAATTAAGTTTTGATATGAACGGTTCACGCCCAGCCACTCGTATGCACGGTGCCGTGAGGAATATTTTTGCACATAATTCATATCCGCCTGTACCCATGCACCTTCAATTTACTGCCTTTGTAAATGGGTTTAGTGCCAGATTTTCACCTCACTTATGCTCGAACGGCGCATATTGAGTAAAGGTAAGAAATCACTCATGAAAATGAGGACAAATTTTAATAATCCCTGTCCTGCATGGTCGACATCTTTCCCTAATACCCGATACTTTCGAGAATAAAACTTTGTATTTATATTTTTATGCCTACATGATAAAACCATCAATAATTGCGTGTGACCTTCTCCTCCCCGATATCGTCAAATTCTTTCATTAGGGTTACCTAAATCTTCAATCATTTTTTCTCTAAATAACGCGTTGAAATTTACCTCAAAAATAAGGAACATGCAGTAGTTTAATGAAGCTAGTTATTTATTGAACTATTAAGCATGCGTCAATACCTCTAGAATTATTCTGCTAATTTTAACGTTATAAGGGTAAATATTCATGGTAACATAATCAAAATTTGATGAAGGATAATGTGTCCAATGGCAGCCACACACGGTATAATCTTCTGTGCAACGGTTGTCTTTGTTTTAATTTTAACTGGATTTAATGAAATTGGCAGTTTTATCACTAAATCAGTGTAACGCTTCGTGGAATATTTACCCACCAGCATCGGGCATAATAATCTAATAGTGGTAGGTTTTCATTTATTCCAATCGTTTTAACCGGAAAGAACTACATTTTACGTCCGTCTTAAATCGCCTATGACAGCTTATTTGTTGAACCAGGCATTTTACTGAATTCATAATATCATCCGTTTGCAAACATCTGGAGTTTGGATCAACATGCCATAGTACCTCAGTCATCTAAAACGTCCTCAGTTTAAAAACAACGTTACATAGTTAATGTAATATCAGGTATGAAGGGTGAAATAAATTCATAGGCTCAGCGAGATCATCATAAATGTACCAGAAGAAGAAATAGAAGGGAATTCCTCGCGAGAAAGACCAAGGAAGATGCGTAAACCAAATTTATAGGGAAGTAAGAAGGAAACATTATCAGAGAGAAAAAGTATTCGATATTAATTGATGGAGGACCGCATTGGCCGAATATTCAGATTGAAGTAAAGTGAGGTGATAGTGTATGATATTAACCATTTGGTGTTTTCTTTTTTGTCCGTTTTTTGATACCACATTTGGGAAATTAATACAAAACTCAAGCTTAATTTATGAGTCGAACTACACAATGTTCACAATGAGGTTTAAACACTCCGTGTAATTCCACACATCATACCGTTAGCGCCTTCGTACACCAAGTGTTTGAATCGACCCCTTCTTCCCTTTCCCCTCCCCGGCTTTGCTGAAACGCTCATCTCCGTTTATCCCGATGCCCGACATTTATGTGCATCGTGTTTTTCATTTTGCGGCTGACTTACGCGCTAATGCGATTTCATGGTGAAATTAACTCGAGATGAGCTTTATATATCTCTCCATTTTTTCCCCGGCGGGAAATATTTCGATGAAGCCGTCATCGGAACGCAGCGCCAGACTCCCCCTATTTCCCACCCCGCACTCTTTCCCACTCCCCAACCCCTACCTCCCTCCTTCACCCCCTCCCTCTCTCTCCCCTCGAAGATCGTTAAGAAACT
Organism: Pyrrhosoma nymphula; assembly: GCA_963573305.1. Taxonomy (NCBI): domain Eukaryota; kingdom Metazoa; phylum Arthropoda; class Insecta; order Odonata; family Coenagrionidae; genus Pyrrhosoma; species Pyrrhosoma nymphula. Next base: position 101,566,184 of record OY754335.1, on the reverse strand, counting down.
GGCGTGGCTCATTTTTTTTAAAGGAGGAGGAAGAGAAGGAAGGATTGGAAAAAAATCCCATCCCCTAACCCGGCGGCATTCATTACGTCCGACGCTCTGAAGGTTTCCCCTCCCCTCTTTCGTTACATACCTTATTTCTTTTTTCCATCTTTTTATCCTCAACTTGCATTCCTTATTGCAATTAAATTAACTATCATTCCTGCCTTTAGGTTTCGCCGGTTTTTCAAACCCCCTCCTCATGCAGGTATTTTCCCGCATTTGGTTTTTCAATTGGGTATTTTCCAAAATTTTAAATTTAAGTAAATGGATATTTATATGCTACTTTAACTCGAAAAATCTTGCGGAGCAAAAATAGTTTCAAAATTGATTCAATATTAATTGAGATATTTAAGATTAAAATAGTCGAAATTTCAAATTTTTTTACGCGGCTGCGAAACGAATTCTGATTGGCTTGACGTCATTTTCGCTGAGCGATAGACAGCTGTGAGGGAGAAACTGAAGGACTGTAGAAGAGATCGTATTTTTAAAAGAGTTTTCATTGAAAACAAAGACTATGGCTTGCAATGGTTTTCTTAAAACCACATCATATAATTTACCCAAAGTATATATGTTGATGGTAGGCGTTTTTATGAAGAAGGACGAACGATTTACTGCTTCCGTAATTCGTGGAGCTTAAGTCCAAAAAATGTAAATATAAAGTTTGCTTGTAAATCGTCATTACTGTTGTTTATCATTTTAATGCATACAATTATGTATTTGGTGTATGATCTTTATTAATTGTTTTTCCAATGCACTCATAATCATTAGGATACTTCTTCTTTATTTCTCAAAGTCCATACCAGTCCATGCAAAAGTAAACAAACAGTACCTTAGTAACATATCAACATAACACAGTACTTGCCAAATGTTTACGCTGTAAACACTTAACACACTTAAGACGTTAATTTGTGATTTGTTAATTAGTAATTGTTTATAGAGGTTTCTATAAGTGGCTTCTCGGCTAAAGAAATGCCTAAAAATAGATTCTTATCTCCTAAATGTCTATTCATAGTTTAATTTACGTGTTGCTTTAGTATAAAGATTCTTAGAATAAAGATAACGAAAGTTATGGTGGTAATGCTATAGGATACGTCCAAGTAGAGAGAGATGGATCACTGTGAACAGACATTCCAATAATATGTCCAGAACACTAAGTACGAAGTAAAGCATATATTGTGCAGGTGGATATTGAGGAATCCAAGGAAAAAATTCAAACATTCAATGTCGTGATTGCGTGAATGCATTTCTTGTTCGGTGTTTTCACCGATGTATTTGTACATTGTGGCACAAAACACCATCTATATATGCCATTTAAAGGCACATCAAAAACATAAAAACGTCTAAAACTAATTTCACCTCGCATGTTTCCACCGTAAGCTTAAGGAAACGCCTGGGTCTAAATGTAAACAGCGAAAATGACGTCACAGGTCATTCGGTTGTTTTCGGAGTGTGCTCGGGAGGATTCGTAACCTTCGACTTTCTTTAGCTTTTAAAACCGAAATTCATACAATTTGATTAGAAAACACTTAGCCAATGCAATAAGTTCAAGTAACAGAATCAGAATATCGATAGTTTGAAATACGTGAAAAATACCCAATTTTTTCCCCACATTTCATAGATATCAGTGTTAATATTCCTGTTATTATTATTTGTTTATTATGCTTCAAGTTCGCCCAACAAAAAAGTTACAGGGCAAACATTATCACATATTACGTACAATCAAATGTAACACATGCATATGAATAGAAAGAGAAGTGTTTACAACATGATTTATAAAACAATTTTGTTTAGTTGAGAACAGAAGTGATTTCTCTTTTGAAACAAATCAAGTTCATGGTAATGTTAGTTAAAAGTTTGGCACAATCTGTATAATGTTGAATTCGCACTGTAATTATTTTTAAACATTGTTTAAATAACATGCTATTTTTGGCATCACATTAAGTGTTGGTACAAAAAATAAATTTTACTCGCTAGGTTAGCATTTTCCCTAATATTGATTTGGTCAAACAATTACAATAAATCCTTTATTATGTTTAATTTGTGTTTTTATTGATAACCTTTATGGCAAGTGCGTCACCAATGCTTACCATTGCCTTATATGTCCGTAAATATTTCCGCTTAGAAAGGTGAACTGTACTCCTGATTCTGTGAACCTATTAGCATTCTTTTCTTTTCTTTTCCTTAACGTTTTATTGGCAGTATTTTGTTGTGTATACGTGTGCTTTGCATTTTTTATCTGCCATGAGACGGTGAATAAGGCAGAATATGAAATGTGGATGAGGAGGCAGAAAAGATTTAAATCCAGCCCTTCATTATAAAGAAATGTAACTATGTCCTTATTCTTAGTTACTGTAGTCTTCTTCTTTGTTCTCTCTTCCTCTTCACAAAACCACCTTACAAGTGTATGCCGGTATTTATTTCCGCCGTCATATGTACTGGCAATTTAATTTAATAATTTTAAATTTTATTTTTTTTTTATTTTTTTAGATGATAATGCAGTGCATCGAAACCCGGGTCGATTAAAAATTTTTATGTGTGGAAAATTAAAACGTCTTAGTTTTTATTTTTAAATGTTGTTGGCAAAGCGTTTCGGCGTTCAAAAATGCCAAGCGAAGGAGATTTTTGCGAGAAGGAGCTCAACCGTTGAGGGTGACTCCATAATTTTCATTGCCCAGCGCTTCAACTCCATATTGGAAAAAAAAATATGCTGGCATCCGATATTGATTAAACGAGTAAACATTTATTTTAACGAAATTATTGACTCCAGGATTACATTAATATATAAGCGAATCAAACCAGTATGACATTTTTTTCAGTATAACGCACTTTTACTTTCAAGACTATTGTAATAGTTAGATCTCATGTTGAAATAGATAATAAACTTTAAGTGGAAACTATGTGTGGCATTGACCAATTATTATTGGTCACATTGCTATTTCTTTGAAATTTTCGACAAAAATAATTCCCACTGAGGTTAATTAAGTGTTACATATTTTGTTGCTAAAACATTTTTATTGAAAAATATATCCAAGTCTCGACTTATCGTAGAAGTGATAAGAATATACAAGCTTGTATGGAGTATTTTTTTCCAAAATAAATATTACTTATTTTTCAGTGATCCTCATAATAATATGAATCTCTTGACTACTGTCAAATTTTGCGTATATTTATCATTTTATTTTTTATTGGTAATTGAAAATGGAGCACAATCATCGAAGTAAGTCATTAGAGATATATTTATAAGTGGAAAACTGCTTTATGCTTAGTCATTATTTAAGAAAGCGTACAAAGTACTTGCATGAACCTGGCCATCCAACCCATGAAACAAACCATATATGATAGCAGAAGACGAATCAGAATTTTTAGTTATGAATCGTTTTGTTTATCACGTACATTCTTTTTAAGGAATTTATGTCAAAATACTAGTAAAAACATTTCTATTAAATCCTCATCGCAGATATTACTTTCCATTAGGAGAAACACTTCAAATTTCGCATCTACCAATCCGATTAGGTAATTAATTATGATTACTTTTTTTACTCTTTAATTGCTCCAATATTTTGCCAAGAACGGATGGTGATGGCTGTGCACCGAAATTTAAAGACTTCTTTAAAAATCAATAGACACACGAGACGTGCTTTTTTCCAAGTCAGTGGATAACAGTTCGACGCTCAACTGAGTTTTATCAACTCCTCGGGGGAAACATTTCCTATCTGTGGATCAAACGTTTAATAATGGCTGCAAGCGATGCAACGTGAGTGGAATTTCTTCCGTCCTCTTAACTCTCTTATTGTGAGTTGGTACACTCTCAGGAACGGATAACGATAGGTTTTATTCTTTCAACCCTATTTCCTTTGATGAGCGCGTTACTTTTCCCGGAATTAATCTTTTGACGGTGGATCTCGTGCGCATCAAACAATCGTCATCATCCTCTGACGTTTCCAATTCAAGACCGCTCTTGGTGCACAATACGACATTTAAGGTTGTTTGAGCGATTTATTTCCCTAGTCACATTAGAGACCGTATTCGAATTTGGTATTTTTATTTCAGCTCCTGTAAAATGCATGAAGGTAATATTGTAATATAAGTGGCGAAAATTCTTTGTTTTATATGACTGAACTACACAGTAATAATTTAAATATACATGTAAGAGTCTTACTTACATGTATATTTAAACTTGTATACTGGACTTGTATACTTACATGTATATTGGACCATAACTTACATCAAATTTTTCACGCGTGAGGTGAAAATTCCTACACAAAAGAAGATTATTTTTGCGGTTTGGTAAAAATTACTGCGATGAGTAATTGATTTATTTTTTAAATGCTTGAGACGAAAAACAAACTACGCACTGTTAAATTTCTGACGAGACCTATACGTTGGAAATTCCTCATTTTTAACCCTTAAGCTGCTGCAGCTAGAGCGCATGCTGTCCACCCTGTGCGGGAAATATCTATTCGGACGAAGCCTGTCCCTCCTTCCCACGGGCCGAGGCCGGGTAGTTATTAGACCCATGTAATCCCCTCCAGACCCTTTTCTCGGGATCCCAGGGGTTGGGCACTGGAACTTGTTGAAGGATCAGTGGGACTTTGAACATATTTTGACATTTTGTTTATAGGCGTAATTGTTAAAAACAAATGTGACAATAGTTTTTCTAGCAATTTTCTGTTTAGTTTGATACCAAACACCAAGGAAATCCGTTGATAATTGAGCCGGGCGCGAGCATAAGACAACTAACTTTTGAGACAACCATAGCCCATTGAGCGAGCAATCGGAAGAAAGGGTCGTGCCTAATTGCGGTGGTATGCGATCCCTAAAGAGCGTGGGAAGGAGGTGGTTTGGGTAAAAAGGGTGAATTCCCAAATGTCCACCGCTGGAAAGAAAGAGTTCGGGTCATAAAAATATGAAAGGGCTGAGGAAAGAGGAGAGGGATAGACATAGAGGGTTAAACGTACAAGAACGTTTTTCCCGCATTTGCCGGTACACACGTACATGTACGTTTCCCGCAGCCTAAGGGTCAAATTAAATTCTCTTTGGAGTGGCTATGCGTACCATTTCCCATTGAAAAATGGGTTCTATTTTTCGGTAAATAACTCTAAACATAGTGCGGTAAGTGGCTAATATTTTCCAATCCATTCCATTTTCCATTTGAAATTATATCTTTATCATGGCTTATAAGTCCTTGCCTACCCATTGATGAGTTTGAAAATCTCTCTCGCAAAGGGAACAAAATGCATTTCCTGCCTTGTCTTCCTTAACCCATAAAAATTCTTCCATCAATCTCACTTGAAATGAAGTTTTTGACATCTTCAGCAATCTGGAAAATTAGGTAGGTTACTTAAGAAAAATTCGAAGGCGAATATCTCCGTCATTTGCATTGATACTGGGAACATATTCAAAATCTATCATTAAACCATATAGGCTTGTATGTTGTAAATATGTATATATAATCGGTGGGGGTTGGTCGAGCAACCGCATTTGCGCAACTGCCGTGAAATGGCACGAATGCTTTACATTTCAAGACTCTCATAATCGAAATTTTGCCCTCGTTCTCCCAAGTCTTCCGTCCTATTTTTCCCGGCCACCTCTTCTCCCCCCCCCCTCGTCTCCCCTTCATTTTTCCCAACCCCCTCTCGTGAAAATGTACACCTCCCCCCCCAACCGTACTCCTCAGTCTTTGCGCCCCCAACGGTGGAGGCAGGGTGTTGAAGGTAGGGGGTGGTGTAAATGTGATTCGGAGATGGGAGGGGGGAGTTGGAAACGGGGAGTGGGGAAAGAGGGGAGGAAGGGAGAGAAGGTGGGAGGGGGACCTTTTTATCTCGAGACATGCCTAAATGCGTGACTCCGCCCGTATTTAATAGAACAAAAGAAGGACGCCGGGGCGCGCAAAGTGAGGCGGCGACTACTCCAATATACGGGGGCCTCTTCCTATCTTATTTTATTCTCTCTTCTTTTCCTCATATGTATATCATGTATACTATCTTCTGAGAAAACGCACTTAGTGAATATAAACACAAAAATAAATACAGTTTTCACAACACAGACAAACGAAAAAATTTTCATGTGCAATTTTTTTTAAAGTTGTAGTTTCAGGCTTAATTTTATGGAATAACATCATAAATGAAAATGACTGGCAATTTTCCACAAGAATATATTAAAAAAACGACCGGTTTCAGTGTACAACACCATCATCAGGTTCAACACCACCTGATGATGGTGTTGTACACTGAAACCGGTCGTTTTTTAAATATATTCTTGTGGAAAATTGCCAGTCATTTTCATTTATGCAATTTTTTTCATTTTTTCAGAATATTTTCATGTACCTTTGTTTGTAAAACTATATTTATTTTTGTGTTTACTCATACATTACTCTCTCTAGTTCGGAAGATGGTGGTTGTGCCGCCGAAAATTAAAAAAAGAGGAATACGTCTCGAGTTTGAATACGCCTCGCGTCGATGTGCACAGAACTACATATATAATCCGAAGATTCTCACGACATTGAGTGGAAATTGTTCGTGATGAATAAATAACACGTGCAATTTTCCTCATTGATGAAATTTACTTCCGACCCGGGTTTCAATGTTGATACATCACCTATAGATGATGCATCAACATTGAAACCCGGGTCGGAAATAAATTTTATTTCTGTGGAAAATTGCACGTGTTATTTTTTTCATTCAGCACAGAATTCCATCGCATATATCGTATTCCATCGAACTACTTGGGTTATTGCATTGCATCGCATCACCTCGTAGGGTGATATACTTATCCCCTTGACCCTCGATATCGCAATCCGTTATCTCCTGCGCATTTCAGACTGCGCCACGCAATATCGTGCAGCCTTACATTGGGATATATGAAGTGTTCTCACGATGGCCCGCATCTCCCGCAGATCGGCACCAAATGCACAAACACACATTCGACGACGTCCCATTACTGCACGTTGGTTCACACGAGCAGGCGCCCTCTTGCTAGGAGCAGCGGAATGCCAAGGAGCATCTCGAGGAGGGAGAATTGCCCCCATTCCAAAGGACCTCGTACGTAAGCACCTTCATCCCCCCCGGGCAAAAGCCTGCCTCGCAAGCACTCCCCATAACCCTCCCCACTCCTCACTAACCTTCCCCTCCTACTCAGACGGCCTTATTTCATTGAGGATGAATGCCATAATCCAGGAATTTCGCCTCGTTATCAAACTACTATCTTATTACTACACATTATACTGTCGAATTTTTTATGTGTGTACTCGTTTTCAATCGGCAATTCACCAGGGTATTCAATGATTTTTTTTACTTTCATGTTGACGCTTAAATTTGAGCGTAGATATACTTAAAATCTAGTTTTATGGGTTGATTATTTTTTATATTGACAATTTTGGACAATTCTCGTCAGTGGTCACAAAAATGTGCATGTCACTTACATTTTTTAACAATTCATGCGTCTCCTATGTTTATCGGTTTTAATTGACAATTCACCAGCATTTTAAGGACGACTGCATTGCGTACGATTGGTATTGAACAAATAGCATTTAAGCGCAGTTATATTGTTTTTAAGAATAGATATGTTAGCATTCTCATGAAGTCACAATACCTAAGTATTGTTTTTAGTTTGAAAATGGTGAGCTTACCTGAAAAAATGTCTCATTTCTTTACACCAAAATACTAATTTATTGATGAACAGTGGTTTGATATATTAATAAATTGTGTATCTCTTTTCAGTTTGATGAACTCCATCGTTTATAATGTAAATTTATATGGAATACGCATTGAATGTGTAATGTTAATTTAAGTTTACTTAAAAGAATTATATCTAATACTTTTACTTCCGCAAGAGTAAAGCGATCCCTATAACAATACGATCCTGATAAGATCCTTTTAGTTCAGCATCAGGTTAATAATAGAATAGTATGTGGAGAAACTGTAGAATTTTGAACAAACACGTGTTCCCTACATCATGTAATTGTTATTAGTATGACTTAGACCCGAAGTTGGTGTAATATTTATTTTACCTTGATGGTTTCAGGCGTAACTTTATGGAACAGCTTCATGATTGAGAAGAAAAACTTTGTGAGTTCCACATAAATTTACCAGATTTATGTGGAACTCAAACTTTTTCTTTTCAACCATGTATTTAACTGTTAAATATTTTATTTAAGGTTGGTACCATATAACCATCACTACCTCTATAATGATTAAGGGTAAATTGTAAAGAAGGATTATAAATCTCACTCCAAAAAAACTTAATATACCTATCCTTTAATTCCTTTCTCTTCTCATAGCGTCCTCAACAGTCTAGTCTTCTGGGGTTAGCAAATTCTTTCATGAATATTTTTGGGCTTCCTTATCTATCCTGTGTTCCCCTTTATCCCTTTACTTATCCATCTAGTCTCTCGGTCTGAGCGTTCAGTGTGTGATAATATTCTTATATAGCCGCGTATAATATCTGGCTTTTCCAAACGAAGGAGCGAATACCAACTATTAATTAGTTTTAAACTAATTTAGTTAGTTAAGTAACTAGTTAGTTTAAAACTTTTGGTGAAATCTAAAAGACAGAGGGCAAGTTCGCACTCCACTGAGTAGCGAAAGGCTCAAAGTTTGAAGAGGTACCGTATATATGTCACGCCGGCATCGAGTTGTTGAATCAGTTGTTTCAGTTACTGGCAACCAGTTGCTTCGTGTGTGGCAGTGAATGAACTGCAGGTTTTTTCATTTGTCTCGTAGCACATGGCGCACGCACATGGTGAGTGCCTGCAGTAGCAAGCATTTCAAAACCGTTGAACTTTCCTCTACCCGGTGTGGCGTGGAAAGTGCTTCTGTGTCCAACAGGTTTTTTTAAATATAAAATTTAAACCTGCTACATCGATTTTTTAACCCCTTTTTTAGTGCATGTGAGAGTTGTGGCATTGTAACTTCTTAAATCTTCCGTGTGGTCTCATGGACGCTCAGCGATTTTTTCTTCATAGTAAATTTTTACCTCGGCACTCAAGAAATACGCCGTCTAGTAATGTGGTAGTGTCTCGCTTTCACGGTGTGATACCCGCCTTTAGCAATATACAGGCGTGGAGAAGCCATCCGTGAAGTTCTGGACCGTCCTAAATTGTTGGAAGAAAAAATACGATGCCCTAGATATAATGATATGACGGTGGAGCAGTACGTTCCCTCTGCTTATCGGAATATGCGCGGTGCCTTGGTATCTAGGACATAGTTTGCGCGTTTTTTCTTGTGGAGTACGAGAGAGGGCGTTCTCTTGTTGGACGGGAAAGAGGAAATTTAGTTCACTGTAAATGTGGGGTCATTTGAACCTCGCGTGTTTGTGCTAAGGCCCCCAGATGTATTTCTTTTATTTTTTCCAACATTAGGATTATGCTCTCAAACTTTTCAAATACTTAAATGTTGAACCGCTAATAGTAAACAGGATTGACGTCAAGTGCTGAGACAGAGCCAATACTTAGATATTTTACGACTGAATGGACTTTTTGCCATCCTAACATGACGGCATTCGATAACCTTTCACCACTGATAAATCACCAATTGGTATGTAACGGTGTGTCATAGATAATTGAGGTAATTCCACTTTTCTCTGTCTAAATTGCCATGAAAGGTATCTGTATTTTAAGCCGGCCTCGGTGGCGGCGGGGTAACGTCTTCGCCTGCTGTACCAAAGGGCGCGGGTTCGAATCCCGCCTGGGGAGGTTTTTTCACTTCCCAGGGCATGGTTGTTTGTACTTGTCCATTGTATAAAAATTATGTATGTTCCACAGGACTAGTTCCTAGAACAAATTGAATAAATATTATAAATATATTAAATGTTATATTATTGAAACGATAAGCAATATGGCAAAATCGTTACATATTGAAGGAACTATGAAGGTAATCATGACATTGTAAAAGCCGTGAAAATTTACTCTATATTATCCATTGATTGTAAATACCTACTAGTCGTTCTCATCTGTTGTCACTCAGTTTGGTACTTAGCTCCAAGGGATGAAATATGGAACACCTTTGTTAGTTATTGGCCGGATTGGTTTTCAACTTAAATAAAGTTTTTCATTGTCTTTTATAATTATCAGCTAAATTGATCAATAATCATGTACAAAGTATGGACGTTCCATCGTGGAAATATTTTCTATGACTAGACTGTTGCAGATAAGCTGATCTTAGGAAATAGATGTATCCGTATTTGGTGCTATGCGTGTGTAAAATGTGATAATACTGTAAATTTATCGTCCACCACAGTCGACGCTACATCTGCATAACCTCTATTGATGCAGAATGACTTGTCTTTCTCGGCGAATACAGTTGAGTGAATACAACTTCTCTATAAGTAATACTTTGTACTTTACCTGCATACTTGTAAACTGTTATTATTTGCATGTTTCAATTTTCATGTAATAATGTAATGTGTCCTACAACCTGCGCCATTCATCTTTGCTACTTATAATTTCTATTTATGTTCACTAGCTCGCATTTACTTTGTATATCATTTTTTGTTCTGAAGGGGTATGACCCCAAAACATTCAATACATATTAATATTATTATTTCCACTTATGGCATTAAATATTCGCAGGAACTTATAGGTATACAAGTTTCTAAGCGGGAATGTAATTGAGAATGGTAAAAAAAATCCCGTGGCGTGAGCTATCGTGACAGCTCTCAGCATTGCGTCCATCCTTGCCCTACGCGCATAACAATGCCTAATGGCATCGCATTTCCTAAACTGCACACCGTTCAACCGTTGACACGCGTATGTATCGTTCCACTCATGACGAGGGTTGAAACCGCTGGCCCGTCCGCCTACTATAACAGGCCGCTCGCAGCTGTGCGCCCGGACGGACAGAGAAAAGGTCGCATGCGAGTGAGGAACGGAGATAGGCGAGAAAGACGACGCAATAATTTTCAGCTTAATTGCCAGGGGCGGCGTGCGGAATTTGTCACTCGGTGGCATAGAAGGGAAGCTTCTTCACCCGTCGCGTGGCATTTCATGGCCTCGCACATTGCTCTCAAGTTGCGCAAGTTTAACTTTTGCTCATTTCTAGCGCCATTGCAGCCTAAAAACTGCGTATGAAGGTCCATCCCCTTGTCCTTTTACCTTCAAGCGAATGATAATTTCGAGAATACTTTGCCTTTAAAAAGGTAAAGCGTGCCTCGACAATTGCAAAGAAATGGAAACTTTTTCTGCGAACTAGTAGATGAATGGAACTATAATTTCTTACTTGCGAAAAAATAATATCACTTAAGAATTGTGAGGACGTCATATCCCGGGAAAATTTAAATATTCGTAATTACTTGTCTGCTGAAAGATTACATTCAAAACAGCTTAACAAAATAGGTTACCAAACGAGCTTAACAAGTCAGCTTAACAAAACAACTAAAATATTAACAAAACAGATTAAGGAACAGCGCAGCGCACAGTAGAGGTGAAGCTTAAGAGATATTATTCACAGTAAAATACACAAAAGGATGCCTTAGGATCCTCTGTAGTCTGTCTTGATATGAATATAGAGTTGCGTACAAGTACCACTTATTGGAATGTTTAGCTATTATTCTGCCACATATTTTCGATGCCGGGCAGTATATGGGTAGCCACTTATTGAAAGTAGATGCCCAAGAAGAATGCATTATGACAATTAGTGAAGGAATACCATTTATTGTGTAAGGGATATTTCTTTATTTTAATACTATGAAACATATTTTTCATTATACTCGCCGAATAATTTACGCCTCAATGTATCAGTGGATTTGATGTTGAAATCAAGGTTGGTCTGGGTATAAAAAGTGCTGCGATAGATTATTTCCAGTATAATCAGTTTCCTGCATGTCACAAATTTCAATATTTCTAGGAGTAGGGTTGAAAACCGTCTCCGTGATTAGGAGTTGTATGGTAACAATATTTATCAAGGGGATCATTATTGATTTAATTATCTCATTACCTTATATCTGTCTTTGACTGTGGACATCTTTGTGTTTCATGAATGTATTGGTTAGTCAGAAATTTCGTCCGAAACACTAGTCAATTTTCTGAAATATATATTATGCCAACCTAGTCCACATAGGAAATCCAATGAACTCGGCTATTTGAGAAATATAATTTCGTATTGTGTGGCGTCTTTTATGAACCTCAAGTGTATGAACTAATGCTTTTTTTTTTTAAGAATTTTAAAAATTTTATTTCGGGATGCATGAGTTTTCCTAAAACTATTTAAACTCGGAAGTAAAAGATATGGATTCGAACTGGCGTTGAAAGAATCAAAATGCACAAACAGTTTTGGCGCCATCGCCACACAGTAAGCTTTAAGATATTCGAAATTAATTCTAAAATATAACCTGCTGTGAGAAGTAATAAGTAAATTCAGTAATATTGATGACGTGAGTATTTTATATTTTTTACAAAAATTCTCACTCGTTAATCAACGATTAATATCACATTTCATGCTTTAGAATGACTTATTTTTTCATGCCATAAGCTGAGTTATTTCAATTTTTCAAAAGCTGTCACGGTTAGTGATAATTTTTTTTTTAATAATTGAGAAAACATACAATCGAAACGACTTTCTGATCCGACCTGTTAGTCAAAGCTTTTGTTATGTTATCTCTCGGGAGCTCACATCCAAACGGCTTCTGTTTCCGGGCAAATATGTCGAAAAATAGTGCAATAAGTGTATGGTTTGATATTTTCCCGGCGAATAGCTCAAGTAAATTGTTCACGGGTTTCCGTCCGAGTTAGTGGCTCCATCTGCTCTTCTGCCGACGTTTCGAAAGATGACTTATCCTACATCATCAGAGCCGTTGATCATCGGCCCACCATCAACGGACCTCATGATGAAGGATAAGTCATCTTTCGAAACGTCTGCAGAGGAGAGGATGATGACACTAACCCGGACGGAAACCCGTGAAAAATTTACTTCAGTGCAATAAGTGTCTTTTACTTTATTAACATCAGACAAATGGGATATTTTCCTTTTTGATTAGTCAATATTGATTGAATTTAATTTTCGGTGATGTTTCACGCAAATTCTGAAACGGTCGGAGGGACTTGTGCTCTAGTGACTAGGGGAGGCGATAAAAAAGGTTCTTTTTTCAATATAAACATAGCGTTTCTCTTTCACAAGCCCTTCGAATTCAGCCAGATACAGGCTGGCTCCTTATCGAAACGTGGAACCATTTTCATTGGCTGTCTGCGTGACGACTTGTTGCCCAGGTTTTCCTGGCGGTTCCCCTGAGGAGAAAGACATTAATCATGCTATCATCGCCCAGAATGGATGTTTCGAGCCAATTCGGTGATGATTGAAAGGATTCCCCCGCATGCGTCTCCAAAAATAATCGTGATAATTTGGGATTATCTGCTCTGGAGACGCAGTTTTGCTTTTGTTTGTGCTACGGGAAATGGACTACCTCGTATTTTCGCTCCCAGCAGTCGCTTGCCCGCTCTCCGTGCTCAATTTCACCCGAAGAGGAGGAGGTCGGAGGGCGGAAACGAGCGAGCCGTAACGTATTTGCATTTGATCGAGGCCGCGCAACAATGCGGGCCGAAACTCGTGTGACGCTTAGGTGGATGCTATCCGTGGCCTAAATGTATCGTATAGCGCCATCTTTGTATACCTTAGCATGGAGGTAGATGGAGAGTGCATGAAGTCATCAAACTATAACCTGACAACCAAAATATCAATCATATTGCTCCACCCCCCTCCCCCCGTTCTTTCCTTGCTTACAAGGTAGCACAGAGGAGTGTGGACGCATTGGCGTACATATAAAGCAAGAAAATCTACCTTCTGTTGTAAATTTAAGGTAAATAACTCTTGAAGCATATATTATTTACTTGACTTTTGATTATACTCAATGTTAATTATCTTTCGCTAGGAATATGGATTATTATTAATTTATATAAATAAATATATTCGAAGAACGCATTTTCAGGAAGTACATTCATACTGATTTAAGTGAGTTACCGACGGAAAACATTGTAAAATTGCAAAATTAGTGCGTCAGGCCGTAAGCGCTAAGGTAAATCGGGGTGCACAAAGATGGCGCACAGGCCATGCCCACGTTACTGCTTCAAGCATTTGCCACCATTGCAAGCGCCCTCTCCATGTACCTCAATGCGTGGCCCAAATGTATCGCATCGCGTCATCTTCGTACACCTTGGTATTTTCCGTTCCTTCCTCTCTCACGTCTCTCACAATCAGATGCAAAAATTATTTTCGCGTTGAAAGCGGATAGGAGGCTTTCAGTAGTGCTGTACAATTAGTACTATGGCCTCCCTTGGTCTAATGATTTCAATAGTTGCCTGGGTGAGCTTAATAGAACTATTCGGAACCACGCTGTTACAACGTAGGCCCATAATAGCGACATTAATAATTACATTATTCAAGGAAATGTTTTACCAATCTCAAATTACTGTAATTTAATGGAATTTGAGAAATATATGGGACCCAAAGAAAAGATGACCCCTGTTTGGGGTCTACCTCTTTAGCGGTCTTAAAAAATATAACTGGAAAACGCTGAGTTTCTTTCATGACTTATATATTCATATTATTTTTCAATGCTGGAGCATTAGCTATGCATTTCATTTTTAATTACTATAATAAAGAAAATCAAAGTGCATCTAACGTTACGTAATGGAAGGTGGGTGACTGAAGACATGTATCCGAAGAAATTTTAAGCTTAGTTTTTGGTGCAAAGTTGGCGTAATGAAATTGCTTACTTGTGAAATGATTCATAATCATTCTTTTGATTTAGAATGCCAGATTTGATCGTGATTTTATAACCTCTTGGGCACTTCAGGTGAACGTGAACTTCCAGGGGCCGATCCAATACTACTTGTTGCTGCGTTGCTGCTTGATAGCTCAAAACTTTAATTCTTCGCTGAGATAGACTTCAACATCGCATGTAAAAAGTATTGGCTGATATTTTTCTCACCAACTTTTAACCTCTGAGTTAATTTCAAAATTTATTTTTAAAGGGGCGATTTTGTGATAAAATATGATTCATCAAGTTCAGATTCAAATGAAATAAACATATATGACTATTGATAATAGCTTTCAATAATATTTTTATGAATAACCATGTGATAAACCTACAGGAAATTCTCTAGATTGAAAACTGAAATTTGCCTTTCAAAACTATAATTTGGGTGTATATTTTTACTAATCCTCTGAACCGGATTGACAACATTAAAATAATTATTATGCTAGACGCACCTAAATTTTCAAGCTGTCAAAGGAATAGGCATTGATAGAGCATGCATTTGACAAATGAAGTGCTAAACACGCAATGCCACGGCGATTATGGTCGGTTCCTCCAGGAGAGGTAACTTTCGACGGTATTCTTGACTCACAACCAGCCGCCTGGGCTCCGTCAGAGGCGCGGTTTCGCGATGGAACAGAGTTGACGGCCCGTGGCATCCCCCTCTGCTGCGAGAGAAAGCCGTTATGTTTTGCACTTCGGGAGGAGTTTCTTGAGCCGAGACCATTAATCTTGTCAGTTAAGCCCTCTCTCTTACACTGCCTTCCCCACGTCTGCTGTCAGAATATGTTTCCGTTAAGAGAGTCATGAGTTTGAGTGAGTCTCCTCTGAGAATAACGTGGCCTGCCAGGGGTCTCAATCGAAGGTGTCACGATTTTACTTTGCCTCAGTCGCAGATATAGTGTGTAAATCTCCATGAATCAATCAAGCATGTACTAGAAAAGCCCTCAGACGAGAAAACTGGAGAGAGTTATTACTACTTCACTCTTGCCATGCCACATCTGGGGTACGTTGCAAGTGTTTGGGACCCAGACCAGAAACATTTAATTCGGTTACGACTCAATAGTACGCATGAAAGAAGAAGAAACTCAACGGATGAATAGGGAGTGAGACACAGC
The DNA here is from genome assembly GCA_963573305.1 of Pyrrhosoma nymphula. Classification (NCBI taxonomy): domain Eukaryota; kingdom Metazoa; phylum Arthropoda; class Insecta; order Odonata; family Coenagrionidae; genus Pyrrhosoma; species Pyrrhosoma nymphula. The sequence continues at coordinate 101,550,285 of OY754335.1, read as the reverse complement.
CCTTGAAAGTACTGACTGGGTATGTATACATACCATGTATCCGCTATAAACTCAGAGGTGAAGCGCACGGCTCGGATTACTTCAATTCAAGACACAAGATTCACAAGTCAAGTTATGGGCTGCTACAGAGGATAGTATTTTGAGTGTTAAGCATCTCGGCCTCGTTTTTAAATAATAACAATTTATCGATAGTAGGTCCAAAATTGAAATAAAAATCTTCACAATAATAAATCGGAAAATAACTTTTAAAAATAACACACTTTACACATCAAACACGACCCAGTTTTCAACGATTTATCGTCATCACCAGGTGTTTTTTCGGCACAACGCACAGTGGGCTTAAATCGAAAAAAGCTGGCCAAAAGTCAAAAAAGTGATTTTTTCAAGCCAGGAAGGTGAAACTTTGCATAAATATTTTCAAAAGACCTGTGAATGTGATGACGTAAAGTCTTTTCATTTGTACTCTACAATTAACAATTTGCATGAGGTCAAAATTTGCACAAATTTCGGAAAAATGGTCTGCACTCAATTTACTCACGAAATCTTCAAAATAAAGCCCTTGCTAGGCCTTTATGGGTAAAGAATTGTAATAAAAAGTGATGCAGTAAAATGAAACTGTTTTTCATCTTTGTTTTAATGTAGTCTAGTTACTTTATAGTCATTATTTACCAAATATATTAAACAAAATGGCGGACTATCATGTTTTGTCATTTTCTAATACATGTAGAGGAATAGTTATTCGCATTGCCGAGCATCGCGAAGTAAATCATGTGGAAAAACTCTATAAAGCTTCCACAGTGCGAATCTGATGAGTTATGCTCCGACCGTTTGCGACGCCAAATTTCACATCAGTTTTTCGATCACGCGGTCGAGTCTAGTCCAACCCACCTGCAAGGGGAGTAAGGTGGCGCGGGAAGTGTTTTGGAAGTGTAGCCGCATCCACTCCACTATGGAGATTTTCGAGATACAAACATTGAAAAGATCCTCCATCTATTATATTTTGGAGAAATCGCGAAAACAATTACGCATTTTGTCTCATAGGGTAAAGGTTTAGGAGGTACTGAAATACTGCTTTCTTCGGGTGCACCGCGGGCGTTTCTCTTTTTAGCCTACTGACGAATAGTTACACTTTTAACGGAGACAGCATGATACCACACAGGATTATTGTCTCTTCGAGGCCACCAACTCACAGCTGGTGTCGCACGGCTGCAACTCCCCCGTCCCCTGCACTGCGGTTGGGCGGACGGCGAAGGGTCGTTTATTGGCACCGCGGAGCCCTTTTCTCGGTAATTTCCGGATATTTTTGGGAGAACGTTTTCTAGTCTCCAAATAAATTCATTGAAGCATTCAGTTTTATTTTTCAGTGGTGTGAAGCAGTAGTTTTTTGAAACTTAAGCTCGGGTTTCACTCGTATTGGGGTCAGTATTGGTTCTCTCGAATTCCCTCAACAACTCGTAGTGGTGTGGATACGTTGCTAACCACTTCAAGAATCCCCGCTTTTTCAAGGAATATAATCTATTAGGACAACCTGATTCTATTTTTTTAATGGTTCATTTGTAATAACCGTTATGGCGTTGTTTATATATTCAATTGCTTCAAATCGTAATACGTCACTATTATTGCATAATCCTTAATATCATGCCAATTCGCTTTTCGAATATTCTTGTCTTTTGAAATGTGCATAAAATTGTACTCGCCTATTTCCTTTTAAGCTTATAGTTTCGGCTCACTTTTAGGGGTTGATGGTTTTAATGAAAGAAAAAATGCCTCGATTGGTTCACACGTTTACAAATGTATAAAATACTAATGGGAGTGAAAAATGCGTTTCGTATGAAGACAAAGTACTTGTTAAATTGCCTCGCCGAAAGGTTGCATTTGGAAATGAATAATGAAGTTTTAAAGGATTTAAGTGATTGCGTTAAGAGGTTCTTTCTCAATGGATATGCTTCGCGGTGGGAACAAGGCTCACGGAATAACGAGAGATTTTTGATGCGTTGAGGTGAAATGCCAAAGGTAAATGCCGTTTTTCCCGAACATTTGCTGCAAAATTTTCCAGGTTCTTTAACGCCGTCATGTAAGTATATCCGAACGATTAAAGATTATTAACCCATTAATGCCCAGAATTATTTTTTTTCTGATTTCAATGAAACTTACCAGTTATGGTCGTGATGACTTCAAATACATACCTGCAAAAAATTATTGTCATCGGAAATGTGCAACACTATTTTTTACACTGGCAGGATTTCCTGCCACTGGGATATAAAGGTATCAAAAATTTGATACATGGGATTTTCATATTATTTTATTGAACACTATGGCTTTCACACAATGATGTTTATTATCAAGCAATATCACTCTAACTAGAAATATGGTACAGTTTGTGGCACTCTGGATGTAAAGCAACATTACATTTGTCACATATAAATGTTGTTCGACGACCACAATATTTACATCGTGCATTTGGCTGATTACCTATTACAATCCAATGCTCTAGTTTATCATAGCGTATGCCATCGTGGGCAGCTCCTCTTATTTGAAGCTTAGGTCCTGACACTTTCCTTCCTTCTCCATACTGCCCTAGCAGCAGCAAACAACACTGCTGTTGAAAGTTGATTAGAGGAATATCATGTCCCAAGTTTTGGTATAGGCGCCAGGCATTTACAATTGAAGCGTTCAAACCACAGGCGAATAATGGCCACCACAATTTTTTGGAGTGAACCCTAACTCTATAAGTTGCAACAAACTGGTAATGGGAATCTACGCCACCCATGTGTTTGTTATAAATAGTTATAAGCTGAGGCTGAGGAACTTCAATCGTCTTCTTTTATTTTCGACTCCATCCCTTCGCTTTTGCGATAGGGTGTACTTTCACAGCATTGCTTGCGACTGAAACGACTTGGTTGTTATTCCATCGAACAACAACTATGTTGTCTGCAACTGTTTTCTCCATGACACCTCTTTCTCTTTTCTGCATAGCTGACTTTGGTGTCAGATGAGATTTGTGCAAACGGTTGTCTCCAATTGTGTCAGTTCCTGCAATACCTCTCTTGGCTAACTCAGAGAGCAGATTAATTGACGTAAAAAAATATCAAACACAACATGACTGCCCTTTCTGACATCGGCCTTCTGAAAGAGACAAGTAACAACATCAAAACCTTGCCCGTTTCCTGAAACGGGAAGTTTCGTACTGCTTCCACAGTATGACTCGGCATGTAGCAAGTATCCATTTGATCGGCAAAGGGACCACAGTTTGAAGCCAAACCTTATTGGTTTCGCACGAATGAATTGCCTTGTTCCATGTCTACCATAATAGGGCACAATCGTCTCATCTACGCTTAAATACTTAGCACTATCTACAACTTTGAATGTCTTATTTAAAATGTCAAAAAATGGTCTCACTTTATAATACCGATCGTCATTCATGCTCATGTTGTCTGCAAAGTGAAGATGCCTCATTATCTCATTAAATGTGTTCCGCCGCATAGACTTGGACACTAGATCATAATGCACATCCGGTGATGTACTCAAATATAATCTCCGATAAGGAAGTTTATTGTATCCGGAAATCATTAATATTCCTAAAAAACTATAATGTTTTCCTTACTTAGCATTTCAGTCGAAAGACCTTTTTGCAGAGCATGTAGTTCGCTTTGATGAACAATTGAATCCACCAATTCCACTGGCAACGTCACTTCCAGTGTATCTAGAGACATTTTAATGTTTTCCTTCATAAAGTCCATTTGATTGGGATGGTAAAGATCTTTACAGTCTGGAATACCAGTGCCAACCCTACAAAGAGTAATATTCGTAAATTTTAGCCTTATTCAACTTCTTCATCACTCCTATCAGAATCTACGTCTGTATCACCATCCGGATTTTCAATAGGAGGCATAAGGGCTATACTTAGAGGTGGCTCATTTCCTCCAAAATCGGACTCCAATAACAAGTCGCAAATTTCATTTACGCTCAAGCTGACATAAATGACCGAAATGTAAGTTTAAAAAATTTGACCTCGCTATATCCCAGTGGCAGGAAATCCTGCCACCTGAATTCATGGGGTAATATTCCTGCCAAATCAACATTAATCGGGAAAATATTCTTTTATAAACAATTAATATAATCTTTAATAAGTATAATAAACCAATTAAATAATTAATATTCTCATAAACTATAGGAGAACTCACACTTTGAACTTCGTTCGCTCAGCCATCTTGGTGAAGTACAATGCAAGGACATGTTTTATAGACTATATTTCAATAAGCACCTGACACCTGGTGATAAAATCATGCACTGCGTCTACCAGAGGGTTGTAGAACTAGATAATGCTGAAATTATTACTGTATTACTCATCTCCTGCCATCTAGCGCAGGTTAAAGTAAGTGGCAGGAAATCCTGCCACTGGGATATAATGAGTTAAGAAGTAACCTTGTACTTTGAATCATTTTTAAAATCAAATTTTTGCTTGAATTACAACCCTTATTGGGCTCCTATGGGCGTCTGGAGAAATTACTTTCTCATTCCAAAATATTTAATTTCAAAACTCACCCTCAGCACCTTCCCATATCTTCAGAAATAACATGTGTGAGGGAAATATAACTTTATGAATGCTTTATAAACACCTTCTGATGCTACATCGAAGTTTCTTTGCTTCAGGCCACCTTTGATTTCTTCAAACAAATTTCTATTTTCATTACAGGAATCGACATAAACTTGATTAAGAGTTTCTCAATAAGATTAAAGGTAATATCGAGGGGCCTGTGTCTTAAAGAGGTCGGGTTTATCCGGTACTGCTAGGAAACTGCAGAATTTTATGTGCAATTTTACCCGTGGTATCATATGCCGCCCACGGTACACAAACTTTGATTCACGGGCCCGATATCGCAAAGGAGTGTATACTACCATTGGGGCAATTATCTGAAGAGGCGATAGAAGCGCGAAATAAAGACATAAGAAATTTTTGTGAGCATTTCTCCAAAAAAACATCCAGAGTGGCCACCAATCAGGATTTATTTCAGAGACTCCTCCTTACATCAGATCCTCAAATTTCCAGCTGCACTCAAGTTCTTCCTAAGAAATCCACAGCCTTGCCAAAGGAAGTGAAAGAGCTACTCTCATTGAGTGGAATAGAAAAAGACCTGATTTTTCAGACAGTGATTATAGTGAATATTCAGATAGTGAACAGTAGAAATACAAGCAAAAAATTAATTTTGTAGTGCATATTTTGTTAAATTTTAAGAAAAAGTAAACTTACGTAATCATGATGTGAAAGGGTCAAGCAAATTATTTCCCGCCACGGTATTTCTCCCTGACACTGAATGAAAAATGACACTGACATTACAAATACACTAAATAATTAAGAATAGGGATCGTAATCCCGCAGATTCCCGAAAAAGGTTCCGCGGTGCCAATAAACGACCCTTCGCCGTCCGCCCAACCGCAGTGCAGGGGGCGGGGGAGTTGCAGCCGTGCGACACCAGTTGTAGGTTGGTGGCCTCGAAGAGACAATAATCCTGTGTGGTATCATGCTGTCTCTGTTAAAAGTGTACCTATTCGTCAGTAGGCGATGTCCAGTAGGGCCCTCCTCTGTCTGTGGAAATGTATAGAGAAGTTGTGCCTAAAAGCACCTGATGATGACGATAAATCGTTGAAACTTGGGTCGTGTTTGATGTGTTAAGTGTGGTCTTTGTAAAAGTTGTTTCCCGATTAAATATATTTGAAATTATGGAGTACCACAAAGTTCTCACTCAGTGATTCAACCCGAAGGTTGATTTGGATAGTTGAGGGTAGAGCTCACCCCGGACTAAGCCACAGGTGTGTGAATTTCTCACATTCAGGGTAGGGGGGCCAGTTCCTTTCCCTGGGCCACTTCGCACTCCGAGGTTTTTTTTTGTGTTCGGGGGTGTCCAAAGGCTTCACCCGGATTTGAACCCGGGACCCTTCGATCAGTAGCCAAGCGCTCTACCCACTAGGCCACCACGCTTCCCACCACAAAGTTACTGAGGAGAGAAAAAAAAGTATTCCTTGCCGAAGTTTCGGAATTTAATAATTTCCATCTTCAGTGCTAAAATCACGATAAAGAAGGGCATGAAACAAAAATATCGGCCTCCAATACCTATGGAAGTATGTACTTTCCGTTCATGTGGAGGCTTCCGCGGCTTAATAAAATTGAAGATATTGAGAAGAATAATATTGAGTCTTCCGGGTTTCTTTCCGGGTTTCACCATGGACCTACATGTAAAGAAACCCGGACTATTTCTTCAAAGAAATAGTTGTTTTAGAAATTCTTCAAAGGAATAATTGTTGAATTTTTTATCTACCCTCAATAAATTGATATTATTTTATTTATTTCGCGCATTAAACCTTTCTGAGCTTAGTTCCAAACCCTAGCGGCGAATTCAAGATGAGGTCTTCACTAGAGCGAAATCATCTTATTTTTCTTTCTTGCCTTGCGTCATCTCGTGGAGGATGGCTTCGAATATCTTTTGTCGACTAACACTGGCCTCAATTTGTCCCTCTTGCCGGAGCCAGGAGCGTCTCTACATTACCCTTCGAGCATGAACAGACTAGAGGATCTCTCAGCGAAGAAAGTTGCCTCCACAGCAAGGCCTTGGTGCATGACATCCAATACGGTGCCAAACTCTGCCTATATGCCAAAATATGCCAACCGATATGGTCCTACGATCATTCGTTCATTATTCATCTTTCTGGCAAAAATTACTATTTGTTTACGCATCACTTTTTTCAGTTGTAAATTGGTATCCAAACGAAAAAAACATTGTTCAATCAGTGTGTGCACTCCTGGATAATATGTCTCAGCAAAAATGCCAAGCTGCCTTTTTTCCCCTTTTTGTCAGGAGTAAAAGTTTACCAGTGGAGCGGTATTTTTGCACTAGCTTCTCTTATCACAGAGCTTAGACTCTGAGAGTGATTTATATCTTTCAAATGTGCCACACGAGCTACCTGTGTTCCATCATGTGAACTTAGCAAATATTTTCGTGCTTGACAATTGGCCTTCTTTGGCCGCACTGCCTATGGATGGTAGAGGCACAGTCAGCCATATCTCGGGCTTAAGGTGGCCTGAGCGATATTATTCACTTGTTCTAATAGAAACCATATTCGAATATTATTTTTCAATTAAAACAGCTTTATGAAGTATGAAGTAAATATTTTATTATTAATGGTGCAAAAAAAATAATATGGCTTAAAACGATGTTTCTGACTGACTAAATATGATGACTGATATTCTCAGTAACTAGCTAAATATGCATATGTAAGTCTTTAACTTGACAGCGGTGAATAATTTAATTATTTTTAAAAATTGTTTAGAAAGCATACAAACTAAATACTTAAACCCATGACGAGATCTATGCGTTTGTAGTTCCTCATTTTTTAAATTCTTTTTAATCGCGTACCATTTCCCATTGAAAAGGGCTGGTATTTTTTGGAAAATATCTCTAGAAGTAGGGTAGCAATTGACTGATATTTGTTATCATTGGAAATGTGAGATATTTTCTTTGTTATGAGGTCAAACTCATTGATTCTAATGTGAAACTACCTTAAATGATCGGAGTTGTCCCCTTTGCCCTCGACCGCACTTCTATCTCCTTCTTACGCCTTCAATTTTTTCACCTCTTTCCATCCGCTACTCCGCACAATATTCTGGATCCCTTTCTGTGCCATTCTTTCGTCCTGAACTGTTTCCATTTTCGCTTCAATAAGGGCGAGAAACATCTCGGCGTTCTTCCCCACCTCCTCACTCCTCTTGGAAGAGGCGAAGACGAGAAAGGCGTGAGACTTAACTGACAGGTGCCACCCAACCTTCCTGAGCCATCCTTGGGGGGGACCCTAATGGAGATTTGACAGGGATGGGAATTGAGGCGGTGGGGTAATGGAATGGAGGGGGAGGCACAGGGAGGGATGCTTTATAAAACAACCCGACCTACGCGGGTTTCGCGCGAAACAATGTCTCATAGGATTGCTCCCTCCATCTCCCCGCAACCCCTTTGCCAAGACGATATACACTCGCGTCGCGTATTATTTCCTCGGATGATGTTTTTACTCACTCCTCCCTCCTCGGACTCTGAGTCGACTTTTGAGAAAAATAAAACGGCAAGGTGAAGGAATGGACTCGGGTTTACGCTCCGTTGAACACCCATAGAAAGCGTCATCCTGCGGAATACGTTGCGGACCAACTCCCGAAAGTGCTTTAAGACAAACGAGACGACTTTTAAAGCAGCGGGATGGCCTTCCATCGGAGTGTTTTTAAGATTATGGCCTTCTCTTAAGAGGGGATTTTTTTGGAGCCGAGAGGATGGGACGGGATTGCTTTGAAATATTGAACGGGGCTTCCTTGTTTTTTTTGCAACCAACGGTTATTTTTGGATCGGTTTGCCTCGGTGAATTATGAATGGGACCATTTTTGGAGTTTTCGAAAGGTTCAAAATATGGTAGTAGAGCATCCCTTTTCTCCACAAGTGGTTCCACATAAATAGAACTGAAACTGGGTGTGATACACTAAGCCATGAGGTGTGTAATACATGCAATGATCCTGCATAAAACATAGGAATATTATGGTGTAAAATGCATGCTGTTCGTTATAAAATTTGAGGCTAGTACTCAATGGAAACATTACTTTTGAAGCGGTAACTTTTTTGAGTTATGCGTCTCAGTAATGGATATTTCATAATTGTATAAATTAAAAAAAGTATTTGGAAATGCTATAATACCTGGTTTATTAGGTTAAAGTTTCTCGAATATTAACGGGAAAATATAAGTTAAAATCAAGGTTTTTGTAATACTTATGTGTGAAGTTTGACCAAATGTAAATTGGATTTGAAGACTAGTGACACAGTCTATTGAAGTGGCAAAATTTACTTTATATAACTTGAAGTGTGTAGCCAAAATAATCTAGTGGGGAAACATTTCATTTGCATGCTTTATCCATTCCCTCCGTCAAATTCTCTCTTTTAAAATATTTTCTCAATGTAATCTGATTCTCCACACCACTTAAAGAATGCATTAATCATAGTTATAAGGTACATTACTTACAAAACATGTAAATAAAGATATAAATGTTTGAACCCGCTCATGTTTCTAGGTTAGAGCAAATAATTTATGAAAACGCAACCAAAATAAAATATTGAGATATTTTCTTTGATGAAAAACTGCTAGTTCAAAATTATTTCAATGAAAAGCATAGGAGAATTGATTTAATGTTATCATTTTCCTCTTATGACACAGGAAATGTGTAAGGATGGGTAAAATACGGACCAAAAATGTAAAAAGCAAATACCAGTAATGAAAAGCACAATTTTTGATAGAAAATAGTTGAATACCGGAGAAGATAAGATTAGTGGATGGGAATGTTTGGTAAGGGAGGAATTTTTAGAAGATAAACACTTTTTGTCTACGGTATATACGTTGAAGCGTGTGCTGAGAGGAAGACTTAAATGTTAAAAAGCTTCACGTATTTACCATAAGAATTTGATATTTAAAAAATACTCAGCCGTTTAAAAAACTTGATAATAAAGCATAGGCATCTGTTTCAAAGTTCTACGTGATGCATAGATGTTTATCCTACAGCTGAATGTAGCTATGTTGTGTCTCATCACAACTTTTAACGAACTTTTAGTAATCCCTGGGTAGAAATCTCCATTTAGTTCAGGTATCAGTTAATCTAATGCAATTGTCATTGTTGAAAGTACTCTAGTCAAACATTTTTTGGCAATAAATGGTATAATTCCTCTATTTAATCTCGTAAAATAATTGGAGATTAATTCCTTCAGTTCCTTTCTTGCTTTCAATTAAGGAAATGTTTGTTCCATTAGTGAGATGAGCTGTCGAATACGTAGCCAGTTTATGAAGCTTTTGATAATGTTTTATAGAATGTTTAGAGATTGTGCGAAGAAACTCCATCGTTCTTCGGCCACGAATTGCGCATTTTCTTTCTTGGAATATAATCCTTCAAACTTAGCGAATCGTTTCTTGCTGGTAAGTTCAATTATCAACTGTATAAAATACTAAATAAATGCATGCAAATTTTGGTCGACTAAACATTTGTCGGTTACTTGTTTGTCATTTACAATGAACTTGCAATTTATGGTATGCACGTCCGATAGTATATCGGACGTGCATAGTATATCGGACGTGCATACGGATAAAAACGATACATTTGATGGCATAATTTTTTCATTATATATTACCTACTAATATTGTATTTTAAACATTGATATGGTTTGGACACAAATTATACTCAAGATCAGTGAGTTTCATAAATTTATGGCATTGATAAGAAATGACTTTCCGTAAACATTACTTTTATGAGAGGGGAAATAGTATCTTTGATCATGGCAGCAGGTTTTTAAGGCACATTCACGTCCTGGCCTTTCATAAAACATACTCAATAGGTAGTTAAGCTTTTTGCTGAGAAACATCCTATACAGGAACACACTCTGAAAGTATGTCCCGTTGAAAGAAACTGGAAGCCACTCAAGTTCACAGAGGTAGGGACAAATATGCTCATGGAAATGGGTAGTTTAATAATTTTAAGGCTCACTCTATTGTAAGTTATTACTAAGCCTTCGTATACACCAAAGAGGCAATAATTGGAAACTGCCAAACCCTTGTGTAAGCTGTTATTTCACTCCTCTGTTATCCGGGTCGAGGGTGGAATTTCAGCTCAGAGCTGATATTTTTGAAGTGTAGGTAGGGAAACACGAATTGAGACAAAATATTCAATAACTATCTCATTCAGCACCGAGCTGGACAGCCCAAATCCCCGTTCCTAATCCTGAAGAGGCACAATCGAGTAGCAGGTGTAACTCACGTCCTCGCCATCGTAATTGCCGCGGCGTATTCCGTCCGGAAATTGGGCACCACCATCGAGAGTCAAATGGGATTCATGGCAAGCTCGTGTTCAGAACGGAGAGAAAAACGCCATACCTTGCTGGCAAAACCGTGAGTCTCTAACAAGCCTAAACGAGTCGTGGAAGAATTTAAGTAAACCGCTATTATAACATGAGAAAAAGGGGGAATATTTAGGAGGGTATATGTCCCGACGGCTTCAAAAATATTCCATTTAACCTTGGAAGTGTCAAATGTGATTCACGGACTGTCAGTTGTACGATTAAAAATGTATAGTGCGTGAAGGTAAATCTAAAATTCCCGCATGTCTCTGCTATTTGAACCTTTTGGTCTCATGATAGACTAATTAGACTTTGTGAAACAGAAGATTTTGTACATTTTTAAGGGGGCCAGTTAGCGGACTAGACTGTGAATTTTAACTTGCATTCACAATATATCATAGCACACCACACATTTGCAATTTAGGAGAAAGGATCCACAGTAATACGTGGTCTCTTTAAGAGATAAATCTGAGGATGTATTGAATGCTGCTAAACAACTTTAAAACTCACACAATTGGGACGTATTGCTGCACTGGAGCGATTGTAAAAGGGTCCTCTAAGACTCCTCGGCGGGTTTAGGTTGAATCAATGAAAAAACCTATGTGAAACACTTACTGGAGAGTCTTCTTAATGAGGTTCCGGGTTCTTCTGACGTTTTTGTTCGTTTGTCTCGAGCTTTTACTCTCATTGCAGGCAGCGTCATCAGGAAATGAAAAGTATTCTCGATTAAAAGCTGTCTGCAATGGCAGCGAAAGCTCGAGACAAACAAAGAAAGACGTAGCGGAACCCAGAAGCTCTTTCAGATCCTTCCGAAAGAACATTCACATCTCTGAGAAAGTCTGCGATCCAAATGCACGTACTGAAGAGAAAATGAGAAATAATTCTCTCCTGGCATAGATGAAAAGTCATTAAAGTCGTTTTGTTTGAAACCAACGCATGTAGTATGTATAAGGAATTGAAGTCAAAAGGACCAGAATGGACACCTCTGCGGTTCCAATTTTTAAGAGGTGCGTATAAATTCCTAAAATACAAATGGAAATCCGCTTAAATACAAAAGGGCTTCACAAAGGAGTATGAGGGTGGTGAAGGGGAGGCAAATTTGGCGGACGGCGGGGTCCTGGCTGGAAAACGGTGCTACATGTAAGATCACCGAGGAAGGCATACGGTTTCCTCCTCGTTCATCATTATTACAAACATTTCTATGACACTCACATAGTCGATAAATCACAGAATTTAAAAGAACAAGATCTTTGTATGACGTTTACGTTAGTTGGTTTCTATATAATTCCTCATTACTTAGTTCTTCTTCGTCGATTATTGCCTATTTTTAAAGAATTTTTCGAGATTTTATTTCCCATATGATTAGCATGAAATTTACAAAAATACATTTGCTCCATTGCTCGCATCTTGAAATGACCCAATGATAAAAACAGGAACTTTTATCTATTAGCATGCAACTGCAGTTTAGGAAACCCCAGCGGTCTTTAAACAACTTCTCTGGCCTTAAGTCCTCTTTGGAAGCTCCTGAAAGCACCTTCCGTTTTTTTATGGTGGTTGGAGCAATTTCTGTGTATGTATACATATTTGCGTGAAACGTTGCATGCGTGTACTTATTAGTAATACCTATAGATAAAAATAATAAAAAACTGCATGTCACCGATGTGGTTTCATGGCAATTCATTGCTATTTTAACACTCTGATTCATGGCACATGGCATATATTTCGAAATAATTCGATGGCATTATAACAGATTTTCCCCTAAATGCGAGATAATACGTTTCATGATATTATAGTTACGTTGCTAACAAATATCAAGGTATCATCCCGAGAAAAAAAAGCGTATTTTGATGTAATTTTCGTTTAAATTTCTAATTCCACGTTGAAACCCGTCTTAAAAATGTTCGAGGCGAAAATTTTAAAATATAATTTTTGCATCGTTTAAATTACTGCATGTATTTTGATTTCCACTCTATTTTAAGAGATGCGCTTAAGTGAAATGTGGTCCGAGTTTTTTTTCGCCTTACTTGAAAAGTTATAAAAAATGTGCACTCAAAGACTCACGATTACCGCCTTTAGAGGAGTCAACGTTTACGGGGGAATTTGGGGAGAGGTAGGGAGGGCATGGGGAAGAGATGGAGTTTAGGCGCAGGGAATTTTTAATGCAGAGCGCACTTTCCCGAACTGCCAAGATCACGCCCCCGCACTCCTCTGAAACATGCATTAATGTTTGCATCTTGCCTCATACCGCTCCTCCTCCCACATTTTCAACAGCACTCCTAGTGACCGGAATATTTAATCGTCTGAGCATCGCGCCCCGCACCGATGCCCTGCCCGGCGTTCATAATTGAATACGAGGGGGCGTCGGGCAAGTGCAGCTCCGTGTACCCCGTCATTAGGGCCACCCACGCCCCTTACCAGAGCCATTCCCCTTTGGCACGTCCCCCACCATTCACCCGCGCATCCTCGTATGTCTCCATCCCAAAAGGGCCGACCAACCCACCGATGCCCCCCGCGTAGTCTTTAACGGATGTCCCATTAACGGTTTTGAGTCCCATTCCAGCCAGCTATCCATTCCGACCCCAACTGCCCACCAACAACATGTCCTGCCAACCAACCCTGGTGGCAAGCGATGCGCATTTTGGAAAGTGCTCTGAGCAGTACGGATGACGGTTGGAGATATAGTATCGTATCATTCGTGTCCAAATGTTTTAATGAGTCAATGAATTTTACTTCGATATCTTCGTACATTTAACCACACTTTTGAAAACATTGGTATTGACTGACGCACACCGGTGTTTATAATAGAATTCTATACGTTGCTATTTTGAGAATCAAGTGTCAGAGAATATTAAAAGTACATTTATAGCCCAAAAATCATCGGCACACACGCAATATGCATGGATGGATGTAGTAAATTCAAAAATTAGAAATAACTTACAGTGATGAATAATGTTTTGACAACTTATTTTATATTTTTATAATAATATTAATGATAAACTTCCGAAAAACTAGCTATGATGAATTGTTACTTATTATTTACAACAATTTATTATTCTGAACACAGCTTGGTCCCCCAGCTCGTATTAATAAAGACTGGAGTTAATTTTTAATATGAATGGCATGGACTAGAACCGATGGAAACGCTCCTATAACTTTCCTAATAATATTCCTGGCAAATCAACATTAATCGGGAATATTCTTTTATAAACAATTAATATAATCATTAATAAGTATAGTAAACCAACTCAATAATTAATATTCTCATAAACTATAGGAGAACTCACCCTTTGAACTTCGTTCACTCAGCCATCTTGGTGAAGTACAATGCTAGCACATTTTTGTAGACTATATCTCACTAAGCACCTGACACCTGGTGATAAAATCATGCACTGCGTCTACCAGAGTCAGGTAGAACTAGATAATTCTGAAATTATTACTGTATTACTCATCTCCTGCCATCTAGCGCAGGTTAAAGTAAGTGGCAGGAAATCCTGCCACTGGGATATAATGGGTTAATAAAGACTGGAGTTAATTTTTAATATGAATGGCATGGACTAGCACCGATGGAAATGCTGCTATAACTTGGAAGTAAATTGGATGAACACGTGTACAGCAATAAGGGATGTCAAGGGATAGGTACTGGTCAAGGAAACATTCGTGAGAGTGAGGGGACCATTGATTACGTCGATCTTCAATGAAAGACCAAAGGTGAAGTTTTTTATCAGCACGTGTAAAATTACACGTGCTGATAAAAAAACTACCCTTTGATTCGATAATTTTGTTCGGAAAATATTTTATTCTTGTATCCGGAGGGAAACTGATTTTTTTATTGCCCGTCTTTAGCCTGGACTCGGCCATATTTGAAGTCGTCCGTACTGCTTGAGCTAGATGCTGCACGCGCCACGGAAGTTGCGGCGTCGTGGTTAATTAAGCTTGTTCACTCTGGCTTGCAACCAGCCATTGCTCTCCGCTAGCGGAGCGGTGGTCTAGGATTTATGCGAAGGATATTCTCTCCTCTACGAAGGGTGCTTCTTGGAAGGACGATCTAATTAGCGAAACCCCCGAATGCACTCTTCAAAGCGATTAATTTACGGCTCTGAGATCTGGGGCATTTGCACACTAGAGCTAATGTATTGGTGTGAGTGACGTGAACAGTTTCCTCCGAAATCTCCAAGGAATGATGCCAGTGGATATCGAACAAGAATTTTAATTTTGACTGTGTACTTTTTTGTCATCTTCCTACCCAAAATTAAGTCTTATTCCTGGATGCCTTGTTTACAACTGAGCACACAGTTACTAAGCCTCATCTTTTTTCGCTGTCACTCTTCGTATCTTAGTCATTTTTCTCGGTATTTTCAATTTATTATACGAAATTCCTGCAGTACACATCACAATTTATGCATATTTTATGGCCTGTGTCGATCAGTTTGTTCTCAGTTTATTATGCGCCTGCGTTGTTGATGAAGCCTACCTACTATCGAATACACTACTTTCCCATGTAAATAAAAAATATTATCAAAATTTAGACGTAGAAGCCAGCTTTTAAGACGAATTTAGACATATTTATAGTTGCATATCATACATTATAAGCAATAGATAACGTGCACATTTTTAACGCATGATTAATCTCAAGTGTTACAGAACAAACGCTAAAAATATTCATGCATAAATAGAACTTTGTTTGATTGGAACAAGTTGCCTGAAGAAACATTGGAGACCTTTCCAACACATGTAAATATTTGTAATAAAATATGCCAAAATTAATCTAAGGACATTTTTAGGGAAACAAGAATACTCATACTCCTCAAATATTTATTATGTCCTTTTGGATCTTGTATTATGATTTAAAATTTATGTTACCACCGGGAAATGTGCCTACTTGCCTATAGTCTTGTATTAATTTTTAGCTCTTCATGATAACAAGTCAGTTTTTTATTTGAAATTGCGCAATTTTGCGGAGAAGACAAATTAAAGTAAATACATGAATACATTTCATTTTCCCTCAAAATAGCGTGAATTTTCATTTCATTTAAATACTTGTTTTTTAATATTTTGTACAATGCTTGGAAACAATACTCAGTTTTTTTTTCAAAGTTTAATGCGAGTTACCTTGGAATTTATTCCTGCAAGAGGTCAATACTTTTTCTTAAAATATACCTAGTGGAGGCAATATTCGAATTGTAAAATGACTTCTTTGATTTTCTGCTCGCTAACCTAACCTTCATCACCAGAGGACATTTGCTCTCCTATGCACGGGTTACTATGCTGTCCCTTTTAAGAGCGGAATTAGTTCAGTGATAGGTAGAGTATATCAGTAATCGACTTGGATGAAGTGGAAATTGGTGCTCATGGAACCGGGAATGGCGGAAAGTCTAAATGAATTGCTTCAATGAATGGTTAATAGCTCTAAATTTGCCCACATTATTAGCTCATTATGAGAAATAATATTTTATTAAAAAATTGATTTCTGCCACCTTTACGCAAAAATTATTAACTGAGTCACTCTTTTCCGTTTTAATTTTAACCTTAAATGATTCGACAATAACATAATCATCAGCTAGGTAAAATCAATTGCTTTTAACTGTGCTTGGAAATTTACTTTGCTGCAGTATTGCATAGATTGAAGCGTTTAAGTATTCTGTCGTCCTATCTGTCGCCTTTGGCTCTTCGTATTTGGCGTTTGTCTATAGCAACATGTTTTATGTTATTGGACAACCACTAATACCTATTCAAATATATCAACTTGACTGAGAGGGAAATTTCCTATTTTCTCGATTGAAGGCGTCATCGTAGGCTAATATTTGCTCAACTCTTCGTATTTTAACTAAGGGAAAAAAGGTAATTTTTCTTCTATACATCGATGAGGAAGTTTGTTAGAATACTGAAATGAAAATGTCACGTGTACGTTTAAAGTGGTTGGGTTAATCTGGCATTGTTAGGGATGGTACAAATGATGGATTTTTTGCATATTTAAAATCTGTTATTTAAATTTTCTTGCATTATGAAATAGACTGCTAAGATAGAGTCAATTATAGAGTATCTCCTGTATAAAGGAGGCTCTACTGCAACTTTGATCCACGGATTTAGTATTTTATGGACAAGAAACCCCCCTCTTATATTCCTTTTCTCCTCATTGAACCCTAAAAAGCCAGTTTATCTTGCGGTGAGTTACGAATCCAAAACAATTGTAATGTAGTTTATCGTCTTAATGGCATTAGGGGGTGGATATAAAGGACATTAACTAGTTACCTTGGTGGGAACACAACATCCTGAAGTCTAGTTCCGTTCCAAATAAATCAGAGAGAAAAATACGAAAATATTTAGAGATTTAATTCAACTTGATGACAGACTTTCATATTCAAGCAGCTCAAATGGTGGTATACAAGCGAAGCCAATTTTGGAGTTTTCAGCAAAATCTCATCATAAAATGTAACTAAATGAGCCATATAGTGAACGTTGACTCATTTCTTATCAAAATGAAAGTAGCAACAAATGCAACTCCATCTAAGGAGTATAAATATGAGTAAGAAGTCATTTTCTGTCCCGTACTCTGACTCCCAGTCAACAGTTTTAGAACTCAAATGAGGAACTACTAACGAAAGTTTGTGTTAGGATTAGTATTTTGGATACTGGGGAATGTTAGGTTGTTTAAATAATTAAGTAAGTTAAGTCGTAATTATACTGACCGCGGATTCACGTGTAGGTGTATATTTATTCTTTTATATTATCGGATGGACATTTTGGTAGATTAAAATCCACGCTTGATTATAAACGACGAAGAAAGTAATGTGCATCTTTGAGAATAATCTTGATAACGGCATATTTTTTCAGCCGAAAATCACCCTGATTATCATCATAGTTGGTTTATTTTAAATGCCTTTTCCTGTGAAAATGTTTCAAAAAACTTCTTTTTTTAATAGTGATGAATTGTTGAAGTCTTTGTTGAGTGCTTATTGGCTAATACTTCGTTGAAGCCGGCTTCGGTGGCGGCGGGGTAACGTCCTCGCCTGCAAACCCGAAGGTCATGGGTTCGAGTGCCGCCTGGGGAGGATTTTTCACCCCCCCCCCCCCCCCCACTGCATGGTGGTGTGTTCTCGTCCGTTTTTAATTGCTAATACACCGATATAAAGGCCGAATAAGAGCTGTTTTTGGTGGTTGTTGTTTATAAAAAAAAGTTTTCACGAAAGAAAACATCCTTTGGAGCACATAATCTCGTTAAATTTCCGCCTTGAATTTCGGAATACCATTGTGTTAAAATGAGCATTTGCGTCACTTCTTACGTTCCTTCATTGTTGAAACAAGCCGGCAGCGTTTGCGCCGCGCTTGCTTTAATTAAATCCCCGTACGAGCTCGCGCAATAAACAAGCAAAATCTACATCGGGCGCACCTTGCGCTCTCCCACTGTAATGACAAACTGTGCGCTGTGGATGGAATGGCGGAAAATGGTCTGAATTAATGATGAAAATTAATTCGCGGAATTAAAAAAAAAAGACATCAGCACAGTTCTCCAGCGTAGAGAACAGGCCAGAGCAGTAATTGTTCTTACGAAACAATTGATTTCCGCGTTTACTTTCGCGGTGCGATACGTCATTTGCAATTTTTCCGTACATTGCAAACTTTCCTTCTCTATTTTTCTATCGTAGTCGCAAATACACTTAGCGCTCAACGGCACCCGAATACAACAGCGTGATGCGACGTAATGTAATGTAATAACAAGCTTTCGCAGGAGTTCCTTCAATGCGTGAGCACGTCCTGAAACACAAAAATCCACCCTCAAACTCCTTCCCAACCCTGCCCTCGGTTTGCTCTCCCGGATAATATCCCGCCCTCGAGCCGCGCAAACTCCGCACCAACACCGCGCGTCCCCGGGGTTACCTGGCCCTACCAACGTTGAGAATTCCATTTTCTCCCCCGCCCATACTTCCCTCTCACTCCCTCTTCATTCGGCCCCCCTATATCCGAGCACCCTAATCCCCTCTCGTCCCGTCCAAGAGACCCTTTCGACTCGCTATGCTAATACGTTCCCTCCCGCGACTCCTCTCTTATGTCTTCTCCCCATATTCCCTCCGCATAACTCCTCCACCTTCAATCCACTAAGCTTCGACCACTCCCCTTCCAAACTTTTTAAATCGTTGAGCGAATCCAATTCGCCGTGCCGGGGCCGGTTCATCCTCCTCTACCGCCTCCACTGGAGACGAACGAGAATCCCATCTCCTCCTCTCACTTAGAGAAAATTATTCCTTATTATCGGAAAACCAATTGCTCATTTTGATCTTGAATAATGTATGTATGTATCTCAGGAGGAAAAGAAAAACAAACTATTTTTATTTATAAATAAAATAACAAAAAAATGAAAAAGGAACTGAATAAAAAAGTTCTACAGAAGTCAAAAATATTATTTTTTCTTTCTTTTAACAACTCATTACAGCAGCTCAGGCTCGTTACATTACAATACATAAAACAAAAAATGCACCTTGAATAAGTTGCTACCTATTGCTCATTTTGATCTTGAATAATGTATGTATGTATCTCAGGAGGAAAAGAAAAACAAACTATTTTTATTTATTTTTATTTTTTTAACAAATCAGTGCCTGTCGATGGAACATTTTTTTATGTCCACATACAGCACAGTTGCCAATTTACAGTGGCCCAAATAATAGAACATATATTTATACAAGCTAAAACAACAAACATAACAAATAAAATAACAAAAAATCAAAAAGGAACTGCATAAAAAAATCTACAGAAGTCAAAAATATTACTTTTTCTTTCTTTTAACAACTCATTACAGCAGCTCAGGCTCGTTACATTACAATACATAAAACAAAAAATACACCTTGAATTAGTTTAAAACATAATATTTTAAAATTTCAACAGAATCTGTCTCTGTAGTGCATTTTTAACTGTTATTTTAAAACTAAATACAATTTTTCCGTTTCTTTTTCCAATTCTCCAGAATATTTATTAAGTAATTTTGGTAGGATATACTGCCTATTTGGTTCACCATATTTGTTATTTTATTGAAGAATAACAGATCTTGTGTTAAGATTATTTAGTTTAGCTCTGTACTCTTCCTTGTCATAGTATTTACAAAGTTATATAAAATAAAGTAAGTATTTAGATAACAGAACATAACTACTTTTGTACAATGTCTGCATATCATTTGAAACCTTTCCATAATTTATAATTTTTTAATACCTTCTTTTTTATTGCATTCACTTTCATTATATGACATTGGGATGCGAATCCCTAAGCTTCAATACCATGTCAAATAATTCATTCAACACAAATTCTCTATCATCACCTGTGCTATAACAAGTTACATCGAAGATCTCGTGATTATTCGATGAAACCAGTCATATAATAATGAACTCTGTGAAATCCACAACGTTTATTTCGTAGTTAACGTCATGAGGTTCCACTATATTGAGCCAAAAGCAATGGAATTTGTCATATGTATCTTTTTGTGATTTGGAGAGGTTTTCAAAACTAAAAAAAACAACGCCAGAGTTTAGCTTAAGTTTATTAGCATTCTCAATGTTAATTTTTAAAACTAAAACAACTTAAATAGCATCAGTGATATTGCTATGTGATCCAACAGTATTTTTTCATTGTATCCATATAAATCATCAATTTGCTCTCTTGTATGGATATGATCACATAATATTGCTATGTTTTTTATTCCTTGATATGCTACGAGTACTATCAACGATCTTCTTCTTTACACTGAGTATTTCAGACAGTTTATCGACAGTTCTTCCCATGCAGTTATAATTCAAATTAATTTTTTTGTCTGAGATGTTTAGTTTTGTGTACCAATTTCGTGTTTAAAAATTCACAAATTGTAATTGTGTCAATACATGGAACAGCATGATTCAGCCGTAATATAATCACTTAGAAATCCAGAGTAACACAAGCAAAAACAGGCTAAAATAAACAAATTGCACGATGTATTTGATGTTGGTAAATGCAATTGAGTATTCTAAGAAAAGATACGAAGCCTGACATTAAACTCTGAGCCATAAATGTCGTAAGAATTGATCCTACTAATATTGATAATCTTTTTTTACTTAGAACTCACTAAATATTTCTCTTATTTCTATAGTTCTCAACATATCGTTTTTATAGACTGGACGATTAGTAAATCTATTTTCTCTAAACCCTTATCAATAATACTGCTATTCAGTATGCTTAAGTCTTGCCATTTTTTTCATTTTAAATTTTCTCACCTCTCTGGCTAGTTTGAATTGACGTTACTTTCCTTCCCTCTGCTGCAAAGCATCGTCTTTCAATTACTTCTGTTATACTCAGTGAGCCTATCGACAGTCCTACCCTACATTCTCCCTGTCTTACTTAGTCTATGACACAAATTAGTTTTAAATCCTAGAACATGAATAGCAGCTTCAATACTCGTTCCATTAGTGTTATAATTGTTTATGTTTTACGTATTCTGCCAAATTTCCCTTCCAAACGATGTAAAATTCGGCTAAAACTACATATCAACAAGGACAATTCCAGTCGGTATTTTGCCTTTCATAAATCTAATTAATCGCAGACATTCTCTGATCTATAATAGGTCAGTCTTAATGTGGGTTACTAGCCTAGTTCTCATATTATCTCAACCACTTAAAACGTTGAGTGAAGCGACGGAAATGCTAGTAAATAAACGCCAGCGCATTCTGTAAAACTCACAAACTCATTCGTTACTAGTACCTGAGTAAAGCGCTGCCTCTTATTCTGAGCATCCTATTGATTTCCTCAATACTTTATCTTCAAATCCTTATGTCTCTCGTAATTTCCTTATATATTTTTGGATGGAAATATCCTTGGTTTTGATAATAATTATTGCATTGTTTAAGCTTATGCGAGAATTTAAACTCCATCGGATACAGTCCCTTGAATTGAATTATGTGATTGAGTGTTTTTTCCTGGCATACGCCCAATTAGTTAAGCCAAACATCTCTTGGGTACTGCTCTAATTTACCCGGTAAACACCTACTAGGAAAATAATAAGTTTTCAATGGTATTTAAATTAAGTCGGCATTAGCAACTAATTCAACCGAGAAAGATCTGATGCCACGTAAAATTATGTTTGCATGTCGGTAGAATATTTATTTGTAAGCCTTGGTGGAAGTCCTAGAACTTATCGTTCGTTACTTGCACATTTTTATGTGCGTGAAAGAAGATGAGAAAATTGAGCTCTGGGAAGTTTACTATCCGTAAGTAAACTGTTCTAAAAGAGCTCGCAAAAAGTTCTACTCACCACTCATACCCGGAAGAGCATTTCTAAGGACTTAAAATTGACTCTGGAAAAAAAAAACAAAATAATGAAAGGAATTTCCTCTTTTATTTATTTGTATTCCGACTTAACGCTTCAGTCTATATTTTGGGCACGTATTCTCGTATTCCACTCCTCTGAAAGTAAGGAACAAAGTTGCCTTTTAAAAGGGAAACGGTATATTCAAAACAATGATTTGGAAGCAATTGATAGTTCTTTCAATTCGTATGCAAAATTTAAACGCAGAAAATGTATTCAATTCAGCTAATTAAATTTTTCCACCCTAAGCCATTGGTTGTTTGTGCTTGTCCATTGAATTAATTGTACAAAAAAATGATTAATGTTCCACAGGACAATGTCCTAGAACAATATAATAAATAATAATAATAATAAGCCATGGCTATTTTTTCAAAAACGTTAGTTTCCCGGATGATAAAATTGTTTCTTTCTTTTATTCATTGAATCAAAAACCTTATTTTATCCTGGGTTGTTCGTTAAAAGAAAGGAAAACACTCGATTTCAATTATAAATTAATTGCTTTTGGCTTTTTTGCTTACATATTAATTTCTTCCTGTCGTAATCCTTTCTCATTTCCGTCCATCCCTACAGTTCTATCTTAATCTCCTCCCTTTCACTTTGCTCATTTCCAAATCTTCCGCTTGCATGTTTTTCACTCCATTTTTACGATAGGAAGAAATTTTGGCCATTCCTTACGCATTATTCCCTTCACTTCCATCCTTTCTCTTGCCCTTTCTTACCTCAATTGCCCGTGATGCTAGGTTCTAGGTTTACAGGAAAAAATTTCGAATGTTCATCGCTAACAGAGTGGAAGCTATTGCTGTAGCATATATTTTTTATGTACCTTTTTGAAATATAAATCAATAATCTGTGAACATGTATGAGGTATGCTAAAGACTGCGGAAAATTTGGACCAAATCAACACGGTATATCCTTACGTTAGTGGAGCTAAATTTTCGCGAAAGTCACCTGATTTATCAGTGTTCATACTTCTGTGTTCTCCCTCATGGACTCCAATGCAATGCATCCCTTCTTCTAAAAGTTTCATTAGCTAATTACGTGCCAATCCATAGCTTTATTTTCTGGTAAGACTTTCACGGTGCTTTACCGGTAAAGGTTGGCATAAATACACAATTGTCATAAAAATATACCCATTTTTTGGCTCAGGGCAGCTCCCATTTTTTTAATACCGGTCCTAAATATCCTATGTTTTACGTATATTTATGTGTATTATACAAGTGTGTAAAAACTGAGGGGACATTTTTAAATCATTGGAGGGAGCGTAAAAATTTTGAAGAGTAGTCCTATGAAAGTTTTGCAAAATTACATGCAATAGTTTGTCTGCTTTGAGCTTTTAAAACTGGGAAAAAGGAACAATCAGCGAGCGCTAGAGGTCTAACCGCAATGGCAGTGCCAACGCTGCAGTGAAGAAGCTCGTGCCAGGTCATCGAAAAGTTTGCAGGCACATTTTCGGTGCATTGGAAAAGCAGTGCGAGAAATACGGAATGAAGATTATTCATAAGAAAACAAAAGTAATAAGATTATGCAGGGCAAAGGAAGCGAGGCTGATCATAAAAGTAGGAGGACACGAACTGGAGCAAGTAGAACAATTTTATTACTTGGGTAGTACGCAATAATAAAATGAGCATATTAGCGAATACATAAGGTGGTGAATTAGCGCTAGCAAAGGAAGCGTTCAATAATAGAAGGGAGCTGATGACCGGGAGCTTAAGTAAGGATGTAAAAAAGAGGCTGGTGAAGAGCTTGACATAGAGTGTGGCGTTTTATGGGGCAGAAACGTGGACCTTGTGAAAGGAAGATGAAACTAAGCTGAAGGCGTTCGAGATGCGGGTGTGGAGGAGGATGGAGAAGGTGCGGTGGACGGAAAGGAAGACAAATGAAGAAGTTCTTGGCCTAGTTGGTGAGGAGAGGAAACTTCTGGATGAGATTAATGTAAGGTAGGGCAGGCGGCTGGTAGCGGTAATGAGGGGCGATGATTTGTTGAAGGCCGTGATAGAGGAAAGAATGTTGGGCAAGCGGGGATGAGGAAGAAAGAGCATAGGTTTCATTAATGGACGGGATGAAGAAA
This sequence comes from Pyrrhosoma nymphula, assembly GCA_963573305.1. Taxonomy (NCBI): domain Eukaryota; kingdom Metazoa; phylum Arthropoda; class Insecta; order Odonata; family Coenagrionidae; genus Pyrrhosoma; species Pyrrhosoma nymphula. The sequence goes on along the minus strand of OY754335.1, from coordinate 101,525,996 downwards.
GGTAGGACGTACGCTGAGATTAAGAAATAATATACTAGATGTAGATAGAGCACTGTACGTGTAAGTGTCTGTTGGATATTCTCTGAATTTCATCATAGCCTACCTTTAACCGATATATTACTCCTTTATCATTAGAACAACAGTCCATACTCCCTTATTTCTCTAAAACCTGTTATTTAACAAAATAATGTTTTCACGGCTGTGAGCCCACAATTTATTATTTGGTTAGCATATTTTTTATACCATAACAAATGTGAGCATAGACTATAATACCCATCTTTCTGCATTCTTCTTACGTCTACACACTTCCCTGCGAGCTGCAGAATGGGTGTATGGTGGGGGGTGTGAGGGCATCAGCCATGAAAAAGGGCGATAATAGGCAAGCGGAATTCGTGGTGGGTAAGGACGAAAAGTGAGCTGTGTTGAGATGAATTGTGATTTAACTTTCTGCTTTGGTTGTGCTCATCAGTGGTGAATTGAAAGATAACATTTATGCCCATTTATTTCTTCTACAGAAGAAACGCGGGAGTGAAAATATATCCTTCACGTAACTGTTCAAATGAGGTCATCTGAATTTTTCACGCTATCGACGTAACAGAAAGTAATTATTTTTTTTTCTTTCAGGAGATATATATCCATTTATTTTTAAATTATTTAATTTATCTTTATCGACGTTTCGCTTTTTTATACATGCCTCTTTAGGGCTCAGAGAGAGTTCCTTCATAATTTTGAAATTCAGAAAGAACTCTCTTAGAGCCCTGAAGAAGCATAAAAAGGCGAAACATCTGTAAATAGAAAAAAATAATTGTAAAGTTAATAAACCTATATAGCCTGAAAGAAAAAAATATAATTTAGAAATGAATAGATCTATGTATCCTGAAAAAAAAATAATTTTAAAATTAAAAGATCTATATATCTCCTGAAAGAAGAAAAAAAATAATTACAAAATAAGATTTCATGATGAGAAATCATAGAGATAACAGAAATTATTAAGTACGGTGAGAAAATGAGGACTGATAAGTGAAACTCATGGCACCTATCCACAACTTGTAACTTCTTCACATTCCATAATGCGGAGAATCGGAGGGATTGAATGCACCGAAGCTTCTCTTCGGCTCGCGGAAAAGTTGTACGATCAAAATGCCCGGGCCCCGCTTGTTATGTTTTAACTCCCCCTTGTCTCGCATCTTCCAAGGTTGTAAAGATCTCCGCCGTAAAAACTCCCGGGTGGAACTCCCTTACTCACAAGACGGAGCCCCCCCTGAAGCGAGCAGCAGGCTGAACTGAAGAAAACTACTGTCGTAAAATAGTTCACGGGGGGTGTAGGCGGTGGCGTGGCGCCCAGGTGAGAGGCAGGGGTGAGAGGGAGACAAATGGGTTAGGGACCTCGCGCGCGCGGATAGGGGTAATTGAGGAGCGAACCCTAGCTATTGGAACGAAAACCCTCACCCATCCCCCTCCAACCCCGCCTTTAGTGCCCCCCCCCCTGCCCTCCCCCTATAACATTTTCTCGTCTCGCCTCTCCCGGAAATTCCGCAACTTGTTCCTCCCGAGAATTAGGGCGTATCTCCGGCCAAGCAATTTTTTCCACCGCTCCAAAGAGACGCGCATTTTAAATATATAGTCGTAAATGTCGGGTGTGAAATAAAAATTTCATTGTGTTTACCGCTCAGGCCAATTATCCCTGCGTCCCCGTCTTTCCCATTATAGGGCTCGATTTGAAGAGAACGCGCGTTGGTGTTCGCGTCTTTAAGTTTTAAATTCAACCTATTGAAAATAAATTGTCATTCTAAAAAAAGGCTTCACTCATATGCCCCCGCTCATTCAGATACATCAATACAGTACTTTTCCTTGTGAGTGGTTTTTATTTGTCTTTTTTTCATGCTTCTTTTCATTCAGTCATCAGTTATAATTGTTCCCCAATCGAGTGGAAATTATTGCTAATATTTTCTTGTAATCTCGCTAATAAGATTTCGCCTTTATAACTTCCATACCTCATTCGCTAAAAAAGAATACGGTGGCTTGAAAACCGTACGTGTTGATGTATTATGATCATCGGTTTCTCTTGGTGCTTAGGGGTCACCTTGCAAATGACGAACGCAGAGTGAGGTGAGTTCACCGCAGTTGTTTCTACCACCCCATACTTTTGCGGAGGCCCTGTTGAGAAGCCAAAGATAAATTATGAGTAGATACAATTGCATTAAAATCTATTCCTATCTTTAATACACTTTTCTGTGCACAAACACGTTTCTTAAATTTTTCGAAACATTGTATTCATTTTGTACTCAACTTACGCTAAATTTGATGAATTTCTGACAAAAATCCTCTCAGGTTTCCTTAGTCAAACACGACAATCCCTAAACTGTGAATTGTAACTGGAAAGAAGTAATTTAAACTGCACTTTTGGGTGTGACCGGATGCGGCAGGTGTCACACATATGGTAAGGAGACATTGTGGAGCAAAAGTGTTCATTTGAAAAGAATCCTCTTTTTTTACCCAAACAATAATACAGTCTGAATCAAAAAAGAAGACGAAAGAAGAGAAGATATTATACTTCAAGTGATTCGATAGATAATGTTTAAGTTCACACATCGAATAGAATAAAATTGGGTATATGTATCATAGTGTCCAGTCTGGGAGAAAATTAATTTCACCTGCTTCCCGTTCATTTTATACCACCTGTTTCACTTATATTGCCAAGCTACATCTGCGCATTGGTACTTACCTTTCATTTTCTTCATAAAACCTTTTTATTTCGTGAAGTATTCACTTAAACCTGTGATGTGAATCTCTTCATCGACGCCATATTGGAAAAACTGCCCTTTTCCTCCTATTTCCTCCAGACGGCGCAGCGGTCGAGCAGTTTCTTCATTTTCTATACCCACTACCCATGAGTATACCCGCCTTGAACCTACACTCGAACACTGCCGTTTGTAAACTAGCCGCGCTTTACGACGCGTTACAACTTTGAAGAGACTACAACTACAACCCCCTCCAATCATCTACCCTCTCGGGGGATATTTTTCTTTAGAAAAATACGCTACAACTTTGAAGAGACTACAAATACACCCCCCTCCAATCATCTACCCTCTCGGGGGATATTTTTCTTTAGAAAAATACACTACAACTTTGACACCCCCCTCCAATCGTCTACCCTCTCGGGGGATATTTTTCTTTAGAAAAATACGCTACAACTTTGAAGAGACTACAACTACACCCCCCTCCAATATCTATACCCTCTCGGGGGATATTTTTCTTTAGAAAAATACGCTACAACTTTGAAGAGACTACAACTACACCCCCCTCCAATATTCTTCCCTCTCGGGGGATATTTTTCTTTAGAAAAATACGCTACAACTTTGGCCCGCAACCTTGTTGGGGGGGTGCGTAAAGGCCATATTGTAGACGTGAAATTACTCTCTATCCCTCTAGCGGGACTTCCCAACATCTCGGAATATGGCGTCGAAATATCACGAAAATTACCCGATTTTCGTCATCTTCAAACTTTATTTTCTCAAAAACTACGAATCTCACGCCTTTTTTTCTTACATTTTATAACTGCGCAGTCCTTTCACTTTCCTTTCCCATTCATCGAATACCCCTTACTTTTCTACGATTCTCACACAAAAATTTCTCCCAGACTGGACCCTATGATACCTTTACCTAAAATTGATATTTTCATGATAAAATAAAATAACTCTAAGAATTAATTGTCTTCCCATTGTTCGTAGAAAGTTATGATGACATAATCACAATAATTATTCGCTATATTTGTTGGCATAGTGGGGATTTTTGGGGTGCTGACTTGACTCTAAGAAGTATGGGTGTGAAATAACGTATCACTGTCGGAATAAAATCACTGTATCTCGGCGTAAATTCTTGCGAAAAGTACGCTGGTGGCTTTATTTGAAATTCTTTAGATCGTCGTAAAGGATAAAACCTCGAAACGAGACTAATTGAAAAGTTATACACCGAAGATGGTGAAATTCACCATGAAAAAATCATTTGACTTGACCGGGATTCGAACCCGGATCTCCAAACTGCCGGTCAGGTGTGTTAGCCAGTTACACCACCGAGGTTTCAATCCGATTCGAGGTCGATTTTTGGGTTTCCCGTGCATGAAAGTGGACCAATAGTCACTCATCTCTCCGTGCACCTGGAAAACGGTCAGCGTGTCTACTACAACGAACACAACATACAAGATAGGTTACGAACTCCTCGAATGACCACGCATACAGTTTTTCTTCAGGCTTTGCGGTTTTCTTATAAAATAAGTTTAACGTTTTTCACACCCGTTGAATTTCAACGGGTACCCTCCGCTCCTTCTTACTTCATGGCAAACTTCAGCGAGGGTTTATGTGAACTAGATGTTCTTCTTCGCACCCGTGCGCATGACTGCGTACCACATCATTTGTAAACACAATGATTGGAAACTAATTGAAAAGGTTTATAAAAACTTGGAGAAACTTAACTTGAGAAAACTGGTCAAGTTCTGCATTTCAAAGAAAATATGTCTTTGTCTTCATGATCCGTAAGTGGATGTCTGCATAAAGAGCTGACAGGATAAAAAAAACCATCGAATTTTGAATCTAAGAACCACAGAGTGTCATCCACAGTAAGTTCTAAATCATTTCAGCAATGACTGTAACATCAACATCCGCGACTCATAAGAAAATTTTGGAGGCAATTGCCGCCTACGATAGTGCCACGGATTCTACCTGTCATTTCATTTTACTTGGATTATGGTCTTAGCCATTTTTTTCATTCAGGATCCTCCCCTCAATTTTTATTTCTAGTATAGTTTCAACAAATCCGTATTGAATACACCTGTCTTCTCTGCCATGTTGAATTCCTAATGCACCTTCCTTTTCATACTACCACAGACTGTGATATAGGCTTGGGCAAAAAATATCGATATATTAAAAACTCGATATATTTTTTAAAATCTATCGATAATTATCGTCGATATTTTTCATGTCGATATATCAAAAATTGATTTTTTTCCGAGTATCAAATTTGATATATTTGTTTAGCACGTCACCGTTGTAAAGTTGTTTCTCCAGCTGCGGTGTCTAGTGCTATAACGAAAATAATTGATGATATTCGCTTAGAACATGGAGAATGGAACAACGTTCTCCAGAAGTACGATCTGCACAAACAGAACGAGAAAACGCTGATAGAAGTTATATTTGGTCCAGGCATGAACACCTATTATCTCTTAGCACTACTACGCAAGAGGTTCCTAGCTCTGTCCCTAATGAGCTGAAGCAGTATCTGGACCAACCACTACTGGAGAGGAAATCAGATCCAACAAAGTTTTGGGTGAACTCCCGACACCGATTCTTCCAGAAATCGCGCTGAAGTACTTAATATGCCAAGCCTCATCTGTTCCATCCGAAAGAATGGCTTCTTCAGTTAACTTCGTACATGTTTTAAATATTGATACGATAATTACCGATATATTTTTTTTACTTGCCCATCTCTACTGTAGGATTACTCTGCAAATATTCGTTTTTACCTTTCTACTTTACACAATAAGCCTTTCTGCTTTTAAAATATGTTAGTGTATGTGTCTCAATGTCTTAATAAAGCAACATATTTTTGATAAATAAAAGAATATTTTGAAATATTTTTTCGTTTTTCTTATTTATTACAAATGATGACAAATTACTCATTTCAATAAAATTTATTACTCAATGAACTCAAACGACAAACATGGTGTATTTCATGTCCAAGAAAACTAACTTGTGAGCGCCACCTGCTAGTAAAATCCCGAAACTCGGAATTTTACTAGCAGGTGGCGCTAACAAGCTTTCGGGATTGTCATTTCTTCCGGGATTGCAATCCTTAGCCCCTTTAATTTTCTCTTATGTTATGTTCCTAACACATTCATTGTGCTTCATAATCTTTTCCACCCATATGGATCTTGTCTTCCTGACTGTACTCTCTGTGGTTTTGTCCTCTCCAATTCTTCCGTTCGCTCCCTCGTTTCTGATCTTACCTGTTCATTTGATCATCAGTAACCGCCTCCAGCGCCAAATTTCGTAGTATTCCCTTCACTTCTGTTCAATATTTCCAATGTTCCATATCTCTTAGCCATGTTTCGCAACACTGAACAAGAATGTTTCCTAGTTCTTTGTGACAGTTGGAATGAAATTTGTGATTGGTAAAATTGAATAAAAATTCATTTATGCAACCTCTCGCCAAGAGAAAAATAGATACCGAAGTAGAAGGAACTCGAGAAATCTATCCATCTCCTCGGGGGTATTAATCTTTATTATTCCAGGTTGAGAGCCTCGATTATAAAAGCATCAACAGCGGGATTGAATGCGGGAATTACATTTCGCAATCGCTTAGGTCATCGCAAATGAGTTCCTCTTCTCCCATTATGGAGTCTCTCCCGGAGTTCATGACCGCATCAAGGGCGGAATTCTCCGCAGTAATACCCCTCTCTATCCATCTATCCCCATTTCCTTCGAGACCTCATGACTCCTCTCCATGCCTTTCCCTCCTTTCCGTGCGATTTTTTTCGCGGAGTACTTTTCATTCGCAGCACTTCTGAAATGAACATATTCAGAAGCCGATGCGTTGGCGTAGTCGGCGCCATTAATGTTTGAGATCTTCAAAGGGAGGGGTGGAGGGAGTCATCTTTGCCATTCATAGCGTTCGTTGCCATGGGAAGCAGATTCTCCCCTCTCGCATTCCATTCCAACCAGCCACCTCTCTCTTTTTTGTCCTTATGCCTCACTCTCCGTCTCTGCTTTCCTCTTCCCTTTGCTCTCAGCTTGATAATACGTGCCCGGAAAACCAATCGCACGAGTTACATTCTCTATTATTTCCGATTCACATGTCCTATTGCGCGTTACTCTCCATGCGAATGGAAACCATCGTAAGGAAAGACTCGTTTTTCCGAAGAGTTCGTGATTTTGGCCCGGGAAATTAAGGAATTTTTTAACGCTCGACAAAACCTACTTAAAGGGAGGTGATAGTCCCCTGAGCATGTACTCCATGATCCTTATCCATCTTCAGTGTTGAGTCTGAGAGCAACAGTTATTCATGGACGATTCCTCGTCCTTTCTTTCTTTTCACCTCCTTTCACTTTTCCAGACGAAGTGACTTAGAGCGATTTTTCCGTCTCACGCGGAAGAAGTAGTCCTTTCTCTTAAACCATACTTCTTTGTATCATGCCCAAAGAAAATGTTTAATTTCTGCTGGTACTTGAAGCTTTCCTATACGTTAATAAAATTCTTTATTATTGCAATTATTACAGTGGCGAGGCAAAAATGAGAACGCTATCCTGCATCCATTCTTCGAACTTTACCAGACATCTAATGGCTAGTGAAAAGTGGATGAAAATTTCTTGGATTTTCATCCGGGTTAGTGGGTTCATGACCGACGTATCGACAGCCTACTGCGCTGTCTTCTTCTTAGTGATGAGTGACTTTGACGGAAATTGGGCGCTTTATGTACTTAAGTTGTAGGAAGACAGTTGTGTCGTGTTTTATTCGGCTATCCCACGCTTCCCCGATCGTTTTCAGTATCGATTTTCACTTGTTATTCTGGAGGTTAACGCTGCTTTGGATGATTTTTTTTCTTTTCCAGTTATATCTCTATGGCTTCTTTTAACGAAGAGTTCCAATAGCAGATAATCCAGTAGAGTAATATTCTTTCAATTTGACTGATATTGCGGTCATGAATGAAGCTCTCTTCGATCACCGACTACTCCGGATGTATCAGGCAGTGCCATAGCTGGTTCTCTTCCAGCCGTCTGTGTGCATTTATCTACTGGTCATCTGTATGTGCTCTTGCACCGTTGATGTAGATTGGCGGTACACTAAACCCTGCCCGGTCTGACTTAACTCGTGTACGTATACTGCAGAAGGACATGGGAGGCGAGCCGTGGAACCATGGTTTTATTCACATTTTATTACAAGTTAACTAGATAATTGATATTTCATTAAAGATACTAATATTTCCTTGAGGGACACCGCATGAGACCGGGAGCCAAGAAGATAGCTCACTACCCTGACCCTTGACTGCTTGAGTTCTGCCCGTCAAGTAGGAATGGAACCAGTTCAGGGTGGAACTAGAGAAACTGAGGGATTTTAGTTTACGTAAGAGCAGAGAATGGTTCACTCGATCGAAAGCCTTGCTGAAATCAAATAAAACCATGAGTGTGATCAGTTTGTTGTCGGTGGCGAGGCGAATGTCGTGCGTGACTTTGAGCAAGGCAGTCTGGGTACTAAAGCCTTTACGGAAGCCCGACTGATAAGGATCAAGTTTATCGTGCAATTTGAGATATTAAAAAACTTGAGTATGAACAATTTTCTCCAGTGTTTTAGATAAGCCGCAGAGAATTGAGATAGGTCGAAAATCAGAGGGATTTTCGGGTTTACTGACCTTGCGTAATGAGGCCCTTTTTCCACACAGTTGGAAACTGAGAATAAGTTAAAGAATGGTTGAAAATTTCGAGAATATATGGCAGTAGAACATGTATGGCCTTGTGAACGAACATCATTGAAATTTGGTCGTACCCTAGGGAGTTCGATTTGGTAAGCTTCAGGTACTTCAAAGCACATTCATGGGTGATGTATTGGAAGAAGAAATTATTAGCATCGAATGGGACAGAAAAATCGACAGAATTTAAGGCAGATATTGGCTTGGTGCTTCCACTGGTGGGCAAGGAATTGAAAAATTGGTTTATTTGATCTATAGAAATATGGTTAGGCAGTACATTTGAACGCTTTCGTACCAGCCCCAGATTCCTTAGTTCACGCCATGCTGTCTGTTGATTTCTGACTTGCGAAAATTTTGAGCTAAAATACTGGCGTTTAGCTTCCGAAATGCGAGCTTTAAGCAAGTTCCGTGAAACCTTGTATAATTGAAAATCTTTAAGCGTTCTTGAGCGAGTCTTAGGAAGCCTTAGGAGAGTTTACACCCACAATTTTCCGAGAAAGCATCAATTCTCTCAACAGTACTTATGGTTGATAAGGTGGAACGACATTTAGTATATAAACTACTACTCCTTCTCTATGAACAAGATAAATATAGAATTAAAAGGAACTCAGAAACATTATCCATCACCTTCTTTTTATGCCATAAATTTTCATTAACCTATCAATATTGAGAATCCAATTTCGTATTAATATTTTCAAACACATATTCATGATGAGGCAATTAAAAGCTGTGTACATATGCGCTCCTTTTAAGTCCATTTGTAATTTGAGAAAGATTTTACATGGGTCGTACGAGTTTCTGGTAGCCATGGAGCACATTATAGGTATTGCCGGCCGGCCTCGGTTGCGGCAGGGTAACGTCCTCGCCTGCTAACCCAAAGGTCGCGGGTTCGAACCCGCCTGGGGAGGATTTTTCACCTCCCAGGGCATGGTTGTGTGTGCTCGTCCATTGTTAATATTGTTAATACCCCGATATAAAGACCAATGGAAGATAGATCCTGTTTTCGGTGGTTATTGAAAATATATAAAATATATTATCCCTTTATATATTATATTTGCCCTCCTGCTTCATCCGTGGGGCAAACAGTAGCATAAAAAGTAAAAGATACAATTCGGGACGGATAGGTGTTAGGAATCCTTATTTCTATGCACCATTCATGACTGTAGAATAGGCAGAGGGGGGAGTAATCTGCACTAGGGACCCTCATATCTCGTCCCTTCCCTATCCCAATTCTTTTTTCGTATTCTGTCCCCTCTTCATGGCTGGTATCCTACCTGGTCGTTTTGAATAAAGCTACATATATATTTAACTTGTGCAACTCAGAAAATAAGGTGAGATGAGGCTTATATCCCTCGTAAAAGCTCGTGGCGGATGCTCATTGGACCATTTTGCTAATGAAAGGGTCTTCTTTCTGAAACCCGGTCACCATGGGTGGCAGCTGTATGTGACTTTGTTTACTTTTTGATTACCCTGCGCGCAATGTTTCCACAATTCATTTACCCTCCCTCCCCTCTCACTACACACTAAACATCCACATCCCCACACATGACGTAGTGTTCTGATCACCTGTCTCCCATTAACTTTTGCGAGAACTGTCCTCAGTGGAGGAAAATAGCAAAACTTTAGGAAATATGTAAATATCCCCCTCGAACCTTTTTCCACTTCTTCACTTTCACCAATACCGCGGGTAAAGGCCTGAAAAAAATTTAAACGTGAACTATCAGTGACCATTTGTGATTTTAGGCCACCAAGCATCAACTATTTTCTGGAAATAAGGAAATAGAAGAGTGAGGTTTACCTCTTTTAGGTGTATCTATTCCAGGCAAATGATAGACTGTAGGCATATCTATGACAAAAGGTGATTGATTCATTAAAACACAAGTCAAGAGAAGAAGCGGAAAAATTGGGTTTTATGGTGGGTAGAGCACCGGTTTTCCACGTTAAAGTTCAGATGCAGGTTCTAATTCAGGCATTGGCGGAGGTTATACAATGGATTCCTGATCCCTGCGTGGATGCAATGTGGAGAGCACATGAAATACAGTACTCTGTCCGTCGAATAGGATGTTAAACTGTTGAACCCCTTGCCGCCTGTCGTTTAGAATATAATAATGCCAAAGCAATGTGTCTGTTGTTTGCCCTTCGTTCATTTCGCATTTGATCCCTCTCAAACCAAACTACCTACCTATCCGCAATGGTGCTAATTATCTCAGTCGTCTAATATCTCAGACTATCCTCATCATTAATCAAACGAAAGGAATCGGCATTTGTGGTGACGCATTTCTCTTCCTCTTCAATCGCATTCCTGAACAGCATCAACCCATCAATCAATACTCGAACACCGCAAAGTCTATGATTAAAACTCATCAATTCTGTCACGCTGATATTATATAAAATATAAATAATAAAATTAGCAATTGAAGGATTCCACCTGCGGTGAAACACGACTGCAAAGCTGCTTAAAAACATTCAATTCAATTTGGAATGAAATTGGATTGACTTGATGTGGCAGAAATATTATTAACGTGCTGATCGTATTCTAGTCAATAGTTAATATTCAATCACGGGTTGAAAAGCTTATTTACGCGATAAGGTTAAGCTTATATAAGTATATTACAGATTTATGTATTTCATTGATTGAAAATGCATACCATATTCAATTTGGGATGCTTGGCTCTCTGTTTCTTGTAACCTAGGTGTTCATTTAAACTGGTTTTCTAAAATGAATTTATGTTCCACCATTATTGCCCTTTATGACATAAATTTTCTTTATTCTTCTTGCAGTGACTAAATTATCTCCTACAAGGCAGCCTGCTTCAGGGGATTCCGGCGGTACCGGGACCACTGAACAAGAGGAAAATAGCTCAGAGAAAAAACAAACACCTACGTGAGTACAAATTTATTGAGTGTTTTTGTTCTTCTTTTCATAGCTTTCCTTCTTTTGCATCCTTTGAATTTGCCCGCCGCCTTACAATGGCGCAGTGATAGAATCCCCGCCTGAGAAGTTATCCAGGCATATCCAGAGAAATATCGTCCACATTTGAACCTGGTAGCATATGGTCAGCAGCCGAACTTTCTATCCACATTGATTCATTGTTTTAAAACGGCTTGCTTGGAAGTATTTTTCCATAAATATTAGGTTGGTAAGGTGCCTTAAGTGCTTGCTTTTTCATCAGTAGCGTAGCCAGGGGGAGGGCAGGGGGGCGAATGCCCCCCCCCCCCCGCCCCGTGTCCGTGCACCCCTAAGTCTGTGAATTATTCCATTCTTAAATCCCAAATACGTATAAATAAATGTGTATAATAAGTAGTCAATTGTCATATTTTGTGCAAACTCATCCGCCTATTGCATCACCAAAATTTGTAAATTTTAGTAAACTGGTTAATTTATTAGTCGGCGCCCCCTAAACATTTTCTGCCCCCTCCCCCCCCCCCCCCTAGACCCAAAAGTTGACTACGCCACTGCTTTCCATCCCAAGGGCCCGGGTTTGGATCCCAGTGCTGAAAATACTTTTTGACAAGAATCCCTACGTCGGTACAATGTGGAAATTGCATCAAGTACAGTACTCCGTCCGTCGGATGGAACACTAAACTGTCACCCAGTTGACTACTCTCGTCAAGGACAGAATAATGCCAATGATAGGTTTCTCTCCGCTATTCCACCAATCCCAAAAGAATGCTTCCCTTGCTAACTTGCCCACTTGTCCTCAGTGGTGAAATGAGGATGTCAGTGCCCACTAATAATAAACCAGCCAGAAGAAAATAATTCCTTTTTAGAAATTATTCCTGCTCTCATAAATTACGTAAGAAATGTATTAGTATTTCAACCAGCTTCATCGTCTGGACATCTTCCTTAGCAGAAAGCGATCACAGACATTTCTTTCTGTGGGCAACCGCATTGGAGATGGTTAACGAATTTAGAAAAACGAAGTATTGAATTCATTTTTCGGAAACCATGTCCATTTATCGTTAAGTGCCCATCCTCCCAATGCATTTTGGAGGCAGGATTATATCCTCTACCCGGAACGTCAAATACTGTAGGTGCCTGTTAATTTAGCAGATGGTATTTGCGTTAACATTGAGTTATTATTCAGTAATGCTGTGAAAATTATAACATTATTATGCTAACCATTGGGTGTATGTATGTATATTGCCCCCCTCTTCTTCTAACTAGCTGTGGCGCCAAAAGCATAATGCTTAAATCGATATACTTAACATATCTCATTTTAAATGGCTCCAACATGACACTACTTTTAGTATTTTTCTCCAATTCAGTCTATTATGATCTTTTTATCATTATACATTTTATAGTCTTGCAATAAGGGCTGGGTTCCGAGCAAGCCTCAGTAAGTATAAGGAAGTCTGCCCTCGCCTTCTCTTTTGAAATCTCTGATAGTGGCCAGATTTGTGATTCAATACGAATGACAAAATCCGACTTTTTTTTATCAATTTCTCTTGACAGCTTCTTCCGATTACGTGTCAAAGCATTTTCTTGAAGAAAATTAAGGCTTATAACGTGTGTATAAGTTGAAAATATGTTTATTATTCGTTTATTTTCCTATAAAAACGAAAAAAACTGACACTCGGAAAGTTTATTTTATTAGCCATCGATCAGTACCGCTTTGACCATGGCAGAACGTTCGAGACAGCTTCGGAAACGTTGGAAAGTTGATATAGCGTGCTCCACAAATGACAGTGGAAGCACCACAATGGCCGCTTATTACCATCCGCTAGCATGGATTTATTCGCGCAAATGCCATGACTGTGTCCCCGGCAGAGTCACACCAGACAGAAGAAATGTTTTTAGAAATAAAGTTGTCTATGTTGTTCAAAAAATGATTACTTAATTTATATAATACTAGTTAGTTACTTCGTACTGAATGTCTATTCTCGCCCTTCAGTATATGTAGTTTTAAGGTTGATGTATGGAAAAATTAGCACGGAATGATAGAATTGTGTTTACGAGTATGGACACTTTATATACAGTCCACTAGTAAGAATTTGATGGCGTGTTTAGTTAAATGGACTTCTTTTTAAAAAACTAAAACACAATGCCGAGATTTCAACCTGCAATTAAATACAAAATAAATGCGAAAGCTTCTTAAAAAGATGTTAAACTTCTTAAGCCGATAGCAACTAAGAATTCGAAGTAAATATGTTTATTTCGACAGGGTAGGCTTTTAGTATTTTACTAATTCATTTGAAGGTGTAATAACTAGTCACATGTAACCAGTTGACACAATACACTAAATAGGGTGTAACACGCTATGAAATTATCATTTGCCTTCACCGGGAATCGAACCCGGATCTCCCAATCGCCGGTCAGGTGTGTGTTAGACAGTAACACTACCAAGCCGAAATTCACATTAAATTGAGATGATTTGCTTGAGATTATTTGGCTACCACACCTGACCGTCTATTGGGATATCCAAGTACGAGTCCCGGTCAATTGAAATGATTTTTTCACCCTGTTTGGTGTTCATCTTTGCCCACGTGCGCGTGACTGCGTACCGCATCATTCGTGCATTTGCAATAGGGTGGTTTCCTATTTTTTTTTTATTGCCTAGATCTGAAGTTTATAACCCCAGGAGTACGTATTTGAAGCCGTTCAATTTTTAAATGGCGTTAAGTATTTTTCCTTATTAATTAAAAAGTGAAAAAATTCAACGGCGCGAAAACGCGACGGCAAACTATTGCATGCTAGTTAATCCTACGTGTGACGTAACAGGTACGTACGCAACTACCACAATCTGCCGCTAGGTGGTTCGCCACCGCTGCTTATCTGCAGACGACGTCCGCCGAGAAAGCTTTAATAATAATAATAAATTTGTTGACGGGAAAAAAACCATTTACAAAAGTAAACGGTGTAAAATGGAAATGAGCTTTATTTATTAATTTAGCTGCTCTAGTCGCAAAGAGAAACCTCATCAAAATAATGAAGCACATTTATGGTTACGGTATGGGGAATGAAAAACGTATAATAATATATTCTCAAATTAATGGTGCTAGCTCCTATTTTTTAGGAAAAGTTAGTATGAAAAGCATGAAATAAACCATTTTGTTCGTATTCATTTTGAAATATTTCCCGCAAGCAAGCACGAAATTGTCACTTAATAACTATACGGAGAGCAGGTGCTACGCCGCAGCTATGATACGAATACACATTAATTTAATTCATCCACTTTGTCGAGATGTCATTGCCAGAACATGAAATTAGCAAAAAAAAAGCTTACCGTCAATAGCATAATGGATGGCAAAATCTCGAAGCAAACTATGTATGATCAAATACTAAAACAACTAAAATGCGTTGATCACCCCTCACTGTGATCACAGACCATTGATGGGAACTCATGATTCACTGCATCAGCTGATTAGCATCATATTCCCCAAGGAGTACCAGTAACATGCCTCCGAGAACATTGCTTTATAAAAATTGTTTTGTGCCGCAGTGTCACACAACAACGCAATTAGCGATAGCAAGAAAGCTTACGTCGCGGTTCCACTAAGCGAGAAGAGGAGAATTTTGTGGTTCAAAGCTGTCAGAAGAGAGTACCTTGCTTTAATTCTCTGATTTCACCTGCACTAAACCGAACATCTTCTCTAAAGAACTCCACCACCATGGCCACATCCACTTTCGGTAGATTGTCCTCACATAACCAGTTTGAAAAGCCATTGAACTTGTTCTCAATAAACCTTGTGGCTTTGTATATCAGCAAAAGGAACTGATGATGAAAGGTAACTAATGGAATATGCAAGGTATGAATGATAGGAATGGTAAATGAAAGGAATAGAAGATGAGATAAAGGAAATGTTTGTCCAAACGAAAGTGATCAAAACGTAAACATCTAAGCCGGAACACCACAGAACGCGAAGTCACAGGTACGCAGTTTCGTTATTCATTTCACTGCGCATGCGACGCTTGCCGCGAAGAACGCCTTCGCGGTAGCTCTGTACTAGCAGGGAGCGTAGGAGCTTAGAAAATGTCTTTTAATGGCATGCTCAATGGAGGAGACTTTCCGAACTTTGAGCATTTTAATCGAGGTATATTAATACATGTTCACCAGATTTTAGGGACTCTGAAATACAATAGTAAGTACAGTCGAAGATAATTCCATATGCCTCGCAATGTTGACTATCTACCTGTTACGTCATCATAGAAGCTGCCGCTGTCCCGCCATTTCCGAGCCTTTTCAAATGAACTTAAATTTAACATTCAATTTTCTTGGAAACTAAGACTTTTTATTCCAAATAATTTGCGTGTAATGAATACGTTTCTGGTGGGGCACCTGTCGCAATTAATGAATTCTGTTTTCTTTGATGAAGGAAACTACCCTATTATTGGAAAAACAGTTGAAATCCCATTATCCTATATTGTGTAAAACATCTGATTTGTATTTAGCATTTTTTTTCAATGGCAAAGTGTTTCTCTTGCGTCGGAACTTTTTTTCTTTCCCCTCTATCCATAATTGACATATACCACCCAGTGAAGCTTTTATCTTCGAGTAGTTTCTTGTTACTGTCGTTTCGCCACCGTGCAGCAGACTTGCCATAGATTTAGTGGATGGTCCCTTGGATCGCTCTTCGCCCTCTAAACGGCTTAATTTATAGTTGTTCCGCCAGCATCCTTCCTCTCTAGCCTCCCCCGCCAACCCGCTTTTCAACGCTTAATGGAGGAGCGAAGTGGGCCGAGAGGCGGATTTGCCGCTCCCAGCGCTGCCCATCGGGTGTGATGTGAAACAACAGCCGACCCCTTCCTTCGGCTCTACTGCCGGTGCGGCGCCAGTCCCTCCCACACCTCCCATTCTTCTTTCCTCGCCCACCGAATGTGCGCCCGGAGACCCCGCCCGGGGCCGTTGAGCGCCCCTCGCCCCTCCCTGGGTCGCCCCTCATCCCATTCACAAACAGTGTCGGGTTTTGGAGGGGGGCGTGTCAGGAGCGCGGCCGGGGATCTTACGTGAATGCGTCTGCGATTGCGGGTAATAATGAGAGGCCGTAGTGGCGCCAGGCGCCTACGAGCGCCTTGCGTCGACTTTCAGGCGACCCCGACTCCATCTTATCCCTTCCACAAGAGATGCAGCGATGCTGATCGTAGGCTAATTGGATCCCATTAGATGCGTTTTCTAAATTATCCATTCGGCTTTTTGGTGAGTGTGGACGGTGTGGACAAACATCGAGATTTTGACTCGAAATTTCAATTCTTACTTTTTATTTGTCACCGACGATAAGTTTGTTTTTGGCACAACTAGAAGGAAATTACGCCTATAACTTACGGTACAACCTATTACATGTTTTGCCAAAGCCTAACCTAACATTGTATAAGCGATGTTTTATCTATATGGGGCCCGAACGTTTTAATTGTTTGCCTCAAACAATTAAATCTACACAGCATGTAAAATCTTTTCCTAAACAGGTTAAGCTTTGGCTGTTGACTTCAAACAATTTAGTAAATGAACATTTCTAGAAATCGTGTAACCACCTTTTTGGAAATCCTTGTATTTATAAATAAAATTCTTGTGATAATTTCTAAGCTTTTATATCTCTAGTTTGTGTCAGTTGTTCGCCCCAACCAATTTAATCTACAAATCATAATAAATCTTTCTTATGCTGGTTAAGCTCTGGTTGTTAACTTCAAAAAAATCAGTGCGAACACTTATGCAAATCGATGTATCCTCTTTCGGAAATCTCGCATTTAAAATATATTTCTGTATCAAATTTCATACTGTTACATCAGTATTGATTGTTTTGTTATATGCGTTGCTTCTTTGTCCTGAAGGTGCCCTCGACAACAGGCAAATGCCTTAGGAGTCATCTAATGCTCCTGTAAACTATTTTTTCATGTGATTATGTAATTCTTGATCATGTCAAGGGGAAATAATTTATTATAATTACATAGATGAGATCATTCGTTTGGCGCTAAAATAGGCGGGCTGAATAGTAAGCTCGAGCTTCGCGTATGCATAGCACTGGCTAAAAGTCAAGCTCATTGTAAGACGTATAACCGAACGAAAAAGATCGAATTCTTTCCCACTGCATAATTATTCATGACATTATTTATTGTAAGTGGATCATCCAGCAAATGTTAAATCTCTGTGCTACAATGTAGACCGAAGACAAGGTCATCTATTTCGTATATAGTCTCCGCTCTGAAATTTTCCTTGAATTAAGATGGGTGGTGTAACTGCCTAATACACCCGATTGATAAGGAGAGATCCAGGCTCCAATCTCGGTCATGTAACCATTTTATGGTTATTTCGTGCAAATTTTATTTTCTCCCGGTTTATAACTTTGCGCCCGTGTGTGACTGACTGCGTACCATGTCATTTGTGTTTTCCGCAGTGATATTGAAATTGTGTAAGATAGTTTTAAGAGAAGGAACGTTTGATGTCTTAAGAAAAGGAGATTGTGAGTGAAACAGTGCATGAGGGTTAATTGAAGAAAAAGAACTATGTAAGGATAGGGCAGTATGGATAAAATTATTGAAACAGGGCCGGTTTCACATCCCTAACACCAAGAATTCAGCTCTTTTGACCGCCTACCTGGAAGTGGAACGGCATTATGGTTGTTTATCAATCAATATTATGTTTATGAATTGTTTTGTTACAACTGAGGATGTCAAACGACGGGGAATATTAAAAATAAGCTTTTTTGAAAACCAGGATAATGCCTCGGAATGTCATTTCCCTTCGCAACCATGTAGGAACGCAAGTTTGCGCCCAAACCCCTGTAGCAATTTCGTCTGACAATGACGGCTTAAATCGTATAATGCATGTACATTCCTGAATTTATGTACTGTGTTCCTTAGTTTTATACACTTCTTGCTGTTGTTCTCAATTAGCTTAATGCCATGGAAACAGCGAGTTCTGTGGATAACAATCCTGCTTCGGCTACTAATCGCTAATTGTTTGCTCGTGGGTCCTATCATTGTTGATGCCCGTGCCGTGAGAAATTGATTACGTCGCGTGGCATCCCTTGCTACGCAATAATAGCCGGATTCTATTCCACTACCTTCCCTCCATGTTTTCTTCTTTCCATCTGTGCCTGCACGCACAACAGTTCCCTCTCTTCTCCAACCCCATTTGCACTGTTCTGTCTTTCCCTCGCAGATATTCCATTAAAATGTTAATGGTGAATGCCTTGCGATGATAAACAAGCTTCTACCTCGCCTGTTATGCATAAAATAATGCAGGGCACGCTTCCGCATGTTTGAATGTAATTAACAATGTCGGTCTCAAGTTTTGGCGGCGAGGGGGCAGCACGGGCGAGATTCCGCGTTGAAAATTTGATATCATTATTATTATTTGCTCCCCCACCTTTACGCGCGTGTGGGATTGAATTAAATTTTCCGCGGCGCTTAATTCCATGTTTGTCTCTCCGGTGGTGTGTCGCGCACGCGAATTTACTTTCCCGGTGCGCCAAAATCTGGGTGAAACTTTAAAATGGCTGAATGAAATTCCGGGCGCGCTAATGGGATTCTTCTTCCTGCTTTGTTTTTTTTTTGTTGAATCCCAAATTGATGTTCGTGACACCGAAAGTAACACGTACGGATTCATCATTCCACCACTCATGACAAATACTGTATGTATTTAACACCCAGGCTCATGTTAATGCGCCCTAGTTGATAATCCGCGTGGAATCCTTACACTTAGAGATCGGTATCTACGCGTCTCCCGTATTAGCTGTCGGTGATGTTTTCTCTATTTGATCTCTCTTGCAAGTTGATCATCAAACATCACTTATGACTCACATGGTCTTTAAAATAACATATATTCCCTAATGTGTCTTCAAAATATTTTAATGGTGTTTCCTTTTTTAGAGAAGAGTCAACCACATTAGGGCTATTGGTATTCTAAGGTATACTCTACCTCTTTAATTTATTCCCATATTATTACGCTACACTGCTAAGTAATCCAGCTGCAATTCAGCGATGTTTTTTATTTAGTTTAGGGAATATCTCATGGATGTTGAACTACTTTCTATAGTTTTTATAGGCCATAGCCATTGTTGCTGTATATGATATAGTTAAATTTTTAAATAATCTTGACTGTTGATAGACAACGAGCTTATTGTGATTTTTTATGCTATGATGTTTATTTTATGGCAGTCAAAATGCTTGATTATGACGTACGTTGTAGAAAATGTAAATTCTTTGGCCAGAAATGGTTTGAAAAAAATGTAGAAGGTAATGGAGCTCGAAAAGACCAAGATACAGGTTTTTGGCATTTTTTAACTTGTCTTACAACAATATGAAAAAATATGTTCGCAGGTAACTCAGATAAAAAACGCAGATAAAGTTAATTATAGACAATAATATAATAGTGAAACATCCATGTTAGCCTTAACTTAAAATACAGAAGTTTGTTAAATTTGGGACTAAAAAGTATGAAATTATAGAATCATACAATGACAACCGAAATCTAAAATTCATGATTAAAAATTTTTTTTGGAAATCCACACTTTTTTATTTATTCTAACCGACCCAGGTTAGATTTTTATTCCCTCCTCAGATACCTCAAATATTCTCAGATGCCTGATGATATGTTTTACCTTGAAAATGGCGTATAGCTGCAGAAACCTGGGTTGGTTAGAATAAATAAAAAAGTGTGGATTTTTAACAAAATAATTTTTAATCATGAATGCTTGTGACGTCCAGAAATTTAAGCCTGATACAATTTCTTACGTCCAAAATCCAAAAGTTTTAAACATTTTGATTGTGTACATTATAAGAAGAAAGGGAAAACATAAAATCACTAATTTGTTGTTAACGGTCGTTTGGGGTCGCCATGGTAATAAAATAATAGGGAAACATAATATTACTCAATGCCGAGCATAGCAATATTGTCCTCTGCTCGAAAACACTGTGGTCATTTTTTACTATCTCACTCAGCTTAAGCCTTTATACGTGCTTCATATTTACTATAGTTTGGACATAATAGTTTATACTTATTTAATTATGTAATATAAAATGAGAAAAATTCATATTTCGACTCTCTTTAACTTTCAATTCTCCATATTTCAGTTTTATCCTATTAAGAAATGTAAAAGTCAATTCCTTCATGTGCTTAGCCATTGCGAGTATCCAAAGTTAATTTATTGACAATGCATGTAAATGAATAAATCATTTTAATGGATACGCATCGATGAAACTGCCATCTGGCAAGTAGCCTGTATAATGTTAATCTCTCAAGCTCATTTCTTTCGTTTCCGCAGGTCCTCTGACGCAGCGCCCAGTCGCCCACCCGGCAAATATGGGTGCTGCCGTGTTTGTTTGAAGGCCTTCACCTCTGCCATCGAGTTCTTCAGGGTGTGCTGTGAGTGCTCTCAGAAGGTTTGTGAGGATTGTGCCTCCTACTCCTCGGAAGCAGAAGCTCCGCCTGTGTCAGTCGGCACGCAGTCGTCCTCTGCCCCAACTGGAGTCCCTGAGGTGAGATACAGAGCGAAAGAGAAGAATTTGCATCAATTCTCATTTCATAAAAAAGGACATAACTTCCGTTGTCTCGGACTTCGTAGAATTTGCTTAGCATTTTAAATGATAAGTGTAACTTAAGTTTTTCCACATAGGTTTATTAAAGAGAGACGACCTAAGTTTCTACGAAGCACGTCATCAATCAGGTGGCCTTCATCTTCGTCATCATCAGGTGGTTTCGTCATTCATCAGGAGGCTCGTCATCGTCAGGTGATGATGACGAGCTTCGTCGAAACCTAGGTCGTCTTGCTGTAATAAATCTGTGTTGAAAAACTAAGTTATAATTATCATTTTTTAAGTGCGTAACCGTAAACACTTGTAATCCTCTATAGAAAAATTACATTTGCGATGTAAGCAAGATTCAAAGAAAATTTGCACACTTCTTTCAAAACTACTAAGATCGAACTGATAGTGAGAGTGACACAGCTGATATAAGGAGTAGGTTGGCAATCGCTTGAGACTTTTGAAGACTACACGCTAGGCTGAGATTACAATGAAACATTCAGATGACACGAGTTTCAAGGAGTTTATAATGGAATAAACCTTTATTATACTCTGGGAAAGGTACCTTAGAGCAACAATAAGATACAAGGAAATAGTAGCGAGGTAATTAACAAATGGTTTTGTTCAAATCAGAAAATAAATGGGTATTAATAACAAAGAAAAAGAGAGACAAAAACAATTACCCTCAATGAAAAACAATAACTGTACTTGTGATACAATTGATTTCAAAAATAGCTATAGGATTGATATAAGATAATTGAAAGGTAAGAATTCTTAACCCACAGTAAAAACGAAATAATTGAATTTTTAAAAACAATTTTTATCTATAAAAATAATTAGCAATGAGAGTTTTAACCTAAAAATGCTAAACTATTCAGGAAAAATTCTTTTAATAAGAATCCATACAATATAGATTGAAAAATTGCCTACGAACGAGATTTTTTTCAAATCAACTGGAATAGAATTCCAGAGGTGTGGCCGGGAGACAGGGAGTATATTGATAGACCCCGAACAAAATCTCTCGAACCGATAAAAGAGTCAAAACAATAGAAGTACACTGTCGAATTGACTTCTTCCCACGCAGCATTAGTGACTACAAAAAAAGCAGAGCGATACACTGAGGCACATCATCAAGATTTCACTATCCTCCTTTTCATATAATCTTTCCTTTCCTCTATTACTTACTTTCTTCATTGCATTACATCCTTGCACCCCCTGACACATTCACCTACGGTGACTCGCAGGGTAGTAGATGTAGAAGTTATAATAATAATAGATTTTTATTACTCCAGAGTCATTCACGGAAAGAAAAGAAGAAAAAATGTAACCGAATGGTCAGGTAACCTCAAAGAAAAGGCCTGTAGCGAGGTTACAATCAAATTACCGATTTATTTAGACATAATTAACTAAATATACCAACAAATTGGTATGATGCATATTGGTGAAGTATGTCTTCTATATCCATTCAATTCAGCAGCCAATTTTTCACACTTTTTAAGAAAAAAGTCAAGCTTAATGCCCTTCTCCTGTCAGCAGGTAGAATATTAAACAATTTTGGCCCAACATTGGTGTGACAATGTAGGCAGTGTAATTCAGTGTACAGTTAGCTCTCGTAAAATCTTAATGCAGACAAATGCGCAGAATGTGACGTCTCGGATGGAGTGTCAGCGTAGTGTATGGGGAGAGTGATAGTTGAGTGATAAGGGACGGAGGGGAAAGTGAGGAGGGGAAGGGAATACAGCCTACGTCCCACCGTCAAACTTTTGCTCAAATACTTTTTGTCAAATTAACAATTTTCTTACATAATTTTTAACTCACACGGCGAACACTTTCGTCAAGTATAAGCATAATTATATTCCGCAGTTGCGGAATCTCTCACCAGCTGTCGCTACAGTGCACCTTCACTTGCTTCTGCGAGATATGGGAAACGTATAAAAGTATGTGCAATGGATCATGGAAGAAGCCAAAGCAGGATATTCACTTCCTCCTTTATTTGTCCTCAGAAATACCTTCTGGCATATCTGTTACGATATTTCGGAGAGTTTAATCTTGTGACGGAACACAGATTTAATTTGCAATTAAACCGACTAATTAATTTAACCAACGCAAAATCACAATGTTTACAAGTGAGAGTGGAGAGCGGTATCATCTCCGTGATTAGTTCTTCGATCGAAAACTTGAGATTAATGGTTTTTGCCCGAACTTTATAATAAATTTCATTGAATTCCATTTTTTTCAAACTCTGCCTGTTACACGATGCTGAAACCCGTTTGGTCAAATGTTTTTCAAATATTTTTACCATGGGACCATGGCTCAAGTCTTTACCTTCAAGAGGGATTGGTTGGAAGAAGGGACTCTGTCGTCTCAATGCGTTTAATCACTTACCTACTATTTCTTTTCCGCGATATCACGTGCTAGAGATCTCACTTGGTCGTCAAATGTTAGGAATTCTACGTGATGTAGATTGAAGGTAAGCTCCGAATGTTGGACAAGGAGATCGAAACTAGTCGTATTAAATCTTTTATTCCTGGAAAACTGCAAGTGTTTTGTTTCTTTCATGATGGAACACTTCCACCACTTCACACCTGAATCTGTATTTTAAATTGCATTCTCATTTGGTGGTGAAAGATCGGTTTGTAAAAATGTGGTGTGCTCCATGTATTCTAACGCTGAGGACCAAATGACAATTGATGGAGGGATTTCAAATTTATTGCTCGACTGTGTGCCCTATGCTTTCGGTATTTGTCCCGCCATTGGTTGCCAACTGTCTCCAGAGACGGCGGACTGCCAATTCCCGTGAGTTGACTGCTTAGAGCAAACGAGAACTCAGGGTCTCATCCCTTTCATGCTCTAATTGGAGACAGCTCTCTCTGGGCCCGTTCCAATCGTAGTCTATGAGCTAATTCCCCTTTTGAGAAGCTTCTTCTCTTCGTTAGGGCCGAACTGAAGTTCGGAATCCTGTAATGAATCATAACAGCTCGAGATAAAGTGAGGATATTGCTTGTTATTGCGCTTGGAAATATAAATATTTTGTCCCTCAAATGCGCGAAAAATCACTCGTTGTATTTCACTGCAAGGAGTTGGTGCACTCGTGGTGTCTGTGGGAAAGAATAAGTCAAAGATAAGGAATTCAGAACTACTTTATTTAAAATGCATTATTCCAACAAATCTTGACTTGGTTACTAAACCGCGAATGAGTCTCGGGCATTATTTTATTTGGAAACGTATTTTATTTATCGTAAGGAAAAATAAGCGCACTTTCTTCCTTAATTATTTAGACTAACCTAGGTATCAGCAGCTATGTGCCAATTATGTCTTTATTGCCTTTGTACCAAATCCACCTGCATCATGCAAATGGCAGATACCTGTTAAATCTTAGATCGGTTGATACAATTTTAAATTGTTGAAATTGCTCTGAATTTTCGGTTGTATGAACTTAGTTAATTTTTTGTTCTGATGTTAGAACTTTCGACTTTTTCAGTATTCCTAAGGGCAGTTTATCGTTGTGCTTGAAGATATTACGATTTATGTTGCGAGTATTGCAATGAAAAATTTTATGTTCTTACCGTAGGATTTGGAATGATAATTATTCAACAGCAGAACCTTCCTCTTTTTCAGAGAGAAGTAATATTTATGCATGTAATCATTATGTCAGGAGAGATATAGTGGAGGAAAGAAGAAATAAAACTATGGCATTATTTCTGTCTAGAGTAAAACTTGGTTACAATGTACTTCGGATTAATTTTTCATCATCTAATTCATAGGTTCATCCCATGACATGCGTAGGTACATAGTATACTTGTGATGATGGCATTACTAAGCCTAAATGCCTCGTGACGTGTAACGTTTTAATAAAATAGTGCCATTCTGTAATGTGTATTATTACTTTATCATTCATTTAGTTTTCCTTAATTGTTCCATTTTGTGTACATTTTTCTCTCACCTCCTTCATTATTTCGCACGTAATTTTGCCTTTACGTCCACAGTTCTGCTTAATAATTTGAGCCATAATCCTTCATCCTTTGAAGTCATTCAGTTCTTTTGAGTCCCCATACATTTCCTAACTAGTTTAATTATTTCGATGGGCGAGAAACCTTATCTTCAAATACCTCTGTTGGAGATAAAACATCTCAATTATAAATTATTCCGGCTTATGTATTCTTGATTTATCTCGCGGTCCTGATTGTGATTCCCCCGCTGGAAGCTCCATCTCTCTTTAATATAGCCCCACCTACGCATCGAATTTCTTCCGTTTTCAATTTCAAGGGAAAATAATGATGAAAAAAGGAAATTACCCATAATTAGGGCTGAATGTGGATGAAAAATAGTGGGTAATAACTTTTAACCCATCTCAAACATTTTGATTTTCGTTTCACGTGATGGTTTACTGTTTCAACTAGAAATTAGAAGAACCTCATTGAGCATCTCCTTGCTGCAGACAAACTGTACCATTGTATGCGCTCTTTCTGCATTAAGTTTTCATTGCAACACTTATGCCTACAAATTTGCCTTACTACTGAATAAATATGGACATTTACTTAGCTCTAGCCTTTGGTATGAATTGGTAGTTGGTCACTGACAGACACTTACTTTCGAACTCTAGATCACTTTTAGGCAAATCAATAAGTTTCTAAACTTAAATATATTTTTTGAATTTATCTTACTTTCATTTTCTTAGATATGGCATTTCTAGAAGGCAAATATTGGTGAATCTCCCAAGGATATTTTTATTGTTACAATTTTTAAGGTAATGGTAGGGGTATGAAGTTCTTTAATACGAAGATTCGATATAAAGATACTGATGACTGCCGCAAATACGGCGATGAAATACGTAGAAATAAATTTTTTCCTCTCGTGGCAATTTCTACATGTATTTTGTTGCATAAAATTCAGTCAAATGAATACACAACACTTATTTTTATCTTCAAATGCCTCATTGTCCAATTAAGTCAGTAGGAAGTGAAAATGGCCAATTGCAAGCTGTTATTTTTATTTGAAGTTCATGCTGAAGGAAGGTTCAAATGCCATATGTTCATTCTCTACATTACTTGACTGGATGGATAGTCTTTCTCATAACTAGTGGGTTAAACACTTTTAATATAGTATTTTTATCGTAAAATGGGTAACATATGTACTACATATCATAGAGGACTTTTCCCGAAAGGTAGCAGGTAATGCTATCGCTTGCTTCTTTATTTTCTGTGAGGTTGTTTTTGCGACATAGTGGGGCACCTTAGTTAGCTTTTCGTTCCCCTGAAGATGAGGTAGTTCATCGAAACGTAGGTCGCAATTAATCTTTATCCAATGGAAAATTGCAATATCAATCTTCATCATGTTGACATTTCCCCATGCCACGTCTGATACTTCTCTTTTTGTCTTTATTCACTTATTACCATGGTATTCTATTTCAAGAGAAAGAGAGTAATGCGATCACCAGTAGGCGTCGACCACGGTAACTTTTTCTACCCGGGTAAACCCACCATGGTACACTCTTTACCCAAAGATGTTTTCTACCATCCTAATGCACGTTAAGAACAATGGTCACGTGATCAGGCTCCATCGTCTTCAAGTGACCGGTAGGTAATGAGAAACAAATATGGTTCGCGTTAAAGGTGATAAACTCCAGTTGTACCATGGTAATTTAAGGCAGGTGTGAATGCATATAGGACTCACCACCATTTTGTACAGTTCATAATATAACAATAAAAAGCTGGTAAGGACAACGGGGCATAACTGATTAGCTGTCCGCGAAGAAAGAAGTTCCGCTCATGATCGGAAGGCATACTTAATTGGCATTACGTTGATGGTTTGACTCCCTATCAAGATACTTAGATTTCCAATTTCAATATTTTTGATCTGCTTTGACCGCACGAAATATAAAATTGATATGTGTAAATTTCGTGGATCGGTATTTACAATGAGCTGATTTTCTAGATTTTGCTGGAGGGGCTGTTTATTTAATGCGTTTGTCATGAAGTGGAATGTAGTCAAATCACTTCGTATTAGTAATAATGATGGTATTTTCTGGAAACCGACCTTGGACTACCATTCAAGTCAGACTTACTTCTATTTCTACCGTTTACTCAACAGTAAATGTGCATAGGTAAAATATATATTAAATTCTTCATATTTTCGCTTACATAAGCCCTTGACTTGGGCTTCATCCATTTTCCCAAATTACACCACGATTCTCTTGCCTATAATCCCCCTTGCCCAAAGGCTTGTCATATGTGCGAGCCAGAAAAAAAAATTGTGGAACAACTTGAAAGTGATACTCTTCGCCAAAAGTCAGCAAGTCCCGAATCTGAAGTGCGTGGGTTTGGGGAGCAGAAAGTTAACTCGGTGGGGCGGGGGAGGGGGAAATTGAGACTTACGGCGAGAGGCTTGCGGTCGGTTTCCTTAAGTTCCAGCCATGAATCTTACATTTGAAAGTTCATACTTAATTGTGGCTCTTGTTGGGGAAAGAAAATTAAATGGTGGCGCACGTCATTTGCATGTGGTGGTGGAATATTAAGCCTGTTGACATCAAGGTTTGGTTCACTGCTAACCAGAGTAGTTTAGCATAAATGCTTATCCTCCCTTTTCCTTGTGATGTTTACACCACTGTTTGTCCCTCAACACGGAACAACAAGAAAGGCAGACAAGACTCTACTTGGGATATGTGAAAACATAATTATTGCCATAAGTTGCTTTGAAAAAGCAATGCTAGACAATGAAATATTTAAACAAGGAGTTTCAGGCTTAACTTTGTGGAACTCTCATTAAGAAAAGAAACTTTGGAGGAAGGAACCTTGAAAATGACGGTTACCCGTTGAATCCTGGGTCGGTATTGTGAATAAAAGTGTGGATTTATACTGTTTGAAGTTTCTTCTTTCATTCATAATGAAATATTTCTTAAATTAGAGGTAAATTCCTGTCGGTTTGTACAGACAGAATATTTCATGCATGGTGTACACAGATGTCAGAGGGAGATAACATAGCATATTTCTGAAGGTGAAGATGTGTTAGCCTTTGTCTAGAACTTTTTCTGGAGAGCTAATAAATATATGACAAAAATGCTAGGTTAAATAATTAGAAACGTCGAACCAAAATCGCATTAAAAATTATGACGCTTACGAAAACTGTAAATAGGTATTTGCACATTTTGTAATCAAATTTGCTACCGGCAATTGCTAGGTAATGGAATAATATTTTTTTTTAGTCACGAGAATTTTGATTTAGCGTGTTGGTTAGCGGTTAGGTTGGTCCAAAAAAATTACTTTCACCCTATTAAAATTGCTTTTTTTTAGGTATAAATCAAAATCTTTTCCAATTGCTACCTACGTTTTTAAAGCTATTGGCCACCGAAGAGAAGGCCAACTCTCTCATTTCATAGCACTCGCCGTTCAGTGAGACAAAGGAACATGGTTCAAGTCTGAGATTTCGGAGGGTGGAATGAATGTAGATAACTCGAGCCGAGGGAACCCATAGCTGGACTAGAGCTTAGAGACATGGGATAATATTATAGCTACTTGCCTCTTGAACGAACGTATAGTAAGCATGTACCTTGGATCACATGACTGTAGTCGAAGCGGTAGTCCGTCACAATGACTGATCAGCAATTTGCTTGCACCGGCCACAAGACCGATATATCGCACGGATACTGGGCGTAACTTGTTGAGTATACATATTTTCGAAGCGGCAATCGCATTGATGCGTTCCTTTTTTCCCGTTTCAAGCATTTCAGCTATTTGGTGCGCTCTGGATTGGGCCACGCAATGAGCATGAAATTAACCGCATCAAGCTTTTCACTGTAGATGCCGGTTTACGATTAGCGTCAACGTGAACTGTATCTTCAACCGGAAGTCCAACGTAATCCAACGAAGTGTGTGAAATTCACAGTAAAAAATCATTCGCCTGGACTGGGATTCGAGCCCAGATCCCCCGATTTCGCGCCGAGTGCTCTACCAGTGAAACTACCCAGGCGTCATCTATCACTGTGAATTTTATGGAGCTTCCATAAAATTCACAGTGATAGATAAAATTCACGCGAAATCGGGGGGTCTGGGTTCGAATCCCAGTCCAGGCGAGTGATTTTTTCACTGTGAATTTCACACAATTGTGTGACCACTAGCGGGTGACTCCGTTAAAGTTACTGCGCGGCCATTTCCGCAGTTCTTGGAAGTAATCCAACGAAGTCCAACGGTGCGTACAAAGCCGTTTACGATCGTTTGAGAGTATTTGCATTGCTCTGCGGCAGAGACAGGCGTTGATGTTGATCACCGCAGACGGAACATGATACCCCTTCACAGTTCGGCGGTTGAAAAACAAATGAAAGGTGGTAGGCGTCACAATATCACAGGCACAGAGGTACTTGCATGCTATCGGAAAAGAAACATTATTTAATTGTTGAGCTTTATTGGTGTGATCAAATGAATGAATTGGTTAAAAAAATAAGTTTGTGATTATTGTTTAAGGCTCATTTTATTGCAGTAGCTTTGCTTTAGCCTTATATGTTAAGCTAAATTTCAAACTCTCCATCTTTATCATAAGTTAATTGAAATAATCTGAAATAAAATCTCGCCATTGGATTCATACGTTATATGGTGTTTTAATCATATTATTTCTGCAAATGGAATAATTTGGTTTTTATTGAATGCGCCAGACGAGGTTATGCCGACAGTGACAAATGAGCAGCTCCTCTGTTCGCACATGAAGTAAACAATAGCCATGACATGAAAATGTCCACGCCATAATTGTGGCATCAAGAATGGACAACTTATAATTAAATTTAATATTTGTAAAATGGCCTATTTAGGTAATTATCAAATAGTGTTAAAATAACCTTAAGTTAGGCTATTTTTGTTGAATGCGAGATTAGTTTTTCTCATATCGTCATACATTAAACTCTAGAGTAACTAAAATATATAGTAGAATTAATAAGTATCGATAAAAAGAAGCCTTTAAGAAAACAGACGGTCTTGCTAGCCACCGAAGAAGGTTTCACTCTCGAAAGGTAGTAGTAGTAAAGGCTTTCCCACTTCTTGGCCGCGGCCACCGCCGAGGATTTCATTTGAGATGAATATTTATCGGAAGGTCAGCACTAGTCAGCCGCATTGAGTGGCCTGACGTCATGATTTCTAAAGACGTGCTCTCATAGACAGTTCCACCACTGTGCCTCTGCTGCCGAGCTATGAAGGTCAAGGCCATTGTATGTACATATACCTAGGCCTGTGCGATTATCAACAATAGTCGATATCGGTCAATTATAAGAATAATTGAAAATGTGGTCGATTAATTGACATCGAAATAGGGGTCAATTAAGTGTCATTGCTCAATTAGTTGGCATCAACCAATTAATTCAGAGGACTCAATTGGATCATGCTTTTCAAAGGCCTTCCTTTAACAATGAGAAGAATGAAATAATTAATTTGAAAAACAGCTAAATAGTTCAATCAGTTAGCTTTTATTCATTAATTAAAGGAATAGATTACTATTTGAAGACAGGCAGATGAGATTATCAGCGTGTTCATCTGGCAGACACTGGCGTGTGTCGATGGCAATATTCCCGCCGAGACTGTACCTCTCGGACGCAGTGCTAGTTGCCGGGATAGCTATCTAACTTCTGGAGGGAGGGAGGGGTAGATGATGGCCGTCACCACCGTCAATAATCGTCAAGTTATCGATTACCGGACAATAATTAAGAATTGAATAACAATTGAACAATAATTGACACTTGAAAAAAGTTGATAATCGAGTCGATTACCGTAATCGACATCGATGCGCTGAAATAATCGATCGATTGTAAAAATATTGGACTCGACGATTCAAATAATTGAATAATCGCACAGGCCTACATATACCTGTGTATATGGCCCTCAAGGGGCCTATGGAAGGCCCCCTAAAAGCCACATATGTGAATGTCAACCTTCAACTTCAAAGTTCGACCAGCACCAACTTTGACGTCCACAATTCACGTCAGCACAGCTCTTGGCTTGAATTTAGTTATTCATTTGTCAGCCTTGTCTTATTGAATTCCTTGCGTTTTCGAGGCTATCATGTCACTAAGAAGCAACTGATATTATTGTAACATTGAGCATATCTGCATAATTATTTCCATTCAATACGATTTATTCTCGTATATCGTAACCCCCGAAAATAACATGGATGTTTACATTAGTCTGTGCAGCCGAAGTAAGGAAGATGGGCGACGATTTCCGGATAAATTTTATAGCTGATTATGAATGGAAATTATGAACGTGACTCCAATTTACGGTCGATGTTTTAATTAGGCGCCAGTCTAACTGAGCTCAAGGAAGTAAACTACGGTCAATACTTGTGCAGTAGATGCGGTGACGTTATCATGAGATTTTAAACGGTGGATATTATGTAGTTTGAAAACAGTGCAAGTGTTTGTCGACGAGACAAAGGAATGCATGGTAACTGATATACTACTCGGATCTGCTTCCAGTATCACGATTTGCGGCGTGAGGAATAATAACTTTCGATTTTACATTTATTGCATCGGTATTCATTCATTCATTAGAGTAACCTACCGGTTAGAGGTAGGTTATGATGAAAGTCAGAGAATATCCAACACACTCTTATGTGCGCCGTGCCCTATCTACCTCTTGTATTTCTTTCTTCATCTCAGCATATGTCCTACCTTTCTTCATCCCGTCCATAAAACTTATTCTCTTTCTTTCCCTACCCCACTTGCCCAACATCCATCCCTCGCCCAAACCATCGCCCCTCATTACCCCTTCCAGCCACCTATCCTGCCTTCCCCTAATCTCATCCACAAGCTTCCTCTCCTCGCCTATCATGTCAAGCACTTCCTCATTTCTCTTCCTTTTGTCCAACGCACCTTTTCCATCCTCCTCCACACCCACATCTCGAACGCCTTCAGCCTATTTTCGTCTTCCTTTCTCAAGGTCCACGTTTCTGCCCCATACAACGCCACACACCATATCAAGCTCTTTACCAGCCTCATTTTACATCCTTACTTAAGGTCTCCGTCATCAGCTCCCTTCTATTATTGAACGCTTCCTTCGCTAGCGCTATTCTCCTCCTAATGTCTTTGCTACTGTGTCCTGTTTCCTCTAGCGTACTACCCAAGTATTTCAATTGTTCAACTTGCTCGAGTTTGTGACTTCCTACTCTTATCACCAGCCTCACTTTCTTTGTCCTAGAGATTCTAATTACTTTTTTTTCTTATGATTAATCTTCATCCCGTATTTCTCGCACTGCTTTTCCAATACAGCTACTAAAGTTTGCAATTCTTTCGATGACCGACTCACCAACGCCTGGTCGTCTGCGAATCTAACCGACTTTATCCTCTAGCCTCCTACTTTAATTCCCACATCTAGCTCAACCATGCCTCTCTTACCATTTCCTCAGCATAGATGTTTAAAAGCAAAGGCGACAACGTACACCCTTGCCTCACCCCGCGACCTATAACTACCTACCCTGATTCACCGTCAGCTACTCTCACCTGAGCCCTCGAAACGCCTTTTCGAAATCCACAAAGCAAGTGAAAGCATCCTGATTATACTCTGTTTCAATCTATAACTGTCCTCATTACCGCAATCGCGTCTCTGGTTACCCTACCCTTCCTGAACCCAAGTTGGTCATCGCGTAAATAGTAGTTTTCTCTGCTCTCCAATCTTCTATTTAGTATTTCAAGCAATACTTTTGCCGCATGCGAAATTAAACTGATTTTGCTATACTCCTCGCATTCTGATGCTTTCTTCTTCTTCGGGATAGGTATTAATACTGTTTTCACGAAATCCTCTGGTCATACTCCTTCCTCGTAGATCCTGCGAATAAGTTCGAAAAAGGATTGTCTCCCCTTACTGCCTAGATTCTTCAGTAGCTCCGAAGGTAGGTTATCGGTTTCCACGGCATCGATATTATCCCCTAAAATTAGTCTTCTAAAAATCTAAATGATGTTATTCGTATTTGTAAAACTTTATCGAAAATATTTTACGAACCTTTTCCGTATGTATTTCACGTTTTTTCTGCCTTCGCCGAAGCCCGTAGAGTTATACGAATCGTATCGACAGCTTCATTACTCTATAGTGTAACGGAATGGCCAATGCGAGAAGGGTCAGTGCGGTCGATGCGCGAAATGGAACGTAGGTACCCATGACCTCTCTCGTCTAATTGTTCAACTCAAGAAGTGATCTCAATAGCAATTGTTCTATGGTACTTTTGTTATAATTGAATGGATCGTAAACATGGACTCTGAGGAAACAGGATTGAAATAAGCGGCAGGCGTTTGAGATGTGGGTGTGGAGGAGAATGGAGGAAGTGCAATGGACGGAAAGGAAGACGAACTATCCTGGACATGGTGGGTGATCAGAGGGAAATGCTTGAGGAAATACCTAGCGGGATGGAGATTATGTGGCTCTAACAGGTAGTGAGGGGCGTGGGGTTGCTGAAGGCCGTGATAAGATGGAAGGATATTGATTAAGCGGGGAAGGGGGAAAAAAGAGAATTGGTTTTGTGGACGAGATGAAGAGAGGTCGGACGTATGTTCAGGTGAAGAATGAAATCGTGTAAGGAGATTGGGGCCTGTGCCTATACAAGTATAGAGCAGGGTTTCCCAAACTTAGTTGACAATCATTTCGCAAAAACCTGGAGTGGCTTTATTCGTATGCTGTAATTTAAACTGCTGGAATGCTGGAAAAATGCTGGAATTTTTCTGAATAAACTAGGTGTGCCGTTAAAATTTCAGAACTCACGAATTGTTCCATCCAAAAGTTTGGGAAACCTTGGATTACAGCGCCATGTTCTCATCCATTTAAATCTACATTTAACCGGTAGATTACCAAAGTGGTTATTTTGGTTTATTGAATATTAGTGTTAGTGTCTTAGAAATTTGTTTTATAAAAATAAACTATGTGTGCCGTTAAAATTTCAGGACTTACAAAGTGTTCCATCGCAGGAAAGATTTGGGAAACTATGGATTACAGTGTCATGATCTCTTCCATTTAAGCATATATTTAACCGTTAGATTATTAGACCCAAGTGGTTATTTTGATTTATTTTTATATTAGTGTTAGATTCTTCTTAATTTGTTTTATATTTAGTCATTAAAATTGACCGCTTATGTATATATATCGCTAATCTCAAATTGTGAGTTGTGTATGTTGCGCCTCAATTTTCTTTCGTTGGTTGTATAAAGCCTTACAATGTAAATATTCTATGTATCTTATGTCGCAGTGCATCTCGGCATATATGTGCTACAAC
This sequence comes from Pyrrhosoma nymphula, assembly GCA_963573305.1. Taxonomy (NCBI): domain Eukaryota; kingdom Metazoa; phylum Arthropoda; class Insecta; order Odonata; family Coenagrionidae; genus Pyrrhosoma; species Pyrrhosoma nymphula. Next base: position 101,491,846 of record OY754335.1, on the reverse strand, counting down.
GGACACGGTACTTGAAAAACGGCTGTTCATGTATTTCTGGTTCCTCCCGCAGAACACGTGGCGATGCAGTATTTGTCGTCGACGACGGGCCAGCCGGCGGTCGGGGCTCGTAGCCCTCCCGCCACAGCTTGCACCCGGCGTGCCGCTCGTGGCGCTAACCAGGAAGGCGTCCGTGGCCGCCGGAGCTTCCCCTCAACTTGCTTCCCAAGCAGCCAAAGGTAAGACTACTGGAACACTGGGAATCCACTCCCATATTGCCTTGAAATGTTGAATCACTTCCTCAGCACCCGATAATGGAACTTATCCAACCTTTTAGGTGTCGTTACATGGCGTCGATTGTTACTACACTTGCCTAAACCGTAAAAAAATGACCAAGGGTCTATTACGACAGCGTTAAATCGTTATCCATCGAGTGGTATGAGACCAAATTTTGTCACATTTCGTATTGCGCCGCCTTCGACTTGAAGATATGGCCATCGCTTACGGGGAAAATGTGGCAACAATCAACGTTATACCACTTGACGGTGTGGCAACAGCAGACCTCTTATCATTCGATACCCAAAGAACGAAAATTTCTGCAATATTTACTCTGAACGATTGTAATATGACGCCACCCAAGAACGACCAGACGTATCTAACGGGGTATAAATGTGATATCGTTCTTAATTATCTTTAATTCAGATTTATTACCGTTCTTATTTTGTTTTTAATTGAGAAAAACTTGTATTCTCCCGTGAAAAGTAAAGTGTCACTTCAATATGGCTCTGACCTCGGGTCTAGCTGCTTAAAAATATTCTTAAATTCGCAATTTAACATCTTTGTGTTCGTGTTAACTGTTGTAGTCATTAATATATCGGCCTCCGATGGTGCTTTGCCTCTTGAGATAAGCTCTCATTGGCCACGTTTAACCTGCAGTGAAAAAACGTTTATTTAAACGTGACAACGTCCAGACTTTGTGTGCGTAGTACGGTTTCAATAAAAACTGATTATAATAATAACTTATCATTGCTTTTGATATAAATAAAAAAACAATATTCGCATTAACCGCAGACTTTCCAGATATTAAGTACAAAAATGAGAAATTTTCAGATCCATCGCCGTCCCGCTGAAATGGCATATGTGATGTATGGCCGATTAGCAATGCCTTATAATCGATCGCTTCTGTAATTTTACTTTTCTTATTCCTTTTGCGATTCAAGAAGCACGTAAAAGTATGGTTAAGTAAGCTAGTATAAATGTATGCATTTCATTATTCCAGTGGCTTTGCTCTTTAAAACATTGCTTGCAAAGTCTACCGGATGGTTCTAGGACTGTTTTTTTCCCCTCATTATTCCATAGTGATTTATAACAAAACCTTTCGCTTAAAAGAAGTATTCTGTTTTTTCTCATGACAGTTTGTTTTTAAAATACATTTCCGCATAATATGTTTTAAACTATTAAAACGCAATTTCTTCCCAAAATCATCCTATTCCATGAGTTGGGTTGATGTAAACCATAACAACTTTCATTATATCAAACTGGTTATTAATTAGAAATTAGTTTAAAGCTAAAAAAAGATAATCCATAGTCGTTTCAAGATTTGCCGGATCAGTTCTCATTTCTTTCTCATTGTGGAACTCCGTTTCCCATCTCGAGTGAATAGACTTGAGATTTAGAAAAATAATGTCTTGGGTCAGTGAGGTCTTGCGATTTTAGTGATTTGTATTCTTTAGCATTCACTGTACGTTCTGTTGTGCTACTCGAATACAATTTTCTTTAAAAACCTCTCACATGAATCCACTGTGGTTTTCTTTGGAATCAAGTCGTCGTCACGGGATACGGAAATGCATGTGCTCTCTTGGGTATTACCATATAGTATCTATGGTATTACATTCTGTCTTCTAAATTCTGACTTGTACGCCTCATATTGTTCGAGCGGTTATTTCCTCTCCATCCTCTAGTAAATTAGTGTGCTGAGATTACACGGGGATATGAGAGCTTTTATTAGTTGAATGGTAACGATTTGCGTCCATCCGTGCGAATTACTTTCAGAAACATAAGTTTTATATTCCGTCATGAAAAGTGACAACTTCCCAGAATTTAAGCCTGAATCGTTTGCGTGAATAGAAGTTTTAAGGATATTTCCATCCATGTATATTTGTTTGTGACACATTAGAAGATTGAATGTTAGGGCATCGATTAAGGCCACCCTAGTTAAGCGATCTGATGTATTTAGTTCTCTTAAAACAACTGTTCGTTGTATCATTATTAACCTTCTTGGAGTACCAGCCAGCGAAATATCACGCATACACGATTTTGTCATGGTATGTGAGAAAAAAATACCATGAAAAAAGCTGCAATTATAAAAACAACTGCCCCAGAAATATAGCAGTGAAATTCTTATGCATCAAGTGTTTTATTGTTTCTTGGTTTATGATTGTTTACTTCCCTCTCGTGTTTCATTCTGGTTGTTGAACTCAGCTTTTACCTTGTGGAACAGGACCTCTATAAGGCTGCCCAAAGCTAACTAATTATTAGAGGATATTTCCGAATACTCTCACAATTAGTCATTTTCTGAATAGTCTCTATCGATTGCGATAATGCAGAGTTAAGACGTAGGTCTAAGTGCTCAGTATCCATAAAAATCTATCAGTTGGGCAATCTGAAATGAAACAATGATGGTATAACTCAGTGTCCTCTGCTTTCATAATGTTTGCAAATTTTATTTTTTAACTGAGACTCTATTTTCCTCTATTAAAACCGCAATTTGATCACCCGACTTTTAATGATGTTTTTGTGAAAGGCCTAATTTTGCACCGTCACTCTTATTGTTTGCTCACGTATGCTAATGCATCATGCACAAGACAGAATGACTTAATCATTTAATTTCATGAATTAAGGCCTTTGTTTAGCACTAGACATCTACAACTCACTCGAACTGCTGACACTTTGAGCTGGGATTTAAAAAACTCACGAACATACGGGTGTCACCAGTACTTTCATAATCGTTAGCCACAATTGTGAAAATAAGAGTAATTCAAATGGTATTTATTCTTGACCTCTTTTTATATATGGTGCAAATGTCATGAGGTCAAATAATATATTTTTTTTAACTTTTGCCGACGTTTCGGATTTTTATTTAACCATCTTCAGGGCTATAAACAAATTATACATTATGTTAAATGTTTTACAATTCTTTTTTTTATTACATAATGGTTAATTTACAGTCATTAAATATAAAAATAGATAGACGTATACATTCAAGATTGTTACCTTTCTAGTTTGGTGCTGTTGTTGTTTACAATTTTAATTTGGCTGCTTGGATCCATTTCTTTGTTGAAAAGTAATGTTATTTATTAAATTATTATACATTTTCTGTATAATATTATAAATAATGTCTGTTCTTTTATTACAACTTTTTTTATTTCTGGATATATGGTACATTTCTTTGAATAGTCTTTTTGATAAATTTGGTTCTGAGTCTAAATATTTGGCTTCTTCGAAATTAAATGAGTGACTACTTATAATTGCATGATAAATTATGCATAGTTTCATAATCAGTCTATAGAAAAATCCGAAACGTCGGCAAAAGTTAAAAAAAATATATTATTTGACCTAAACTCATGACATTTGCACTATAAATAAGAGTAATGTGTTCAAATCTCACTTGTAACTGAGAAATCCCTTGTATTTGAAAGGTATGTACATGGATACATTTCGTCATCTACCATGTAATAATTTTCAAAATCCTTTCAATGCCTATCTCTCTTTGCTTAGCTCTTATTTGGTTATTCATGAATTATGTCCCTGGAAACAACTTCAGTCGCGCATTGCATAATTCTCACCCCGCTTTACAAAATATTCTCCGGAGCGTGATGGAAATACAAGGCAATGAATATGCATGGCGGTGTGAGTGAGAAATTGGATCAGCATGTTAAAATCGCAGAATGAAGAACGGTATGCCGTTTAGAGCGTCGGCAGTGAAACTTCCGCGCCGTTGAAAGTCGGCTGCGGAACGCCGGTCGTAAATGCGAGAGTATCTGGTGGAGGACGTTTATATTATGGCGCCGCTCCAATCGGAATGAGAAAAACGGCTTGTTGCTCAGATTCCATCTGCTTTACGAGAAACAATTGAGACCTGCCACCAGATTGTAAAATGAGGTTTTTCATGGAACATAAATGATTCGTATTCTTCCCGTTGTGATCGTAATCGGCCCTTGTTCCGGAAGGCATCGTTTGATCTAATTTTGCGGTCATAGTTTCATAATCAGTCTATAGAAAACCTTCCACGGAAATAAAATGGTAATCCGAATGTTCTTGCGGTGAGGATATCTTATTTCATAAAAATTATAAATTACTGTTTTAATAACAATACCTGGTAAACAAATTATGTTTTCTGATTATACAACAGAATAATGGTAGTGCACAAAAACATGAAATGAAAATTTTAAACATTCGCGGTGTTTTGATGGCAAGATTAATAAATGTTTATATCGGAACAGACAGGTGAGATTGCGACAGGGAAAGAGATGAAGGCTGCCGCTCAGCGCTGTCTACGTTCAAGGGCGCAGTTACAGGTCGTAGAAATAGCTATCGTTATCGTCAGCAGGAAACTATACAATCCGCATCATAGAATATAGGCTTGTGTGTACAAATTTTTGTGGTATATCTCTGAGGAAACATTCAAACAGCGTAAAAAATTTAATTGTTTCAAAAAGCAACAATCACGGGTCTTTTTCGTGAAGAAATAGATGTGCACCCGCAAGCACTTTTTTATTCAAGCTGGGAACATGAAATTATATTCTTCAAATGCTTTTAATTCCTTTGTTTTGTAAATAATGACCAATCAACCAGCCCACAAGAGTCTACAATCACCAATATGATACGAAATATAAATAAGACTTAGATGCACCTTTGGTTGAACAGAAAAATAAAACTAAACTTAATTGTACCGGCACCGAATTTTTATAGTCAAAGACATCCGAAGGTATCAGGAAGGATATTCCCGAAAATTCTCCCGAGAAGTGACCATGGAAGACATCTTTCACCAGCTTCTCATTTCCTCAGATCCGTATATTTCCAGCCTCAGAAAACGTCCTAAAAGGAAGTTTATTTAGGAAGTTTAGATACTTGCCAGAAGAGGTTTTGGCTCCACTGAAAGAACCCGAAGTATGTGAGAGCGAAGCTGAAGGACGGAGAGACAGTGAGTGTGATTTAGATTTTAGTGACTCCGATTAATTTAATCGTCATTATAAACTCATGAGTTATTCAATTGATGAGTGACATCTGTATGTATCTGGCATCTGTAGATAAGGTATCTGACTAATTTTTCTGAGATTTTTATTTCATTTTACTAAAACTAAATATCATAGAAAGAGTGCTGCTTCTTTCACTAAGTGCGAAATTGGATTCCATTATCTTGAACTTTTACGTGTGTTTCATGAATTTTTATTTGCAAACATGTGTTTATTCTAATAGTTTACTATACTTCTGTATTTACACATGACATTTTTCATTACTTGATCATATTTCATCACTCTGTTCCATTATTTTTGTTAATAATTTTTGAAAGGTTTGTTTACAATTTTCCATGTTTAAGCTATAGTATACACTTTTATGTGTTCACAATTTCGGAGAGTAAATCTAAGTATCCAAACTACATACGTATTAATTGTTCGTTTTTACCGGAAACCTCATAGAGAAGAGATTGGCTCGGATCCGACCCGACAATACCTTTTGTTGCGTCTCACACCGCGTATCGCACGAGAGTTAAAGTAAGTTTTATGCCAATTTTTAAGTATACCATAAAAAATTATCGATGATCTTATGTATTATCACACTTTTCGGTCACAATTTGTCAGTTTCTCGAATCGGTAAATGTTTTTGTGGACGTAGGTACCATTTTGGGGTTTTGGCCAGGAATTTCGGAAAATTCGCCACTGTGCGCCGCTTCACTCCCCTTCTTCCCACTCCCATTTACCCCTCCCTCTCCGCCCCTCCCTTAGCCTTCCACTTTTTCCCCCACTCCCTAATGCCTTGTTGGAAACCTATATATGCATGACCTTAACCGAAGAACCCTACACATGATTATGCCACAGCGTGGTGAAACGCATCGTGCCAAAGAAATAAATCTGTGGAAGATTACCGAGTGTTTTTATTCATTATGAATATCGAGAACTTCCACCTTATCCAGCCTGAAACAGTTATATTTACTGGTCTAAGAGTTGGCTGCCCGTTATTTATGCCCGTCATTCAATGCACTCGTGTGCCCTCTCATTGTTACTTACTCTCGTTCTTTATCACTCTGTTTCTCTCCCACTCTGCAGCTGCGGCGGCCTCCGGCATCCGATTGGGGATCCCGGGTGCGGGCGAGACGCTGAGACGTCGCCACTCCGATGTGCGGTTATCAATACCACCCCAGGGTGGTACCGCCGAGACCAATGGTGAGGAAGTTTAATAAACGTTTTCACAGAGCACATGTAGATTAGCTAAAACTACAGTCATAACTTGGAATTTGAAACTGCACAATGTCACTTTCAAAACTGCATGTATGCAAAGTTACATCCAGAATGCTACGTTGTCAATATCTTTTCATAATACTCGAGTTGCTCGCGATTGAACTTTCCGTGAAATGTTTCCCAATATCGGTCGTAGAAATGTTGTGGTGGTTCCACCGCGAATGCATAAGTCAAAACAAATGGAATACTCCACCTTTTCCTTTTAAAAACCCTGCTTTTGATGAATACGTGCATTACATATCGAAAAACAAATTTAAGATTTAAAATATACAGATTATGTCACTGACATGTTTTAATGAGGACTTTTTTCCAGCTAAAGACTGCAGCGCTATTTCTATGGCACAACTGCATACTGATTTCAATTATCGCAGTTGTTCGCTAGTAACTCACTGAATAAGGTGGAAAGATGCTTATATTTTATTTTTATTAAGCTTTTCGGGATTATTCCCTTCTTGTAAACAGTTACCCCCAAAAATGGAATTGTTATTAAATGGAAAAATATTATTTCACCCCGTGTGTCTCCCGTTCTCTCATTGAACACCATGTAATTTCAAGTTATATTTGACAGAATAGCTTGGAAAGGTAGGTAACATATTGTTGCTCATATCAAACGGTGGGCAGTTTTAATTGGGCAGTTTCTTCAAATAGCATTTAGTGATGTTTTGTTTTTAGTAATTACTGTATTGTATAGGTAATCTAAAAGTGTATTTGTTTAGCTGTTTAGCTACAAATAATATCTAATTCCGGATGGATGGTGGATCTACCATATACTTGTTCCTCACGAAGATGCCTCGTCTAATTTAGGACGATGTATGAAATAGAGCTGTTTCCAGTTACGGAAAATCGTTTAATACGACTGCCTTCGGGAGACGCCCTGTCAGTTTTTGCGTCCCTTAGTGGATAAAACATGAAGCAAAATAAACAGTTAAACAGTAAAATCAGACAGTGCCTTCGAGCATGCATTTAAAATTAGGCGCAGACCATGAAGGCGATGAATTGCTCATAGTGGTGTCAGAGTCAGCCGATTGTAGCGGCATCAGGCTAGGTTATATTTGTGGCGTGTGCATGCCCGGTTGCCTTTAGAAATATCCTAAAAATTAAGCACTCTCAGGGATTTGGGATTGTGGCGGGGAAGCTATCATAAAATTTCGCTTTACTGCGCAGAAACTTATTTCCAGCAGAAAAGAAACAGGTGGTTTTTCGTTCCAATGTCGCGTATTTACGAGGCGAACATGCGAAAATTGGCCATTTTTTTTTCTTTTGGACACCCGTACTTAGTCCCTTGAAAAACCTGGGAAGTAAGTCATTTTACCTAGAAGCACCACTTCAATGTAAGGCTTTCAGTGTTTTTTACCTGAATTACCAGTCTTGCACCTCCGAGTTTCTGTAGGAACAACTTTCTCCGATGAGGCCGTATCTAACCTTACGTTATCTATTCCTACTACGTAAAAGTAAAAAAACAGCATAGTGAGCAATGTAACTGTTATCCCCAAAAATTTCAATGATTATTATAAATGTTCACAACTGTCTAAGATGCAATAACCCTTAAAGTTTTATGAGGAGTAAATTAGCACGTTTTACGAACGATTTGTGAAGTTTGAGACATGAAATTTCATAAAACACCCTCACGGAAGGTTTTATCGTGAGCAACTGGGATATACATTTGAAAACATTGCCAACATTGGGTTTTGTCCAAAGAGTGTCAAAATATTTCACATCGACAACAGTACTGAGAATTCTATACTATTCCTTGATTAGATATAAGTAAGAAAATGCCTCTATTGTTTGGTATCCTTATTCAGTCAAATATGTACAATATATAGAAAATGTACAGAAAAGATTTATTTGTTATGTGTACTATTCCCATAATAACATTTACCCGATGTTCTAAAATTATATAAGTTACGTTTTTTTATAGTAAATGTACTAATATGAAAGCTTAAAGAAAAGAAGAACGAAAAATATTGTATTTTTTTGACCTAATCAATACTAGGGAAAATACTAACCTAGTGAGCTAAACTAATTTTTTAGTACCAAAACATAATGTAAGACCAGAAAGGGCATTTTATTTAAACAATGTAAAAACAAAATATTGTGAAAACTCAACATTATACAGATTGTGCCAAATCTTTAACAAACATTGCCATGAACTTGATTTTTTTTTTTTTAAAGAAGCCACTTCTGTTCTCAGCTAAACAAAATTGCTTTCTAAATCATGTTGTAAACACTTCTCTTTCTATACATATGCATGTGTTACGTTTTTATTGTCTGTAATATGTGATGATGTTTGCCCTTTATTTTTTTGCTGGGCGAACTTGAAGCATAATAAATAACAAACTGCTTAACTTAGTATCATTCTTTAACATCATATGAAAACTCTACAATATAAAAAATACTAACCCAAATGCAGTAGATACTTTCGTAACGACTACTAGTCAATCAGCTGCGCTGAGGTTTTCTGTTTTTTCGCATCTCACGTAATGTCTCCCATGAAGCCAGTGCTCTGAGAGTGATGCAACTTTTCAGGTGGCGCTACTCCCACTGCGCCCGCTTCTTCTTTGGATCTTCCACCTCGGTCACCAGATATGCGCCGCCATTCAGATGTTTCCCCCGCCTCCTTACGGGACCTGGAAAAGGTAATGTGTCTGCGTGTCCTTAAAAAAAACCATTCGCGAAAATCTCTCGAAAAGCATTTCTTGATTCCGAGCATCTCTATTGTATGAGCCGTTTACAGGATTGGTAAGGTTTGTCTTATCTTCAATTCAAGATCCTAATAGGATCCAAACTGTTTTGTAAATGATAAGTTTAACTTAGTGTTTCAACATAGATTTATTACAACAAGAAGACCTAGGTTTCGACGAAGCACGTCATCATCAGGATGATTGTTGTACTATTGTATATTGTATCACCGGATGATGACGAGCTTCGTCGAAACCTAGGTCGTCTTACTGTAATAATTCTATGTGGAAAAACTAAGTTATACTTATAATTTAGAATGCTAAGCAAATTCCACGAAGTCACGCCCGAGACAATGGAATATCCAAAATATTTGATGATTTACTCTCCCTATTCTGAATTTGTTTTAGTACATATACTATTATTCAATCAATAATGTTGTAATCCATTTTTAAATTTTTGGTATTCCCTGAAAACAGCTTGTTAAATCCAAATAGTTGTTTCTAACCATGTTCTTGATTTTCCCCAATTTTACAATGTTATAGCGAGTAACGATTGAAGAAAATTTAATAAAACGATATGTTTACGTAATTTTCTCGTCCTACCAAAAGAAATTATCTAGAAATTTAATTATTTTCTTTCACAAATATCAATCTTTACAAATTAATTTCTGGATTAATTGCATGATCAAATTTTTGCATCGCGTCCTTTATTATTCCAGTTTTTCACACAAGCAGCCTTTTGCATATCTTTATTATTTTCTCTAAATATTTTCATTTTGCAATGTTTTATATCTCCAAAATAATGTTATGTTTTTCTTAAAATATATTTTTAACTAAAATTTCATTTATGAATTTATATTTGGTTCAAAATTCCATTAGTTCATTAGTTCCATCAGGTTTTCAAAATAATTCCTTTTCATCGAGTCTCTGCAAGCATCAATCAAGTTTAGAGTGTGCGATACTCTGTCTAATTGTGAGATCTTTATGAACTTTTATATAACTGCGAAATTCCACGGGGGAAAATTTTATATGCTGCTAGCTGGAAAGTAAAATTCAGCATATAGTTTCTCTTGTTATGGCTGAAGTGGCTGACCTTACAGAGTAGACGCAAGTTTTCCTTAAACTGTACTTTACTCTAAGCTTTTCATTTACTATAGTTAATACTTCAATAATGTGGGTGTCATTTTCGTGAAAATAAAAAAACGCATTTTATCAGTCGACTCTACTAGAAGTAATATAGCCGTCTTCCTTGATTTTCACTAGGAGTGGCCCTGGGTGGATCAAGGTTTTGGGGCATATTCAGGAATGAAAAATTATTTTGTGTATATTGGGATAAAACAACTATAAAATTCAATAGCTAACGCGAACGCAGACTGATGAAAAGTCATGAATTTATTCTGGAAAGCTATAGAAATAACAATTCGATAGAGTTAATTCCGTTTTACATTATTGACTTTAAGAGACTTAAAATTACGTGTATTCGACCATGTACCCTAGTTATTGGCGATAATTGTATTGCAATGAGTAATTACGCAACTGTAGTGGAGTCCCTATTACTCGGTCTCACTTTAACCTTATGTTGCTTTATCAGATCTCATTTTCTCCCGAGGGTGAATCTTAGGAGTTACTTGATGTTTATATAGTTAATTGTTGCTAAGATGATCATAATTATCTTCAATACATTCTGTGTTGCTCCCAAGTTAATATACACACGTACACCTGCATTAGAAATCACCATGCACTATTTCATTCGGTTGTCAGCTCTGAAATGATATTTTATTTCTGTTCATGAATTTGTTGGTAAAGCGTTTATTCAACCTAGGGTTCCATCCCGATATTATATGAATTCCGTCTAAAAATATTTTTCATTATATATTATTAGCACCTCAGCCATGATGATGAAAGTCAAGTGATATTTTTTCTAGAATTTAATCGTTGTAGAGAGAGTATGGTTTCCCTCTTTACCAATCCCTCACCCCTAAATGTCTTTGTTAGCGTGAAGTAATTAGATATCCTCCAACTTTTTCAGAAACTGGCGCCGTCTATGTCAAGGCAAAAACTGCGGCCTTCCACTGGAGGAAGCGTCGACGAGAAGTGTCTTACCAACACGGTGGCGGACAGGCCAGAGCCGAGGCAACAAACTCCTGCGGAAGTAAGGGATTTTTGTCCTAACTTGTTTTATAAAAATCTGAGTCCGCGACGCTACTGTAGTTTTTTACTGCATACAAACTCTTGTTGTGCATCGGTGATGTGCTTCAGTTGAATTGAATTAACTAATTGAAACAAAGAAATGAAATAAATATCCTATTTCTATATTGCTTGCACTCTTGGTAGCAGGAGCTGACTCGGCATATTGCTTTGAGTTTTTGAGGCTCCAAAATTTTCTGGAACGTTCTGTGGTTGACAGTCTGGGATTTTTGGATTCAAAAGTCAATGTCCTTTCATTAAGTAACCTTTTTCTGTTTATATTCACTCCCTCACATTGGTATGCAAACCTTCATCCTGAAATGCACAAATTTTTCAATATTTTTCAAACTAATTCTATCAATATTTAAATGTTATCGTGTTCATTTTGTTTCGTGGTTCAATCGATGAGAATTATATTAAACTCTGTTAAATGAATCTTTTTGTGAACTCCTCACACGATTTCACGCCCATCTAATCGATTGCACGCTGGGGGTGACTCGTGATTTTATACCCATTTTTGGCGGCCATCTTCTTTTGTGTGATGACGTCATGAATTCCAAGATGATCGTTTATTTCGTTTTTTTTAATACCTCTAGATTTTAATGACACATAACTCGTATGAACATCTCTTATACTTTCCGTGTTGCCATAACATTTTTGTGCATCTCTGCCGCCAGTCATTGTTATCCTTTTCAGCCGATTTATCCAGTCATCCTAGTCGATTTATAAGACGTTTTAAGTCCAAGTTCCCTCGAGAATAAGGCTTCCTGGTGCAAGGGGTTGTGTTTGAATCGCTCGAGGTAATTCTGATCATGTAACCTAGGAGTCACATGATACAATCACGAAGAGTTCGAGATTTATCTGCATTTGATCCAATTGTAAAAGAATCTTGTGCAGCCTTCCCGATCGATTTTTTTTCTCACGGGAAAATTGTTGATATCTCGATTAGAGTTGCAATGATCAACATATCATGCGCTTAATGGAATGTTGCGCCAAAAATATATTTATAATGTTCGTTCCAATAGTAAGGTTATACCATAACCTTACGGCTCTTATTATGCATTCATATTTTCAAGAATAACTCTTCCTCTAGTTGCTGATTTATTTGTTATGATTACGGGTTCCGCGTGATGACACCGCGGTGCTCGCAACTTCCGAAAATTTCAAGATTCGTGACAAGTACCTACTTGTAGACACGATCGGGCTTCCAAGTGGAGTCAGACATCGTAGTCGACTCGATATAAATCGATCAAATATGAGTCAACTCCTGTGTGTATCCGGGGCTTAAGCGGCGTACACACACAAGATTTGACTCCTATACGAGTCCACTTGGAAGGTGAACTTGGATGTGTATCATACCTACTCCTATAGAAGTTCGCCATTGATAGTGGCGGAATTCGACACTTGGACGGAGTAGCTGCCATCCTAGTTGTGGATCCAAGTGGAGTCGACTCGATATAAATCGATCAGATAGGAGTCATCAACCACTGTGTGTAATCGCCGCTTTAAGTTATCCATCCGAATGTTTTAAACGCACCGACATCTCGATCCGTTCTTCGTTGTCATTACAACGTGAGTCAAAAGTTGCGTGATCGGGATTACGTGATCGAACGATTCACACACAACCCCCGGGAGGATTTTATTCTCGTGGAAATTCTGCCGGAGAAATCTTCGCTGATCCTTTTGGTTGGTTCGTTCACAGAGCAGCGCGTCGGAGGAGGAGAGACGTCATCGTGCGAGGAGGCGGCATTCCCGCGCCGTCCCCAGGCAACGAAGCTGCGACGAGGAGGACGGATCGCTCCTCGTTCAGGTAAGGATTGCGTCTTGCTCGCAAACGATACCTCAGTCCTCGCCCCCGAATCCATCGGCATCCAGGGGGATTATCTTGTAATCTTACCTTTTTAATGACTCTTTGCTGGAGGGTGGGAAACCCGTTTTGCTCTCTTAATGATCGGCTCACGACCGGTCAAGTTCCGATGGTGGCTCCATTTCACGTTCCTTACGACAGGTAAGATGGAACTAATGTAATGCGGAGGCAAATGAAACGGATCAAGAGTCAAAAGAGTGGGTGAATCAAATAAAAGACCTGCATATCACCACTTAAAGAGCCGAAGATGGCCTCGCCGTAAGGGTGGCGGAGTGGAACTACGAAAAATTACGTAATTTTTCGTATTTTATCACGTATTCTAACTTAAGTGAGATTTCAAAATAACCCCCCAAGGCGCTTTCTGCTCTCCTCACGAGGGCTTTCAAAAGGGCCTCAAGGTACCTGCGCTTCAAAATTTTGTTTCCAGGAGAGATAAAATGCCCCGAACTAGACAAATTCTGAGGAAGTCGGGACTAGCCATGCTATAGCCTTCTAAGGAGTCACCCTCAAGTGCACTCGAGTGCGATATTCCACTGAGGAAAAATCATTCGCCTTAACCGGGATTCGATTCCGGATCCCTCGATTTCACGCCGAGTGCATTAGCCAGTTAAGTTACCGAGTAGTTTTCCTCCACTCTGGATTTTTGAGGGCTTTATAGGAATATCGCTCTAATGTGCACTTGCGGGTGACTCCGTAAAAGCTTATACCGTGGCTAGTCCAGGCATCCTCAAACTTTGTCAAAAAGAGCGAACACCTCACTGTATTCCATGTTTGGTTTTATCCACGTGGACTGTGGTACACGCCTTGGACTGCTCCAGTTGTATCATGTGTCCGGCAGTCCAGAACAACTTGCTTCTATAAAGCCTTCAAAAATCCACAGGAGAGAAGGACGCCATGGTAACTTAAATGGGCACGAAATCGAGGAATCCGGGTTCGAATCACGGTCAAGGTGAATGATTTTTTTCTCTGTGACATATCGCGCCCCGAACTAGATTATTATTAGAGGAGATCTACCGGTAATGGTAGGTTTAGATGGAAGTGGGAACACCAACATTTATCTTTTAGGGCCACAGACCCCTGTCTCCTTCCATTCTCCACCCTGGGGTACGTCCTACCTATCTTCACCCCATCCATAAAGCCTAATCCTCCTATCTCCCCTCACTATCTACCTCTTTCAACCACCTCCTCTGTCTCCTCCTAAACTCCTCCATTAGTATCCTCTCCCCACCTTACATGCCGTACCCTTCCTCGTTTTTTATCCTTTCTGTTCATCGCACTTTTTCCATTCGCTTGCGTACCCATACATGAAACGCCTGGAGCCTATCTCATCCTCTTTCCTCAGAGTTTGCTTTTCTGCACCATCTATGTACGAAATGCCCTTGTCACTCACTCACTGACTCAGGAACGCTACGCTGTAAGATGGAGCTACAGACACAATTTAAAATGCCGTTATGAGATGGAACCACAGTCACCTAGGTTTTAAAATTCCGTTATTAGTTGAAGCCACAGTCACTTAAATTTTAAAATGCCGTTATTCAACTCAGAGGATAAGAAAGAAATGCTAGGGGTAGAAAGGGCACTGCACGTGTAAGAGTCTGTTTCATTTTCTCTGACTTTCATCATAACTTACCTTTAACCGGAAGATTGTTCAGATGATAATGATGATGATGTTATTCAACTGATTGCTTGGACTTCAACTGCAAACAGCAGTATTCTCTCACGAAAAACTGTAATTTGCTCTCTTTCGCTCGAAAAATTTCTGCCATGTGTGTTTATGGAGCCCAAGCCCTAAGGCAAGGACCACTGCTCAACGATAATCAACAGTTCACACGTAATGTGAGAAATAAACGGAAAGAATGTAATTGTTTTAGTGTTGGGAATAAACTCATGATATCAACTGTCAGTTAATTTCAAAATCTTCCTAGAATAAGTGGGCGCCGCGGACGCCTTTTAAAATCTGGTACAAGACTAAATTCATATTTTGCCTCTTCGCCAGTCTTATCTTCACATTCTTGCGCAACACCCCTATCATTAGCTTTCTCCTGTTGGCGAAAGCCTCTGACGCTAACGCTATTCTCCTTCTAATTTCCTCACTTATATACCCATTTTCCTTCGGCGCACTTCCAAATAATCAAACCGTTCTATCACCTCTAGTTTATGACCTCCTACTTTCATGATCAGCCTCTTTTACTTCGCCCTACAAAATGTCATTATTTCAGTTTTTTTTTCAAATTGAGCTTCAATCCGTATTTTCCGCTCTAATTTGCTAATTTATCTACCGATACCTTCAATCCTATCAATAATAGACTCAATAACGCCTGCTCATCAGCAAACCTAACCAACATGATCAGATTTCCTACTACTTCCAATTCAACATCTAGCTCTTTCCATGCCTCTCATGCCATTTCCACGGCATACACGTTAAAAAAATAAGGGACAAGAGCATGCTTGTCTTACTGTACGACCTATACAAGCCTACCCTGATTCTCAGTCAGCCACTCTCACTTGTGCCGTCTAGGGCATACAAAAATTAATGAACCAAATTAAATATCTCAAAATTTTTGATTACATGAAAATCTTATTTTTAAGTATTCATCATGGTTGCACTTTATATGAATTATCCTTAAAAAATAAAATAATTCAGTGATATGAAGGTGGGCATTTGAATGGAACCCATGGCTCTAAGAAATTTTGAAATTTTATTTAGAATGACAATAATATTACATTATCATGGATTTAGTATTAAAAAATTATTATACCAATTAAAATTTCTGCTATTTTTAAAGTAACGTAATGGAAATCTTTTTTCATTCATTGGTGCTGGGAAAACTGTAAACAAAAACAATAAAATATGTGTTAGTCAGTAACACACAAATAAGCATTCTTTCTGCGCACTAGTGATGTCATAGATGGATTACGGTAGTGCAAATTTGTAGTAGTAGTAGTATTTTTGTTTAACGTGCTTCGACGGCTAAGGTCATCTCGCACTTACTGTCTGCCACGCGCAGACAGCGGCAACAGCAATCGGACGAATCGGAGGATCACCCCTCCAAACCCGAACCGAGCCCAACGATGCTTAACTTCGGTGACTGATCGGGAACCGGTGTTTCCATCGTGGTAGGCCGTTGCCCTGCAAGTTTGTTTTGAACGCATTAAACAGTATTGCCAAAAATAGGTTTGAATGCGTACGCCTGCAAAAAAGTAGTAAGTCTTGTCAAAGCTATTCAATCTTAAATAGCACTCCTCTGTGCTCAGTAAGGTGCCCCGAAAGAAATATATTTTACGCTTTGATAATTAGGAGACAAAGTTTGTGTTTATAGATAGCCTTATCGAAGGAAATTTCGAGAAATAATTTTAATGGGTAAACGCCGCTATTCCACCCTATAAACCACCCCGCCGCCACTAACCTGCCCCGCATATAAGGGCAGCGTAATTTGGGGCTAGAAATTACGATTTTAAAATCATGCTTACGGTGCTGAATGGTCGACTTCCCCAATTATATTTTCCAATATCGAAGAAGGAATTTGTATTCTACGATACGTTTTTTTTAATGAGGTATGTTATCGCAGGTACTTACAGTAGATGTTCTACCTTAAGGCACCTCTGGCCTCAGGTCTAGTTTTTTATTAATTATTTATCACATCGCAGCATATTTTTTAACGCTTTATCTGGTGCAATGATGTAAATAGCGGCCGCCTAACCAGCTCTTGACGTTATACTTCTATAAAAGTATAACTTTTAGCATGGGATCTTATGGAAAACTGTCTACACCGCGGCGTCCTTCTTTAACTGTAAGCTAATGCCGACGCCGGGTTCAATTCCACCCGTCCTCCAACCTCAAAGCAATTCTACCCTTCCCAAAGTACCCACGCACATGTCCTCAGTGGTGTACATGACCTCGGTGACCTCCCACTACAGCACCAGCCGACCGAATTCAATCTCCAAGCCCTCCCTGTTGTCCATCCTTGGTTTCAAAAAAGCATTGCATTCTGGAGCATTCGAAGGCGGAATCTATCTTTTTTCGCCTTATGCATCGTGTGTCGAGGCACCACTCACTCCTTACCTATGTGTTTGTTCCCAGCCGGAGCCCCCAGTCCGCCGTGCCTCTGCCTACGACTTGCTGCAGCACGGCTCCATTCAGCCGGACAGGGACGTGACCCCTTCCCGCAGTTCGACGAGACACCGCGGGGAGTCACCACCGGCAAACGTCAACCGAAGGGCTTCGATAAGGACCGGAGGTCGAGTCGCCAAAGATGCCGAGTCGTCCTCAAATCATGTCGGTGAGCTGGGAAATGCGGCTTGGTAATGAAATCCTTATCGTTTAGCATCAGCTAGCTGAAATGTTAGGAATTGAAATATGTACACTTTGTGGTGCACTATAGCGTGAGCCCACGTTTTATAGTTCAGATTTTACTTAGACTGCCTGCTAATGTCAGTGCAAAATTATATAATCCATCCTTATTCGTACTAAATTATTTTAATGACAATAATAATTTTATCGTTTATAATTTTTTTAATTATAACCGGAACAAGCCTTATTGGTTTGTAGGATAGTTCAAATAGAATTCAATGGGTAACATCCCTTTATGGCATCCAAAAAATATGATTCAGACTTCACAGTCCAATTTACAGTTTATAATCCAGTACAAATCATCGTAATGAGTTTATTATTTAAGGAATTCATTTTCCTGCTTAATAAAATGTATTTTCAATCAAAAAAATTTCTATGCTAGGTTTTAAATTAATGAGAGAAATATTTTATTGCTTTTAATACTTACATAATGTAAAGAATAAATCATATGGCACTAGCATACAGAGGACAATTGGCAAATAAAGCCAAATTATGAGTAATCAGTTGAAAGTGTTTTTCTCCCTCTTGTGCCACGGTTAAGTAAACCGTGTTAACCTTGATCAAAAATTCGTTTACATTGTTCACTATTGAATTTTACATTTTGTATGGAGCTAGGAACAATGTACGTGCTATTCAAACTCGGAGGGTGTAACAACTTTCCTGCTGGAATATCTTATATCTTCCAAGGGCTAGTTGCCCGCATAAATCGGATTTATTTATATTCACTGGACAAAGTCAATTCCACAAAACAGTCATTACATTTTTGGTAGGTTGCTGCCGTATTCAATGTGATTAACAGTGACTACCGTCCTGCATTTGTTTACAGCCTGTTTAATGCGTGATTTTAGTGGTCATCATGAGTGTCCAGCCATTTTATATCTAGTCTGAATTTGTCCTAAGTGTTTTTTACTCCTTCTCGGTGTTTTATGTTTATTGTAAATGAGCTAAATTTATAGTTTTCATACCCATCTTTACATTAAATATTAGAGATTGATTCCTCCCCCTGAGTAAATCCATTGAGTTATGTATTGAACTTTGTTAATTGTTTAAATTGGTCTTTCAGTTTTGTTCAATTTCATAAGGTATGTGATAATTTTTATTCACTTCATTGAGAAAATTCTACTTCTATAGTGCGTATTCATTTCTAATGTCTCACAATTTTGCGTCTTCTTGAACGACAATTATAAAAATCATGTTAATTTTATTATTAGCATGAATTGTTAGCAGATTTATGCTTCTGGGCTCCGTTTCTCAGATCGTTTGACTCGGCTGCTAATGCTAATCAAGTGTTTCCCCGACGCAGGATCCCCGAATGCCGACGGCATGTCCGGCCAGTCAATGGGTCTCTCGGCCGAGAAGGGAATGGAGGACGACCGGAGGAGACGGCGTGGATCCCAGGTGTGAGTAGAGCTGCCTTCTTTACTTGTTGTGATCTCACCTCTTAGATGTATGCGTGCGTTAAAAAAATGTTTGAATAAGAGCAAGACTTGAGAAGAGTACGCTGCGGAGAAGTGTACCACTTCGTTGTTTTGTGGATTGAACTCGTGATGCTGTTGTAGATGTATTTGATGTTGTCCTAGGTGATTAACGCTCAATGTATAAAAAGACTTTCGATTTAAACGTGAGAAAGATATGAAAGTGGGCCTTATAAAAGAAAACATTGATATATTTTGGTAGTTAGGGCGTCTTGGTCGTTCAAAGAGGAGTGATGTTCTCTCCAGTGGGAAAATAATTGAAAAGGAGAGGTATTCGGAGTAGTGGGGAGGTAGTGAAGGCTTTTAAGAGGCAATGGGGTGATCTCAGTGAGCCACGTAGATCACGGTCGGCTCAACTGGTTGGTTATTTGGTGGTGGTGACCGATAACTGAGGTTATTTGCGTCATTAAGGTAGTTTGAGCGAAATTTGATTTCACATAAAAGTTAATGAAATTGACCTCATTTTAATGAAAAAACTCATCTTTCCTATGGTATCGAAATATTTATCCCTTCCCGAACCACTTTTCGAGCAACTTACCTGAAAGTAAAAGCTGTTTTACATGGGATAAATTACGGCTGTACACTCCAGAGGGAGAATATTGAAAAAATTAAGAATTTATAACTCCTAGATTTCGTCAAAAAACTAACGATGTGTAGTTTGTATGTTTTCTCAACTAGTTATAAAATATAGTCAATTACTCACCGCAGTAAATTTGACAGAATCGCAAAAACACCTTCTGTTGTCAAGGCGTTTTCACCGTTCGAGATGAAAAAATGAGTCATGTTAGAGACTTATGTTGATATATTTATTTAATTTCTGAGAACTTTTGTCTTATATAGGTAAGTATACTTTTCCACTATAAAATTACAACATTTATTTCATACTTCTTACAGGCGCTGAAATTAAAAAATGAAATTCGAATGTGGTCTCTATTATGCCTAGGGAAATATCACGCTCATACTACCTTAAGGATAGGTAGGTAGGTTCGTAAGAGAAAGATTATATGGGGAATGCTGGCAGGGTATTGAGAGAAATCCGGTATATGTGTTAGCGTTCTTTTAGCGAAAGGCGTCAATCGGTACCAGAGTTGAACGTCCCATCATAGGCTGGGGCACTACACTTGAAGTCTACTCCACATAGTGGGATTCAGGTTTTGCGAAAAAAAACTTTGCCACGGCCGAAATATAAATTCAGGCCTTTCTGGCTGTAAACTCAGTGCTCTCCGCACCAGTCCAAGTCCGAGATACACTTCTAATGCCCTCGTCACCTATATATGGGGTTATCCCGCTGCCCGGTTTTCCCCGGACGTGTGCTCTTCTTAAGGACATGTCCGAGGACCCCTGTCAGGGATTTGAATTCCTGTCCAGAATTATCCAAACTATGGAAGACTATATTCGACGTTAATTTTATTAGTTGCATTCATGCAAACAGTATGTATCTACATAATGTGAAATCACTGAAACATGTAAGCACTGCGGAACGAATAATCCAAATCATAAAACTAGGCTTATATTCACTAGAAGTAGCTGAAGATTTGTAATAAACCAATAGTGTATATGGAAAAAAGAACCAATACACTCATGGTGACAGTAAAATGAAAGTATACGAATAAGGGAAATTATGGGAATTAACGTCGGTGAAAAATACTGCTGTTTTCTTATAACTCCTCTTTTTGGGCAAAATATCCTACTTTAGTATTACGTTCTTATCACCTTTATCCAATATAAATAAAAAATGTTGGTATCTCTGTCGAGATAAGTATTCTGCCAAGTTTTCATTTTGCTGCTGGTAGCGGTTTAGCGGATGCGGGGAGAGGTTTAATCAATTTTTCCAATCACTTCGATTGCGCAAATAATGTAGTAACGCGCACGGATGGAAAGATATGCACCAAAGAGTGTTAAATCCATGAAGAAATTATTTGACTCCACCGGGATTCGAACCCGGATCTCTCGATTGTCGGTCAGGTGTGTTAGCCAGTTAAACCACCAAGCTATCTTAATTCAAGGTGAATTTCAGCGGGGGTTTATACGAACAAGTTGCTCTCTTCCCCAGTCTACATTGTAGCACAAGAGACGTTGTCGAGCATGATATGCCACACTCACGGATAATAAACCCAACATTGTCGCTTTAGAACGGTGAACTTTTGACAATTTCCCAATCATTGCGATTGCACAATGGAGCTTTTATTAATAAAAATGTCGAGAGCTTTTATTATTGAAAGTTCGATGCGATTCTTGAAAGCGACTTTTTCTGTAGTTGACGTATTTCGGGAGGATATATAGGAATGGTGGGGATTCTGTGAAGTGAAGTGGTGGAGAGGAAATGTTGCATTTACAAATGGAAACATTTACGTCACATCGCTGATTATTCTGACTTCCATTGGTCAAATTTGAAAGTTTTCACTGCCTACTATTTTTGCTCACAAAATTAAAACAGGAATATCGACACAGGTTTTCATGGGGAATCTTGCCATTTTTACAGAAAAATTATTTGTTTATGTCGACTCTAATTGATCAATTTCGCTCGTTTGCTTTTGAATCAAATTGAAATACGTCGTGGAAGATATGCGAGAGCAAAATCTAAATTAGAAGAAATTGTATAAATTAGCACTTTTATGACTGTAGTGTGTTTGATTAAGCGCTTGCATCCTAAACGAGAGTCGTTAGTTTGATAAAAAGCGTATCGCGTGGTGATAGCAATCTTATTCTAACATGAATTACGGACTTCTGATAAATGGATAGAGAAGTCGTCACTTACTTTTGATTTATAGGTTGCTTTATATCTGATTCGAATCACTTCTAGTCTACGATTAATTTACAAATTTTAACGCTAATATATACAGATGATTTAAATCATATTTACAGGATTTGCAAAGCAGTTACTGTATTTGTCGACTCATCTACAACCGTAATGTATTCGTATGCATGCAAAACACCGAAGTCATATATTCTCGGTCTCTTTGTACTCATCTTTGTACATTTTACAGTATACATTATGGATTCCTACTCGATATCTGCCTGCCTACCTGACTCACTCGAACTTTATAGCACGTGTATTACTGATAAGAGAGTAAAGTTATGACCCAGTACTAATGTAATCTTGAGAATTAGTTTTAATAAGTTCACTTTTAGTTGATATTTGAGCTGCATTTAATGTCTACCTAAATATATTTGAAGGGTCATATTATTTTGTCTTTCTAATGAAAATATGCGACATTCTTTCAGCAATTGATAAAATAATGAAGGTTTATCATCTTCCTAGTATCACATTTTGCAGATGAGTTTACAAGCAGCCTAAAGTATATGAGTTGTAAAACACCTTCAGTGCAGTTGTAATGTAGTAGAACTGTATAGCAGTTGTAAATCAAGATGTGTAAATGAGTTTCAAGTGTGCCGTAGCAAACTTTTTGAACTGTAAATGGACGTAAAACAAATTTTACATACGATTGAGACAGCTAAATGGATTTTAAATGGGGTGTAAATCAGTTGTAGGGGAGATTTTATTTCTAGATAACTAGCAGGGAATTTTCGGATTTCCAGGACCAACCTACCGGAAACTACCGCTGAATAGAGGGAAATTGATCGTATTATCTAGGCATGTTTTCTCTAGGTGGTCACAATCAGCTTTAGTTTACAATTAGCGGCATCCTGCTTCCTTATAGGAAAACCTTTTGCATGCTTTGCCTCATCATGCTGCTATGTAAATATTCATGTGTTTTTCTTATAGTCATTCCAGTGTGCCTTAAAATCCTGTTATAGATATTTTAAAATGGAAATTTTATACATCTCCAGAAGAAAAAGCGGGCACCCAACGTTAATACCGCTGTATCCAGATGTTTTTTTTCTCAATTCACACTTCATTCTGGCCTGATATATCCTACCGGAGCGGCGGCCAGAATAAATATTTACTCAGCTCTCAGGATAGATATTCAGGTTTTTTTCTGATGCCTTCTAAGATTGAATAGAGCTATCGATCTGTTGCTGAAATTAAGTGAATTGTACTCCCCATTCAAACGTCGGTTAAACATTTCAAATTTTAAAAAAATTGAAATAATCGGCCGTCTCTATTGAATTACAGTTACCGCGATAGCAAAATACTTCCATGTGTCACATAATGTGAAATGTTAATTTTGTCCCGTCAATGAACATTGATGCTGTAAACGTATCCTTTTTTGCTCGTTTGAGATATGTAACTCTTAGTTTTCTGTCCCGTATATTTTATATATATATATATATATATATATATATATATATATATATAATATCTTTAATAGTTTTTTCTACGTAGGTACCTCAATCCCGCTCCAAAGCTGTATTTTATGATCAAATGCTTTTGCTTCGCTCCTGTAAATAGCATACGCTTAATAAAAAGGTCTTACTTTTTTATGCCGGAGAATGAGCCCTCATCAATGCATTTCCGTTACGATTTAAAACTTGATCCAGAATATAAACGTTCCGACGAATAACCAATAATGGGTTAAATGCATAAATTCCCTTTGCTATCATACATTATTCATTTTCATGAACTAAAACCTGTTGTTACTTCCGTGTGATCGGACCATTCGTGAGCTGGTGCACGTAGCGCTCTGACCCTTGTGAAAGTAAATGCCCGAATTAATGGCGGGGGAGGTGGGGTAAGGGGGAGGGGAACGAGTGGGGTTGAACCGCTAGCCGTTGCCGTCTCTCATGAGTGCAACCTGTTGCTAGCGAAACTTAATTTGTCACGCAATCAGGTCATGGGAGTGGCGAGGAGGGGCGCTGAAGAGCGAAGGGGAACATTATCGCGCCTGGTACTCTCAAATTATGTGGCGCTTTCCTTGGGTTTTCCTCGTTTTCCTTCGCTCGTAAGGAAAACTGGAAATCATTTCTCTCTGCCAAAATTTCCCATCACCCCAACGCAATATCATTCTCAAAGATCTTGAGTAAAACGAACTTCAATTGTGTACAAAATGCAAACAGTAAATTTGAACTCTTTTTACTTTCTTTGTAAGCTGTTCTTGGCCGGCTATTTTCGCTTTTATCACTCTTGGATGCCATGATATATCAGTATGTGTATGAACGACCATCTGAGGTCCGAATTCAGTTAATAAAATTATTGGCAGTGAAGTCCTTTCGGGCTTTCTTCCGCGTACTTCCATTGTCATTCTGTCACACTGTCCTGAAGAAGATAGCTGCAATGCTGTCCAAACTGTCATCAACGACAATGGAAGTACGCGGAAGAAAGCCCGAAAAGCCTTCACTGCCATCTCAATGACTCCGCAAAAGCCTACGAGTTCATAATAAAATTATTCTCCCCGTATCTAGGAGTCGTATTTTTTATCAACTAATCAATCCCAAACTTTAATATTTCCGAAGTATGAAAAATCATTTGCAGCGTCCTGCAATAGAATATGCCATGTAAAGTAAAAACAAGTCTTCACTCATATGATCTCAGGTTTTTACGTCTAAAATATTGTTAATTAAGGATTCCCATTACCCGGGGAGTAACCTACCTGAAGTTATTTCCATGAGCTCCATGCGAGGCCGAATCCTACTCCTGCACTTTGATTATTTTCAATTCGAGAATTTACGATGATTGGATCATTCCTGACGCTATATCATGAAAGTTTGACACTATGCTTCATTTTAAAAAGCTATGTTCGGCATAAGAAGTATCGATTTTCAATTGCTCCGGTTGGCTTATATTAGTATTTTAATATATCGGCCCTGTTGGGAAATCGGCCCTGTTGGGAGTTGTGAGTAGCTAATTGTGAAATTTAATTTTAAAGGAACCTTCGAATGGCATAGCCTCTTGTGGCCCAATTGAAATATTCTGTCATTAATAACCAATAGTAATTTAAAACATATTAGTCACTAATTTTTCAACCTCAGCGTTTTTGCTAAAGCCTATGTTGGATAACAGAAATTAAATAAATTAATAAATGCCGTCAATATTAATGAGGGAATTTAGGACTTGCGTGTCCTTCCTTGTAGTGAATTCACTCACTTGCTGGGAATCACAACTTTTGTAGATAAGACCATTAACTTACGGGCAAGTACTCACTTGAAACGAAAGAAACACTCCAGAATAAGGGCCAACACCATGACAGGAATTAGAACGTTTGTTCACAAAGGGAAAAATTATTAATGCTGCATCAAGAAATGAGTCGTTAAGGAAAATTTCTGGGCCCTGAATTTGATAATTCCTGTAATATCATTTTCGCTGATTTAACTTTTCCAAAGACGTAATTTTACGTCATTTGGCTTCCATTAGGCGATTGTGCGGCTCTTGTGTGACAGCAAGAGGATAAGTTCACAGTCGCTGACAGTTCCAAACAATGCATACAGTTGATTTGATGACTTCTAGGCGTTTATTTCCTGATGAAAATTCATTAATTAAATATGCGATCCTTCTGTTGGCTTCTTCCTCAGCATAATCCACATTATTTTTTTCTATATTTTTCAACAAGGGTTCAATCCCGAACCGTTCATATATTTTACGACGTTAAAGACACCACTTCAACAACGATTTCGCGATGGCGACATTCAATGAGGTAAAAATTGTCAAACGGAGATAAAATATAGAAATAAAGTTTTTCGAGTTATATTCACTGTGGAATATAGTCGGCCAAGTGCTGGGCATGCTGCCCTAAGCTTCAGTTCGACATTTTTCAAGTCGAAGAAAATTCACAATGCATAAATTGAACTTAGAGTTTAATTATAAATGAAGAATTTGAATTCGTAAAATTCGTTTTAAAAAATGTAAAAATTCATCGTATGTATCATCATCGTGCGGTAAAAATCGTTCACCTGCCTTATTTCTTTGGAAATTTACTGAGCGTTAAAGTCTTACAATTACAATTTCCTTCATTTATCCATTCACATGGGTATTATTGTGGATATCAACTTTCCTGCCTCAATCATTAGATCGACTGTATCCTGCAGTTTATGCAGTATGCGATAATATTTGTAGTGCGTGCCGCATAACTATTAGGATGATATATGTAATGAAAATTATTTCTTTCTAACTGAACTTTATTTGTAATAAAGGTGATCCGAAGGTTTCCTTGGCATTTAGCATGTAGTATGTCTGCTTTCGGGCGTTCCTCCGCCTGGTGTCTTTTAAGGACAACAGTTTCGTCAGCCACCCTGCTGGTGTCTTCAGGTCATAAGTAACGATGCGATATTTTGCTCCATCTTACCTATATATTCATGTCTCATCCATTGGGTGGTCGTGATTGGTGGACTGGTTTCCCACATCTTCTCTTTTGAAAACTCTCCTCCATGCACTGGATAGATTATACCCATTCTCCCATTCCAGCGCCAAATCAAGGCAGAAGATGTGGGAAATAAGTCCACCAATCAGGACGGCCCAATGAATGAAGCATGACTATAAAGATGGACCAAGATATCGCATCGTTGCTTCTGACCAGAAGATGCCAGCAGGATGGCTGGCGGAACTTTTGTCCTGAAAAGACACCATGCAAAGGAACACCCAAAATCAGAATTTCTACATATTTTGAATAAACGCTTACTCCATATGGTGACCTTTAGGCTTCAATTAGTAGTTTATGTATCTCACTGCAGTCATTCTTGATATAGAGCTAGTACAGGGTCAAAAATAAATTATAAAACTCAACTAGAAGTCACTTATAAAAAAAGTGCAATTGAATGATCCCTTTAGCAACTTTCATCAAAAACCTTTTGAGTACACACTCATACTACAGCTGTCTAAATAAATATATTAGTTTGTCCTCGGTAGCATGATGAAAAACTCTAAACCCTTAGGAATTGATTTAAGTTCTTCTTTTTTTCTATGCGACAGAAAAGCTCCTATGAGGCTACACTTTCTGTGCTCTTAAGAAATATTAATGAGCCCTTTGACTCCCTCAATTTTTTTCCTTCACAAATTTTCTTTTTCACTTTCAGAGCCAATTTTTATCATTTTCGCTGATTCCCAATCAAACGTTTTCATATCTTATACATGAACGGAATAACAATATTTTTGTATCTATTAATGGAGTTCAAATTAAGCATGATACCCTCTCCTTCATGATTTCATTTACTTCTTTCATTGGCTTTCCTTTTATACTATAAAGCACACTTAATTGTAAATAATCTTTTTTGAATTTTCAAGTTGTGATAATCCATCGGTTTGTTATTTTATTAATTTTCATGTTTCATTTTCAAAAATGAATTCCTTTAGGAAAAAATCTTTTCATAAAACATACTTCGTCTTTTTAGTAAAACGATAAATATATTGGTGAATAAAATAGCGCACAAATAATAGCTTTGGTACTTATTTGAATTTATAATGTTGCTTTTTAAATATTATAATTTATTTAAAAATTTATCCTAAACAACTAATGGTGTGTGATAGATATATTATTAAATTATGGTAAATAGTCGTCTTCCTCAAAGTTTTTTATAAGAAAGACAGTATAACTTCATTTTGATTCAATAAAACAATTGTCCAAAAATTTTAATTATAGCTTTAATGCATAGGTATTGCCAGGCATATCTCACTTCAAAAGTCACATCAAGTCTATGGTGCCACTGAAAATAAATTCACCCAAACCTAATTCATTGTAGTCATCCTCAGCATCAGTGATATTTTATCCTTTTGATAAAAATTATATCATCATTTCATTTCACATTTTATACATCTTAGAGCATTTAAATGGGTCGTTGCTTCCCGGTCTAATCAGTATTACTCAATTGAATTAAGTATTTGAACAATCAGCACTAACTCTACACTTTCCCAATATATTTCTTCCTATTCATTAGCTTTGATTGTGAACTTGTATATTATGTGATAGAGCCGAAATAGCATTGAACTCCTCGGAATCAGCCAATTTCAGGGTCCATAATCCTGAAAACTTTACATCAGATCTTCACCAGTTATTTCATTCCAATGCCTAATAATGGTATGCCTTCATCAACATGCATTGCTATGTCGATGTTATGAATAGCTTCATATTGCATTATCTCATATAAAAATATGTATACATGCTATTTCAGATATTTAGAATTGATCCCATTGCAGATGTTTTATTTCACTTCTAAAAACAATATTTTTCTCAAACATGCTCATTTATGTTTCTTTCGTTTATTATTAAAATGTAAATAATATATTTTGCATGGTAAAATATGCTTTTTTGGTGAAAAACCAAATATATATCATGATGTTTAAATGAAATATGTGGAAATAAAATGGAAAGCAAAATTTCTTTCGATTTGAATCCAACTGCTTGACGAAGAGTAGGGTTTATGATATGGTCATCAATGAAACTATCAATGAAATATGAGTACAATTAAAATCCAAATCAAAGCTAAGCCCTAGTAGTAGTTTTTCTATATCTCATTGACCCCCTCAAAACATCTCTTGTTTTTATAATACTAGGTCATAGACTTTACATTGGCCACTTATTCTTTAGTAAGCATAAGAATTGGGTTATGTCTGCATAATAGTGTAAAATTTGATACTTTATTCCATGGTGGTATTGCGACGTATCCATTAGTATTACAATCATTACAGGTCATAAATAACTATATTATCTTGATTACACCCCAATAGGATTTTGAGGGCTAACTGATGTTGATTGTCAGATTTTGGTTTCCTGTTTAACTTATTTCATACTGCCATTGATATGGTTGTCATTAATCAATTTTGAAATGTAATTTTTTATCAATGAATTTTTTTTTGCAGAATCAAGACAATTTTTGCATTAAGAAATTATCAGATGTATTCCTGAAGCTGTAAAATAAACTTCTCACTTTGTTGTCTTTCTGAAGATGCTTAGGCACAAACATTGTCTTCTTTAATTAAGCTCAAATAATTTTTCAGAATGTCTTCGTATTTTCAAACATCTGTTGTCATCAATACTTCATCACCACTTCCCTCTCAAAGCATTCGGTTTTTCAGTTTGTGTCCCTGATAGGAAAAGTAAACACTATATTACATTTTGTGGAGTTTATTTTTTTTATACTGAATACCTTATGAATGCTTGTGTCTTCAGCAATCCAATCTTTACTCTCATGATAGTTTGATTTCTCTTGTCGGAATCGTACTCCATGGTCTTTTTTCTCTTTTTTGTCTTCTCATGGTCCTTTAAATTGTTTTTGATTTGGTGTACATGGAATAATGATTTCCTCCATTCCTCTGTTTCACTCTCAATGAAATCTCCACTCTATACCATTTGGTGAAGAATAATCTAAAAGTTGTATGTTTTTTGATGCTTTTTTGTACGAAGGAAGAACACAGCCTCTGAATAGGTTATCTTAAAAATTATTTCCCATTTGAAGGAAATAAATTCTTAGACAATATTTGATATATTTTCATAAGTGATGATGAAAATTGCATGAAAGTAGGATTGGTAATCACGATAAAACCGAGAGAAGATTGCAATAAAATAATTTAAGTTATGCCATGCTAGGGTTGCCAATTTTTAAAAAAGTATATTTAAATTTTCATAAAAGTAAATTTCTCTAGTGATCAACACTTCCAAAAAAATAGGAGGTAAATTAAAGTCCTAATTCCTGGATTTCAATTTTAAATTTTAAGGTTATCTCACAGTTCCTTAAACAAAATAAATAAACGAATATTTTATTGTATTTCACATAAAACCCTCAAAAGGCAATGGGAAATGCATGAAGAAAATTGCAGCAATAAATTTTAGTGTTTATATGAAATTCGATCTTTGAAAACAATGTTTTAATCTCAATTTAAAATAATTTCCAGTATAACAAAATTCATAGCAAATTATTTCTGAGTACTTTATATTGTATAATACCTCCTTAACTTATAACCTGTTGTAATAAAAGCATAATTTAAGCTTCATTGTTAAAAATAGCTTTGTAAAAATACATTTTTTATAAGTTTTTATATGATTTCTGAAATGCTTACCATCTTTTCACTATTACCCATTGATAAGTAGAAGTTGAATGTGTTTTCTTTTCCCCAGAAAAAATAATTATTGGGCATAATTTGCTTGATTCATAAACTAGTGATATTAAAATAATGTTTGAACTGAGCCCAAAAATGAGCTTAGATCCATGATTTCCAGATAGATCCACGAGTTCCAAGACAGAAAATGTTTTTGTGTTTTTAGTCAGATTTGGCATGGCTGATAGAAAACTGTGCAAATAATGACTCTGTGTACAAGAAATTAATGTCACGGCTTAAGTAGAAATATAGCAACAGTTTCAGCTTTAAATGAAGTCACATAAATGGAATGTGCAATTGTTTTAGTTGTTGTTTGCAATGTTTAGACCTCTTCTTAGTAGTGTTTATCACACCATCTATTTTCCTAAAACTTTCAAACCAATCTTATTCAAAAGTTGTTCAATCAACGATGAAAATATTGGGTTTTATAATAATGTTCCAATTTCAATTTGCATTCAAATCCGTATGGCTAGATAAAGTGAGTAGCTTTAAAGAATTGTTACTACTGCTTTGTATCTGTGTTGATGTTGCTAGCTATCACTGTTAATAAACATTACTGCATTCTTTAAGATGCTGATTTGTTTGTATAGGTCATGGTTTTTAATAATACGTGGCATGAATGCAGAAGAGTGGTTCTGGTATTTTTGGTCTTCCTCAAAATTATTATTCCTATAGATGCAGTGCTATCTCCAGAAACTCAAAGCATAATCATTTCTTCTAAGAAAAGGTTTTGAGCTGCTACCGTTAAGTGGTAGCATTATGAGTGTCCATTGCATTATCAACTGGAATGCAGAGAACATCCCTCTTCTGACTTTCTTGAAAGAAATCCTATCCAAGAGCAACCTTTTTGCTTCTAACCTTCACCTTCCTTTACAGGTTTCACCAAATATACTACATCTTTCAAATTACTGGAGACAGGTTTCGGACAATAGAAAATTCTCCCAGTGCCTGATGGATGTTATACTGCTTTCTCATGGTGTATGGTGTCTGAAGAGATGTTGTTGAATCAAAAGGTGGGGTTAATTATCCCACATTGAAAACTATACTGATTCAGACTTTCCTATATTTCATTCATTTTTTCCCTGTAATAAAGCTTCATTTTCAAGTACATTGTTTCTGAAACCTTACTTATTCCTATTCAGTCTCTGACACTACATATGCTTCACAGTTTTTCATCAAGTTAAAATTTTTCTCTTTTCTTTTACTTCTTTTTTCTCTGGATTCATTCCAGTCATTGCTGAGGACACATTAAATTTAATATTGTACTTGGTAATGTCAGATAGATAATATCAGATTGATTTCACTTGTGGCTATAGTAATAATTTTCAGCATATAGGTAAATAAATGGAGTTATACTTATTTTCCAATATTGTAACAACTTTTCTAGCAGAATCTTGATTAGCCCTGAGATTTTTGGCCAAGTAGCAATATACATTTTACAATTTCCATCTTTGATTATATGGATCGTCTATGTTTGCCATTAATGAAATGGAAATTCAGGATTGAAAATTTCTTTCAAATTAGCTGCCTACTATCAATAATAAATTTTTCAGCCCTATAGTTGACACCAGTGGTAAGTATGATTAATCATATTCTACCTTCTGAATTCCTTTAACTTATTGACAGTCTTAAAACAATTATTTTCTTGATAAAATTATACAGAAAAACTGAGTGGTAACTTTAAAATATATTATGTACCTTTAATTATCAAAGTTGGGTTTTCCAAAATTATTACAAAGTATTGAGATTCATTTTGTCTTAATGGCCAATGTAATGTCTGAGTACCTGTAGTATACCCTCTTTATTACAAATCAGTAGGTGCTAAAAATTTCTATTATTTTGTTACAATAGTTATTGTATGCATTACTGTTGGACACATAATTACTGTCAATCATTCAGGATATTCTTCCTATCAACTATTAAATATATGATTAATAATATTTGCCTTATAGAGGCAAATTTGATCTTATATTTAAGAACCTGATTTTCCTTGTAAAATAAATATTGTGACATGTGGTTTTTATTATTATTATTTAATAAAAATTTTACATATTATCATTACTTAATATTGATACGGAATGTATTTTAATTTTTGTTTAGCATTTGACATGAAACTCCAAATCAAGGAAACATTTCTAAGTAGGTATCGATAGCATAGTAATAAACCAAAAAGAGTGAGTACCGGCCAAAATTGTGCCAAAAGACAACCCACCTGAATATCCATCCACACAGCCTGTGTAGCCATATTTTAAGTCATCATAAGAGCTTTGCAACTGTCTGTGTACCTGCTCAGACCATTTTGCAGTCATTTGGCACATTTGTGATGGCAGTTCCACTTGGGTATTTGTGTTTTAATTGTTCAACTTGAGATTTAGACAAGTGAACTGAACCAAAATCATCTCTGTGGCAGTTCGGGGGTTTCCAAGAAGTACCTTAAAAAGCACTAAATTGCTACTAACCTTTCAAAATTTTAGCCTTTTTCTTCTCTTTAACAAAAATGAGTTTGTCTGAAAATAAAGATGTAAGTGCTGTGCAAAAACAGTTTCTTGATTGGTGACTATTTTGAAGTTATGCATAGCATCATTAATTAGATATTTGATGCATATGTATTTATCTAGTGGGTATGTATTAAGTGTATGTTAAAATGATTGCTTCAAATATCAGGAATAGAGCAGCAAATCCTTTTGTAAAGACGTCTTTAGTAAACTTTTATGTGTTTTGAGCATAATAACGCTTAAATATTAAAACATTATTGAATGCAGTTTTATTTAATTATTTATTTATTAATATCATTTTATAAAATATTATTAAAAATCTTTTCTTGACACAAATAAATTTGGTGTGCAGAAAAAAGTGCACCAATCAAATGTCTTAAGCAAATTAAGATTTTTAAACATACAGAATTGCTCATGCATTGGCTTGGCATCCTGCACTGATGCAGATGCAGGGTATTGGTATCCTGAACCATGGTTTGAGGACAAAAGCTATTTATGAAAGATTTTTCATTGACATTCCTGTCCTAAGAAGAGGTCAGGTAAAGATAGTTATAAGTACCAGTTGCTACTTCACTGGATGTGTCATTTAATGGAAGACATCATGGCGCCAAAATAGTCAGAGCGTGATGATATGCATTTGAGTTCCTCTCCTCTCTTTTTCTGATTTCTCTACTCACAACTACCCCTATCTACCCAACTCTACTCCCATGACTTCACTTGTTGCCACTTTCTGTTTTAGTTACTAAATTTATGCTGAATCAAGTCCTCTTGAATTTGAATTGCCTTTTTCTCTCAAATTATATTGGTGTAACTCAACTAATGTCCTTTTAGAAATAAGTCCTCCTCTTTGGTTAGGGCTGCCTGGTTAGCTGGCTGTCCCATCTCATCCCTGCCTTCCTCCTCTCCTGGCCCTTGGAACTCAGGCAGAATGGCTTCAATTGGTTTCTGCTCTTGTCCATCACCAATTAACATAAAAGAGAAGACTCTCTCCTGAAACATTATCCATACTGCTGATGACCTTATTCCCCTTGATTTCCCATGTGCAGTAGCCCTATGATCCCATCCTGTGTCCCAGCATCATGCACTCAAAATGCCCTGAGAACTTGCTTTCCCTCAACCCAAACCTTTCCATGCTCACTCTTGGCTTCTGAGCACCCCATCTTCTGTTCTTCTTTTTGGATAATCCGAAGAAGGATTACAAACTTCAGAGATGTAGATGGACATATGTTGCTTGAGTAATAAAGCATTTGTAGTGCCTCCACCCAGAAGTTAGCATGCAGTCCCAAATCCACATGCATATATATCTGATTGTGTTGAGACGTGAGAGATTTTTTTCCATTGCCAGCCTGTTTCACTGAGGTGTATTAGCGGTGTTAGCCCCATCCCTCGTAATGTGGCAAATTAACCTATAGGTAGGTACTATGTTCCACTGTTGGACTGCAGTTCCATGAATTTCCTCTCCTGCAGCTTTTCCCCCCTTGCCTTGAACTCCTTGAGTGCCTGAAGTGCATCACTCCTCCATGCATCCAATTCTGATTTTACTATTTTGTACTCATTCTCATTTTCAATAAAAGTTATTATAAACCTCCCTTGGCCAATGGGATCTGTACAGATTGGTCCCATGGTATTTAGTTTCAAGTATCCAATTTTTTTTCAGTAAAGGTTTTTTGTTGATACAAAGCAGAACTTATGGCATATTCTTTTCAAGTTAAAGCTGTTGGTATACAGAAAACTATTAAAATTCTTGGAATTCCAGATTTAAACAATCAAGAATGTAAACAACTGAAATATAACTTAGATTTTAATTGAAAAAAGATGTTTTAAACTTAATAATCAAGACTAAAGAAATATTCGTACTACCTACTAAAAATAAATTCATTTTATAGAATTCCAATTAAATTATCCATTAACTTTTTCAGAAATATTCAGTGAAAATAATGGAATTTTGAGCCTAAGGTGGTTTTAGTTCCTTAATGTGTGAGAATATTTATCGCTGCTGTACAATAAAATGACTATTCATGTTTTTCATAAATTAAATTAGGGTTGGTAGTACCCTAATTTAATTTATTAAGAGGGTTCATCACTCTTGAGTACACTTGTAAACACTTGAAATGGTTACTCCCTCAAGCTACAATACAATACTCAATTTATGAGTATTCAGAATATTGAAAGAACCTTTGCAATATTTGAGGACACTGGATGAATTTTTGTAGATGCTGCCATTATTCCTAAACCTCTTTTTGAAGTTATAGGTGATGTTATCTTTGGGTGAATTTCTTTTGCGTGGTTTACAGTTCCGATTCTGCAGCAAGAGCATTACCTGCCACTCCTGCAGCTACTGCCTCCTCAGTTGCTGCTCAAAGGTCTCATGCAGCGCAACAAGGAGATTCAGTACCAGCAAATGTTCGAAGGCAGACATCAGTTGGGGATGCAGAAGCAATCAAGATAGTGATAGACGATGTGGATGCTCGGCGTAAGTACTGGATTAAGGCTAGTAGTTTTTTTTTCAAAGATACTTGTGAAAGAAGCAGGGAAATAAACAAGAAATGTCACACTTTTGAGCTTGTATTTCAAAATCTTAACCCTCAAGCAGCCTCACTGGTGCAAATTAGCTACTGTTAGTAGTTGGAAAACGGTGCCACTCTTTAATTCAATTGATTTACTGTAGATCTATTCTCCTTATTATCTTCAGAAAATTTGCCTGTTCACTACTTAATTCAAACAGTTATTGCATCATTGAACTTGTTAAGATTTAAAATATTACATTTCCAAGTTCTGTTTTTCATGTGGTCCTTTACCTTAGTCATCATAGTATTTGGTATAGTTGTGAACCAAACATCCATTTGGCTATGCATTGCTGAAATCTTCTGCTGATTATTCAAAAATGAACTTAATTTAATAAGGTGCTGCATTTTTAGCTATGCTAAAGTCCTTATAAGGCCATCTGCAGATAATAAGCAAAGTTCAGGTTGAGAGTGTTACATTAATATGTAGTTGATTTGACATTTATGACCCAACAAAAATAATTTTGTTTTTTTATATCAATTTACCACCTCATCATCATATGTAATAGGTTTGCTTGTGAAAGAAATTAATCCTTAAAATTCGCTCACGTTCAATAACCATTGTAGTCGTATCAACTTTCTCCTTTTTACCAGCTCGTTCACCGACACCCCCTCCAATCCCCTCAACCCTACAAGCAGGACAGCGCCATCGTGCAAAACTTCGAAGAGAAACAACAGAAAGATGTCCTCGGAGTGAGTATTCCCATTTCACTGCTATTCTATATTTCAGGGCTAGTAATACTTATTAATGAGTATAATAAAATTTATAGCCCTAAATATTATAATTTTCTAGGAGTAAATAAAATTGCAAAAAACATGCATTTAGTTCAATTCAATTCATTGATCATGTTGTTCATTATTCAATAATTATGCCATATTTGCACGTATTTCTTTCCAAAAAGATCGCTCAACAAATACTGCAGTCGGTACGTTTTGATGTACTAAAAAATATTTAATTAACAAGTACATGCATTGAAAAGTTCAAGAGTTATCGTATTTGCCTGAATATTAGACGGATATTTTTTCCACTTGGAAGAGTTCAAAAATCGAAACCAGTCTTATTTTCGCGCCCTAAGAAAATAAAATTCCGGGACGCAACCCACACAACATTGTGCGTGTTGTAACTACTGGTTCCTCGCCATTACGAATTCAAACTTGATTACAGAGTTATAATAATCGAAAATATCACATTTAAGCACGCCAGGCAGAGTATGCCATTTCGTTCCGTATTATTGTCTGCATGGGCAAATATGAAATTGCCATTACCTCGTAATGAAAATGACTTATTTACATTGTGACTGTCAGAAATGATTCACTAAATATTCTTATGGACAAATACATCGTGAGGAAGTTTCCTAGGAAAATTTCAGTTTCTGAAAAAGGTGAGTAGAGAATGTCAGTTTCCTGCTGTCGTCTGCTAGACTAGAGTACAGGCTAAAGAATTTTCGCTTCTCTACAGGGACACAATGTTTCTTTTGCCAACTGAGATAAAGGGTTTACCCACCTAGTAAAGTACAATGCATAACTAGAATTACTGCAGTTTAAGGGATAAGGTTACGATTTGAATAAACCAATTTAACGGCTCCCCTCGTTTTGTTCGAGCATAGGCCGCACCAACCCAGAGCTGGCCCCCAAAAGGAAGCCCACCTCATCCTATCACTGGTATGGGTGGGCTATTTTGTAATTCACTAAGTGAGAGTATGTCATAAACTACAGAAAATTACGTCATTTTTCGTAGTTCAACTCCGCCACCCAGGCGGCGTGGCCATCTTCGGCTCTCAAGTGGTGAACTGCAGGTCTTTTCTTTGACTCACCCGCTGTTTCGACTCTTGATCCGTATCTTTCGACTCTTGATCCGTTTCATTTGCCTCCGCCTTCCATTAGTTCCATATCACTTGTCGTAAGGAACGTGAAATGGAGCCACCATTGGACGTTGGCAGATCGTGAGCCGATCATTAAGAGAGCGAAACGGATCTCCCGCCTTCCCTCAAAGAGTCATTAAAAAGGGGAGATTACAAAATAACCCCCCGGGTAAAAGTGAAGCTGGGCAAGGGTAGATGAACAAAGATAAGACGAAGGAGTGATCTTCTCGGGCATTACCCATCTCTTTCACGCAGAATGAGTCCCGGGAAGATGAATTTCTTTGTGTGCAGGATTATGCGGTGAGAACATTTTATTTTGAGCGAGTGGGGTCACTGGGGCAAAATCCCCCGTCAATTGTTTGGATCCGATGGAGGGTCGACCACTTTACCTGTCAAATTGGCAAAAATGACAACTTTATTGTTTCTGGTTTTTGTTTGCGTGAGAGGGATACCTAGGCAGTGGTGAACTGCCTTATCACCTAGTTCACCGGATTCCAGAAATCTAAGAAAGGATTTTTCTTTGCAGATAACGATATGAAAAATCGAATATCAATCCGTAATTATCATTAGTCATCACATTTATTTTTACAATTATTGCATGGAATAATGTCTCCATTCGATGTGAAGGCAGCGTTACGAATGGCAGATGATTTCCATCAAAGTCTCTTGTGTAGCAATATTTCTATGTATCGCTGCTTGCAGGACCTCGATCTCCCCTGACGGAATAGAAGTAAACAATGTCAGTGCAGCACGTGCAGTGTCACCAGTCTCGCTAGTCTCACCGGTCCCGCCAGTCACCAGTGTCGTCCCGTCGGTACACCTGTTTTACATCGAGTTAATCCAAGTCTGTGTTCCGGTGTAGATTTCTCGTTCTCGTCCGTCGAGAATAAATGTCTTGACACCCGGGACTTAAAGTCTTTCATTCCAAAGATTACATTCTGGTGACGAGGATAAAGCTGTTGTGTCAAATTGGTCGGTCATGGGGTCGTTTAATTTTCCGCTTTTTGTACCGGGATCGGAACTATTGCAGAACTACCTTGATAGATTAGAGACTATGTTCAAAGTTCACGGAGTGTAAGACGAACTCAAGGTATGAGTTCTAATTGCGTAGGCATGTGGGATCAGAAGTTTACAGTCAACTTAACGACGCGTGTTTTCCTACGCCACCAGCAGAAAAGAAATGTAGAACTGACAGAGATTCTGGTGGGA
The DNA here is from genome assembly GCA_963573305.1 of Pyrrhosoma nymphula. Lineage (NCBI taxonomy): Eukaryota > Metazoa > Arthropoda > Insecta > Odonata > Coenagrionidae > Pyrrhosoma > Pyrrhosoma nymphula. The sequence goes on along the minus strand of OY754335.1, from coordinate 101,453,737 downwards.
ATTTATTCTCCTCGTCAGCTTATTCTGGGAGAACGATATAAATATCACCTTTGTACCCAAAAAAAGGGCGAGCCAGTAACAGACTCTTTAATGGCACTGAAATAGATCGCAAACGGATGTGATTATGGTAACTTTTTGGCTGATGCTTTAAGGGATCAGTTAGTAGTGGGGTTGGCAGACGGCAACATAAGACGGCGGTTATTAGTAGAAAAGTATTTTACGTTTGAAAGGGAATTTGAAACTGCGAGAAGTATGGTACTAGCGAATGCTCGGAGTGAAGAATTCTTCGAATTACGGAGGACGGAGATAAACGCAGTCACAAGACAGATGACAACTCCTTATGCGGGAGGATCGGGAGTCGTTCAACCCTGCGGGGTCCAAGCCCTGCGGTGTCGTCAGTGGACAATGTGAAGGAGTCCACCGCAAGCGTTTTGCGTGCAAACGTGTGTCTTTCATTCCAAACATAACGATAATTACTTTACTTAATTACTTTAAATGACTTCCCAAGTGCTAAGAAAAATCCGTCAAAATCCTCAGTCATTTGAAAACTAGGTGGTTAAATAAAAATTAAAATCATGGAGTAGGTACCTTTCATGCAGTTACGGGTATTACATGATTTAGGGGGGGGGGGGGCAGCTTCCCCCCCTCACCTCTTGCTACACCCATGTTACCTTCACAATGTTCCATGCATTTCTCTCATTGCTCTTCCCCATTATTTTGTGACAGCGAGGGGTGGTTTCGGTATGCGTGTAGTGGGAGGAAGAGGAGCTGCAGATGGACGACTTTATGCTTCCATTGTTTGGACTGTCCCTGGAGGACCTGCAGACAGAGCTGGTCTCTGTCGTGGAGACAAGGTGAGCATTTTTCTGGCTAAGTGAACAACTTTCCATCTTGTCTCAGAGCATTTGTTTAAAGAGGTATACTATGACCACCTTAGGGGACGTTCATTAATTATGCCAACAAAATATGAAGGAGGGGGCTCGAATAATTTTGGCATGGAGGAGGGGGGGAGTTAAAGATAAATGTACGTCAACGATGTTACTTTTTTACTTTTTACAATATTTTTTTAAATCTTAAACCGGTTGAGTTCTTGCCAAGTAAGTCGTAGTCTTGCATCGTCATATTTTGTTTTTATTTAATGTACTAGATAGTAGACTATAGACACATATGGTATTAATCTGAAGATTAATATCATTCATTTGACAGATTTTTAGGGAAGCTGTTGGTAAATTTGAAGACTGCACTAAGCCATTGTCATTTAATAGTATAGCTATATCCATGGGCTTCTATTAAATAGCATCTAAAGCCAGCCATATAAAATATTATTAGTCTGTGGGGAGGGGTAAAATTGTTTGACATAATTTGATTAGGGGGGTTACTGAAAGTTTGACAATTGTTGACAAGGGAGGAGGGGGAAGGTGAAAATTGCCAAAATATTGTTTGCATAATTATTGGACGTCCCCATCCTATTTTCCCATACCTATCCTATATTTTCCCCAATAACCTTTTTTCCTGAATGTCTCTTTTTCCAATAACCATTTTCTCCGATCAATTTTCTTAAAGGCCTTTATCCTAAAATGCTTGTTCTCAAATGTATGGGATATCCTGACTAATCCCATCTTACACATGGCTCTCAAGGAATTTAAAAAAGAACAGGCTGATGCAAAAATTATTCCTGGAAGACAATTTAAAATACCTCCTGGAGATGTAGCTGGAAATCAAGAAATTATTCTGAACATTTTGAAACAAAATGAAGATTACTGAAATGTTGACTGCAGTCTATTTTTCAAAATGAGATCCAGTGAAGCTCATCGGTGTTCCATGCGTATACCCATGTCCCATACTACAACATGGCAAAGATTACTAACCCAAGACCCGAAGTACACAGAGAACCACTTATAAAGGCAAGGGTACGTTCCGTTTCACACTCCAATCGCATTGATGTGCTCCAAGTCGTTCCATTTCACTCATCGGGCTGCTTCGATGTGAGCTCATTGAGGTCCCGCAACGAGGATAATGTGCGCCCCAAGCGCACATTTCAAAAGCTGGTGCAGTTGATCCGATGACGTATCCAGGCGGATGTTTGAATTGTTTAAACTGGAAACATCTATGGTGACCTTGATTTCCATCAAAGTAGTTCTAGATAATGATGATGAAGTAGATCTTTTTTTACATGATTGATACCCATATCAGATCCGCTTTCCATTGAATATTTTGTGGAGTGTATAATAATAGCTTTATTTTCGCCGTCCATTTTATACCCTTGATCTTTTTGAAGTTCTCTTTCGATTATCTCATTTTCTCCGCAATGTTTGTCAACAACCCATGGAAACGCCTCACTGCCGATATTCAAAAGATGCCGCCCACACCAAAGGTCATCCGTTTCAATTTTTTCACCGTTCACTAAAAACGGAACGACAGGAATGACCAATGCACAGCGGTCGGAAATCGAAATTGCCGGACACAAGTCCAAAATTGCTTTTTTTAAGATAAAGACTTAAAACTAGGCACATATACTCACAAACGATTACTTAATATGAAATAGTAAGTCATTATTCATAGGTTTTGCCCATTACTTTGATACGGAGGCTCAAACGTGACTAACATTCCAAAAAAACACCCGTTTTGATTTTTATTCGAAAATCTTAAAAGTTAAGCAATTATTGGAGTTGTTGAAGGAATTTAATGAAACAAAAAATATTAACATCTGTCATAATGGTGATTTTCTTGTCTAATGCATAAGTTCAAGAGATTATTGTCGATAATCGTGTGCTACTACGTCACAAAATGGCGGACGCTAATTTCAGGCAAAATTTCACTTAAGTAGTAATTTAATTCCTTTCACGAATATGTGCACGGAGATATTCATACAGAGTATTAATTGAAGATATCTTAAGATAATTCTGATAAAACATTGAAAAATATTTGCCAAAAATAAATTCGATCGCGTGGCACCAGCGGGACCCTGAAATGCCGTTACTCCGTTGGATTGTTCAAGTTGTGTGGACCTTAACTCCTCGAATTCACCGTTTCCAAGCTATTAATGCTGCCACAGGCTTCCTAAGATTCTATATTGAAGATGCTGCCAGGATGGTCGCGCGAAAAGGGGCATTTTATGACACTGCGTAGGATTTAGCGCTATTAAATGGTTATTTCCACAAGGGCTTTTCATTTCCCTTAAAGAAATGCATGTTCACGTGCAGTTCTAGTTTGACATTGGTGATGAAGTGTTGTACTCTAGTGGATTTATAAAATCCGTGGTACCTGGTGATTTGGTTCGTGTAGTATTTAAATAGTTTCCGGCATTGTTTACCAGCGGTGTACCACTGCGTTTTTTATTTACTTAACAGCCTACCCCTTTTTCAATAATTTGTTTTAGTTTTACGTGCCTAGAGTTCTTTACCCGTGTTTATTGATCGCAGTGTTCTTACGAGTCTTGAAATATAGGTATTTTGTTTACTCTTATGTTGGTGTTACGTTTGTCGCGCGTACTTTTTGGTATCTCTAATCGGAAAGTATCATCAGCGTCCAACTTTCATTATATCTTCTTAAATAATTGGACCTGTACGCAGATTTTTCCGTATTCCTGTATTGAAATGCCTTCCAATCAATTAACACGTCTTGAGCTCTAAAAAAATAATGTAGGAGAAGAGGAAACCATTAACTGACAAAAATGGATACGAACTGTATTCCAGCTATGACTGAGTATTAAAAGCGAAAAGCGCAGCATGCCCCGAAGGGATAAGCATAACCGGGAGCATGTGCGCAGTGAATCTTCATGCTCTATTTAATACGCGATATCGCGGGTAGGTACTGACATGTGTTTCCACCGCTCAAACATCAAGCAATGAAGTAAAATTCACATTAATATGCACTCACGGATTTAATTGAAGTACGGGCCATGCCCAATATAAACAATTGTGGGCAAGAGCAGATTCATCAGATGAACATTCAGTCATTAGTTTCCATATGGTGCCACTTTGTTTGCTAAATGACGCTATTTGTAAGAGATTCAAGTGTATCTCGTTTTCTCTTTGGATTATCAGAGTATAATACAAATGGACAAAATACAAAAATTGTTATTTGCACGTTTTAGGTGAGAACATCGGGGCAAATCCTCGGCCGTCGCAAATCAGCTTTTTCCGGCCCATTCGATTTCAGTGTCTCAAAGAAACAAAGGAAGTAGCTAAGGCGGAAAGAAATTTCATTCAGAGGTAGATTCATGGCTTTAAAAAAATGAATTTGGGAATTAATTCAGTCACCTTCAGTTTGCTACTAACAATGAAAAACGGAAAAGTAAGGCTTTTGCTTATTTTGAAGATGATGAAATAATAGGAGGCTGTAATACTTAACATTATACATTTTTGAAAAATTATAGGTATGCAATGCATTGACCGTAGGTGAAGTATGAAGTGCTACATCTGTGGAGGAAAAACTTCCTATAAGAATGACATCATAGAAATGAAATATCGACCCGCAGATTTGGAGAAATATGCTTTTGGCTTATCAACGCTACATTGCTACATCCGCGATTTTTTATTGCCTTTCACACATATCATATAGCATGGAGTTAAACAATAGGTGGGAAAACATAAAAACTCAACTCTCTCGAACTCTTGATCAAGAACTTTTAATAGTTAGGATCGTTGTAATGCCGAAAAATAAATCATAAATTTTAATGAAATATCTTTATAGGCCCGTAGATATCTTAATATACAGCTATCCAAGAAAAAGGCAATATACAGAAAGCGTTCAGTGAAAGGATAGGGTTAATCGTGTATGTACCCAGGCCTGGATCATCAAATACAAATTACGGGTGCGGTGAGCAAAGAAGGAGGGTGTAGTTGGGGGCGGGGGGAGGGATGGGGGGGGGGAGGGGAAAGAATAAGAATCCCAGATGATACCTTTTCTGGTAACCATGCGTGGTACCCTGGGAACAGGCATACTTTCTCAAGAGTTGAATGACGTTCATAATTTGCTGTATGATTCCATAATACCTATATGTATACAGCAGAGCAACGGCATTTCCGGGTCCCGCTGGCGTGTGATCGAATTTATTTTCGACGTCGCAAACATTTTTCAAAGCTTTATTTCAGAATTACCTTAAGATATCTTCAATTAATGCTCTGGAGAAAATATCTCTATGCACATATTCGTGAAACAAATTTAAATAACTACGATATTTGAAATTTTGCCGGAAAATAGCATCCGCCATTTTGTGACGAAATAGCGCACGATTATCGACAATAATCTCTTAAACTTATGCATAAGACAGGAAAAACACCATTGTGATAGATTATAATGTTTTTTATTTCATTAAATTCCTTCCACAACTCCACTAACTGCTTAACTTTTAAGATTTTCGAAGAAAACTCAAAACGGGTTGTTTTTTGTAATGTTGGTCACGTTTGAGCCTCCGTATCTAGTTAAAATTTAAGTAATGAGTAAGGCCTATGAAGACTGACTTACTAGTTCATAATAAGAAATCGATTCTGAGTAAATGTGCCAAGTTTCAAGCCTTTATCTAAAAAAAAAGCAATTTTGGGCTTTTATCCGAATTTTTCGATTTCCGAACGCATTCGACTACCATACGGTGGCGCATCAAAGCGGTTGATTTGCAGTAAAACAAAAGACAAACGAATAGCGGACATAGCGGGTTTCAACTTCCCTCAAATAATAACAAGTAGCTGAAGGAGCCCAAATATTACATATTCCAACAAATTTAATGCCCCGAATACCAAAAACTCAATTGAAAAATGGTTATTTTTCTTCTTTCTGGTAAGTTTACCGCCTAAGTGGGCCTCTCGGCCTTCATCCCATCGAAGGAAAATGCATAATTCATGTATACATCTTAAATATTTATTCTCTCCTGGTCATTATGTTCAATGGCATATATGTATCATAAAGGTAAGTTCTTCACAAAAATTCATCCAAATTTCTAGTTTCTTCTTGAGTTATAAGCAGCTAAAAGTCCAATTTAGTTCAGAAAATAAAACTCTTTGGCCATTTGTTGTTACCAGTAGGTACTTAAGTGAGGTTTTCTACACAAGTACTCCGGTAATTATCAGGATTGTAAAGACTATTTAAGCTCACATGTTATGGAAATAGTGTGTGGTGAAATATTTTAACTACGAAAAAATTAAACTTATTGAAAACAGGTATCAAGTGCCACATTTAATTTCAAGTTCACATTTATTTTCTGTCATAAGGTCATCTTTTTACCTGTTAGATAGTCTGCATAACTATGTGAACCCAGTAATAGGTATATGGAAAAAGAGGCATTCAAATTTAATTCATTCTTGTTCCTCAAGCATTCCTTACAAATCTTCCTTTCCTACCTTAAATAAATTTACGAATCCAGTTGTTAATAAATTTTATCTCTTAGGTTTTAGAATGGTGTGGCATATGTCTTACCGATCGCAGCTTCGAGGAAGTAAGTGCCATTGTAGAAGAATCTGGAGACACAATAGATATACTTGTGGAAAGGACGGAAGCCTCGTGAGTTAATCGTTATTTAATAACTCATTTATTTCAATCATGTCCCATAAAATATTGTAGTATAACTTACTTGAGTTTCATTATAATAATTATTTAGTCTACCTCATTCATCCAGCATTTTCATCATTGTATTTTGTCTGTTACGTAAAAATGCATGTTTGTAATGCCTATAGCATAGAAACTGCACTGTGAGTACCTACCTACTACTGCGGTATTTAATACTTTCATTTTTTGTCTGAATTTAGGTTATACATTTCATCAGTTGTGCAAATCTTGCTAGCATGTATATATATCATTCTTGTAAATGAAGTTCATTGCATCAATTAATATTCTAAATTATTTTCCTATTTTTCCGAAGATGCTTTCAAAAAGAATTTTTGATTTCTCTCATAATATTTGAGTTTTATCATGGAAATTCTTCATTCATTTTTTAAACAAAGACATTTCTTTCGTATAGAATAGTATCATAATAAAATAACTTTGAATATGAATTATATTTTGTTTGTGGTACTCAATAAACTTTGATTCTTTCATTTAAAATTGCTTTCAAAATTTTTCACTGGTAAGTCACTCTTTTCACTCTTGAGTCATTGCACTCAATTTTATTAACAATATACTTGTCTTTTCTGGAAAGGTAAAACTTTCATATACCCTAGGAATGTAAATAAAATGCACATGTGTCATTATCAATTGATCATCCTGAATCATCAAAATTGTCATTCCTGTAACAGACTTGGAGACTCCTTAGACGAGCCTGCTGGTGCCAGTTTTACTCCACGTCGCCTAATAGATGCTCTTCAAATGGGTAAGCTATTACATTATCGCCTGATCATGTTTGGTGGAAGAATATTAATTCCAAATGACTCTTCCTTTCACAAGGAATATCAATGTGTATGTATTATATTAAGAATGTTTAAAAAATTCTCAAAAGGATGAGCTCTTACTAAGATTTTCAGTGCTACTCTTGAACAATTACCGGTGTCTTTGGCATGTAATGGCCATCATATATGCTACTTTTTTGGTACATATTTGTATTCTGTGTCCACTTTTCAGAACTGGACGACAAGTCACCAGCCTCACCAACGCGTCGGAAACTTCCAAAAACTCCCGTGAGTAATGATTTTGAACTAACTCTGTCTCTGTATAAGCATTATAAGTCATTCCCATAATGAAAGCGATGTTTTTATTTTAGAGTTTTACATCTGAAATAACAATTATGTATTTGTATTTGGTTTCTATTGAAAGAACTAGCTTTCCTTCTGTTTGGTACCATACAGTACATCATATCAAGGTGTATAGAAGATACACCTTCTATGTATTACATAAAATCATATCACATAAAGTGCTTTACAATTTCTGCTTCATGACTTGTTAGTCTGCTGACTAGTTAGACTTAGTTAGACTGCTTCATGACCACTTAGTTATATGACAAATAAGTGTAATATGTACCTTTTTAAATCAATAAGGGTAATACTTGTTGCTCAAGGTAAAGCTATGCGTACTCTGTTATATGTTTTACAAAATTCATCATTAATCTCTTCACTACTGGCTATGCAACGTGCTATATAACTGAGCTGGCTGGCTGAGTAAACCTCTCTGTAAAATTTTGTCAAGGAAGACATGTTGTGGAATAGATCTGGCTCTTTTTCATGGATTTTAAAAAAAATGTCTACACAATTTTTTTAAACTAATAATTTATAACATGCAATGAGGTATATAATGATAGTACATATTTTAAACTTCGCCTCGTCCATTATAATGATATTTTATATTGAACATCCTCTCACAATATTTCCTAGTTCCTGTGTTAATTGTCTTCACTAAAAATTTATTTTAAGCCACTTCATTTGAAATAACACTGAATCCAATTCTCACATCCAGGAACAATTGATGCGGGAGAGGGTAGTAAGTGGTCGTTTACAAATGCAAGTGTGGTACCAAGACGAGAGGAGGGAGTTGGTTGTTGCGGTTCTTGCAGCGGACGATCTTGCAGCCAGGCCAAGCAGGGACACTCCACCTGGAGCACCTTCTTCAGGACCATCATTACCCAATGCCTATGCACGCCTTCGCCTGTTGCCAGAAAGGTAGGTTTTAGTAGTAGGTTTAGATAGTGAAATATTACCCGCATTTTGGATTCAAGGTTAGCTTTTTGGCAAGAGGTTAAATTTTTGAGAAGATGGTCATAAAAATTCCATATGAAATGCATCCGCTCTATTTCCTTGGGGACAGGGCTTAATTTCAGTCAGAGCAGAGCTGCTCTGTTACTTCTTGCAAGACTGGAACTGAGCTCCAGAACCTTTTCTCAGCTCATTCAGTGAAGCTAGGGGTTATTCCGTAACCCTAGACCTCCCAGTGCTTCAGAGCTCTGGTACCTCTAAGCTTATAAATTAAGTCCTCTCTGAGGACATACTGTTCATCAATTTCTAAGGTCATATTTTACCACCATTATTCTGATGATTACTTTGATGTTGAAATCCTGGAAGTTAAAATTATGTTTTCTTGAATAAAATATTCTGCAGATGAAAATGAATAAAATTATGTTCATTCAAAAGTATGATATTAAATAGCTCTATAGTTAATAAGGCTAGAATGAAGGCAATACATTGGAATTTTTAAAGTCTTATTAAATTTGAATATTCACTGATAATAACAATCATGGTTTTTATTCGCCCAAAGACCAAGGTACATTTGTCCGATGATATAAGGCACATCGTAAGTCATGCCGTAATGGATAAAAAAATTTCAGGTCTTCCACCAGGTCAGCATCTTTATTTATTCTGAGGTTCTGATGAACAATTCTCCCATCATACCATATATGTTCGATTATTAGCCCTTAATTTTGGACAAATTTTGGTGCTCAGAAGTGTGAGAGGGGCATTTTTAAGCACTAAGAGAGGAAACCACTGTCTAATGGTCCAAAATAATGGAGAAAATAGATAATAATTTTCTACTTTAGCATATATCAGAAAGAAGGTAGTGTATCTGAAGAATTTACAGACATTTTTAAGTACTTAATTGATCTTTCTTCATGATGATGTTGTTACAGAGGTATTCCAATTATGGAAACATTATGCAACCCGCAATACAAATGCATCATAGATATATTTCAGCTTGTAAGAACGACTGAGGTATCCAGTTGAAAAAAAAGAATGGCCTTGCTAATGATTTCAACAGCAGTTCCAAGATCTCTCCATTGTTTCTGGGTTGTCACTGCGCTAGAACTTTGTTGATGATGACAGTTTCCCTGGTATTTCAACCAGCAAAACTGCCGTCATCAACAATTAGTTCTAACGAGGTGACAACCCAGAAACAATGGAGAGATCAACCGACCAACATTGCGGAAACCTAAGAATCAGCAGTTCCAAGAACTTGCCCACTATTTTTATTCTCATTTATTTTCCTGAATGACGATGATTTTACATTGTCATTCAGGAAACATTGCCCTGAACGCTGCGGTAAACACTATGCAACCCGCAATACAGAATTGGTGTGAATGTTCTTCCGTGCGTTAGATGAATTCGTTGAAAAATGACAAGTAAAGTTATTTGTTATTTTAGTAGATTGATACGAGGAAAATTTTATCTTTCATGACCAGTTTATGGTTTCATTCAGGCATTAGTGCGTGGGCTTTATGGGGAAAAAGGACATCAAAAGTAATGTGTAAAACAAATCAATATTTTCCTTTAAAAGAACTTGGATCTTCAGTATTAAACAGTTTACTCTAATCGATGCTGTTCATGTCTGAGGTTGATTCCTTTCAGGACCATGTTACGTTACGTTTACATTTCTGGAAGGATGGCAGGTAATTCTGATTTTTTCGTAACCCATGGGGGAATGACAAACCTTCTTCAGTCCCTTGATGCATAATTTGAATGGTGCTTTTAAGGACAGCTTGATGACTATGTGTGTGGAGTGGATGCTGGATATTCCAATCATTTCTTTTGAGTAATGAACAATTCGGGTTAAATGGTAGTGAATTGGGGTTTTCTACATTTTATTTATACATATGTAGCTTGCTTTGCAATAAAGGGAAAGCTTGTGATAGAAATGAAGTATATCCAATAATGCAAATGAAGAGTTTGGGGATGGCAGCTATGGTATTTCAGGATTAAAAAATCAAATGAGCTGAGAGAACCACTTTTGGATCCCTGGAGATGATGGGCAAGTGGTTCACCAAAATGAAAGAAGAAATGTAGAACCTGACCTGGTGCAAAACCTGAGAAATATTTATCCAGAAGATTCACCGCGAAAGCATTAAATGAAGCCTAGTGATGGGTTGAATCAAAAATTTATCAAATCTGAATGTTTTTTGTTATTAAATCTCAAAAACCAAATTTCAAATCCGAATCCTACTTTCACCAAATTATAACGATAAAATCTCCTCCAGTGTACATATTTATAACTTCATGAATTTTCACGCAAATAGCCAACACTTTTATAGTATTACGATGCCAAGGTGCTAAACTTCCAAGGTGAGATTTTACCGCGATTTACGATTTACAGCAACGTGGCACATATGCCACCTGCACAACCATGGTTCGAATCTTTTTTTGGAAGGATTCGATAAGATTCGATCAAATCCTCAAATCCTTACCACATCACTAATTAAGCCTTGTTATTATGAAATGGAAATTTCAGTGGGAATGGAGACGAGGTAAGGACAGATGTAGCAGAATCCACTACAAACCCAATTTGGAATGCCACCTTCGACTTCGGAGGGGTAAATCCGGACGATTTGATGGAGAGCTCCTTGGAGGTGGCATTATGGGACCAATTCCCTCCTTCAGAACCAGACCTCTTTCTTGGTATGTATATTTTTTTCTTGTGTATACATATAAACGTATTCAGTGATGAAAAAACTACTTTGCTAAAAAAAATCACTTTTTTCCCTGAACTGAGATCCCCTTAGTTTGGCTAAATGTAGACAAGAGTATAGGGTTTAAATTTGGTGGTTTATGAAAAAACGAACCTTGTGTGCATCATACAATCCAAAAAAAGAAAATAATATCTGAGAGATAATACTTGGGAGGAGTTAAAGAAGTCATAATGGATAAGAAAATGAGAGACATCAACTTCAGAAAATTAGGGCCATGTACCCTATTCAACAACATTTAACAAGCTTTTAGATGCTTTTATTGAATAATATAGAATTATAAGTTTTCAATAGTATAAAGATGCTGGCTGATTACAATTAATATTGTCTCTTTTCTTTATGCTGCATCTTTCAATATCTTTTCATCCAAATATAGGCGAGTGTTCTGTGGAACTAAGAAGAGCTGTTGTAGAGGAACGACCAGTGTGGTACCGTCTGGAGGATCCAAGGGGAATCCGTGGTTCTCGGTCAGCTCATGTCTCACCCAGAGGTTCCCTTGCCTCTGCTCCGGCCGAGCTGGCTCGCCGTCTTCTGCTCAGGAGGGGAGAGTTCTCTTCTCAACGCTCTTTCTCAGGTTTAGTCATGTACCTATATTCAGCTCATGCTTGGCTAATGGTCAGTCTGCATTAAGAAGTGCTGTCACATGCACTACCTTGTTTATTATAGATCTTATTAAATACATATTACTCAAAATGGTACACAGGTAATTACATGCATGAACACATGCTATATGCATTATAAATCATACCTACATATATTTTTTCTAGGATTAATAATTACCTATCAGCAGTGAGTTAATATACTTAATCAAATTGCTGATAATTAAATAAATTCATGATTGTTAAAAAATTGTTTTAAATAAATTAAACTCTTCAGCTATGAAAGTAATATGTATCATTAGTCCTTAACAATGGAAATATTCATTTGTAGATAGCAATCTTCATTGACAAATAATATATATTGTTTCCGTATACCAATAAAAATACCTTCTGTATTCTTAAGGTTATTATCCTATTACATATCATATGTGAACCCCCATGTTAAGGGAAGCTGCTGCAATAATTTTGCAACAGTAGCACATGGTCTTTTTGTTGCAGACGAGGCTGGTGGCGATGCATCCTCCCCAACTGGAATTGCACCCAATCTGGATTCTCCACCCACTTCCCTACTACATCCAGATGCAGCATGGGCTGCTCTCACCCTTGGAACCACAAAAAGGCGAGGCTCAAGTCAGTCAGAACAACTGGATATCACGGCCGAAGGAGCAATCACGCCTGTGGATTTGTCTCGCTCACTCCCAGGGTCAAGAAGGAGCTCGTTTCAATCTTCAGAGCAGGGAAAAGGTTAGACTTGGTGGGGAATGGATTATTAGCATGAAACGATAATGTTGGTCAACTGACCAAATTAGAAATACATTGCAAGAAGTTCAATAAGAGACTGTTATAACTCATCATGAACCCTTGGGCTTTGACACAGTGGTCCTAATGGTCTATTTTCACTATATGGTTCAAAAGATAGTGGTATTAAAATCTGAGGTGAAATCTTGAGCCATGCAATAAAGAAAAAGCAAAAAAGAATGCAATGAAAATTTTCTCTCTTGCTTCTATTTTCACCTCCCATGATTTTATAATAGAACACTGCTTACTGGCATGGAAATTAGATGATTAATTAAGATAATGGTTGTTTAGTTGCTGCATAAAAAATCTATTAGTCTGCAAATACATTGGCAAGGTAGGTATTTACTCAGTACATTGTTGTAGAACATCATGTTCTACATGCTGAGGTTTTGCTGAAGTACATTTTTTATTTTCAGCTTGATGAAATGCAATGTGTTGACTTTTTTTATACCTTTGCAGAGGAAAGCATTCCATTAGGAAGGCGGCGAAGCTCCAGTGCTCGAGGCAGAAGAGGATCAATCGGTCCACCATCTTCACCTCCAGAAGAAATCAGCAGTCATCTACTCGGACGAAGGGAAAGTGGGCGCAGTAAGTCCAGTCACTTGCTGAAAGTGATGCATTTGCAATTGTCAGCCAGTCCATTGTAAATGGAATCATACATCACAGCTGGTTGTCCATTAAATAAAGAATAATTAAAGAATTATGAAGGAAGCCATGAGTTGTCTAACTAAAATGTTTCTTGAGTCTTCTCTTGGTGACATGTTAATTATCGTATTAGGAATACTTTTTGGTGCTTTTAAAATCCAGTAGGTATAAAAATATTCATGCCTGCCGCAAATACAGTGATAAAATAACGTGTAAGGCAAAAAGATTATTGTAAAATCCATAGCATGTATGTACCATTGAATTGAGATGCTTGGGGGTGCTTATGTCATTGCAATGTCACTTTTTAACAGGAAAATTTCTACTTTCATATTGGCATGCTATTGGAAGTCTCTTTTGCAAAGTACTTTTTAAATTATTAGTACCTCAAAGATTAATGCTACTTGATAATAACCTTAAGAAAATAAATCATTGAAAATATCAGGACATGCATGAGAAAAATCATTTGTGGTAAGGTAAACAAAGCAAACCCTGAAGGCAAGTGCAAAAGTCAGCCATAATAACCTATAGGAGGGTATAAAAAAGCCCTTAACCTTTCTTTATCTTTCATGGCTTCCTGAAAAATTAGTTTCTGGACTAATTCAATTTAAGTATGCTTGATTTCCTAAAAAAATTAAGCTCAGCAAATGGCAGAGGTAATATAGTGAATATAAATTAAATGCTTTCAATCCACGCTTGACATTCTCATTTTCAATAAGTTCTAGCTTAACTTTGTAAAATTGTTCATGGATTCAAGGAAGCAGAATATTGATGGAATCAGTAAAATTTTTAAATATCAATAGATGCAGTAGAATCTCCATATAATGTGTAGGGCATATAACGAGAAGCTCGAATTGGTGATGGATGGCCAAAGAACGATTTAAAACCCTATGATCTACATGTAAAATAAATTGGTATTAGCGAGGACAACAACCAGCCTCCACTGGGGTCGTTTACGGTTATTAGTGGCAAATGTCTGCTTCAATCTCGGCAAACGTGCACAAATTTGTGCTCATGTCCTCTGTCATTGAAAATATTTATACGTCTAGCTGCATTTTTTCCGCACCATTTGACGTTCAAATGCACATTTCGGACATTCACGGCATGCCCATATTCACACAAATAAATTCCTCGTAAGCCCGTGCATTTCATTGTTCTTTTGTCATCCTTAGGCATTTTTATCAAGTTCAGTCCAACTTATACAGCATCATGGATGGGAAATGAAAGTTGTTGGATCTGAAAACTAAAATACGAATTATCAATGAATGCGAAAGTGGCGATGGGTCCAAAAGCGAGATAGGGAGGCGATTTGGCATATCTTTCTCGACCTTATTGTCAATTCTGAAGAATAAGGGAAAATTTCGTGCTGCAATGCTTCAAGAAGGATGTCCAAGCAGCCAGAAATATTTGCGGCCAGGAGAAATGAAAAATTCATTGGACTTGACTGGTCATATAATGTAATTGAAACAGATGCAAACGGCAGAATAGTTTCACATGAAATTTGAGAGTCAAATGATATTTTCATGGCTACTTTCATCACTTTTCCTACTGAATACATCATTTTCCTAAATAAGGCCAAATATTTGTGAAATATTTTCTCCTGTAAGTGCAATTTAAGCCACTGAAACACAATTCATTGTTAGGAAATTTTTGTAATTATTTTTCAATGTCTTTGCTACATTGAATCCTGATACCAAATTTTCCATTGCAGCCTTGTCATTAAAAAAAAATTAGGTACCAAATGGTAATTTGTCCATCCTAATTTTAACTTTTTACCTCTGACCATTTGTTGATAAAAGTTTAGCAAGTAGAATTTTTTGTGACCACCTCGGGGGGGTTATTTTGTCATCTCACCTTTTTAATGACTCTTTGCGGGAAGGTGGGAGATCCATTTTGCTCTCTTAATGATAGGCTCACGATCGGCCAAGGTCCGATGGTGGCTCCATTTCACGTTCCTTACGACAGGTGAGATGGAACTAATGAAATGCGGAGCCAAATGAAATGGATCAAGAGTCGAAAGATACAGATCAAGAGTCGAAAGAGCAGATGAATCAAATAAATAGACCGGCAGCTCACCATTTGAGAGCTGAAGATGGTCACGCCACCTGGGTGGCAGAGCTGAACTACGGCAAATGATGTATTTTCCACATTTTACGATGTTTTCTCACTTAAGTGAGATTACAAAATAACCCCCCTGGTGTAGCTGTTCACCACATTGCTGTTTGCAACAAAAATTATTAGCAGTCGTTGAGAGCTAGAAAACCACCTCTAACTGTACAGCAAATTAGTCTTTGAAGCATTTTTAGTGGTTAAAAATTCTTAATGAAATGAGAAGTTTTTCCTTTAGAATACTACTTAGTAATCATTGCCAAAAATTTTATGAAGGCCTATTCTATTAATGTCATGTTTCAGTTTAGTGGTAAACCAACATGGGTGCTATTAAAATTTGTAACCTTTCGAATGTGCCTGAAAATGAAACTTTTATTTTAATGTGTGGGAACTTAATGACTATGAAAGTATTTAGGTGATTTTAATCTCATATATACCAAGTTTCTTGAGATGTGATAATCAACAGTTATATACCTAAGTTCTTTATTATCTCTGATGTATTTATTCTTACCCATGATATTTCATTTTTGTCATTGCATAATGGTATGCATTGAGAAAGTAGTACATACCTAGTATCTTTCATAAATATCATTTGGCTTAAGATTTGCTCATTCAAAAGAATCTTTTGAAATGCCCTTAAGTTTCAAGGTGTTTTCATTTTAAGTAAATTTCTACTCATTTAATTTATCTAAACGTTATGTCAAACTTTTGAAAATCATCGCTGAATAGGTAGCAGTAGCAGATAAAATTTGTAAGATTTAAATGAAGTGCCTTGCAAGCCACAGTTCACCAATCAATTGCATTATGAATGCATAACTTGATTCATATATCAGTTTCAGTACCTATGGATTCAATAGTTTGTGGCACTAAGTAGGAACATATCAACCTATATCCTGTAAAAATATTAGCTAGGTTCTAATCTTAAACTCTGTCTTAACTTTTGCATGTATTCAAGCCCAACTTGATACTTTCTGCACTTTATAGCCTTGTCTATAGTTATGAAGCATTCCTCTAACTTTATGGACTGGAAATGAAATTTGACCTTTTTCTGAAAGCTATTGAAAAACTGCCAGTTAAAATTCCAACGTCAAGTCATTTATCAAATTTTGACTTGCTGTGGAAATTGCATTTGCATGACTTGTTTGTATCTTTGGCAGTAAATGTGATTACATAAATTACTCAGCTGTAATTGCCTATTTCACGCATTGCACAAAATAATTGACTCACGATTGAAAATGGAATATTTTACTCACCCATTTCATTTGAAAGTAATTTTCATATGCACTGCCCAGTAGTAGCTGACACAAATCCAAAGTTGCTACTCACTGTAAACTACCATAACGTAATTCCTGCTGCCTTTGCTAAATTGTAATAAAAAATATTGCACATAAATGCACTACAGTATTTCCATTATTATATGCTGGTATTTTTTTTATTTAGAAGCTAATGTTCATCTGCTGTGTGGTATTAATTACTGGAAAATCAAATGCAGGTCTCCATTTTTTTATATAACTCCATCAACAATTTTACTAATATTTAACATTTGTGAGTGATCATCATCCAAAATACTTTTAATTTGATAAAATGATGAACATATACAATACTTAAAGACAACAAAAGTATATTCTTTCCTCTGCTTTTCAGAACATGAGAAAATAGTTGTAACTCCACATTACAGATGTAGTTTATGACTGATCATAATATAAATTCATGATCGTCATAATAGAATCATAAAGAAGCCTTAGGAATCTGAACAGAATTCCCTGCGTTTTCACCACAGATGTCAAATTTCAGTTCACCTACACACTCTGTACTGATGGCTACTCATTTCTCTTATACCTTTTAGATCTATTTCTGTCTGTCTTTTTCCTCTTTCTGATAAACTTTCATTCTCCTCCTCATATATTACAAACTTTTATTAAATTATTCTCCTTAAATATGGACAAATAATATGTTGACATTTTAATTAAAATACAATGCTTCCTCATACTCTAACAAAAACTGTGTATGTAGGGTGATTGAAAATAATAATTTTCCAATCCATAATTCAGAATATTGTTCAGTGTTTTCTACACCTCTTTTGCAAGTATGTTATACTTTTTCAATAACTTCATGTGCCCAGTTTTTAACATCTATATGTCTTTTAATCATAAGTTATTGATGATAGTATAGATTAGTTGCTAAGTCAGATTATCTGAGTAGGGCAGGGCAAGAGGAATCTATAGCAAGTAAATGTCATATTTGAACTTATTTTTTATACGGCATAGGTACCACAATTTCTTGCTCTTGCCATTTATTGAATTTTATTTGGAAATTACTTCATAAATTATGTTGATGACAGCCCTGAATTTTTTAGTCCATTCAAAAACTTGGCATACCTCATACTAAAATAGGCATAGATTTTTCTGTGATTATTCATTTCCTTAAAGTAAAAAGTTAATTTCCAGTAATCAATTAGTGGATATTCACTAAATTATACAGTAATTTCATTATCCTAAAATTTATATCAAGCAAAACATTTGAAAATGCTGGATGTTTGTTTTTATATGCCCTCTTGTCTAATTTTTGATTCTGTGGATCAGAAGTCTCAGTCTTTAATTCAAACTATGAATGGGCAAATCAACAAGCATTTTAGTGAATACTCATTGAGTTTTTTTAATAGATGTTTCTTGATTTTAGTGTAAATTCTGAATGTTTTATATTCATGTTTGTGTATTTCATCTTTGGAATTTTACTAATATAGCATATTAGAATAATTATAAATTGTATGAGTTAGTAGATCCTTTTAATAGCATTACCACAAATTAAGTAGACATTTTTTTGGGAAACTTTTTTTTATTTTTTATAAAATATGCTGAAATGCCTCATTAATTCCAATAATATAATGCTGCTTTCTATTTTTCCATTCAAATGGAGGCTATTTTTCGAAGGCAAAGAATTATATGTTCACCAGAATGATGTTTGCATAGGAATTGATATTTTAGGAAACTATTTAATGATTTTCTGTAAGATTTTCTTCAGAATTTTCAAACAGTTTCATTTTATTTTTTTAGTAGCTTCCTCACATCATTTTAATATCCCATCATTATTATGATAAAATTTTTTACCATGTGTTTTTTTAAATTAATTTAAAGACTGCCAAATTAATGAGGCTGTATTTGCTTACAATTATAACTTTCCATAAAATAAGGTTTCGGAAAAAAAAATTTAAAAGATGGTTTACACAGATACTTATTGTTATTTAGTTTTATGAAAATGATAGCCATAAAAATCAGTTCATTTTAGACTGTGATGCTGTAACAGTAGCTAATAAATTAATTTATAGACCTAATGTTAAATTCTCATTTTATCCAAATATCTAATTTATTTTTAATTAAGTGTATATTTTTAAGCGTATTTAAATATGTACTTAACTAAATAATTTAATCAGTAAGAAATATTGCAGCAATGAAACAAACAATGAAAAACAGAGCCTATTATTAATAATAATAATTTATTTTCTCTAACATAAGTCTTGAAAATACAACATGCATTCAAGGTAACATTACATATATTTCACTACTTTAAATACCAATATGATTCAGCTGGTACACAATCGAAGAAAGGCTTATGTTTAAGCATTGTAATTTTGTCCTCCTAGGACAATCTAAGGAATTGCTCGGTGTTAATTAACAACTCTCTGAGAGCTCCTTTTATAAAGGCATACGTTTTCAACTCATTGTTTATTTTCAATGCTTTAAATGATACAAAGGAATAGATGAGCATTTTTAAAGATTTGGAAGAAATCGTTTACTCACAGAAGGAATAGACTGGGCAAGAAAAGGGAGAAAAGTTAGCTTGGGCTCAAGTTTTAATATGCTGTATACTTCCCATTCACATTGATGGACCCAGTCAAGTTCATGGAACTATTTAGTCATTTTACACTTTCCATGGAATTAGCCATCACCCATTTCCCTCAGCAAATCTTTTGCTCCTCCTCCAGCTCGAGCTGCTCTCTGTAGGTTTAAGCCCAAACGTAAAGTAAAATGTGACTTCATCGAAGTTATTGCACTTGTTGCAAAATTTGACTTCATTACTTTTTTTCTCTCTCTTTAATCATGAAATTTGAGTGAGATTTGTCAGTTTTTCTGTGATTAACTACTAGTTATTCGTGTATATCATCCATGATAGGAGTATTTTTGATAAAATTTCATCTTTTCATTGGATGAATTTTTATCCAGCTAATTATTTTTGTAATGATATTTTCCAAATGAATTATTGCTATATGAGGCAATGACTTTATTAATGCTCAAACTTCAAGTGAATTAGGAATGAAGTATCTGATGTAATAGAACAGAAATTCCACCTATACTGGTACCTTACTCACTGTGACAATGCCATACATTTTATTCATGATGTTGGCTGTGTCCGGTAAAGCCGGAAGAGCCTCTCTCACCATACCATTATGACCAGTCAACACTTAACCAACCACACCACTGCCCATACATTCCAGCCCTACCACTCCCTGCCTGTGACCATCTCTTCAACCTCCTATTGTACCAAAACCTCTATGGAGAGAGCTGTCTCTGCTTTTTAATGTTTATCTCTTCTTTTCTTCTCATATCTCTTCCAACACAGTGGACAAAATCTAAAATGCAACAGGTTCCATACATTTGATGGTAAGACAACTATGAATGTACACTCAATTCCTTTTGATTTCCCTCTAAGAAACCCTTTAGTCTCCTTAAGAAAAGAAACCTAATTGGATGCCTGCAATTATGAAGTTCTGTTCCACCCTTTATACATAAAATAGAAGTCATAGGTCTGTGTTTGTTGTGATTTGCCTCACATTAGTATTTGCAGCTGGATCTAAATGTGATAGAAAGTTTTTCACACTGCATAATTTCATTCTTAGTGTTACCTCCAACCACATCTCCTTGGACATGTTAGCTTGTGCATCACATTACCCAATAGTTAGTTTAGCTCTTTTCTTTGTAGTTTTCCAAGTTTGTATGGAAGTTGTATATACATATAATGATTATGTTTCATTGTATTTGTCCATTCTCATAATCTTGTTTTCATATACACTACAGTAGGCTTGGGAAAGGAGCCAGTGGATTTTTCACTGGGAGGTCCACGTGGTACAAGCACACCTTCAGATGATGAAGAGGATGACAGCTGGAGGTAAATAATTTACTCTCTACAATTCTTTTCATAATAATTTATGTTAATGCATTCCATTCTTATAAACATTTTGGGACTCATTCTCATATCTTGATATTTCATTGCTGAGGTGGCCTCTTTTTTCTCTGTACTGTATAAAGTATCTTTTTTTATGTCAATTTCTGAGGAATATTATATTTCTCATAAAATCTGTAAATCTTTATTAATTGTCTGAAAATTTTCCCTCTTGTTCGTTTCAAATTTTCCATTCCCAATGTGTAAATGTATTTTTAAATGTATGGCTTGTGTTATGACCAGTGTTGTTTGAGATAAATGGACCAATTTGTTGACAGTAAATTTGGAATTATGAATGTTTTAATGAGAGTTAATGACTTCTCAAACATCAATAACAAGTGCCATTAATCTCATTTGCTTATAATTCTTCTGGAAGAAAAGTCTCATTGTTATAAAAAATCTCAAGATAATTATTATAGAGTTACTGGGAGTTATTTTTTTTACATGTGCAGGTCTATAGTAAAAAGGAAGTCAGTAAATATTCCAGGTGTTTTGAAAGGGCATAATTTTATTTCATTGGTGCAAATATGGAATTTTGTGGTAAAAAATTAATCCTGCACTCTCCAAACTATATGGATATGGCTTTAATACCTTTCACCTGTACAAATAATATGTAATATTATTGTCTACCCAACTATAAAAAAACCTACATTTAAGAACAAAAGATGCACCTGCATAGATGAAATTTTGGATATGTGTGCAAGGATGTTCCCTAACGATCAGAAAAAGAAATGAAGACATTAGGAATACAAACAATAAATGAGAAGATTAAGAAAGTTAAAGTAGATGTTGCCAACATATTAATCAAATGGCAGAAAATAGATTGTCAGTAGCAACTCTAGAGTATATTCCAAAGGAAGGAGAGACATGGGAAGACCGGAACAGGTGAAATTAAGACCTAATCCATGAAGTGTAGAAGAAGAAGAAGATTATCATGCCTTTTGACCCTGAGGAAGAGGGAGTATATATTATTATCTGGGCATCTTCATGTACCTATATGGTTCTTTAATTAATGTTATTTATCAGAATGTATTATATATCCCCACATAGCAATTACTGATAAAACAATCCCTATTAAGTGTTAAACTCTTAAAGGAAGCTCATATAATAATTTCATGCATAGTTAGGTTGACCTTACCCTTTAAAATCTCAGGGTAAGCATAGTGGGGTAGTTCAGTAGCATTGAAAGTTAGGTATATTTTTGTAGTAATCACTAATTTTATTCCAGAATAATTGATATAATTTTTTTGCTTATTGTAATGCAAGATCGAGTGCAGTAAAGGTCAAAGTTGTAATAATTTTGTAAAATGTCTTATATTATTTTTTTTAAATTCATATTTCCAGAATTTTCAGAGGAATTTGTGATATTTTATGCTGTTCATTTGTAATTTGAAGGTGTTTACATAATAATTAAAAATTTTGCAGCATTATTTTGCCACTGAAATTAATATCAGTTAAATAAGTAAAGTATGTACTCAGGTGACCAAACGAAGAGCCAAGGGTTATGTTATGCAACCCATCACACGTGTATCTTAATGGAAATTGAATTATTTTCCCAACTTAATGAAAGAATAAACGGTAAAGGTGAGCTTTCGTCTCGCACTTGTTTTCGCGATTTTCACCCACTTTAAACAGAGATATCAGAACCAATTTCACCTCACTTATTATGCAAGCTTTGCAAATTTGTTTAACACTTTCAACACAACAATGCATCAACTACTTTAGAAATGAGAAACTTTCAAACCTGAGAAGTGCGTTTTTTCCTCTCCGCCATATTGTGAAAAAATGCTGTTTCCTCTTTTCCACTGTACGTAGCGCAGCGATCGAGCAGTTGGTTCTCTAGCATATAAATACCTTTTCTACACAGTTTCTTCCCTCCTTCCACTCAAACTCGCCCCGCAACAGCCATTTACTACAATGCAATTCCATTCATTCCACCCCAGTAAACATTGCACATTTCACTTCAAATGAAGGATTTACACTTCCTTTTCACTCACATTCATTCCACTGTACTAATAACATTTCACGTATCACTTTAAATGGAGGATTTACACTTCCTAATTCAGCGTACACGATTGGCAAATCATGGCGACCATACACCACACACGCAAGTCAGAAAATGATTAATGCCAACTACTCTCAACAATTAACTTCCAACTGTTGACAGTTAATTTCCCCCTTCCACACTACCCGAGAGAACTCCGTCAACAATACTATTTCATTAGCCTCTAACAAAAGCCCACTTATATTAACGTTGTGACCTGAGGGATTCTATTCTTAAAATAATACGCGAAATAACATTTTAGCCTTCTACCAATGCTCACCAATAATCACCAATAAGCGTGAGGGATTCTATTCTTAAAATAATACGCGAAATATCATTTTAGCCTTCTACCAATTCCCACCAATAATCACCAATGAGCGTGAGGGATTCTATTCTTAAAATAATACGCGAAATAACATTTTAGCCTTCCACCAATTCCCACCAATAATCACTAATGAGCGTGAGGGATTCTATTCTTAAAATAATACACAGAATAACATTTTGAAACTTCAACCATTCCCAGAAATGCCCATTTCCTCGTTATCGATCGCGCTAAAAATGCGTTTTCCACTATTCAAACTCACGAAAATGAGTTTTTCACTTTTGATTATAACCAATTCGTGTTTAACTCCATTGGCCCGCAAACCTCTTTGTGGGGTGGGTTCAGGGCAAGTTACGGAAGGGGAAATCGTTTTCCGCTTTTCCAACTCACGGAAACGCAGTGGAAATCATCATTTTTAAACGTCCACGACTCCCAGATATGCCCATTTCCAAATCACGAAAATGCCTTGAAAATCATCATTTTGAAACGTCCTCGACTCCCAGAAATGCCCATTACCACTTTACCATTTCCACAAGAAATGCGTTTTTCACTTTTGAAAATGGCCAAATCGGGCCCGCGTACCGTCCCACCCTAGCACCCCTGTTTCACTCCATAGGCCCGTAAGCTTGTTGGGGGGGTGGGGTAAAGGCATATTGTAGAGGTGAAATTAGTGTTATCCCTCTAACGGTTGTTCGTGAAAACCTCCAAATATGGCGTCGAAAACGGACGAAAAAATGGAAAAATTGGTCATTTTCATACGTCTATATCTCAAAAACAACTAGTCACACCGGTATGATTGTTACATTTTTACAAATCCGCATTCTTCCTCTACTCCCAGGTATCACATTTAATTTCGTCAGTTTCCTACGTTTTTCAAAAAAAAAATTTGAAAGTGCGAGACGAAAGCTCACCTTTACCGAATAAACTACTCCTCGTCCTAAAATTAATATTTAGCATTTTTTAATAGTTTTACTGCTAAGATTTTCAATAGTCATTACTAAATTTCCTAAATAACTACTAAGTTCGTTTCAGTACTTTGTACCAACAAAGCCGCTTTTGATAGTTCATTACTTATAAGCTTTTAACATTTTATTTCTAAAATTTTCAATAAAACTACTAGATGTCCGAAATAACTAATAAGCAGATTTAAATAGTATAACAATTGTAAATAGTTTTACTACTAAAATTTTCAGTAAAAAACTACTAGATGTCCGAAATTACTACTTAACAGATTTTCAAAGTAACTATACGATTTTAATAGTTTACTACTACAATTTTCAGTAGTAAACTACTAGATGTCCAAAATAACCAATACAGTAATTTAATAGTTTTTCAGTAGTTCGTAGTAGTATTTTTTCCTAAGGGAATGTCTCTTCTATATTTTTAAATATTTGGCATATTGCTCCAAAAGTTAAATAAAAGTTTTTATCGTTCACTCTAGTGTAAAATAGAATAAAATTAGCTATGAATGCCAGAAGATGCAGATCTTTTAAATTTTTTAAGCACAGTAGTCTATGGAAAGAAAAATGTTAGCTTCGATACATTGTTTTCTCTAATTGTAGGTGTTGTTATGGAAAATCAGTGGCCCCTAATCATTGTAAAATCTTGTATTAGGATTAATTTATGTCTGTATTGATTAAGGTGAACTAATGACAATTTTAAAAAAATTTAATACTGCTAGGCAACCCCCCATACCCAAATGTATAACCTGGCAGCCTACGTTGATATTCCACTTGGATCAGCTTGTGTTGACACATTCAATGTGGGTCGCAAATTTAAGAGAGACTCTAGAAACGGAACACATTTTTTAAATGGCTTAAGTTGAAGGACCATGGGGACCACGTCTAATGACGTGGTCCCGTTGTTCGGCATAGACGGGACCACGTAAAAAGACGTGCTCCGCGCTGAATGCGTTAGCTTCACCTTCCAAGTAGTGTTGAGTGGTACCATAATTCCCAGCCCATAGGGTGCTCCTACCCATAAGACGTACTGTGTTTTTTGGGTCACACTTAGAAGACAAAAATAATAATGAAAATCTGGTAATGTTGATAGTAATTTATAGGAAGAAAGTGGAAAGTTTAGCTTCCAAAAATAGCAACTTTATTACTTTAGGATATAGTTGCAGGTTACCCTTGCTAATCCAGACTATATGGAGCATAGGGTTGTCTGGATTATGCAAAGTCCAAATTATCTGGGGATTTGAAAAATCGATCGTTGATGGTGTTTTTTAGTGATATTTTTGTTATTGGTGGCTTTTAATTACATTTCATGATGCATGAGGCTCTTTTGAGTAAAAATAATGGCTAATATGAAGAAAATAATATATTACATGATATTCCCAAACAGTAAAGAGAAATATTAAATTTTTAAGTAGGATCTTGTAATAACACAATGGTAATATTCACAGCTATTGTTGATACAGTATATCTTCCCAAGGTTTTGCATAAGGTCAGCTCATTTTTTTCTAATTAATTTTCTACACAGTCAGATGCCTTAATTAATTTGGCAGAATTTTGGATGAGGATAGTTATAGAGGATAATAGAAAGAGAATTGCATCAGAAAAAGAACTCTTTACATTAATAATGAATAGGTACTTTGATAGGGAAGCATGAGATAGATTTAGAATAGTCAGCACTTTTATGCAAAGTGGAGCATTTTTTTATTTTCAATTTTGGGATTTAAAAAAAAGTAGATGAGCATGGAGACCAGTGGTGTGAATTTTAAGAAAGTTGGAATGGACACATTGTAGAGAAAGGGATAGAAACTAAGATTTCTTTATACTGTTTAACAGAGAGGAGGTTTATACAGATAAAAGGTTTGCCTATTTCATATTTATTCAGATGATGCTCATCCAATTTCTTAGAGTCATGATTAAGTGTGAGCTTTGAATACTTCACTTTGGGGTTTGTGCTTTTTTATTCTGTTACCCATAGGTTGACACAAGGGTTACATACATTTTGGTCAAGTGGTTCTTAGGTAGAATACATTTTTCAGTATTTTGGGAGTAAGGTCAGTGATGAGGTAGCTATAGCTTGCACAGAATAAAGCATCTATGTGATACTTTATTTTTTAGTAATGCAAAATGATGTTGTGGTTGATATCTTCTTATTCAGTTGGTTTCATAAAGACACAAAATTTTACAATACATGTTTTGTAATTGATAATGAAGAATTATAATAATGTACTTAAATGTCACATATGGGTTTAGAGTGAAAATTCTAGTAAAGAGCATGTGCTTGTTTTCATTGTACCTACCTATAAATTACCTAATTGAAAACATTTACAAGTTATTTTTTTATTTAGTAATGTTGAACTACAATAGTTTCATTTACAAGGAATGC
Organism: Pyrrhosoma nymphula; assembly: GCA_963573305.1. NCBI lineage: Eukaryota > Metazoa > Arthropoda > Insecta > Odonata > Coenagrionidae > Pyrrhosoma > Pyrrhosoma nymphula. Next base: position 101,427,293 of record OY754335.1, on the reverse strand, counting down.
ATTTAGCAAAGAGTGGAAAAATTGGCTACAATTCAAAGATTTTTTTATACTTTCAAATGTGTAATGGGATAACTAGCTTACTGATATTCTTCCAAAGAATAAATAAAATATCATCAATGTCTGAGGTAACTTCTGTTTCAATTGATCTATTAATATCTCCATTTTAATTGCATCATACGAGATGCTATAAATTGATGAATTATCAGGAATGTTCATTCAGATTCAGTGCAAATAACGTGCTCACAAATGGATGGGATACTTCTGAATCATTTTCCGCAATGAGTCACGAAACAATTAATGGATGAATGTGATGTCTAGAATCTAACAAATAAAATTAAAGTCTTATACTGTTGTATTAAATTTAACTGTTTATTGGTAATTTACTTAATCATTGCACTGTAACTTTTATTCAATATTGTTTGTGATTGAAAAATGCTGGAGCATTTAGAACTGTTTTATTGTAGTAAATTCGCAGCTGAAAATGGAGTGGAGCCAAACCTTGTATGGAATTTGACCATAGCAGCCAGTGCCAGTTGAAATGAAATACATATTCAGAGAAAAACATTAAGCAGTGAATTGATAGAAATGATGTTGATTTTTCATGGAATGTGCCATGGGGTGGACAGAATTGCGAACCCTTCAGCTCTCCTTCTTTATCCGGGCAGTGTGGTTAGGCCATCGATGAGCAATATATAAAGTCTTGCATCGCTTGCCTAATCACACCGCTTTGATAAAGACTTCTACATCAGAATAGAATTCTGGCAATGCCACATTCAGTGGTGAAAAATCAACAGCATGCTACTTGCTCCATGCTATGCAGTTGTGATTGGCAAGAAGCTTAATGATGTTCAGTGGTTGTCATGATGTCTTAGAGAAAATTTTGGTTGAATGAAATTGAATGCCTTTTAATGCAATATTACTATGTGGGTTCTCCTCTTTCACAGCACATATGGTAAGACTTTCATCTGTTTATCTCTATGTACCAGAGAATATTCAAAATTCTGTTTTCAAAATATCAATTTACTATAAAGCAATGGATGATTATCTAGAATTGATTGCATGACAAATGTTTTTTCTTTACTCCAATGTTTACATGCCTATGTGTATTGTTTTCATATATGTATTCAAGAGCTTGATTTTGCTGCATAATATCCTTCTTAATCTATTACTGATGAACTACAAAAGAGTCAACTATAACTATGTGAATGCAAAATTAGATTGGAAAGGTGAATTCCAGAAGTCCTCTAATTATTTAAAGAAGTGAAATTCTGACTATTTCTTTCTCAAGGTCTTCTTCTATCCTCACATAGATTATTTTTCCATAGGAAAAGGGTAGCCATCAGGCATCAGTTGGCTGTATAATAATCTTTGTGACTCATGAGAATTACCCTAGGAGGAATTTTCATAATTTCCTTCACTTGCAGGGTTAGAGAACTTCTTAATGACTCATCAACCATGATTTCATATTAAATATGTTACTCAGGATATGGTTGTTACAAGGTTCATTAATATTTTGTTAATTAATATAGCATAGGCCCTCTTGTTACTTCTCATTGTAATCATATGATTTTTTATTCCTGAAAATTGTTTCAATAATATCAAAGTTTTCCTTAAAAGTCAGTGGAGTAATGGCAATGTAGCAATGCATGTCTGATATGTCATACTCTATTCCTACTGGAGATACAGCTAGTTTCAATACCTTTGAGGGTTTATAACTGTATGTATGTACTATCATATTGAATACGTATTTGGTGATAGATTTTTATAATACTCAAAATATTATGTCCATTGCTAATCATTCTTAGATTAGGTCTTGTGTTATAGAAGGATACACAAGGGTTTGAAAATATTGAGCAGTATATTTTTTTAATGTGTCTCCACCAGAAAGAGTTGATTTTCCCTTTCTTGTACTGAATTCTGTTCTGACTGACAAAATCCGAATCACATTAACCAGTTGCCTTCAAGGTGTGCCAATGTCCAGGAGTTGGCTTAGAAATCTCCCACCATTACAAATATTTTTCTATTTTGTTGCTTGCATATAGTGAGTGATACTTGTGAAAATGATGAACTTTGTCCCATAGTTTTATATTGTGGAAGTTTTAAAACAACCAGAATGATTGTTTCCATATCTAAGTCTTATATTTCCTAGCAAGCTTTATACATGCAGTGGAGTCTTTATTTGACGTAACACCTTCGGACCCAAAAATGGGGTGTTATGTAAAATCAAATTATATAAAATTAAGATATTAGCAGATTTTGAAAAATGTGCTGAGATTTCACAACATATCAGAACACAATGATGTTGAAACTATTTTCACTGCAAAGAGATCATTATATATTATATTCCGCTGTAGAACACAAAACTTTTAATTGTTTTGGAGATATAAATATATTTTAAACCAAAATGTAAAATAGAATTTCAGAACATAATCATAGCTTTTTGGCTGCTCAGGTTAAAGTCTACGTAAAGCATTTAAACAGGTGGCTAAATCAACTGTGTTCATAATTAGACAATCATGCCTGTGGAAGAGTGTGAATTGTACAGAGAGATTAAGTTTGAAAACAAGACATTTTAAAAAATGTATCCAAGATATTAATGAGAAAAGTATACCACACAATGAAAGTTAAATAACATTGGATAGCAAACTAATAAACTGCCTGGGAAAAATAAAAATGAAGAAATTTCATAAACAGAATTAGGTCTTTTTAAAACATTTTATGGTTTTTTGCACTTTTAATTGTTCCATTTTCGAGTGGATTAGTTTTTCAATTTTTCTCACATTCTCTTTAAAATCATCATGAAGTAATGAGAAATGATGCAGGATATTTAATGTCTGGAGGATATCTTCTTTTTTGGGTTCAGGGATGACCTTATCTCTTTTATCTACTTCATTGTCAGTCAAAATTTCATGGCTACAGCCATCTCCTTCATTTGTTTGTCCATGAGAACTTTCCAGGGTGTCATCATCCAGCCCTATGTACTCTAAGACTTTAAGACTGTGGTGCTTCCAAACGGTTAAAATAGTCAGCAAAATCACTGGCTATAAGCCCAGTCTTTGAGATGCAGTGGTATCCGTTTTGATGAGGAAGATTCACTATTCTCATATTAAATTTCGTCTAAGAGAAGGAATAAAAAAATCCAAGCAACATTATGAATGGTAAAATTTCATACTTCCCCCTTTCTCTACGAAGTTAACGTTGCTCACACGTAGATTTCTCAACGGAGGCATAAGAATGCCATTTATAAACAGTGTAAATCTTTCCATGCAAGAGAGCGAACGGCATGCCAACACAGCTCTGCAAGCAAGAAAAGTCCCAAGGGTAATTAAGGGATAAGGTTCCGATATGAATCGACCAGGCTCCCCTTACATTGTGTGTCCATCAACCCAGTGTTGGCTATGGAAGCCCCCAAAAAGAGGCCCAACTCCTCCCCAACTAGTGGAAACCACATGTGTTGAAGCGAAGCTGGGCGGGGGTAGATGATTTGATGATCAGAACTTTTGAGTGAAGGAGAGGAAACTAAACAAACAAGCATTTACTTTGACATCATGATATGTCTTATAGTCTCAGTTGTAGGTATAATAGGATATAGGTCTAAATAATTGTGACAGTCTTAATAATAGCAAGAAATCACTGCACACTGTGGCTTTGAACATATTTATTAAGTTTTTAAATGAGTTATTGTTAATTTCCACCGCTTAAAATTGATGATCAAAGTGCTGTATTCAGAGGGAAATAATTGATGGATGCCTTATTTATTCATAAATACTTATTGCTAACCATTATTATCTATGTGTTCTCCATATGCTCTATTGAATATCTTTTAAGTCTTTGTATTACCATTTATATATGTGTTTACCTTCCTGTCAGTATGTTTGCCAGTGTCATTTTGATATTGTTCATGTACCTAATTACTTACACATTTATGAGATGAAAATAATTTGAATTACATTTATCATTAAAATTAGAAAATATAATTGTCCCTTGGCTGAATTCTATGACTTAGTTTTACCAGAAAGTTCAACATTTAGCGAATTTACACCACAGAATTTTGTTCCAGGTGAAAAATTACTAATTGTTCCATATTAAATTACTTTCTTTGCTAGTTATGAAATATTTAGTAAAAGTATTGTGTAAGAGATGCCATAAGTTTTATTAACATGAATGAAGAGAGGAGTCATTTGGCGCTGTGTTTATTCATTAAATGTTTTTTCTTAATATTTTATAGGACTAAGCCTACTGCCAGTAATTCACTAATGAAAAATTTTATTTAGGTATGTGCCAGATTTTGCCAAGTTTTATCACTAACAGTAGAAAGAGTGGAAAAGTGATTTCCATTGTCCCTTCTAATTGAAAAATGTGAATAAGAGTGATTTATTTGAAAGCCACCTATTTAATAAGGAAGAGCACAATCTTAGTTACAAGCAAATTTAGATTAAATGCTTTCATATCCTGCAGCACAAGGTCAAGTCGAGATGAGACTGGCAAGAGAGAGTTAGCTCGTATCGTCTTGGGACCAGGGCAAGTGCAGCCTCGTGGTTTTGGTATTGGCCATGGTGAGTGCTTCCAGATAATGGAAAAAAATGAGATCATGAAAAATTTTATAGTATTCCATTTAATGAAAAATAAACAAATATGCACAGTTTAATGAAATGATTAATGAAAAAAAACATTAACATTCTCACAGTCATTTACTTTTGTTTTCACCCCATTAATCCTTCTGGTAAACATAATAGATTCCCCAAGTATTTAGGCATTTAATGTGATTACAGCCTTTTAGAAGTTTTGCGTGAAAGCCTAAAGGGGTTGAAAATTACACTACTCTGTATTTTCAAGTCATCAATATCATTCAATAGCTCATCACTGCACCCAATTGACATGATTCTAATACTTAGGAAAATAAAATTTCCATTTTGACTCATTTCATGGCATTAAAAAGATGATCACCATTCCCTTTTTGTTTTGTTTTCATTAAATTAGCCCATAAGTAGATATATTTATTTTTGGAAACTCAACTGTCTGAGTATTTTTTTCTGGGAAAAATAATATTTAACTTAACTCATGATAGATAACATAAATTTTACTGAACTATATTATACTGTATTTAATTTTGTTATCTAATTAGTTTTCAATTTTTTTATGTCAGCATTGAAATTATTTTTTAATGAGATAAATGTTCTTCCTCACTTCTTTTCCCCTGGGTGTGGGGTTTTATTTTCCTTGATAACTTCTGCATCCCTACTTTGGGACTTAATTTTGTAGGATTTTGTGCTGCAGAGGTGAAACTTGGTCTTCTAATGAGCAAGGGCCAACTTGAAGTTGAGGTTGTCTGTGCACGGAACATTGCTGCAGCCTCCAAAGACTATCCTCCTGGTAAGTGAGACTGTCCCACCGTTGAAGTAAAACATCTAGTCTGACTTTACTGACAGATTAAATTTTCTGTAGTGGCACGCTAATGAATGATGCATATTAGCACAATGTAGAAATTGACAGTAGTGACTGCCGAATAAGACAGCTAATAGTACTGAAAGATGAAGCATGGGAAGATTCATGTTTTGTGCGGGTTATGAGGATTTTTTGTTTGTTCATTTTTCTTACTGAATGGGAAAAGCAAAAGAGAATTTTTAAATGATATTTTAAAATGTATTTAGGCTACATTTGACACAGGAGAATAGATTTTCCAGATTTGTATCATCATTGATGGTGATATGCAAGTAAAATTTTTAATCCTAACCTCTTGTCCCAAGAGATTCCCACTGATTTAAAAAAAGCATTTGCTTCATCATTTCACTGCTCTAAAATAATTTTTAATACCTTCTGCACAGTATTCTTACGGGTGGCTGAATTTAAGCATAATATCATTCATCGAAATGTTCAATGCACATGCCTCCAAAAATCTGCGTGACAACTTACACAGGACTGGAAAGGAAAGAAGGTTTTCATGAAATCTTATGTTGTCTTACATGTGACGATGGGGATTTTTAAAAGTGGTCAAAATAACCTAGCTTAATACTTGAACAGACCTTGAACAGACAGAATACTTATGGTAATGCTTGTTCCTCCTGTGCTCATTTATCCATTCTTCCATCAGAGTTACTCTTCCTATATTTTTGCTTTAAATTTTTCTCAGTGGTCTTGAGGCTGTACTCTTCTGTTAGAGTTACTCTTCCCGTACTTCAAATCCATGAGAAAATTCCAAAGACTATGTTCATATGTGACAAAAATTCCAAAAAAATGGGGGATAGGAGTTTGTAGATGTCGGTTTAGTGGGCAACCACTAGTGGTTCACCGAACAATGCTCATTAAGCCTTAGCCCTTTTCCTTTCCCGTCTTGAGAGTGACCGAAAAAGAGGGTCAACTGAACTGCGACCATATTATGGTTTTTGGGTTTTAGCCACTGTAAGTGGTGAAAAGGACCCTTAAGCACTTTTCCTCCACAAGTGTTAAGCAACAAGCCTACAGTTAAGTGTGGGTCTGCATAGTAAAATTAAGAACAACAACTTGATGTCATTTACAAGTCGATTAATGAAATTACGTCACGTTTTATCTTGTTTGTTTGTGCAAAATATTATACTTCCAGAGTTTTCCAATGCTTATACATGTAAATTTTACTTGGACCAGAGAAATCAGTTCGCTATTGAGAAATTTTGTGAAAAATTCATTAAAATGTGGTTCCACAGAAGTTCATAAGCTTGCGATTTTCCACAGTTAGAATATAATAGCGTGTTAATGTAGGTAATCTCTGTTGTGGCTCAATTGCTGGCGGCAGCACAACATGATAATGCTGCTGGAAACTCCACTCTGAGTAACTGCTAAAGGACAGTAAGATGTATGTACAATCAATTAATTAAATCCTTTTATGTTCCTCTAATAAACACCATCATTAAATAGCCTTTTGTTAGTAATTTTTCACAATAGGAGCACCACTGCATAAACTGGAAAGTACCATTTTCCTTGAGTTTTTGTTTACAATATTCTCAATTAAGTACTCATCTACAAAATTTATGAAAAAAATCGCTAAATATTACCAAGCAGACACAGATCAAGTGCAAATATATCATATGTGTATAAAAGTTAACAAATCAATTACATTTAGGGCAACATCTATGTAAATGGAACAGAAAATTTTACTCATAACTTGAAACAGTTTTCATGGCTCATGTGGACAAAATGAAAGTAATTATGTTTGTAATGAATATTTCCTCAATATACTTTCTTCCCTAATTAATTTGCTTTAGCATGACCCACAATTGCTCACATATGCATGGTCACCCATGCAATAACACAACCTGCAAGAACGTCCATGCAACAAACAACCCATTTTTTGTCACAATATGGTTTTACTGTAGTTTTCGGGTTTTGCTTCTTGTCATTTATATTTAGGGGCTTGATTATGTTTCAATATGATAAAACATTTGTGAAAAAGGTAGTGTTGCAAGAAAGATTGATTTTTTTTGTGACTGAAGGAAGTGAAAAGTGAGCAAATGCAGTGGTACTGAGAATGCAGTTCTGTGATGATAACAGCATTAAACAGGGCTTAGTGAGTACAGTGAAGTCTCTTTATAGCGAAATTGATGGGAAAAAAGTTTTCCATTACACTAGGTACATATATCAAATTTCACTTTAAAAAAATATACTGGTCAAGAACACCTTCTTTTGGTATCCTTTTTATCACCATCCTTAACGTGGCCCTTAAATAAATCAGGCTTTAACATGCAATTTTTTAGATAAACTAATGAATGCTGAATATTCCAAATGTTATTTATTTTCGGACAAAGATTGTTGTTTCACACATTCCTTTTTATGCCAGTTGTTTTTCATTTTTATTCCTTATCAAGCATATGTGCTAATCATGCCTGAATTAAACCATGCACTAAACTTAATAACATGGAAAATATCATCCCCTTATCATATTCCCTCTCATACCACAAATATCCTTCACATTAATCAGCTTTAAACATCAAATAATATTGGTAGTCTTTTTTCAATGCATCCTAGAACTAATGTGTGGAAAATTATTGGCAATAAAATCATCTCGTGGGTTGCATAATGTATTTTCCATGCCACTACAGGGCTGTAACAATATCGTGAAGAAGGAAATTTAATAAGAAAAAAAGTTCACAAATTCTAGGGACAATTATTAAATACAAATGCTAAACATTGTTCGTATTTTTTCAAGAAATTTTTTCAGCTGTTCCCATGAGTTGGACAATATCTATAATGCAATTTTATTGTCGGTTGCATAATTTTTTAATTCATTATTTTCTTATTCCTCTGTAATTTTCACCAAGGAATTTCAGAGTAATTTTCTCTCTTCATGATTTAAAATAGCCCAGAACCTCACACTAATTACAATCCATATTTTGCCAGAAATTGGGGGTATATATTCAGACATATACAATAACTACTGGCTTAGGGGTAATCGTATTTTTTTATTTGGTAATTAATGCTAAAAGCAAGTAACTACTTTGCCATGCTGATAGTTTTAAAACAGGCTGTCAATGAAATTAATGACATTAAATTGCATGAAATATTAGTTAAAAATGAAAGAAATAAAATAATTGAAGAAAAAATGGAAAATTTTAGCAAAGTTTGTTAGTAGTCACTTGCAACTGACCATTCGATTGAACAAATTTATAGCCACATCCACTATTTTGTAAAACCGTGAAAAATCGAAGGTCATATTTCAGTATACCATACACAATTTTAAGTTAGAGACTGAACTAGTGATTTCACTATATTGAATTTTCTACATGTAAAAACCTATATTGACAGGTTCTACCTTGCTTATTTGCCATATCTTAATTTCACTACAGTAAACCCTCAAATACTGAGGTCTCACAAGATTTGATTTTGTTAAGATGTGGTTACTGTTATATACATACCTGATTTGACCAGATGTGATTGTAATACTTGGTAACATGAAGTTTTAAATGTCACAATCAGAACAAACTTGTGAGCCTTGAACTGTCATCATTTTCTACATAGTTTCAAGGATTTGGAACAATGTTTAAGTAGCAAACCTGTCGAATTAAAACCGCATAGAGAGTAAATAACATCATAATCCATGACATATTCTACTCATTCATAATTTCATCACGATAAACTAGTGTTACCTTTTCCTCTCTATTAGCTGTGATGATTTCTGTATCATATGCTTTTTATGTTACCTCGTACATGTTCCGCGAACCTTAGATTCCCTTTCCTCCAAGGTTTTGCAGGAGGTATCAGTTGGTGGGATGCATTGAGGAGAGATTACATGGCAGTATCACTTTTACATTTCTCTCATTCTCAACAAGTACACTGTTTTTTCCAGGCTTTCTGTGTTGCCAGTTTCTTTCAGTTCTTGTTTAGAATTTAAGTTAAAGCCTGGCGTGCATTGGCTACAATAAATGGGGTTTATTTCCACATTTCCTAAAGGTGAGCAATATTCTTTTGACGATACATTATAATTGCGTATCTAATTCATGTAATGAGTGATGAGCATTTTATCATTCTTTATATGCTATTCTGTGAGAGGCCAATCAGCCTGAATTTAGTTTTTTTTAGCCAATAAATGGACTATTACATAGCAGCAACAGCTGATGTTTCCATCATCCATGGCCTTTTGCAAGAACACACATCAAATGTTGTGCATAAGTTCATTTTTTAACATGTTTTGTTGAAGCACTTAGTTCTATGGACAACCTAGCATGTAAATGCAATCTATAGCATTTAAATGATTTATTAAAGGGCAATTAAACTTTTATGAATTAAACCACGATTTGGATGGATGTTTTTCCATGTAAAAAATTGAGAAATATTTGTTAAGAATATTCAGCTACAAAATTATTTCACGCAAACTGGGTTATTGAATAGTCAATAAAATGATGTGCAGAAATTATGTGTTGAGATTGAAGGACAAAACTCCACATTTTTTAATAGTATATTTGTTCATATAGTGAGATTTTATAATACCTGATAATTTCAAGGAACCAAACCTCATGCTATGTGAGGGTTACTGTATACCGTGTTTCTTTATTTAGAAACTTTATTGTATTTCATTCAATCAAAATTGTTAATTTTACTGTAAATAATACTTCTGCTTAAAGTTCAGTACCATAGTTTTTTGTATTAGTTGCCTCTTTTAAATAAAATACAATTGATGGCTGGTTGATGCAGATTAAATAAAACTCAATTGTTGAGGTCCATTTTTTACATATATGTACTGCTTTAGTTTGACCATTCAACTTATAATTTTATATCAGGATACTAATTTTTTTTATTAAAATCGGGGAAAGGGATAATTCTTTTTTGTAATAAAATATCATGAATAACAACTTATGCACAGTAGCATTATCACTGTTTTAACTAAGCATTACAAATAATAAATATATGTTAATACTCATGCACAGTCATGTTAACCCTTAGGGTAGCAATATAGCGCAATACCTCATTGTTTTCTCTTGCCATCAAAATGTGAAAATTTGCACGAGCATAGGGTAGAATTTTTTTGAAAATATTTAGTGTATTGATGCATTCAGCTTTGGTTTTTAACTTGGCATGATAGGGGCTGAAATTTTATTGTAATGAATGGTAATGATAAAACTGCTGTGGGTATGCTAGCAACTTGCACCACAACTTGGAAATTAATAAATGCTACGAAGTCTAGTTCATTGCGCCTAATAGCTTGTTCCATCATTCCCGTGCTTGCTTAGCTAGTGTATGGTCAGTTTATAATTTAAAATAAAAAACTTTTTCAGGACCAAATCAAGAGGAAATATTTTATATTCCTAATATTTAAAGGTATAAGTTTAGTTAAGCAAATTTAATGAAAATTTAGTTTGACTCTTATAGTTGAGATACTTACTAATGTGTATGGTAATTCATCTGAAGTTGCTGTCAATCCAAGTATCAATCATTTTATGAAAATGTTTGGCATTTTGATAGGCTAGGTGCATTTAATTTTAGCGTTACATATTTCAGGAAGCAGATGTCATCCATTTACCAATTGACTATTATTATTATGGCATAAGTTCCCATTAGTTATTAGTTTAGTGAGTCCCATCCCAAGATATTAAATATTCAAGCAGTTTACAATTTATGCCCAATGATTGTCATGTTAGTGCAAGTTTCAAGATACTTTTGTCCTTTCCTTTGATAGTTTCGAGAGACTTGAGACTAATTCAATTAACGTTAGTCCAAGTACATTTCTTCTGCTATCATTTTACAGGTGGATGCAGTTGTTCTCGGAATTCTCCATCACTATTTGGTAATTTATGCTTCCCTTTAAGATAGTGAGGCACTAATGACACTTTTAATAATTAGTAAAATTTTCGTGTTAGCAGGTGAATTAAAATTAGAAGATATCTAATAAATTATTTCTCTGCCTTTTTATCCTGAGTGCTTTTAGAAACTGATATTTGATGTTTAGCATTTTAGTTTTTAAATTTCACCCCACATAATTTTAAATTAGCAAAAACTCATGCCTACATTTGTCAAAATTGAGTCAGGTTTGAATAATTAATTCCAATACGATTTTAATTACAGATTGGGAAGGTTTCATCTGGCAGATCAGCTCTATGGTGGTGAAGTTTTTCTGTATTGTACATGGTGTGACTTTCAGAGAGATCACATTCATGACTCTTCTCTCCTTTATTTTCAGGATCGGAAATTTGAATTCTCATAAATTAATTCCAATTTCTTTTAATATGCTTACTTTGTACTATCTCCAAAAAGCTGTATATTGCTCATGATTGTTTCTATAATGCTAGTAGGTGCTAGCTGCATATTTTGACTTCCCTCCCATTAAATGAATGGAATTGCATGACATTAATAATCATTGCTACTTTTTTGCAGTTGATTGAACTAATATCTGATAATATGAATATCATAACTCCACCAGGTTAAAAATCAATAATCACTCACATATTTCTATGTTTCTTTTGGCTTTTTGCAGCATTGGGTTCTCATTTTTATGTGGTACATACCACTTTATTGACATATTTGTATGAATTTAATGCTAATCTTAAATTCTATGATTGATGCCCTAAAATTGACTCTTAAAGATAGAGATGTCAGCTCCATTGATAATCACTAAAACTAATATAGATTGAATCGATTTTGATCGATTCATTGAATCGAAGTATTGATTTCTGTGATCCTTAAAACCATAGGCTAACCCTATTTTCATGTTATGCAATTTCCTAAAAAGTTAAAGTCATAAATGATGTTACCTTAATGCTAAATCACCATACTGATTCATCATTGTGAGTTGTTATTACTTCATTTTTCTTTCAATCCATGAACTAGCTTCAGATTGCTTATTTTTTCCTTTTTGTCATTTAATTATCCCTCAGTTCATTTCAGTTTTGGTATCAACATACGCATTCCATCTAATAACTTTAAAACTTCTTTTAAAAATCAGTGAAACACCTGTTATGCATTACTAATCTTGCAATTTAATTAAAAATAATTTCCAAAGTATTTAGTGTAGTCCTGCACTAAAATGTTTCTGCCTGCATTGTTACTTTCCATTTTTTGGCTTGAAAGATATAGTTGTGATAGACTCAGCTTTGCCTTGTGATAAGCAAAGTTAATATTTATAGTGAAAGATTAGTTTCTCTCTCATTTTATTTCCATAATTATTGTATTCTTCTCATTATTTGTGCTGATTTCTTATTCTAATTCAGTTATTACAAAGTGCATAGTCTTGCATACCTATTGCCCTTCTAATTAACTGAAAAGTTGCTTATTATGGCACAACCATAAAGTTTTGGATTATTATAACCAAGTCATATGAGTGCTCATTAGTAACATTTTCATTGAAATGTGAGCCTATTTTTACTGGGCTTTCTTTTCTCACTGACAAATTTCTGCCTCAATATGCTTCTCATGGTCCCTGTTCCTCTCAATGGGAAAAATCTCATTCTCTATTTTGAAAAGTTTTAGCATATCCTATAATTTTATCATCAAGTTTTTTATTTAAAATTTGTCTTGCCTCAGTTCTCTACCAATATTTTGCTCAAACCAAACAGAGTTTTAGTTTTAGTGTCTTTTGTTTAAAGGCATCATCAACTTGTTTTTTTCAACGCAATTCCTTCCTTGATCATGATGTAGATACGTACGTGAAAACCTACCTCCGAGATGGTCCACGCTGGCTGCAAAAGAGGAAGACACGCGTTATACGCCGTTCCATGGAACCCCAATTTCGGCAGACACTACGGTATTCTGCACGAGACGTGCTGGGTCGATCACTACTCATCATGTTGTGGGAAAGAACACAAAGGAAGGGCTTTGTCATTGGCATGGAGGTATGAGCTTGACTGAATTGTTTCTTTGTTAATAGAGACGTAGTCAAGGTTTGTGGATTCCATTGAATCTTACTGAATCTGTGGATTTGCATCTATTGATCGAATCCTGTCAAGAAATATTCTATCCCCGGTTGTGAAGGTGGCATACAAAGAGGGTGCTTTACATTTATGTTCAGTGATAGCTGATTTTCATGGGCAGCAGCATTTTTAAATAGGTAGATAAAATTAAACTGCGCTAAGAGTGGGAAATATCTAGAAGTTTTAGTGGCCAAAATTTAAAAATACAGTCTGGTTGTTGCCTTGTAATCATAAGTAGGTTGAAAAATGATTTAATGTTTTTCCAGTGAATGCTTCGCGTAAATTCTTCTTGGGATTTCCACTGGGCTAAATTGGTAAAAAGTACTGACGTTTCAAAGATGATGGACAAGTCTTCCATCAAAACCCCAGTACTTTTGACCAATTTAACCTGGTGGATATCCTGAGAAGAATCTACGTGACATAAATAGGTTGTTACATGCAAAGTCTGTTAATTAGATACACATTTATTGGAGTCACAATTTGATGCTGCATCATGTTATTTTGCTCTAAAATCAGATATTCAAATCAAGTTGGTGTTTGGTATTTCGCAAAACATTGCTTTTATTTCCATCTTTTCATAATCTTCCTTTTTGCCAAAAATAATGAGAAGCGAAATTAACCGAGCCAGAAGTGTATGGCCATTTGGTTGTGTTTGTGTGGAATCACGTAATAGAGAATTAGGTTTTAATTTTCAGAGAAAAATGCTCTTGGTAAACGATTCATGTCATTTGCAACAATACTGTATTCTATGGAGGTGTTTCTAAAGCCACTTACACATTTTGGAAGCACATAAAGGAACATTTAATGGAAGCCCATTATGCTGCAAAGGCCCACAAATTAATTCAAAGAGATTTACAGAAATATTTTTAATTCTCCTTGTTAGAAAGTACTATTGCACTGTTATAGCAATGGCAATTTTAGTAAGAGCCATTACCAGTAGTGTCAATTTGGTTGATAAAGAGAGAAATATATTACTGTATTTCCTAGCCTCTCGAACTCATTGGCCCATAATCCTCACTGTGATTTTTGGGGTTAGATTTTAAAAGAAAAATTTATCAGCAACATTATTTTAACTAGGGTTAAAAATTAATAGAAAGAAAATAGTAGTGTTAGCTTCCAAAAAGAGGAACTCTATTAGAGTTACATAGTTGATGTAGAATCCCAGTGACAAATCATTAAAAAAATTTATTTATTGAACAAATTTTTAAAAAACAGCCAAATATTGCAGAAGAGTTGTAATTTTCTCATTTGTCTTGGGAAAGGAGTAGCAGGGATATCTCAAACCGATTATCTAACAAACCTCCAACAACTGGAAAGGATGAGAGGAAAAGAATTTGTGTAGTACCAACAGATGATGGTAAAAAAAATACCAAGAAGGGTAGGTGCCATATGTGTGATTATAAAAAACACAGAAAGACACGTGCAACTTGCTCAAGATGTACCATGAATATATGCCAGGAGCATTCAAAACTGTATGCAATAATTGTTTATTATTACTAAATATTTTAGAATATAATGTGTAATATTAAATTCATTTGAATGTATTTAAACACAGTCATGATTAATTGTGTCAAAAGTTCTGACTCACTCTAAATAAATAAGTCTTTGATAATAAATGTATGCACAGTGAAATTGAAGATAAAATACAATCATATTTTAATTTTATTGCTCTAAAATATCCATTGGCGCACCAACGATTTCCAAATCAACAAAATGATAATGGTGATGATGTGTTAATATTTTTCCATTAAAACAGTTAAAATAATGTCTTTTAACCCAGTCAAAATTGGATATAAAACTGAAGTGGCAAATAATACCAGTAAGGGTCCATTGGACCCAGACCGTCAACAACGTGACAATATTTTTTCCTTCGTCCTAGAGTTAAATACCACATCCAGCGTACAATATATTGTACGCACAACCATAGGACCCCATATTCCAGCGTATATTTAAATGTACGCTAGGCCTTTAAAGGTTAAGAGTTCAGGAATGATTATTGAGATTGGAGGTTTTCAAGATGTGGGTCTGGAGAAGGATGGAGATGGCCAGCTGGATGGCTTTGGGGGATGATTTAGAGTGGTTTAATATGGTTGATGAGGAGAAGGGGATAATAGGGGAGGGAGGAATTGACAGAGGGAGGAGAAGTGGTTGGAGGACTTCATTAACCCTTTCGCGCCTGAATGCTGGCTATAGCCAATGAGGTTTTTCCTACGCAAAAGATCGAATGACAGCCATAGCCGGCATGGATTTTTCTATGCAAAAGAACGAATGTCAGCTTTAGCCGACAAGGGAAACAGAAGCGACCGCTGCCAAAGCAATAAACACAGGTATGCTGTAACTCCCTGAGACCCAGCTTAGCGAGAGCTTAGGCCCTCTCCTTGGCAACTGGAAATCTCTCTTCGTCGCAGTGTGAACCCCACTCACAGCATGTGTTCATGGTCAATTGTATGTTTATGCAGAGGAATAGTAAAAGTAAAACTATCTAAGTGCTCAAGAAATTGAGGCGTATAAGTACATACCTTATGTTTAGGTGTACATTTGGAAATTTTAAATGGAGCTCTACCATTATTTTTAAGGTAGTTCGTGTGTAAAGGAAACTCCAAACAAATTTGGGAGACTTTATGCTAGAGAACTTAATATGAATGGTAGATTTTTGTTTAAAAGTTGTCAAATCTCTGTAAAACTTAAGGAATTCAATTCTGATTTAACATATCTTGAGAAAGCAGACACTATTTTTTTTAGCAAAACCATTGCATAAACTAGTAGTTGACTGCGACCTCATGTCGAAATATGGGAAGGGGGGAAAATTACCTTTGCCCAGTGGCCGAGGAAAAGGGTTCGGCACCCAGCTAAGTGCGGTCCCAAGTTGAGAAAACACATTACTGAGCTATTCCACGTCAATCGAGAGCTCTGTACTGGGAGTGCAAAGAAATTTTAGTGGCATTTGTGAGGGGAGAAGCTTTTTCCAATGTGAGAGGCTGGGGTGAAATGGATAAGTGTTACAGGCCATTGATGAGAGTGGGGAGAATGTTAGGCTGGAGGGTAGGTGTTTGGAAAAGAGAGGGGAATCTGAACATTTTGAAGGGGGGTAGCAGATGTGAATGAGTTAAAACAGGGAATGTTGACGGAAATATTTATTGTTTTCAGCCCAGATTAGCTTATTTTGTGCTGAGGATTTGGGGCTTGGGAGTTTGGCAAGAACTATCCCAGTGATACCTACCAATATTGGTAGAACACCTTAAATCATGTTATTCCTCACTACGTTTACCAATCGATCTCAGATCGTTCTGACCGGCTCAGCTTGGTATGGTAAACGGAACGGGCTGGCCAATTCGATCTGAGAAGCGAGCCGATTCAGTCTGCTTTCCCTAACCAGTCTGAGATCTCAGATCGATCCAAAGAGGTCAGAGCGTGGCACTCTTCGTTCTTCTTTTGGTTGCCAATAGGAAAAAAAATATAATCGATATCATTTATTGCATGGCTTGTTTTAAGAGGGGAAGGAAGAGAATTGTGCGGCTGAAATAAGCAAGAAATTTCAAAATAGTTCAGACTACTGAATACGATTGTTCAATATCCATATTTTTAGACTGTGTTGGTAAACCAGGCGATCTGAGTCGGCTTGCTTCTGAATTTACAGATCGGTCTGAATTCAGATCGATCTGAGATTGATTGGTAACCGTAGTGTATATATGTATGATTAAGGTGTGAACATTTTTATATGCCTCCTGAAATAGACTGACTTAAATTTTGTTCTTCTTTTCATCAGGCCAACCAAGGTCTTGGAGGAGGTGAAATCGCATTGGATCGTCTCCAGCTAACTCGACTCACCTTGGCGTGGTACCCACTCTTTCCTCTGCGGTCCTTATCAGGTGCCACAGCCAATGCCAGTGATGCTTACGAAGGTCCACGGGGCCCTGATGGTGGGGCTTCTTCCGATGAAGATGATGATGGTGGTGAAGATCAAAACTTGTCATGACCAGCTCCTTACTGATCATTCTGAACCCAAGCTGAAGGGCTTCTTTTTTTAGAAAGAATGAACCAGGGAAGTCCCTGGCTCCAAACTGAGTAGATAAGGAAAATTTTTATTGGTTTTTTAAGAAAAATATTACCTAATCTTGGCCATAGTGTGAGGAAAACTTTTCTCTTGTCTTTATCCTCTTGGCCAATGAAATCTTTGTCATTTATTCCACTGTGTGGAAATTTCTAAAGAATTTTCATAAGCATTCATTCTGCATATCTTGGTCAAGTTGACTTTTTCATATTTTCCATAGGAGTTGATAAAAAAGAAGTTATATATGATGTGTTAATTAATGTTTAAAATTTATAGGAGACCAGTCAAATGTTTATTCATGAATAATGAAATTGTGATGAGAAAGTATTTATTGATTCAATGGTTGGGGAAATCCTTTTTATGGAATTGTGACAAACATGATTATTTGATCCTTGCCTTGGCAAAAAAAAGAAAAAAGAATTGAAAGAATTGTTTTTACAGATTGACGATTAGGTATTTGTTTGAGACACGAACTAGTTTTTTTGACAATAAGAACATTGGTCCCCAGAAATGGTGCAATGAGTTTTTTAAGAATGTCCTTCCAAGAAAAATTGATGCTTAAGAGTAATTAAATACTATGTAGCCTTGAATTTTCCTTCAATTTGGTGGTGGAGGTATGTTTTGAATGATTGGTAGACTGTCTGTACAGGAAACTTTTGGCATTCTGAAGCATTACCTGAGGAGATTTATGTAAGTGAGATGTTACAATTCAGAAGAAATACATTTATCATTAGTCCCAGGGGAAGCACAAAATTTGTGAGGTGGTGATTATTCAGAGCATGTATCTTGTGAATCAAATCTATCACTCTCTCTCACTCATATTTTCCTACTGCTTTTTTTCTTCCATCCAAAATCTGTACTTTGTAAACTAAACAACTTTTTTGAATATTTCAAGTACCTTTATCTTAACTGAGAAATGGAAAAAAATACAATGATAAATCAAAGGTAGTTTACTGGTGGAAGCAGATGGTGTAATATGCTCCAGCATCTTTTATTGAAGCCAAATTATAGAACATCTTTATATGTGATCTTTGTGCAACATGTTGAAAAATGACTGTGATGGTGTTTTTGTGGATGACAATCTTCCGTTATTTTATTATATAATTTGCTTTAAATAGATAATAGCGACAAATATTTTTAAAAGTCTATAGCACTGTAAATATGCTTAGGTGAACTGGTCCCGATGGACAAAGGGATGCTAATTGTGTGTTAAATGGGCAATCAAAAAGCCTGTTTAAATCTTTTCAACAGGCCTAAATAAATTTGGAGGATGGTTGAGAAGGGAATCCTCTTTAAGCTGCATTTTTCTATTGTTCTTCTCTGCGTGATGCTCTTCATATCGGAAGTGGTTACACTTTTAACCCACGGCCTAAATCTTTCTGCGAGTAAAAATTAATTACTTTGCAAAAAATCTACAGGACAATCCTCTTTGAGAAAGAGAAAGCTTTGATGTTCATTAGATAACTGTCGATAGTAGTAAAAAAAGAGCAATCACTTGTTTTTTACTATTGCTAGTGACTGTGATAGCAAATAATTTAGATGAAAATTATAAAACACATATATGATTAATGTGACTTTAATTGGGTCATAAAACGGATTTGTACATATGACATATTGTGTGGATATAGAAATAAAATATGAAAATTAAATATTTGTTCACTGCAGTCTGGAAATTCTAAACAGGTAGCAATCTTAGATTAATGTAAAGATTGAATTGATGTAGAGAAAAGGGAATGATCTTCTCGTACACATCAATTTGAGGATTTGAGATATTACCTACAATTTAGTAATGACATCACATGTAGACAATATTGATTTTATTATGTAGCCTTGGATTCAAAGTATAATCTTTTGAAGTCAGTTGCTGTAGTCCCTTAAGTGCCCCAGAGAATAATTACAGAGATAATCTTGAGTGAATGAAGTCAAGATACAACTCGTAGAACTCACAACCTGCATGTCTTGTATGTATCTTTGTCAAAAAAACAGAATATCTGTAATAAACGGCCTAGCTTAATGTGATGGTAATAGCAAAATCAATAATACAGTATGCTCATGTTTATCAAAAAAATCTTTGTATTGTTAATGGCTGTAGGTATACAAGTTTCCTTGAGTACTTTGACTGATTCATACTTGGTAATCACTTACTGAATAAAGTGTGTGAATGTTTGACTGTTCTGAGGAAACAATTCTTTAATCTCAATAACAAATGGGAACATGTCCTCAATGATGTATTTTTTACTTGATTGCCATGCAAGTAATTTATTTTATCAGATTACTTTGGTTTTTCATACAGTTTTGCAGAATAGTGTCAGATGTTTTGAGTGTCCGAAGGAATAGTGAAAATTCTACCTTTGAAAACATATTTTAGTAGGTACATATATGTACCTCCTCAGTGCAATTAAGAACAATGATCTCATTGGTTTTAATTCTTTCTTTCTTGTCAAAATAAGCCAATTAACATTTTCCTTTGTATTGTCCTCGTCAATGAGTCAAATGTCTAAAATGTAATTGTTTTTTAAGGGACCAGCTTCATTTGTGGTAAAGGTGACTATTTTGAAAAGTGTGCTTAACTAACGCATATATCAAAGATTTTAGAACATTTTACTGCCCCAAAAATGAACTCCAATGTAAGCTGTCAATCCACCTTGTCTTTTAAGAAACATGTCATTCACTGGATTGGAAAAATAAATATTCACTTTATCCTCTTTATCCTTATGTTCCATATTGCAGTTCATTCATCAAAACCTGGATGATACAGCTCACTGTATAAGTAGAACTATATAGTTCATTTACAGTTGAGGGAGATCTCCAGTTGTAGCAAATGACTACACAACTGCATGGATATCTACACATCTTGCCCATTTGTGTAGCTGTCTACTTGGCTGTGCAGTCATTTGGGACACATTTTATTATTACTATATGAATATATAATTTCATGAATGTTCCATAGAATCTTCCATTGTAAAATCCATAGAGAACCAATTATTTATTTAGCATTAAGATTGTTTATCAGCATCTTCAGAAGATATTTCCTCATTTCATTTAGCGCCAGCACATCTCAGCTGTTTCTGTCATTTCTCTGTTACTTCATGAATGACACACTTTGTGGAAAACTTTAGATTTTACACACTTAAAATCTCACTCTCTGGTCTTGTCTGGGGCTGGTAATTACATGGCTGCATATAGTCTCCTCTTCCTCATGTTGAGTTCTTTCTAGTTTTTCCTCTACGTATTTTATTTCTTCATGCCAGTCAAGGTTCATTTATCAGAATGAAAGTCATGTCTTCAAGTGTGTTAGAGCAAAATTTATTTTGTGAATGGCCATGCAGGGCACTGAGGTACAATAAAAAGTAGAAAAAATAATACATTCATCAGAAGAAAATGGCATCCTTTACCTACTCACAACTGTCAATCATAGTGTAACAGACTAAGGGCTGGTTGTCTAGTTATCTCATTAATTATGGCTAAGAGGCATGGTTATGAGCAATATTTATCTGAAGACCCATAACTCTTCCTGGAACATTAGTATAATACATGGTAGTAGTATTACTAATAGTATTACTAGTAGTATTAATAGCAATGGCATATGCAGGATTGACTTCATGGGGGGTGGGGGTGACTTCTAGGGGGGGGGTCTTCACTTCCGAGGGGTGGTTTTGACTTCTGGGGGGGGGGTTCATTAATACTTATGTCCATCATCATAAAATGATATTTAGATTATTATTCACTAAAACAATAATTAAATTAACATTCTCTTTTCGTTAAGACAATCCAACAGTATTTTTCAGTCCAATAAGCAAACGCTTAAACGCTTGTTCAGGTAAACAAATTCAGGGAAACATTGTTTGGCCCCCCCATCCATCCTACACCACTGAGTAATAGTAGTGGTACTATTAGCAGCAATAGTACTTCATAATCTGATATTGTGCAACCTCCCAAACACTGACTTGCAATTGGGAAATACAGGTTCAAATCAATCCTGGTGAAGCCAAATGACTTTTTCATGTTGAATTCCCACACTTTTCCCCAGAACAGAAAATAATGAAAGGTTAGTCATTCATTACCTACTTACTGAGGAACAATGGAAATGCACTAGTATATTTTTGTGTATGTAACATAAGTGCCAAGATCATCAATAAATTTACTCTAAGACATGGTTTTATAATATCTGGTTCATGCCAGCTACCAAATGATTTAGCCTTTATGTTAACTTAATGTTAACTAAGTCTGTGGGTTTTGTATATTTCATCTTACTGTTGGTTAGGTGACTTGAACGTTGTCACTAGATGAATGTTTTAGCATCAGTTTTCATACTGAGAAAATATTAAACCTGAGGTTATAAAACTAGGCCTAAATTTCCCATGAGAAGGGTGGAGGGAGAGGAAGAAAAAGGAAAATGGAATCTCTTGCCCCAGCAACGTTGCTTAGTGCAAGAAAAATTCACCTTGTGATTTAGAAATGTGAGATGGTTATTCCCGTGAAATTTCTCATGGTGACAAGTCAATGGCAACAAATAAAAAATACACTAAGTAAGAATGCTAGGAAGTTATTTCCCTTGCATGGTAACCTGATTGGGTTTATGTAATGGAAAAAGTGACTAATAAATTTGGTTCTTATTCACGGAAGGCATTGGAACGTAGCTACCCTTCATTTGGGGGTCCTCTATATTTTAGCATGCCATATCACCCTCAAGCTAAAGAAGTTTACTAGGTAGGTATCCATGCTCCTTTAGGAAAGCTCTATGGTAACTTAGCTCGTTAAAAGGTATTCAGCCCAAGTAAAATGGCCAAGGAAAAGGTAATGCGATCATTCTCCATAGTACAGTTGCATGAAATACAACTACTTCCACTCTTACCCTTATCTTATGAAATTAAATTCTTAAATGATGCTGGATCCAGACGACAAGTGGGAGGATCCAAAAGTGAGGCGTTAAAATATTTTGTTCAACTGAAAAAGATTTTGAAAAAAGTTATCTTTTCTAAATTGAGAGTTCGCATTCACCCTTTGCTCAGTTAGTATTACCTACAATTGTTTCTGACTCCACATACTACTTGTTGCGGCTGATTCATGTTTGGGTCAAGGTATTGCAACATATTCAAGATTATTCCCTCATATCACGCAACTTAGACAGCCTCTCATGAGATTGCGCTGTTATAACCTCGAGAGAAGGTATACCTTTAGTCACTGTATGTACTTTATTCCGTTATTTTCTCTGTATGAGGTTCCCTTTTTCCAGAGTTCAATCCCTTTTGAATTACAGGTAAGTATGTTTTGACTATGCTCATTATGTCCAGTATTACAATTCTGCTTTGACCTCTCTTACGCATACTCAACAATTTATAGGTACCCCCTTGTCACCCTTCACAGCATACTTTTGCATATCAACAGGTCCCCATGACATTTCTGCCTCCCTATTCTTCCTATATTGGTTTCCTTCCCTCGCCTGCGATAGTAACACTTCCTAGCTTGATGTATGATTTTAGGCTTCCCAGTGAATGATACTGATGAGTTGTTCTTGGGTTTCCCGCTGGGTTAGGCTTTCCATGATTGCCTACGTTTCGGCAGGAGACTTCTACCATTTTCAAGGCTCTGGATGAAGAGCCTTGAAAACCCAGATCCTTGAGAATGGCAGGAAAGTCTCCTGCCGAAACGTCGGCAATCATGGAAAGCCTAACCAGGTAGGAAACCCAAGAGCAACTCGTCAATTTCCTAACTTGTTTTCCTCTCTATCCAGCGTATTCTTTCCATCGTTTTCTGCCAACACATCTCCAAACTAGTTAGTTGTAAGGCGCCCGTTGAATGATGATGAATATAATAGACACTTTAATTTGTGGCTCCATCTAACTAGCTTTGCTCCCCGAAATCAATAAGTGTATCATTTTAGAGAGTAATGAATTGCGAGAAAAATTTTGAATGGAAGTTATACCATAAAGAAAGCACAATATCTAAAAAGATAAGTGAAAAATAGATAAAAAACTATGTACCATACCAGAGTATCGAATTCCATATCTTCTACTCAACAAACCACCACCGGTCTACAGCTTCCATGAAGCTACAGGAAGTTCACAGGTCTTGAATTCGATTGCGTGACTGTGGCTCGATCTTACAGCGTTATAGAGGCAGTCAGTCAGTAATGAGCGCAGGGCCGTAGCCAGGGGGGGCGCCGCCCCTCCTGGAATTTCTTGTGTCCGACCTAGCTTTGAGAGTTTAACGCCTCCTTTTAGTTCTCTGCTTTACTGATGCGAGCTTTAAGAGTCGAACAACAACCTAAAATAATTAATATAATTAAGACTGCAAATAGTAACCTTGAAAATATCGAATAAATTTACGATGTTAACCTTCCCAAGCCTTTATTATAAAACTATAAAACGTTTGCCCCTCCTAGGAAATTGGTTGCCTCTCTTAAAGACATAACCTGGCTACGGACCTGGATGAGCGTAATTATGTATTTTCCGTAATTATGTATACTAATTGCCCAGGCAATCGGTCCCGACAGCAATTTTACTTATGTTATTCTCAAATTAGTTTTCTGTTTTAACCGCCCTCCCTTTCCCACTCGAGGATACCCAACTCGCATTCCTTGAGTGTTTCGTCTTGAGTGTGCCTGCAGCATCAAAGGGGGCCGCGATAAAAGGTGGATCAAGGCCATCGATAGCTCGCCCTGAGTTGAAGCGGACAAATAGAGTACAGAAGGAGTCTTAGACCCCTTTCACACGAGAGCTGAAGCGACCGACAGGGTTTGAACCGTCGTGAAAGTTAACGTGAGCTAGACCCTTTCAGACGAGTCCATAAGGCGGTCCACGGTTGGGGCTCTCGAGCCGGCATGCGGCTCAACCCGCTGGTAGCCGGCGACTGGTGGGGAGCTTTGCTACGTCCCATTGCATACACGCCTTTCACACAAGGCTCAGGAGAGCCGCAGATATGCAGGACTCCTCGTCACTCTGACTCCAACCGGCAAACCGCTCGTAGTGTCTTGTGCTCTTGTGGCATTATTGTGAAAAATGAGCGCTAGGTTGGAGAAAAGGATCTACGTATTTGACGCGGAAATTTTCATTTTTGAAATTAAAGCATCAGTCTGTCTCCAACAATGGGATGAGTCCATCACCGCCAGGTTTTATTCTTTTGTTTCTTTTTATGAACCAAAGCAGTCGCAAGAAGACCAGCTTCCTCTTACAAATCTAGCATCCTGTATGTTCGCAACAGACTAGTACGAAGGGACCTGAGAAGCATCGCCGGAGCAACTGGTGTTGTGGTGAATCGGAGCCTGTTCACCCGGCTCACGTGAGCTTGTGCATTCCCTTCCGGCTCTTTCAAGTCCGTCTTTGGAGTCATCGTCGAGTCAGCTTTGAGGTGTCAGGGAGGATTGATAGCGGCAGTGCGTGTGTTAGAGGAATCGTGGTCTAGAAGTGTTGAGTTTGAGAAGATAGAACTTAACCATTTCAGTGAAACTTTAGTATTTAAGAGAGGAAAGCGATATTGCCTGGTCGCACGAAACCCGTGCAAATTCAGGACAACGTCTGCTGTGTCGATATCGCAAGATGGGGCAAGATCACATTTCTTCATAACGCGTGTGCTAGCGTTATCGTTATTTGCCAATTGCGTTCATGAGAGCGTATAGAACGTGATCACCATTCTTCAAGCTATGCTTGGTGCTTTTAAACATTAGTTATAATTAATGGAGTGCGTACTTATGACAGTAACTCTGAGCGTTGCCCCTCCAGAGCGATTTGCGTTTTGGATAACGATAACGACAACGCAGAAAAAGGAACCGTGATCCCTTTCCTGGTCGTATAAACATTAACAAGCGTGAAGTAGTCGTCACAATCAGACTCCCAGGCGGAGGCGGACGACCAAAACAACTGAAGATCGAATATGTATGTCTCAGCTCAACGTCATAATTGGGACTCCATTCAACTCCTAGCTCCAATAAGAACACGTGAGTCAGTCGTCGAGCAGCAAGCGGGAGTAACCCATCCCGTTTTCTCTTTCTTCTCCCTGAACTTCCCACGTCTCTCATTTATTCTCATATCTTATTTTGTTTTCTCCTGTTGGTTCATTCCCTTATCAGTTTCGTTTATAACACCTGAGAAAGGATTTCCCTGATCGTTTTTTATTGTGCATTAAGTTCTTAGCCGAGACGTATAGCCCTAATGTCAGATTTTTTATAATGGATACTCGAATTTAGGCTTGAATTAAAAACGAACCAATCGGTTCATTGAAAAATGAGTTACACTAATATTTTCCGTGATTAATTCTACGAAAAATTATTCTACAACATTTTTTTAACAGCAATCATATTTCTATTTTACGGTTGAAGAGTTAAAAGCAATTTTCCACAAATACAACTTTTGTAAAGACTTTATTACGACCTATGCTTCAATGTTTTTCACATCATCTTCAAGTAAAAAAAGCTGCCTCAAGTGCGCGCTTACGAGTATATACCTGCAGACTTTTTCCAAGGAGAGGGAAGGAAAAAGCCCTTCCTTGGAAAAAGTCTGTGCGTATATAAGCGCGCACTTGAAGCCACTTTTTTATCTGAAGATGATGTGTAAACAGCGAAACCTTGGTCGTAACAGTCTTTTTCAAAAAACTTTCATTTGTGGAAAATTGCTTTTAAATCTTCAACCTTATCATGATGAAATTCCACGTCATATCGCTTAAAGATTCGGAATTCATTTGTTTTTTATTCGGTGAAAGTAAAAATGTCCAGGATTCTTGCTTCTTCTCAAAGTACTGCACAGTTAAAAAATTGTCTAAAAAAGAATTTCTTTGGTGGTAATTATTTTTTATACGTACAATTGAGACATTTATAGTCCAACACTTAAGTTACAATTTGGTTTCAATCACTCAAACAAAAGTTATTATCATTTTTACGAGGCAACTTTTTCTCAGCCTAGGATAAATATACAACAGAAAACTTGGGCTTGTCTGCTATCAGAGAGATTTAGTGGCACACCTTACTTACCGAGAACTCTGCCCGGCATTCCAGGTTACAACTCAAATACCAGCCAAGCCACTGACGAATCAGCAGCCGAGGTGGCATAGGAAGGTAGGACGGTCGGCCGGATTCTCAGCGGATGAGATATTCCGCCAGGTCACAAAATGCGACTAATTCTTTACTAAGCATCCCTTCACCCCTCGTTACCTCATCCAACCATCTACTTTGCCACTTCCAAAATTCACCCAGAGGTTACCTTTCCTCACTCACCATAACATGCATTTTCTGATTTGACTCCCTTTCCGTCCACCACACTTTCTCCGTCCTCATCCACACCCACATCTCGAACGCCTGCAGCCACTTCTTGTCTTACTTATTAATGATGAGTTCATGACACATTAAAAGCAGGAAAAACACAATGACACAATGTGTATGAATCCTATATTTTTAGATTTTAAAGGGCAATTATGAAGATGATGATTAATTATCTAGTTGGACGACGTATACTGGGAAGAATGAAAAGCTCATGATAAGAAGTAGTGCTGGAAATGGTTTAAAAAATTAATGGGCAGTTTCAGACATTTAAAAAAGTAGATTCTCAGGTAAAAAGTGGCCTCAAGTGCTCGCTTAGAGTCTGTGATTATAGCATACAGACTTTTTTCAAGGGGGGAGGAAGGAAAAAGCCATTCCTTGGAAAAAGTCTGTCTATAAGCGCGCACGTGAGGCCACTTTTTTACCTGAAGTTGATGCGTAAAACATTGAAACGCAGGTTGTAATTTTCTTTATTTAAAGCTTTTATTTTTGAAAAATTGATTTTATATTTTCAACCATTCAACCTTATCATGTTGAAATTCCACGCCATATCACCTGAATCTTCGGAATTCAGCCGATACCTTTGCCTTTGGACGCCCCGAAACGAAAAAAATCCTCGGGGTGCGAGGTGGCCCAGGGAATGCAACTGGCCCCCCTACCCTAAATGTGTGGAATTCACACGCCTTTGGCTTAGCCGGGGTGAGCTTTAATCTCGACTATCGAAACCAACCTTAGGGTTGAATCACTTAATGAGTCCCATAATGAAAATAAATGTAACGAACGCTTAGGTGCATTGGGAAGGAATTACAATCTTCTTTTTTTACTTGCAGTGGACCTTCAGGCTCCATTTAGCGGCACTAGGCTTGGGACTTGACACCAAAGCATTATATTCATCAACAATATTAAATCAACGATATCATATTCAAAATTGGATCTCACACTAGACAGCAAGGTTTGTTAGCCAGTTACAGCAAAAATTCATCTCGCCACACTGATTTCTTGGAAATAACAAAAATGAAATGTTATTGTTTCTTTTCTATAGTCTGTAGCAAAGGTAACGTTGAATTCCATCACTCTCGAGTTTATATCTTTGCACCAAAACATGTAATTGCGAAACTAATCATTTTGGTCATGTTTGAAATGTTTCATAATAAAAACTAGTTTACACATTGATTTAAGAGTATTTGAGATCCTTAAAACTTTACTCATAAAATATAAAAAATGTGTATACATGTTTAATCTTATGTTTAGGTTTTTTGTGACATTAAACTCTGCTACGAAACATATTTAACAAACACTTTTTATTCACAGGTGAAAATATATACATATTTAAAAAGGACAAACTTATGCCATTTATAAAGTATTTAAAGCACAACTATAAATTTTGTGATGCAGTCTCACATATGCCAATAATATAAATATTTACATACATTCCATATCATTTCACTAAATTACATCTAAGATTTTGTCTATCATTGATTGCCATCAGAGGAACTTAAGTAGGGTCCTTTTTGGCAGAAGATGGACAATGGTTTAATTGAATACCTCTATCGCATGGAAATGGCATTATCCCTTGTTTTCTTATCCAGAAATCCAATTCTCCAAAAGATGTAATTCTTGAGTTGTATCCTACGGTACTCCTAATCGGTCCTCGACCTAATAGAAAAAATGAAACGCAACATCATTAATTTAATGGAATAAAATATAGAGGAGCGTTGACAGAAGCTTCACAAACACAATATATGACGTTTACTGGTATTTTGATGAGGTTAAAAAACTGACAAAATAATTTAGGGCAATTCTTATAAAAAGGAAATGAATCCATAAAAAAATTCATGTTTTAATTTGGAGTAAATGCGGCTCACATCAAGTAAACCACTGCCTTTGATTTTATGTGTTCAAAAATCCAAATATATTCGGTCTTAATTGAAAATTTAACATCAAATTTTGTCATAATAATAATTTGAACTTTGCTAGGAGAAGACATGTCTATTCTAACGAGTCCTCAAAAGTGTCTATCTGATAGATCATGCA
Organism: Pyrrhosoma nymphula; assembly: GCA_963573305.1. NCBI lineage: Eukaryota > Metazoa > Arthropoda > Insecta > Odonata > Coenagrionidae > Pyrrhosoma > Pyrrhosoma nymphula. The sequence goes on along the minus strand of OY754335.1, from coordinate 101,398,588 downwards.
GCATTAAATGTGGTTATTTATCTTTGGAAGACAGTTGCATATAAATGTACATAGCAGCACACAAGTAATGACTTCTTTAAATAAAAGAGGTAACTAATAACTGGTATATAACTATTCACCAGATGAAATTGTGTTAAAAATTGATGTACAGTGATTACTGATTCATGGAGCACATTCTTACTTTTGGGTGAAGAAGTAGATGCTGTACTGGAAAATTCCTGGTCGTCCATCGCCTTTATAAAAAAATATATGCTCCTCTTGCGGTGGGGTAGGTGGCGTGGAGGGAGGGGGAGAGACAGGTACTGGTGCAGAGGGGGAGTATATTAGGGGAGGAGAGTCGGGGGACGTGATAAGGATGGGACGGTACGAGGTGGGAGGCGATGCCTCAGTAGCAGATGAGGTGGAAGTGGGTGGAAGTGAAGATGTTGGTAGTTTTCCTGAGCCATAAGGTTCTTCATTGCAGTCCGCCCTCCTAAAATGGCAACCTGTAACACAAGAGAGATGATTAAGTCTACTGCCACGCTGTTAGTCAGTTTCTCCTCGGGTGGAAATAGAGTAGTTCGTGAACTTTACATATGTCTCTATTACTAGTGCGCATATTATTTCACAATGGGATTCCACGCCAACTCTATCTATTTGGAGACCAAATCGAATATAAAGTTATACCGCGCATTCCCTTTACTAGGTACCCGTTATTGCGTAAAAAGCCGGTCAGAGGATGTATTGGAGGTATTGACATGGAAGTACATTCGTTTATTTACATAAGTCATGGCCACAGAAATAATCCTCTTCTAGAATACCATATTTGACGAATTGACTATCTAATATTTTCATACAGTCAAATATTTTATACTTATGCATCATTAGGATCTTAAGATACGTTTTTGTACTCACAATTAAGAGCTCCCATATTTATTTATTTAAGTTTCCTCTTATTTCTCTCCAGAATATCAAAATGCACGTTCTCGTGTTTCGCAGGAAAGATAATGTCATATGCTTATGTTTCCCTAGCAACGGTATCCAGTCCATGAGCTTTCTCACCATTGTTGTTAATTGAAAAAAGCGCCCCATGTGCGTCCCAATTTTATAATCTCAGTGTGTTTGATATATCTTTTTTATACAATGAGCAGTAATTAATCGATACTGACGTTCTCCTTGATCTTGATGTCGTTCTTCTCTTAGCCATGAGCGTATCTAGAAATTGCATAATTTTTCTTGTTGAGCGATATATTCCGTTTTCACTTTACATTCTGTATAACTGTTTTACTGAGTTTCTGTACAATAAACTGTTTTAAAAATTTTGTAGAATGATGAAATGGTATTGTGCACTGGTTAAATGCGGAGTATGACTGTGATAGGAGATTTAAATTTTCAAGTGAAGGCATGAAGGCAAGTAGCTCAGCGAGTTTGATGGCGACCATGCTACATGGTCTTGCCAAAAGACTTTCTTGTCTCGTCTCAAAACCCTCATTTGGCGAGGCGAGACCGCAGCTTATAGAATAACGAATGGTTCGTGAATAAATGGTGAATATATACGGGTAAATGAATCTTTGTAAGTTTAAAGAATTCCGTGATAACTAACTGATTTTGAAGCACTAAAGTATTTAAATGAAGACAATATGGCATTAATAAAGCAATGGAAATCTTGTCCAGAATCAATCACGAAGGCAAGTAGCTCAGATAGTATGATGGCGACCATGCTATAAATTGTATCCGCCAGACTTTCTCGTCTTGTCAAAAGCCTCGATTCGAAAACACGACGAGACTTGAGACGAGTTCGAGGTTGGAAATTCAAGATGAGACTCTAGCCGACGCCTCCATTTGGTGAGACAAGACCACCACCATGAAACTCTCGGAAATCTCATGAGAAAGTAGTGAACAATTTTGAATAAAAAAAATCCCTCGCAGTGCTAAGAATTTGTGATATTTTACTGATATTTAAAGGAACTAAGTATTTTAATTGATATATTACGGTATTAATTCAATGTTATAGGTAAATGATTTGCTGTCGAGTCTCGTCTCGTTTTTTTGTTCGAGACGAGACTCAAGATGAGACTGTTGTCAGTAACTGAAGACGAATCTCAGCACGATACTGCCATTCCACGAGACCAGACCACCGCCACGAAACTCTCGAATGTCACGTGAGAAAGTAGAGGGGAACTATGGTAAAACAATCCTTGGCAGTGCAAGTATTTCTCCTTTAAAACTAAAATTGAACGCATCTTAATATTTAAATTGAGTTATTATGGTATACATTAGGTTGTGATACAATTTGAAAATGCTTTACTACCTAAACAAATATTAAAATTCTCGCCCTACGACGCCAATACTGACGTCATGAGTTTGACTTGAAGATCTGCGTGAGAATAAGCCTAAGTTAAGCTCACTATTTGTTAATCATCGTTATAAATGTTATAGAATACGAAGTTAGCGACTAACCTAGATCGTTAGAAGAATTTTTCAATGGTACCGAACCCGACCATCCGATTCGTAGCGTGCCTTTGGGCAAACCAAATGTCGTGATACGTAAGCCACTTTCCCTAGAAGCAGTTTCCGAGGCCAATTTCTTTTTTCAATGTTGCGCTAAGTGGTTTTACTGGGAAGGCAATAAGCGAGAACTTTGTTGTATAATAAAACGGTAATCACATCACATCGGTTTGCCTATGCTCATTCTAGCACGCTAGACAATTTTAACTAGTCACGTATTGGCTGCAATGGGTAACCGAATACAATTTTTATGCGATGATAAGTATTCATTTCGCTTTCGTTGATTTCAGAAATTAGTCTTGGCTCACCATATTTGTTGTCAATAACTCCATTATTTTAATAAAGTCATGAAGAATACATTAGTGGTACTCTTTCAGATGAAAATCCTATATCTCCCAATAATATGTTCTTCATAGGCGTTTTTTTTTAAGTAATACTTGATAATCAAATTACGTAGGAGATTTGTCGGACCGATTAATCGAAATATACGGTCACTCGGAAATATGTGGAGTGATTTGGGAATATTGTAGGGCCTATAGAAACGTTTTTTCAATATATTTTCTATCTTGACCCATTAATAAATTAAAAAATATTACCCTGAGCTAGATAAGTGTTTTGAGTTATATTTTTCTCTACACAAATGGACGAATATGTTTCTGATAGCTATTTTTGGCGTTCAGGGGAATAAACTGTTGAGAGAACAAAGTGTTCTGTCAGTTACACCATTAGTGTTTTAGTTTTTTTATTTAATTCTGCGTTTAATTATTCTGGACATTTTTTTAACTGCAATTATTATTTTAAGGTTGAAGAGTTAAAAGCAATTTTCCACAAATGAAAGTTATTTAAATAACTTTTTACGACCTAGCTTTCGATGCTTCCAGATCATCCTCCTGTAAATAAGTGGCCTCAAGTGTTCGCTTATAGTATACAGACTTTTTTCAAAGGGGGGGGGGAGGAAAAAACCCTTCCTTGGAAAAAGTCTGTCTATAGGTAAGCGTGCACTTGAGAACACTTTTTTATCTGAAGTTGATGCGTAAAACATTGAAACACAGGTCATAACGTTATTTTTTTAAAGCTTTTATTTTTGAAAAATTGATACCATTCAACCTCATCATGTTGAAATTCCACACCAAATCCTCTGAATCTTCTGAATCATTTATTTTTTTGCCCAAAGTGAAAAATTCTCACGTTTTTAGCTTCTCAAATTACTGCACAGTATAAAAAAGTCTAAAAACAGATTTATTTGAGATTTATTATTTTTTTACTTAACATTGAGACATTGTTATTGCTTTTCCGTGTCATTGTTTTCGTTGACATTTTCCCCTTGTATGCACATGAATATTCTCTTGGTAAATTGGAGGTATTTACTTGATGTGAGCTACGCTGACGACGAGGTGCTCAGAAACATGACACATGTCATGTGGTGTTTACCTTCGAACCACCAATTTTTCGTACTTTAGAAACAGCGCTTGGTGTCAACTCTGTCTCGAGTACTTACATTATAATCAAATGTTCCTATAACCAGCTTCACGACAGTTTTCCACATAAACCAACAACTGAAAATCGTACAATTTAGTCTCAGCTCAAAGTCATAATTAGGACTCCATTCAACTCCGAATTCTAATAAAAACACGTGAGTCAGTCGGCGAGCAGCGAGCGGGGGTAAGCCATCCCGTTTTGTCTTTCTTCACCCTGAGCTACCTGAGCTGAGATTTATTTTTAAATTGGATTAAGTAAAAAATTCCCACGTTTTTAGCTTCTCAAAGTACTGCACAGTATTTTAAAAATTTCTAATTACGGATTTGTTTGATAGTAATTATTTTTTACGTAACATTGGGACATTGGTTTAGGTAAATGCTTAAGTTACGAATGTTTTTCCATCACTTAAGCAAAAGTTATTAACTTATTTGTAGATTTTCGCAGCTCATTGTTTATGGTATTCAGGCTTTTGGTTCTGCCATTAATTATTTAGTATTAGGCAACAGTTTCGCCGTGCTATGCTGCCGGCTTCGTAGGGCTTTTAAGAACAACAATGGTCTTTTTAATAAAATAAAATAAAATAATTCCATCAGTTGATGATTTTGAGAAGTAAAAACTTCATTTCGAAAAAGTCTCTTCCATGTATAAGGTAGTTTATAACTATCCTCTCTATTGATATTATTTGGTCTTTTTTCTATATCAATCGCCTCCCTTATGAGCCGCGGAAAGTAACTGCTTTTTTTGAGTAGTACTCTTGCCGTCTCGATGTCAATGGTGAGACCCTCCTCTAACGTAGTGTGCTCAGCCACGGCAGAGTGATACCAGTCTTTCTTCCGTATTGCACGTCCATGTTCTTTTAATCGGCATCCAAGTGCTCTCTTGGTCTTCCGCACATATGATCTTCCGCAACTGCAGAGATGTTCGTATCCACCCGCATACATTGTGGGTGGTAATGGATCTTTAGTCCCTCGTAGATGATCTCGTACTCTGGAGGTGGTGTTATATCGTGTGATTATGTTATACTTTTTCATTATTCTACCTATGCGATCGGCCGTACCCGCAATGTAAGGCAGGATAACATTTCCCAGAGGTTTAGGATTCTCCTTCTCTTTAGGTTTTTCGATGTCACTCTTTCAATTAATTTCTTACTAAATCCATTATTCTTTAATGCCTTCCTCAAATATTGTATTTCTTGTGTGATGGAATCAAGATCGGAAACTTTTCTGGCACGGTCAAATAGTGTCTTGATTACAGAAGCTTTCTGTTTTGGATGGTAGTGTGAGCGTGCGTGAGGATATCGAATGGTATGAGTTTTCTTTCTGTACACACTATGTCCAAGTGTACCATCATCTTTTCTATGGACTAGGGCATCCAGGAATGGTAGGTGTACGTCTTTTTCGATTTCCATCGTGAACTTGATCGAAGGGTGCTGACTGTTCTGATGTAATAGGAACTCCTCGAGTAATTTTTTTCCACGCGGCTAAACGACGAATGTATCGTCAACGTATCTTAACCAAATTGTTGGGTGATTGTCAAAGGTGTTTAGCGCTTCTTTTTCAAATGTTTCCTGTATAGTTTGGTGATAACAGGAGAAAGAGGAGACTCCATAGTCCCGTCCCTTTGCTCATACATTTCTCCGTTCCACATGAAATAAAGTTTTTAAACAGAATTCTGCAAATTTATGGTAGTCGTTCGGGAGGCCTTGGTTTTTGAGTTCCTTCAATATATTGATCGAGTCCAATACAGGTACATTTGTGAAAGGTGAGACGACATCAAAACTCACAAGTATATTAGATAACGTTAATTTTAACTTTTGAATAATTTCGAAAAAATGTTCCGAATTTTTTACATTGAAGGAGGTTAAACCAACAAATTCTTGAATTACTTTAGCCAGTTTATAATTTGGGGAACCAATGGAACTTACGATGGGTCGTAAAGGGATGCCAGGCTTGAGAATCTTCGGTAACCCGTAGAGTCGAGGTGGTTTATAGGCCGATGGCTTGAGAAATTCATTTTCTTCGTTTGGAATAGAAGAATCTTTGATAATATCTATTGTAGATTTTTCTGCCTTCTCTGTTGGATCTTTCTCAATTTTTTTGTAAGTTGGATCATCAAACACCTGTGTACTTATATCATCATATTCTTCTCTCGAAAGAACTACTGTGGCATTCCCTTTATCTGCTGGTAATATTATTAAATCCTCATTGGCAACACCGAATTTAAATTTAATAAATTTCACGACAGACAACATCCTCCGGAAGAGACCCAGAATTCAAAAACGGTTATTAATTTTTCAATCCTCCCTCCCTCATCCCTCATCGTCAACAGTCTCAGCCCTGATGACGAAGAGGGAGTATTCGTCGAAACGTTAGCCTTTAAAAGCATTACCCAGCGGCAAACCCGAAAAGATTTTACCAAGACCATTGTTGTTCTTAAAATCCAGACGAAGCCGGCAGAAAAGCACGGCAAAACTGTTAGGTAATACTAAATAATTAATCGCAGAACCAAAAGCCTGAATACCCTAAAAGTTATTAACATTTTGATGAAGCAACTTTTTCTCAGCCTAGGATAAACGTACAACAGAAAACTTGGGCTTGTCTGCTATCAGAGAGATCTGGTGGCAAACCTCATTCACCAAGAATTCCTCCAGGCTTTACAGGCGTCAGCCTAAATACCGCTGACGAATCAGCAGCCGAGCTAGCATTGAGATTCACAGCGGATAAGACGTTTCGCCAGGTGATAAAATGCGACTAATTATTTGCTAAGCATCACTTCACTCCTCGTTTTCTCATCCAACCATCTACTTTGCCACTTGCAAAATTCACCCAGAGGTTACCTTTCCTCACTCAACATACAGCGCATTTTCTGATTTGACTTCCTTTCCGTCCACCGCACTTTCTCCATCCTCCTCCTCACCCACATCCCGAACGCCTGCAGCCACTTCTTGCCTTTCTTATTAATGATGAGTTCATGACTAATTAAACGCAAGAAAAACACAATGACATAAGGTGTTTGATTCTTGTATTTTAAGTTTTTAAAGGGTGTACATGAAGTTGATGATTATTGTCTAGATGGACGAAGTAGGTACATGGAGAAGAACGAAAAGTTCATAATAAGAAGAAGGTAGTGCTAGAAGTGATATAAAAAAATAATTGGCAATTTTAGGCATTTAAAAAAGGAGATTCTGGGTATATTAATGGTAAAAGGCATAAGTACAGAGACCCGGTTATTCGTTAGGCAGTTAAATGAATTAAGGTTTCCTTTTTAAGAACATTGCTACCGAGTCCATCTCCCCTGATGAAAATAAATGTAACGAACGCTTAGCTGCTCACACAGTAAGGTGAGCGTGGTAGCCTAGTGGGTAGAGAGCTTGGCTACTGATCGAAGTGTCCCGGTTCAAATCCGGATGAAGCCTTTGAACGCCCCCGAACGAAATAAATCCTCGGAGTGAGAGGTGGCCAAGGGAAAGGAACTGGCCCCCCAACCCAAAATGTGTGGAATTCCTTTGGCTTAGCCGGCGTGAGATTTACCCTCGACTATCGAAACCAACCTTAGGGTTTAATCACTGAATGAGTCCCATAATGAAAATAAATGTAACGAACGAATAGCTGCATAGGGAAGGAATTTCAATCTCCTTTTTTTACTTGCAGTAGAGCTTCAGGCTCCATTTAGCCGCACTACGCTTACCATGCTTGTGACTTGACCCCAAAGTAGTATATTCATCATGAATATTAAATCAATTATCTCATATTAAAAATTGGATCTCACACTAGACAGCAAGGTTTGTTAGCCAGTTACACCAATAAGTCATCCCGCAACACTGATTTCTTGGAAATAACAAAAATGAAATGTTATTGTTTCTTTTCTATAGTCTGTAGCAAAGGTAACGTTGAATTCCATCACTCTCGAGTTTATATCTTTGCACCAAAACATGTAATTGCGAAACTAATCATTTTGGTCATGTTTGAAATGTTTCATAATAAAAACTAGTTTACACATTGATTTTAGGGTATTTGAGATCCTTAAAACTTTACTCATATTATATAAAAAATGTGTATACATGTTTAATCTTATATTTAGGGTTTTTGTGACAGTAAACTCTGCTACGAAACATATTTAACAAACACTTTTTATTCACAGGTGAAAATATATACATATTTACAAAGGACAAACTTATGCCATTTATAAAGTATTTAAAGCACAACTATAAATTTTGTGATGCAGTCTCACATATGTCCACAGTATTAATATTTACATACCGTCCATATCATTTCACTTAATTACATCTAAGATTTTGTCTACCGTTGATTGCCATCAGAGGAACTTAAGTAGGGTCCTTTTTGGCAGAAGTTGGACAGTGGTTAAAGTGAATACCTCTATGGAATGGAAATGGCGTTTTCCCTTGTTTTCTTATCCATAAATCCAATTCTCCAAAAGATGTCATTCTCGAGTTGTATCCAACGGTTCTTCTAACCGGTCCTCGACCTAATAGAAAAAATGGAACGCAACAACATTAATTTAATGGAATAAAATACAGAGGAGCGTTGACAGAAGATTCACAAACACAATATATGACGTTTACTGGTAATTTTACGCGGTTAAAAAACTGAAAAGTTAATTTAGGGAAATCTTATAATAGGGAAATGAATCCATTTAAAAATTCATGTTTTAATTTGCAGTACATGCTGCTCCCATCATGTAAACCACTGCGTTTGCTTTTCTGTGTTCAAAATTCCAAATATATTCGCTCTTAAAAGATCTTATGCTTTCCCGGCGAATAATATTAGTAAAATATTATCGGGTTTGCCAACGAGAAACGTTGGCCTTTAAAATACTTACCCGGTGGCAAACCCGAGAAGGTTTTTCTAATATTCGCTCTTAATTGAAAATTTAACATCAAATTTTGTCATATAAATATTTAGAGCTTTTTCTAGAAGTAGACATGTCTATTCTAACGTGTCCGCAAAAGGTGCTTTATCTGATGAATCATGCAGTATTAAATGTGAATATTTATCTTTGAAAGATGATTGCATATAAATGTAATTAGTAGCACACAAATAATGACTTATTTTTAAATAAAAGAGGTAACTAATAACTGGTACATAACTATTCACCAGATGAAATTGTGTCAAAAATTGATGGACAGTGATTACTGATTCATGGAGCACATTCTTACTTTTGGGTGAAGAAGTAGATGCTGTACTGGAAAATTCCAGGTCGTCCATCGCCTTTATAAAAAAATATATGCTCCTCTTTCGGTGGGGTAGGTGGCGTGGAGGGAGGGGGAGATAAAGGTACTGGGGCAGAGGGGGAGTATATTAGGGGAGGAGAGTCGGGGGACGTGATAAGGATGGGACGGTACGAGGGGGGAGGCGATGCCTCAGTAGCAGAAGAGGTGGAAGTGGGTGTAAGTGAAGATGTTGATAGTCTTCCTGAGCCATAAGGTTCTCCATTGCAGTCCGCCCTCCTAGAATGGCAACCTGTAACACAAGAGAGATGATTAAGCCGACTGCCGCGCTGTTAGTCATCTTTTCCTATGGTTGAAATAGATTAATTCGTGAACTATACATATGCCTCTTTTACTAGTGCGCATATTGTTTCAAAATGGGATTCCACGCCAACTCTTATCTATTTAGAGACCAAATCGAATATAAAGTTATACCGCGCATTCCCTTTACTAGGTACCCGTTATTGCGTAAGAAGCCGGTCAGAGGATGTGTTGGAGGTATTGACATGGGAGTACCTTCTTTTTTTTACATAAGTCATGGCCACAGAAATAATCCGATTATAGATTACTATATTTGACGAATTGACTAATTAATATTTTCATACAGTCAAATAATTTATACTTATACCTCATAAGGATCCTAAGATACGTTTTTGTACTCACAATTAAGAGCTCCCATATTTATTTATTTAAGTTTCCTCTTATTTCTCTCCAGAATATCAAAATGCACGTTCTCGTGTTTTACAGGAAAGGTAATGTCATATGCTAAAGCTTCCCTAGCAACGGTATCCAGTCCATGAGCTTTCTCACCATTGTTGTTATTAAAAAAAGGGCCCCATGTGCGTCCCAATTTTATGCTCTCAGTGTGTTATATATATAGTATATTTTTGATACAATTAGCAATAATTAATCGATACTGACGTTTTCCTTGATCTTGATGTTAATCTTCTCTTAGCCATGAGCGTATCTAGAAACTCTAATTTTTCTTGTTGAAGGATATATTCCGTTTTCATTTTTCATTCCGTATAACTGTTTTACCGAGTTGCTGTCCAATAAACTATTTTTAAAATTTTGTAGAATAATGAAATGATATTGCACACTGGTTAAACGCGGAGTATGACTGTGATAGGAGATTTAAATCTCCAAGTGAAGGCATGAAGGCAAGTAGCTCAGTGATTTTGATTGCGACCATGCTATATGTTTTTGCCAAAAGACTTGCCCGTCTCATCTCGAAACCTGACTCTCGAATGTTTTGTGATTAAATGGTGTATATATACGAGTAATTCAATCCTTGGAAGTTTAAAGGATTCCGTGATAACTAACTGATTTTGAAGCACTGAAGTATTATAATCGAGACCTTATGGTATTAATAAAGCATTGGAAATCTTAACCGGAATCAATCATGAAGGCATGTAGCTCAGATAGTATAATGGCGACCATGCTATAAAGTACATCCGCCAACCTTTCTCGTCTTGTCCATAGCCTCGACTCGAAAACACGACGAGACTTGAGACGAGATCGAGGTTGGAAATTCAAGATGAGACTCTAGCCGACGCCTCCATTTGGTGAGACAAGACCACCACACTCTCGGAATTCTTATGAGAAAGTAGTGAATAGTTGTGAAGAAAACAATCCCTCGCAGTGCAAAGATTTTTGTGATATTTTTAAATGATATTAAAGGAACTAAGTATTTAAATTGATTGTATTAATTCAAATGTGATAGGAATTTTAAATGGTTTGCTCTCGAGTCTCGTCTCGAAAAAAAACGAGACAAGTCTCAGTACGATACTGCCATTCCACGAGACCAGACCACCGCCACGAAACTCTCGAAAGTCTCGTGAGAAAGTAGAGAGGAACTATGGTAAAACAATCCTTGGAAGTGCAAGTAGTTCTCCTTTATAACTAACACTGGGCGTATCTTATTATATAAAATGAGATATTATGGTAGTCCTTAGGTTGTGATACATTTTTCAAATGTTTTACTCCCTAATCAAAAATTAAAATTCTCGCCCTGCGACGACAATACTGATGACATGATTGTGACTTAAAAATCTGCGTGAGGATAAGCCTGAGTTAAGCTGACTATTTGTTAGTCATCGTAATAAATTTTATAGATTACGAAGTTAGAGACTAACCTATATCGTTAGAAGAATTTTGCAATGGTACCGAACCCTACCATCCGGTTCGTAGCGTGCCTTTGGGCAAACCAATTGTCGTGATATGTAAACCACTTTCCCTAGGAGCAATTAGTAGTTTCCGAGGCCAATTTTTTTTTAACATTGCGCTAAGAGGATTTACTGGCAATAAGCGAGGACTTTGTTGTACAATAAAAGGGTAATGACATCACATCGGTTTGCCTATGCCCATTCTCCCACGCTATACATTTTTAACTAGTTACGTATTGGCTGCAATGGGTAACCGAATACAATTTTTATGTGATGATAAGTATTCATTTCGCTTTCGTTGATTTCAGAAATTAGTCTTGGGTCACAATATTTGTTGTTTAATAACTCCATTCATTAAATAAAGACATGGAGAATACATTAGTGGTACTCTTTCAGATGAAAATCCTATATCTGCGAATAATATGTTCTTCATAGGCGTTTTTTGAAAAGTATAACTTGGTAATCAAATTACGTAGGAGATTTATTGGACCGATTAATCCAAATATACGGTCACTCGGAAATATGTGGAGTGATTTGGGAATATTGTAGGGCATGAAGAAACGTTTTTCAATATATTTTCTATCTTGACCCATTAATTAAATAAAAAATAAAACCAAGTGCCAGATGAGTGTTTTGTGTTATATTCTTCTCTGCACACATGGACGAATATTTTTCTTCTAGCTATTTATGGCGTTCAGGGGAATAAACTGTTGAGATAACAAACTGTTTTGTTAGTTACACCAATAGTGTTTTAGTTTTCTTATTTAATTCTGCGTTTAATTATTCTGGACATTTTTTAACTGCAATTATTATTTTAAGGTTAAAGAGTTAAGAGCAATTTTCCACAAATACAAGTTATTTTAATTAATTATTGCGACCTAGGTTTCGATGCTTTCCAGATCATCCTCCGGTAAAAAAGTGGCCTCAAGCGTTCGCTTATTGTATATAGACTTCTTTCAAAGGGGGGGTGGGGAAGGAAAAAGCCCTTCCTTGTAAAAAGTCTGTCTATAAGCGCGCAATTGAAGACACTTTTTTATCTGAAAACTTGATGCGTAAAACATTGAAACACAGGTCGTAATGTTTTTTTTTAAAGCTTTTATCTTTGAAAAATTGATTTTAAATTTTCAACCATTCAACCTTATCATGTTGAAATTCCACGACATATTGCCTGAATCTTCGGAATTCAGCCGATACTTTTGCCTTTGTACGCCCCGAAACGAAAAAAATCATCGGAGTGCGAGTCGGCCCAGGGAAAGAAACTGCCCCCCCTACCCTGAATATGTGAAATTCACACGCTTGTGGCTTAGTCTGGGGTGAGCTCTACCATCAACTATCCAAACCAACCTTCGGGTTGAATCAGTGAATGAGTCCCATAGTGAAAATAAATGTAACGACCGCTTAGCTGCATAGGGAAAGACTTTCAATCTTCTTTTTTTACTTGCAGTAGAGCTTCAAGCTCTATTTTGCGGCACTAGGCTTACCATTCTAGGGGCTTGACACCAAAGTAGTATATCATACTAATATATAAAAATTGAATGGTGTCTGTCTGTCTGTCTTTCTGTCCGTCTGTCTATCTGTCTGTCTGTCTTTCTGTTGCTCAATCACGCAAAAACTACTGAACCGATTGAGTTGGAAATTGCATGTAGAGATAAAATGTGTATGGGTTGAACATAGGCTATATTAAAAAGCCCTCAGGGCCCCCAAAGGCCCCCCTGGAGGTAAGCATTGGGTTCGGTGCTGTTGTTTAATTTTTTGCTTTTAAAAAGTACTTACACTCAAGATAGAGGGCTGGGATTTTTTTATCGGATGGCTGAATAAATGAAGTTTCTAATTATTTCAATCGATTTTATTTTACACTTCGTATTTCTCTGAAAATCATGTTTATAGCTGAAAAATCTCACATTTTTCTCTTTAATCAACAATAGCATATTTTCTAGACAACCAGAGATTTGAATTTCAAAGGATATTCACGCCTCTGGCATTTAAGTTTTTTTCTGCAGGCCCATGATAGCACGTAGAAAAAATCTGTAAAAGAAGGGCCCAGAGTCCCCAGGGCCCCATAACAGATTGCTCTAGGGAGTAATCGATATATTCAATACATATTTACAACAATTATACTCTTTAATGTCTATTCTCAAAGTAGCTCTCATAGAGGCACTGCATGCATACGAGAGAACACTTACGTAGTAAACGATACACTTTAAGGAATTAAACGTGCGGGAATATTTAGGTGCAGCGAAAAGTAATGCTAATAATCCTTATGCTGCTTTAACAAACACGGCGTTGTTTATTACCGAGTAATACTCAGATGTATTACACGTAGTGGAACCGTCTGCCTCTCGTTTCGATTGCGAATTGTTTTTAGAGCAATTTCTACATCATACGAACGAACGAAGAAACATCAACGGGTATCATATTACGTTAAGAACTCCTGAATTGACTAAGCTGACAGTATTCTTCAGGCTTTGTGGTTTTTCTTCTAAAATACGTTCAATTTTTTTCACACCCATTGTATTTGATAACGATTGCGAACAGTTTTTTAGGCCAATTCCCCCTTCATAAACGTTACGAGTTATTTAAATATGTTTATAAGTGTAAAAGTACAGTAAAATTACATTCATTCAATCATCGCGTTGCCTATTCAAGACTCTCACTCACCGCTGTGTTTCCCTTCCTTGGACTTAAAAATATATCCATCAGCATGCCTAAAAGAAAAAAAAGAGTAAACTTTCGAATAAATCTTCTAGAGCAAGAGGAATGTGTTCTTAGAGAGAAAATGAGCCCTTGCAAGAAAAACGACAAAGATTAGACTTGGATGGTCAAAGACATGCCCACCAGCGATCTCATGATCATCTCCCCGTGGTGATTCAGGGGTTACGCAAAGAACCGCACAAATTTTTTCCTAGCCAAACCTACGGACGGGTAACAAGCTATAAATCTGGTTCAAATATAGGCCCATCTGTTTCGAAACTTCAATCTGTATTAAGACGGTGGAAATTATAATGACGTCACTACACGCTTCTTACCCGAAAGAATTACGGAAATTCTGCGCAAAGAACAACATCCGTGTATGAAAATCGGCAAGTGCACTAAGAATCACCATAGGTTTTTTATTCAGCAACCAAAACCAATAATTATGGCTACCCTTTATGCCAAAGGCGCAGTCCGGGTAATTAAGGATTCATAGGGCAAATAAACATGGCTGCTGCTGACAATGTTCGTTTTCAGCAGTAGCCACTCTCCAATCCTGATTAAGATACTACACGCACATATCAACGTTGAATTGCGCAACCCAATTAAGTCATTGAATGCAAATATATTAATGTACACAAGGGAAGCGATCAAGCTGTTAATCACTCAAAAGACGGCTCAAGAAAAACGGAGGGACGAGGTGACAATCTATCAACCTGGGTGATATTTTAAGTAGTAATGAGTCTGCGTGGCCCATTTTTGGGTTTCCCGTGCATGGAAGAGGACAAACAGTCACTTAACTCTCCGTGCACCTGGAAAACGGTCAGCGTGTCTACTACAACGAACACTACATTCAAGATAGGATACGAACCCCTCAAATGGTCACGCTGAGAGTATTCTTCAGGCTTTGTGTTTTTCTTAAAAATAAGTTCAATGTTCTTCAACCCCGTTGAATTTCACCTTCCTTCGGTACCTTCAGCTAGTTCATCATGAATATTAAATCAATTGTCTCTTATTCAAACTTGGATCTCACACTAGCCAGAAAGGTTTGTTAGCAAGTTACACCAATAAGTAATCTCGCAACACTGATTTCTTGGAAATATCAAAAGTGAGATGTTATTGTTTCTTTTCTACAGGGGTGACGTTGAATTCCATCACTCTCGAGTTTATATCTTTGTACCAAAACATGTAATTGCAAAACTAATCATTTGGTCATGTTTGAAATGTTTCATAATAAAAACTAGTTTACACAATGATTTAAGGGTATTTGTCATCTTTTAAACTTTACTCATATTATTTTTAAAATATGTATAAGTACATGTTTAATCTTTTATTTATGGTTATTGTGAGATAAAACTCTGCAGCGAATCATATTTAACAAACACTTTTTATTCACAGGTGAAAATATATACATATTTACTAAGGACAAACTTATGCCAACTTTACAGTACTTAAAGCAACTATGAATTTTGTGATGCAATCTCACATATGTCCTAAATATAAATATTTACCTACATTCCATATCAGTTTGTTAAATTACATCTAGGATTTTGTCTCCCATAGATAGCCATGAAAGGAAGTAGGGTCTTTTTTGACAGAAGTTGGACAGTGGTTAAAGTGAATACCTCTATGGAACGGAAATGGCATTTTCCGATTGTATTATTATCCATAAATCCAATTCTCTAAAAGATGTCATTCTCAAGATGTATCTTACGGTACTCCTAACCGGTCCTCGACCTATTCGGAAAATTTGAACGCACCATCATTAATTTAAAGGAATAAAATATAGAGAAGCGTTGACAGAAGCTTCACAAACACAATATATGACGTTTACTGGTATTTTTATGAGGTTAAAAAACTGAAAAGATAATTTAGGGCAATTCTTATAAAAAGGAAATGAATCCATAAAAAATTCATGCTTTAATTTGGAGTATATGCGGCTCACATCAAGTAAACCACTGCCTTTCATTTTATGTATTCAAAAATCCAAATAT
The DNA here is from genome assembly GCA_963573305.1 of Pyrrhosoma nymphula. Taxonomy (NCBI): domain Eukaryota; kingdom Metazoa; phylum Arthropoda; class Insecta; order Odonata; family Coenagrionidae; genus Pyrrhosoma; species Pyrrhosoma nymphula. The sequence goes on along the minus strand of OY754335.1, from coordinate 101,382,545 downwards.
ATTCGGTCTAAATTGAAAATTTAACATCAAATTTTGTCATAATAATAATTTGAGCTTTGCTAGAAGAAGACATGTCTATTCAAACGAGTCCTTAAAAGTGCTCTATCTGATGGATCATGAAGGATTAAATGTGGTTATTTATCTTTGGAAGATGGAAGCTTATAAACGTACATATTAGCATACTAGTAATGACTTCTTTAAAAAAAGAGGTAACTAATAACTGGTGTATAACTATTCACAGGATGAAATTGTGTCAAAAATTGATGTACAGTGATTACTGAATCATGGACCACATACTTACTTTTGGGTGAAGAAGTAGATGCTGTACTGGAAAATTCCTGGTCGTCCATCGCTATTGTAAAAAAATATATGCTCCTCTTTCGGTGGGGTAGGTGGCGTGGAGGGAGGGGGAGAGACAGGTACTGGGGCAAGGTGGGAGTATATTAGGGGAGGAGAGTCGGGGGACGTGATTAGGATGGGACGGTACGAGGGGGGAGGCGATGCCTCAGCAGCAGAGGTGGTGGAAGTGGGTGGAAGTGAAGATGTTGATAGTATTCCTGTGTAATAAGGTTCTATATTACAGTCCACCCTCCTAGAATAGCAACCTGTAACACAGGAGAGATGATTAAATCGACTTCCGCACTTTTAGTCATTTTCTCCTCGGGTGGAAATAGAGTAGTTCGTGAACTTTACATATGTCTCTTTTACTAGTGCGCATATTGTTTCACAATGGGATTCCATGCCAACTCTATCTATTTAGAGACCAAATCGAATATGAAGTTTTTCCGCGCAATCCCAATCCCTTTACTAGGTACCCTTTAGTGCGTAAGGAGCCGGTCAGAGGATGTATTGGAGGTATTGACATGGGAGTACCTTCGTTTGTTTTACATAAGTCATGGCCACAGAAGAAATTCGCTTATACATTATAATATCGACGAATTGTATATATCTAATATTATCATACCGTCAAATCTTTTACACTTAAGCGTGCTAAGGATCTTAAGATACGTTTTTGTACCCACAATTCAGTGCTCCCATTTCTATTTATTTAAGTTCCCTATTATATCTCTCCAGAAATCAAAATGTACTCGAATACTCTCGATGGGTCTAAAAGACCAAGACCAGTAGGAAGTAGAATCTGTCTATTATTTTGTAAAAATATAAGACAGAAAAGCTCGGAAAATTACGCGGCACATATAAAATAATTCTAAAGCAGGCTACACGGAATTAATAGATTCATCTATAGCAATTATAAAGTTATAAGCATTTAAAAGGGTTTGGCTCTGATCGACTCATACGCGAGTACTCCAGGATTAAATCAGTTTTCTTAATAGGCCAATTTATTGAAAGCTGTGGGTGACTGGATCAAAATAAAAGTATACATGGCACCCACTACTTATGTTTTCTCAATTTCAGGAATAATTTCTCCGGAAGCAAAGTCTTTGTTCCACAGTGTTATCCTTGGGTGGGGATGGAAGAGGTCTACTCCGTTGTCAAGCAAGCTTGTACGTTTAACATTTCTATAGACTTAATACTCAAACAGCATCAATTGTTGTTGATTTGTTGCGTATATGAAAGACGATTCTTAGATTTAAGTGGAATGAAAATCCTAATTTCGAAATATAGCCTTCGCAACAAGCCCCGGCACATTACACAATTATTTCGTAAAAAACAAAGTTTTGCAATTTTTTATAAAAAAAACACAATCACTTCATGATAAATCTACTCCTTAAAAATGGCTCTTCATCTACCGAAGATAAATATTGCCAGTCTCCAGCTGCCACGGCAAAGCCGTAACTGGGATAGAGGGAAACGTATGAAACGAGCTTCTTATCCCCGGTATAGATCCACCTTAAGGGTCGTATTACCACTTCACAGCTCGATCTTGATTTGCCAGCTTTTCTCGATCCAGCCAGGAGAGTAAGGGTGTGGGAAACCATGGAATTACACGGTAATAAGAATTAGTAACATTCATCTCGGTGATATCCGGTTCGATTCTCCTCAAAACCACTGAAAGTCTCGTGTACGCTTTTTACTATCTAGCTTCTTGTTTTTTCCACATTCCCCTGCTTATATAAAAATGTTTAAATAACTTTCGGGAAACATCTCTAAAGCAGTGCAACGAAAGAAACTACTTTCGGCGCAAAAAAGGTAGAACGCTGAACTTTAACCATTTGTATGAAATTCCGCCGGACCTCCATGCAGTCGTGTAATACATCGTTTACTCCTTGTTTATTTGACTACAAAATGCATTAATTGAAAAGTGTTTAAACGTAAACGTTTAGCTTCTACGGACGAGAGTCTGAAGAAAAACACGCAAATAACTAGGAGAACGGCAAAAAGGTCGTCTTCTTCTACCTGTCACGGCAAAAATATTTGATTGGCGCACTTCATCGTTTTTTATGAGGAAAGAAATATCTCCACCAATTCTGAGTTACCGAACCCAATTTTTTAAATTTTCTCCCGCAGAACACTTTGTTATCTCAAAAGTTTATTCCACTGAACGCCAAAAATAGCTAAAGGAAAATTAATCGTCCATGTGTGCAGAGAAAAATATAACTCAAAACACTCATCTGGCACAGGGTTTTATTATTTATTTTATTAATGAGTCAAGATAGAAAATATATTGTAAAACAATTCTATATGCCCCACAATATTCCCAAATCACTCCATATATTTCCAAATGACCGTATACTTGGATTAATCGGTCCGAAAAATCTGCTACGTAATTTGATTATTAAGTTATACTTTTCAAAAAACATTTATTAAGAACATATAATTCGGAGATATAGAATTTTCATCTGAAAGAGTAGCACTAATGTATTCTATATGACTTTATTATATAGAATGGAGTTATTAAACAACACATATGGTGAGCCAAGATTAATTTCATAGGTCAAAGAAAGCGAAATGAGAACTAATCATTGCATAAAAATTGTATTCAGTTAGCCATTGCAGCCAATACGTACCTAGTTAAAAATATCTAGCGTGAGAGAATGAGTATAGGCAAACCGATGTGATGTCATTAACCTTTTATTGCACACCAAAGATATCGCTTATTGCCTTCCCAAAAAAACCTCATAGCACAATATTTTAAAAAATTGGCCTCGGAAACTGCTAATTGCTTCTAGGGAAAATTGATTATGTGTCACGAGATTTGGTTAGCCCAAAGGCACGCTACGAACCGGATGGTCGGGTTCGGTACCATTGCAAAATTCTTCTAACGATATAGGTTAGTCGCAAACTTCGTAATATAAGACATTTATTACGACGATTAACAAATAGTGAGCATAACTCAGGCTTATCCTCACGTAGATATTGAACTCACTCAGATCGCAGATCACACTCATGACATCAGTGTTGGCGTCGTAGGGCGAGAATTTTTATATTTGTTTAGGTAGTAAAACATTTGAAAAAGGAATCACTACCTAATGAATACCATAATATCTCAGCTTAACTAATAAGACACGTTCAATGTTAGTTTTAAAGGAGAACTACTTGCACTGCCTAGGATTGTTTTACCATAGTTCCCCTCTACTTTCTCACGAGACATTCGAGAGTTTCGTGGTGGTTGTCTCGTCTCGTGGAATTGCAGTATCGTGCTGAGATTCGTCTTCAGTTACTGACAACAGTCTCATCTTGAGTCTCGTCTCGAACAAAAAAAAGAAACGAGACTTGACAGCAAATCATTTACAATACCTATCGCAATTGAATTAATACCGTAATATATCAATTAAAATACTTAGATCCTTTTAATATCAGTTAAATATCACAAATTCTTTGCACTGCGAGGGATTTTTTTATTCAAAATTGTTCACTAATTTCTCATGAGACTTCCGTGAGTTTCATGGTGGTGGTCTTGTCACACCAAATCAAGGCGTGAAAAAATGCATTTTGATATTCAAAAGAAATATAATAGGAAAAAAAATAAATAGAAATGGGAGCACTTAATTGTGAGTACAAAAACGTAATTTAAGATCCTTAACAGGTTTGAGTATAAAATATTTGACCGTATGACAAGATTAGGAAGTCAATTCGTCAAATATGGTAATCTATAAGCGGATAATTTCTGTGGCCATGACTTATGTAAAAAAAATCGAAAGTACTCCCATGTCAATACCTCCTATACATCCTCTGACCGGCTTCTTACGCAATAACGGGTACCTAGTAAAGGGAATGCGCGGTTTAACTACATATTCCATTTGGTCTACAAATAGATAAGAGATAGCGTGGAATCCCATTGTGAAACAATATACGCACTATTAAAAGAGGCATATGTATAGTTCACGAATTAAACTATTTCAACCATAGGAGAAGATGACTAACAGCGCGGCAGTCGGCTTAATCATCTCTCTTGTGTTACAGGTTGCTATTCTAGGAGGGCGGACTGCAATGAAGAACCTTATGGCTCAGAAAGACTATCAACATCTTCACTTCCACCCACTTCCACCTCTTCTGCTACTGAGGCATCGCCTCCCCCCTCATACCGTCCCATCCTTATCACGTCCCCCGACTGTCATCCCCTAATATAATCCCCCTCTGCCCCAGTACCTGTCTCTCCCCCTCCCTCCACGCCACCTACCTCACCGAAAGAGGAGCATATATTTTTTTATAAAGGCGATGGACGACCTGGAATTTTCCAGTACAGCATCTACTTCTTCACCCAAAAGTAAGAATGTGCTCCATGAATCAGTAATCACTGTCCATCAATTTTTGACACAATTTCATCTGGTGAACAGTTATGTACCAGTTATTAGTTACATCTTTTATTTAAAATAAGTCATTACTTGTGTGCTACAATGTACATTTATATGCAATCATCTTTCAAAGATAAATATTCACATTTAATACTGCATGATTCATTAGATAAAGCACCTTTTGCGGACACGTTAGAATAGATATGTCTACTTCTAGAAAAAGCTCTAAATATTTATATGACATAATTTGATGTTGAATTTTCAATTAAGAGCGAATATTATAAAAACCTTCTCGGGTTTGCCACCGTGTAAGGTTTTAAAGGCCAACGTTTCTCGTTGGCAAACCCGATAATATTTTACTAATATTATTCGCCGGGAAAGCCTAAGATATTTTAAGAGCGAATATATTTGGAATTTTGAACAAAAAAAGCAAATGCAGTGGTTTACATGATGTGAGCAGCATGTACTGCAATTTAAAACATGAATTTTAAAATGGATTCATTTCCCTATTATAAGAATTATCCTAAATTATCTTTTCAGTTTTTTAACCGCATAAAATTACCAGTAAACGTCATATATTGTGTTTGTGAAGCTTTTGTCAACGCTCCTCTGTATTTTATTCCATTAAATTAATGATGTTGCGTTTCATTTTTTCTATTAGGTCGAGGACCAGTTAGGAGAACCGTAAGATACAACTCGAGAATGACACCTTTTGGAGAATTGGATTTATGGATAAGAAAACAAGGGAAAATGCCATTTCCATTCCATAGACGTATTCACTTTAACTACTGTCCAACTTCTGCCAAACAGGACCCTATTTCCTCTGATGGCAATCAATGGTAGACAAAATCTTAGATGTAATTTAGTGAAATGATATGGACGGTATGTAAATATTTATATTGTGGACATATGTGAGACTGCATCACAAAATTTATAGTTGTACTTCAAATACTTTTTAAATGGCATAAGTTAGTCCTTTGTAAATATGTATATATTTTATCCTGTGAATAAAAAGTGTTTGTTAAATATGATTCGTAGCAGAGTTTAATGTAACAATAACCTGAAATAAAACATTTTTTATGTAATTTGAATAAAGTTTTAAGCACCTCAAATACCCTTAAATCATTGTGTAAACTAGTATTATTTATGAAACATTGTAAACATAGCCAAATGTTTAGTTTCGCAAAAAAATATTTTCGTACAAAGATATAAACTCAAGAATGACGGTATTTAACGCTACCTTCGTTACAGACTATAGAAAATAAACAATAACATTTCCTGCTTTCTTATTTCCAAGAAATCAGTGTTGCGAGATGACTTATTGGTATAACTGGCTAACAAACCTTGCTGGCTAGTGTGAGATCCAATTTTGAATATGGGATAATTGATTTAATATTGTTGAGGAATATAATGCTTTGGTGTCAAGTCCCAAGAATGGTAAGCCTAGTGCCGCTAAATGGAGCCTGAAGCTCTACTGCAAGTAAAAAAAGGAGATTGAAATTCTTTCCCTATGCAGCTAAGCGTTCGTTACATTCAATTTCACTAGAGGACTCATTCAGTGATTCAGCCCTGAGGTTTTTTTGGGTAGTCGAGGGTAAAGCTCATGACCAAATGATTAGTTTCGCAAATACATGTTTTGGTGCAAAGATATAAACTCGAGAGTGATGGAATTCAACGTCACCTTTGCTACAGACTATAGAAAAGAAACAATTAAATCTCACTGTATGTTTGTTTTTTCGGGTGTACCCCGCGTACTATGACCAGGTGTGAAACCTGACCATTCCCTTTGATAAAGTGGCCAGCAACGGCCACGAAACGTCAGGTTTCACACCTGTTCATAGTACGCGGGGTACACCCGAAAAAACAAACATACAGTGATAATGACCCGCGAAAGTTTAAACCAAGAATTAAATCTCATTTTTGAAATTTCCGCGAAATCATTGTTGCGGGATGACTTATTGGTGTAACTGGCTAACAAACCTTGCTGGCTAGTGTGAGATCCAAATTTGAATATGATACAATTGATTCAATATTCATGATGAATATACTACTTTGGTGTCAAGTCCCAAGAATGGTTAGCGTAGTGCCGCTAAATGGAGCCTGAAGCTCTACTGCAAGTAAAAAAAGGAGATTGAAATTCTTTCCCTATGCAGCTAAGCGTTCGTTACATTCAATTTCACTAGAGGACTCATTCAGTGATTCAGCCCTGAGGTTTTTTTGGGTAGTCGAGGGTAAAGCTCACCCCGGCTAAGCCAAAGGCGTGTGAATTCCACACATTCAGGGTAGGGGGGCCAGTTCCTTTCCCTTGGCCACCTCTCACTCCGAGGATTTTTTTCGTTTGGGGGCGTTCAAAGGCTTCATCCGGATTTGAACCGGGACACTTCGATCAGTAGCCAAGCTCTCTACCCAATAGGCTACCACGCTCACCTTAATGAATGATCAGGTAAGCGTTCGTTGAATTTATTTTCATCAGGGGAGATGGACTCGGTAGCAATGTCCTTAAAAAGGAAACCTTAATTCGTTTAACTGCCTCCCGATTAACCGGGTCTCTGGTTGAAGTACTTATCCCATTCACTTTTAATATACCCATCCTTTTTTTAAATGTCTAAAATTGCCAATTAAATTTTTATATCACTTCTAGCACTACCTTCTTCGAACTATGAACGTTCTTCTCCATGTACTTCGTCCATATATACAATTAATCATCACCTTCATATACACCCTTAAAAGCTTAAAATATAGGATTCATACATTTTATATCATTGTGTTTTTCATGTGTTTATTGTGTCAGGAGATCATCCGTAATAATAAGACAAGAGTGGCTGCAGGCGTTCGAGATGTGGGTGTGGAGGAGGACGGAGAAAGTGCGGTGGACGGAAAGGAAGACAAATAAGAAAATGCATGGTATGGTGAGTGAGGAAAGGTAACCTCTGGGTGAATTTTCGAAGTGGCAAAGTAGATGTTTGGATGAGATAACCAGGGGTGAAGGGATGCTTAGTAAAGAATTTGTCGCATTTTGTGAACTGGCGGAACGTCTTATCCGCTGAGAATCCCTATGCCAGCTCGGCTGCTGATTCGTCAGCGGCTTGGCTGATATTTAGGCTGTAGCCTGTAAAGCCTGGTGGTGGCAGTCTGGTTGAATTATATGTGTAAATGAGGTGTGCCGCAAGATCTCTGTGATGGCTGATCAGCCCAAGTTTTCTGTTGTACGTTTATTCTAGGCTGAGAAAATGTTGCTTCCTCAAAATGTTAATAACTTTTAGGGTATTCAGGCCTGTGGTTCCGCGATTAATTATTTAGTATTAGGCAACAGTTTCGCCGTGCATTATTGCCGGATTGGACTGCCTTTTAAGAACAACAATGGTCTTTTAAAAAAATAAATAAACAATTCCAGCAGTTGATGATTTTGAGATCATAGGAGAAGCGATTAAAATAGAAAAAAGTCCAAATTATATCAGTAGAGAGGATAGTTAAAAACTCACTTATACATGAAAGAGACTTCTTCGAAATGAAGTTTTTACGTTAAACAGATAAAATATTTCTCCAATGGCCGTAAAATATATGCACCACTCGTCAAAAAATTAAATACTTACTGTGTTGGTTTGCGGGAATGAGGTTCCACAACAGGGACCAACCACAGCCTCTCCACCAGAATACCCTCCTGTGGTAGTTTACGGGAAAATAATTTCCTCGCCAGGGACTACCACAGAACCACACACACAACCCAACACCAAACACAAAAACGTGAAGGAATTTCAATCTTCTTTTTGTTCTTGCATTGGAGCTTCAGGCTCCATTTCGCGGCACTAGGCTTACCATTCTTGGGACTTGACACCAAAGCATTATATTCCTCAACAATATTAAATCAATTATTTCACATTCAAATTTGGATCTCACACTAGACAGCAAGGTTTGTTAGCCAGTAACACCAAAAATTCATCTCGCAACACTGATTTCTTGGAAATAACAAAAATGAAATGTTATTGTTTCTTTTCTATAGTCTGTAACAAAGGTAACGTTAAATTCCGTCACTCTCGAGTTTATATCTTTGTACGAAAACATTTAAATGCGAAACTAAACATTTGGCCATGTTCACAATGTTTCATAAATATTACTACTTTACGCAATGATTTAAGGGTATTTGAGATGCTTAAAACTTTATTCAAATTACATAAAAAATATGTACACATTTTTTATCTTTTATTTTGGGTTATTGCAAGATTAAACTCTGCAACGAATCACATTTATCACAATTTTTATTCACAGGATATAATATATACATATTTACAAAGGACTAACTTATGCCATTTACAAAGTATTTAAAGCACAACTATAAATTTTGTGATGCAGTCTCACATATGTCCACAGTATTAATATTTACATACATTCCATATCATTTCACTAAATTACATCTAAGATTTTGTCTACCATTGATTGCCATCAGAGGAAATAGGGTCCTGTTTGGCAGAAGTTGGACAGTAGTTAAAGTGAATACGTCTATGGAATGGAAATGGCATTTTCCCTTGTTTTCTTATCCATAAATCCAATTCTCCAAAAGATGTCATTCTCGAGTTGTATCTTACGGTTCTCCTAACTGGTCCTCGACCTAATAGAAAAAATGGAACGCAACATCATTAATTTAATGGAATAAAATACAGAGGAGCGTTGACAAAAGCTTCACAAACACAATATATGACGTTTACTGGTAATTTTATGCGGTTAAAAAACAGAAAAGATAATTTAGGGTAATTCTTATAATAGGGAAATGAATCCATTTAAAAATTCATATTTTAAATTGCAGTACATGCTGCTCACATCAAGTAAACCACTGCGTATGCTTTTCTGTGTTCAAAATTCCAAATATTTTCGCTCTTAAAAGATCTTAGGATTTCCCGGCGAATAATATTAGTAAAATATTATCGGGTTTGCCAACGAAAACGTTGGCCTTTAAAACCTTACACGGTGGCAAACCCGAGAAGGTTTTTCTAATATTCGCTCTTAATTGAAAATTTAACATCAAATTATGTCATATAAATATTTAGAGCTTTTTCTAGTAGAAGACATGTCTATTCTAACGTGTCCGCAAAAGGTACTTTATCTGATGAATCATGCAGTATTAAATGTGAATATTTATCTTTGAAAGATGATTGCATATAAATGTACATAGTAGCACACAAGTAATGACTTATTTTAAATAAAAGAGGTAACTAATAACTGGTATATAACTGTTCACCAGATGAAATTGTGTTAAAAATTGATGGACCGTGATTACTGATTCATGGAGCACATTCTTACTTTTGGGTGAAGAAGTAGATGCTGTAATGGAAAATTCCAGGTCGTCCATCGCCTTTATAAAAAAATATATGCTCCTCTTTCGGTGAGGTAGGTGGCGTGGAGGGAGGGGGAGAGACAGGTACTGGTACAGAGGGGGAGTATATTAGGGGAGGAGAGTCGGGGGACGTGATAAGGATGGGACGGTACGAGGGGGGAAGCGATGCCTCAGTAGCAGAAGAGGTGGAAGTGGGTGGAAGTGAAGATGTTGATAGTCTTTCTGAGCCATAAGGTTTTTCATTGCAGTCCGCCCTCCTAGAATAGCAACCTGTAACACAAGAGAGATGATTAAGCCGACTGCCGCGCTGTTAGTCATCTTCTCCTATGATTGAAATAGATTAATTCGTGAACTATACATATGCCTCTTTTACTAGTGCGCATATTGTTTCAAAATGGGATTCCACGCCAACTCTTATCTATTTAGAGACCAAATCGAATATAAAGTTATACCGCGCATTCCCTTTACTAGGTACCCGTTATTGCGTAAGAAGCCGGTCAGAGGATGTATAGGAGGTATTGACATGGGAGTACCTTCGGTTTTTTTTACATAAGTCATGGCCACAGAAATTATCCGCTTATAGATTACCATATTTGACGAAATGACTATCTAATATTTTCATACAGTAAAATAATTTATACTTTTACCTCATAAGGATCTTAAGATACGTTTTTGTACTCACAATTAAGTGCTCCCATATGAATTTTTTTAAGTTTCCTCTTATTTCTCTCCAGAATATCAAAATGCACGTTCTCGTGTTTCGCAGGAAAGATAATGTCATATTCTTATGTTTCCCTAGCAACGGTATCCAGTCCATGAGCGTTCTCACCATTGTTGTTAATTGAAAAAAGCGCCCCATTTGCGTTCTAATTGTATGCTCTCAGTGTGTTTGATATTTCTTTTTTATACAATGAGCTGCAATTAATCGAAACTGACGTTCTCCTTGATTTTGATGCCGTTTTTCTCTTAGACATAAGCGTATCTAGAAATTGCATAATTTTTCTTGTTGAGCGATATATTCCGTTTTTATTTCACATTCTGTATAACTGTTTTACTGAGTTGCTGTACAATAAACTATTTTTTTTAAATTTGTAGAATGATGAAATGGTATTGTACACTGGTTAAATGCGGAGTATGACTGTGACAGGAGATTTAAATTTTGAAGTGAAGGCATGAAGCTAGGTAGCATGAAGGTAGCTCAGCGAGTTTGATGGCGATCATTCTATATGGTTTTGCCAAAAGACTTGCTCGTCTCGTCTCGAAACCTGCATTTGGTGAGACGAGACCACAGATTATAGACTCTCGAATGTTTTGTGATTAAATTGTGGATATATGACGATATATCATATATGATATTAAAGGGTGGGTGACGAGTAAACCAATTCTTGGAAGTTTAAAGAATTCCATAATAACTAACTCTTTTTAAAGCACTGAAGTATTTTAATCCAGACCTAATATGGTATTAATAAAGCAATAGAAATCTTGTCCGGAATCAATCACGAAGGCAATTAGCTGAGATAGTATGATGGCGACCATTCTATAAATTGCATCCGCCAGACATTCTCGTCTTGTCAATAGCCTCGACTCGAAAACACGACGAGACTTGAGATGAGATCGAGGATGGAAATTCAAGACGAGACTCTAGCCGACGCCTCCATTTGGTGTGACAAGACCACCACCATGAAACTCACGGAAGTCTCATGAGAAAGTAATGAACAATTTTGAGTAAAAAAATCCCTCGCAGTGCAGAGAATTTATGATATTTTACCTATATTTAAAGGAACTAAGTATTTAAATTGGTGGGTTATGTTATTAATTTAATTGTGATAGATATTTCAAATGATTTGCTATCGAGTCTCGTCTTGTTTATATGTTCGAGACCAGATTCTAGATGAAACGGATGTCAGTAACTGAAGACGAATCTCAGCACGGTACTGCCATTCCACGAGACGAGACCACCACCACGAAACTCTCGAAAGTCTCATGAGAATGTAGAGGGGAACTATGGTAAAACAATCCTAGGCAGTGCAAGTAGTTCTCCTTTAAAACTAAAATTGAACGTATCTTAGTAGTTAAGCTGAGATATTATGTAATTCATTAGGTTGTGATACATTTTTCAAATGTTGTTCTATCTAAACAAATATTAAAATTCTCGCCCTACGACGTCAACACTGATGTCATGAGTGTGACTTCAATATCTACGTGAGGATAAGAATTTGTGATATTTTACTGATATTTAAAGGAACTAAGTATTTTAATTGATATATTACGGTATTAATTCAATGTTATAGGTAAATGATTTGCTGTCGAGTCTCGTCTCGTTTTTTTGTTCGAGACGAGACTCAAGATGAGACTGTTGTCAGTAACTGAAGACGAATCTCAGCACGATACTGCCATTCCACGAGACCAGACCACCGCCACGAAACTCTCGAATGTCACGTGAGAAAGTAGAGGGGAACTATGGTAAAACAATCCTTGGCAGTGCAAGTATTTCTCCTTTAAAACTAAAATTGAACGCATCTTAATATTTAAATTGAGTTATTATGGTATACATTAGGTTGTGATACAATTTGAAAATGCTTTACTACCTAAACAAATATTAAAATTCTCGCCCTACGACGCCAATACTGACGTCATGAGTTTGACTTGAAGATCTGCGTGAGAATAAGCCTAAGTTAAGCTCTCTATTTGTTAATCGTCGTAAAAAATTCTATAGATTACGAAGTTTGCGACTAACCTATATCGTTAGAAGAATTTTGCAATGGTACCGAACCCAACCATCCGGTTCGTAGCGTGCCTTTGGGCAAACCAAATGACGTGACACATAGGTAAGCAACTTTCCCTAGAAGCAATTAGCAGTTTCCGAGGCCAATTTTTGAAAATGTTGCGCTATGAGGCTTTTTTGGGAAGCAATAAGCGATATCTTTGGTGTGCAATAAAAGGTTAATGATATCACATCGGTTTGCCTATACTCATTCTCTCACGCTAGATATTTTTAACTAGGTACGTATTGGCTGCAATTGCTAACTGAATACAATTTTTATGCAATGATTAGTTCTCATTTCGCTTTCTTTGACCTAAGAAATTAATCTTGGCTCACCATATTTGTTGTTTAATAACTCCATTCTATATAATAAAGTCATATAGAATACATTAGTGGTACTCTTTCAGATGAAATATCTCCGAATTATATGTTCTTAGTAGGCGGTTTTTGAAAAGTATAACTTGATAATCAAATTACGTAGCAGATTTTTCGGACCGATTAATGCAAATATACGGTCACTCGGAAATATGTGGCGTGATTTGGGAATATTTTAGGGCATATAGTATTGTTTTTCAATATATTTTCTATCTTGACCCATTAATAAAATAAAAAATAAAACCCTTTGCCAGATGAGTGTTTTGAGTTATATTTTTCTCTGCACACATGGACGATTATTTTTCCTTTAGCTATTTATGGCGTTCAGTGGAATAAACTGTTGAGATTAAAAAGTGTTCTGCGGGAGAAAATTAAAGAAATTTGGTACGGTAACTCGGAATTGGTGGAGATATTTCTTCCCTCATAAAAAAACGATGAAGTGCGCCAATCAAATATTTTTGACGTGACAGGTAGAAGAAGACGACCTTTTTGCCGTTCTCCTAGTTATTTGCGTGTTTTTCTTCACACTTTCGTCCGTAGAAGCTAAACGTATACGTTTAAACACTTTTCAATGAATGCATTTTGTAGTCATATAAACAAGGAGTAAACGATGTATTACACGAGTGCATGGAGGTCCGGCGGAATTTCATACAAATGTTTAAAGTTGAGCGTTCTACCTTTTTTTGCGCCGAAAGTAGTTTATTTCGTTGCACTGCTTTAGAGATGTTTCCCGAAAGTTATTTAGACATCTTTATATAAGTAGGGGAATGTGGAAAAAAAAATAAGAAGCTAGATAGTAAAAAGCGTACACGAGACTTTCAGTGGTTTTGAGGAGAATCGAACCGGATATCACCGAGATGAATGTTACTAATTCTTATTACCGAGTAATTCCATGGTTTCCCACTCTCCTGGCTGGTTCGAGAAAAGCTGGTAAATCAAGATCGAGCTGTGCAGTGGCAATACGACCCTTAAGGTGGCTCTATACCGGGGATAAGAAGCTCGTTTCATATGTTTCCCTCTATCCCAGTAACGGCTTTGCCGTAGCAGCTAGAGACTGGCAATATTTGTCTTCTGTAGATGAAGAGCCATTTGATGATTTAAGTGGAGTTGATTTATCATGAAGTGATTGTGTTTTATTTTATAAAAAATTACAAAACTTTGTTTTTTACGAAATATTTGTGTAATGTTCCGGGGCACGTTGCGAAGGCTATATTCCGAATTGAGGATTTTCAGCCCACTTAGATCTAAGAATTCTCTTTCATTAACGCAAAAACTCAACAATCATTGATGCTGTTTGAGTATTAAGTCTATAGCAATGTTAAACGTACAAGCCTGCATTAACAACGGAGTAGACCTCTTCCATCCCCACCCAAGGATAACACTGTGGAACAAAGACTTTGCTTCCTGAGAAATTATACCTGAAATAGAAAAAAATAAGTAGTGGGTGCTATGTATGCTTTTAATTTGATCCAGTCACCCACAGTTTTCAATAAATTGGCCTATTAAGAAAACTGATTTAACCCTCGAGTAGGGGAGACTGGGGTACAGTGGGACACGGGGTACAGTGGGACAATTGATTTATTTAAACAATTTACTTGGCCAAAGAGCAAATGTATTTCAAATAAGGAAGTCATATCACTAGAAATAATGTACAAAAATCTTAGTTCATAATCTTATGTAGCTTCGCGTAAATGTTACAAAATATGTTTTTTGCTTTATTTTTCTTAACTTTCATGTTGTGAATATTTATGCAATTCTCCTAATTATAGCAAGCTTTATAAGAAAAGATATCGCGAATACATTATTTAGAGACTTTGTAATCTTTTTCTAAACATATTTTACGAAAGTAAAATGTTTAAAATTTTTGCTGACAAGTATAACATTTCAGGACATGCGGGGCACAGTGGGACACCTCAAATTGGGGCACAGTGGGACGCCGACTCACTGCCCTGGTGCTTCGAACTTTCAGTCTCCGTAACTGAGACACGCTCAAATTTCATTTCATGCTTACTTTGTAGTGTTTTGGTTCCAAATTGATACTTGAGGATTTGAAGCAGTATATTTTAATTTAACAAGGTGAGGACAAAAATACAGAATGACAAAAGCAATGTAGATAAGAAAAGTGAAGCCGAAGTGAATACTTTGTGTGAACCCCGATTAAACGTATGTGACAATTTGTCTAAATTGCCTGAAACCCGCTACTGTTATATATATGAGCTCTGTAGAGAGAGCAGTTCAGTCTTGGCCAGAAGTGAGCTTCAGGCAGTTCGTTTTTGACGGAGAGAGTATCATAAATATTAGTTGCTGCGACATTTCTCTCAACTACTGGAATGACAAACGAGTTGGTGATGAAGAAAGGAGTTATGATGATTCTTGAACAAAAAATTTGTTTAAGAACTGTTGCTAAGGAGCTAAAAATTCCCAAGTCTACATTATCAAGGCTGGTATCATTTCAGATACGTACTAAAATACAAGGGAAAATGTGGAATGAATACTTCAGGAGAGCCGCTCTTCAGACCCAAGTATGATTCACGCAGAGTTTTTACGGAAGAGGATGAGAAACTTCTATCAGATTATTTGAAGACTGCAGCACATCTGCACCACGGACTGTCTCCCCTGAACACGAAAAAATTAGCATATGAATTTGCTCAGAGAAATTGAAAGAAATACTCGCCATCTTGGGATCAGAAAAAAATCGCTGGTGATGATTAGTTTTATGAAGCAAAATCCTTCGATTAGCCTTCGGAACCAGAGGCAACCTCACTGGCAAGAGCCATGGGCTTCAACAGAACGGTGGTGAGTGAATTTTTTTCCGATCTATCAGGTCTTTATGTGAAACACGCATTTTCCGCTGGAAGTGTATCAACCTTGATGAAAGTGGTTTCACTACCGTTCAACTTCAAGGAAAATTGATGGCCCCCAAAGGTGAAAAACAAGTAGGTGAAGTTACCTCCTCTGAAAGAGGCACCTTGATGACGTTGTGTTGCATTATAAATGCTCAGGGTAATTCAATTCCTCCATTTTTTGTGTTACCTAGAGTAAAATTCCTCCAAAAAATGCTGTAAAAGTGTCCCATAGAATCAGTAGGTGCCGCAAACCCTTCTGGATGGATGACTTCCAATTTATTTTTACAGGTTTTAAAACATTTCATTGAACATGCAAAATGTTCGAAAGAAAATCCTGCATTGTTAATTTTAGACAATCACGAATCGCATATTTCAGTCGATGTTATTGAGTTAGCAAAAATGAATGGGGTGGTAATGTTCACTTTGCCACCTTACTGCAGTCACAAACTGCAGCCATTAGACAAGTGCGTGTTCGGCCCTTTGAAAAAAATGCTATAATGATGCTTGCCGCGAATGGCTTAGAAACCACCCAGGAGAGAGAATAACAATTTACAACGTGGCTGAGTTAGTGGGTATTGCATATACAAAGGCATTTACACCTTCTAATATTATTTCTGGGTTTAGTTCAACCGGGATATGCCCTATTAACCCAAGTATTTTTAATGACTCAGACTTTGCACCAGCCACTGTCACAGATCAGTTTGTTGCACCTTTAGAATTTCATTTAGAACCCGTGGAGAATCTCGAAAGCCCAGGACCATCCCGGGATGAAAACTTCGTTTTAGAGGACAGAGTTGTCACCCCTGAGGAAATACGTCCTTTCCCAAAATCTATCAGTCCACGATATTGATGTCTATGAGAAAAATACTAGACAGAAGAAAAGATCGGAGATCCTTACGGATACACCAGTTAAAATAAGACTGGAAAATGAATACCATCAAAGGGAAGGGAGAAAAAAACAGCCAACTCATAAGAAAACGTTAAAAAATGAACTTAAGGTAAAAATGTCAAGAAAGTTAAAGGGTTTCACAGTAAATGACTACAAAAAGGGATTACAAATGGAAAAAATAGCTACAATTTTAGAAGATAGTGACTAAGCTTACCAAAAAGGACAGTAGACAAAACTTAAGCCATAAAAATAATTTAATTTTGATAAAAAACATTGTATTCAGTGATTTAAAATTTATAATTACATAACTAAAATGTTGTTATTTGTTAATGCATCTTGAATAAAAATTTCTTGTTGATTCCCATATTAATAAGTTCGCTTGCATGAAAAGTTTACCTATTAATGACAATAAATGTATTTGTACCTTCAATTAATTTAAACTGTATTTTATTGACTAATACAAGCCTGTCCCACTCTGCCCCGTGCACTGTCCCACTCTGCCCCAGGCTGGGGCAGAGTGGGACACTTTTCAACAAAGAAGAAACTAAAGTATTTCAACTATTATAAGTTATTTGTATTACTTGCGGAATTTTTTATACGTTTAAGAATATACCCTTCAAGCAATGTTACTAAAATTTACCATTCACCAATAATTTTGTTGGAAATAAAAATTAAATACTAAAACTGTCCCACTGTGCCCCAGTCTCCCCTACTCGCGTATGAGTCGATCAGACCCAAACCCCTTTTAAATGCTTATAACTTTTTAATTGTTATAGATGAATCTATTAATTCCGTGTAGCTTACTTTAGAATTATTTTATATGTACCGAGTAATTTTCCGAGCTTTTCTGTCTTAAGTATTTGCAAAATAATAGACTGATTCTACTACCTTGTCTTGGTCTTTTAGACCCATCGTGAGTACTCGAGTACATTTTTTATAATTTCTTTTATCTTTGTCGTTCCCATTTTTGCAGTAATTAATGCCTGGAAATATTCACATATACGGGATTTTCTATGATTTTTAAAATTATTAGGGTAATTTGTTTATAGAATTTATTTTATAATATAACTATTACCTCAGCCCACGTATGATGCATTATTTCGTTGCATTATTCTATGGAGCAATTGGGTTTGTGGAAGCTACAAGTTCTAACGATATGTCGACCAGATCTAATCTCTTATGTAGATACATACTCTTTACTACGAAATTAGGAAGATTGGGTATCACACTCTCTTGCTGAAACTAATATCACATGATGTAATCTGGTCTCGGTCTTGGGAATGGCGTTGCGGAAATGTAAGTCCTAATTTTTTAATTACAGCAAAAGGACTTACATTTCATATCACCAAAAATACAAGTAATACTACTATAGTTTACAAAGAAAAACCTAACCATAAATTCACAAAGTGTGGAATGTTGTAAGTGCGGAATTTTGTTGTGGGTTTGTGAACGTAATTATCATCATCATCGCTGAATTACAGTGTTTCAAGATGTCTTTTTCTCGGAAGTGCCTGAATAACAGCAATGTGTTTTGTTACATTTGTGGAAAATTTGTGGTAAAGTCTCAAAGAAGGACAATGACTTAAACGATAAAGAAAGCATATAAACTTTATTTTGGTTGCCCAATTGGAGATCTAGACAAGAATTGGGCCCCGCATATGTGTTGTTCTACTTATGCAACCGACCTTAGGGCCTGGCTAGGCTTGAGCAAAAAATATCGATATATCAAAAACTCGATATATTTTTTAAAATCTATCGATAATTATCGTCGATATTTTTCATGTCGATATATCAAAAATTGATTTTTTCCGAGTATCAAATTCGATATATTTGTTTAGCACGTCACCGTTGTAAGGTTGTTTCTCCAGCTGCGGTGTCTAGTGCTATAACGAAAATAAGTGATGATATTCGCTTAGAACATAGGCGAATGGGAAAACGGTTTGATTGATTAAAATTGATTGTAAAAATAAAAAATAAAATAATTTTTTATTACTTCTACATGTCCATAATTTTCCAAATTTTACTTCAACATTTTTTATATATTTTTTGGTGAAACTTTAAGGAACCACTTGTTTTGGCAAAATTATCGATATATCAAAATATCGATAATTTTGGCTCGATAACTATCGATAAATTTTTTTAAATATTGATACGATATCTATCGATATATTTTTTTTACTTGCCCATCCCTAGGCCTAGCTTCATGGGGCAAGAGACTCGAGGCCTTTCGCTCTACCAATGATCTGGAGGGGGAGCCTCAAGATCATGTTTCAGATTGCTACTTCTGCCTGACACAGGTTTCTGGCCATGCATAAAAAACAAAAATGTGATAACTTATTCAAATATACCTTAAGCTTTAAGGCCAGTGATTCATGGTGGCTGCTTACCTATTCCCAAGAGACCAACAGCAGAAGATCTCGAGAGAAAAGAACGAGAGGATTCATCAGAGGACCACGTTCATCACCAGCATCTTATCCACACATGAATTCTCAGATGGAATTGAATTACCTTATAAGGGATCTTCACTTATCTAAGAAGGCAGAGCTTCTTGCTTCCAGATTACAGGAGTGACATCTACTACAGAAAAACTTCAAGGCATCTCTTTATCGGAACCGCGAAAAGGATACGTTACCATTCTTCTCTTCTAATGAAAGCGCGGCCTTCTGCACAGACATTACTCGAGAAAGAAGCATGTGGGTTGTAATCACAAACCAGAAGAATGGCGACTCTTTATTGATGCTTCGAAGACAAGTTTGAATGGGGTTTTGCTGCATATAGGAAATGAACGTTCAAGTGTGCCCATTTTTCATTCAACAAAAATGAAAGAGTCACGTGATACAATGAAAAGATTGCTTGACTGTGTTAATTATACAATTTAATACTTGTATATATGTGGTGAATACGATGTTATAGCACTGATTATGGGAATGCAACTTGGTTACACCAAATATAACTGTTTTTTGTGTGAGTTTGATAGCAGGGCAAAATTACTGTTCTTCACAATGGCATTTCGTTTTGCATCGACGGTCTGACAACTTTGCTGTCATGCATATGGATCAATTGCGTAATACTTTCCAATATCCCAATAAATATTTTATTTTTTCTGGCAAAATTAGAGATGCTCGGGATTACTTGGGTGTTTTGTTGATAGCACTTTAAATACTGCATTATGTCCGTCGGAGGGGAAGCAGAACTTAACATTGACGACTTGACAATGTTCTTCTATTCTTTGAGTAAAAAATGTCTCAATTTTAACTCAAAATTGTTACTAAAAAATAAATTTAATCTTATAAGGAAGACAACCCATACTAAAAAAAAGGACTATGATCGGTACTAGTCATTTTAAATAATTTTTCATATTTGTTCAATTATAATTTACAAATATTGCCTTTACCTACATTTTCAATAACGTGTAGATGTTACTTTACTATTTATGTAGCTTCCATGTATTATTCTTATCTTTTAAGGTATTTGTTAAACAATTGCTATGGTGTTGCTGATCAAATGTGAAGTTAATTATACTATAACCTCTGATATTTCTGTATCCATCATAGGGCATTAAAAGGCTCAAGAGTGGCCTCCTCAAATTCTGCATTCTGCTTCTTACATTGCTATCATTTATTAGGCATTAACATACAATTAATCGACAAATGACATCTGGGTTGCATATTGGGCGGCTTCTCATAGTACCAATGTATCGGGATAATTATTTGCTTCCCATTATTATTATTAGTTCCATAACCATTCATCAATGTAATTCAAGGCTTTCCCACTTGAAATCGTCGCTATAGACCAGAGGGGAAGGTGACAAGGGGATCATAGTTTTACTCTTCAGATCTAAGTTGAAGAATAGATTGAGTGGCTAGCAGATGAGATTTCAAAAATTCTGGAACATTACCGGTAAAAAGTAACAAAACAGAACGTTTAGAACTTTACGCGCAATTGTGACGTGTATCTTGATTTTTAGCCTATGAGCGACCAGCACTCCTGCCACTCTTTATTTAAGCTCTTTACGTCGTAATAAAATTATTAGTGACTGAAAATGCCAAATGCTCAACGCGGAGTGACTAAACGTATTCAAAATATACTTACTTACTTACTCCTGTGGCCACTCAAAACCAAGTCGATTTTTGGCCTCGCCGACAAGATGTCTCCAGACTCTTCTGTCCTCCGCCATGTCAACCTCTCCCCCAAGTCTTCTCATGTCTTCAGCCACTTGGTCATTCCATCTTAGTCTTGGTCTTCCCAGTGGGCGCCTTCCTTCTGGTTGACCTCTGCCACACTCTTCTTATCATTGCATCCTCCTCCCTTCTTCTTACATGACCGAGCATAGGCATAGCCAGCCACCAGCAATAAGTGTGGCACTGAGGCAATAGGTGTGGCATCATCAGTATGGTAATGGACGCAAACTTTCACGAAATGTTCGCAGCGAGGTCAAAATTGAGAATAATTCGATTAAAGACAGGAAGAAAATCGGTTTCCGTATTTTCAAAAAAGAGGTGAAGGCTTTTGTACAATTTTGGCCGATCATGATTAGGGTTTAACTTTGAAAAAATGAGAAAGAGGGGTTTTATTTTTGGAGTTAATTGACAAATTGTGTATACGCCCACTGCAGTTCTATATTTTCAAAGCTTCAAAAAAGGTTTACCCGATAATCGTTGTCTAGACAATAGACATGTCATGAAATTCTCGTTTTTGTAAACATGTCAATCCAAATTATTTAAGGGACTTTTAATGAACAATGTTAAGTTTTGAAAAAAAAAGTTTCCCCGATAATCTTTGGCTTCACACTAGACACGTCGAGAGATTCACGCCTCCATAAACCTGTCAATTCGGGTTATTTTAAGGGCTATTGGGAAAAACGGAGACATTTTATTGCGGGAGGGAAAAATTTTGAGAAAAAAAATTTTGGGTTTCAGGACAATAGGTGTGGCACGTGCCACAGGTGCCACACCCGTGGCTACGCCTATGTGACCGAGCCACCTGATTCTCCTACTTCTTATCACAGCCACAATATCTGGTCTTCAGTACAGGTTCCTGAGCTCTCTGTTTTTCAGTATTCTCCATACCCCTTCTTCAAATGTTGGCCCATATATCCTTCTCAATATTTTATTTTCAAATGTTACTAACTTCTTCTGGGTCTGTTTTTTAGGGTCCATACCTCCGCCCCATACAAGAGAACTGGCTGTATTATGACTGTGTATATTCTAATTTTTGTATTTCTTGAGAGGAGTTTACTCTTCAATAGTTTACATACATAAGAGTGGTGAGCATAGGGCTAACAACCCTATCTTGTAAAAAGGCATTGTCACGAAACGCCAAAAAAATTCAAAATATAATCCTTTTTATTAAAAAGGACGTTCATGAGAATTTCAGAAAAAGTGTAACATCTCTTACTCACCTAAATTTAGTCTGTTGCATAAACGTAATTTTTTCTGTATTATATTTTTCGTTCTTATTTCAGTCCATTTGCCCAAATTACCGGCTAGTCCGACCCTGCATTTGGATATTTTCGCAATGAATAAGGTTTCAGATTTAAGACCTGTTTACACTATGATTTTCCGAGTATTAATGGTCTATAAACTTCATTCTTTCACCCTAATAGATCATAACTGCATATCGGTGTAATCTTTTTTTCTGATGTTATGTGATGAAATATAATCACAAACCAAAACTAAACAAAGGCTTTAGGTTTACAGGTAAAACGAAGTTCACTTAAAAACGTGAGGTGGATACATACTCACAAAAAAGATCAACTCATGCTATATAGACATTATTTAAAACACAAAAGTAACCTTTGCCATGCAGCTTCACTTGTAATTCTTCAATATCAATCTTAAACTACATTCCACATCACTTTACAGAAATATTTCTCAGCATTTATCTTAAATAGATATAGCCATTAGGGTCCTTAATTGTAGCTGTTTGGACCGTAGTGTTAAACTGAATACATCCTTACAGGGGAAATGGTAGTTCTCCTATTCCCCATCATCGACTCCATTCACAAAAAAAATATTATTTTAGGTGTATCTTACAGTACACCTTCTTGGTCACCAACCTGAACGCAAAAATAAATAAAAATTAACAACATTAAATTAAATTAATAAAAAATCAGAGAGTTAATCTAAATAAATTTCAAAAATTAAATTAAAATAAAGTTAATCTGAGCTATATTTACGTAAACCAACATTATTATAGAAGAAAGAAATGAAAAAAGAAACCAGTTACAGGTTAGGATACAATTATGCTATCTAACACATTTCTGTAGAATAGTAACCTGCATTACCTATTTATAATTTTTAAGATTAGCAGGTTATATTAGCATATTAGACACTCTTCACATGTCTACCATAACATGAAATAATCTTTTTTCTAATACTAAAAAAATGAATACATAAATCAAGGAGGATGGTGGATATTGAGAGAATTACATGGTTTGCTCTCCAAGATCACTTACATTGAAAATGAAAACTGATATAATAATTTGAGAGATTTGATTAGCAAATTTTCTATTCTAATGATCCCTCAGCTTTATAAGATGGAAGATGCGCATAAAATTTGGTTATTTTCTTGGAATATGGATGCATATAATTTTTAAACCATTAGTAATTACATCTCTTAAATGAAGGAAATAATACCTGCCAGATAACTAATCCCTGGTGGATGATATTGTGTCAAAGGCTGCTGGACGGTGGGCTTATCCATGCGTCATCCTCTTCCTTATGGGTGAAGAAGTAGATGGTGTAGTGGAATATTCCAGTTCGTCCTTCTCCTTTGAAAAATGTTGTATGCTCTTATGGTGATGGGGATGGGGTCGGTCGCGTGGAGGGAGGGGATGAGACATGGGCTGGGGCAGAAGGGGAGGATGTTAGGGAGAAGAGTTGGGGGAAGGGGTTAGGATGGAACGGGACGAGGGGGGAGGCGATGACTCAGGAGCAGAGGAGGAGGGAGTTGGTGGAACTGAAGATTTTGAAGGCCCTCCTTTGTCGTAAGGTACTTCATCGCAATCCTCCACCCTCCTAGAATGGCAACCTGTAACACAAGAGAAATGATTAAGTTGTCGGCCTCTCTGTGATTCATCCTCTCCTCGGTTGGAAATTTATTAGTTTGTGAACTATAATTATCCCTGCATTAATAGTGCACCCAGTATTACCATCGGATCCTTGGGCTTATATATGCATCATCCTTTTCCTTATGAGTGAAAAGTAGACTGTATAGTAGAGTATTGCAGTTCGTCCTTCTTTGTAAAATTTTGTTCGCACTTGTTTTAATGGGGATGGGGTAGGTAGCGTTGATGGAGGGGGTGAGACAGAGACTGGGGCAGAGGAGTAGGATAGTCGGGGGAAGGCGTCAGCCATCCTGCAGCCGTCAGCCAGACGGGACGAGGGCGTAGGCGATGACTCAGGAGCAGAAGAGAATGGAGTGGGTGGAACTGAAGATTTTGAAGGCCTTCCTTTGTCATAAGGTACTTCATAGCAATCCTTCGCCCTCCGCAACCTGTAGCACATTAAGAGAGATGATTAAGTAGTCTGCCGCTCTGTGATTCATCTTCTCCTTGGGTTGAAATGGATTAGTTTGTGAAGTATAATTATCCCTGCATTACTAGTGCATCCAGTATTACCAAAGGATCCTTGGGCTTATCAAAGCATCATCCTCTTCCTTTTGGGTGAAGAAGTAGACTGTGTAGTAGAATATTGCAATTCGTCCTTCTCCTTTGTAAAATATTGTTCGCACTTGTTTTAAAGGGGATGCATCGCAATCCTCCGCCCTCCTAGAATGGCAACCTGTAACACAAGAGAGATGAATAAGTTGACGGCCGCTCTCTGATTTGTCTTCTCAAAGGGTAGAAATAAATTTGTTTGTGAATTATACTTATGCATGCGTTACTACTGCACACGTTTTTGCAACGGAATCCCTGGCCCACATGCATATTTTCCTTGACCAAATGGAAAACATAGATAGTAATGCCGCGCGTTCCCTTTACTATGAGTTGCCTCACACCCTTGAGGTGTCTTGCAGGGTATTTTGTAGATGTACTATGCGTTAGAGAGTACAGAGCTTGTCACATGAGCTATTGGAGGTACTGACATGTGAGCAAATTGCCTTTTTTATGTGCATCAAGGCAGCAGAGACATGACGAAAAATATGTTAAATGGAGACATTTTCCTTTACATTAGCCGTATCGCCACGCAGCGTGAAAAATTCACTCTGGCATATTTTCAATCAGGATAGAGACTACCTGCCATTGCTATCCTCTTACTTTTATCACATTCTACCGATTTAAAATAGCATCATTTTGAGACGCTCATTAATCGAGAACAACAAATAATTGGAAGAACGCATTGCTCCAAATTCACAGCGCCTTTATAATAATAATTGCTTTTTGCACCACCCTGAGAAAATTATAAATAATAAAGGTAAATACCTTAGCCTTTCCCCGTGGATGATATAGATGGAGTCTTCTCGAGTGTGGTACCGGGTAAGGCTTTCCGTAGCCGACGTTTCGACGAATAACTCGCTCATCTTCCTCAGGGAAAAACTGAGTGCTAGGTTTCAAGTGATGCCAAAAAGTGTTAATTGCTGTTGTTACCCAATATATAAATTTTATTTAAATATATCATGCATCAAGTTTAGCTCAGTATTTAACATATACATATACACAACAATAGCCGCTGCTATACGAAAAAAGTTTCTCTCCAAGGTTTCTCAATAATCATTTGTTTATTTATTTATGAATTTATTTTAGATATAGGCGTGTCGCATATTAGTTTACAGAATAGTGTTATATTTTGGGGAATTCTTCTTTTCCTCGATGGCTTTAGGTAGTTTGAGTGAGATAGTTCCTTTGTCACAATGGAAACCATATTCGAAATTTATTTTTTTATTTCATCGTCTGTATGAAGTATGAAGTAAATATTGCAATGTAAATGACGCTAAAATATAGTTATATATGAATGCATATAATACAATATGTACAAAATGCACGGTGTTTATATACAAAACTAGTTAGTTGTAAGGCGCCTAAGGCGCCCATCGATGAGTTTCGTGCTGTGTTCGCTAAATTATTTATATTCCTTTTTTAGGTACGCAAATTATCCTAGCAAAAACGCCCTTAGGTAAAAATAACGGCATTTTAAAATTTAAGTATCTTTGGCTCCATCTAACTCGCTTTGGAATTAATGAGTGTATCACTTTAGAGAGTTAGAAATTGCTTGAAAATGTTTTTAATGAAAGTTAAGTTGATGAAAGCACAATATCTAAAAATATAAGCGAAAAAACTATAAAATAAAAGAAAAAAATACTTGCCACATCAGGGCAACGAACTCCATACCTTCCACTCCACAATCCACCACCTTTCACACCGGTCTCCCGCTTCCTTGAATGAACAGGGTTAAATTAGTTTTCGCGAATGTGGCTCCATCTTACAGCGTTACAGAGTCAGTCAGTCAGTGATGAGCGTAATTATATATTCTAATAATAATTTATTTTCAAGTGACATAGAAGTCGGCCCGTGACGTTTGGGAATGGAGGTGAATTCTTTGACATGGTCACCATGAGCAGGGGCGCAACAACGGGGGGAGGGGCAGGGGGAATTCCCCCCCCCAGAAATCAGAGGTTGTGGCTCACTTTTTAATGGACAGTGCCCGATTTGCAAAATCTTTCCCCCCCCCCAGTCAGTCAGTGATGAGCGTAATTATATATTCTAATAATAATTTATTTTCAAGTGACATAGAAGTCGGCCGCCCCCCACCCCCAGAAGACGACTCATGGCCCCCCAGAAAAATTTGACAAATCGAAATTGTGGCGGCCACGCTTCACACATCGCTGGCAACCGCACGCCTGCGGCCGAGCCACAGCACGGCGCGCCGCGGCGGCGCGGTCCCTTTGGCCCCGTTCACGCATTTCCGGGGGAAGTGGGTGTACGAAATGAACGAGTCGATGGTTTCGCCGTCGGGCGGGCACGGTTTACAATTCCAATTTCGTTAATATTCGCCATATAAGAAGCGATCCGTGACGTCATGTTCCGTGAGGTGAAATTACAGAATAACCCTGGGAACATGAAAATGTAGTTTGGCCTTCATTTCAATGACACTATTTAGCCTTTATATCGAAATACTATATATAAGCACTGATTTAATGAACTACACTACTAGAAATATCTGGGCAACCCAATTTCTCCGTTCCTCCCGAGAACTTTGTCCATTAAATGATGTATTTTCCGCCTCCGTAAACTGAGCAGCAATGTACTTCCATGCATTTGAATTGAATTTGAATGCAATTATCTCAATTTCCCAATTCAAGTATATATATGTTCTTCAGGGTGAGCGTCCACTCTAGAGCGGCCGTCTCCGTACTGTGAATAAGGCAAGAGGTTATCGGCTTGCCCAGTCACGCGGGAGACAAAAAAAAACTTTTATCTTATTTTATATTTGCTACCTATAGATTTAAAAAAATCTATTGTAAACAAAGAAATATTTTCCATAATTTCTCATGTATAATTACGCGATGTAGAAAAAAAATTATATGGATACATTTTTCGCAAAAAAATTAACAACGTTTTTTCATTAATTATGGTGCTAATTTGAAGCAATTTACAGAACGCAATAATCTGTTCAATGTAAAACTAAGCATTCAGTATGATGCCCCAGGCATTATACTACGTGAACCGCATGTTCAAAGCGAGTTTCTTAAAGTTGCAAAAATGACTTTTGACCGCCTATTTCCGGATTCGGACCACTGTCCGACGGTGCCTAGTAATAAAAAGGTGCTCGTAAGGGCAAAAAACGAATATTCTACATATGTTAGCCGAAGATTTGCTTCCATTTACATTGGCGAATGAAGAAACGTTTACAAAAATGAGATAATGAAAGCCTTAAAGATGGGGTGACAGAAAAAAACTTTTTATCATATTTTATATTTGCTACCTTTCGATTAAAAAATATATTATTTACATTTTACGATAAAAAACGAAACCAAAAACAATCAACGGAAAGAATAAAACTTATTCGCAGATGACTTAAGATGATGATTCGCTTTGAAAGACCAACTTTAAAAAAGAGGAATTTCGCTAAAGGTAGGTTCCATTAATAATAAGAAAAGAAGTTAAGGAGTAACTACTCTAATCTATATAATGCATGGAAGTATATTGAGTAGATTTTACGGCTACTTGCCGGAGGTCCTGACGTCAAACCTGAAGAATTTCTTTATGCATGAAGAACACAGCTGCGTCCATACGATTTTCTGGGTACTTCTATTCTGGGCACCACATGGAAGGAAACTTGCCAAGTAATGGTAAATATGTGAGTGAGGTCTACCACTTACTGAAATTCAACTTCACTGAAAAGGATGATTTGTGTGATACTTGACTCGATTTGAATTGAGGCGTTTTCCCTCGCAAAGCTATAAAAGCGCCTTCAGCGGTGACGGAATGAAATAATCGTATAAACACGAAATATCTGAACGGAAAGGGGGAACGGTGTACGGTAGTGTTGAATTTAAAAAACGTTTTTTTGATTCATTGTGTGTTTTTAGACTTTTAAAACCGTCAGATAATGAGGAAGGGTTTTTTAACTGTATGATAGCCGGGTTCGTTGCAAACCTTTGTTTGCGAAGTGTTCTCAGGAACTCGTGTAAGCCGTGTGTGTCGTTCACTGTTATCATGGTGAACCACTTACTAGGATTCAGGAATAATGTTGTGGAGG
Source organism: Pyrrhosoma nymphula (assembly GCA_963573305.1). NCBI lineage: Eukaryota > Metazoa > Arthropoda > Insecta > Odonata > Coenagrionidae > Pyrrhosoma > Pyrrhosoma nymphula. The sequence goes on along the minus strand of OY754335.1, from coordinate 101,353,943 downwards.
AACGTTTTGTGTGTAGGCTTTGTATGAAGAATCATGAATGTTCCGTAAACATACACGTCTACTATGCAGCATGCGGGATGGCGGTTTGGAATATCATGCACGACCTGCTTAATATCGAAGTAAGTGCGTTCTTGCGCATTGACTTAAATATATTCTTAGGGGCCCTGTTGTTGCTGTAGTAAATGCATATTCTTGGAGCGTGTGATATGGCTTGAGAAAGTACATAATGACGAATTCAAAGAGGAAATCGGCACCCATTGTAAAATATTAACCTGTCTTATATTTTCAAATTACTTCCAGCATACCTATGCCTGATATGTAAGATCTCTTTTTTTATTTCCTCGGTAAATGTTCGCCTTACTGTTACATACGCCCGGCAATTGAGTCGTCAACATACTGAGCTGTGTTGATAAGAAATTATAGTTGTTTTGTCTGTATTTATGAGCTAGAGAATTTATGTAGCCGACAGTGGATACCCAAACCACCCCTCCCTAAGCACAACCCCGGTAAATATTTACAAAAAAATAATTTTGTAACAATCAACATAACTTCAGTTAAATATCGTCTTTCAGAACAATATTTCTGATAATATTATTAATACAATAGTACTAATAATATTATGAACAGGATCAGAATTTTGTATTTTTATGGCAGCCTTTGATGTACACATTTTCAAGAATTTAGGTCCGGAGACTTGGAATCAATTCTAAGCACAACAGCACCCAATCCATTGAAGTAGTTGACTGACAACGGAGAGTTAAAGATGAGGAGGGCACCTCAATGTTGAGAGTACATCTGCTGTCTTGCAGCTAAGGGCAGTAAAGGTTAAATGTTATGAAAAAAATGAACGCACACTTCTAATTTAAGACTACCCTAAACAATTACACCTTTTGCCTGCTCACTGAGGATTCAAAAGATACATTTGCCTTGAATTCCTGTTGTAAGTTACTTTCCAGAGATGCGAAGCTGTTTATAATAATAATATATTTATTGATCCAGATATTTGACCAGAAAATGTAGGAAAATTGATGCAAAAGTCGTAAAAATTCAGTAGGAACATAGCTTGTAAAACATAGCTCATACCTATATTAATGTCCAAAATACTATGTGACCAAAAATGAGAATTTGATCTGTATTTATATATTCTTGTGTGAACTGAGCTTCATTTGGTGAGTAGAATGGATCCATACTAGCGGCTATTGCCATGCAGCCATTTGCAAAACTCAAGCTGTCTGGTAGGATCCCTAGGTCGAAGGTGTTGAAGTGGCTCTATATGGAATGGATGCATGCCTTCCTCCAGCAATGTTCTCCATATTTTTTACTGTGAAGCCACGTGAGGCATGCTAATACTCGTACTTGCTCAAGGACTATGCTATGACTATGACAGTTTATTCTTGCTCACACATTTATTTGGACCAAATGCTTGTAAGACATGCAAGAGCAGGGAAATGAGCCCATGCCACATGATGTTGCAACTCAAGCAAACACTTGCCAAATTGGAAAGATAAAATTGGTAAGATGATGCCTATACTCAGCGACAACATTCCCATTGAAAAACACACAGAGAAAAATCATCAGAGGGCAACATCCCACCACGATGGAAACACCGGTTCCCGATCAGTCACCGAAGTCAAGCATCGTTGGGCTCGGCTCGAGTTTGGAGGGGTGATCCTCCGATTCGTCCGAGTGCTGTTGCCCCTGTCTGCACGTGGCAGACAGTAAGTGCGAAATGACCTTAGCCGTCGAAGCACGTAAAACAAAAAAAAATACTAAATAAAATCATCAGTGATGAGAAAATTACTGAAGAAATGTAATCAGGCTCAATTACAAATACACTGGGAAATTTAACTAATTGCAATGACAAATTACTCTTAGAAAACTAATCAGTAGGATTACAATTACAATGACAAATAGGTTTCATTATAATTTTAACATCCAGTGTTTTGGGGTGTATTCAGCATGTATTTAGCGTAAAAGATAAGGGCAGGTGTATTACTTAACAAATTGTTATTATTTTCTACATACTTTTGCTGGAAGTTGTTTTATATGTCATTTTAGAGTAAAAATTCATTTTTCTCGTAAAAATCAACAATTTAAAGCTTTTTATTTTTATTTTGCAACTGAAATGTTTTGTATATTTCAATGATTTGGCTGTATGGGATGCTTACACTTTAGGGGTTACCTATTAGTTTCAAGGGAAAAATAATTTTGTCCTGCTAGATTTGCTATTGGAACCACTGTGCAATGCCATGAAAAAGTCCGTACATATTTGCAACCCACGATACAATTGTGTGGAATATTTTTCCTTGCATTAGATTTGCTGATATGCTGAAAAAAATGGCCCACATTATTTTGTATTTAAAGAAGATTAATATGAAGGAAATTCAAAGTATGAGAGTAAATATGGGTAGAAATTAGCTATCCATTTAAAAAAAAAATGGAGATGAAAAGTTAGGGTGGGGGAGAGGCTTATTTTTGGAGGGTGCTGTATTTGGAAAAATTCAGTTTTGTATCGACCCTAGTACTGTTTGGAACAATAATACTTAGGGAAAGGCGGGATAGTACAGACCATATTGGTTGAAATTTGCCCTCAGGGGAGAGTATCGGGGATGAATTTGTTGTCACCTTCGCATATAAAATCCAGGAGTGACTTTCAAACAATTATTTTGGGGAAAATGGTGTGTCTTTTCTGCCATCAAATGCAGTAATTCCAATGAAAATCACTCATCAAAACAAATTTATATGCCTCGTGGCTTGATTCTAAAAGCAATGTAGGTATCTTAAAAATGTTACATATTACATTATGCGTTTTTATCAACCTTTGATTTTACATGCTGCCTCTTTATTGGTCCTTCCAACTACCAAAAATCTAGGTTTTATGGTAATAATACATATATTTATTAAACAGTATATCATCCCTCTTTTTTGACTTTACAATAATTTCACCCAAATAAAGTATTGTAGCGCCAGTTCGCAGGAGAAGGATTGGTCAGAGAAAACAACTTGTCTTGTTCAGAGCCCACACGGTACTACTTTATTTTCTCTCTGTTTTGGTAGGTGCTTAATTACTATTAATACAAAGACTATTGAAGACTTAATTAATTATTGAGTAGGTACGTTAATACTTGATATAACAAAATACAACAGGCTTGGAAAAAACAGTGTATCTCTGGTCACATTTCTTACCCGACTGTTGAGGCCCTCTCCTCAGTGCCCGACCCAGAACAAAAACAAAAGACATGAAAAAATCGGACTCATTCAAATTACACAACACTCTAGCTTTGACAAAGATTCTCGGAGAGGACAGCTGCCTTTCGGGGTCGTAAAAGTCCTCCCATTCAGGGGATTTTCCCAGGGTCCAACCGCCCCTGGCCGCCACTCTGCCACCTCAAGCCCAAGCCGCTACACTATTATTCTAAAATTACATCCATACAACCAAGTGCTCATTTAGATAATGTATAAAGTTCATTTTACTAATATATAAAATAAAAATAATTTCGGATTTGTGCAACAGCTGTCTTGAACTCTTTTTTAGTATTTTGAATATAAACTTAATTGTAGCATACACTCTATTTTATGAATATCAAGTTGAATCCAATATTATTAGGCGATGGAATATTCACTTCAGTACAGTTTTGCATTCTCGACAATTTCATTTGGAGTAGCTGAGTTACCGAAGCTTTTGTGGTGGTTTTAAACCTGAAATTTTCTTTTTGCTGGGTTGTAATGAGACATAAAGATAGTATGTGGTCAGACATCTGACACAGTAGAAATCCCACCAAGAATATATGTACGGTCATCATAAGCCGGGAAAATACCAGATGTTTCATATTATGTGATATTAACATTTTTTTCTGTTGATAAAGGTTGTTGAAGGTGATGGGTTACCTGACACCATTTGTGACCAGTGTCTTAAGAAGCTAATGGATTTCAGTGAATTTAAAGAGATGTGTACTAAATCTGCTGAAGAACTTAGAAGAATTGCACTGGGTAGTGTTTCAAAGGTAAAGTGCATTAAAAAAACTGTTTTAGAATGCTGCTATAATGTATTTTGCATGGATTATTGGTGTATTTCACATGTGCATATAGTGAAATATTAATTTCTCTGGGGCAACTGCCTGCCATGATGGAAAAACTGGTTCCCGATCAGTCACCGAAGTTAGCATCATTGGGCTCAGTTCAAATTTGGAGGAGTTGTCCTATTTGTCCATGTGCTGTTGCCCCTATCTGCAAGTGGCAGACAGTATATGTGAAATGACCTTAACTAGTAATTCCATTTGATAGTAATTCCATTTGAAGGATAATATCCTTCAAATGGATTTACTATAGGTACAACATAATGACAATTTAAGAGAACTAGGGTAAAATTAAGTAGCAGTATTTTGGTTTGGCGTGCTTTGCTAGTTAAGGTCATTTCACAGATACTGTCTGCCACTTGCAGATAGGGGCAACAGCACATGGACAAATAGGACAACTCCATGGTTCCCTAGTCACCTCCATGTCCAATGGGTCCGACAGAGGTGACATCCATGGAGGTGACAAAATCAAGAGTTTACCACAGTTAAACGTCACTTAAAACTCTTATAGCAATGTGCTTTGATTTTAAGTCATTTCTTTATGACAACAAGCCATACAATTAAATAAATTCTTAAATAGGTAATCATTTTTAAAATTATGGACGACATGGAGGTGACAGGCAATAAAATAACTCTGTTTTTACACCTATAAGCAGATATAAAGAGACGAAATGAACTTACTGTTTATAAAAACACATCCTCCAAGCAAAATGGTTTCTAAGGCTTTCTTACAGTAAAACATTCAAACTTGTGCTGCTTTTTGGTGGAGTTTAATAGAAGTTTTTATATTTTCCCATGGAGGTGAACGTTGGAGACATAACTTTCAATCTTTATATCTATCTCAAATAGAACTGAAATATTCTATTTTTAGACCATGATTTAAGGCAATGGTACTGGTTAATTATGTGATGGTTGAATAAATTAATTTTCTCAGTACAAAAAGTTTTGCTCACAGTTCTTTAAGTAAAAACACGGCGTGGGACACCCATGGAGGTGACATTTAGGTGCTTAATCAACTTTTTTTGCTACAAATATGTAAAGTTTGTTATATTAGGACACTTTGTTAGTTAATATTCCTATTTTACTATTAATTAAAATTTTAATAAATGAAATCAATAATTAAATAAAGTCAAAAAAAGTTAAGGACTCAAATATCCACTTAATTTCAGAATGACCCTAAAGCCTGAATCACACGATCATTTTTTCCATCATTTTTAAGGGATAGCTCAAGGGATAGCTTTCCCTACAGCTCTGACATCATCATTTTTCAGGGATAGCGGCAATGATAGGGATTGCCATCCCTTTTTCCATCATTTGGCCCTGTCCCTTTTTCCGTCCCTGAACACGTACAAGAATCTGAAGTTCAGCCAATCAGAGCGAAGGGAAGCAAAACGCGATTGTGTAGCCGCAAGTGACTTCTGGTCGAACTAGCTCGGTAAACGTAAAAGTGGTAGGACAAATTTCCCGGCAATGATGCGAGCACCTACAGACAAAATGATCGTGTGACCGGAAAAATGACAGCTCGAGCTATCATTTGAGCTATCCCTTGAGCTGTCATTTAAGCTATCCCTTATACATGAAGAGGTAAAAATGCAGAGCATAAATTTCCCTACGAAAATGACATCACTATGAGATATTCAGCCTTTCAGGTACATACAAGGGGAGATTGTGGATGTTGATCAGTCTTTTTTAAAGCCGTCATTTTTGTGTGGTGCAGGAAGATTCAATTGCTACCCTAATGTGCTGTGGTTTTTTCTGAACACGCCCAAGTTATGTCCAATGTCCTTGGTGTAACATTTTTTTCTGTTTCTACTACATATTTTTATTACGATTATCACCCCAAAGGCTGCAATCCGATTTGCAAGAGCAGGGAAAAAATGAGTAAAAGTTGATTTTTGTCGATATTATTGTTTCATCATTTTGTAGATATGTTGGTATTGAAGTTATTGGAAGGATTAAACCAAGTCCCGCACAGTCCGTCTGTTATTTACTAATCCTTAACTTTTTTTCTATCACAGTTTTTTAAATTCCAAGATTATTTAAGGTATGTAGTTTCATATTTGTACCTTGGCAATTCTAATTTCGAATGTAATCGTTCACTGCATTCACCTCTTCAGAATTATGAAAATGTAGGTAAAAGAAGCAGCTGGTGTTGTTGTATGTTAGATTGGAAAGTTTATACAGGATTGACAGACTATAAAATAAGTGATCCATCCCTTTTCAAGTGAAGCTATCTACCGTCCAGTTATCCAAACTGGAGTACGGCATGGATGCAAGCAAAATGATTGGACTGTTTGCAGTAACTGATATCTTGCTTGAGTGTGTATGTGCATATTGTTGAGCACATTTTTTCACTTACCAGCTGGTGAAAATGTAGTTACAAATGTAGCTGGACACTGAGTAACTGCAGCCATTTCTTTGGCCAGACCTGCTTTATAATGTTCAGACACTTTGTCATTTACTTTAAAACTGCTCGCATACAATGCTGTCAATACAAATGAGTGATAGGAAATATGAAAAGAATCTTTGACTAATATGGAACCTGTATGTTTCTTAATATATGTATTACTTTTTTAGAAGAATGATGTATGATGATGATCTAATAGCCTTAATTGGTGTTGAATTCCATATTTCAGGTTGTTGTAAAAAAAGAGGTTGACCCCAGTGAATCATTAGAGGCAGAAGCAGACCTTTGCAGGCAAGAAAACCTTGGTGAGGATGAATCTGCAGAGAGAGGAGTTTATAATGTCATCTGTGTGCCACTTGAGATAGGAGACCAGGTAATGGCAGTTTGCTTTATGCAATGTTTAGTCCAATCGGATCCATGTTCCAATATCTTTGAGATTGTGGAAATGTATTCATTACATGCCCAAGAAAGTAAAGGATATTTTCCATTCACAAGTAAGGCCTTCTCAGTAGAACAAATCAGTGAATCACAAACACTCAGGGCTCTCTTTATTTATGCTGTTGAGTCAGTGCAGTAATGCAAAAATATTTTCTCTATGGGACATAATTTGGGAGTTAAATTTATCTCAGTATAGTGAAACTTCCCCGAACATGGCTTCCCGCAATGCGGATTCTAATTTCCACAGTTTATAAATCGACACCAAGCTTCACAGAACGTGGTATGAAGCTTCAGTTTTACGTGGTTTCCATTGGAGGACATTTTTTTCCTGGTAAGATTGAAACCTAATACAGCGGACTATCATTAGCACGTTCTTGAAGGGACCTGGGATTCTGAACGTGGTAACCAGGAAAATGTGCAAAACAGGGTAGGCATTCCATGGAAAGTCAAATACGTATTGGTTGGTTGCATAACTTGCAGGGGAATGTTATCCTGCCGCTCATTTTAGCTCATGCCGTAGATAACTGGTGATCATTTATTGTAAAATTAGTTTATCATATTGAGTTTTATTAATCTTTACTTATAAACTCAACTCACAGACACTGATTCATATAATAAGTGATATAATTCGAATCACAAACACATCTTGTTAGTGTCTTATGCATTTAAAATTGTATTTGCGGGTAGGAGTTTAGAAATACATATGTGAATTTCAGGTACTGTGTTTCATTTTTCAAGACAAACCTTTCCATCATGTCGAGGCCCAAAGACGTCGTGTACCAGCGGAAGAAAGGCAACCCGGTATGCATCTCTTTATTCAACTCTGTGCCTTGCCTGTTGCTATACAGGTGCAAGTGGAACGGGTACTGGGTTTGTCTACGGCGACAGTGGCTCGATACCTATCGATGCTGCATCGTGGATTCCATAGACTTGTTGGCCAAAGGAGTGGAAGAACTGTCCTTACATGGCCCCTTTACTCACAAGAGTTGCTCTGTTGTAAACCATTCAAATTGCAATGGGTCGATAAGTGTTTTTTATTTTTCCAGGGCAATGGATTAAATTTTAACATGTTAATAGCTTACTTGTTAATGATGAGAGAAAAGGAATGGGAGATTAGAAAGTTTGTTATATTTTGCATTCAAATTGGAGCTCATCTTCAGTTTAGACGTTATTGGTTTTATTTTAATTTAAGAAAAAATGCAATGGTCAATGGTGTGAGTGGTAGATCCTTATGTGAATAGAGTGCAATATGAACCGAGAGTTCAATGGTGCAACGCGACCTCTGTCCGTTGTGATATACATGATGACGTCATTTAGGTCTTAGAAAAATTTTCCTGTACGCGTATACTGGAATAACCTATACGCGTACGGGATAACCACTTTTCTTATCCGTTTCAGAGTCTAATTCCGGAGTTCAATGGTTGAGTCAGGCGATATGGAGCCGTGCCAAGCCTGGTCATATCTTCTTTTTGACCTTTTCATACAGATAAATCATAAAAAGAGAGGCAATAATTTAGTTAATACGCCTTAAATAGAGACGTTATAGTTTTTTGTACCAGAAGATCACTGTAATTGTTTAAACAATGTGAATTATTATTTCTTAGATAAATACAGCATAAGTACACGTTAAATTTATGGAAAAAGGTCCTGAATGAGTATTTATTTCCACATTGGAACGGAACCCCCTTATTTCCATAAGGTCAATGCTTCGCCCAATGCGGATTCATGCAACATGGCATAGTTGCGGAACGTAACCCCCACGTTTGGGGAAATTTCACTGTATTGCCTTCATTTAATAAGAATGGTGTGTGAGAGTATGTGCGTATCATCATAAGTTATGCATCATGTCCTTCATAGAGTAGAGATTCGGGAGTCCTTAGCCAATGAAAATAGTTATTTTGGGAAGAACCTAAGAGAGGCTGTATCCTAAGTGATAGATAATTATGTTATATTGTACCCATACTTCTTGAATTGGGATATCTTATAGACCCCAATATACCTTCTTACTTCAGTTTCTGGGATCTGTAACATTTGTGAAAGTTCTTTTGATAGTATGTCCAACCAATAAAATAAATATTTTTTTGGTAATTTGCAACATGCTCTAAGCTTAGCAGAACAGGGAATCACAAAATTCTTCTGTTGCAATAAAAATTCCATCTGCTATTGCACTGTTATGTCTAGGTAGTGTTAAATAAACACATATGGATACAGTTTGACCCCAGTATCCTCGGTCCCCATGTCTGGGGTTTTAGTTATCAGATGGTTCACTTGTATCATGAAAAGGAAGTTAAAATTTGCCAAAATAATCAACCTAAAGTTCAAATATATATCATTATGTGCGGTGAACCTCATCCACAAGACCTTGAGGTATGACTCATCACACTCCTCTGCTATAGTCCTAGCTGGAAAAAATGTATCTGGGTGATTCCATGCATAGCAATCCAATGATGGTTGCAAGACCATTTTTAAAAAATCTATTTTTTGCACGGACATTCATGTTCTTACAGTTGAATGTGACCGTTTTAAAAATTTTATCCCCTCTCATTTTCTTGTGACAGTAATTTTTTCCAACATGGTGCTCTTGAATTGTTGAGCAATTTGATGCATACTGTATCCTTCATATATTGAGAACTAATTTGAAGGAGGAATGGAACTGAAACCATACTATTATAAACAAAATGGAATATATTTCTGTACATTTTTATTTTTTTCCTTATACATACATAACTTTGTTGTTAAAATTGAACTTGAATCCCAAATGTTTTCTTTCAAAAATCCGATTTTCAACATGAAAAAACTGCATGAAGGAGAAATGTCTCAAATCTAAGATATTGCCAACTTAAAGTAATGAAAATGAGAAATAGTTGTAAAAAGTTATAGAGGTTTCTTCTCTAGAAACAAACGAAAATAGCTTCACAGTCAAAATCAGCTATTTTAGACTTAATTTTCTCCAGTGGGGGAGCTGTCAAAAATATGTGATGTACAGTATATAAAGATATGCAAAAGTGCAACATGGGGTAAAACATGGAGTTTGAGATACATTTGGTAAGAGAACTATGGCAGTTGTAAACTAGGGTACAATTTAATTAAAATGTATGGTAACTTAGCTGTATGTGAGGGTTCCCTTAACAATGACGACAGATTCGGTGGTTGAACAGCAAAGGAATTACTTTAGTAAACACTGTGTTTTACTTTTTATAGAAGGCATTAGCCTGGGGACATGTTGTTTTTACATTGTTAGATGCTGCCATAAGTTCCAATTTTATCATCCAAGCGCCGAATATTCTCACCAAAACCCTTTCATTCGAAATCAAAATCCTTTCATTGTAACTTGAGATAATAAGGTGAAAAAACGTTGCTTATTTCATGAGGAAGGAATAACAAGTGTTCAAAATAGTGATGCAATATCTCATGAGAAAAAAATTTAATTAATGAACTTTAAAGTACTAAATAGACTATGAAGTGCCTATATCTTATTTGATAGTTGGAAGATATTTCATTAGAATTATATTTATTGCCATAAATAACAGTAAAACTTAGCGTGTGGGATCAGTGCGGAGCACGTTGGATTGCGTTGATGAGTTAAGAATGAGAACAAGCTCCCATCTGCCCATCTTCTGGCGGCATAATAAAAAAGCATAGGTGACAGCTATCTGTTCAACTGATTGGTTTAACCTGTGCTTCTTCCCTGAAGTTTGGAGTATTGTTACAATCCATATCAATTAATATTTATTGCATATCATTATAATTAATCTATTTCAGAAGGTGTAATCCAAATCCAAGTCCATTTTAAAGTTTTTTTGTAATTTTATAAACCCATAAGTAGACTAGGGTATCCCTCAAGCTTGAATCTAATTAATTAGATTAAAAGTTAATGATAATTGACCTTAATGTGTGATGATAATTGATTGAACAAGAAAGGGTAATTTTTGTTTTTGTTGCTCTAAAAATAAAAAAGATCCTGAACTGTTTTTATTAATGGGGAATTTTTAGAAATTTGGAGTCATTGCTAATGTGGTGAATAGTATCCTTTCACATTTAGTACGTTTCACATCTCATTAAAAGTAATTTTTGGGTCAGATTTTAACATTATTTTGTGAATAATAATATATTCTATTTTTATGTGCAAATGTATGATAAGCGTCAATGTTATGAGGTTATATAAAGATGAAACTTATTTACATCAGATTTTCAGGCTTAACTTGGTGGAACCACTTAGTGATAATTTGGAAATGATTTCACTTTGTAATATTCTACAGAAAGTTTAATTTCTTCCAACCCAGGGTTTCGACTATTACACAGTCATTATCAAGGTGACAATGGTTCACCACGAGGCCCTTACATACAGAGTGAGGGTGAAGGGGGAGGGGAAGAAGAGGATGGGGAAAGGAGTCAACAGGAGGAGAGTGCATGACTGGTCCGAAACAAAGGAGGGGGGGGGTTTGCGTGTTGCCCTTGATAATGACTGTGTTATAGTCGGAACCCTGGGTAGGAAGAAATAAAACTTTTTGTAGAATATTACAAAGTGAAATCATTTCCAAACTATCTGAATGAAACATTTTTAATTTTATGCATAAGAATTTTGTTCAAAATTTTATATTAACCCGCGGTAGCACGCGCTTTTATTGTAACGCGGTAGCACGCGGGGCGGGGAAAAGACCGACGGGTTGTATACGGCTAAATAAACACTAATAAGTACAAAAAAGAACATTTATTTAACAAGTTCGGTTGAAAAAATGTTTAACAAACGAATCATATTCATTTTTAAGCCATAAACATAGAGAACATAGAGAAAATTTTCTGATTACAAGAAAAACATTACTATATACGACTCACAATCAGTCATCAATTCCGTCGGCATTTTGGGAACATGGTATGCAGTTCAATACACAGTGCTCCCGGCAAATGGGCTTTCTACAGGTATTGCATACAGTCTTTGTTTTTCTATTTTTTTGAGATGGGCAGTAAGCACATCGGCCTTCAGCATGGCAGCTCACGTTATCTCCTCTCTAAGGTATACCCATATTTCCCGCACCCGGAGTCGCAGAGATAATTGGATATCTTGCTGTTTCTCCCTTTTCAGCATGTTATCTCTGGTCAAAAGTTTAACAAAATTATTCAAATACTCCCTACGGCTAACATATTTACCTGAGTTAGATTTGTAAATAACAATGCTATTGATCGCGCCAATGTTCAACAAGGTAAAAATAAGTGTTAGCGGCCACCGGCATGAAATGCGAGAGACACTGTAAGTGGACTGTAAACGATCTGAAACATCTACACCACCTTTTTTGGAGTTGTAATACATACCAATTTCGGATTTATTCGTTTGAGGATCCACAATGTCATCTCGATGCATTGTTGATAAGAGCAATACAACTTTGTTAGCTTTAGGTTTGTATGACACTAGCGTCCTTTTTTTTTGAAAACCAAAAATACTATTTCCAACTAGTCTATCTTTCGCTTTGCGATAAACATGAGTGGAATCTCACCCTTATTTTTTCTTATCGTTCCTACTGTTGTTACACAATGTTTTAGAAGATGAAGTGCTAACGGGTAGGAAATGAACCAGTTATCAAGGGTGAAATTTCTTCCAGTGTTATAAATGTACTGAACCAGTCTTTTTACCACTGAGTCTAGCTTGTAATCAATTTTATCTGTGCCCTGATTTTGTTTTCCAACGTACACCTCCACATTACCGGTGTAAAATGTTTTTGCATCACAACAAGCAAATATTTTGATCCCATACTTAGAAACACACGGAAACTATATCTACCCCTGAATTGTGGAAGTTTCTCATCTACTGTAACTTCTTCAATCATACTGTAATTATTCCGGCAATTACTGACAAAAGTTTCGAAAATGTCCCAAATTGGGGAAAATTAGTCTTTTTTCTTCAATTCGTTTCTTTCGTGAATGTTGTCAAATCTCAACATTCTTAGCAAAACTTTGAACCTATTTACACCCATTACAAGTCTAAAATATTCAGTTCCTGTTCCATCTGCTCTCCACAGATCAAAAATATTTTTATGGTTCGACTTTTGCACCCCAGCTAAATACAGTAGTCCCAAAAGGGCCTTCAGTTCAATTAGGTTCGTTTCCCTTGCATCCCTTTGACGCAGAAAACTACCCTGAACATTTCGAACTTTTGTGTTTGTGAACGATACAATATCTGATAAAATATCAATTTGGAAAAGTTTTTGCCAAGAACCCAAAATATCCTATACATTTCGTGCGTTACCCAGAGGTCCAGGTAGACGTTTCAGCAAATTGCATCTCTCATTTCTGGATCTTTTTGTTAGCTTCACAGCAGACTACTCTGTCACACCATTTTTTCCCACGAAGGAAAACGCTCTTGTTGCGGAACGAAATTGCTCATCCTCACTTTCCTCAGGAAATGAGTTGTGGTCCGAATGGTAAATGGTGTTGTCGCATTCCTCATCACCGCTCTCACTCAAATCTGCATATTCCCCTTCACTCTCACTGTCATATATTTTCAGTATGTTATGTCTTTCAGGTTCACTCATGGTCGGGAAGTGTATGTTCGGCTTTTTGATTTCTTATTGAAAAAAAGAGAGCTATTTACGGCATATTTATAAACACATTTCAATAGAAATGATATTACAGTTGTGACATTCACCAGCTCTACGAATGTAAATTTACAGTTATAATTACTTTCGCAAGGTGCACTGGTACAGGGCGTTGAACACAAGGTAGCGATCACCAAATGGAACTAGCGTATGCTTCCCTCACGAGTTCTTTTCAGACAGAATCGGTGAGAAATATATATGTCCTTAGGGTCAAAACCAAAGGAGGTATACTCACACATACCGAAATCATCCTCTCCTTAGACAATGTAACGGGGAAACAAATGTAGCGAAATAGTAATGTAAACTGCGAGATTGATCAAGTCAAGTCTCAAAAACTCCGCAAGCAGATATTGTAACGCAATGGCACGCGCCGGCGGGGATTCGACCGATACGCAATAAAATGTAATACAAAGATTCTTATTCGTATTTATGGACTGTAACTTGAAAAGAGCTCAAAAATAGTAGATTAGATGAAGTGTCGAACAGAGGAGGCCGCAGTGTGCTGAGTAGGAATTTTTTCTTTCGTCGGGCGGGGAATCCCCGCCCACGCGTGCCATCGCGGGTTAAAATATTTTTTCTCCTGGTAGCAATAAATTTTGTTTCGACATCAAAACTTTTTGATCACCATGTAAAAATTTCTTTGGTCAAACAGTAGAATCACTACTAAGAGTATTTTTAAAAGAGTTGGAGTTTTCAAAAAATCGGCTTTTTCACTTTATATCCCATAACATATTGTGGTGGCACAATGAATTCTCACTAAGGTGAATAAAATTCACTTCAAGTTTGAATAGGTGCTTGTGATTTATGATGGTACGCATTGGCTTTACTACCTATGTTATTTTGAAGATTGTTGTGTGATAGTTTACTTAAAAGCCATAAATGGTGATGAATTCCATCTTCCAGATTGATATCAAGGAAGAGGTTGACCCAGGTGAATCATTGTTGGAAGCAGGGACTGGTAGGAGAGAGAACTTTGGCAGGGATGAATCGGCAAAAAGAGCAGTGAATGATGTCATAGGTGTGCCACTGGAGATGGGAGACCAGGTAATGGCAATTTACTGTGTGCATGGTGCATCTTGCCTCCCCTTGAGGCACCGCCTTTTCGAAGGCACCTAATGTGCCAAGCAAGGAGGATTGTGTGTAGTTATGATGTCAAGAGCTATGCCGGTGGTAGTTGAACTACTTGTAGGGTCTCCCTTGCCGGACAGGTCTTGACTTAACTGCCGTTCTAAGTGTGCCTCACAACAATAGGGCAGAGGGGGGCTCTTGTTAGCTTAGTAACAGGCAATACTGTGTTGAATTGTTATGTTACCACAGTAAATTTTTGAGTCCTTTTCAAAGTTTCATTTGATGTATTCAATGCAAATCAAAGTATGTACATAAATACGTTTCTGAGAAGGGTCTGGAGTTTTTTCCCCACCCGAAAATTTTCTTATTGTTGAAGACTAGAGTCCATCCAAGTTAATAGCGCAGTTGCAATATAATGATTTGGCTTAGAAAGAAATGAAAAGTAAACAATTTGTTCACAATCATTTTATGTAAACAAATTCCTCTATCTTGTGTTCTTTGGTCACATGATTCCCTTCCCCAAATGGCTTTGTACGTGTTTACAAATTGGCTGCAACTTTAACTGCCAACTGCGCTATTGTCTTGGACAGGGTATAGTCGCCATACTTGTAAAAAATAGCCACAATAGTTTATAGAGCAATTTTGCAAATTATTCTTTGTATATGGAATCATAACTTTACTGATATTTCCAATGGCATGATTAAATTCTCTGATAATCCACAAAATCCCTGCATTCATAAGCAAATTGATAAAATTTAAAACCAACTTCAGAGTGGCTGAAGATCATTCTACTTGCAAGGAGACATCGCGTGAATGATGTTAGGGATCCAAATGACGCAATTATTTTCTGAAACTAGAGAGAGAATGCGGGAAAAGTGTCATGGCTTTGGACCCGAGTTCGAGAGAAAAACGCAACTAAAGAATTTCCCTCCATATAAATCCTTTGAAATGCGAGTGTTGGTCAACAGAAGCCGTGGCCGAGTGAATAGAGGTGTGGGACCAACAATCCCCGGACTGTGGCGCGGGTTCAAATCCCAGTACGGTCAATTTTTTTTTCTTTTGAATATTTTACGGAGTCACTGTACATTACCCAATCCCATACATTTATGGCAGTAACAATAATATTATTTAATTTACAACCTAATTTCTGGATTTTCAATCAGCCCCCTTGGGAGACTTTCGAAGCTAATTTCAGGATTCTTGTTTGGCTGAAAAGAGGTTTCACATGCCGAGAGGCCTAAAATGTGTAGATTTTGAAAATACATACAAGGATATTTCCGTGAATAGGATGGGTTTCGAATGGTCGTGGCTCTTTCTCAAGGCGGTAAACAATGAACAGATTATTACTTTTTAATATACAGCGATGCATGCACTTCAAATTTCCCAGGAACTGCATTCCAATAATGACTTTTGTGACTCAATTTTTCGTTCAATAGTGAACATAAGAGATGGTAACTGTTTCCGAGGTTATGTAAAAAATATTTGCTATGACCTTTTTGCAGAGCAACATATTTTATTGAAGGGAAGCCTGTAACGTGGGGGAGAGGAAGATATAAGATTCCAGCTCAAAAAATACCACGCAATGATAACACTTTTTCTTTTCCCACCTCATGTTTATTTCAATTGAAGGAATTCAACTTTTTATTCATGGCGTGGAATTACTTACTTTCAGATGATATTCATCATAAAAACATATTAAGCAAAGAATATTTATGCACCAAGCCAATTTGTTTTCTGTCGCCAGAACATTTGCATCTGCATGGAGGCATATCCGTTCTTCAAGCTCCAGACCATTTATTTATATTTTCTCGGATTTTAAAGCGAGCCTTAATTCTTTTACTGCGGGAGAAACACAGGAATACGTGCAACTACTGGAAATGCGTCCTTCTACGCTTGAGCCGCTCTTCATATCTGCTCCCTCAGCCCCTACACATCTTTATGATCTTATTAACCTAAACTGGTTTCCCTCTCTCTCTTTAGGGGTTGCCAAGACCAACGACCCTACAGTTCAATGGTTTGTTCAAGCCGTTCTCAAAGACCTCTTTGTCTAGTGTTCGCTCCGGTTCTTACCCAGTTGGGTATTGGTGTCCCATTGAGGAATTAGCAAGGTTCAGTGGTGGAGGAAGGGTTGGGGTTTATTTTCCAGAAAATAGGTAGAAAATTAAAAAAAATATTGTTGTTACTGCCATAAATGTATGGGAATGGGTATGGTACAGTGACTCCGCAAAATATTCAAAAGAAAAAAAAATTAACCGTACTGGGATTCAAGCCCACGCCACAGTCAGGGATTGTTGGTCCAACGCCTCTAACCGCTCGGCCACGGCTTCTGTTGACTAACATTTGCATTTCAAAGGATTTATACAGAGGGAAATTGTTTAGTTGCATTTTTCTCTCGAACTCGGGTCCAAATGGAAGAAAGCCGTGACACTTTTCCCGCATTCTCTCTAGCTTCAGAAAATAATTGCGTAATTTGGATCCCTAACATCATTCATGCGATGTCTCCTTATGAGCAAAATATTTGCATCAAAGTACCTAAAGTAGCATAAGTAATGGATTTAGGAGGAATGCATTGAGGGAAATTAGAAATAATTTGTTTTTGGCTGAATAAGGAAAACCTTTGTGTTTATATACCCAGAATTTGTGATACACTCATTATATTTTTCAGATTGATATAAAAGAAGAGGTTTATCCTGATGAATCACTGGCAGAGAATGAGTTCTTCAGAGGAGAGGACATGGCTGTGGACGATTCCCATGAGGGAACAGTTTCTGATGTCATTTCTGTGCAACTCCCGATTGAAAATTGGGTAAGGGCAGTTTATTCTAAACCATGTCTTTCATCTTACTCCAGGGTTAGAGAACCATGATTTTGGTGAAACTTTTATGTGACTTAGCAAAATTCTCTTTGCGGAATATTTTAATCAGCTGCAAGATTATCTTCTTAAAACTGTGAATTTTTTCAAAATTGATGTGGTATATGTTTGAAAAGCTTATTGCTCCCTAATGCATATTTTGTCATTGTGGTGTTTAACTGCTTGCCTTATGGGATTTTTTTCTGCGCAGATAGTGTCAGTTTTTTTTCGTTTTTTTCTTAAGTTTTTGCCGAGGAAAGGCAAACAGTCGCATAAAATCATTGTTAATATTTTTATATTAATAATTTTCAAAATTTTAATTTTTTATTAATAAATCTAATTTTTTTCAAATTTCATGCATTTTAATTTTCCCTTTGGCATAAAATAAGAATTTTTTTTTAGATTGACCACATATTATTGTATTTATCACACTAATTTGAGCATTTATCAAAAATCCCTCAATATTCGGTAGATCTTGAAGCGTGGTGCAGTGCTAAGTCCCAACTGTTCTTGTCAAAAGAACCTATTTTACCGTGCTTATTTTAACTTACCCTGTTTGCTGGTTTGTCTGAATGGAATCTTGTAATCGAAATCTAACCCACTTCCCAATGTCCAATCGAGCTGAAATTTGGCACACTTACTTAATCTCAATAACAATATATGAATCAGTCATTAAAGTCACTACATAATTATCAAGTTAATCTACTAAAATTAAATGGTTTACATTTTACAATCCTTTATCCTAACATGACGCAAACCGCATTACATTGACTAATCGCTGTCAGCGCTGTTGCAATTTATTGCAACCATCATTTTAGCATTTATAGTGAGGAGAAATGTTATTAATTTAAATTTAAAAT
This sequence comes from Pyrrhosoma nymphula, assembly GCA_963573305.1. Classification (NCBI taxonomy): domain Eukaryota; kingdom Metazoa; phylum Arthropoda; class Insecta; order Odonata; family Coenagrionidae; genus Pyrrhosoma; species Pyrrhosoma nymphula. The sequence continues at coordinate 101,335,653 of OY754335.1, read as the reverse complement.
AACCGTTTCACAATTAATATAAAGACGAGCGATACCCTGTATTAGTTGACACTTTATGACCCGAATCAATGCTCTAATGAGATTCAATATAAGCGTGGTTTAAAAAAAAGTATTTTTTTGTATATTATTCATCTCGATCTTGTCGCCAATTCCAACCTTTTTGGCAGGGGCAACAAACTCTGCACTGCCTATATGGCTTTTCCTTCCTCTTTGTTAGTGGCATGTACTCTAGGAAGTGTCTTTCAAATAGGTTTAGAGGATGGGGTTCTGCTGAAAGCCTTCCACCCTTCTAATTCATATTATCTGACTGGTATTTCAGTATTAGACTTTCCACTAGTTTCATTCCAAAGTACAGGTTACTTTTTATTCCACCATTCTACCTATACAAAACGAATGTGTTCCTTGTGGCCTGGTCTAATAAGTGATAAAATATTTTTATAGTACACTTCCCCCTTTTTTTATAATGGGATGGTTTTTCAGATGCTGATATGTCCTATCCTACCTATTGTATTAGGAATTCCCCTCGGTCTTAAGTGACCTTATCCTCTTAACCGCCACCACATTCGGCCTGGGTGGGAGAAGGTGTGCGAACAGAGGGGCTCAAAGTGAGGAATCATTGGATCAAAGGACAACCTGCTCATTGATAGGTGCATATGCTAGGATGACATCCAGCATAAGTGAAACCTATCAATAATACCGATCTGGGTGGACTACAAAAATGTGTTTGACACCATATCACTATGAGCTAATTATCATCATGCTGATGTTGATGAAATTCCACCCAGAGACCCACCCAGTCCTGCGTCCAATTCCTGTTACCACGTTGCAAAGCATGCTTTGTCCTGACTTCAGGCAAGTATTTAGTTTCCACAGGGTTGGTAAAATACCATCATGGTGTTTTTCAAGGTAATAGCTTGAGCCTCCTAATGTTCTATATTTCCCTCATACCTCTGTCCCTAAGGCTGTGATGAGGCAGAGGATATATGTGTGGTGTTCCAGGTGACAGGAAGTATAAGGTCACCCACTAGTTCTATATGGACAACCTTAAGTTTTACACTTCTAATGCAAAAGACCTTTGCACTGCTCTGGACACTATACTGGAATACAATAAGGCAGTTGGGAGGGAGTTGGGATTGGACAAGTGTGCATCCATTGATCTGGTGAGAGGACGATTTTCTGAGAACAAGGAAAACATGCAACTTGTTGATGGGAGTATCATTCGTCACATCGAGGACGATAACAGCAATGACTACCTCAGCATCCCCTAGTGCCGAAGGCAAGAGGTTGCAGTAGTGAAGGAAAGACTCACTGCCAAGTACAAGAGTACTCTCGGGAAAATCTGGAGTTCTGAGCTGTCTAGCAGGGACAAGGTTCTTGCCACAAATATGTTCGCAGTTCCTACTCTGCTGTATACCTTTGATTGCATGAAATGGAACATCAATAAGTCGCAAAACCTTGAAAGGGGAGCTATGAAGATGATGACCATCCTCAGAAGTCTATTCGAAATCTTCTCTTGCCAGATTGTACCTCTCTCACAATGTAGGTGGTACAGGGCTATTGAGTGTGGAGTGTTTTCACAACAGAGTTGTACTGGGTACAGCATGCCACGTGTTCAAAAGCAGAGGCCCCTTGCTCAATCTTGTGAGAGAGCTTGAGAGTGTGGGATGAAGGCATTTCTATTTCAGGTGCCAAAGTGGGCAGTGGACGACACCAGTATGGACTTACACATGTCATCTGATGGAAGCAACGATGATATGTCTATCTTGTCATTGAAGGCAGATGTCCTCAAGCTTGAAACTAAAAAAAGCCTTGAAACTGTTAAGCATCCCATTGTTATTCCTATCCAAATATGGAAAAGCATGGGTTCTCATTAGGAGCTGTAAGTTGCCTTCCTGCACTCCACCAGTCTAAAGTATGGAACCGAGGGTTTCATTCTCGCATGCCATGATGGTGTCAAAAATACGCTAATGTACCTCACCGGCTGCAGTTACATACTATGCTTGGAGAGCATATATTGCTCAGCATAACACAGCTCAGTGGGTGTTATACTTTTACCTGACATCATTTTGGCATAGATGAGACACCTGTGCTGCCCTATTCCCCTGTAGATACTGAGTCGGTCATGGAGAATGATAAATGTACTGTCTGGTGGAATTACTCCTCCACCACCAGGCAGATAGAGCTGACAAAGCCTGATGCCATTCTCCACGACCACCTCAGCAAAAGAGGTGGCAAAACTGGTTAATTATCAAGATCTTCTTTTTGAAATTTGGCAAATGTACCCTGGACACACTGTGAAACTACTAGTCCTCAACATAGGTTTGCTTGGTGGAATTAAGGGCTCGCTGCTGAGTAGCATCAAGTCTATTCCATTGTACGTGGCACATGCTAATCAGTTGCAGCTTGCATAAAGAAGGCTGACATCCTGGGGTCACTTTATCTACTACGTACACATGATCCTAATGCAGCATAGCCACCTATCTGATAGGTATCAGATGTGGCAGCGAAAACTACCCAACCCTTCCGAAGTCTCCGGCCATTATGGCAGCAATAAAACTAACAATAAGTGCTTGCTGAGGACTTTGAGGAGCCATAAAAGTTTTAAGAGTTTTCGCATACTGTGTTGAAGTTTGAACTTCAAATGAAGAAAGGTGTAAGAAATGATACATATGATGGACAAAAATAGTTGATGAAAAAGATGAATACGTATCTAAAACATTGGCATTCTCACCATGCAAATGTGTGCAAAAGAAAAAAGTTTTAAGAGTTCTCGCCTACTGTCTCTTGTCTGTGGTATGCAGAGACTCCTATTGTATAAAAGAAGAGCTTCTTGGAGAAATTTATGAGAAAAACTAGGGCAAATCAGACAGGGGCATACATTTTAACATAAAAAATAATAGTGTCAACATACATAAACTCAATCAGATGAGATATTAGAAATAAATATTAGAAAAACTTCTGAACCGTCAAATGAATATAATACATTACTTTGTGTTGAGAAAGGAAGGTAGTTATGGAAAAGTAATTAGCTAAGTTTGAACTTCAAATGAAGAAAGGTGTAAGAAATGATACATATGATGGACAAAAATAGTTGATGAAAAAGATGAATACGTATCTAAAACATTGGCATTCTCACCATGCAAATGTGTGCAAAAGAAAAAAGTTTTAAGAGTTCTCGCCTGCTGTCTCTTGTCTGTGGTATGCAGAGACTCCTATTGTATAAAAGAAGAGCTTCTTGGAGAAATTAATGAGAAAAACAAGGGCAAATCAGGCTGGCGCATGCTTTACAAGGCCCTTTCTATGATCCAGCTAGTCAATATCCATAAAAACAGCTGCCAAATATCTGGCACAGGCGTATCAGGAAAGTGGTTAAGATATAAATGCATGCTTTGGAGTCAAATGTTACATATATGTAGGGGTTATGTAGATTTGTTTCTTGTGCATTTAAGACCTTTCCAGTCATTTTAGTGCCATAGAATTTCAAATGGTATTAATTTCTGATTGGAATATTTATATCATTGCAGGTGGATGACATGACCAGAGGCTTTCCAAAGACAAATAAAATATTATTGAATGACTTAAAAACTGAGAGGCAAGGAGTTGCTCAAAATGAGATCATAAGAAAAACCAGCATTGGTTGTTTATCTCAAGGGCATTCACTGAGGAACGACTCCACCTTGTCCTCTGTGATTCCACAGCACCAAGCAAGGAAAACCTTCAGTGCTATTCAAGGGGAAAAGTCTATATCCAACAATTGTATCAAGAATACCTACAACTTCTATGACATGACTGGATCTGGGCCCAGGCATTTGGCTACTCATGAAGAGCACCTCAGTGATAGGACAGAATTCATTTGTGATTACTGTGGAATTAAATATTTCGACAGAAATTTGTTACTTGTACACATCAAGGGCCACATTTATGGAAAAAAGGTGTTAATTTGTGGAATGTCTGGAAAGGATCTGTCTCCAAGATGCTCTATGTCAAGCAGTTTGAAGATACCTGAAGGATTAAGTCTATTCAAGTGTGAAAGATGTGGGAAGGAGTTTAATCAGGAGGGCACACTATCAAAACTCTCCACCTTGCACAGTGTTATGAAACCATTCAAGTGTGAAACATGTGAGAAGGAATTTCCTCAGAAGGTTAATTTACAAAGACATGCACTCACACTAAATGGTTTTAAGCCATTCAAGTGTGAGTTATGCGGTATAAACTTTAAACAGATGAGTACCTTATCAAAGCACTCAGCCATTCACAGTGGTATGAAACCATTCAAGTGTGAAACATGCGGGAAAGGATTTACATCGAAGTGTAATTTACAAGCACACACTGTCATACATAGAGGTACGAAGCCATTCAAGTGTGAAACATGTGGGAAGGAATTTAACCAGAAAGGTAGTTTACAAGTGCACTCCTTCACCCATAACGGTTTGAAGTCGTTCAAGTGTGAGACATGTGGAAAAGAGTTTAATCAAAATAAAAGTTTAAGAAGGCACTCAGAGATACATATTGGCATTAAGCAATTCAAGTGTGAGACCTGTGGAAAGGCATTTCTTCGGATGAATCATTTGTCAACACACCTCATGATACACAGTGGTATGAAGCCATTCAAGTGCGAAACGTGCGGGAAGGACTTTAATCAGAAGAGTGCTTTGACACGACACTATCATTCACAAAGGCATAAAGCCTTTCAAATGTGAAACATGTGGGAAGAAGTTTTCAGAATGGTAATTTACTAGCACACACACAGTGGAATTTAGTGTGAGATGTAAGTGAAAGAGTTTCATCAGAAGGGTAATTTGCTATCACGTTCCATGTTACTCAACAATTCAAAATAACTCATGTGTAAAACAAAAGGTTTGTGTGTGTGAACATGTGTGAAGTAAAAGGTTTTATCAACTAGAATTTCAAGTACAGTAAACCCCTGTTAGTTCGAACCCTCTTAATCCGAAATATCGAGTAATTCAAAGTTGTGAGCAGTCCCCGGCAAACGGAATAGGAAATTGCGTACTTGATGGTACGGATAATTTGAAATATGCTTAATATGTAACTCGAAGTCGAATTTCATCCCATGACGCCCCAAAGTATCGTTTATTTCGAAACAATTCACCGGGGCAGCACACTTCGATGGTTATTTAATGCTTATTTCAAAGTCATTGTGATTTTGGTATTGCTTTCTTGAGCATAAGTTAATTTTAAGAGTTGCCAAGCTATTTTGAATATTTGCTTATGCTTATGGTACGCTGCTCGCCAGCAGCTGTTTATCCCCAAACAAATATCCCTCGAGTACATACACATCTCAGCCACTCCGTCCTTAGCTTTTTTCAGGGCTTTCGTGCCGTGACTAATGCCTTCCCCTCTCTTCCTTCCGAGCCTCCCCTCCTCAAGTGATGACTGTAGGATCGCCAGGCATGGTAGAGTAGTACTTTCTGTATGATATCCTTGACCCATTTTCCCTGCGTGAGCACTTTCATCATTTGGTAGCCGCTCCTCCCATCTCGCTTTGCGTGCTTCCCCAGATTCTTTTGTTGGCCCCGAATCGCTGATGAGTAATGGTTCTCACCTTTGTTTACACTTTTCCTATCTACTCTTATCCCATATCTCCAAACTCGAATGTCAATCACAAGGTAAGGAAGGCAGAAGATATAGGGACTACTTCTGGGTGGTGTCTGTCCGACACTGTGTCAGCGATTTTTTTCTTGGGTTCCCTCAAGCTCCTTTGGGAGGGTGATTTTGGGTTCCTCGCCAACCTTGACGTGATACCAGTGATACTCCACCCCTACCCTTCTCTCCTCTCTCCCAAGCCCCTCCCCTGTTGGAAGCCACCTGAGAAGGGCGTGGGCATAGAGTAAGTATGTACTTACTCTATGGCGTGGGAAGCGATGAGTGAAATGTGATACTTTTGGTTCACAGTCGTAACTAATAAGAAACTTCTGGTGGGCTAGGTTGATGATGCAGCAGTTCCTCATCGTAGAAAAGTCTTGGGGGAAATGGGCTGAAAGCAAGCCAGTAAATTTAAAGGTCAACGGCGAAAATTTTGGTGTCCTGGATAATAAACCTGGTATTACTGGACATGCCCAAAAAAATTTGTTTTGGTATTATTTTCCGCGTGATCGCATCTGATGGCATACTTCTCCAACTTTAACTTGATTCTGAGAAATGTGAAGAATTTCGTCCATTAACTCTTCAGTTTAGTGCATATTCTTAGCCTTTTTATCAAAATAATATAGCAGTAAGTACGGTGATTATCTCAGAAAATACAGGATCTTTTTCCTTAATTTTTGGAAAGTATGTTTAGTTCGAACCCGGATAATTCGAAGTCCAATTTTTTTGGTCCCTTGAATTTTGAATTAACGAGGTTTTACTGTACTTTAAATGATTATGCTCTTGTTTGAAGCGTGACATCGAGGGATAAGTGTTGGAATAATTTTATTTAAACGTCAATGAGATGAAATTATTTTTTGCAAACACTGTTTCCAAATAAAACTGATGATATCAGGCCTGACCTCATGGAAATTATGGATATCCATGATGAGAAAACCACCTTTGTTATTTCCATTAAACTAGTTTTCCAAAAGTTTTGTGGAAATAACAAAGGTGGTTTTCTCAGTGTTTCCGAGTATTTCCAATGCTTTGCATATGAGAATATATTTATTTGCATTGAAGAGTGATATTTTTTATTGATACCATACAAAGGTGTAACTCCTCCTATGTAGTACAATGTTGAAATGGTGGGAGGACTTTCACACTGTTGACCTTGTGGAGCTGAACCTACCATAGTGGTAATTAATTATTGCACCAGATAAGTCCACTTATGACAGATAGTCAAAGGGTGGATGGTAGAAGAATGTTTGTTGCTCCAGCATCCATTAATCAGTGAGGTAGGTAGGCTGCAAATGATATCATATGTTCCTAGTGGAGTGGTCTCTGAAGTGATCATGTCACAAAATGCGCTATTACCCACGTAGCACACAAATGTTCGCAGAAGGTTACGTGAACATTCATTTCAAACCGAGGGAATATTACGGAAACTAACCGCAGGAACGTTCCCAAATGGTCCCCATGTCACCAAACTGGAACGTTGTGCGGACATTCACACCGTCCACGTTCCCATTTGGTTGCAATGTCGCTCCGCCAGAATTTCTCAGGTAAAAATTCCTGCCTTGAAACTAAACTGAAACTGATGTCTTTAATAAAACTCCCTTGCCCTCTCCACTTAGTCTTCCCTGCCCTCTCAAAAAGAATGAAAATTTACAATTTTTAATATCATGAGTGAAACAATTATGCGATGGCATGCTTTAGTACAATGAATTATCCTACCTAGTATCTACCTAACGTCTTTTTAAGTAGGCTTGTGCGATGACCGATTTTGGTCATCGATTTTCGATGAAAAAATTTCATGGAAATGTTTCGATGACGATGGCCGTCATCGATCATCGTTTTGAGTGTACACGATGATCGATGACTATCGATGAATATCGATGATCGATGAATGTCGATGACTATCGATGAATATCGATGATCGATGAATGTCGATGATCGATGAATGCCGATGATCGATGAATTACGATGATCAATGACTCTCGATGAACTGTGCAGTAGTGATGAGTGATATATCGCTGTGATTGAATCACCGATACTGAAAATTAGCAATCACAGCCTGTGACTAAATAATCGAAATCACTGTGACTGTGAATTCGGTGAACTTAGCCGATTTAGCTCAGGCTGCTACCGCTGCTACCAACTGCACCAGTGCAACCAACGAATACAATGAATACGAATAGGTACACTGCCACTGCGTATTAACTGAGATTGAATGTGATCGCATACTTCTGTATCGTCTACCACAAACTTGAGGAAAAACATGAATTCCAAACATCCCACTGTGGCCCTGCCATCGTCCTCAAGGCGCAATAGCTGGGGTGTTTATACTTTATATGTACATTTTAGATCTAAGGCGTTCAAATGAATGGAAAAAAGAAGAAAAATTAGTGATATAAGGATATCGATGATGATGATTCTCATCGACATCAATGATTCGCATCAACTCATCGGGATTGATGATTCTCATCGACATCGATGGTCAATGACATTCATCATCATCGATTACAGTCATCGCACCGCGATGACTAAAATCATCGTCGATGACTTCGATTAATCAACTCATCGCACAAGCCTAATTTTAAGTATCTTGCATTTTCTACTACCCTACGGTTCTATGCGCATATTCTCGCATCCTATATTGAAATACCCCCATCAAGAAAGTCTTATATACCTGGGCACTTCTGTGTGTTAATGTAACTTCGAGAACTGATTTTTAAATGGAAATTCCGTGATAGAGGAAATACCAGCACATCACAATTAAACATATTTGGCATTCATTAATTGAAACCTATATTGCCTCATAGTATGAATATATGTAAATGCAATATTACTGAGAATAAACAAGATTTTTGGTTAGGTTAGTCAGTTAATTAACATTGTTCTTGTCGGACAGCTCAGAACTCTAGATTTTTCTGATAGTGTTTCTGTACTTGGCGGTGAGTCTTTCCTTCACTGCTGCAACCTCCTGCATTCGACGCTGGGGGACGCCTAGGTATTCATAGCTGTCATGGTCCTTGAGGTGATGAATGACACTCCCGTCAACAAGTTACATGTCTTCCTTGTTCTACGAGAATCTTCCTCTCACCAGGTGGATGGATGCACAATTGTTCTATCTGAACTCCATCCCTATAGCTCACCGTATTCCAGTATGGTTTCAATGTTAGAGCGAAGGTATATCGCGTTGGAAGCATAGAGCTTCAGGTCACTCATGTAAACAAATGAGTGACCTTATGCTTCTTGTCACCTGGAACACCGCACGTATATCCGCTACAATGTCAGCCTTGGGAATATATGTAGGAAAGAAATAGAGAATGGTAGGGTGCTGAAGCTATTGCCTTGAGAAGCTCCACGTTGGCTTGTTACCAATGCTATCGAAACTGACTGCTTGTCTGAAGTGAAGACATTCCAATTGTATTCCAGATTGGTAACAGGTGTTGTATGCAGGACACAACCTCCGGGTGGACTTTCATCTACTTCATCATGGGGATGAGTAGCTCATGCGAAGTGGTATTGATGGCCTTTTTGTGGTCCAACCAGGCTATTGACTGGTTACACTTATGCCGGATGGCATCCTGGCATATTACGGTTTCAGCAGTTGATTAGTTGAAAACAAAATCAAAGCCATTAGTTGCACAGGCATTTGCAATTATCATTTTAAACACTCAGCAATACCTGGGCATTTTCAAGGGAATTCTAAAGTAGCACACGAAGTACCACGTAGTAGCACTATATACCATGAAATACCACAATTTGCCATTCCATACCACTATAACAACAAGACATGCAAAATAAATTGTGTTTTGAGGAAAATTTCCAATGATTATCAATTGAAATATGACGATAACACATCACACAGCTTCGTTCCACAGGGAGAACTCTCCCGAAAAGCAATAAAAACAAGGTTTGCCTCTGCACTCCCAGCTTTGTCAGCATTATTTATGGAAAAAGGATATTTGCCCTATTCAATGCAATGGAGATTGCACTGATTTCATCGTTACATGCACTTAAGGTGCAATGTTAGACCTGAAATCAGAGTAAATTCGTACTCTAGCATGGAGAATATTTGTAACAACAACCGCAACGAAATCTCTTTCCCCTTGTTTGAGGAGTAAGTTAAGAGATGTATTCTTACCCTTTTTCTGTGGCGAATATACATATTCATGTTTAATTTGGATCGTGGTGCATTGGCTTTAAACTGGTGGTAAATGTGCGCATCCATTGAAAGAGCTAAAACGTCTTCTTCAACGGGTTAAAATTAACGTATTGCCACCAAATCCTGTTCAAATTCTAGGCAACAAATGCAGGTAAATGTGTGCTTGTATGACACTCAAATACAATTTTTTCTGAAGGACAGAGGAAACGGACAGAAATAAAAGTCATACCATATGAAAGTGCGAGGAGGCAGATGTTTATTAGCAGAGGAAGTTGTCACAACGTTGTGACAACATTACAATGGGAAAAGGTACAAGTGCTCACATCGTTGATGTCAGTTGTCGCAACGTTGCATGCACGTTGCCTCAACATCCAAATTTCCCAAAAATCATGTTGCTGCAACGTTATCAGTGCAACGTTATCGGTGCAACATTTTTAAGGCAGCATTAAAAAATTTCCCTAGCTTCAGCCATCAATGAAATTATCCCATAATTAACATTTTTGTTGATAATTTGTCAACAGACAGTTATTTCCTAGTTACTCAGGTAAAACTTTCTCCCTTAAAACTCCCTTGCCCTCTCCACTGACTCTTCCCTGCCCTCTCAAAATAAAAAAGGGAATCCACGTGTTTAATACTATGCATGTTATTATCACGCGATGAGATAAGTATGTATACAATATATAATATATGTACAATATATAATATATATGTATATAATATATTATCCTACCTATTATCTACTTGACTACTTTGTATCTACCTAATTATGGTAAGTCCTACGGCTCTAAGCGCACATCCTTGCCCCCGAAGTTATACATCTCGCATCTTGAAAGTCGTATATACATAAATGGCCACTCCCGTGGATTAATGTGACTTCGAGAACTAATTTTGAAATTGCGATTACAAGATTATAGTCAGAGGAAATACCATCCAATCACGATGACAGTTATCAGGCATTAATTAATTGCAACCTATATTACCCCGTGGTATGAATGAAAATGCAATATTACTGAGAATAAACAAGAATTTATCCAATTCTCTCATGTTTGTTCACATTCACGTTCACAAGCAGACAACTAACTAGTAGAATAAATTATTCAAAATTAAATATATATATTTATATGTGAAGACAATGTTCATGTGCACAAATTCAAAGTGCCGCAGTTTGCCGACCCCTGTGGTATAATTATAGCTTATTTATTATTTTTAATCATAGCTGACGTCAACGTGGCATGCACGTTGATTCAACGTCAACTGATAACGTTGTGCTTGGACGTTGATGCAACGTTGTGACAATGTCGTCAATGTAGGGAAAAGAGTAAGAAACACTCATGCTCAGCTAGAATATGGTCGATTTTGAGCTTGGAGGCATTTTTGTCGCCTTGTAGATGAAAAAGTGTTAGTTCCACTCGAAAAAACTTTTTAAGATTATTCTTCTATGTACTTTATTACTTCAAGTAAAAAAGTAAAATATGAGACTTTCCTCCATTTCCTCCTAGCTAAGTTTTCTCGAGTTGATTATCAGTTTTTTGTATGGAAAAAATGCTGAATTCATGTTCAATGTCAACAACTAAGAAATGTAAAAGGAGATAATAAAAATTAAATTAAATGTTTTCCATGATGTGTAAAATTTTATGGTTTCATTATTTCTCCTCGGACGTAGTGAGTTCTTGAGATATTTCGAAAAGACTAAACATCAAAATTCTTTAAATTCTCTTCTGCCATGTTGGAAAAATGGCTACCGCAAGAAAATGAGCTGTGATACAATTTTTTGTTTCGTTCCATTCAACTTCCATTGCATGTAGTTATGCACATGCAAAAAGTTTTTTTTAAAATCTACATGCAACCATAATTGGATCCAAGAAGTCTACATAAATGTGAATGTATGTTTATTATTAATTATTTTTTTCAGCTCTTCTACATCTACTTGTATATTACCCTGCGAGCCTCCGGACAGCCGTGTTAAGGTGCAAAGAAGAATGTTATAGGGAGGTGAAAAGTTGGTGTATTTCAGGAGTGTTTTGAGTGGGTCTCGGTTTTATTTTGGTCTCTTATTGTGCATTGAAAGAACGAATTAATGTACCTATCTGTTCAGCAATATATTTCTTTTATTTGATGTTTCCTGTTCATCTACATCTACATCTACATACTACCCTGCAAGCCGCCTCAATAGGCGTGTGGCGGGGGGTGTTAGGACACCAGCCGTTTACATATAAAAACGAAACTGTTGGACCTAGGCATGTAGTGCGACATCAAAATGATATCCTGTGTCACAATGAAATCACCTGTTCTGAATTTCTCAAGCAATCTAAGCCTAGCATCTAGCCTCCAAGTCTCTAGCGGTTCCCAACCTAATCCCTCGAAAAGCAGGGAGACACTCTTTGTTTGCTCGTAGCAGTTTTTAGCGAAGCACACAGCTTTCCTTTGTTTTTTATTTATTTTTTGAATAAATCTTTCTGTCCTGGGTCTCAAATGCTCGCGGGGTATGCGAGTTGCGGCCTAACCAGAGAAAAGTAGCATCTCTCTTTCACTTTTTCATCCGAGGACTTACGTACTATGCGCTTTATAAAACCGAATTTCTTTAAGGTTGTGCCACATATGTGTTCTCCTCGATAGGTCTGAAGTGAAGGTAATTCCCAAATATTTTACTTACTCTGATGACTTTGTTTACTCTATCAATAGTGTAGATACGGCATTGGTCTTATGACTTCCACCAGAAGTGTACTGCAGTGCATTCACTAAGATTTAGTTCAAGTCCCCACTCCCAGCACCACGAGCTAACGTCGTTTAAGTCCAATGGTAGAGCTTCTAAATCTGCATCTTCACCGATTTCGCGGTCGATGACTTCATCATATGCAAATCTTAGTTTAATGCTAACATGAGAACTTATAAAACTGATGATATCAGGCCTGACCTCGTGGAAATTATGGATATCCATGATGAGAAAACCATCTTTGTTTTTTCCACAAAATTTTATTATGCTGTAATACACAGCGTAATAAAGTTTTGTGGAAATAACAAAGGTGGTTTTCTCATCCTGAGAACTTAGGTCATTTATATAAATAATTAATAAAAGGGGGCTGATCATGCTTCCTTGTGGGACGCCGGATGTTGCTCTAACTATATCAGAGCTACTGCCGTCAATAACTAGGTACTTTGTGCTTAGGAATCTGGTACTTCGCAAGCTACTGTTTATTATAATTTAAATATTTATAATGGGACTATATAATAATATTCTTAATGGTCAACAATGCCTTTGTAAAACTTCCATCATTTGGCAGTACAACTGAAGTCATGCCAATAAGTTTTATTAATTTTTCATCCATAGTGTCACAATAATCCAAGATCGATGATGAAGAGGAAAAGGGATCGTTCAGATCCAGCTGACGACATGAAAAGAGTGAAGAGTATTGGAGGAAACATGAACAGGGTAATTTTTTCCAAAATTCATCCTTTTTATCTAGATCACTTCCGTAATTCTGATTTCGTAATAAGATGCACCATGTTTTTGTGTGTGATGTTTTAACACTAGAACCCCGGCACATTAGGCCATACCTAAAACCCCGGAACCGGTCATTTTGACTGGTTGTATTTTTTCCTCTATTTTCGAAGATATATTTTTTATTCTTCATATATGTCTTGATTTATATTAAAATGTACAATTTTTATGTTCAGCAATGGAATTTAGCTTAGGTTTTTTTTATTTGAACTTGGTTTCTTTCCCTTTGGAATACAGTGAAACCCCGCTTTTACGTTCCCGGAATTTACGTTTTCCCGTGATTTACAACATTTTTTTCCGGTCCCAAAAATGTTTGAATCATTCCAATGTATTTTCATCCCGCTATTTACACTTTCAAATCCCGCCGTTTACCACATTTGAAGGCAAGAAACATGGCGGCTGGCGCACTTCAATTGGCGACCCCGCGAGCGTGATTAATGTTAAATACGGATAAAATACATACTTAAACATGATGTATGAATGCTGATTTATTTGGTTTTCTAAATAAAACATAATAATTCGTTGGTGTGAAAAATTCGTTGGTGTTGGTAAAACATAATAATGATGGTAGCACATTACATCGATAGCAATGCTGAAAAGTATTTATGCCGAAAATTGTAATGCTTGCGATCGGAATTGTTATCGAATGGCACGTAGAATGGTACTAAGGAGCCGCGTACTAGCTTTTTAAACAGTACATTTAAAACGTGGCGGATGTCCTAAATATATTAAATAAATGTTATTAGGCAAATTACCGCTGTCATTGTGGCGAAAAGGTTAAAATTTATGTTAAATCTTTTACTCATTCTTCGCAGCGATCTTTTTCATATTTCTCGGAAATCGCGCACTAATGCCATTCATGTTGCATTTTCAGTTGCCTCACCTTTTGTTTAATTTAATGTGCAATTACTTACGGCAGTCGTGAAATAACATATTTCAAAATGGCAAACAAGCGTGCGAGATAATTATTATCATTCGAAGAAAAAATCAACATTTTGCGATGATATTGACTCTAATACGGGCACTCGCGTGTCCCTTGCCGAAAAACTTGATATACCAAGTTCAATGTAGAACACAATTGTAAAACCCTGTAAATGTATGGAGAAAAGTGCTAAGGACTGTGGCTCTGTTAGTAAAAGACGAAAATACATTAAATACTCCAAGGATGATGAACTTGAAGAAATATTGAATACATAAGCTCAGTCTTCCAGAGCAGCGGGCATTGGAGAATATAGCCCCACCCCCCAAATAAGGCCGCATAACCACTGTGAGAGGCGATCCGCGCATGCGCGGATACCTAAACTACAGCCGGTCCCTCAAAGTGATTTTGACATTTAAGATATTTTTAATGTGGGCGAGACAGGTCTTTTTTTATAATTCCGCACAAGACCCTATAGACTTAAAAGGGGACCCTTGTCATGGGGCCAAGCACAGCAAAGGTCGCCTTACTGTTTTATAGGAGCTAATCTAGATGGCAGTGTGAAACTGAAGTCCTTTGTTTTTGGAAAGTCCAAAAATCCACGTTGTTCTAAAAACATTAAGACCTTGCCTACAACCTACCCACACAGCACACTCAAAATTTATTCCGTATAAAAGTTGCGTAAATAGTATAGTATAAATTGTAAATAATATTCCGTCGATTATTTACGTAATATGTGAATAATATGCAATATATGCAAATAATATGCAAATATTATGCCATCGAAAACTGTATATAATATTTGCATAATATGTACATATTTTCAGAATATCTCGGCGAATGAAATGTGCATCATTTCTTAAAATTATGCCCCAAAAATCGGCGAATGCAATAAAATGCCCACTACATTATTGTCTTAGGTATATAAATCTCCAGCCTCATAATTATGCGATAACAAAAATATATATAATCGCATAATATGCCAAATATATGCACAGAACGAAATGGCATATTATGTGCATAATACTTGAATATTTGGTGAATAAACATGGAAGGTATGCGCATGATGGTTGAATCACCAGTTCCTGTTTTTATCATTCTGCAAATGCATTTTTTGTTCGCTTTTTCAGCCGTAACGTCGGTATATGAATTTATCTTTATGAGCGCGAAGAAATGATGTTCACAAAGCCATGACTTTACGAAATACATGGTGTATTGCACCTCCCCGAAAATTATCGTAGTTGGAAATGTTACCGTCAGGGACCGTAGAGTCGTAAAAAAAGAAGATCGTATTTAACAACTTGCCCACGCTATGGTTGCCCTCGTTCACTTTGCCGTTCTCTCGCCTCGTGCCTGGTTCCGCCCTGTGTTTAGCCTCGTGCCTCGCTTTGTGCTACGCTTTCTTCCTAGAAGATTTGTTCTTTTAAGAACTGCTATTTTGCAGTACCTTTAAAGGACTATTTTTTTAGATTTAGCAATCGACGCTACGCTTTCCCTTCCTTGCCCACTGAAGTGAAATCTGCTGCAGTGGAGGTATGACTTCATGTTATGGGTGAACAAGAAATCTCAAAAATTTGAATGTCACAATCGAGTTTCACTTGTATTAACAGGTGTGGTGGTGCATGAATAAATTGGTATATTTAAATATTAATTGCTGACATTTCTTTTCCTAGATGTCATTCACCAAGGATTTTCTGGTTGTTGAGATTTTAGAGGGGGGCAGGCTAGTGATCTCGGTGGTACCATGTAATTGGATTTGCCAGGTTCAGGGCAAGAAAACCCTCCTCTGGCCACCTCAGGCTAGTGGAAATGAGCTCGTCCTTATCAAGTCTTTCGCCGAACCTGACCTGAGTACTTGGGGAGAGTACAACGTGCTCAAAACCTCCAAGCCAATAGGTAAGCAGCAATTTTTAACTATTTCAGTCTCCCTTTATATATATATATATATATATATATATATATATATATATATATATATATATATATATATATATATATATATATATATATATATATATATAAATTCAAACTTACAGGAGGTAGGAGAAAGAGGAAAAGATAAAGAATTCGTTCTTACGGGAACGTTTCGAACCAGTTGGTCCTTCGTCAGCTCTAGAAGTGAGCAGTTAGTACTGCCCTGGGGAAGGGGAAGGTAGGGGAGGAAATGAAGGAGGGGAGGGGAACTAAGAGGGAACAATGTTGCACCTGGCTGTTTTCTGATGGGAGAAGTTTCAAGCAGGGAGAATTATAACAATGTTGCAATACTGAGGGCACTAAATATTGAGGGTCAGTGACTAAGGGAGGGGAGAAATGGAGTGTGGGGAGGGGAATTCAATGTGACAATGTTGTGTCAGCTAATCAAAGGAAAATTTTGAAGTAGGGAGGAGTTCTTGAAGAGTGAGAAATGCAACGCAGTGTTGCAAGGCAAAGGAAAATTATAATTGTGACAATAGGGGGCAGAGGTATTGCATGGGATTAATGCAATACATTGATTCCGGGTGGGGAAAAAGCTTTACAAAACCAGATCACGGACATCTCAGTATTTCTCAGCTGTGTGTTCGAAGTATTGGCGGGAAGGGTATTGAGGACGGAAAGAGAAAAGCATGAGTTGAATTGGAGTCCATGTTTTGAGGCGTGCCTAGGGACAGGGAAGTGGGGAGGGGAAGCTCGGTGGCCGTTCATACGGATAGATAGGGGCGTGGATGTTTCACCGATGTAGAAGGCGGGGCACTTATTACACTGCAAAAGGTAAACTACATTGGAGGATATGCAGCTGCCATGGTAGGAAATGGGAAACGGGATTGGGGTATTGGGACTTTGGAACACTGAAATATTTCGAATTAAAGGGCAAGTTTTGCACCTGGGTCTATGGCAGGGAAATGAACCGGGATCTTTGGGAGGAATCAAAGTGGGAGTGGGTTTGGAGGGACATATATATATATATATATATATATATATATATATATATATATATATATATATATATATATATATATATATATATACGTTCACTCACTCACACACCGCCTTTTAGGCGAATAAATATATATATAATATTTTGAACAGAAGGTGAAAGAAAGAGATAGGAAACATGTAACTAAAATTGGACAAAGACACTAGTGATGTGGAAGATGGTAAAGCCGAGAAATCAGAGGGTAAAAATGTGCCGTGGCCGGGACTCGAACCCGGAACCTCCCGATTTCGCGCCGAGTGCTCTACCAGTTGAGCTACCAGGACACTTAGATTTATCCTATCTCTTTCTTTCACCTTCTGTTCAAAATATTATATATATATTTATTCGCCTAAAAGGCGGTGTGTGAGTGAGTGAACGAAATGTATGGCCGAACCGGCTCTTTTCCTCTTCAGTTCATGTTCCTATCTCTGTCCGACTATCTGTGTGAATGAACTCATCTTTACTTTCTTCTTGTGTCCATGTCTCATTCTCCTCTCTTGGTGATGGAATAGCTGCCCTTGTGTGCCATCCAGAGGCCACGGCTACGGGCTCAAGCTTGAAGGGGTATTCTTTGTTATAAGCCCCAGCCGAAATCATGGTAAATCTAAGTGTCCTGGTAGCTCAACTGGTAGAGCACTCGGCGCGAAATCGGGAGGTTCCGGGTTCGAGTCCCGGCCACGGCACATTTTTACCCTCTGATTTCTCGGCTTTACCATCTTACACATCACTAGTGTCTTTGTCCAATTTTAGTTACATGTTTCCTATCTCTTATATCAGGGTTCTTTCGGGGTTTGCACCGGGTAGTTAGGTCCATGGCGGCCGACGTTTCGATGCTCGAGTCGAGCATCGTCCTCAGGGCAGAGGTGAGTGATCACTCACCTCTGCCCTGAGGACGATGCTCGACTCGAGCATCGAAACGTCGGCCGCCATGGACCTAACTACCCGGTGCAAACCCCGAAAGAACCCTGATATAAATCTTCGCCGGGAAAGCCTGAAATCATTCTTTCCTATCTCTTTCTTTCACCTTCTGTTCAAAATATTATATATATATATATATATGTTATATATGTTGAGTTACTATTGTCTGTTCCTAGTTTGTAGGTGGTTCAAGGCAGCATGATCAAATTGATAATTTCTTGCGCTTTTTGAAATATTAGGAATTTATACCGATGCTGTGCGATTGAAAGAGCTGGCATTGAGATTGAAGAGTCTGAAGAAGGCAGAGGAGGAGTTAGAAAAGTCGGCCGAAACTGGGCGGAGATTAATGATGCCATCAGTATCAAAGTATGGTTGTGAGTCTACCTCAGAGGAAAGTGCAATGGAGGAAGACTTAAATGCTTCAGGTTCTACCCCAATGCAGAAGGAAAACAGGAAACTATTGCCTCCTCCACCAAAGTTTGTGCCAGTTCCAAAGGTAGCTAAGAAGAGGTCTTTGGAGAACGGTAGCTATAATGGATATATAGATAGATTTAGAGCCTTGATATTTGTAAGTCTAAAGCACTGAATTTGATAAGCACATTATTTTCAGATAATGAAAGGAGCTCTGAGAAAAGGAAGGCAGATAGGGAAAGTACCAAAGGTAATGGGTTCCATAAGTAAACTCATATTACTAATCTAAAGCCTGTTTAATCCTCCCTTTGTATCAAGTTGACTGCATTCTTGTTAAGACATCCTCTCAACTTTTCAGATAACAGCCCTGAGGAAAGGCCCGAACAGGGAAAAAATAAAGGTAATGAGCAAATTGATTCAAATCAATGAATTACAGGGTCAATAGGTAGTGACTTATAGACTTCGATGTGTGATGGTATCTACGTTTCCAACGCAAAAGCCCTTTTCATGAGGATAGTTATTTTTCTTTTCAGATGCCAGAACTACTGCTGAGACAGTTGATCATGGGAAGACTAAAGGTAATGAATCATATGATCAGAAGAATGATAAGTACTTATGTATTTGTTGATTTATGGTTTCGTATTTTTATGTATATGCATATGTTATGCCACCTTTCATATTATTATAAATGTTTTTTATCAGACACTGGAAAAAGCCTTGGAGTGGGGCCAATGGATGACAATAAAGGTAATGACTTAAACACCATATTTTTCCCATTTTGTTACATGAGAGATTGCTCATATAGTCCATTCCTTGGCCAGAATTTTTTTTCTTGTAAATGACCACCAAACTCCACAGGGGCAGGGGATGCTTTGGTAGCTTAAGTGGTTGGAGCATCTGGTGTTGAGTTTGGGGGATCCAGTTCATAATCTGTCAAGGCAGCTGATTTTTAGTGTGGAATTTTCACTCTTGATACAGTCAAATTGATGAATGATAGTGGTTTATTCCCATCATTTGATACTCTTTCCTGTCTACAGTCACTCAAACTGATTCTGAACTTTTTCCAGGTGCAGGCCAGAGCTCCCGAAAATCCATGGACTGCTGCAGGGCTACCAAAGGTTTGTCTTTTCAGGCTATTTGGTGGAAGGCTGTGAAGGCTCTTCTGTTGCAAGCTGTATGGATCCTAATGACATGTTCTCATTTTAGCTGCATAATATTATATAACTATTAGCAAATATGTCATAGTTCTTAAATGTTTTGTGTTTAATAACATTGTATTCCATTCTGTTGACAAAAAATTCTATTCAGATATGGTGAGGGAACTTAGGCGGGACTTCAATTCATTTGAGGAGGTAGTGTTGAAAAAAATTGATGAATTGAAAAGTAAGGTGGAAGTTGCAGACAATGATATCCTGCCTTTGAAGTTGAATATGCAGCAGGCCTTGGAGAATCAAGAACTGATTTTGACGACATTGAAGGAGAAGCAACAAAATTCATCCCCCTTGGGAGTACACTTTATGTTGACTGAAGCTGTAACAAATAAGCCTTTTGCTCTGCCAGCTACCAGCAAGACCGAATTGCTGGATATAGAAAGGCAATTATCTTCATGCACAAAAGCAGTCCAGTACTTGGTATGTAAAAAATTATTTCAGAGGTGGTTGTTGATCATACATAATTATCCAGTTTGGTTTCATTTGATTTTATTGACATGGGCACAAAATTATATTAACTTTCCTCATCTGAAACAGGTTGAATTTCTCCTTGAATCGAGAGTCAAGGACTTGTCAAAATGGACAAGGAAAAATTTGGAAAGAGTCATTACAAATGACCTCGCCCGGCTGTTTAACTGGTCGGGGAAACAAGATAAGCTATCATTCAAGGAGAGTGTTCCAAAGATGATAGAAGGATTTCATGGTGAGTTTTGCTGCAAATTGTCCATTAAGTGGCTAATGTTGTATTCGAGCATTTTTTTTGTGAATAAATCCAAAGTTTATTAATTCTAAGCTTATGGTGGGCAGTTATAAATCTTGCTTTTTCTTTAAAGTTTCATCCAAGGTTTCCGGAATGCTCACTTTTCTAAACTGATTTCTTTTCAGTGGCAGCCAGGGCAGAGCGTTGTGCTGTAGAGAACTATGACCCCAGTGTCCTGGATGCGGAAATGAAAAAGTGGCTGAGAAATGCCAGGGGAAGGAAAGCCCATCTGGGTCCCAGTGAAAGTGCCCTAAGTGTCGATAATGAAAGTGGTCAGAATGTTATTGGTGGTGATGATGGTGACAATGTGGAGTGTAGTTATGTAATGGAGTAGTTCAATAAATCTTAAGTTATCTTGATTGATTCCATTTTCTTTGTAACTGAATCCCATATCTCTCTTATATCATTTGATGACAGTTAGCTAAAGCCATGCATGGCTTTTTCCCTCATGAGTAATTAGTCTCTCCTATCTACTTTCCCATAGCTTTCGAATTAAAACTGTTTTAGGAGCCTGGAATTTTAAATTTCCTAATACATTTCTGCTGCAGCTTAATGTGGTCGATAATGATGATAATGTTACATGTTTAACAAGGTTTTGATATTTTTTCATCTATAATGAAGTTAATTCCTATGCATGACATAACCAGTCCTATTTCTGCAGCCTTGACAAATAGTCAATGGGTGACTCTGATGACTAAATATGATTGATTAGGGTGGATAACGATGTATGTACTTAAACATCTTGGCATATTGAAGCGAATTATTGTGGTTCATATCTCATATGTCTCTCCTTTGCAAATTTTAAGGTTATTGAAGTCTATTATCATTGGTGAATATAAGTCAATTGTTCTCAGCTGTGTAATGAATAGATTCAATAGTTTATTGAATGTATGCAGTATACTGCTGAGAATTGTGAAGTATGTTCACCTATGGTAATAGACATAGATTATCTTCAAATTTGAAAAGTAGAGCCATATGAGATATGAAACATAATAATTTGCTGCAAGATGTCTACATACTTTGTTATCCACCCTAATCAATTGTATTTAGTCATCAAATTCATCCATTGGCTACATATGCATACCATCCCACACAGCACAAAGTGAATAATATGTACATAAAATGTGCATATTTTGGTATAATGTCCTAATAAGTTGCGTATATAAGTGCATAATATGCAAATATATATTATGCCACATCAATGGTATAAATTGTGCATAATATGTAAATAAAATGTGCATATTTTGGTATAATTTCCTAATAAATTGCGTATATATGTGCATAAAATGTGCATATATGTGGCATAATGTCCTCATAAATTGCATATACATGCGCATAATATGCAAACATTATGCCATTCCATTCAGTGCATATATTTTGCATATTATGCGCATATATCGCAATTTATGGGGACATTATACCATTTATATGCACATTTTATGTACATATTATGCACATTTTATACCATTGATGTGGCATAATATTTGAATATTATGTGCATATTATTCACTTTGTGCTGTGTGGGTATGCAGCCAACACAAAGGCATGAATGACCTAGACTATTGTTGAAGAAATAATACATTCCCTTGGCACCCTTGGTTCAAAGATATGTAGGTAGACTCCACCTCAAATCAAGTTAAGTTAAAATATGAGAATGCTTTTATTTTTTGTTAACTTTTGTTTATTCATTTATTTATGTCTGTATTTGGTGACCCATGAAATATTAAACATCACCTGTTAAATAAAATAATTTAACATTAGGCTATGATTTTACTTCTGTTTCCTAAAAATTCAAATTTCCCTCGATTTACATTTTCCCGCGATTTACACTTTTTTCCTTCGTCCCCGTCAAAAGTGTAAAAGCGAGGTTTTACTGTATTTGAAATTTTATTTATTATTTTAGCGATGATGAGTACATTAGGAACTAGGAAGCGTTTTCAACAATGGTGAGTAATGGATGGCTATTTAGGTAGCTAATGGAATATTTTATCAAAGTTCTCTTTTTGGTACAGTTAAAAGATGTCAATTATTGTAAATTATACTCATTGATTTTTATTCCTCTTGTCAATAAAAAAAGAATGCATATAATGGTGGGCACTTTGCTGAATCATATTAAACTAAAATGTATTTACTTAAAGGAAACACTTCAATTATTTAAAGTCAGGAGTACAGCAACAAGTTTAATATTGTTTCAAATATTAGGATATCTGTATGGCACCTGCTTTAACGTACACCTTACAGGAAAAGTTCTTTTTTTCTAACCCTGTGCATGATCCACACACTCACTTTTGGCAGGTGTTGCAAAAATCACCTTGCAAAACATTGCTAGTTTTGTTTTTTCTACAAGATCCAATCTGGCATGTCCGCCTCTTCTTTCCGGCTATATTTTCTGGCTATCACCAACAGCATTATGTGATCCAAATGCCGTAGTGGCTACCCTCAAATTGTCTGCTAGCTGCAGGATGAAGTTTCGCCTACTCATTTTTTTTTCCTGTGACTTCTCGAAACATTATCCACTAATTGATTGCAACTAAATCGAGGATATTGAAGAGCACGTGAATTGGCCATCTTCGCGTTCCACTGCGTATGGAATATTTTCTGCACATTTGGTCTAATACATCAACAGCGTGTTTTGTTGTGTTGTCAAATGAAATGGATTCTGGTAACTTCTTCTGATTGTCCCCAATTACCATGTTAGGATGCATGGTGCTTAGTATTAGCACATTCTTCTTTACTTTTCCTTTGTAAACTGTGAGAGTTGCATCATTTGTTGTAAAAAGCGTTGTTTCGTACAATGGTGCATGTATGTCTTTGACCACTTTCGGCACTTCCCTATTGACTCGGTTTAGTTCCAACAAGAGAGGTGTTACTACTCTTTAGTTTTCTAGCAAGCTTTAGAGATGTAAAGAAATTATCGGTAGTAATGCTACGTCCTTTGTGTAAATATCGCTCACTTAACTTCATTACTACTTTTTCTGGAAGTGATTCATATTGTGGTCGGCTTTCATCTATACCCATATAATGAAATCCTTAGCAGAGATACTTGGATTCCAAATATACTAATAGCCAAAACTTTATATGTACCAAATTTATCCAGCTTGTTAGCCATGTGCTACAGGAATGGGCAACGACACTTTGTTGGGTACAACTGCTCGTCGGCAGTGAGGAAAGCTCCGGGCGCATATCACAAGTAGCAGTTTTCTGTGAATTTATTCCACGTGTGCGATGCGAGTGCAAATTTGTTTTTTTGGAGGCGCTGTCGTAAGGGATGACTTTTCGTCCAAGCGAGTATAATGCATAATCTCAGCAAACCGGTCCTTGCTCATCGTTTCCCCAAACATGCCTGGTCCCCACTTCTTAGACCACATCTCTGTGATCTCCTGAGAGCTGGCACTGAGGCCTATGCGTTTGTACAGGAGAGCAAAGAATGCGTTCAACTCATCAAGTGAAACACACCAGGTGTCACTACCGAGCTGCCTTTGAGCCTCTGTTTGCGTACAGTGCTGAATATGACATGCCATTGAATCATCCATGAAAACCGTCCAAGAGCTCATGACACTTTTCTTATACCTGCCGTTTGGTATGCGGTGTTGGGACCGGCTTCTCATGGAGGACGTTTTGCTTGGATTGACGACCTGGATCATGTACTGCAACATCTGTCACATTCCATTTTGTATTATCTTTGTCCAAGACGAGCATATCAATAGCAGGACACTCATGCAGTCATCCACGTTTGCATATATATGCAACGTAGAAGCTGCGCATTGGATCTGGTGGCAGGTAAGATTTGCCGTCTAATAAAAGCACTCCGGCACTGTCCACTCTGACCAACCGCAACATGACAGTGTAAGAGCCATTGAGTGAAGTGCAATGCTATTCTATTAAAAGTGTGTACTTTTCTATTTACAAAATAATGCATAATGTATAGAGATAAACAGAAAATACTCCCCTGTGTGGTAATTGATGCACTTGCCCCATCAACTGCGTCGTCATCACAAAAGGGGTAAGAATCATTAAATCTTTATCCAAAACTTGCCAAGCAAATACCCCATCAACTGCGTCGTCATCACAAAAGGGGTAAGAATCATTAAATCTTTATCCAAAACTTGCCAAGCAAATATCCCAATTGAAACTTTCGCTACACAATCTAATATGTAAATCACATACTCGGCAACGAATTATAACTCTATGTTCTGGCATCATTTCATTCTAAATGTGAGTTCTGAGGCTCTTAATTGTTGGCATTCTTCGAATTTATTATTTTTTAATTGCCAAATTTACACCATTTGAAGAGCAAAATAGCCAAAAATTAAATGCACATCCGCAGGATTGGAGTATATTAACAATTGGAAGAACAACAATTCACTGACCCACAGGTGGCATATGTGAGTAGGAATAGGTACCAGTAAAAATGACTGGTTCTGGGGTTGAAGGTAGTAAGGTGTATCCCTCGTAAATGGTTAGGACTTTATGGTTCATACTAAAGGCTCTAAGACACCTCACTAAAGAAATGAAAGTCACAACATTTCAGCTCAGTTCATAGTATACAATGGCAACTGCAGCGATATGATTTTCAAAACCGGTCAAAATGACTGGTTCCCGGGTTCTAGTGTTAAATGCATTTATTCTTTGGTGTATGAATTCCTTTGGCCTATAATGTATGCCATTGATTTATTATAAGTCTCATTATGTTTTTGTATAGGTATCAGATGATGATGATCTGATCCATCTAGACTACTCAAAATGGTCAAAGTCAAGACTTTTGGACAACATTGCTGTCTTAGAGGAGGAAATCAAGAAGTTAAGGCAGGATAATGCACAACTGAGGGCACTGCACACTGTCAGTGAAGGTGAAGTGGCCAAACAAACAATAATTTATATTCTGTATCTATTTCCTCTTGCAAGAAGTGTGAATTATGATATAATTCTGTACCCTCTTATTTTTAGATCTTGGGAAAATCACGTGCATGTCTTCAACTGTACTTCGTGATCTATCCCACATTCATAAGGATTTGTCCTCCCTAAGATCTTTAACAATATCTCAAAAAGCCAGCTTCAGTCATTATTGCAAGAGTAACGGGAGCTCAATCAACAACCAAAGTACCTCGAAAAATATGTCCATCAATAATGGAAGCTGTAGCATCAGAATGAAAAGCACACACAAGAGCTGCAATGGCAACAATTTTCCATCTGCCTCTCCAATCAAACAGTTTCCATCAGCCCAATCTGAAGTCAATGCAGGTTCAGGCACAGCTCTTGATGCCTCCCAGCAGGCTGGTCAACAAGAGATATTATCCTTCAATAGTCTTCCTCCTTTTTTTTATTTTCTGGGATCTACAATGCTTTTTTCATGTATGATAATGGTCTTGATCTAACGTGAGTGTTATTCCTCTATGATTGGAGGAATTATTACAGGATTTCATTGACTTGGGTGGTCGCCTCATTCAGAAAGAGAGACTAAATAGAGTGGAGAAGACACGAGGAATTTCCTCCTTCACCTCAAATGTAATGGGAATAGTGTTCACCAAGGAGGAGATGGCCACATCCAGCAGGACTGGAAAGGGATGCAACTTAAATAAAAAGAGGGGTGAGAAGGCTGGAGAAGTGAAGGAGAAAGAAAGCATGGAGAGAGAATTTAAAAAACCCCTTGATGCTGCTGTAAAGAAGGCTGTGGAAGGTAATCAATAGCATTTTAAAATGGGTAAAAATAATATAAAGAAATAAACTTGATCTAATCTCAATGTATTTTTACTGGTCTTATATTAACTTCCTTTGTGAGTTTGATCGCATATCTGTTACCCAATTTTTTAACCCCTTCCCGTTGTTCAATCTTTCCCAAATTTTTCATACATGTTTAATCTCAATGACAGTTCATGAATCAATCATTATATTCACTAATTACCAAGTTAATCTACTAAAATTAGGGTCTTATAATAACTTGCTTCGTGAGTTTAATCGCATATGTATTACCCAATTTTTGAACCCCTTCCCATTCATTGTTTAATCTTTCCCAAATTTTGCATACATGTTTAATTTTGATGACAGAATTTTGGTTAATTTTTTTCGAATTTTTCACGTCAGATTTAATTAAATTAAATATTTTTGATTTTGCATGTTGAAATAAGAACAGTTTTTAAAAAGTGATTTTAAATAGGTACTTATTTTCTTGTAGATTTCATTATGGAGCAAATGGGCATAAGCTCCTTTATGAAAGCCGAAATAAGAATAATGCAGACAGCCATAAAGGCAAAACTAAATAATGCATCATGTGCTTGGAAGAGGAAAAAACAAGGAGAGGAAATTGACACTGGAGCTCATGAATAATTATCTTTTGAAAATACTTTCTGTTAATAAGTTCTGTACTTATATGTCAAAATACATTGAATATTGTATAATACAACTGTGTGTGTTAGCATGATTTATTTGTATGCTTGGAGAAGCCTAATCCAACATTTCAACTTTTATTTGGGAACTGAGTCACTGCCAAAGCGAAGTGCTAGAGAAAGGTAATTGAATGCTGCCAGTGCTTAAGTCACTACTCGGTGATTAAATCACTACCAGGGCTCAAATCACAACCCAGTGATTTAATCACTATCCAGTAATTGAATCACTACCCAGGGCTTAAATAACTACCCAATGTTTGTATCACTACCCAGTGCTTTTTCTGCCGTAATTTGCCAATTTATCACTGGGAGCCCGGTCAGTACTTATTTTTTTATTACTGATCAGTGTTAAATTTCTGTAAGGGTAGTATTCAAGGTTGGATTATTTGTCATGGGATGACCCATACATTTTTCAGCAAAGTTCAATGTCGCACTATGCATGGCTTCAGCTGTAAAAGCTACCTTTCTGGAAAAAACATGTCTCCCATAGGGTCAAGGGTGGATTTAAGCACAGGCTAAATAGGTGCACGCCTAGGGGCCCACACCACAAAAAAACTAGCAAAAACCAAATTATAAAACGATTTCAAATTTATAAGACACAACATTGGCAGTGCAGACAACCAAAGACAAGATTTTGAGAAGACGACAGAAGAAATATTTCTGCCCCCCCCAGACCCCCGCTGACCTGGACGGTATTCCATACCCCCCACCCAGGTTGAGCCTATAGGAGCCTACGGATCCTGAATTCGGCCCTGCATACGGCAGCGAAAAGGAAAAAGTTTATGAAAGTACTACTGGTAAGTGAGAAATGAGACTACTTGGAAAAATCAAACTATAAGCGACTCATTTTGAGTCGTCTAACAATTAACCAAAATTCACGCAGGCAATATGGTATTACAGATTTTTTCATACCAATAGATGCCATTAGTGCAATAAATTTTAAGCTTGAGTCACTTATCATCAGCTGATCACAATATTGATACCGCGTGCGGATCCGGCCATGGCCCCTAATACCATCAATATCACTGTGCACCTGTTTAGGCCATGTCTTAACAATTAGCTATGTTTGGAAAGATCGAAAATGGCCCATGCATGTCCACAGTGCCCGCCAGGTCGGATATTGGCAAATGACATACTACAATACTACCAACCAGCCACAATGCGTATCTTGCTCCACTGATTTCGGTATTTTAGCGAATTCAATTTTAATGCTACGACACATTTTTAACCAGCGGATTATTACTTTTAAATTAGCAACGATATACTCACTTAAAATTTCCCAGGAGCCTTGCTCGAGTAATGACATTTGTTATCTGAAAGTATGCAATATTGCATATTGAATATTCCACGCCATGAATGAAAAGTTAAATTCCTTCAACTGAAATAAAGATGAGGTGGGAAAAGAAATAGTGTTATCATTACGTGATATGTTTTTGTGCTGGAATATCTTACTCTCCCCCACGATACAGGCTTCGCCTCAATATAATATGCTGCTCAGCCAAAAGGTCACAGAAAACTTTTTTTTACATAACCTTGGAAACTGTTACCATCTCTTTTTACCTATATCATGTTCACTATTGAACAAGAAATATAAATACAGAAGTCATTACTTGAACGCGGCTCCTGGGAAATTTTAAGTGAGTACATCGTTGCTAATTAAAAATTAATAATCTGGTCATTGTTTACGGCCTTGAGAAAGACCCACGACCAATGGAAGCCCATCCTATTCACAGAAGTATCCTTGTATTTTCAAAATCTAAACATATTAGGTCTGTCAGCATGTGTAGCCTTTTTTCGGCCAAACAAGAATCCCTAAATTCGCTTCAAAAGAGGGAGAAATTTTAGCCTGCAATAGTAATTTTGAGCATGCATGATGCTTAAGCAGGACCATATTCTTTTTGAATTTTGTGCCAAGTCACATTAATTTGAGAGACTGTTGCCGCTCCATGGTAGTGACATTGGCACATTGAATTGTATATGCAGGGCCTTACAGCAGTGTTGTCCACTGTATATGTATACCACTACAAATACTAAGATCTTAGAGATTTAATCGAATGATTAAAGTGGGCAAATGCGATTTTTTAATATTATGGCAGTGGGGGTGGCCATTGGGATCACAGCACTGTAAGCGGAGACTTTTTCCAACAAAATCTGGTCATGCAACAGCAGAAAAAATCTGACTTTCATATAAATAAACGTAGAAATGAATGTGCAACCATAGTTTTATTTCAATAACATTTTATGAATCAACTTCCCTCCCTCTGCAAAACCAGTTTCCTTGCATTACTTTTTTGGATCTTCATATTTTTTTGCACTTCACCCTTCTTTGAGTTCAGCAATATATTTACTCTTCAAATACATATAAGAAATATATCAAATGATTTGTGTCAAATGTGAAAAAAAGCTTACACTTCATGATAAGTTTACCATGGCTTATCAGCTAAATGATTAGTCAACCTCACTCTGTTTCTTCATTCCTGAATTCAACCTATGAAGTGCTGCAGTGGTAATATTGTGCGAAATATTCTACAAGTTAGGAATAATCCCTGTGTATCTAATCACACAAGAAATAAATGAAGTTCTTTGTTTCAAATGAGCCAATAAATCAGTTATAAACTAAAAATAGTGTATCTTATATCAAAATGCCATTTAACCAATTTTTTAATAGTATTTTTCTTAGTAATTTATTTTATTTGGGAAGGGATTACATTATTATGCTGGCAGATCTTCCCAATCAGCACCTTACTTGTGACCAGTTAAATGTTACCACCAGAAGATTTATAGCCTCCTTCCAGTGAACCTCCATGCCACACACTGAGGTGGTTCGCAGGGAATTATGTGGATGTAGACGAACCCTTCCAATTTTCTCCTCCAATCTTCACTTAAAATATATACTTACCCTTATGGAACCTGAAATATTGGCTTAACTACCTATGTAAAACATAGAAAATGGTAGTATTAAACATTTATCAGTGCAAAATTCTTAAGGGTTCTTCTTTTGTCAAGTGTAAGTTCAACCACATCAGTCCTGAGACAACATTATTAGTTAGAAATGACATGACAGTCACTGGAAATGAAGCTGCTATATCTCCAACTTTTTGGTGGAAGGGCAAACATAAAAAGTGACAATTTAGTATGTCAAATCATGGACAATAGAGGGAGAAGTTAGAGGAGTGATCACATTAAGAGAAGAATGACAGGAGAAAGTAGGGACCAATAGGAATAGTGACGGAGATTGTAGCTGCAAGCATTGGAAAACTTAATAATGTGGAGTAAAGAGTTGGATGGATTGGACACTTGGGGCTTTAAGGAAATATCTGAGTGTGGATAAGGGTTTTTAAGGTTCTGAAGGGGATTATCATTATTATTTCAACAAAAAAGTGGTGTCCATCTACAGTCCCAACAATAATTTCTCTGATCCCAGGGAGTTCTCAAACTTTTTATTTCAAAACATTTTTTCCTCTACCCCTTGCAACGCTTAGGCTATTTTAATCCATGTTTTCCCTTGTAAGCCGTCTTTTTACAGCCAATACAACGCATGGATGTCACACACTGTCTGACATAGCTTACATGGGGCACTCCTGCTAATGGACAGGAAACCAAACTCTAATGAACTCCCAAACTGAATGATAATGGGATTGACAGCAAGAACATAAGATACAAAGTTGCATTGCTACATAATTTGTACATGATTTTCTTCAACTTTCTTTGTCTGTCTGTTTAAGTGTAACCTAATAATCGATTTTTCACCCACTTACAGTCATCAGATTTCCTTCAAATTTGGCACGCAGGTGTATTTTCGATGAGAATACAATATATCATTAATTATAGCTTTTTCGAGGCGCGTATTGACAGTCCACCCAGGGGAAACATGTCCAAAGAAGGAAAATTGTGGCGAAAAAGTGTGGGGAAAATAAAAAATAAATATATGAAAAATACCACATATCTATTAAAAGAAAAGTTTATTAACAATAGAGTGGAAATTGAACCATTGGTATTGAAAATCAAAAGTTCAATGTCTAATGTGTAGAGCCTTCTTTGGAACATTCTATATGTTACAATTCAGACAAACACACAATTTCGTTCAGTTTCATACCTTCGTTTGAACAAAAAAAATTGCACCGTAACAACCTTTGAGACATGGAAAATCCGGTTGAATATCTCCGGGAAGTTGAATTTATTGTCGGTGGATTGAAGTCGGTTTTCAAAGAATGTCATTCAACTTTGTCGTTCCTTTTGTATTCAACTTCCATTATCCACCCAAAATAATGCTATGATAAAATGATAACTATGACAAAAACACTATTATTAAACTTAAAAACCGAATGACAGAAATGCGATAATTAAACTTCCAAACTCAATGACAGAAACGCGAATATTAAACTTACAAATCCAACATGTTTGCAAATTAATCTAAAAATAAATTGAAACAACGAGTGAATGAGAAGCAGTAACTTAATGTAATTCCACAAATATTTATTAGAAAAACGACCTAGGTTTCGACGTCGCACGTCATCATCAAGTTTCAAATTTCATTACATTCAGGTTTCACGTCATTTCTAAAAAGCATATGTGGGATCACTAAGCCACGGGCGCCCATATACACGGGAGCAGGGGGGGGGGGGTGACCCCCCCCCCCTAGACTCCCGGGAAAATAAAAAGAGGGAAGGGAAAATTTAATTTATGTAGGTACCTATTGTTTTTGCAGAATGAAATTAAAATTTTTGTAACAATTGTAGAAAATTGTCATTCACCTTAGATGTTCCAAAAATGTACTCATGTGACCTCAAATTTACTAAAATTTCTGGGAGAGGGCTCCTCGGACCATTATTTCTCGGATTATTATACCATTGTCTTGGCCCCCCACTGGAAAATATTGTATGGGCGCCCATGAGTCCTTCGGGGTTGTTCGAACGAAGACAGTGACGGACGCCATTTTACCCAGAGTCTCATCATATGAAATATTTACGGCGACGAGAATATTTCAAGAATATAGAGAATATTTAGAGAATATTTCTTGGGGGTCTTTCGCAACCTCACTCCAAACCCTCAAAAAAACTCTAGTCCCCAAGTCCTTTGGATCATACGCATCGTGGCGTTTTGTGGATTCTCTTTGCTCTCTCTCCCCCTCCCGCGCCCCTCCTTCGAGGCCCCTCCCCTCCTTTGAGGCCCCTCCCCTCATTTTTACTCTCGTCGCCCGCCTGCTCGCATTCGCGAACGTCGTCAGCTGGAGGTGTGAGGTCGAGGAGTGCGATGACTTGACTGATGGAAATGGACTTCCCATGGACGAAGTGTCTCGACAGCAGATGATGACCAGGGACTCTGTTGTTCATGAGTAAGTTGTGAGTGGACATTATGACCTATAAATTACAATTAACTGCCTCACTAATGGATTGAAAAATTTAATGCGTTAGCTGTATGCAATTAGACGTCAAATGCGATTTAGTTGGCCACGCTTACGTCTATTCCCTGACCAGAAATCCCTCTGTATTTCAGTGATCAAACTCAATAAGTGCGTTACGATGATTATATGTATAGTGTCGATCCTCGAAAACATTGGAATAAATTGTTTTGGAACAGTTGACGAGGTTTGACGTGATGTTCAACGAGTGATTGATTATTGCCCTATTCTTTTGACTCATGTTCTCGTCTCCTTTTCTGCGAACAAATGATTTCATGATTGCGTTGTCTAAGTGGCGAGTGGTATATTATTCGAGTTATCTATCTAAGAAACCCAGAAAAATAGGTTTTGAACGTTAAGTTATTGTTAGTTAATTTACTAGTGATTCGAGTGACATAGGTAGTTTTGCAGTTTCTGCGGAGAATTTCAGGCTCAACTTAATAAACTAAACGGTCGTTGAGCTATTAGCGAGTTTAAAGGGAAACCGCTATATTACCATAGCTACTTAAAACAATAATAAATTGGACATGTGGGTCGGTGGTGCCCTCCCCCTAGGCTCAATTTCTATTTGTGTCCCCGTATACAGTATTTTTTACTTCTCCCCCCTCCCGCAAATTTCCTGAAATCCCCCCTTACTCCAAATTATAATTATTCCGCACTTTTCGTCATGACGCCCTTATGAGACCATCTGTCCTGAAACCTTTTTCTAGTGGATGTATGAGTGTGTGTGGCAGATACTACTTATTTTTTAAAGTTTTTTTTGTGCCGAAAACAAGTATAATGTGTATAATAAATTACATGTTTTCTAGCTGTCAATGTCGAATTTTGTTTCATCCATCTCATGTGTACAAAATGTGTAGTATCTGCAAACTGAACGCAGAGCAAAAGGGTAGCTTGTGCATATGTGAAAATTGATTCAATCGAAAGTTAGTGTTGGTGGAGTTCCCTCATCTTGGTCCCAAGGCACAGGCCCGGCTTAATGCCCAAACGACTGTCCGGTGCGCCGCAAAGGAATGAGCGCCGTGATAGTGAAAAAATATTTTCACTACAACGTTTAACTGGTGAATGGGTTTGATAAGCTGAGAGGGGAGGTGCCGGAATACTCTCTCGCCCGGATAAAATTTTGTTTTAGTCGGCCCTACCAAGGCACGTAGACCTTTTGGGCCACTGTGCCATCCATTTTGAGTTTTTACCGCTGGAGGCCTACAGCTATGTTTGTGGCCTACATAAATGATTCCTATGGGGAAATCCGGTATGTCCTTCGATTTGCGTGAGAGGTGCGTACTAAGGTATTTCCTTACCTGGGCATTAAGGTGCTTAGACCTCTAGTTGGTCCATAGTGCCATCTACCTTATTGAGTTTTAACAATGGCGGCCCTTAGCCTTCCCGAAGCCTAGAAAGTCTCCATTGGGTACTTACCATGTCGTTTGGTCCTGCAATGGGCATACTCGGGTACCGATTCCTGAGGTCTAGTGATTGATAGACGTTCATATAGAATAAACTCGATGGTTTCAGGCTTAACTTTGTGAAAATCCATTCTAAAGAATTCAAAGAGATATGGTACTTTTTTCACAGATTTTTATTTCAAGTCGACCGGTTTTGTCGCATTGGCGACATCATCAGGAAAATCTGTGAAAAAAGTACCATATCTTTTTGAATTCTTTATTCATATAGTAGTAGTTGTAAGGGGAAAATTCTTCCGGAACGCTCCCAATTTATTTTCACAAATAAAATGTTTACATTTCAGGGTTTTAAATTTAAGTCTCTCTTTTACTCGTTTTAATGTTTTTGTTTCTTATTTTAATGTTTTGGTAAAAAAATTTAAAAAAAGTTTATTTCTTCTGCTTGTTTCTGCTTCTAGGCAGCTCCTCCCCGCTCCGTTGTCCCTTCGGCTCAGCTGTTATCCGGCTACTCGCTCTTCCTCGCCTGCTGTTTCTTCGTCCCCCTGCCTTGGCTGTGCTCCATCTACTTCATACTCCTAGGCTGTCCTCCGGCTGCACTCTACTCCTTGACTGCACTTCGGCTGCCTGCTTCTCATCGGCTGCTATTCGGCTGTCCACAGCTCCTTAGCTGTTCTTTTCGATTAGTCAGCTGGTCCTCTCCTCTCCAGCGTCTTTGTGGGATGGGGGTTCTTCATCCTCTTCGCACCATCTACTACCTTCAATTCCTTATGTGTGAAGATGATTCTTTGCTAAGTATTGGCCGGTTAACAGTTCCACTATTGTTCTTAAGATTAATTAATTTGCTTTATTTAATGATCGGAAGTTTTTTGCATATCCAAATTTTGGTCCATCAGTTAATCTCCTTGAAAAACTAGCAATACTAGTAAGTTGGCTGTAGCCCACCCCTTGATCTCAGACTGCATGATTAAAGGTATAATATTCACCATTGACTCTGTACCAAAGGGATCACTGTGAACTTCTCTTTTTCCTAGCTGATCTGTTATTTCATTTTCAGTAATTCCTTCATGTCCAGGTACCTTAGTCTAATGGAAAGCCTGCAGCAGCATGTACAGTTAAGTAACACTCTATTTTGTTTGTTTGTCGAAAGTTTTATCAATTTGTCTACGGACATGTGGTCAATGTTATAACAGATCATTGACCTTAAGTAAATTTATTTTGAAAGTCATTAGCAGAAGTTCCGGTTTGCATACAAAGAAGTATTTTAGCTCTCTAGTCCTATCATTTAAAGTTAGTTATGTTCATGGGAAAAATTCTTTCTTTGCAAAAAAAATTCACATCGCTTTCTTGTCTGAATTATTGCATGCATTTTTTTGTGGATAGATTTTCCCCCTTCCTTTGCTCCTTGCCAAGTATGGAGCTTTGACTTTTACAGCAATAGTTTTTCTTTTCTTCAGCTTCCAAAAGCCAGGCTTATTGCCTACATTTCTTGAGTGGTTAGTGGATTCCCTGAACTAAATATAGTTTCAGAAATTGTGGCTAATGCATCCACGTGGCCTATACAAATATTAACATGATTTTTGGAAAAATCAGTTGCTGTAGGTAATGGTTAAACTAATTGTAAGAGGGTTTCATGGCTTGCCCAAGGCCTTTGTGGCCTTCAGCACCCCCTATCCCCTCATTACCTATTCAAACCACCTGCTCTGCCTCCTCCTAATCTCTTCCAGCAGTTTCCTTTCCTCACTCACCATGCCGAGCACTTCCTCGTTTGTCTTCCTTCATTGTCCACCACACCTGCTCCATCCCCCTCCCCATATCATTTTGTACTAAGTATCTTGAAAGTCTGCAGCCTAATCTACTCTTTCCCAAGAGCTCATTTTATTGCTCCTTGCAATGCTACACTTAATGTTATATTCTTTGGTTGTATTTTCTTCACATTATAACTCAAAGTACCAATTGTTAACATTCTCCCATTGTTGAATGCCTTATTTGCTAGCTCAGTTCTCCTTCTATTATCTCCTTCCAGTCAGGGGCGGATTAAGGTCATTGTTTTGGGGGGTGCGGTTTTCGACTTTTCGCGGCGCCTTGGGGGGTATGCAATACCTATCAACGAAACGGGGTTCCGGGTGGACCTCCCTCGGAAAATTAAAAGAAATGAAGCTCTTGGATCGTAGTTTTGGTGTGGCTATACTACATATAAGAGATTTCATAAATTATTGAGTGAAGCTCTCTAATCACATTTCAAAACGTAAACAAACGATGTAAAAAATGACATTCTTGTGAAGATACGGGTCTTCCGCGTTGGTCTGTTTCTTTGGACGACAGTTTGTAGTCGGCTTCTTCAAGTCGGTGAAGTGAAGGTGCACCCATTCTTCGTCTTAAATATCTCACCCGTTGGAGTCAGTTCCAACGCTTGAGATATATATGACGGCCAATGACTACACCTTCACTCCACCGACCAGAAGAAGCCGACTACAACGCCGACGAATCTGCCGTCCAAAAAAACATGTAACCAACGCGGTGTAAAACGCGGAAGACCTGCATCTTCACATCTATCAACTCCTTTCTTCCTTAATGCCGTACAAAACGAAAATTGGTTGGAATCAGCGGCGCAACAACCCCCCGAATCGTGTGGGGGGGCTAACTCCTTGAAAAATCTGTATAAGCTAGCTAAGCGGGGGGGGGGGGGGGGGGGAGAGAACAGTGTGTGCAAATAAATTTTCACCCAAATCGTAATAAAATTTGGCGCCGTGTTCAAAATCAGAGCGGAGTCACTAGGGATGAAGTCGCAAATAATTTTGCAAATCAGGCAGTGTCCATTAAAAAGTGAGCCACAACCTCTGATTTCTGGGGGTCTAGCCCCCCCCCCCCCATAATTGTGCTTGGAGGAGCAATGCCCCCCCCCCCTCGTTGTTGCACCCCTGGTTGGAATGAAATAAAAAAATAAGTTTCAGAAAATACTATTTTCCTTTCATATTTTTATTTTATCAGCAAAAGTCAACACGATTCAAACATTCAAAGGACGACTGCCAGGCTGTAGAATACATTTGTAATAGTTTTAACGACGACTAAAACAAGTAGGCCCTACCTAATATTAAAATAAATTAAATAAACAAAGCATAGGCTTTTGCTTGGAGATAATGTAGTCACCCTCACAAATACAGATATACGGGCTGACGTAGATTAAGAAAATATTTAGTTGTAATGTTTTGAGCTCCAACTTTAATGCAAATAGCCTTGTTCTTGACAGTAGGTATAAGACTTATGTATATATATTACAATAGCAAATTTTGCTTTCTTGTTTCTTTCTGATAAGCAAACCGGTTTAATACTTTATTATGGTTTTTGTATTTTTCCAGAAAATTCAGGGCCAACAGCACTGCATCTTTGTGATAGACTGTGTGTTGGTATTTTTCCAGATCAGCTTGTTTCCCTAGAAATTTTGAAAACTTCTTTAATGACTCTGTAACGAGGGATTTTAACTGCAAATTTTTAATGCAAGCTGCCGTTCATTGGACAAAAAAGGGCAGTACCTACAAAAAAGTCCATTCATTGAGGGAGAAACCACAATCCAAGAATATTTTTAAAGATGTTCACACCTCACGCAACGAGGCTCTTCCGGTTCCCTTCCTTTGAGTTGAAAAGGGATACTTGTAGTCGCTTGTGGGTGTCCAAGGGCTTTCCAAAAGTTCTGCTATTTTCATATCATCAGGTCTTTCCTTTCCTGGTACAATGAAGAGACCTTCGCCACAGTTTAAATTTTCAGCCGAAGGAAGTGAAGAAATTGAAGCTCCAGTCGATTTTTCGTGAGTTTCTGTTTGAATACAGTCGAATTCAATTTGAAATCAGTTTGAAAACAGATTTTGGCGAAAAACACCTGTTTGAACACAGTTTGAAATGTAGTTGACTGGGAAAATTTTTATTAGGGTACGTGGAGGTGATTGTAAAAGGACCATGGGCTCAGCTCTAGTCCCATTGTCAGTTGTGCAACATGAAGGCATAGTGTTAAAAAATTGTATATTTCCTCCTGCTGCTTCTAACGTCTTTTGTTTTTGGACCCAAAAAATAATCTTCGAAGGTCCGCAGTGGTACAGTTAGTTTCCCGCTTTGTTCCAGGCCTACTAGAAGAGGACGCCTGTAAACAAAAGTAAGCCTTCTGCGACGAGTAGTAAAAAAATTATAAGCATGTCTTTTTCTCACCCTCTAGCGTAATACTTGAAAATAAATTGGCTTTACTTAGTGTGTCCTCAATTTAACTGCTATCAAAAGGAGAGGGGTCAAAACTACGGCGGGTGGGCCTCTTACAACATTTCTATGGTAACACAATGAAAATAAAAGTCCTGTAAATAGTTGGGTGTTCAATTTCTTGATCAAAAAGCAGATAAAAATCAAGAGAGGCTAATGTGGGCCCGAGCTTAAAGTCGGCCGTCCGACCATAATGGCGAGCGCGAGAAAGCGCAAATAAGTTATGTCGTTATAATTTATCGATTGAACTTACCAGCTCTGGCTGTAAGGTTGATTTTCACGTCAGGTATATCACAGAACAAAGGAAAAAGGACGCAGGGTCCTAAAAATGTGAAGAACTCTTGGACTTGTCACTCACTACAACTAGAACAATACACTCGCTAGAGCCGGGCAATTGACATGTCGCGACGAGCACGAGAGGGGAGGGTGTCGTATAGTAGGCAATGCTGAAGGAGGGGTTGAAGACTGTATTCCCCTCTCGCAGACTCACTACGGCTCAACTGCCCAAACTCACGGCACGATTCTCTGCATACATAAAAAGTATACCTTATAATTTTTCCGTGGCGGCACCAAAGCTTTCACAACCAGATGCCTACTAAAGTACAATTGCGAACATTGTGAATACTGTGTTTGTTTAGACAAGTAGCTTGTAGATATTCTCCATTTATCTTTAAGCATTGTATATTGAGATGGTGAAATAAAAACTTGCATTGGAGAACCATCTTAATGATTACCATCTTTTCTATTTTCCCAGGAATTACGGGGGGGCGGCCGCCCCCTCCCGCCACCCCGCTTAATCCGCCCCTGCTTCCAGTCCTCCTAAAATCTTTGTTACTTGCTATTATAATTTCATGTTGCTACGCATTATTTAAATCTGGCTGGCAGTGACTGCTGAAGGAATTTTAATCCATTTGATAAAGGTGAAAGCTATCTTGTCCCACTTCATTTTTACTTGGAATTTTGAATCTAGCATCATATTTTGTAAGTATGCCCTAGATTATGGTCAGAATCTATATCTTCTCTTCACTCTCTCAAGATGCGTTAAGTTTTGAATCTGTTGCCTAAGTTCTGCCTGAACATATTATAATCTATTTTATGCTTAACTTTCTCTTCCAGCCTTTTCCATGCCTCTGCTGATGTCATAACAGTTTTTATTATATATTATGCTCGCTATTATGTATTAATTTATTTTTCCTGCAAAATTCCACTTATCTTCTAACCACAGATTTTTCCTGTGTATGGGCCATATTCTACCCCTTCATTTGTCCGTAGTCCTCCTTTCCCCAACTACCAAAGGCCAAAGGCGCATAAATGTTGGGATTTCCTACGTGGATCTTCCCTTGTTTCTTGTAGTTGCCATATCTTCCACCTTGTGAGTAGTTGTCAGTATGTAAGTATATAGATTCATTATCTTAGGTTTATCATTGAATTAGTACTAATTTCATTAGTCCCAAGTACTTATTTGAGGGAATTTTGGAATGGGTGTAAAGCCCTGTTGAACGGCTGCTTAAACTTTTTTATGTAAACTGTGTAGCAGGAGTGGTGGATGTTTGGGTGAACTTATCGGCCTGATCTGTCAGCAGCTGTTCATGAACAAATTATGTAAACTGTTCAGGAGCTGTGCTTGATATGTACTCGAAGTGTTCTGTTCAGCACCTGACAATGAAATCCATTATATAAACTGAGTGAAATTGGATAGTAGCATTGTCATCCCATAAATTCCTAGTTATGAGGATATTAATTTCTTGACACTAACAAATGCATTTTCATTTTTTTTCTATATCAGATTTTCCCAAATCTCTTTTGGGAAAAGGAAAAATGGTGCAAGCCGGTGATGACTGGAATCCAAACAAATTAGCACCAAGGGTGATTCCTGTGATTGCTGGACAGCAGCTGCTCACTGATGCTGGAGGGCATAGCATTTGGGCTACTGGCTTACCCAAATCTTGGATATCTCAGAATATGAAGTAAAAATATATTCAATTGTGAAGAACTAACCTGGATCCTTCTGGGACTCCTTACTCAATGTATAAATCATGAACCTAAGGTTCTTGGTATAAATGTTCTCTTCAACCATTAAAAATGAGCTTAAAATAAATAATCTGTACATTTTCATTTACCCCTGGGTAATTTAGATTTTCCTCATAGTATTACCAATGGTGAAGAGGGAAAAGAATGCAAATATCTAAATTTTGGCAATTTAAACTGTGATAATTTCCTTTAAAGATTCCTGTTTCAGAGGGTAATTTACCAATTTATATTCATCAAATTGAGTACATTCTTTGGTTGTACTATGCATTCTCCTGAACTTTACATTTATTCAAAGATTGAATTTGGAAAATAAACTTCACTTGAGTCCTCTTAAAAATTTCAATAACGGCCTAAAATATATTTTTGAACTTCCACCAATAAA
This sequence comes from Pyrrhosoma nymphula, assembly GCA_963573305.1. Classification (NCBI taxonomy): domain Eukaryota; kingdom Metazoa; phylum Arthropoda; class Insecta; order Odonata; family Coenagrionidae; genus Pyrrhosoma; species Pyrrhosoma nymphula. Next base: position 101,295,383 of record OY754335.1, on the reverse strand, counting down.
AGCATAATATTCTACAGATGGTCAGTACATCTGAAATATGAGTGGTTAAATTTGGCATGTGCCACCAAGTTCTGCGATGGTGCCACTGATTCCTTAAAAAGCCGGGCCTCAGAGCAGAGAGAAAATTGAGGGCGGAGGGACAAGGGGACTACCGTCGAGTGCCACCAAGTTTTGCGATTAATAATACTTCCCTGAACGTTGGTAGGAAGCTGTATCTCGGCAAGTCTGGTTCAGAAATAAAAGAAATGATACTCAACCTTCACCGTGGTATGGCTCCATCCTTATTAATGCTCCATACGTCTCGTGGTTAAATCAGTTAAATGGCTCTCCTTTGCGGCCAGTCCACTCGCCTTGGCAGCCATTGAACGATCCAAGCGTCCGGCCACGACATTGATGTCGCTTCAGAAAGGAGAGCCTCTCACCTGGCTGTCATTGCAAAGCAAACGATTCGCGAAATCGCCGGAGCCCAAAATTATTCTAAGTCCAGAGCCTCCCTCACAGAGAGAGAAGAATTTCCAAGGGGTTGCCCTGCCTCGAGAACCTCGAGCGGCTCCCCGGCTCGATCGACCAAAATTTTCAGAAAAATGACCAAGTCCCCAATTTTTGAATTTAAGTACAAGTTTTGAGACCACTTTTAACAAGAACCCCGGTAGCCCAGGGGATAAGCGGAGGGAACAATTGGTGAGAACATAGCGCATGTTGCCACGAATCCTTTTGTCGGCAAATTTTTTTTATTTCGCGATTTTTTTTTTAAATTAGCAATTTATATAAAACATTCTCCTGGGGTTTTCACATTGTGTTCAGGACGACGTGAGACGTCCAGAAAACATTAATTAGTTGAGGATTTTTTGTAATGCCGCCGATTTTTTCCCGGCGGGCTGGCCGGGCGCCCGGAAAAAATTCCGCATTTTTACAAAAAATGGTCAACAATTAAGGGTTTTCTGGACTTCTCATGTCGTCCTGAACACAATATTAAAACCTGGAAATGCATTTATTATAAAAATGCAGGGGTGGGGGGAATCTTGGGGAGAACCCTAGTTCAAAATTTGATCAATAGATGGCGTCCGCATTTAATAATTCGCAAAAGCACTTCCCAGGGACAGTTAGTTTAAAACTTGACCAACAGATGGCGAGTGCCTTAACTTTTCGCGAAGTCTGTATAAAAATTTGGCTCCCCTGATGACGAACGCGGGAAAATCGATTTGCCGAATTTAATGACCCCTTTTTCGGAATCGCTTCCGACAGTTGAAAGATATAAACAAAACACTGTTATAATTCCATTCTATTTAGACTGATTACTGAGCTCTTTGAAGATTTATGTAATTCTTATGCCTCCGTGATTATCCAAATATAATCTTAGTGTTAATACGTCTTTTTAAAATGCTATCTACAGAGTGAATAGAGTTACATTACAACCAGTGAGAATTAGTTTCAATTCTCTTCTTCCGTCGTGACACGGAAAGCCAAAGACAGCTGAAGATCACTCTCACATTACTGCGTTCTCCATCGGAAACACCAACCCAGCCGTGAATGAAGTAACACAATTTATCCTTAATATTTTTTTATTTAACCAGTTCGTACACAACGCGAAAAACAAGTAATTTTTTATGGATTATTATACATTGATGCACACCACGCGCATTTCGATGCACACCACGCGCAATAACATTTCACAATGGCGATATAGAATCCAAATCTATGCTTCATCCATTTCGTAATTCCGTGACGTAGGCGACTTGCGAAGAAGTCGCAGGAAAGTATCTTTTTTCAGGACAAAGATGAAAGTTAGTTCCATCATTGAATACAATATTTTCTCCAGTTTTTATTTCAAATTATGATAAACAACATTAACGGCCGAACCCTTATGGCCGAAAAATTTACTTTTCAATAGCAATCATATCCGTCAAGTCTCCGTGAATCAAAATTAGCCCACTGTCTCGTATCCACCTAATTTTAATTATCAAGTTTTTATTAGTTCGGTCTTCATCATGTCTGTCTGTCCGGGTGGAATATTGCAACCGAGTTTAAACTAACTTCCCGATCAGCTAGAGACATGAAATTTTAACCATTCCTCATATGTGGATGACAATGCAATATTATCTATCTATTATAACAATTAATTGATTAATTGCTTTTTAATAAATTACAATTAGTTATTGAACATATTTCCTGATGTGCTAGTAGGAGTTAGTAATTTTAAGAAGGAAGAAATTCCCCAAGTAATAGAGAACACGGCAATTACCATATATTATCATCGTGCAGTTAACCCACGTCTCTGATTACGAGTAGCAATGGGACACCCTTGAGTAATTCAGACATCTAAAATGGTTCCTCGCATATCTCGATTGCGAAAGTCTTGAAAAGACACCGATGTGAATTTAAAATTAAATTTATCAAATCATTTATTCGCCACTTCTACCACTCTGCACTATCGCCCAGCGAACTAACTTTCATTTTGTTTCCAACAAATTACGAATCACTGATGTAAGCTAGCATGATTAGTTTAGAATTAAATGCCAACTAATTCCCAGAATGAGTGGTAACAACTGAAGAGTTTAAAATAAACGAACTGATCATGACTTACCAACACACCTCTGCACCTCAAAATATTTAAATGGATTACTAAATTATTACACTCGTCTGATAGCTTACCTTCCCATTTCTCTATCTTCTCTCTAGCCATATACTGTGATTAGCAGTTCTAAGGCGATTGAATGACTGGAGATAAAAGTCCCAATGCAATTAACCAAAAGTAATAGTCGAAAAGTGGACAAGTTGGAAGATAATCTTTATTTTTGTTTTCCACTCGACGTGAATCAAGTACGCATAGAAGGAAAATATGGCTGATATAACCTATAAATAAGTATAATATAAAAAATAACGAATATTAAAACCCGCCCTCGAAGAATAAACGCAAACTGAAAAATCAGGAAATTAGTCACGTTCCAACAATAAAACCAATCGTTCTTGGTGACTTAATAGAAAATAAAGACAACATCTAAGTATGTTTACGGTACATTCCTTTACTTCAGTGTCGAGTTGGACTTGGAATTCCCATGCCAGGGTCATAACGTTAAGCTTTTAGATATTCACATTATGACTTACCATATTTTTTGTAAGATCAAACACAGTAAAAGTGGAATTTCTGATATATCAACATAGGTTTTATTTAATTTGGACGGGGTAGATTTTACTGTGTGTAGGTGTTGAATATTTGGCGGGAGAATTATTACTCACGGTATAAATTAATTATTTCAAATGAGGCACTATTGCATGATGACTACATACCTCTGCAATTCATAGGAAAAATATCCATTTATTGTGTTATCTGCTCAAAAAGTTTCAGATATTCACAAAAGTATCTTTATAATACAATAAAAATCAAGGGAATGCATTAATATCTCGGCAGATCAGAAACTTGTAGTTCCCAATGACACGTAAATGTGTCTTCTCTTAAAGGAACTAAAAATAAAAATATGAAAACAACACGTTATGAAGAAAAATAAAGCTAATGGCGCAGTATTAAAAAATTGATTTTCTAACTTAGAAATGTCAAGAACTTCCTATAAAAAGATTTTGAAGCAATTATGTTTGAAATTAGTATTTCCAAAGAATGTAGCAATTACTGAACATGTGCAACTAACGACATTTCACCCAAGTTCTCCCCAGAGACGTATGTAAACGATAACTATAATTCTTACGGGAGGCAAAAGTTATAATTTTCTGATGCAATGGTATTTACTGAGGTTTTAGGCTTGGGGTTTGGGGAGAAGCCATAAAAGTTACTTGGAAGAGAAATTTATCTCCTTGACACTGAGCACATACGTCAAAATGGATTTCAGTTACAAACTTATTTAGTCAGGACTTGAGTGAAATAACTCGAAAGAAAAAAATCCAAACCCTGAGATGATATTGAGTGCATACAGACTTCGGTAAAATAAACTAATTTCATGACCAAAATCACAGTGACTTTTGACAGGAATTTTGCCCAACTTTCATGAAGGGCCGTTAGATTTCCTGTTGGATGCACATGGGCGTTATCTCGGGTGTGACTCAGGGTCAGGTTTCCCATTGCCAAAGTTTCGATGAGCCACTCTCCCATCAGCCTCAGGCAGCCTGACCCAGTTCAACAGCCGAGAGAATTCTATATAAATAACCAATTTCTCCCCGGCCATGAAATTCTAATCATAATACCACCAACTTATACAATAGTATCAACAGTGTAGCATCTTTAATTCTTCGTTAAAGTCTACTGCACCTTCCTCTCCAAGGTTCTGGTGTCTTAAATAGATTACAACTAGAGGCTCCATCAGCAATCAAGCAGGGGGAAAACGGTAAATGACCGCAATGCTTGAGGAGGCATGCTCCTGCTTGCACCGTCCACTCTTTCCCAGAGCTATTTCAACGACGCCTCACAGCATATCACCACCAGTTGGCGACTGTTTGTCTTCCACCGACGAGTATTCTGCTCCTCTCATCTCTGGACCAGGTCTAAAAGAATTGCCACCATTTTACAGTTGATTACCATATTTCCAAAATCACTCAGTATCAAGCATATTCAACAGTTTAGTAGGTCATTTTATTACCATTTCCGATACGTGGATCCCAAGGGATAAGTATACGGCGCATAGGGAGAATCGGAGCCCTTGACGCCTGCTTTTGATGGAAGATCTGAAAATAAAATGAAACGATAACATAAGAGAGGAGGAAGGGACCAAAGATTAGAAGACGACATTTTTGCATACTGCACCCAAAAAAAACTAATCAAGAGGATTGTGGTACCACTGGAGATGCGAAGAGCTAGGTTAAGTGCACGTGGGAAATCGTGAAAAGGAAAAGTATGAGTATTCTCTCCATGAAGTTGTTACGAAGCTCCACATTCACTGCATCCGTTCTGTGCAGATAACTGCTCTTCATAAAAGCTTGTATACTACACGACATATTTCCCAATGCGAGTAGATATATGAACACTTGAGAGAACACATGAACAAAATTATAAGGGGCTTCTAAAACAGAAACATGTAGTGTTTATGATTTCAAGAGGTGGAAAATATAGAATAAGACCAGTGGTGCTCACAAAAGGAGGCAATGACACAAATTTCGTCATAAAAATAATTGGGGAGGGGGAACCCGCGATTTAACAAAATTTTGGGGGGTGGGGATGAAAAAATATTGTACACATGGAGGAGATGATCCATTGAGCCTGGGGGGATTTGCACCACTGAATAAGACTAATAAAAATAAGCCTAGAATAAGTCCAAAATGTTTTAAATTGCTTTTTAGAGTAAGAGAGAGAGTTTGATAAGACTGAATAGGACGAAAATGGAGGAAGAACTGAAAAACAGCGGTATATTGAAGAGACAGACGACCTATTAGGAATGTCTGCACGAACGTTAAGGGTAGCCGATGACCGCCGGAAAGGATTGATGATTGGAGGGTAGTGTAGATGTAGTGTGGTAAATGATGTAGTGTATATTTTTTAGAAAAAGAAATCCCCCGAGTGGATTGGCGATTGGAGGGGGGTGTAGTTGTAGTGTTGTAAATGTAGTAGCGATTTTTTTACAGAAAGCTTTTCGCCGAGTGGGTTGGTGATTAGAGAGTGGTGTACGTAGCGTAGCGTATTTTTTCAGAAAAAAATCCCCCTAGGGTATTCGTGATTGGAGGGGGGTGTTGTTTTAGTGTAATTTTAGTGTAGTTTTATTACTTTGGCCACATGTTATTTGTTGTCTTTCGAATGGTCAAATAAGAGAAATTGACATGGAAAATGGAAAAAAATTAAGGGATTTCTCACGATCCAGAAATAGAAGACTAAAATCTGTAGGAGGAGAAGAGTCTCAATGAAATACCGGACAGGATTTGAATATTTTTCTAACAATTTTGAATAGCTATTATCCATTTCTTTCGAATAGGATTTCCAAATTGAAACACATGGGAAGCTCCGTTATACCGGTTGCAAGCCGGTCCTGTCTCTAAGAGACATGAAAGAGGAGTCGGAGGAGTAACAACCTCGTAAAAAACTCAGGGTCCTTCTGGCCCTGATGGTAGCACCCCATAAGGGTCCCTAGCCAGGGTCACGGTGAAGCCCTCAACGGCAGCGACGGCGGAGAAGATGGATTTCGGTGCGGCTGAACTGGCGGAAGAGGCAACGCGACTGACCGGGGTATATCAGGACAGAAACCATTGCATTGTGGTTAGAAGAGGGATCTTTGAAGGCTAAGGGAGACAACCCTGACAGAAAACAGCCAGCCGGTAGGCTTAGGAGGCAGCCCCTCCAACCGTTTAGCTCGGTAGGACCAATAACCCACCTGAGTGAAGTTAGTTATTCAGAGTATAACAGAGAGAGCTGGATGGATTAATAGGAATCGACAGAGCGAAAGAACGGACACGATTTTTGGTACATGGAACATAACATCACTCACTGGAAAGGAGTGTGCATTGTAGATGAGATGAAAAAGTACAAACTGAGGATTCTGGGTATAAGCGAGACTCTGGGTATAAGGGTTTGGAAAATTAGCGATGTAAGATGGATATCACATGTTTTACTCTGGGGTAGAACATCGCAGTAGAGCAAAAGAAGGAGTGGGCATAGTCATAGAGGGTATTTATAGAGGCAGAGTAATGGAATGGGAGCCAGTGAATTCAAGAATAGTAAAAGTGAATCTGGAAATGCATGAGAAAATCTCATTGATACAGGTATATGCCCCGACACAGGACAGGGAAGAGTTTGAGAAGGATATTTTCTACACTCAGCTGCAGGAAACAATAGACAAGGTGAGAGAACAGACCAGACACATTGTGATCAAGAACCTTATAAGAGGACGTTTATCTCCTACTTCGATCGTGTTATCAAGGGCCGCGAAAGAAATCAAGTTCCGCTAGAGGGGCTGCAATCGCGTGGTAGGCCAAGCATTTCTAGTCTTAAAATGATTGTGTTAAATGGCTGTTGCGGGGCGAGTTTGAGTGGAAGGAGGGAAGAAACTTGAAGAAACTGTGTTGGAGAGTGTGCATATGCTAGAGAAGCAACTGCTCGATCGCTGCGCCACGTACAGTAGATAAGAGGAAACGGCATTTTTTCACAAGATGGCGGAGATGAAAAATCGCACTTCTCAGGTTTGAAAGTTTCCCATTCCTAGAGTAAATGATGCATTATTGTGTTGAAAGTATTTTACAAATGCGCAAGGTTTACATAATAAGTGAAGTGAATTTGGTTCCGATATCTCTGTTAAAAGTGGGTGAAATTTACGAAAACGCTGGCGGGACGAAAGCTCACATTTACCGAGGCCTACCTCGCAACACCAGCGCATTAACTGGCGACCCGTAATTTGAGCAAATGACGATCGGAAGCGCACCAAGATTTCCGTCCTCGTTGTAAGGTACATGATTGTGATAATGGGAGATTGGAACTCCAAAATAGACAGGAACCTAGAACGAGGACCTGGATCAATTGGACCGCATGGTGGAGAGCAAGTAATCAACACAAACGGAGAGAAGATGATCGATTTTTGCATAGATAACGATCTGCTGATTGGCAACACCTTTTTTCCGCATAAAATAACACAAAATCAATTTTGAATCTGAGAAGAGAGGAGCGAGAAGTGTGATAGATTATTTCACTTAGACAAGAAGTAGGAGGTATGCTGTGAACGATGTGCGTATATACAGAAGCGCTGAACTAACCACAGAACATAAGACTACTAATCATTAAGCTGCGGCTGTGCCATCTGAAAACTAGGAGTATCCGACTTATGAGAGATAAATGGTTGGACAACTTAGAGATGAAAAAATAAAATGGAATATCGAGACCTAGTGACAGCAGAACTACGAAAGAGAATGGAAGAAGTAACAAGGGTTGAAAGTGAGGTAGATCAAATAAAATTAGGCTGGAAGATATTGAAAGAAACCCTTCTAAATAAAACTAGAGAAATCTGTGGAGTACAAATAGTGAAGACAGAGGCTAAAAGGACAAAGTGGTGGAATGATCATGTTAAAGGAAAAATTAAGGATAAAAAGGTTGCCTGGCAATCGTGGATTAGAGATAAAACAGATGAGGCTTGAAGAAAGTATGTACAGAAGAGAAATGAAACGAAGCAAGCAGTAAGACAAGCAAAGGAAGAATGTTGGGAAGAGTTTGGTAATGAAGTGGAAAAAAACTATCATCATAACCAACGAAAGTTTTGGCAAACGATGAAAATCCTAAACGGAAAGTTCGGAAAAAGAGTAAGAAGTGTAACAGATGAAACAGGGAAGTTAGTTACCGATGAGAAAGATGTGCTGACAGTATGGCGTAATCACTTTGCTGTAACCTTTGGTCACCAGGAGCAAGTAAAAAAACGGAAGCTGAACCAAACCCTCGAAGAGAAGGAGGAAACGGAGAAGAAATAACACGAGTCGAAGTGGAGGAAGCAATAAAAAAGATAAAACTGGGTAAGCTGCAGGCGCTGATGGCCTGGCGCCGGAAATGATTAAGTTCGGAGGAAATGCAGTGGTTGATAGGATGTGGGAAAAATGCAGAAGAGCATGGACAGTGAAAAAGATCCCAGCGGATTGGGAACTGAATATTTTAGCACCTATCTACAAGAAAGAAAATACTACTCAATGCAGCAACTATAGGCCCATATGTCTGTCTTCCGTCGCTTTGAAGGTGTATACTAGAATTCTTGAAATCATCATTCAAGTATTCTACCAGCTGATTGGTAGGTTCTTGGACAGTCCCCATTTTGTATCCCAACCTAATAGAAATTGTCTCACATTCCCTCCTAAGGATGGCCCGTTATTAGATCCCTCTTCAATTCTTCATATCTTCTACCTCCTCTTATTTCGTCCAGAATTCCTATCCTCTTCCTTCCTCTCCCACGCTTCCCCAGTGTTCTCCCCTCTATCACTCTCTTCAACATGCCCTCTCCTCTCAAAACCTCCTCCATCCATCTCTTCTGCCTTCTCCGAACCTCTGCCACAAGCTTCCTCTCCTCTCCGACCATATCCAATACCTCCTCGTTCGTCTTTCTCGCCATCCAGCTAACCTTCTCTATCCTTCTCCAAACCCACATCTCAAACGCCTCAAGCCTGCGCACATCATCCCTTCGCATTGACCAAGTTTCCGACCCATATAGCGCCACGCTCCATATTAAAGTTTTCACCAGCCTCTTCTTTACGTCTCTTCTCAGACCCCCCCTCATCAATTCCCTTCTCTTCGAAAATGCTTCTTTAGCTAGCGAAATTCTGCATCTGATGTCCTTACCACTAAACCCATTCGCCTCCAAAATACTACCCAGATACGTAAACTGCTCGACCTGCTCTATCTTCTGCCCTCCCACCCTTATATTCAGCCCCGCCTTCTTACTTCTAGAAAATCTCATTACTTTCGTTTTCTTGTGATTGATCTTCATCCCATACTTTTCGCACTGCACCTCTAATGCATTCACCATTGACTGTAACCCCTTGGCCGACTGACTAACCAATGCTTGATCATCTGCAAATCTCACTGATTTTATCAGCTCCCCTCCTACCTTTATTCCTACCTCCTCCTCCCCCCAAGCCTCCCTTACCATTTCTTCTGAATACACATTAAAAAGCAACGGCGATAGTGGGCACCCTTGCCTCACTCCCCGTCCTATCGTGGCCCATCCCGATTCTCCATTGGCTACCCTAACCTGCGCAGTCTGATTCATATACAAATTTCGAATCAGACGCCTGTCCCTCCAATCGACCCCTAATTTCTTCAACACTCCCATTAATTTCGTCCATTCCACCCGATCAAACGCCTTCTCGAAATCTACGAAGCATGCAAAAACATCCTTTCCATAATCTAGGTTTCTTTCTACTAGCGTCCTCATCACCGCTATAGCGTCTCGCGTTCCCGTCCCTCTCCTAAACCCGAACTGGTCGTCACCCAGGTATTCATTTGCCTTCTTCTCTAGCCTTCTGTTTAGAATCCTAAGAACTACTTTGGCCGCGTGGGATATTAAGCTTATTGTCCTATAGTCTTCGCAAGTTTTTGCCTTACTCTTCTTCGGTATAGGAATTAGTACAGTCTTCGCGAAGTCTTCCGGCCACACTCCATCCTCATAAATCCTACGAATTAGCGCAAAAAGTTTTCCTCTTCCGTTCTTCCCAATGCTCTTTAAAAACTCTGCAGGTATGTCATCTATTCCCACAGCCTTATTCCTTTTCATGTCGCGTAGAGCTCTTTCGATTTCGCTATCTAGGATACTTGGTCCGATGCCATCTCTGTCGATATCGTCTTCCCTTTCTATATCTAACCTATTGGGCCTTATTTCTTTACCATACAACTCTTCAACATACTCCTTCCACCTCTCCTGGATCTCTCTCGGTTCTACGATTACCTTTCCCGTCTTGTCTGTTATCGTTGTAATTCCCCTTCCCTTATTACCACCCGTCAGTTCCTTTACTTTCCGATATAATGCATCTGCTCTTCCCTCTTTTTGGTATTTCTCTAACGCGTCGATCTGTTCTCTCCACCACGCCTCTCTTGCTTTCTTTGTTTCTCTTCTAAGCCTGTTATTAAATTCTCGGTATTTTCTCTTACCTAGCTCTGAGTTTACACTCTTCCATTTCCTTCTCTCCTCCATCTCCCTGATCATCTCCTTCGTGATCCACGGTTTTCTAATTTTAGTTGCACTCACTACGCCTACCGTTGCTTTCGCCGCTTCTATAATTCCATTTTTCAAACTTCCCCATTCATCTTCCACTGATCTAACTCCATGATCCTCACCCATTATCTCATCCACCTTCTCCCGATACTTCTTCTTCATTGCCCCAGTTAATGCCTCCGTATTCCACTTACGTACCCTCCTTCCCATTCTTATCTTTTTCAGTTTTACCCGACATTTCATGACTAACAAGTTGTGGTCTGTGTCTGCATCAGCTCCTGGATAAGTATGCGAGTTTTTAACACTATTCCTGTATCTGTGACGTACCATTATATAATCTATCTGGAACCTGTCTGTGTCTCCCGGCTTCTTCCAAGTGTACCTACGTCGAGGATGATGTCTGAACCATGTATTTGTAATTACTAGGTTATTTCTGCGGCAAAACTCCACAGCTTTCTCGCCCCGGTCATTTCTTCTTCCTAGCCCGTAATCGCCCACCTCCCGCCCATCTCTTCCTTCACCCACCACCGCGTTCCAATCCCCCATTACTACCAGGTGCTTACTTCCTGGTGTCCTACCAATTATTTCCTCTAGCTGATCGTACACCCCATCTACCTCCTCCTCTTTATGATTAGAGGTAGGCATATAAACCTGGATTATAACTAAATTCGTTGGTTCTGCTTTTAGTTCCGCGACTATTATCCTATCACTCACCTGTTCTGCATACACTACTTTTCTACCAAGTTTCCTATTCATTACGAATGCAACCCCGCGCTGACTTTCATTCCCTCCACTATAAATTACTCTATAGTCGCCGCTCCAGTAATCCCCGTCATCCTTCCATCTTACTTCACCCAGACCCATGATGTCTACACCTACCCTCTCCATTTCTTGCTTTATATTCTCTAGTTTCCCCGCCCTCAGCATAGTCCTAACATTCCACGTGCCTATTCTAATAGTTTCGTTCCTCTTCTTTATCTTCTTTTCCTCTGCTGTTGATTCGTCTGAGCAAGGATTTCGTGTGATGACGACCGCAGGGGCCTTGCTCCCACCGCTGCCGGGAACGACACCCGGCCCTCTTGGCCGAGTCCCGTAGTTGCCAGGATTCATTATCAATTGAGAACTGTCCATAATTTCAAGGTTTTTGTTTTAATTGAGGTAGTATTCCTTGGCCTTACTCAATAGTGTTTTTTACGTGACACCATCACTTCAGAGGCCGCCCCACTGGGGTCAGACGCCTTTTGCAGCCGCCTCACTGAGGTACAGACGCTGCGCGGACTACCATTCGTCTGTCTCCTAACCTTCGACCAATCTGGCATGGGTGACCCTACCAGGAGCAATGCTCCCGCCAGTGCAGCTCTAGGGGTCATCGGAGCACGCAAGCCCTTCAACCACGACAAGGTTGTAGTCCAAGAGAAGAGATTCTTGAAATAAGACTCAGAAATGAGGTTGAGGAAGAACTAGGAGAGGAACAATGTGCCTTCAGGAAAAATCACCAAGCCCAGGATCACACTTTTACAGTGCGCCAAGTGATGTACAAATATATCAACAGAAATGGATCAGTCTGCCTAGACTTCTTAGATCTACAGGCAGCTTTTGACACTGTTCCAAGATGCAGCTTATGGGAAGCACTACGAAAAATAGGGGTATCTGTACACCTAACTAAAAGAATTAAAAGTCTATGCGTAAATGTGAAAGGAGCAGTTAGAATAGCTGGGAAAACGTCGAAAGAGTTTGCTATGAGGAAAGGTGTCAAACAAAGAGACAGCCTCAGTCCTCTACTATTTATCATTCTGATGGACCAGATACATAAACATACATACATTTGAAAGAAGAACACCAAGGTGCAAGATAAGAAATTATAGGTTAAGGCCTGTTTATGTTCAGTCACTGGTATATGCAAATGACATTGTATTGATTGCCAAGAATAAGAGAGATTTGCAAACAGCAGTGGAAGAATGGGCTAATGCAATTAGAGACCATGGAATGAGAATGAATGTGGGGAAAAGCAAGGTTATGGCAGTGTCAAAAAATAAGGTGCAGGAAAGGCTGAATATATCTTGGGAAGAGCAAGAACTAGAACAGGTTGACAAGTTCGAATACCTGGGGACACAAATTACTAGTGATGGAAGGCTAGACTCCGAAGTAAGCCACATAATCTATAAAGCAAACCAGGTTTATTATCAGCTTAGCAAATCAATTGTGGAAAAGAGGGAAATATCAGAAAAGACAAAGATGAGAGTATATAGAACCATTTTCCAGCCAGTATTGGTATACGGAACAGAGAGCTTAACCCTATTAGATAAACACAGGAGCAGATTCCAAAGCTGTTAAATGAGGTATCTAAGACGAGTAGCAGGACGCACTTAAAGAGATCGAGTGAGAAACACCACTTTGCCCAGTTCCAGCAAGACCCGATAGTGGAGTCGATGGAAAGAAAAACTTTAGGATGGTATGGACATGTGGTTAGGATGAATGAGGAAAGGAAGCCAAGAGAGGTGATGGGAGGCAAGACCAGAGGGAAGGTGAGGAAGAGGACGACCAAGGATGGAATGGGAAGAATATATGTGGAGTGATTGGCAGTCAGGCGCGGAAAGAGCCTGAACGAGGTGAAGCGTCTCGCTCAAAACAGGAAAGAATTTGGAAAGTGGCTGAGGGGCCCTTGACGCCCAACAGCAGAAGGAGATTCGAGAAAGAAGAAGGGAAGCGGCTGGAGTACAGTTTGAATACACCTAATAAATGACGGTGGCAGATTTATCAAATATTTCCCTATCCATTCTCCAATATATTTCCATATCTATTTTCCAGCTGATTTCTAAGGCTGTTCTCCCATTCGTCCTCCAACTGGTTTGAATCCCTACAGTTTCCAATTACTATCCCTATTGAATATATTGTTCATAATATTTAAGCCAAGTATGTAGTGATCCAGCTTTATTAATACCTCACTGAACTCCTCCTCTAGACATTTCACAACTTACACTTTTGTGTAACTACCTTCCATTTTCCATTCTTGTAGGTTGCAGATGCCTTCACTCTATACATCAGTAGTTATACTGGTGTTAAAGCTGCGTAACCACTACGCAACAAAGAGAAATATTTATGCAACAATGTCGAATGGCCTGTGCAAAAATCACAAATAACTTAAAGGAAGGATACCAGTTTTCAGTATCTATCAACAAGATTAAATGCAACATTACAAATGAATTTTTACTAACAAATCATTCACTTCATAGTAATACAGCTAGGTAATATAAATCACATGTACACATATCATTGAGATATAATGATTAGTGATGGTTACTTACGCCTTCTTAATCCTTGTTGTATTCATTATCCCCCTTTCTCGCTATGTACATGCGAAGATTACCCGCTAGCTCGTCGAATGTCTTGGACACTGGTGGATTGTCATACAACCGGAATTGGATTGTCAAAATCCCAGAGAACACTGCAATGTAAACGCGTTCAATATTAATTATTACCATTCACACACTTATATGACAGAACTGCAAGACAGCATTGAGACAGGGTAATGAAATCAAACAAAATATTTCTAAACGCATAACTCCGCCGACGCCGACAGTTCATACTAGTTTACATACGAAAAAATGACAAAAATTACCCCCTACTTCAACTAGTCGCATTTTTTTATCTCCCGAGTCCCAAGTTACCTCGTACACTTCATTCTGCCCTGTAATACAAACTATATGTAATACGACAAATCATTCACGATAGCCGCCATGATAACTCAACTAAATTTATGGAAGAAAAAAAAACGTATTTGTCCACAGATTTATTATTCTAAAAGTACCTTTGTAAAAGGATTACAACGGGGGTTTACGGAACACACATCATCTTATTTAAGATTTTATTTACTTGTGAGATAGTATTTGTATCTATATTTTAATAATCGTTGCACGAAATATCGTAGTTTTTAGTACGCTAAACATAGTGCAGTTTCCCTTAACAATAGTTTTTTTTAATAGTAGTAAGTATACAGTTAAAGCACTGAAAAGTGATACAAACAGTGGTGATTGTTGGGTTGTGGGCTATCTATAGCATAAACACTAGTGTCCCGACTAGGGGGTTTGAGCGCTTAATCTCTCCTACAAAAGTCCAAAAAATATCCAATCTTATATTTCATGTGGTGAGCTCTATCGATATCCACCGGTATTACCTGGTGAATTCTCGGAATCTCCTGGGTTTGCATTGTATCAATAAATTGCACAAATCAAAGTTCTTCGAAAATGTAATCTGTGCACATCCATCCAAAAAGCTCTATATTAACTTACGTAGTAATCGGTGGGGAGTGGGAGTGCATGAAATGTTACATAATATGTTAATTCAATGATACATTAAATTTTAATGAAATCATAGATAAGAAGGGGGATCATAAAGAATCCAAGATCATTTTCCGTAAACGTACAGCCCCCAATATAGGGCGAAGTCACTTTAAATTCCAGCGAAATCTTTATATGTAAAGCATGACAGGATAAGTCATCTCACAAGCCATGAAAAGAGAAAATATGGGGCTGGATGCCACAGTTGATGAGAAAATCACAAGTCTTCAGAATGTTAATATGCTCTTCCTTTAATTTCATCCACTTATAAGAACTACATCATCAAGTACCCTTAAATATCACTAACAATGATTATTTTCCACTAACTGCAATGAATTTACTACTGACTTGGGTGTTAACTGATATCACTATATACATACAATTGTAAAACTTTCTCCCATGGTTTTTCTCCCTCCATAAAACTGGCTTGGTTAATAAATAAATAATATAAATATATATATGTATATATATATATATATATATATATATATATATATATATATATATATATATGCATATATGCATAAATAAAACAGTGATACACTAAACAAACACAGAAACACGCAAAAAGGACACTCACAAAAGAAAACTTGTACGTTTCGGCGTCAGGACGCCATCGTCAGCGGTAGAGGAATGATGAGTCCGCTCTGTTCCCTTGGGAAGGAAAGGGCAGAGAGGAAGGAAAGGGGGGGTAAGTGCGAATGGATAGTGGTGGGGAGAGAGAGGTGGCTATTGGGCTTTTAATTCAATGGGCTAGGTTTAGCCCGGGCTTTTCGAATGCTCTTGTCACCCAAATATGGGCGTATTCACGAATTTTCACGTCAACATTACCGGCGGATTCAGGAAGGGCTTCATTCAGCCCTTCCTGAATCCGCCGGTAATGTTGACGTGAAAATTCGTGAATACGCCCATATTTGGGTGACAAGAGCATTCGAAAAGCCCGGGCTAAACCTAGCCCATTGAATTAAAAGCCCAATAGCCACCTCTCTCTCCCCACCACTATCCATTCGCACTTACCCCCCCTTTCCTTCCTCTCTGCCCTTTCCTTCCCAAGGGAACAGAGCGGACTCATCATTCCTCTACCGCTGACGATGGCGTCCTGACGCCGAAACGTACAAGTTTTCTTTTGTGAGTGTCCTTTTTGCGTGTTTCTGTGTTTGTTTAGTGTATCACTGCTTTATTTATGCATGTGCATCGTCGCCGAGAGCGATTTTCTACCAAGACATTATATATATATATATATATATATATATATATATACACGAGTTCGTGGAAAATCACACACGCGATAATTTAAATAAAAATAAACTTTGCCACAGGTGGGGCGGAAATAAATATAGAAACACAAAAAAGAAGAACACACACACACTATACGTTCTGATATTTCGACAGCCGAGCTGCCTTTCTCACAGAATGAAGGATATATATATATATATATATATCAGAGGGTAGACTTAAAAGTAAGGTCTCCAATTTTTTTTGTCATAGAAAATGACATTTATTTACATTGTTGGATACATCGTTGGAAAGGTCATGGATTCAGCTATTTTTCGATGTAGTCACTCTGGCGCTCGATGATTTTCCTCATCCGCATGATGAACTTTTGAATACCGTCGTCATACCAGCTTCCGTCCGCGTTGCGAAGGCGTTGACCTCATCTTGCACCTCGTCGTCCGTCGCGATCATCATCCCTCCTAGGTGTTTCTTCAGGGCGAGGAACATGTGGAAATCACTTGGTGCGACGTCGAGGCTGTACAGAGGATGCCCGATCACTTTCCACCCAAACTTCGAGATCAGTTCCTGCGTCTGACTAGCCGTATGCGGTCGCGCGTTGTCGTGATGAAATGAGACCCCCTTCGTCAGCATTCCTGAACGTTTGTTCTTGATGGCGCGCCGAAGCTTTTGTAATGTATGGCCGTATCTTTCCTTATTGATAGTGGTTCCCCGGGGCATGAAATCCACCAGCAATAATCCTCACCCTGAAGAAACACCGAGGAGGGATGAAGATCGCGACGGACGACGAGGTGCAAGATGAGGTCAACGCCTTCGCAACGCGGACGGAAGCTGGTATGACAACGGTATTCAAAAGTTCATCATGCGGATGAGGAAAATCATCGAGCGCCAGGTTGACTACATCGAAAAATAGCTGAAGCCATGACCTTTCCAACGATGTATCCAACAATGTAAATAAATATCTTTGTCTATGACAAAAAAAATTGGAGACCTTACTTTTAAGCCTGCCCTCGTATATATATATAATTTCAAAAAACATTTTTATTTGCGTTACTAGAAAAAAAACTTACATTAAATCGTAAATATACACTGAGATTAACAAAGGAAATACTCACCTTAGTCACAAGCAACGGGTAAATAGATCAAGTCCATTATTTCAAATGACTCGGAAAAATCATCCAACCATCACGAATTAACTTAAAAGCCAATCTGTAAAGAATCAGAAAACTATAAAAAGCATGGAAGCTGACATTGAATCGTTTCAACAAGAGATCATCAACCATCAACAGGAAATTAAGAGACTATAATACGGTCATTATCGGTTCGACATTTTTACTGAGAATTATAGGTTCCTTTTTCCATTGTCTTTGATTTTTGTTGGTCCGTCAATTAGTGATTTTTCTACAGCATATAGTGCTTCCGGAAGCAGTGAGACCAACGATAATTGGCTAGAAAAAATAATTAAATAGATAAACCGGAACGGAATATCGGAAAAATAATTTGCGGACCGATTAACAGATAAGGAGTCTGAATGAAGAGGTCATCATCAAAAGTATTCAATTAAACGGATAAGATCACAGATGCGTACAAGAAAAGAGGAATTAAATATTACGGACACATACTCCGGATTGAAAAGAATATAGAAGTGGAGCGATGAAGGTCAAGGTAGAAGGAAGTGCGTCGAGGTGTATGTAGGAGGTTCGAGATGAAGGGACGTGGGTCCTAGAGGTAAGGAGGTAGGGTGGGTGAGGTTGGGCGAAGTGAGGTAGGGTTGGGTATGGTGGCGTAGGGTGGAGTTAAGTGGGGTAAGGGTAGATAAGGGAAGGTAAGGAGGAGTTACAACGGGGAAGGAGGGGTATCGTGGGATGATTTTTAGTTATATTGGACGAGGCTTGATGTGGTGGGCGACATTTGTCGTGGTCGCCGACGCTTGCCCTGGTTGGCGACATGGCCGTGGTCGGAGGCCGAGTATATTTGAGATAACGGAAAATAGGTGTATATTTACTAAATATAATTACGTAAAATATTTAGAATCGATTCATAATATGAAGAAAGTCTTTAATTCATCAAGGTCCCTGCGAGTTTTCAAGCAACGTTTATCTTAACCATAATTGTCCTTAAACATTATAGAGAAAATATGAACGACAACATTGAAACTACACCGGCGACATTAATAACTCAGGAGTCATTATGTTCTTCGAATTAAAAAAAAGGGTGAAACGTATGCCGACGAAGATTGTGAAGAAGATTGTAGAGGGAAATGACAAAAGAAGGGTGGTGGCATAATATGAGGACGGGGAGAAATTATTACACCTTAGCTTCAATATTTAGCTAAATTTAGCTGAAAGGTAATAAGTAACACATATTTATTGACACTTAACCAGGTTAGTACTCCGTATAACTTAATGGAGATTCCAAAGCTGCTTCAGGGAAATAAATATTCCCGCGTTTATCTAAAATCATATTACGTAAGAGTTGCTTTGCGAATGGAAAATTCCCGTTAATAAAAAGACTCATGGTTCATTATTGTCCATCTTGAAGAGACCATGGCTTATTTACATTCAAATAAAAGGTTTGCGAAAAATATTTCCCTAATTTTGAAACAAAAGATGCTATGATAATATATTCATTGAGAATATGAGAATGCTAGAAACATTATTGGGACATACATTTTTCGTGAGGAAATGCAAATGCTATTCACCGAATAAAAAGCCGGTTTACTAGAGGTGTATTTTTTGCTTGGACGAATTGATTCGTTTACACACGTGCGTACGAAAAATCGACGACTCTAAGAACCAACATCGTCCAGTTTTTTCAGCGGCTCGAAATTCTGCCTTCACTCTGCCCTAACAAACCTCGAGGGATCTGCCCTTGAGAAAATAACGCGAGAGAGCGCAAGAGGCGATACGAGCGCACAAAGAGCCAGCAGGGTATAAGAGGCATGCGAACGGGGCTGGAAGACTCAGGAGAGGTGGTCAAATTTTACTGTTCAGTCAACTGCCGGAAAAAAATAGTTATGGTAGTTAGGGATTGAATTTTAATTAATAAAGGCTGGTGACATTCAAGGTATCATATTACATCCTGCGGACCTCCTGCACCATTAAGCGAAAATTGAAAGGCCACAAATACTGATTTCATTAGATGGATCAATTAATGAGGGTTCACCGAGATTTGAACTCTCGATCTTCAGGTTGGAAGCCGGATGCTTTACCCACTACACAACTGGAACATTGATGCAGGCTAGCGGTTTCTATGTTCATAATGTGTGCTGCGTTCACAGATTCTCCGACGACAGACTATAGTTACTTGGTGAGAGGTATGCGAAGACATAATTTGAAAAAAAACAAAAACTTGCAGTTGGGTCTTTTACGCGTAGTCAAATTGCGATGCATATGATGTAACATCACATGGACAGCCTTGATTCATATCTTGGAGCACAAAGCAGTCATTGACCACGGTGACCTTAATTTTTAAATTTTTTTAAAACATCTCTGTTTTCTTTTCTGGCAATGAAATCACACGCACTATTATTTTCAAAAGACGGTCCACACGGTATGCGCGGCCATATCCGTGTTCTGTTGAAATCGAGTTTCACGTATTGCATACGCGCTCCATGACTTCTGGGGGCCAATTTTACTGCTACGACTAGCACAACTTGAGTTTGTTTTGTACTCGCAAAGAGACCTCGGCGTGACCTTCTCCCTCCAACAACAAATAGCCAAAACAATCCCAATCCCCACTCCCAAGAGAATTCGCCAGCCGAAGAACCCGTGAAGTGTTTTCGGCTGGGACTTATCGGCTTTCTTGTGCGAGGAAAAATGCGATAATTTCCCGTAATATCCTCATGACCTGGGTCGTCGTGGCAAAAACCATTAGTCCTACGCAAAGGGAACAGATAGTAGCCTCGTTTGCATGCAGGAAAACTAGTAATTTATAGAGTTATAGTAAATACGTTGCCAAAATCCACTGTTGCAAAATCAGCTCGTAAACCTTTCCCGACAATGAGAAAAGGAAGATAATGTTAAGAGATCAGATATTTTATTTCGCGCGTAATAAAAATAGCTGAGATAGCTGGGAAATGAAATCGGGGAAAGGGCGGAAGAGTTCCTCGGTGAAGACCAGTATGGGTTAAGGAAAGAGAGCGGGACGCGAAACGCATTTCTGGCGATGAATATTCTAACATTTATTTATAGATAATAGCCAATATGTCTCTATTTGCTTCTTAGACTGCTGGAAGACTTTTGACAGAGTGCATTGGACGAGAATAATAAATATTACTGCATAAATTGGGAGTGCACTGGAATTTTAGGCGATAAATTATAAAACCTCTCTGGGATGAAGCGGTATACGGGTAATAAATGACGAATCGGAATAGGTATATAATGGAAGATGATTCAGGCCGGGCCATTTCTTATTACCATTGATTTTCATTTGTTCGCTGAAAATTTTGTAATAAATGTATGGAAAGGGATAAAATTTGGAAGGAAAGTAGCAAGTAACTGTGAATTTTGGTAGATTTGCAGATGGCCAAGATTTATTTAGGCAGTCAGTCACGGTACTCGAGGTCTATTTCGCAGGTGAAAAGGTGCGTGATATGTGGAATGTGAATTAATCATATAAAGTGCAGGTAATGAAGTTTATAAAGTAGTAATAGTAAAAAATGAAGAAAAATGAGGAAAATTCTGAGCTGGGGAAACCATAGACCTTGAATATGAACGGTTCTTTCTCCATCGTAATGCCACTCATTCACAATGTTAACCCTACACATTCTCAATAGGGGAAAGGTCCGGGGAGTTAGCTGTCCAGGGTAAAACGCAATGTCGAGAATTATCCTTTAAAAATTGCTTTATGGCGGTCGGTTCGACGATCCATATACTCGATTTATCAAGAATACAATTAAGCCCGCTACTCGTAAGAGTGAAAAACACCTAACACCTTTCCCTTTTGCGTTCTCCGCCTACCGTTGCCACTTGGAGTCGGGGGAGTTGGCTGGGCAGCGATAGCGGGAGAAGGCCATACGAGGGTCTCCGTAGTTTAGTGAAAATGAGTCAAGTTGACCCTTAGTAGTCGCTGAATGCATAGGCAATACCCGAAGTTCGAATTCAGCGACATGCGAAGTTGGCTGCGTTCACCGCGTGGACCGACTTTTGAAAGTGATACTATTAACATTTAATTGTAAGCCATCCAGAAAAGTTTCATAAGAAGAGTATTATCCATGACAATAGTATCTAGCCAGCACTAGTCTACCATAGTCCACTGTATCTTTGCCATTGCATTCAAACGCTGCCATTTAAATTCTCAGTAACTATCACTGCGAATGTAATGCTTAACGCTTCTGCTGCGCAAAAAAATCGAAAGCAACACGCCACTGGAACCCATTTGCAAATAGTTTTCACTCATAAGCAGTTCCTTCAGTAACTTTAGGATTGAAATAACGGTAGTTATTCTTTCCACAAAATCCTATTCAGCTTGCCGTCAAGAAACTGCAATTTCAAGTTGTACAGAGTAATGCGTACGGACATCGTACAACTTCTTGAGGCACCTATTACAGTAGCATTTACGTATCCCGGAAATGAAAATCGTCACATTTTTCGTGACCTACCTTTTCGTTTCTCTCGTTCAAGTTGGTATGTATTTCTTGCAAGGTTGCAAAGCAAATATCTTTCATTTGATAATTATTTCACATCTCTAACACACACTTTTAAAACCTACACTAGGTATTTCTTCGATAACAACTGAATTTAATTTTTAAAGCACTTTATTTAGATTAGTGCGTAATCAGAAAGTGTTTTACCTTATTTTTCATGTAAAATGCAAGATATTCCTAGTTAAGGTAAAAATTTCTTGGTTTCCCGAGCAAAATTGGGAGATATAACACAGTTTGGATTTAAGCAGTGCATAATGATTTTCAAAGAACATTTCTATACTTTATCACAACATCGTTAAACGGAAGGGTAGTGACCTTTGTAATTGACTTGAGCACAAGTGGGTGACGCGTATGGGAGAATGAAAAAAGGCGTATGCAGACATAATTCGTTGAATGTTGCTTCCTTTCAATTCTGGCGCTCCTTTTACCATACACAGGCATCGCTAAATCCCGGATAGAATTGGTGGAGAGGAGTTAACAAATCCATAGTAAATTATGTTAAATAAATCGCCAATATGCATAGGTAGTAAAAATATTCAGGCAGACTCATGAGTAAATATAAAATGTGTGACAAAAGATTCACATGATCACGCAGGTGCAGGAACGCCCGTACACGACCATACCCTCGTAGAAAATTTCCTAATCCCCCCGCCCCCCCCAAGATTGCTTCCTGTTTCCACCCCTACTTCAATGTCACTATTTTTAGTTGATATTTTTATGAATTTCCTTATAACGAATATTTTTAAATTCAATGATTTGTTGTTTAGAAATGTTTGTTACCGAGATCGCTGTATAGATTGCATTTTATACCTTGAATGGGTAGCTACCAAGAGCTTGAAAAATTTATAGCTTTTTTTAAATGTCCTTCATGAATCCATTTATTTCACTCCGGAAGTTGGAGGTTCCATCGTAAAATTTCTAGATTTGACGATTGATATTTCCTCTGTAATGCTTGGCATCAATTTTTATACATAAAACTTTTATCGATACCGTAATTTCAAATGATTCTCGTCACCATTACACGCATAAAATGTCAACGTTTCACTCATTGATACACCGACTGGTCTCTACTCCAATGGCTAATAAATTTTGAAAAATATTTATCAATATTTAAGATAATCGCTGTCCAAACCGTTTTTCAAACAAGTGTAATTGATTGAATTCTTAAAGGAAGTTGACTACGCACCTTAGACTCCATTACGACAATGTCCTCAAGATTAGAAAGGACAGCTTAATCCTGGCGCAAAATCCCATTTGATGGCCCCCTGTCCTATCGAGTAGATAGCAGGTTTTTTCCCGAAGGAGAGGTTAAAAATCTCCTTTTAAAAACACGCAAAAGTCGGCAACTTAATTTTTAACTCAAAACACAAATACAGTAATAAGGACCAGAGCGGTGTATACAAACTACTATGTTGCTACTCACCTACTTGCAATTCTGTTTAACTATGATGGAATAAAGTTTCCCAACAAACGGGGCGCAGCCATTATCGCTCTAAAAGAAAATCGCTTTCCTTTCTGATGGCATATTATTCTTAGGTCTCGGCCACGACGAGGGAAATTCAAACACAGTCAGGTGATGGACCAATCGTCCGAATCTGTTATGGATTCCCAGCCGCTTGCCTGCCCCGAGCGAGTTTCGCGCTGGCCACGAGAACTGAAGCGCATTAAATAACGTTGTATGCATTTGAAACGTTCCATTTAAAACTCTCTCGTACGCATCAACCGAAACCAGGTAATCATAAATCATTTTCATGTAGCAAAACTCTATAGATAATACCACAGGAAGCTTATCACAAAGTGTTATCACTAACAGACTCACGTTAAATCTAATTCTTTAAAATACCCTGCAAGCCACCTCAAGGGTGTGTGGCAGGGGGTGAGTAGTCACCAACATGCATTACACTATACCATATTAAAGTTAGTGTAACTATGTCTATTAATGTATTAGCATTAACCGCTAATGCTTGTCAGGATTCGAAGACTCACAAGCAGGCACTACACTATAGATATGCAACCAATGTTAGAGGGACCGTTAGTATTTGTATTTTGCAACTACTTAAACGGATAGAGATACACGAGTTATGCTGAAGGCATTCACGGCGTGTTGTAAATACTAGGAAGCAGATAAGGACACAATAGGGAATACTAAAACTACTAAGAACTAAACTACCTATCGACAAACCTAGTTAAAAGTCTCATTGGCAGCTGCTGTGGTCTTATCGCTCGCGGGAAAAATGACATTTTTAATCTGTCAGTTCTGCAGTCTAGTCCCTTAATTTTATTCTTATGAATCTACCGTAGTATGTCGGATTTCGTCGTCGGTATTTGACCGGTTGGTTAGATAGGATGCGGATTTGAATGACTTTCCTTTGAAGACACTATGGTTTTCTATGCGAGGACTTCACGGATATACACAAAATTCCATTAAGTCCAGGAGAGAGAGGATAAATCGATGCGATAGTTGAGGCAGGTTCGACTGTTGCTCAGATATTGATGAATTTGAATAGAAATACAACAGACAATATTACTGTCTAAGATGCTACAGGGAGGGAGATGAGATGATAGCACCACGAATCATTAGTTATCATCCTACCAAAAATAATCTTACTGCTGGCTGTGTTAAATAAGACATGAAACTTAAATTGCAGCACCCGCATGGTGAGGAACTACCTCCTTAAAGACCGTATTAAAATTGCAGGCCGGAAAGAAAGCTAGCAATAAACGAATCTAATTAAAACGGAGAGGTTAAATTTCACTTAAATTCGTCCCTGGACATGGACCAATCATATAGGAATATCGTAAATTTCATTTATGATAAAACATTAAAGTGTTGGTAATGCTTAGCTATGGAGTACACCCAATTATAGATAAATATAAATTTAGTAATTGATATGACTTTAAGAAAATTACCCTATTTAGAAACAAAAATAATATTCCTTTTTTTCAGGTATCACCCAAAAACATTAAATCCCGAACATTTCCAAAAAGGAAAAATAGATCTAGAACATGTTTCTGAATTTTTGGGAAACAATTTTTACTGCTGCACCGGGACTGTTGTTTTGAACACCACGTATGAGGACTACGTCCAAATACTTCGCATGTTCATGTCTTCCATACGCAAACGAAGCAGTACCAGATTGCGAAGAAATTTTATTTGTGCAGGACAAGTGTCCCATCCACAGTGCGCGAAACTTAGGAGATTTTTCGAGGAGCATTCGCACATTACAGTGTTACCCTGGCCACCAAACTCACCGGATCTAGATACAATACAACATGTTTGTGACGAAATGGTCAAGGAATGGCATAATATCAATGAAAGGAAGCAAGACACACTGAAAGGTCGCGTCCGGGAGGTATGGGCATATTTTTTCGGCACCATATATAACTTCAAAATTAAAGACGATCAAATACCAAAGACTTCAAGGTGTAATTGATTGTGATAGGAGCCAAAATAAATTCTAATTGATAGTTAAGTATGAGTTAAACCTTTCGTCAGGAAATGGTTATGGAATGTATCTCGTCTTTGAGTGGGTGGGAAATTCGTTTCCTTTGCATTTACTAGTAAAGTTGAAACATTATTTGAGCAACGGAGAATCTACCGGGAATACATTTATTCTATCTGCGTTTAATTAAAATAAATTAATCTAAAATACTGAAAACAAAATATGATATAAAAAAATTATTAATACTATGGAATTGAAAAAGTAACTCTTCCATCTTGAATAAATACCTTCAATAAAACTTTTTAAAATACCTAGAAGATATGAGGAATTTAAGAGGAATCTGATGGCGGGACATCCCTAGGAGGGAAAAGAGACTATGTTGAGAATTTGGAATGCAGGGTGGGGACTGTCCAAGAACCTACCAATCAGCTAGTAGAATACTTAAATGAAATGCATGCTGTAATCAAGGGCGGATCCAGGGAGCAATCTTGGTTGGGGGAGGGGGAGGGAGGAAGGCTAAGTTTGGAAAATTTGTGTAAGGGTATGGGCCTTCCTTCATTCTCCCATACCCGTCACCCACTTGTGCTCAAGCCAATTACTAGAATCACTGCTCTAAGATAACCTTCTTCGCAAACCACTTTCATAGAATTACTACGGCCTCCATAACTTTTACATTAGTCCGCAGAAAATGTGGAAAAGTTGACTTAACACACTAGGATCACGACCACTAATTCAATGGTGGTCAAAGTATATGAAGGATAAATTAGAGAGATAGTACACCAGTTTATGGAAAAGCTAATTCTGTATAACAATTTATCTAATAAGTATTGAAATGTTCTTTGAAAATCATTATACACTGCTGAAATCCAAAAAGTGTTATCTGTCCCTATTTCGCTTGGGAAACCAAGAACGTTTCACCTGAGAAAGGAATGTTTTGTCCCTTACACAAAAGGCAATGTAAAACAATTTCAAATTAATCTCTAATTTGCACATTAAGCACTAACTAAGCATTAACTAACTATAAGCTCTATTAAAAATAAAATTATCTTGTTATCGGAGAAATACTCTGGGGAGGTTTTTAAAGCGTGTGGGAGACGTGAAATAATTATCAAATGAAAGATATTTGCTTTGCAACCTTGCAAGAAATACATCCAGCTTCAATGAGATACATCCAAACGAAAAGATAGGTCTCACCAAATGTGACACGACTTTTCACCTCCGGAATCCGTAAATACCACTGTAGCCGGTGCCTCAAGCAGTTGCACGATGTGCGTACGCATTGTTCAGTACAACTTGAAATTGCAGTTCCTTGGTGGCAAGCTGAATGGGACTTTGTGAGAAGAATAACTGTAACCGTTATTACAATCCTAAAATTACTGAAGGGACTGCTTATAGGAGAAAATTTTATTACAAGCGGGTTCCAATGGCGTGTTGCATTCGATTTTATGCGCAGTAGAAGAGTCGAACATTATGTTCGCAGTGATTACCGAAGGGAAGGGGTATCCTTCATAAAAAGGTCCACGTAGTTGGCCTCAGGAAAACAGTGGTTTCTGAAATTTGGAAGACGGTCGTTCGTCCACCCACTGAAGGATCGGCGCAAGAGCGGTGCGCACCCCTTCCCCTTTTCGCCCTTTCCACCGCTTGGAAGGGGGGAGAGGGAAGAGAGTGTCTCTCTATCTCTCGCACACAGCCGGGCGAGGGTAGTTCGGATTTGCTAACCGCCTGCAGGTCTCTATTGACTCCCAAGAGCTGTCATCGTACAAGTGTGTGTCAGCTACCTTGACATGAGTCTTGGTAAAAAAAAAACAAGCCGTTATCTTGCCTCAGCCACCGTATTCGCCGGACATGGCCCCCTATGACTTCTTTCTATTCCCGAGGCTGAAGAGAACCAGAAAAGGACGACATTTTGCCATAATTGATGAGATAAATATAGAATCGCTTAAGGAGCTGAACTCTATACCGAAAAGTGAGTTACAGAAGTGCTTCCAAGATTGAAAAAAAAACGCTGGCACAAGTGTATTATACCCAAGGGGGAATACATTGAAGGGTACAAAATTGATATTGATGAATAAATAAATATTCTTTAAGAAATACGAAAAATCCCGTTACTTTTTATCACGCCTCTTATATCGATGCTATTTAACATTTGAGAGGCAGAACTGGGATCATTAGCGGCAAACATTACGACTATTAAGGGAATATTTAGAAATGTATTAAAATCTGTAACGAATATAGGCAACAAGAAATGAAATCACTGATATTAATGAGAGAGAAAATCCTCCTACAGAGAAAAAAAGCAACACGAGATGGAAACTTCGCGATGATTCAAGGATACTTTTTGACTTCTGAAACAGACGAGAACAAACTGTTCGCTCACTGCAATGTCGTATTCGACAAACTAGATTAAGTAACGGAGAGAGACACTCGAAATGACGGGTTTTAATTCCTCATTGTCCTTCGCACAATTCGTGACCACGGCAGAACCACGTAGAAGCAAGTATAAATTTATTCACAGGATATATGCACGATACTTCAATCGTTTACATACTGATACGATCATGGGTTTTGTCTATACACTATTATGCTCTCCCTTGCGACGGTTTTCGGGGCACATTTACTTGTTGAAGGAAACTTGATGGAATGCCTAATTTTACTACAGATATCGACTATATTTTATTCATAGCAGAGGTATTGTAATAATTTTATCCAAAATTAGGCCTAGAAGCTAGGGAATCATGAAGTTATAATACTAGCGAGGTAGGGGCGGAAGGATCCAGAGTTGTCACATTAAAATCCTAATCGCACATAAATATAATTGTGGATTTAAAATAGATATTGTCACTCACCAAACACTTATCACCCGAGGTTCCGGTTATCAAAATCTGGCGGTATATATGCCGTCAAGGGTAGGTCCACAAACTGCTTAGGCCTCGGAAAGTTGCAGCGGCTGGTCCCTCAGTCCACACTCGAGCGTATTCGACCACGAATGCATGTTTGCGATTGGGACCGCAAGAGGGCGACAGAGTTCTCTGTAGCCTTCGTACGTCATTCTCAATACGACTAGGTTAACTGCGCCCAAGGTGAACAGACGGTATTAACATTTGGCGCAGTTAACCTAGCAGTCATAAAATGGCAATCCAGAGGACAGTCTACTGGCGAATGGGGCAAGGAGTGCCGACTCAACGCTTTTTCCTGCCAACGCCTCGGAATCAGAGCCATCCACTTCTCACGCATATTCAGAATCGCGGAGAGAGCTGTTGCGGAGC
The DNA here is from genome assembly GCA_963573305.1 of Pyrrhosoma nymphula. NCBI lineage: Eukaryota > Metazoa > Arthropoda > Insecta > Odonata > Coenagrionidae > Pyrrhosoma > Pyrrhosoma nymphula. The sequence goes on along the minus strand of OY754335.1, from coordinate 101,266,847 downwards.
GAGGAATTGAGTTTTCCAAAGACAGCGCCACTGGATTCAGAATAGCATACATCCATACAACATTTCTTTGCAGGATTGGCCATTGGAAGTCATTTGTCAGCTGTCAATCAAAGGAGTCATTTTTAAGACATGTGTTATCAGACGACCACAACGGTGAAATTATCGATAAGATGCCTCAAACCAACCGTTTAAAGTGGCTGGAGCGGTAATCATGGGTCATTGGGTGCATATTTTAATGGTGTTTTAAATTTAGCGAAAACATTTCCTAGGACCACATTTATTTGTACAGTATCTGTTCATGAGTGTGAGCAAGAGAGTGCCTAAAAAACAAACCGGCACAGTACATTTTTTTTCACTTTTATCTTTAAATATCACTGATAATAATTCGCATGGAGAGTTTCACGCAAAACTGTACGTAGACCAAAATCACTTAAACAACATTAAGAAATATACTAGCGATAAATCGTGAATTGAAGGACTAAACATTGAACTACGGCAGGTCCAGATTAATAAAACAGAAGATCGTTTAACGGGTTCTAGGACGATATAATGAGCGAAAATTAAGAAGATTCCGGAATCATTTTCGCAGACTTTTTTCTTGATTCTTTGGCAGTTCACAGTCAGACAATCTTCCGGGCCTGCCGTAGTTCACCGTTTACTCTTCATTTAGGACATGACACTGAATAATACCTATAAACAGACTTGTCCCTAATCGCTCTGGAATATGGCACTACTTGTTTTCCGCTGCAACATAGGGAATTTCATAGGGAATATATATTTTGAAATATGTGGCGGCTGAAAGATGTGTTTCACAACGTTCTTCTCCGCATTTTGACACATCACCGTGAAAAATCATGGAAGAAACTCAACTGTCCATCGACCAAATGGCTGGGTTGGATTAGTCGCTTAGTCAGGGGTAAAGCATAATTTCCTGACTAGAACAAAACTGAGGGGATCCCTAGCCATTGCAACAAAGTTACGAAATAAGATTAAAAAGTTATGATTTTTCGTTGGGAACTCAACGAAAATATGATCACAGTACAAGTTTAAAAATAAGGTTTACGAAGTCAGTGCGGTATAAGGTTTGCGAAGTCAGTGCGAAATTAAGGTTTACCAAGTCAGTTTAAATATAAGGTTTACGAAGTTGCTGACTGCGTAAACCTTATAATTAAACTGTCAGTGCCGGTCTCCGCACTCATTCGGAAAACTCATTGAATTATTATTTGGGTGGTTCCACCGTAAAATGAGATAATGGTCATATTATTCATCTTCTGAAAACTTGTAGAAAAACGCGTCCTCCGTTTTATATGAGCAACAAAATGCATGCCCTTTTTCATTATTTTTTTACTCTCGTGAATTGGAATAACAAACTACAGGGTTTCAAATGTAATAATGAATGATAAATGGGTGCAATTATTATTTTTCTAACAATCTCCAATCATCGCAGTTGCACAAATGAAATGGCACGCAGTCACGCGCACGGGAGCAACGATGTGGGCATATGCAACCCGCCTATTTTCCTAAATTTCCTACTACTTAGTACATATGTAAATTACTTGAAATCATTAGCCATTTTGTAGGTTAATGTCCTTCTTTCCATTAAATATGCTTCAAATATGCGACAATATCAAAAAGGGAATGCAAAGTTAAAGGGGCCCCAACTTTCGTTTCCACAGGGCCCCTCAACCCATTGGGACGGCCCTGTCTGGGTGCGCTCCCAGAACTAGAATCTTGGTAATGGAATGGGTTCTAAGAAATTAATGCAGCACAATATACTTCTGTAATCAATCTGATTGTAGCTACATGCATTACAGAAATAATGTACCATTTACCAAAAATTATATATTAGAGCTAATGGATTTCCAAGTTTGCCATGGTGGTCTATTTTTAAGAATATGCTTGGGGTAAAATTTTGCATGGGAAATACTTTATTCCAAAGACTAAAATATTCTACATGCATGTAATTTCTCCCATTTCTAGATTTGTGACACATGCTATTCGTAATCCCAAAACATGAGAACACCGTAAGGATATTTCATGGATAGTTAAATAATGCAAGTCACAATAAAAAAATTTTTAAAAAGTATTAATCACAATTTATCCGTTGTGATTTTGTAGAATGGCAAGAAGATCATAGAAATGAAGTCAATTGATTTGGAACGATTGAGCCAATTCTCCCTGACACAGTATAACAAGTTCTCAAATGTTACAAAGGGACTCTTTTTTTTGCGAAATTTCGGAAGCAGTTCATCCTAAGCCTTTTTGACAGCAGTCCTAAGTTCCAGGGGGGGGGGGGGGGAATTTTAGCCCCATGCGCAATAGACAGTTCGAATGCAGTTTGAGCACCCTGAAAATTTGAAGAATTTTTCAGTACATCGGGAGCGTGGTGGCTTAAAGGGTAGATCGCTTGGCTACTGATCGAAGGGTCCGGGATTCAAATCCGGGCGAAACCTTTGGACGCCCCCTAACAACTGGCCCAGGGAAAGGAACTGGCCCCCCTACCTTGAATGTGTGAAATTCACACACCTGTGGCTTATTCCGGGGTGAGCTCTACCCTCAACTATCCAAACCAACCTTTGGGTTGAATAACTGAGTGAGTTCACTAAATCAACCATACGAGGATTTATAGACGATAGAAACGAGGACAACCAAACGTTATAAGATAGGAACGGAGGTTGAAGTTGCTTAGCAGCTGCAGGGCTCTTGAACCAAGGGCCATTGGCAGGCCTAAAGAGTTCAGTGGTGGGTCTAGGATATTGGGTAATCCATTTCAGCAGAAGGAACTATGTTTTGGAGCAGTATCCTAAATGGTATTCAGTTTTTTTTGTCAGCCCCATTTATGTAATGTCTTTAAAATTTGTCCCCACACTCAGCCGTATGCTTTTTCTAGATAAAAAAACCCCACCCAGTGGGGAAAAGTTTGTGTAGAAGATATGCAAATTTTCTCCAGTGGAGCATCTTTAGTGCAGAGAACGTTCTTCATGAACGTCTAAAGTAGTAGCTAATGGTGCACTATCCGAGTGCGAAGTACATTCTCCTGCAGTAGTGCATAGGATGTTCATTGGCTGGGCATCGTGCATTATCCTTGACCAGATCCTGCAGTATGAAGATGCTTCATAGTCTGTGTATTTAGACCTTTATCTGACATGGCTTTTTTATGTTCACGGGACGTGAACCGAGCACTACCTAAGCCCTGCTGGGGATTTAGATCATGCAAAGGACATGCATTTTACATGCATTTTTGTCCACCTCCATCTAAGGTAGTGCTTTGCATAGGCATAGGATATGCCACTTGCACAACGCTTGCAGGGTACAGTAGTGCATTGAATCTTCAAGGAATCTGCTGTGTGATGTACATACCTCCTCATATGGACATTCAATGTATGTGCCTTAGGTCTACAGTTTGAAGTACGTCCAAGAAGAAGGGAAATAGGTTTATTATTAAGAGTAGATTTTACATCAATTATATTTTATTCTCAGTAATACTTGCATAAATAACACTCCAATGAAATAATTAAGTAACAAATACTCAAATACAATGAGGAGCAATGCAAGCGTGATGCTTGAACAAATTATTTTAAATGATTTATCATTCGGTGTTATGAACATATTAGAACAATATGAAAAACGAAAGTGGTCGCCTTATATAGCGGTGCCGAGGCCTCAAGTTCCCTCTGATTGGTCCTTGGTTTTAGCCAATCGGATTCTTCGCAGGACGAGTTTCCAGGTGTTGCTGAGGGAGTAACCGCCATCTCTATTGATGTTATTGTCCACTAGCCGGATCTCTATGGCCTCCTTCGTAATCCTTTAATATAATAAATTTTATATATATATAGATCTGGACACCAATTACATAAAACTGCTAGTAAAATCATTGATTTTATTGATCCACAATGAATAAACTAGCAACACAAAAGAAAAAATTTCTAAAAAGGGATTGTCGACACAAATTTACTGCAGATAAATCCACAGAAGGTTTAAGAAAATAATGGCAAAAATAATGTGAGTGGTATAAGAGATAATTTCCGCTTTAATAAAGTAGTTTAAATAATTTTCAGATTTAAATAAGTTTAATTAACATAAGTTTTTTATTTGACTGGCCAAATTGCACGTCACCCACGAGTTCACACAGAGTAAACTTCTTGCTTATTCGTGACCCAAGCAGTTTCTATGCTTCCTTATTGTCAAGGCTGCTCTTGAGAACAACCTTTCCGCTGGAACAGATGTACCCAGATAGCAATGTAAGCTTGAATAAAGCTTGCCGCAAGCTTATTCTTGCATGCTGGTAAGCTTGCAACAAGCTTGCAAAAAACAAGCTTTAAGCTTGCGGCAAGCTTAAAAAAAGCTAACTAGTCTCCACGTGGCAAGCTTGCAAGCAAGCTTAAAATGCAAGCTTGCAGCAAGCTTAAAATGCAAGCTTGCAGCAAGCTTAAAATGCAAGATTTTGGCAAGCTTGAAATTTAAGCTTTTGGCAAGCTTGCGCTTCAATCTGCAAAAAATAGGTTCACCCTGGACAGCTCCCTTAAACCTAACATCGGTACTCATCTCTAAATTCTTATTAGCCTACGGAATCTTATCTATCAACTACCTGCATCATATGCAATTCTTAACTTGAGAAAGAATGTCAACAAAGTTGTATGTATACGGCCATTACCGTGCGCAAATGTTTTCGCGAGAACTAACTTTTAAATGTCAATGCCGTGATAGTTTTTGGGAACGTACCGTCCAATCGCGATAACAGTTTTCAGTCATTAATTAATTGATACCTATGTTGCCAAATTAAATGAATATAAAGTCAATAGTAATGAGAATAAACAAGATGTTTTCCAATTATTACACGTTTGTTTACATTTCAATGAAGACAAATTACTCGCGGAAATGTTACGAACGTGAATATGCATGTATTATCATTGTTACGAACGTGGAAATGAGAAAACTAATGAATGCACCAATAAAAGCATTTCAACAATTTAGTATATAACGGCATTTAATTACACAAAGCTATCAATGAAGCGTTGTTACTGGCAGAACCCAAGTCTCTCCGATTCGTTTCAAAGCTTCCCATTTATGCCAAATTTGCGGTCGAAGAATGAACCACAGGCTAAACATGTTGCTATATTTAAGGAATATATTTCATGAAATAAAACAAAGGATACACATAGTAAATATTTAAAGAATGAGTATTTATATCTTATAAATAATCATTCACATTCTTTATAAAAAACAACGCAGCACGGCGCAGCAAAACATATGCCCGAACAAACGACATAAATACTGATTATTTTACACAGACCTTTAGATATGTTAATAGGTAATAATCCGTTAAAAGTATCAAGGTACCTATATAATAAAGAGATTATTACGTTTATTATCCATGAATAAATGCACTTCTAAGGCCATTAGACGAAAATTGGCATTCAATTTCAGGCATAGAACTTCATTTGCCATTTAAGTGATGTCATAGCGTTTTATGTATTATTCTGCAACGAGAGCCAAATTATGCGATATAAATCTCTGCTCAAAAGTGTGTGGTGATGTACCAGGTATCGAACTCACACCCTTTTAGGCATTATAAAAATTATGCGATCGCATAATGTGCACATCTCTGAAGATGCAAATAAGATTTTCACATGTGTAGCCATGGCGTACCTGTACACAATGTCCAATATTAACGAACTGAAAAATGGAATGAACCGGCGCTCACGCATTGTTTGAGTTCAAACGTAGATAGTGGCGTTGCGCTAAGGGAGAAAAATATTCAAGGTATGCAGACTTGAATCAAGCTTGCCATGGCAGACTTGATGCAAACTTGAATTACGCTAGCCGCGGCAAGCTTGCCATGGCAGACTTGATGCAAACTTGAATTAAGCTTGCCGCGGCAAGCTTGCCATGGCAGACTTGATGCAAACTTGAATTAAGCTTGCCGCGGCAAGCTTGCCATGGCAGACTTGATGCAAACTTGAATTAAGCTTGCCGCGGCAAGCTTGCCATGGCAGACTTGATGCAAACTTGAATTAAGCTTGCCGCGGCAAGCTTGCCATGGCAGACTTGATGCAAACTTGAATTAAGCTTGCCGCGGCAAGCTTGCCATGGCAGACTTGATGCAAACTTGAATTAAGCTTGCCGCGGCAAGCTTGCCATGGCAGACTTGATGCAAACTTGAATTAAGCTTGCCACGGCAAGCTTTGGCAAGCCAATATCTAAGCTTGCGGCAAGCTTACATGCTATCTGGGTAGTGGGAATACTAAGGAAGTCTCTCGCCATTTTTGATAGCACTGGAAAAGTTGCCACATTTGCCTTCCACCATGACAATATGTTTACATCACTAGGGGATCTCGGCAGTTGAAGATAGTCTTCAAGTTCTTTCCTCCATTTTTCATGTTGGGATGATAGACTAGGAGCAAATATATGAAAACCATTAGGTCTTAACAGAAAAAGGGTAAAATTTCTATTTCTAGACTCGAGACGAGACCGTTGGGTAGAATTCGAGACGAGACCACTTTTTGACGAGACGAGACGATACCACTTCCACGAGACTCTCGAAAGTCTCGAAATACAGATATATGTCCTTAATTGGTATTCGGTATAGCTTTATCCCTAAAACTATGTCTTTCTGTTAAGAGGAAGTAAATTTTACGTTTCTCTTAAGTATTAAATTTGAAATATAATTCAATACTAACTTTTAGATAAATTATCTAACTATAAAAAAGAATTTTTGCCGAAAAATCAATTTCTCAATGCATGAGCGTGACTTCTGGAGCCAAGTAACGGAGTATTAATGGCTGACTACTTTTCCTTGTTTCCGCGCCTCAAAATCACTGGATCAGAATGGACACAGCTTGAAAATGTTCACAAAGTTTGAAAAAACTTTAAAGTTCTGACGAATAAATTAGGAGGATAAAATTACGTCACCCTTCCACTCGTTACCGTTCCATCAAACTTGCTGTTGGATAAGCTAGAAAAAAATGATGGAAATACTGGACAACAAGCCTGGAAGGAATGAAGGTGATGAAAAACTGTTGCTTGTCTATCAAGCTGCTCGGAACAAGATGTTAAAGCACTACCGCCTGACAAACTGGATTTATTGCGCGGTATTAATATTAGATCCACGTCATAAATGTGAAAGTTTCTCCATGACGCCATGGGGAAAAGAGATGCAGGAAAAGTCCCTATTGAAATTTGAGGAAATGTTAAGCTTTAAATGTCCATAACAGATGTAGATGTTGGTATGTTTTGTTGCTAAAATTTAAGTTTTTACCAGGGTTTGGTTTAGAAAAGAATTGTGGAACATAATTTTAAAATTTCATGTTGTTTTCTTCAATTGATACCCAGTGTCGTAGCATGGTTTTGGGTCTAGGGGGGGGGGCAGAAAAGTTTTAAGGGGCTCATAAATTAACCAGTTTATTAAAATTTACATTTTGTGGTGATGCAAAAGGGGTTGGGTTTGTACAAAATATGGCAATTGACAATATATTAAACACATTTATTTATACATATTTGGGACTTAAGAGTGGAACAATACAGAGTTAGGGGTGCCAGAACACGGGGTGGGGGGGTCCTTCGCCCCTGCCTCCCCCTGGCTACGCTACTGTTGATATTTAATTATCAATAAAAACTAAAGATTACTAGAGAGCAACTAAAAATCAAGTTACAGGAAAAATTACTTGGTACCTAAATTTAAGGAAAATAATTACGTCACCTTTAGAAAAGCATATATCACTTTTAATTACTCAAAATCTTTCTTCCGTTAAGTTGTAACATGTATATTTATTTTTTTTACAATTGACTGTTATCCACCCCAGTAGGAATTCCAAAATTCCAAAAAATATTTTTAATGTATGTGGCATTGCTAGTTATTATGCCTCCAATGGGAGACCAACTTTTTTCCTTAATTAACATCTACATATTTAGTGTTACCAATGACTAATGTAGGCATGCATGTACTAATATCTGGAATAGGTTTCTGAGTAGTAAAATTAATGCTATTTTACTTATTACAATGCTAATACTTGCATCCTTAGAACTAACACCACTAACCAAACTAACTTTGAGTTGGAGGAGAATGAAATTGATGAAGGTGAAGAGGATGAAGATAGACATAGACGAGGAAATGAGTGAGGAATATGGAAATAATGATGAAGAAGATATGTATGATGAAGATGATGTGGATTTCTTTGATAAAGGGTGAGCCTAAAGGATGTACATACATACAAGCTTTATTTTGATTGTATTCCATACATATTTTCATCTTCCTTTGCTTGAACACGAGTCAATGCATGAAGAAATACACCAAAAGAGGTGAACAATTTCGCATCCTTTATTTCACCACGATGGCTGGCTGCAGAATTGATATATACACATGTATCCAATAGAGTCATAACATCTATAAATCAAGGACTTTGCTTCAATAAGCATTGCAGAAGTAGAAATGTACCATATTAAATGGCATATAAGACATCTTTTTTTCCTAAATTTGGGCTAAATAAAATCACCCCTTAGTCATGTATGTGACCGTACAGTCTTTCACAGACTAACGGTTGATTTTCTTGAGTGCACCCAACTGAAATGAGGGTGCTTCTTATATGCTGGTGTATCTTTTATGCTGTCTAATAAAATGAGTAACTTTATTGCCTTTTGCGTAAATGTTCTCCTAACCTATTGAGCCTGAGAAATATGTAGTGTTAAATGGGTTTTATGAGTTCCAAAAGTAACTAAGATGACGAATATGGCAAAAACCACTTTGATGCATAAAAGAGTTATTATGTATATATTGCGTGAAGAATATGATGATTTTACTTATTCATGCTGATCATTATTTATTTGTGGAAGTATTTTATACATAAAATAAAAGGTCATATTTAGGTACCTACTTTACCCAGTGGTGAGAGAATAAATCAAATGATTGAATCAATAACTACTGGGAGATAAGTTATGAAAATTATAATTCTCATGACTCAAATTATGATTTCTACAAATTTATGTCTCATAACTATGTATTAATTCCATGCTAAATGTTTGTACAACTAGCCAAGATCAGGTAAATAGTAAAATTGTATATAGTAAATCAGGAAACATACTGTGGTTTGTAGGCCAGCCATTAAAGTGACAGTGATGTGTGCAACAATCCTCGCCCTTTACTGACTTAGGACAGATGTGAACCAGCGAGCGTCACTTATATATTAATTTACTTAATCTTACAATGGTAATACTTTCTTATAGTTTTAATTTCCCCATTATCAAATTCACAATATGCAAGCATCTCAGAGCTGTAAATCATTCATTCCTTCAGTACCTATAGGATGGATCTAATGGATGATGAAACAAAGGCATTTTCTATAGTAGGTATATGCCATTGTTTCATCATCTGTTCTTAGAGAAAAATCTTTATTTTGAGCTGATGTACATACCTAGTCATTTTTGACTTATTTTCGTACTGAAAGGTCCTCATTCTTTTCTCTGACTGATATTTTCGCTTGACTTTCAGGTGATAATGAATAATTTTGTGTCCGTGGCTCATCCTTTTAGCACGATGATGATTCCCACTCACTGAGTAGGTGTCTCTTCCTTGGAATCTCCAGGAAATAGTGAGTATATATTTCTTTTAAAGAATGTAACCAATTGGTTCCCAGTGATAGCACGTGTACTTCAATGCGTGCAATTGGTAATGGCTGATTTTTTATGATTGACTTAAAAAGCCACCTATAGTATGATTTCCTTGTATCATTTCAGAGATGCCAGGATCAAGGAGGGGATTCTACTAGTGTCAAGAATTTGGCAGAGTTGACTCCCAATTCTATGGTGTACAAGCCTCAATGATGTAAAGCAGTGGGCACAAGGAAAGTAGGACTCCATTCTAAATTATTTGGGGCAGGACACTTGGAAATATTTATTCTGATTGACAGAAATTACATACCCTAGGATTCGAAAGCCTTGTCTTGGAATTTCAATCAGGACCCACTTGAAAATAAGTTTGGGAACATTCAAAGCAATGGGTTTATAAATGTGTCCGTTGGTGCTTCCACTTTGTTGAGGCATACAAGTCATTGCTTCTGAATGACATGGTGACTGCTAATTATGTGGGATTGAATTTCCTGGAGGATGACAGTGAAGTACTTGATAACTTAGGAGTTATCTAACAACATCAAGGTCATCAACTATTGCAGTATCTTCCCCCTCTGAAGGCATTGATGAGGCTCTTTTGGAGGCAACTTCCACCATTAGTTTCACTCTGGCCTTGTCAGGGGCACTCAGTGACATGCCCGAAATGAGCTCTACCATGTCAGCAAACCCTGAAGTGGTGGTGGAAACCCTGAAGACATGGAACTTCACCTCAAATGTTCATTGAATATCATGAGACAACACACACCGCGAAAGTCTTTGCGAGGGCATTATACTCTTCATCATCGTTGGAGATAATTCAAGACAACCAGCCAAGCAATGAGAAATGAATTACCAGATCAGAATAAATCAGCTATTGCGACATGCCATCATGCAGTTGCGTTCATGAGTGTGGAGATTTTTCTACCAACAAATAAGGTAAGCAGCAAATGAATATTTTGGTTTATGTACTTGCTTGAAAATTCTTTGACTTAGCTCTGAAACTTGTATCCAGAAGTTGAAATATGTTAGTGTATTCGCATCACATGAAATTTCTTGTGCTGGGGATAGGGTTTATGAGGTAGCTTAAATGCTGGCTTTCCATCCATAGTGCCCGGGTTCGAATCCTGGTATAGTAGTTGGTTTTTTTAATGAAAACCCTGTCCAAAATTGGGTGCCATGTGTAGAGTGCTTTAAGGTAGTGCCTACTCCTAGGCACTACCTAGGGTTTCTAGTAATGTCATAACGATGGGTAATTTTAACCACTTGCCTTACATGTGTGTGCCTTGTGCCTTTTTCGTGAAATACTTTGGTTCCCCTGCCTAGCCCGCGCAGGTCTGCGCCAGGAATTATTGTAAGATCTATAACTTATCACGTTCTTTGTATTCATACTTAATCCATTTTTTTCTTCAGTGACCTCTTGGCTTGGTTTCTCCTCAACTTGACTGAAGTGCATGGTGAGTTCCTCATTGTTCGGAGCTGTTGAAGAATGAAACACTTCATTCAGGATTATTGCAGTAGGAATGTGCCCAGCAGAAAGGTCCTTGGTATTTGGGTAAGATTTTACCTTGTATTGCGCTCATCCAAAACCACCCCCTTGTCACTTCTTTGGGGCAGCTCGGAAGGTCACGACGTAATGTAGTCCAGGTAGTCAATCAAGTTATGCACCCATATTTTTTCAAGTACATAATCAGTTATCTTTTAATAATGTTATTGCTATTATTGTAATGCTGAATGGATTAGAAAATTTCCAAAAGACATAAGCAGTGAGAATTTACTTGTTTTGCACTAAAATATCATTTCTTGTGTTCTAGGAAAAGTGAAGTCAGTCATGTTTTGTCAAGTTTTCTGATGTGAATTTAAATTTCAAAGAAATTTTTCCCTTTTTCCTACATATAGATGGTATTGAAGCTATACTAGGATCAATTTTTTATAAATAACTTATGAATTCATATTGCTGTAAGTATATCCTTTCCAATTTATCCAAAATTTATGCTCTCTTAATTCAAATTAATTAAATAAAAATGTACAATTGATGATGGCACACGCAAAAGAAGAACTTGATCAATACAATCCCTGCAACGTATTGTACTTTGATTGTAGCATGCTATTTTTATATTACTCCATGAAGTGGATCCTTGTGCTTGGTAATGGTCTTTTTCTTAGAGTTTTTATCAATTTTCTTAAACATAAATCGACATTTATTGTGATAACATTGGGATACAAAATTAAACTTTTTTTCTGTCACACAAATGTAAATTCCTGATGTTAATAGGACTTTTTATGCTGAATTCAAATATGTAACTGGTTTTTCCCCATCAGCCTTATTTGTATAAAAAACATTCACTGCTTCCATCCTAATTATTGTAAAACAGTGAATCAAAAATCAGGAAACTAGCCATGATTTACGCTTTGAAAGTCAATGCAATGCAATTTTTCCCTCCATGGAAGTTCAGAGCCAGAGGCCCAGGGTACAAAAACTTAAAAAACTGATTTTTCCATAAAATTTGAGTCAGTGTCTGTGTAACCGCCCCAGACTACGCACGCGTTGGCCTTAAAATGCTATTTACAGGAAACACATCACATACGTATAACAATATGTGCAGAGGAACATTTCCCCATGAAGTCCTATGAGAATAAGATGGTGAACTTCCTAAGTTTTTTATTTATTTCTATCTAGACATATCTGCAAGGGAAGGCGTTAATTCCAAACGTAAAAGATAAAAAGTTGTAATTACTTGAAAGAATAAAAGAAATAGATAGATTGCTTGTAGGGAGGGCCTTCGTCTGGAGCCCGGGCACTTCGACCTTTCTTAGTCCATTGTGCCAACCCCTTGCCTGTCTGCCACTTGCAGACAGGGGACAAGAGCACCTTGGTAGAGGTATGGAGGATTGGCCTCCCCCTGCCTCGCCCCAGTGCCAGGTATAGAGGACGTCCTCCCTCCAACCGGCCCGGTCTGGGTCTCCCTCTGGCCTCCCGGTATAGGTATGGAGGGAGTATCATCTCTCCATCCATGCCTGGTCAAGGTATGGAGGAGGGTCACCCATCCAACCACCGTCCGGGCCCAACGTTGCTTAACTTCGGTGTTCTTACGGGAACCGGTGTTTCAACGTGGCTAGGCCCTAGCCCATATAAAAGAAATAAGTAACAAAAGCAATTTCAAGCTAAGAAAATATACCTAAAATATTTTCCCCCCGATTTTCTGCGAAACTTTGTCTCAAGAACGTCTCTTCGTATGGTCCTGCAGTAGTTGACAGCATTGCAGCACTCAGTTTGCCTTGATTCTGCTTTTCCACATGTGAAATATCCAGGTGAAAATGTTCACCATGCTCATCGCTAATGGTGCCGATGTTATCAGGGAAGGAGGCTAAATGAATGTTCGTTCAAGAAATGCAGTTTCAGTGACATTACATCCCATACGTTGGTATTATCTCAGCAATTCTTGTGCAGTATTGCAATAGTTTTCGGTCTTATGATTGCTTTAAATGTTCTTGCAGATACATGTAAAAGACAGACAGGCCGTTTTTTCAACATCACTTAACTTTAATTATTATATTATAATTAAAATTATGATTGATGAAATTTAGCTAAAAATGTTGCAATTTAGAGTATCAGTTTTTATTTTGAGAACTTCTAACCCTTTTCTCTGCAAACATGGATCCCTTCAATTTTGCCATTTTTTAAATATTTTGTAGCTAAATATCTTAGCAACCCATCCTTCAAGTTGTGTGAAGGTAATTTTTCTCTCAAAGGAGATTTTAATTTTTATATGTTTGCAAGTTCTCTTTTTTGTCTAAGTTTTGCGGCATAGGCTTGGGGGACGGTAGATTTCAGCGATCCAAAACAACACTCGCATATAATTTGAATTTTGTGGGCTGATGTTGAGCTAATAACAAAGCATTAGAAAGTACCAAATAGCAAAATTGCTGTTGTAACGATGTCTCCATGCCGACGAATCACATAATTTGACCTTGTGATTTGGATCTTGAACCACTCGAAACCTTGTCATTGTTAAGCTTATTTTTTACACTTAATATATCTAATCTCAAAATACACTCAATAACACATTAATATCATCTTACCTACTCGATTTGCTTCCATCTTTTTTAGCTCCCTCGTTAAAAGAGGTGCCAAAAAGGTTTAAATAAAGTCCATTTTAGGAGGTGAATAATAATTTCATAAAAATGTCTCTTTCTATGAACGCGTCCATCAATTGACCAAATCGTTTTACTTACTATGTATTGTTAAATTAAACTGGTTTGACTAGCAGTAAAGTATTATTTAATAGATTAAGAACATGGCTTTAAAAGCACACAATATTTCTTTCAAATAGGAGTATTTTTGGAGGGAAAGACTATGATAAATAACATGAGAAATTGGTGATTCAAAGGCATTCTCCCAGACTACCTATCATGTGCAGTAGCTGGGCTGTCATTCCAATGAAAACATTGATTCATATCTTGGAGTATAAAATAGCCATTGACCACTCTATTTTAAAACATTTTTAACACATCTCCGCTGTCTTTGCTGGCGATGAAATCATGCACACAACCTTTAATTGTAAGTTATCCAGAGCCATTTCATAAGAAAAGTAATATCCATGACAACAGTGTCTAGGCTGTACCAGTGTACCGGAGTCCACTGTATCTACTCCATTACATTCACACCCGGCAATTTAAGTTACCAGCATTCACTGCAAATATCATGCATGACACTTCTACTGTGTACAAAATCGAATTCTTCACGCCTCTGGAAGCCATTTGCAATAATGTTCTCCTATAAGTAGCCCCTCCATTACTTTAAGATTAAATAATGCAACATAATTATCTTTTCGCCAAATTCTATTGTCTTCCCAGCTTTCCTGTAATGAATTACAATTAAATTTGTACAGAATAGTGTGCACTCACCTTGTGTGCCTTGCCTGAGGAACTGACTAGTATTTAAGAATACTGGAGATCAAAATTTGTCAAACTTTGTGAGACCAATCTTATCATTTGGATGTCTCTCATTCAAGTTCGTAGGTATCTTTTTCTTGTAAGTTTAAAAAGCAAGTGTCTTTCACTTGATTATTATTTCACCTCTCCCACACACTTTTAAAACCTACACTTGGTATTTCTTTGATAACAACTGAATTATATTTTTGAAAGCACTTATTTTGATTAATGCTTAATCAGAAAGTGTTTGATCTTGTTTTCCGTGCTTAGTGCAAAACATTCCTTGTTCACGTAAAAGGTTCTTGGTTTCCCTTGCAAAATAGGGAAAGATTTGGATTGTAGCAGGACAACATGATTTTCAATGAACATTTTTATACTTTTTAGCTACATCGTAAAACAGAATTAACTTTTCCATAAACTGGTGTAACATCTCTCTAATCTCATTCCTCCGTGCTCTGTGGTTGTCCGCTATTGAATCAGTGGTCGTGATCTCTTTGTGATAAGGTAACTTTTCCACATTTTCCAAGCTCTGATTTAAAAGTAACGTAGCCGGTAACAATTCTATTACCCATCACAATATTATGCAAGTGAGATGTAGGCAAAAAAGGTTATCTTACAGTAGTGCCCATAGTAATTGGCTTGAGTACAAGTGGGTGATGGTTATGGGAGAATTTAGAAATGGGTACATAGATAGATAGTTCATTGAATGTTGCTTCCTTTCCATTCTGGCTTTCTTTGTACCACATCATGGCATCAACAGATTGCATATAGAATTGGCTGAGAGGAGTTAACGAAGCCATAGTTAATATTGTTAAATAAACAGCCAATTGGCATTGTAATAATATGCAGGCAGTAGATATAAGATGTATGGCATAAGATTCACATAAGCATGCAGGCACAATAACTTGTGTGCACATACAGGCTCATAACCTCATAAAAATGTTCCAATTCCCCCTCCCCCCCAAGATTGCTCCCTGGATCCGCCCCTGATGAGGATTGCATGTTTTCTGGCCAGATTTTTGCTAATTGTTCCCAACTTGTGTTATCAGTGATTCAAGGTTGTATGTATTTTATTATTTTTTACTTCTACGTAGTACTTATATTTCTGACTACTATGGTTTAATAAATAAATGCGGACTCTGTGACCTCCTACTTGCATTAGAAGCTTTTTTTCTAGATCTCCCAGGTACTTAGAGCAAATTTTGTTTGGGATGAGGGCTGGAATTATTTACCATTAATGTTTGCATTGATGTTGGAAATGTTAACATAAATTGGTGAATTAAAATCACCTTTCGACACCGGATAAGGTATCGTTGATCAACTCATCCATCATCCTACAGCGCCCTGAGAGCACTTTTCAAGCTAACCAATGTTATTTTGGCAATTCCTTCATTTTGAAACAGCTTCAGTAAAACAATATGCAGGTAAAGCACATGTTCTTCACACTGCGACTTTGGAGTATTTTTCCTCATTTAGCATTGTTTTAAAAATATTAAGTTATCTAAAAGCTCCCCTGACCCTCCAGTTGTGTGGCAGTGGGTGGATTTGTGCCATTTACTCACTGCGTTACATAAAAAGAAAGCTTCAGCAACTTTTTCGAGGTCAGTTAGATGCTTTTATTTTTTTAAATTGATGCAGGTCTACTGAAAATGGTTGGCTTAATAATTAGAGCTTCTTACAGAGACTCAAATAATCAGGGCTGACTGTCGAAATAATCTATTTATCTGGCCGTTTGGCAGATGTTCGATCCATTGTTTGCGAAGTTTGGCATTTAAAAATATGTGTATTCGGCTAAGTAGTTCTCTGGTCTCGTGTGTTCTATACCATAGGGTCATTGCATGTGAAATGATCCAAAGATGATTGAATGGCCCTTTTTGAAAAATTCCATTTTTTTTGCACACACTTACCTGCATGTATGAATTAGTAGTTGAATGCAACGGTTTTAAAAACTTCATCGTTTTCTTGCTGCAGCTATTTTTACCAAGATGGCACATGCAAAATTTTGAGAATTTTGTTTACTCTTTTCCAAATACATAGGTATCTCCAGAACTAATCATGACAGAGGAGAGATAATGAAACCCTACCAATCTAAGGGTAATGGGAAACATTTAATTTTACTTTCCTTTTTTTTATTTGACTTACCTATTGCTTTACACCCTCATGAATGATCAAAGAAGATTTTAATTGACTCAGGCTCTTCCGTGGGACAAGGGCCCAGCTACATTGACATACTGGTTCCCGTAAGATCACTGTTGTGTCTTGATTGTACGTATTTCAGCGTTCACTTGTTGTTTCACAATAAACGGGCTGTGGCGGCCATGTTGCCTTAGTTGGAATCTGACCGCCTTGAGTGTTACTTGTGTACTTCCCGGTCTCCCCAGATATCACATTGGCGACGAGGACGGGATGCCGTCATTTATGGAGAAGTTCTTACCGGGAGAGGAGAACTGGGAAGCGTACGAGGAAAGGCTCGAACAATACTTTATAGCCAACGACATTGGGTCAGAATCCTCTCACGAGGGAAAGAAAAGAGCGATTTTACTCTCCTCGATCGGCAAAGTCACTTATGAACTGGTGCGTAATTTGTGTGAACCTAAGAAGCCTGCGGAATTGAAGTATAGTGAACTGTGCATAAAGTTGAAGGAACATTTTTGCCCTAAAAAGTCTGTCATTGCGGAGAGACATCGCTTCAACAAATGTGCTCAGAATAATGCGTCTGTGCGGGAGTTTGCTGCGGAATTGAGGAAGTGTGCCAGAGGCTGTAATTATGGCGCTTTCCTCGATCAGGCGCTGAGAGATCAGCTTGTGTTGGGGCTCAAGGATAGAGACACGGTGCACGCGCTGTATTTAGAGAGCGAAGACCTGGGAGTCGTTCCGAATGTAGAGAGAGGTAACATCACTGGCATACCTGATGACAGCGCCACCAAGCGGGGAAACGCACGAACTCCTTGAGACTGGAGGCACGGGTAACCTTCAAGGCTACCTGGGGAGGAGGTTATTTGGCGGATAGTTACGTTTCTTTTTTCACGAATACCCTTTTGAACCAACGGGGTGGCCCCCTCCGGGAGCCACCCCGTTGGTTATTACCCAACCCACCCCAATGGTGATTGTTTTGCGTAAAACTACGGCGAGTTGGTGATTAAAGTTCCGTATCTTGACGTGTGGTGGCGCTGAAATCAATATTTCGCTTTACGCTTCGTCGCCATCTTGCGTGACGTAGGTATGCCAGAAATGTTATCCCTCTCTACAATCTCTAAAACTCCCAGGTCTTGAGTTTTAGAGAATGTAGAGAGGGATAACATTTCTGGCATACCTACGTCACGCAAGATGGCGACGAAGCGTAAAGCGAAATATTGATTTCAGCGCCACCACACGTCAAGATACGGAACTTTAATCACCAACTCGCCGTAGTTTTACGCAAAACAATCACCATTGGGGTGGGTTGGGTAATAACCAACGGGGTGGCTCCCGGAGGGGGCCACCCCGTTGGTTCAAAAGGGTATTCGTGAAAAAAGAAACGTAACTATCCGCCAAATAACCTCCTCCCCAGGTAGCCTTGAAGGTTACCCGTGCCTCCAGTCTCAAGGAGTTCGTGCGTTTCCCCGCTTGGTGGCGCTGTCATCAGGTATGCCAGTGATGTTACCTCTCTCTACATTCGGAACGACTCAAGACCTGGGATTTGAGAAAGCTGTAGAGATCGCATCAGCTCGGGAAAAGGCGAGGCTGAACGCCGCATCGTGTGGGCTGGGAAGCGTCCCGGAAGTGACGTCAGAGCAGAGCGTCAACTTTGTAGCCGAAGAGGAAGCCATGGAACCAGACGACGCGGAAATGGATGTTTTCCGGGTGTCGAAGAAGAGCACCCAAATTCGCAGAACTCCAGCGGCATCCAGAGTTAGCACTTCTACCAAGTGTTTTTGTTGCGGCCGATCGGGGCATGTGAGGACTTCGTGTAGATTTAAAAATGCTAAATGTCATTTGTGCCACAAAATCGGGCATTTACAAGCAATGTGCAGGATTAATGGTGCAGGTATGTACAATTATTCATTACACTCAGATAAGGGCAAGGACTTGTATGAAGTGCGTGTTACTGTGCCAAAAGACCATGATTGTGCTTCCAAGAGTGATAACATAGTTTCTAACTTCCACATTAAGGAAGAAATGGACAGAAGGCCGTGGGAGATTAGTGTTAGTATCGAAGGGTTTGTTTTAAAAATGGAAATTGACACTGGCTCGGCAATTTCCGCTGTCTCAGAAGGCTGTTATGTTAAACAATTTTCCCATATTCCTCTGGAAGACACGAATGTCAAACTGCGTTCTTATTCTAATGACCTTATTATACCCAAGGGCATTGTGCGGGCAAAAGTGGACCACAAGGGCAGAGTATTAAGATTGCCCCTTTTTGTTGTTCATAATGGCGGGCCTCCCATATTAGGACGGGACTGGTTAAGGGCTCTAAACTGTGATTTTCCTGTGTTCTCATTGTTCCAGCACAGTGTGGAAACTGATGTCTTAAGTAAGTTTAGCGATTTGTTGGATGGAAGCTTAGGAGCTTTCAATAAGGGTCAAGTAAGGCTATATTTAAAAGAGGGTGCTAAACCTGTATTTCGCTCACCGAGACCATTAGCTTTTGCTTTAAAGGCCAAGGTAGACAAGGAGTTAGACAGACTGGTTAATGTTGGTATATTGCACCGGGTCAATTTTAGTGAATGGGCTACACCGGTAGTGCCAGTGGCTAAGAAAGATGGTAGTGTTCGGATTTGTGGGGACTTCAAAATAACGGTTAATCCACATTTGGAAGTTGAGAGATACCCGCTACCGAGAGTGGAGGAATTATTCACCAAATTGCAGGGTGGGCTAACATTTTCCACAATTGATCTTTCTCAAGCATATCAGCAGTTAGTTCTTGATGAGGAATCCCAAACAATGTGCACCATCAACACCCACAAGGGGTTGTTTCGGTACAGTCGCTTACCCTTCGGAATTTCTTCAGCCCCTGCCTTGTTTCAAAAAACGATCGATCAAGTGCTGCAGGGTCTGACTGGAATTGCCTGTTTTCAAGACGATATCATTATTACGGGTTGTAGCGATGAGGCTCATTTACAGAACCTGGAAAAAGTACTACTGAGGTTAAAAGAGTGCGGCTTCAAAGTGAATAGGGGCAAATGTAAGTGGATGAAAGATTCAGTTGAATTTCTGGGACATATTATTGATAAAGAAGGACTACATCCTACCACAACAAAAGTGGATGCCATAGTCAAAGCACCAGAGCCAGTCAACACGTCTCAGCTGAGGGCATTTCTGGGGCTAGTGGAGTACTACTCCAAATTTATTCCTAATTTGTCAACCTTGCTAGCACCCCTCCATCAGCTTCTTCAGAAGGAAACTAAATGGGTATGGTCAGAACAATGCAGGGATGCCTTCAATGCTGTCAAAAGATCAATAACATCCTCAAGGGTTTAAGCTCATTTCGATCAATCACTTCCTCTTATTCTTGAGTGTGACGCTTCTCCATATGGTGTAGGGGCGGTCATTCTGCACAGGTTCAGTTGCGGAGAGGAAAAACCAGTTGCGTTTGCCTCCAGATCATTAAGCAAAGCAGAGAGAAATTATTCCCAGATTGATAGAGAAGCTCTTGCTATTGTGTTTGGCGTTAAAAAATTCACTCAGTATTTGTATGGTAGGAAGTTTGTTTTGCGGACAGATCACAAGCCCCTCCTGTATATTTTCGGCGACAAAAAAGGCATTCCTCAGATGGCTGCCAACAGACTTCAGCGATGGGCAATAATTTTGCAAGCATATGATTACTTAATTAAATATGTTAGGGCAGCCGAAAACAGAGTAGCAGACGGGCTGTCAAGATTACCCCTTCCTTCAGAAGACTCAAACATTGCAGACTTCTCTTACTTGGAATTAGGAGAGAGAGAGTTCTTACCGGTCACTGCAAGACAAATTGCTCACGAGTCTAAAAAAGATCCAACCATTAGTAGGATAATAGACTATTGCATGTTTGGTTGGCCATATTCCGTGGAGGAACAATTTGCTTCTTTTAAAAATAGAAAAAGGGAACTTACTGTGGAGCAAGGTTGTTTGATGTGGGGAAACCGCACCATTGTACCAGAGAACCTAAGACCAAAAATATTGCATGAGCTTCACTCAAGTCATTTGGGGATTTGCAAGATGAAGTCTCTAGCCAGGTCTTATGTATGGTGGCCAAAATTAGATATCGACTTAGAAAATATTGCAAAATCATGTACTGCCTGTTTATTGCACAAATCTTTGCCGGTCAGGGCTCCATTAAAGTGCTGGAACAGGCCAGAAAGACCATGGAGCAGGTTGCACATGGATTTGGCTGGGCCTTTCTTGAATAAAATTTTTTTGGTCATTGTTGACAGCTCCAGCAAGTGGCCAGAAGTTAAAGAGCTTAAAAATGGGTCAGCCGAGGAAATTGTTTCTCATTTAAGAGTTTTGTTTGCCACATTTGGTTTACCAGAGGAAATCGTTAGTGATAACGGTAGTCCTTTTACTTCCATGGCAGTCAAGAAATTTTGCGAAATGAATGGCATCATTCACTCATTTTCACCACCCTATCATCCTAGCACAAATGGGGCTGCGGAAAATCTTGTCAAGTGCTTCAAGAACAAGATAAAAACTTTACTGCAAACAAATGTTCCCTTGCACATTGCTTTACCTCGATTCCTTTTTTATTGTAGAATCACCCCTCATGTGACTACTGGTGAGCCCCCATGTAAGCTGCTACTAGGCCACATTCCCAGATCTCGCCTCTCTTTAGTGAAACCTAACATCAGCAAAATGGTCCAAAACAAGCAGCGAGTGCAGGCGAAAAACTACAGGAGTGCTTCATCTTTGAGGTTTTTGCAAGTGGGAGACAGGGTCATGGCCAGGCGGTATACAAATGGTCAGGCCGATGACTGGGTTGCGGGTACAGTCACTGAAGTTTTGGGCTCCAGAACATATAGAGTGACGAGTGATGAGGGTCACGTATGGAGGAGACATATTGACCAATTGCTCAGTGGTAATGCGTGTGTTGTGGACAAAGACTGTGTGGCAGAGGCAGGTGATGATGTGGATGAAAGTGGTAACAAAGACATGGACTGTGTGGGTGATGATGAAGATGAGTGTTGTGGGTCTTGGTTTCCCCAAGACAATAAAGGTGGTGAAGTTAGTAGGGAATCGAGGCGTTATCCTCTCAGGGAGAGGAAATCAATAACTAAGTTGAACTTGTGAATGTCTAAATTGTTCAGTATGAAAATTGCAGTTCTTTGTGGATGTTTTATAGTTGTATTATTATTTTTTTTCCTTCTCTTTTTCGATTATTATTATCTTAACTTTCTTTAAAAAAAAATATATATATATATATATTTTTTTTTTGGTGGTGGGAAAGGAATGTTGTGTCTTGATTGTACGTATTTCAGCGTTCACTTGTTGTTTCACAATAAACGGGCTGTGGCGGCCATGTTGCCTTAGTTGGAATCTGACCGCCTTGAGTGTTACTTGTGTACTTCCCGGTCTCCCCAGATATCACAATCACCAAAGTTAAGCAATGTTGAGCCCGGACGGTGGTTGGATGGGTGACTGGTTGGCGGTTGTGGCAGACAGACATGGGGCTGGCACAATGGACCAAGAAGGTAATGGACCATATCAAGGTATAGACTTCACTTTAGATGAAATAATGCTAAAGTGTCAATTTATCCTAAAGTGCTCGCCGGAGCTCACTTTAGATGATCAAGTGATCTTTAGAGATAAACAAAAATGGATGTGCTTGTTGTAAACGATGTTAAAATCCTTGTCGACTGGGTTGATATTGCCGAGGAAATGGAAATGCTGGTGAGAAACTATCACCGGAGATAAATAGGGCGTTTTACACGGTAAATTTAATTTATTTGCACAGTCTATGATTGCATGAACGCTTGGATCAGGAAATTGTACCGTGAAAAACTGCAAATTTTGCGAACGCTTGTGCGATTGTATGAATGACAAAACGGAAAATAGAACCTGTACTAATTTTATTCAGAAAAACACACAATTTCGTTTTCAGTTTCATACCTTCGTTTGAACAAAAAAATCGCACCAATAACGGCCTTTGAGACATGGAACATCTGGTTGAATATCTCCGGGAATGTGAATTTATTCGTCGGTTTTCAAAGAATGTTGTTCAACTTTGTCGTTCCTTTTGTATTCAACTTCCAGTATCCACCCAAAATAATGCTATGATAAAATGATGACTATGAGAAAACCCGCGATTATTAAACTTACAAACCGAATGACAGAAACGCGATAGTTAAACTTTCAAACTCAATGACAGAAACGCGAATATTTAACTTACAAACCCAACATGTTTGCAAATTACTCTAAAAATAAATTGAATACACGAATGAATGAGAAGCAGCAACTTAATGTAATTCCACAAATATTTATTACCTATAAAAACGACCTAGGTTTCGACGTCGCACGTCATCATCATGTTTCAAATTTCATTCCACTTTCATTGATCCATTCAGGTTTCACGTAATTACTAAAAAACATATGTGGGATCACAAAGTCATGGGCACCCATACACACAAACAGGGGGGGGGGCGCACAGTGGCCCAAACTGGAAAAAAGCTGGCCAAAATTAATAACTAATAATTTCCAGTCCATATGGAACATCAAGTGCATTTCCCAAGTATTTTGGGATGATAAACGTGACTTTATCATTATTTTTTCAATAAACCATACGAATTCAGCGCTATTAATTGCATAAAACTTCAATATGCAATAACAAGCTTAATTTCGATGGTTGAGTGGTCAAGTTTAAATTCAAAGTTTCCTATGATAATTACCAAAATACTATAATTAATAATGCTTGAAGCTATAAAATCCGTAAAAAATTGTCCAATCAGAATTTTAATGCATAATACATCTAAACAAATTATGACTACTGCAACGGAATGGGAGGAATTAAAAATATGTTTCTCGATGAAAATGAACTTGCATCAAGCTGAAACGTCTATAATTTTTAGCTATAGCTTACGTAGATTACATTTTCACAAAAAAATAAATATTTAATTCATTTTTATTGCAAAATTAGTTTAAAATTGGCATTTTGCTATAATTTCGTCGCTCTGCTGGGATCAGGGTTCAACATAAACGTAAATGATAGTTTATTATTTAAATTTTAATATTAAACAAATATTTGTTAATCATATCACTATCAAAAACTTTAATAAATATTTTGAATAATAATATTGATAAATAGTGCTCACTCATCCTCTGACGACTCGTCATCACTCTTCTTCGCATCTCATCTTCACATTCGTCATTTCCATAGTCAATTAGTTTTTCACTTCTGGATCTAAACCTTCCTTCGATTTACTATTTTGAAATGAAATTGAAAATATCAAGGTATTAGAGGTGAGAAGCAACCTCCGAAATTCATCTTCATTAGTCGCCTCTCTTGATATCTTCTGCGTATTGTGTTGTCGGAATTTCCTAATATCCTAATTCCTTGATTCCAAGGTATCTTCTAAAATCTACCCGATGGGCAGAATTGCTTCCTTGAATATATATGCAACATGAATTAGAAGCTTGTACACCGTTGGTGGCATATAATACCAAGGGTATTGCTTCAATTATAATTTCGCTGTTGCTAGACTCTGTTTCTGAACTCACTGTGATTGAGTGCTCGACTGCTAGAAATTGCTTTCAAAATACCTATTTGAAAACCTTGTAATCAGTTAATGAAGAGAATGGTTTTTCGGGTTTCCATCCGCGTTTATCCATTTTTGGTGGACAATATTTCGCCAGCGTTCCAGCTAGCTTCCTCAGGTCCGTTGGATTGCATGGTTTGGTCCGTCCTTTTATGTTATACCGGTTTCGCGCCTTCGGGTGGAGGTGTGTCGTGATTGGTCGGTACTATTAAAGAGCCATTTCCAAGCGGTGGCGAGGGTGTAGCCGTCCTCTCGGTTGAAATTTTGCGGTGTTTTTGCTATCTCTATTGACTCCCGTATTATTCTAGGGAAATAGCGGGCTTCGTTTTTCAATAATACGGTGGTGTCAAAATTTATGTCATGCGTTGGATCACTCCACTGATGTTCCGCGACCGCCGACTGGCGGAGTTGTCCGTTTTTCACGGCCCTCTTATGCTCTTGGAGCCGGCATTTTAGTGCTCTTGAGGTCTGGCCGATGTAGGAGTTACCGGAGCTACACTTTATTTGGTATATTCCTCCAAATATGTCTTCCGGGACGTGATCCTTGGAGTTGCCGTTTTCCTGACGCACTTAAACCTCGTCATGACGTTATGTTTGCGAAGAGCTCTTGCGATTTTTTCTTTGGTTCCTGCGACGTACGACAGGATAGCATATGCCTTTGGTTTTTCCTTAGGGCTCTCCTCAGCGGTCCTTTCAAGGGCCAACTGTTTCCTCTGGTCGTCATTTTTTATTATCTTCAGGACTGTTTCTCGACGGAAGCCATTCATCTGAAAGGTTTTCAGGAGATGCTGTTTTTCTTTGGCTATGGAAGCAGCGTCTCACAGAGAGTATGCTCGGTGAAACAGGGTCTTTATAACTGCGTTCTTCTGTTGAGGGTGATGATGGGAGTCTGCGTGGAGATATCGGTCAGTATGTGTCTTTTTCCGGAAAACGGAATGTCCTAAAAATGGATAAACGCGGATGGAAACCCGAAAAACCATTCCTTTCATCAACAAAACTCCGCGGAAGCCTTCACGAAAACTTGAAATCAGTTGTTCATTGAACCCTGAAAAATATTAAATTAACTTTAAAATCTCACTAAACTTCAGCAGCGTTGATTTTTTTTTCATTTTAAATAGTTGTCAGTTTCTCTTACCGGTAATATTTGCTGATAATTTAGGGTCCGAAAAGAAGCGTCTAGCTTGTTACCATCGTTTTTGGTGTCATATCCTGGTTTTGGTACATTTATTATCCGGACCATTTTCTATTAGCCATTTACCATTATTAACTCTGAAGTAGCTCTCCCTTCGTTGCGCCTTGTTCCATTTCTCAAAATATCTAGTGAAAAAGCATGTTTGTAGGCACTTCGTCAAAATATCTTTCGCATCGGCATCTCCATTCAATTGAAAATTTTCAATTAAAAAAATCTATCACATTTTTTTTCTCACTTGCCGTAATATTTTTTTCTCTACAATTTATTCATGAAGTTGCAACCGTGTCACTTCTCTACTGTCCATGGTTTCTTACAAATTTAGTATAAAACACTACCAAACGCAATAAAAAAAAAGCAGGTAGTCACTTCCTTCGACAGCCTTACTATCACCATTCTTACATGGTAGCAAAAACAAATTACTGACTCCAACTCGGAATCCATTTAAAAAAGTAAAATTTTGCTTACCATTAGTGCTTCAAACTGCTTCTCGTATGATTGGAAAGAAAAATCTTCCTCGATGGATGCGAAGTACACGTAGTGAAGGCACGACGAAACGGAGGCGGGTAAGAAGACTTTGGTTCCCATTTGCAAGTAGGTAACTATATCCTCCTTTGAAACGTCTCTAACGTTGAACAGATCAACCCAGTGTTGCACAGCAAAGTAACTTACAGTGGATGCTCACTTGACACTCTCTCTAGGACACCTGATGCATCTGGTACGCGAAAACAACCGGAAAACCCTTAAGGAAACTAAGGATTCCGTTTGGCGGAACAAGTGGCGGCATGGGTCGGCAAAAAGAGGCAAAAAAGGTGTAAAAAGCATAACTTGATGTAGATACCAATGGATTAGAGGAAGTAGAAAAGAGTCATTACTGGCAAGGTTGTAAAACCAGCATTGTGGGTCCAGCAAGCACGGAGGGATGCAAATCCTCAGCCCGCTGGCGCGGGCGCCTGCCGCTACACGTGCATGACTACGAGCCTTCCCCTAAACACCTCTACTACAGCCTGCCCACGATGCCTGAGGGAAATCCGCAATTAATGGAAAATCCTTTCAAAGATATTTTAGCCCTTAATTCTGCTGAGAAACGTCCCAACGACCTCCTCATCGTAGAATCGCCAGTCGCCAACTTAGCGAGAAATTTCAATTTGTGACAAGAGTTACGTTGAATTTAGCCATTTAAGTAGAATGTGCCAAAATCAAGATGATAAATTATTCATAAAATATCTATTCAAATTACCAATGCCATTGAACTGGCATTCTGTCGTCTTCATGCTCGGATATCGTATAATTTCTTTGCTTAGACCCCATTAGTGGCCACCACTGTTGCCCGAGTGGCCGGGATGGTTTTAAATACAAATGGTTGTTAAAATTAGGAACGCAAGCTATGGCAAGATTTTCCTTCTGAATATTGTTCTATATGCTTTTTTATATCACACAATGCAAATAACTCCGTGCAGCCTGATGTCGATAAAAACGATAATTACTGTTAAACATAAAATTAAATGAAAAAACAGCACAATTTTTGAAAATTTATAAAAAAAACAAGTAAAACGGAACAAAATTTATATCCATTCGTGAAATAAAGGTCAATTTTGTGGATCAAAATATTTCAAAACCAACGTTATTAATAACGACCCTTTAATACAGCTATATATTTAGCTATTTTCCACGGAAAAATTTCGGTCGTCAAAATCACCCTGACATGCACTACTTTGTCCAGCTGTGAAAATTATCATGGCGTATTCCATGCTCTGTATGGTACCCTACCTTAAAGAGCAAATGCTTAATAATATAAATCAACGGTTTTTGGTTGGTTCGCAAGAACTTCATTTTTCGACTTTTGGCCAGCTTTTTTGGATTTTGGCCCACTGTGGGGCGTGCAGTCTCCCGGGAAAAATAAAAAAGGGAAGGGAAAATTTAATTTATGTATTTTTTTGCAGAATTAAATTAAAATTTTAGTAGCAAATGTAGAAAATTGTCATTCACCTTAGATGTTCCAAAAATGTACTCCTGTGACCTCAAATTTACTAAAATTTCTGGGAGAGGGCTCTTCGGACCCCCCTTATTATACCATTGTCTTGCCCCCCCCTGGAAAATATTGTATGGACGACCATGTGTCCTTCGGGGTTGATCGAACGAAGACAGCGACGGACGCCATTTTACCCTGTCTCTCATCATATGAAATATTTACGGTGACAAGATATGGCTTGGGGGTCTTTCGCAACCTCACTCCGAACCCTCAAAAAAAACTCCAATCCCAAATTCCTTTGGATCGCATCGTGACGTTTTGAGTTCTCTTTGCTATCCCTTCCCCTCCCTCGCCCCTCCCTCGCCCCTCCCTCGCCCCTCCCTCGCCCCTCCTTCGAGTCAGCCCCCTCCCCTCCTTTTCACTCTCCTCGCCCGCCTGCTTGCATTCGCGAACGTCGTCAGCTGGAGGGTTAACGTCCAGGGCTGCGATGACTTGACTGATGGAAATGGACTTCCCATGGACGAAGTGTCCCGACAGCAGATGATGACCAGGGACTCTGTTGTGAATGGGTAAGTTGTGAGTGGTCATTATGACCTATTAATTACAATTACCTGCCTCGCTAATGGATTGCACTAATTTAATGCGTTAGCTGTATGCGATTAGACGTCAAATGCGATTTAGTTGGCCACGCTTACGTCTATTCCCTGACCAGAAATCCCTCTGTATTTCAGTGATCAAACTCAATAAGTGCGTTACGATGATTATATGTCTACTGTCGTTCCTCGAAAACATTGGAATAAATTGTTTTGGAACAGTTGACGAGGTTTGACGTGATGTTCAACGAGTGATTGATTATTGCCCTATTCTTTTGACTCATGTTCTCGTCTCCTTTTCTGCGAACAAATGATTGCATGATTGCGTTGTCTAAGTGGCGAGTGGTATATTATTCTAGTTATCTATCTAAGAAACCTAGAAAAACAGGTTTTGAACGTTTAGTTATTTTTAGTTGATTTAAAAGTGGTTCGAGTGACATAGGTAGTTTTTCAGTTTCTGCGGAGAATTTCAGGCTCAACTTAATAAACTAAACGGTCGTTGAGCTATTAGCGAGTTTAAAGTTAACCGGTAGATTACCATATATGGCCATCTATTATTCGAATAGTTAACCGGTAGATTACCATATCTACTTAAGACAATAATAATTTGGACATGTGGGTCGGTGGTGCACACCCATAGGCTCAATTTCTATTTGTGTCCCCGTATTCAGTATTTTTTACATGTTTTCAAGCTGTCAATGTGGAATTTTGTTTCATCCATCTCATGTGTACAACTTAGTATCTGCAAACTGAACGTAGAGCAAAAGGGTAGCTTGTGCATATTTGAAAATGGGGTATTATTCCCGTTAATAGCGGCACGGAATCTACAGGTAATAGAAACTTACTGTTTGTACTAAAAGATACACAGGACCTGGTTGAAAGATGTTATCAATGGAATAATGCTCAGATATGTACCAATTCCTTACAAATTGATACGTTTTAATGGACTATTTCGCGTCGTCCTCCGCCGATTCGCGGCGTAATTTAGTTAAGCGGGCAGCCGTACAGGTGTCGCCAAAAGCCAGAGATCTTCATATCTCAAATGAAACTACCTAGAAACGCATCTTTCGGGCAACAAGCACCGGGTTTCCCCCCTTAGGTATCCAGTTTTAGTGCTATTACCACCGGTTTCCATCGGAGTAAATTTTTGCCCTTCACTGCGAGAGCGCGCGCGCGCGAACGCAGTGAAGGGAAAAAATTTCGCTCGCTGCGCTCGCGATTCTTTGATCATCTGAAAAACGTGGTAAATTAATTACAAAATGTGAGAGGAGGGAAACCCGGTGTTCATAATTGCCGTTTTCTTCGTAAAATATTATCAGGATCAGTATCATCCTGAAAGATTAACTACCACAGGGTTTAGAAAATTACCTCCTACACATTACTTACACACGAAAATAACGCTTTCTATTCACCTCCAACAGCAGTGTACCAACTTTTTCGATCACCGATTCTACTTAAAGGCGGCACGGGATTTTCAGGTATTTTTTCATAGAAATAACTTCGGTACATTCTGCCATTCACGAATATGTAACCCTCTTCCTGGGGATACCACCCCTTGCCACTCAAAATGACCTCTCTACGTCACGAGGGCATAGATTCTACTTGTAGGCGGCACGGGATTTTCAGGTATTTTTTCATGGAAATATCTTCCTTACATTCTGCCATTCACGAATATGTAACCCTCATTCTGCGGAAACCACCCCTTGTCACTCAAAATGACCTCTCTATGTCACGAGGGCACAGATTCTACTTTTAGGCGGCACGGGATTTTCAGGTATTTTTTCATGGAAATATCTTCCTTACATTCTGCCATTCACGAATATGTAACCCTCATTCTGCGGAAACCACCCCTTGTCACTCAAAATGACCTCTCTATGTCATGAGGGCACAGATTCTACTTATAGGCGGCACGGGATTTTCAGGTATTTTTTCATGGAAATATCTTCCTTACATTCTGCCGTTCACGAATATGTAACCCTCATTCTGCGGAATCCAACCCCTTGCCACTCAAAATGACCTCTCTATGTCACGAGGGCACAGATTATTCTTAAAGGCGTCACGGGATTTTCAGGTATTTTACCATGGAAATATTTTCCCTTGGATGTACCATTCACGAATATATCGTATTAATGCTATGGAACCTTTCCTTTCTACTTATATTCCTTGAAATGTTCTGTTTTATTTTAAATTCACCGCTATTCTCCACATCAACTCTTTTCCCATTCCCTTATCTCCGGTGGGCGTATCTCAGAGCTATCAATGCGCTTTTAACCCATTTTACGCTATCCCTTCACTATTCTATGCTATTTAACTGGCCCTGTCTATATCACCATACAACCCCCTCCTTTTTACTACCCCTACTTTCCCATCCCTTACCTATCTCACTGACCCGTATGTGCTTCGTTCAGAGAAATCACTTCATTCGACGTTTCTAGTGAGTACGTACCTACATCTGTGCCTAGTGGTTTCATCAAATATATATTCGTGTTTAGTTATCTATTTATCCGTGTTCATACATCTGTTCATCCGTGTGCATCAGTAGTTCTGTGTGTGTAAGTGTTCGTATGCCGCTTTCAAGTGTCTGCCTTTTCCTTTCAATTCTTTTATTTATTTCATTTTTCCTTGGTTCGTTATGTGATGTAATTCCTGTTCATTTTCGTGTACATCTGCGGTGAGTACTATTCTTCCGGAGGAGGACGGATGAAATGTTTTGCAACATCATTCTACCCAAGTTCAAATCGCGTGCTCCAACATCGACGCACAAAGAATCTCTAGAACATGGCGAAGTTTCATTGCCACCGAGCTTGTGCTGCCACCTGGCGAAGAGCCGCCGTACTTTACCATGAATATATTCCTACGCATTTCCACCTCAGATGCTTATATCACGTTTTTTCGGTAAGTTCAC
Source organism: Pyrrhosoma nymphula (assembly GCA_963573305.1). Taxonomy (NCBI): domain Eukaryota; kingdom Metazoa; phylum Arthropoda; class Insecta; order Odonata; family Coenagrionidae; genus Pyrrhosoma; species Pyrrhosoma nymphula. The sequence goes on along the minus strand of OY754335.1, from coordinate 101,235,949 downwards.
TTTCAATATATTTTTTTTAATTTCATCGAGTTCCCCTCAAGTGAGCACCGGGTTTCCCTCCGAAAAAACCGCAAATTCAGCCATTTTGGGGAGGGGGGGAGGAAAGTAGGTGCCGCCAGGATACAGAATTTTACCGAAAATTGATTCAATCGAAAGTTAGTGTTGGTGGAGTTCCTTCATCTGGGTCCCAAGGCACAGGCCCGGCTTAATGCCCAAACACCTGTCCGGTGCGCCGCAAAGGAATGAGTGCCGTGATGGTGAAAAAATATTTTTACTGCGTAATGGATTTGATAAGCGGGGAGGGGAGGTGCCGGAATACTCTCTCGCCCGGGTTAAATTTTTTCTTAGCCGGCCCTACCAAGGCACTTAGACCTTTTGGGCCATTGTGTCATCCATTTTGAGTTTTAAAACTAGGTAACTAAAAGGTGAACTTACCTCTGGAGGCCTACATCTATGTTTGTGGTCTACCTAAATGCTTTCTATAGGGAATTCCGTTATGTCCTTCGATTTGCGTGGTAGGTGCGTACCAAGGTATTTCCTTACCTGGGCATTAAGGTGCTTAGACCTCTAGTTGGTCCATTGTGCCATCTACCTTATTGAGTTTTAACCATGGCGACCCTTATCCTTCCCGAAGCCTAGAAAGTCTCCAATGGGTACTTACCATGTCGTTTGGTCCTGCTATGGGCATATACTCTGGTACCGATTCCAGAGGTCTAGTGGTTGATAGACATTCATATAGATGTAGTTGTAAGGGGAGAATTCTTCCGGAACGCTCCCAATTTATTTTCACAAATATAAGTTTTACATTTCATTTGTTTCTATTTTAATGTTTTGGTGGAAAATTTTAAAAAAAGTTTATTTTTTCTGCTTGTTTCTGATTCTAGGCAGCTCCTCCCCGATCCATCTCGGCTCATCTGTTCTCCGGCTACTCGCTCTTCCTCGCCTGCTGTTTCTTCGTCCCCCTGCCTTGGCTGTGCTCCATCTACTTCATACTCCTAGGCTGTCGATTTCTCAGCTGGTCCTCTCCTCTCCAACGTCTTTATGGGATGGGGGTTCTTCATCTTCTTCGCACCATCTACTATCTTCAATTTCTTCTGTGAGAAGATGATTCTTTGCTAAGTGTTGGCCGGTTAACAGTTCCACTATTGTTCTTAGGATTGATTAATTTGCTTTATTTTTCTTAATTGGATTTATGATTCTTAACTTATGAAGTTAAAATGGATTGTATAGCTGATATTCAGTGTACGAAAAGTAGCAATTTTACTTAAATTTTTTTTTAAGCTGGTGGTTGGTTTTGGTGTATGGTATTTGTGTCACATTTGGTGGGGTTCCTCCCAAGGAGTCCCTGAGGCACTAAGATCTATTGGTCCATTATGCCAGTGTGATATATGAGTATTCTTGTGTATTAATATTTTGTTCAATTTGTGTTTTGCTATTTCTGAAGGCGTTTAGGACCATCTCTTGCCCAGCTTGCCTTCAAAGATTCTAGAGACCTTTGTGACAATCTCCCACTTCATCCATAAAGTCCTTTCAAGATAATAGCACAGTTGAGCATTCAAACCTACTACCAATAGGGTACCAGCATGCAAATGCATATACAGTAGAACCTCTTATATACGACCCTCATATATACGACGACCTCACTTATACACAGATTTTTTTTGTCCCATGAATAACCCCCTAAGACCCCATGTATTTCCAACCTCCCTTATGAAACTTCATTTATACGACGAACTCCGTTATGAAACGTATCTTTCTGGTCCCATGACAGGAAGTACATACCTCACTTAAACGACTTGCCAGAGAGCTGCAGTATAGAAAGATTGCTTATATTGAATTTAGACGATGATGATTATCAGTCTCATGCTTTCAATTATGCGTGCCTTTGTCGTAAAATTGAATTATTCCGTGACGCCCCAATGTATCGTTTATTTCGAAAAGATTCCCTGGGGCAGTGCACTTCGATGGTGAGTTTGTGCTAATTTCATAGTCATTATTGTGAGCTTTCTTGAGCATAAATTACTTTTAAGTGTTGCCAAGCTGTTTTGAACATTTGCTTATCATGCCTATTGTGTGCCTCGCTCCAGAAGCTGTTTACCCCCAACCAAATATCCCTCGAGTACATATGTACACATCTCGGCTGCTCCGTTCCTAACTTTTTTCGGGGCTTTCGTGCCATGACTGATGCCTTCCATCTTCTCCTTCCTAGCCTCTCATCCTTGAGTGATGACTGTAGGATTGCCAGACTGTATTTTATGGATGTTGTGATATCTTTTTCGATGAATATCTTTTACTAATTCACTTCTATTTAAATTAAGCGACCCGGGTTTGTGAATAATCACCGTCATCAGGCATTAATTAAGATCTGTTTATCCTATTTTTTCCGTAGTTACGTAACGGAAGGGGAGAAGTAGTTTGAAACGGAGGCCAGAATAGGGGAAAGGAAGGGTAAATGTATTCGTTAATGAGGGTGTTGTTGTGGTTATTCAATATTTTTTAAACTTCCAACTGCTCTCTTGAATCTAATTCACGGCGGTCGTTGCATAATTTTAGTATATTCATTGTAAAATCACTCCTATGGCTGCTACATATTGTTAAGCAAAATTACTTCTATCCTCTTTGATGTTTTTATGAGCACCTAAATGTTCTTTTCTCCTGACACAGAGGTTTCTACCTGTCTACACCACGTAGACACCAATGCAATCGCTGCATTTCAATGAATATACTAATGAATCGGTCTAATTGCTCTATTGGGTCCTTACATTTTACTAGCAGCTTTCGGAGAGTGGCATTAGGTCTAGAAGCCATGCGGAATTCGTCTCTAGGAAGAAGGTGAGCCATTTTCTGAGATACTGCACCTAGGTATGTCACCGTGAACCACTGCTTCTTTTCACTCTCGTTCTCGGAAAACATTTGGTCGATAGCCAATATTGTTTTTTTTTAACTAATTTGTCTATTAAATTTGGTAAATACCCGTTAGCTGAAGCAATTTAATTGTGCTGATTTCTTTCTTGAAGTCTTCTCTTGATAGTGGAATTTTGAACAGGCAATGAATCACAGAATGGAAAGCCATCAGTTTGTGTGAGTAATGGTGTCTTGAAATTGCTGGGATGACATGATCGGTATAACAGGGTTTCCAAAAAATGGAGAAGGAATGCCGGTCTTTTTCGAGTTTAATTGTAAGATCCAGGTAATTTAAGGTGTGGTTAGAATCTCTTTCAAAGGTGAATGAAATTGTAGGATGAATATCATTTAGAAAACTCTTGAAAATATCCAGCTGCCGGCAGTGGTGGATACATATGGGGGGCGCGGGGGGCGCGCGCCCCCCCTTGCGGGGCCGCCCGCGCCGCCCCCGCCAGTCAGCCCGCACGCTATTCGTTCGTGTCTTACGTCAGTCGACTCTGAGTCAAGTTATCGAGTAGTTATACTTTCTTATGTAGCACGCGCGCAAGTCCGCGTCATCGTATTTTATACGTTTCTGTCTGGCACATAGATAGCTAACCTACGAGAAAAGTTGCGGCCATTCTAGTGATCTCGATACGTTATTATGGCATTTGTTCGAGAAAAGTCGCGAATATTCTACTGTTTGTATCTGTTCACACTCCTTAAAAGTCTGGAAGCGAACATTCTGGCACCTGATGTTTTCGAAACAACCGAGCTACATATATAAGGGAAGCAGAGTCGCTGTCAGGCAGTCAGTTTGAAAGCTACAATCGTCGCGATAACTTGCGCCCCCCCATTGAGTTTTTTCTGTATCTGCCACTGGCTGCCGATCAGTTCCATTCTAAAGCACAATAATATCGTCGAAGTATCTGTACCAGTAGACCACATAATTTAGTAGGTTGTGTTTTGAACTAAAACTTTTTTCTTCCAAATTATCAACTAATATCTGCCAGCAGTGGGAAAAGAGGTGAACCCATAGCGAGGCCACTACCATGTTTATAAAATTTACCGTTGAGCTTGAAATAATTTTGGGCCACACAAATTTTGAGAAGGGTGGATAATTCGTTCTTAGTTTTTTTGCGATCTTGGCTGCCCCCAGGAGATCGATAGCCAGGCCAGTTGCTTCCTCTGGTGGTACACAAGTGGAAAGGTTGACAATGTCAAAAGAGACTAGTCTTGAGTTCTTCTGAGGTATGATGTCTTTTATTTTTTCCACGAGATCAAGAGAATTTTTGACACCGCGCTTTGATTTGAATGCAGTATGTTGCGATATAAGTTGAGTCAAAGTGTGGGCTAATTTGTGCACTGGAGTGCTTGTACTTGACACAACTGGTCTAATAGGGGCATCCGGCTTGTGAGTTTTAATAAGCCCGTAGATCCTAGGAGGGATAGGGTTTTTACTTAGCAAGAAATGCCTATCTTTTGGTTGAAAAAGTTCTGTTGACCTTCTAATCGCATCTCTGATAGCTTGTTGGAACTTTGGCGTAGGGTCTTTCTCCAACAGTCAAATTATTTTTGTTTTAAAATAAATGTTCTTTTCTCCTGACACATTTACATCGTGTACTGTACATAGATCGTGGGGATTACATGAAGAAGTGCTACGATTTCATTCAGAAATACTTAAGAGTTACTCTAAAAACCTTGCTCCACCCCTACCCTTCTCTCCCGTTTCCCAGGCCCTCCCCTAGTGGAAGCCACCTGAGAAGAGGGCGTGGGGAAGCGATGAGTGAAATGTGATCCTTTTAGTTCACGGTCATGACTGATAAGTGACTTCCAGTGGGCAAGGATGATTATGCAGCAGTTCTTCATCATAGAAAAGTCTTGGGGGAAATGGACTGAGAGCAGGCTGGTAAATATAAAGGTCTACGGCAAAAATTTTGGTGACCTGGAGAATACACCTTGTGTGTTATTACTGGACACATGATCCGAAATCATTCATTTTGTTTTTATTTTCCGCGTGATTGTGTCTAATAGTGTATACTTCCCCAACTTTAACTTGAATCTGATGAATGCGAAGAAACCATTTAGGTGAATGCCTCCATTTAGGGTGTTTGATTAAAAATTTTTATCTTAAAAATTATTAGATAGGGAAGTCTTGCTGAAATCTGGTAAAAGAGTTCATTAATGCTCTTCAAATCAGGGTAAATTTATTGTTTTTAATTTAAAAATGACTGAATTAACAATGATTTTCCTGTACCACATGCTTTCTCATTGAATAGAATATTAATACTAATATCAGATCTCTGCAGATATCTAGTGATGTTCTATTTTTGAAGAAAACTAGTTTGCACAGGAAAAAATTATCCTTTTATCAAAGCAGATTTTTATAAAGAAATACTGCTGTTGATTTTAGAAGATGAACTGACAGTAAACATAATGGTAAATGTACACATAGATGTGACATCGGTAACCATCCCTTCGCTGGAACGTTGGAAAAGTGTAACTAAAGACTTATCGAAAAATTTTCAGATTTTCGTGTTTTTCTATTATGTATTTATTTCACTATTTATGTATATACATTACTTTCATCGAGGTTCTCACTTCTTCAATCTCCAATCTTTTTCTGTATCCTGTTCACAAAATGAATTGCCTGAAAACAGCTGTTCATGAGCAAAATGTTTTGAAAAGTTGGCTGCTTTGCACTCATTTAGCATCATCATCAGAAAATTTCCCAAATGTGAATTGAAACTTCAGCCATTAGGCTAAGTGCCAGGAATGCTAACAATTAGACCAAGAAATTCAACCTTGGAAACGTTGTTCAGGAATGCAAAATTGTTTCTTTTTTGGTAATATTTGTAGTGTTGCTTGTGAGTAAATTAGAGTAATAGGTTTCATTTTCCTGCCTACAAATGAGTAATTGTAGCCAGGAAGCAAACAGACCAAATTGGGCAGCTGAAAGGGGTTTCACGCTTCCTTGCCATAAAACCTCAGTCATGAAACTCTTCACTTATGAAACTTCTTTGGTGGTCTGCTGAAAGTTTCATAAGTGAGGTTCTACATACAGTAGTCTCGATGCCATCATGGAGCAGCGACACTATTTTCAATTAATTTTTTCAATGCCATTTTCTGTAAAATGCCAATCATTTCATGATAAAACACTTAGAAACCCTTCAAACTTGATAATGAAAAGTTTTATGGAAATTAGCAGAGACTAGTTAAAATCCCATTTCCACCAATATGTACTGTGAAATTAAAATTAAGCAGCAGCAAAAATAAGACTAATAGCTCATGACAACACCAAACAATATTTAAAATATTATCATTTGATGGTTTACTATACTGATTTGTATTAAAAGTAAATACTTGATTCATGATCATATGATAAAGCAAAAGTCAACATCTTGGATTCTTCGGTCATGTAATTCACTTTCCCAGAGGGCATTGAACATGTTTACTGTTTGGTTAAATTTATAAATGTTAACTACGCTAATATCTTGGACAGACTAAGATTGGTAATCCCTCAAGTACCTCGAGAGGTACCTATTTATCATTCACATGTAGCCCTAAGCGATTTCACTGTATCAAGGATCTCTTGGGCTAGTTAAAATTAAGATCACTGGTATTCTACCAAACTAAGTCTTCTAGGCTTGCCATTTATTTCCATTGCTTCAGGGATCGTTCTGTAACATTTTCTATGTAAAGACATTACTTTATGTAATCCCTATTCAAAACTTAATATCTTTTGTCCCCTTTGATATCATAGGAACTCACAATTCTTCTCATCCCTCTCCCAAACTTACCCAACTTTCTTTGCTCTTTCGCCCTCATCAGCATGTTGTTTTATCCCACGTCCACACTTCCTCCAGCAACTTATGAGCACACCTTTGAATTTCTCCCTCAAGCCTCCTTTCCTCTGACTTTTTTGAAGTCTTTCCTCTCACATACAATTTTTGAAGCCTTAAAACAATGCTCCTTAAATTTGAAATTTATTTTGAAACTTGAATTTGTTCTGTTTTTCAGCTGTTGCTAGAACCACTGCTCCATTTCTTTGGGCTGGGGCTGCCTTGTGCACCCCCTTCTTGATACATTTTTGCACTCTCTGCAACATTTCAGTGGGGGCGGTTTAATGTGCCTATGTATCATTGAATAAACGAAACACCTGTTGGTAAGAGTAAAAAAGTGAAAAATGTCCAAAGTGAGAAATTGTTTCAAAGAATAAACCATACTTAAGGTTGATGGAAGTTGCTCTTCAGGGAAAGGTCACTTGACAATCAATTTTAAATCTTTAATTTTGAGCCTCTGTCATATTCCGAATCTGAAGTCATTCTAACTTCTGAAGCAAGTACATTTCATGATAATTCTTAAGAGTCAAATATGAAAATTATCTTAGATAGCTGAGAAACTTAGTAGTGGTGCCAGCTCTGCCTACCATATTCATGTGTACATGGTGCCCTTTTTTACATTGGGTTACATTACATACTTAAGGACTATGAAACAGTAATCATTGTCTTCATTTGTAGCCAACCACATTTTATTAAGTCATCAATAGTTGACCCTGTGTAATTGGAAAGTGGAATATTTTGTAATTGGTAAGATGGCTAACAAATAATGATTCAAGAGAGCCCTTCCTTAATTTTATCTCAGTTCTACAGCTGTATTATGTGGCCAATAGTAATGAAAAACTCTAATATTTGTAAAGTTTAAGAACCGATTGCAGTGAGGAATAAGGTGTACAGAAAAATCTTTCTTTGCAAAAAAATTCACATTGCTTTCTTGTCAGAATGATTGCATGCATTTTTTTGTGGATAGATTTTCCCCCTTCCTTTGCTCCGTGCCAAGTATGGTGCTTTGACATTTACAGCAATAGTTTTTCTTTTCTTCAGCTTCCAAAAGCCAGGCTTATTGCCTACATTTCTTGAGTGGTTAGTGGATTCCCTGAACTAAATATAGTTTCAGAAATTGTGGCTAATGCATCCACGTGGCCTATACCTATATTAACATGATGATTTTAGTAAAATTCAGTTACTGTAGGTAATAGTTAAAATAATTGTAAGATGGCTTCATGGCTTGCCCAAGTGTTGTGGCCTTCAGCACCCCCTATCCCCTCATTACCTGTTCAAACCACCAGCTCTGCCTCCTCCTAATCTCTTCCAGCAGTTTCCTTTCCTCACTCACCATGCCGAGCACTTCCTCGTTTGTCTTCCTTTCTGTCCACCGCACCTGCTCCATCCCCCTCCCCATATCATTTTGTACTATGTATCTGAAAGTCTGCAGCTTAATCTCCTCTTTCCCAAGAGTTCATTTTATTGCTCCTTGCAATGCTACACTTCATGTTTATATTCTTTGATTGTCTTTTCTTCACATTGTAACTCAAGGAACCAATTATAAATATTCTCCCACTGTTGAATGCCTTATTTGCTAGCTCAGTTCTCCTAATGTCTCCTTTCAGTCCTCCTAAAATCTTCGCTGCTTGATATTATAATTTCATGTTTCTACGCATTATTTAAATCTGGCTGGCAGTGCCTGCTGAAGGAATTTTAATCCATTTGATAAAGGTGAAAGCTATCTTGTCCCACTTCATTTTTACTTGGAATTTTGAATCTAACATCATATTTCGTAAGTATGCCCTAGATTATGGTCAGAATCTATATCTTCTCTTAACAAGATGTGTTAAGTTTTGAATATGTTGCCTAACTTCTGCCTGAACATATTATAATCTATTTTATGCTTAACTTTCTCTTCCAGCCTTTTCCATGCCTCTGCTGATGTCATAACCATTTTTATTATATATTATGCTCGCCTTTATGTTATAATTTATTTTTCCTGCAAAATTCCACTATCTTCTAACCACAGATATTTCCTGTGTATGGGCCATATTCTACCCCTTCATTTGTCCATACTCCTCCTTTCCCCAACTACCAAAGGCCAATGGCACATAAATGTTGGGTTTTTCCTACGTGGATCTTCCCTCGTTTCTTGTAGTTGCCATATCTTCCACCTTGTGAGTAGTCGTCAGTATGTAGGTATATAGATTCATTATCTTAGGTTTATCATTGAATTAGTACTAATTTCATTAGTCCCAAGTACTTATTTGAGGGCATTTTGGAATGGGTGTAAAGCCCTGTTGAATGGCTGCTTAAACTTTTTTGTAAACTGTGTAGCAGGAGTGGTGGATGTTTGGGTGAACTTATCGGCCTGATCTGTCAGCAGCTGTTCATGAACAAATTATGTAAACTGTTCAGGAACTGTGCTTGCTATGTACTCGGAAGTGTTCTGTTCAGCAGCTGTTCATGAAATTCATTACCTATATAAACTGAGTGAAATTGGATAGTAGCATTGTCATCCCATAAATTCCTAGTTATGAGGATATTAATTTCTTGAGACTAACAAATGCATTTTCATTTGTATTCTATATCAGATTTTCCCAAATCTCGTTTGGGAAAAGCCAAAATGGTCCAAGCCGGAGATGACTGGAATCCAAACAAATTAGCACCAAGGGTGATTCCTGTGATTGCTGGACAGCAGCTGCTCACTGATGCTGGAGGGCATAGCATTTGGGAAACTGGCTTACCCAAATCTTGGATATCTCAGAATATGAAGTAAAAATATATTCAATTGTGAAGAACTAACCTGGATCCTTCTGGGACTCCTTACTCAATGTATAAATGTTCTCTTCAACCATTAAAAATGAGCTTAAAATAAATAATCTGTACATTTTCATTTACCCCTGGGTAATGTAGATTTTCCTCATAGTGTTACCAATGGTGAAGAGGGAAAAGGAATGCAAATGTCTAAATTTTGGCAATTTAAACTGTGATAATTTCCTTTAAAGATTCCTGTTTCAGAGGGTAATTTACCAATTTATATTCATCAAATTAAGTAGGTACATACTTCGGTTGTACTGTGCATTCTCCTGAACTTTACATTTATTCAAAGATTGATTTTGGAAAATAAACTTCACTTCAGTCCTCTTAAAAATTTCAATAACGGCCTAAAATATATCTTTGAACTCCCACCAATATAAGCATAATTTTCTAAAGATAGTCAGTACATCTGAAATATGAGTGGTTAAATTTGGCGTGTGCCACCAAGTTCTGCGATTGTGCCACTGATTCCTTAAAAAGCCGGGCCTCGGAGCAGAGAGAAAATTGAGGGCGGAGGGACAAGGGGACTACTGTCGGGTGCCACCAAGTTTTGCGATTAATAATACTTCCCTGAACGTTGGTCGGAAGCTGTACCTCGCCAAGTCTGGTTCAGAAATAAAAGAAATGATTCTCAACCTTCACCGTGGTATGGCTCCATCCATATTAATGCTCCATACGTCTCGTGGTTAAATCAGTTAAATGGCTCTCCTTTGCGGCCAGTCCACCCGCCTTGGCAGCCATTGAACGATCCAAGCGTCCGGCCAAGACATTGATGTGGCTTCAGAAAGGAGAGCCTCTCATCTGGTTGTCATTGCAAAGCAAACGATTGGCGAAATCGCCGGAGCCCAAAATTATTATAAGTCCAGAGCCTCCCTCACAGAGAGAGAAGAATTTCCAAGGGGTTGCCCTGCCTCGAGAACCTCGAGCGGCATTTCGTCTCGATCGACCAAAATTTTCAGAAAAATGACAAAGTCCCCAATTTTTTAATTTAAGTACAAGTTTTGAGACAACTTTTAACAAGAACCCCGGTAGCCCAGGGGATAAGAGGAGGGAGCAGTTGGAAAGAACATAACGCATGTTGCCACGAATCCTTTTGCCGGCAAATTTTTTTTATTTCTCGATTTTTTTTTTAAATTAGCAATTTATATAAAACATTCTCCTGGGGTTTTCACATTGTGTTCAGGACGACGTGAGACGTCCAGAAAACATTAATTAGTTGAGCATTTTTTGTAATGCCGCCAATTTTTTCCCGGCGGGCTGGCCGGGCGCCCGGAAAAAATTCCGCATTTTTACAAAAAATGGTCAACAATTAAGGGTTTTCTGGACTTCTCATGTCGTCCTGAACACAATATTAAAACCTGGAAATGCATTTATTATAAAAATGCAGGGGTGGGGGGAATCCTGGGGAGAACCCTAGTTCAAAATTTGATCAATAGATGGCGTCCGCATTTAATAATTCGCAAAAGTACTTCCCAGGGACCGTTAGTTTAAAACTTGACCAACAGATGGCGAGTGCCTTAACTTTTCGCGAAGTCTGTATAAAAATTTGGCTCCCCTGATGACGAACGCGGGAAATTCGATTTGCCGAATTTAATGACCCCTTTTTTGGAATCGCTTCCGACAGTTGAAAGATATAAACAAAACACTGTTATAATTCCATTCGATTTAGACTGATTACTGAGGTCTTTGAAGATTTATGTAATTCTTATGCCTCCGTGATTATCCAAATATAATCTTTGTGTTAATACGTCTTTTTAAAATGCTACCTACAGAGTGAATAGAGTTACATTACAACCAGTGAGAATTTGTTTCAATTCTCTTCTTCCGTCGTTACACGGAAAGCCAAAGACAGCTGAAGATCACTCTCACATTACTGCGTTCTCCATCGGAAACACCAACCCAGCCGTGAATGAAGTAACACAATTTATCCTTAATATTTTTTTATTTAACCAGTTCGTACACAACGCGAAAAACAAGTAATTTTTTATGGATTATTATACATTGATGCACACCACGCGCAATAACATTTCACAATGGCGAGATAGAATCCAAATCTATGCTTCATCCATTTCGTAATTCCGTGACGCATGCGACTTGCGAGGAAGTCGCAGGAAAGTATCTTTTTTCAGGACAAAGATGAAAGTTAGTTCCATCATTGAATACAATATTTTCTCCAGTTTTTATTTCAAATTATGATAAACAACATTAACGGACCCTTATGGCCGAAAAATTTACTTTTCAATAGCAATCATATCCGTCAAGTCTCCGTGAATCAAAATTAGCCCACTGTCTCGTATCCACATAATTTTAATTATCAAGTTTTTATTAGTTCGGTCTTCATCATGTCTGTCTGTCCGGGTGGAATATTGCAACCGAGTTTAAACTAACTTCCCGATCAGCTAGAGACATGAAATTTTAACCATTCCTCATATGTGGATGACAATGCAATATTATCTATCTATTATAACAATTAATTAATTAATTGCTTGTTAATAAATTAACAATTAGTTAATGAACATATTTCCTGATGTGCTAGTAGGAGTTAGTAATTTTAAGAAGGAAGAAATTCCCCAAGTAATAGAGAACACGGCAATTACCATATATTATCATCGTGCAGTTAACCCACGTCTCTGATTACGAGTAGCAATGGGACACCCTTGAGTAATTCAGACATCTAAAATGGTTCCTCGCATATCTCGATTGCGAAAGTCTTGAAAAGACACCGATGTGAATTTAAAATTAAATTTTATAAATCATTTATTCGCCACTTCTGCACTATCGCCCAGCGACTTAACTTTCATTTTGTTTCCAACAAATTACGAATCACTGATGTAAGCTAGCATGAAAAGTTTAGAATTAAATGTCAACTAATTCCCAGAATGAGTGGTAACAACTGAAGAGTTTAAAATAAACGAACTGATCATGACTTACCTACACACCTCTGCACCTAAAATATTTAAATGGATTACTAAATTATTACACTCGTCTGATAGCTTACCTTCCCATTTCTCTATCTTCTCTCTAGCCATATACTGTGATTGGCAGTTCTAAGGCGATTGAATGACTGGAGATAAAAGCCCCAATGCATTTAACCAAAAGTAAGAGTCGAAAATTGGACAAGTTAGAAGATTTTCTTTATTTTTGTTTTCCACTCGACGTGAATCAAGTACGCATAGAAGGAAAATAGGGCTGATATAACCTATAAATATGTATAATATAAAAAATAACGATTATTAAAACCCGCCCTCGAAGAATAAACTACGGAAAAATAAAAACTGAAAAATCAGGAAATTAGTCACGTTCCAACAATAAAACCAATCGTTCTTGGTGACTTAATAGAAAATAAAGACAATATCTAAGTATGTTTACGGTACATTCCTTTACTTCAGTGTCGAGTTGGACTTGGAATTCCCATGCCAGGGTCATAACGTTAAGCTTTTAGATATTTACATTATGTCTTACCATATTTTTTGTAAGATCAAACTCAGTAAAAGTGAAATTCCTGATTTATCAACATAGGTTTTATTAAATTTGGACGGGGTAGATTGTACTGTGTGTAGGTGCTGAATATTTGGCGGGAGAATTATTACTCACGGCATAAATTAATTATTTCAAATGAGGCACCAGTGCATGATGACTACATACCTCTGCAGTTCATAGGAAAAATATCCATTTATTGTGTTATCTGCTCAAAAAGTTCAGCTAATGGCGCAGTATTAAAAAATTGATTTTCTAACTTAGAAATGTCAATAACTTCCTATAAAAAGATTTTGAAGCAATTATGTTTGAAATTAGTATTTCCAAAGAATGTAGCAATTGCTGAACATGTGCAACTAACGACATTTCACCCAAGTTCTCCCCAGAGACATATGTAAACGATAACTATAATTCTTACGGTAGGCAAAAGTTGTAATTTTCTGATGCAATGGTATTTACTGAGGTTTTAGGCTTGGGGTTTGGGGAGACGCCATAAAAGTTACTTGGAGGAGAAATTTATCTCCTTGACACTGTGAACATACGTCAAAATGGAATTCAGTTACAAACTTATTTTGTCAGGACTTGAGCGAAATAACTCAAAAGAAAAAAATCCAAACCCTGAGATGATATTGAGTGCATACAGACTTCGGTAAAATAAACTAATTTCATGACCAAAATTACAGTGACTTTTGACAGGAATTTTGCCCAACTTTCATGAAGGGCCGTTAGATTTCCTGTTGGATGCACATGGGCGTTATCTCGGGTGTGACTCAGGGTCAGGTTTCCCATTGCCAAAGTTTCGATGAGCCACTCTCCCATCAGCCTCAGGCAGCCTGACCCAGTACAACAGCCGAGAGAATTCTATATAAATAACCAATTTCTCCCCGGCCATGAAATTCTAATCATAATACCACCAACTTATACAATAGTATCAACAGTGTAGCATCTTTAATTCTTCGTTAAAGGCTACTGCACCTTCCTCTCCAAGGTTCTGGTGTCTTAAATAGATTACAACTAGAGGCTCCATCAGCAATCAAGCAGGGGGAAAATGGTAAATGACCGCAATGCTTGAGGAGGCATGCTCCTGCTTGCACCGTCCACTCTTTCCCAGAGCTATTTCAACGACGCCTCACAGCATATCACCACCAGTTGGCGACTGTTTGTCTTCCACCGACGAGTCTGCTGCTCCTCTCATCTCTGGACCAGGTCTAAAAGAATTGCCACCATTTTACAGTTGATTACCATATTTCCAAAATCACTCAGTATCAAGCATATTCAACAGTTTAGTAGGTCATTTTATTACCATTTCCGATACGTGGATCCCAAGGGATAAGTATACGGCGCATAGGGAGAATCGGAGCCCTTGACGCCTGCTTTTGATGGAAAATCTGAAAATAAAATGAAACGATAACATAAGAGAGGAGGAAGGGACCAAAGATTAGAAGACGAAATGTTTCCATACTGTACCCAAAAAAACTAATCAGGAGGATTGTGGTACCACTGGAGATGCGAAGAGCTAGGCTATGTGCTAGTGGGAAATCGTGAAAAGGAAAAGTATGAGTATTCTCTCCAAGAAGTTGTTACGAAGCTCCACATTCACTGCATCCGTTCTGAGCAGATAACTACACTTCATAAAAGCCTGTATACTACACGACATATTTCCCAATGCGAGTAGATATATGAACACTTGAGAGAACACATGAACAAAATTATAAGGGGCTTCTAAAAGAGAAACATGTAGTGTTTATGATTTCAAGAGGTGGAAAATATAGAATAAGACCAGTGGTGCTCACAAAAGGAGGCAATGACACAAATTTCGTCATAAAAATAATTCGGGAGGGGAAACCCGCGATTTACCAAAATTTTGGGGGGTGGGGATGAAAAAATATTGTACACATGGAGGAGATGATCCATTGAGCCTGGGGGGATGTGCACCACTGAATAAGACTGATAAAAATAAGCCTAGAATACGTCCAAAATGTTTTAAATTGCTTTTTAGAGTAAGAGAGAGAGTTTGATAAGACTGGATAGGACGAAAATGGAGGAGGAACTGAAGAACAGCGGTATATTGAAGAGACAGACGACCTATTAGGAATGTCTGCACGAACGTTAAGGGTAGCCGATGACCGCCGGAAAGGATTGATGATTGGAGGGTAGTGTAGATGTAGTGTGGTAAATGATGTAGTGTATATTTTTTAGAAAAAAATCCCCCGAGTGGATTGGCGATTGGAGGGGGTGTAGTTGTAGTGTTGTAAATGTAGTAGCGATTTTTTCACAGAAAGCTTTTCGCCGAGTGGGTTGGTGATTAGAGAGTGGTGTACGTAGCGTAGCGTATTTTTTCATAAAAAAATTCCCCTAGGGAATTGGTGATTGGAGGGGGGTGTTGTTTTATGTAATTTTTCAATTGTACTTTGGCCACATGTTATTTGTTGTCTTTCCCCAAAGGTCAAATAATAGAAATTGACATGGAAAATGGAAAGAGATCAAGGGATTTCTCATGATCCAGAAATAGAAGACTAAAATCTGTAGGAGGAGAAGAGTCTCAATGAAACATCGGACAGGATTTGAATATTTTTCTTAGAATTTTGAATAGCAATTATCCATTTCTTTCGAATAGGATTTCCAAATTGAAACACATGGGAAGCTCCGTTATACCGGTTGCAAGCCGGTCCTGTCTCAAAGAGACATGAAAGAGGAGTCGGAGGAGTAACAAACTCGAAAAAAACTCAGGGTCCTTCTGGCCCTGATGGTAGCACCCCATAAGGGTCCCTAGCCAGGGTCACGGTGAAGCCCTCAACGGCAGCGAAGGCGGAGAAGATGGATTTCGGTACGGCTGAACTGGCGGAAGAGGTAACGCGACTGACCGGGGTATATCAGGACAGAAACCATTGCCTTATGGTCAGAAGAGGGATCATTGAAGGCTAAGGGAGACAACCCTGACAGAAAACAGCCAGCCCGTAGGCTTAGGAGGCAGCCCCTCCAACCGGCTGGCTCGGTAGGGCTAATAACCCACCTGAATGAAGTTAATTATTCATAGTATAACAGAGAGAGCTGGATGGATTAATAGGAATCGACAGAGCGAACGAACGGACACGATTTTTGGTACATGGAACATAACATCACTCACTGGAAAGGAGTGTGCAATTGTAGATGAGATGAAAAAGTACAAACTGAGGATTCTGGGTATAAGCGAGACTCTGGGTATAAGGGTTTAGAGAATTAGCGATGTACGATGGATATCACATGTTTTACTCTGGGGTAGAACATCGCAGTAGAGCAAAAGAAGGAGTGGGAATAGTCATAGAGGGTATTTATAGAGGCAGAGTAATGGAATGGGAGCCAGTGAATTCAAGAATAGTAAAAGTTAATCTGGAAATGCATGAGAAAATCTCATTGACACAGGTATATGCCCCGACACAGGACAGGGAAGAGTTTGAGAAGGATCTTTTCTATACTCAGCTGCAGGAAACAATAGACAAGGTGAGAGAACAGACCAGACACATTGTGATAATGGGAGATTGGAACTCCAAAATAGACAGGAACCTAGAACGAGGACCTAGATCAATTGGACCGCATGGTGGAGAGCAAGTAATCAACACAAACGGAGAGAAGATGATCGATTTTTGCATAGAGAACGATCTGCTGATTGGTAACACCTTTTTTACGCATAAAATAACACATAAAATCAATTTTGAATCTGAGAAGAGAGGAGCGAGAAGTGTGATAGATTATTTCACTTAGACAAGAAGTAGGAGGTATGCTGTGAACGATGTGCGTATATACAGAAGCGCTGAACTAACCACAGAACATAAGACTACTAATCATGAAGCTGCGGTTTGCCCCCTAAAAACTAGGAAGTATCCGACTTATGAGAGATAAATGGTTGGACAACTTAGAGATGAAAAAATAAAATGGAATATCGAGACCTAGTGACAGCAGAACTACGAAAGAGAATGGAAGAAGTAACAAGGGTTGAAAGTGAGGTAGATCAAATAAAATTAGGCTGGAGGATATTGAAAGAAACCCTTCTAAATAAAACTAGAGAAATCTGTGGAGTACAAATAGTGAAGACGGAGGCTAAAAGGACAAAGTGGTGGAGTGATCATGTTAAAGGAAAAATTAAGGATAAAAAGGTTGCCTGGCAATCGTGGATTAGAGATAAAACAGATGAGGCTTGAAGAAAGTATGTACAGAAGAGAAATGAATCGAAGCAAGCAGTAACACAAGCAAAGGAAGAATGTTGGGAAGAGTTTGGTAATGAAGTGCAATAAAAATATCATGATAACCAACGAAAGTTTTGGCAAACGGTGAAAAACCTAAATGGAAAGTTCGGAAAAAGAGTAAGAAGTGTAACAGATGAAACAGGGAAGTTAGTTACCGATGAGAAAGATGTGCTGACAGTATGGCGTAATCACTTTGCTGTAACTTTTGGTCACCAGGAGCAAGTAGAAATAACGGACGCTGAACCAAACCCGCGAAGAGAAGGAGGAAACGGAGAGGCAAGAAATAACACCAGTCGAAGTGGAGGAAGCAATACAAAAGATAAAACTGGGTAAGCTGCAGGCGCTGATGGCCTGGCGCCGGAAATGATTAAGTTTGGAGTAAATGCAGTGGTTGATTGGATGTGGGAAATATGCAGAAGAGCATGGACAGTGAAAAAGATACAAGCGGATTGGGAACCGAATATTTTAGTACCAATCTACGAGAAATAAAATACTACTCAATGCAGCAACTATAGGCCCATATGTCTGTCTACCGTGGCTTTGAAGGTGTATACTAGAATTCTTGAAATAAGACTCAGAAATGAGGTTGAGGAAGAACTAAAAGAGGAACAATGTGCCTTCAGGAAAAATTGCCAAACCTAGGATCACATTTTTACAGTGCGCCAAGTGATGGACAAATATATCAACAGAAATTGATCAGTCTGCCTAGTCTTTTTAGAATTACAGGCAGCTTTTGACACTGTTCCAAGATGCATCTTATGGGAAGCACTACGAAAAATAGGGGTATCTGTATACCTAACTAAAAGAATTAAAGTTCTATGCGTAAATGTGAAAGGAGCGGTTAGAATAGCTGGGAAAACGTCGAAAGAGTTTGCTATGAGGAAAGGGTTCAAACAAGGAGACAGCCTCAGTCCTCTACTATTCATCATTCTGATGGACCAGATACATAAACAATGCGAAAGAAGAACACCAAGTTGCAAGATGGGAAATTATAGGTTAAGGTCTGTTTATATTCAGTCAATGGTATATGCAGATGATATTGTATTGATTGCCAAGAATAAGAGAGATTTGCAAACAGCAGTGGAAGAATGGG
Organism: Pyrrhosoma nymphula; assembly: GCA_963573305.1. Classification (NCBI taxonomy): domain Eukaryota; kingdom Metazoa; phylum Arthropoda; class Insecta; order Odonata; family Coenagrionidae; genus Pyrrhosoma; species Pyrrhosoma nymphula. Next base: position 101,217,629 of record OY754335.1, on the reverse strand, counting down.
CTAATGCAATTAGAGACCATGGAAAGAGAACGAATGTGGGGGAAAGCAAGGTTATGGCAGTGTCAAAAAATAAGGTGCAGGAAAGGCTGAACATATCGTGGGAAGAGCAAGAACTAGAACAGGTTGACAAGTTCGAATACCTGGGGACACAAATTACTAGTGATGAAAGGCTAGACTCCTAAGTAAGCCACAGAATCCATAAAGGGAATTAGGTGTATTATCAGCATAGCAAATCAATTGTGGAAAAGAGGGAAATATCAGAAAAGACAAAGATGAGAGTATATAGAACCATTTTCCAGCCAGTATTGGTATACGGAACAGAGAGCTTAACCCTATTAGATAAACGCAGGAGCAGATTCCAAAGCTGTTAGATGAGGTATCTAAGACGAGTAGCAGGACGCACTAAAAGAGATCGAGTGAGAAACACCACTTAGCCCAGTTCCAGCAAGACCCGATAGTGTAGTCGATGGAAACAAAAACATTAAGATGGTATGGACATGTGGCTAGGATGAATGAGGAAAGGAAGCCAAGAGAGGTGATGGAGGCAAGACGAGAGGGAAGGCGAGGAAGAGGACGACCAAGGATGGAATGGGAAGAATATATGTGGAGAGGTTGGCAGTCAGGCGCGGAAAGAGCCTGAATGAGGTGAAGCGTCTCGCTCAAAACAGGAAAGAATTTGGAAAGTGGCTGAGGGACCCCGACGCCTAACAGCAGAAGGAGATTCGAGAAAGAAGAAGGGAAGCGGCTGGAGTACAGTTGGAATACACCTAATAAATGACGGTGTCAGATTTATCAAATATTTCCCTACCCATTCTCCAATAGATTTCCCTACCCATTCTCCAATAGATTTCCATATCTATTTTCCAACTGATTTCTGAGGCTGTTCTCCCATTCGTCCGCCAACTGGTTCGAATCCCTACAGTTTCCAATTACTATCCCTATTGAATATATTGTTCATAATATTTAAGCCAAGTATGCAGTAATCCAGTTTTATTAATACTTCACTGAACTCCTCCTCTAGACATTTCACAACTTACACTTTTGTGTAACTAGTACCTTCAATTTTCCATTCTTGTAGGTTGAGCATGCCTTCACTCTATACATCAGTATTTATACTGGTATTAAAGCTGCGTAACCACTACGCAAAAAAGAGAAATATTTATGCAATTATATCGAATGGCCTGTGCAAAAATCACAAGTAACTTAAAGGAAGGATACCGGTTTTCAGTATCTATCAACAAGATTAAATGCAGCATATTTCAAATGAATTTTTACTAACAAATCATGCACTTCATAGTAAAACAGCTAGGTAATATAAATCACATGTACGCATTTCATTGAGATATAATGATTAGTGATGGGTACTTACGCCTTCTTAATCCTTGTTGTATTCATTATCCACCTTTCTCGCTATGTACATGCGAAGATTACCCGCTAACTCGTCGAATGTCTTGGACACTGGTGGATTGTCATACAACCGGAGTTGGATTGTCAAAATACCAGAGAACACTGCAATGTAAACGCGTTCAATATTAATTATTACCATTCAGACAGGGCAATGAAATCAAACAAAATATTTCTAAACGCATAACTCCGCCGACGCCGACAGTTCATACTAGTTTACATACGAAAAAATGACAAAAATTACCCCCTACTTCAACTAGTCGCACTTTTTTATCTCCGAGTCCCAAGTTACCTCGTAAACTTCATTATGCCTTGTAATACAAACTATATGTAATACAACAAATCATTCACGATAGCCGCCATGATAACTCAACTAAATTTATGGAAGAAAAAAAAACGTATTTTTCCACAGATTTATTATTCTAAAAGTACCTTTGTAAAAGGATTACAACGGGGGTTTACGGAACACACATCATCTTATTTAAGATTTTATTTACTTGTGAGATAGTATTTGTATCTATATTTTAATAATCGTTGCACGAAATATCGTAGTTTTTAGTACGCTAAACATAGTGCAGTTTCCCTTAACAATAGTTTTTTTTAATAGTAGTAAGTATACAGTTAAAGCACTGAAAAGTGATACAAACAGTGGTGATTGTTGGGTCGTGGGCTATCTATAGAATAAACACTAGTGTCCCGACTAGGGGTTTGAGCGCTTAATCTCTCCTACAAAAGTCCAAAAAATATACAATCTTATATTTCATGTGGTGAGCTCTATCGATGTCCAACGGTATTGCCTGGTGAATTCTCGGAATCTCCTGGCTTTGCATTGTATCAATAAATTACACAAAACATGGTTCTTCGAAAATGTAATTTGTGCACATCCATCCAAAAAGCTCTATATTAACTTACGTAGTAATGGGTGGGGAGTGGGAGTGCATGAAATGTTACATAATATGTTAATGCAATGATACATTAAATTTTAATAAAATCATAGATAAATAGGGGGATCATAAAGAATCCAAGATCATTTTACGTAAACGTACAGCCCCCAATATAGGGCGAAGTCACTTTAAATTCCAGCGAAATCTTTGTGTAAAGCATGACAGGATAAGTCATCTCAAAAGCCATGAAAAGAGAAAATATGGGGCTGGATGCCACAGTTGATGAGAAAATTATAGGTCTTCATAGTGTTAATATGCTCTTCCTTTAATTTCATCCAGTTATAAGAACTACATCATCAAGTACCCTTAAATATCACTAACAATGATTATATTCCACTAACTGCTATGAATTTGCTACTGACTTGGGTGTTACCTGATATCACTATATACATACAATTGTAAAAATTTCTCCCTTGGTTTTTTTCATCGCAGTTATACGATATACATTAACCATTTTACATGCTTTAGTAATATAAAGTACCTACCTACATAAAACTGGCTTATTAACTTATATAATTTCAAAAAACATTTTCATTAGCGTTACTAGATAAATAAATTCACATTAAATAGAAAATATATACTGAGATTAACAAAGTAAATACTCACCTTAGTCACAAGCAACGGGTAAATAGATCAAGTCCAATATTTCAAATGACTCGGAAAAATCATCCAAACATCACGAATTAACTTAGAGGCCAATCTGTAAAGAATCGGAAAACTACAAAAAGCATGGAAGCTGACATGGAATCGTTTCAACAAGATATCATCAACCATCAACGGGAAATTAAGAGACTACAATACGGTCATTATCGGTTCGAAATTTTTACTGAGAATTAAAGGTTCCTGTTTCGATCGTCTTTGATTTTTGTTGGTCCGTCAATTATTGATTTTTCTACAGCATATAGTGCTTCCGGAAGCAGTGAGACCAACGGTAATTGGCTAGAAAAAATAATTAAATAGATAAACCGGAACGGAATATCGGAAAAATAATTGGCGGACCGATTAACAGATAAGGAGTCTGAATGGAGAGGTCATCATCAAAAGTACCTATTCAAATAAACGGATAAGATCACAGATACGTACAAGAAAAGAGGAATTAAATATTACGGACACATACTCCGGATTGAAAAGAATATACAAGTGGAGCGATGAAGGTCAAGGTAGAAGGAAGTACGTCGAGGTGTATGTAGGAGGTTCGAGAAGAAGGGACGTGGGTCCTAGATGTAAGGAAGTTGGGCGAAGTGAGGTAGGGTTGGGTATGGTGGGGTAGGGTGGAGTTAAGTGGGGAAGGGTAGATAAGGAGAGATAAGGAGGAGTTACAACGGGGAAGGAGGGGTAACGTGGGATGATTTTTAGTTATATTGGACGAGGCTTGATGTGGTGGGCGACATTTGTCGTGGTCGCCGACGCTTGCCCTGGTTGGCGACATGGCCGAGGTCGGAGGCCGAGTATATTTTAGATAACGGAAAATAGGTGTATATTTACTAAATATAATTACTTAAAATATTTAGAATCGATTCATAATATGAAGAAAGTCTTCAATTCATCAAGGTCCCTGCGAGTTTTCAAGCAACGTTTATCTTAACCATAATTGTCCTTAAAAATTATAGAGAAAATATGAACGACAACATTGAAACTACACCAGCGACGTTAATAACTCAGGAGCCCTCGTTATGTTCTTCGAATTAATAAAAAATAGGGGGAAACGTATGCCGACGAAGATAGTGAAGAAGATTGTAGAGGGAATTGACAAAAGAAGGGTGGTGGCCTAATATTAGGACGGGGAGAAATTATTACACCTTAGCTTCAATATTTAGCTAAATTTAGCTGAAAGGTAATAAGTAACACATATTTATTGACACTTAACCAGGTTAGTACTCCGTATAACTTAATGAAGGTACCAAAGCTGCTTCAGGGAAATAAATATTCCCGCGTTTATCTAAAATCATATTACGTAAGAGTTGCTTTGCGAATGGAAAATTCCCGTTCATAAAAAGACTCATGGTTCATTATTGTCCATCTTGAAGAGACCATGGCTTAGTTACATTCAAATAAAAGGTTTGCGAAAAATATTTCCCTAATTTTGAAACAAAAGAAGCTATGATAATATATTCATTGAGAATATGAGAATGCTAGAAACATTATTGGGACATACATTTTTCGTGAGGAAATGCAAATGCTATTCAACGAATTAAAAGCCGGTTTACTAGAGGTGTATTTTTTGCTTGGACGAATTGATTCGTTTACACACGTGCGTACGAAAAATCGAGGACTGTAAGAACCAACATCGTCCAGTTTTTTCAGCGGCTCGACATTCTGCCTTCACTCTGCCCTGCCAAACCTCGAGGGATCTGCCCTTGAGAACATAACGCGAGGGAGCGCAAGAGGCGATACGAGCGCACAAAGAGCCAGTAGGGTATAAGAGGTATGCCAACGGGGCTGGAAGACTCAGGAGAGGTGGTCAAATTTTACTGCTCTGTCAACTGCCGGAAAAAACAGTTATGGTAGTTAGGGGTTGAGTCTTAATTAATAAAGACTAGTGACATTCAAAATATATTACATCCTGCGGACCTCCTGCACCATTAAGCAAAAATTGAAAGGCCAGAAAAACTGATTTCATTAGATCAGTAGCGGATACAGAAAAAGCTCAAGGGGGGGGCGCAAGTTATCGCGCGACGATTGTAGCTTTCAAACTGACTGCCTGGCAGCGACTTTGCTTCCTTTATGTATGTAGCTCGGTTGTTTCGAGAACATTCGGTGACAGAATGTTCGCTTCCACACTTTTAAGGAGTGTGAACAAATACAAACAGTAGAATAGTCGCGACTTTTCTCGAACAAATGCCAGACAGAATAACGTATCGAGATCACTATAATGGCCGCGACTTTTCTCGAAGGTTAGCTATCTATGTGACAGACAGAAACGTATAAAATACGATGACGCGGACGCGCGCGCGTGCTACATAAGAAAGTACAACTACTCGATAACTTGATTCAGAGTTGACTGAAGAAAGTTACGAACGAATAGCGTACGGGCTGACTGGCGGGGGCGGCGCGGGCGGCAAGGCGATCGGCCCCGCAAGGGGGGGGCGCGCGCCCCTCGCGCCCCCCATATGTATCCGCCACTGCATTAGATGGATCAATTAATGAGGGTTCGCCGAGATTTGAACTCGCGATCTTCAGGTTGGAACCCGGATGCTTTACCCACTACACAACTGGAACAGTGATACAGACCAGCGGTTTCTATGTTCATTGTATATGCTGCGTTCACAGATTCCCCGACGACAGACGATAGCTACTTCGTGAGAGGTAGGCAAAGACATAATTTGAAAAAAAAACCAAGAACTCGCAGTTGGGTCTTTTACGCGTAGTCAAATTGCCATGCATATGACTTAATATCACATGGATATTCATATAATGGCTGGGATATCATTCCAATGAAAGCCTTGATTCATATCTTGGAGCACAAAGCAGTCATTGACCACGGTAACCTTAATTTTAACAATTTTTTAAAACATCTCTTTTCTTTTCTGGCAATGAATTCACACGCACTATTACTTTCAAAAGTCGGTCCACACGGTGAGCGCGGCCATATCCGTGTTCTGTTGAAATCGAGTTTCACGTATTGAATACGCGTTCCATGACTTCTGGGGGCCAATTTTACTGCTACGACTAGCACAACTTGAATTTGTTTTGTACTCGCAAAGAGACCTCGCGTGACCTTCTCCCTCCAACAACGAATAGCAAAAACAATCCCAACCCCCACTCCCAAGAGAATTCGCCAGCCGAAGAACCCGTAAAGTGTTTTCGGCTGGGACTTATCGGCATTTCTTGTGCGAGGAAAAATGCGATGATTTCCCGTAATATGCTCATGACATGGGTCGTCGTGGCAAAAATCATTAGTCCTGCGCAAAGGGAACAGATAGTAGCCTCGTTTGCATGCAGGGAAACTAGTAGTTTATAGAGTTATTGTAAATACGTTGCCAAAATCCACTGTTGCAAAATCAGCTCGGAAACATTTCCCGACGATGAGAACATCGTGCAACTTCTTAAGGAACCTATTACAGTAGCATTTATGCATCCCGGAGATGGAAATTCGTCACATTTTGCGTGACCTACCTTTTCGTTTCTCTCATTCAAGTTTGTATGTATTTCTGTCATGGTTGCAAAGCAAATATCTTTCATTTGATATTATTTCACATCTCTCACACACTTTTAAAACCTACACTTGGTATTTCTTCGATAAAAACTTAATTTAATTTTTAAAGCACTTTATTTAGATTAGTGCGTAATCAGAAAGTGTTTTACCTTATTTTTCATGTAAAATGCAAGATATTCCTAGGAAAGGTAAAAAGATCTTGGTTTCCCGAGCAAAATAGGGAGATATAACACAGTTTGGATTTAAGCAGTGCATAATGATTTTCAAAGAACATTTCTATACTTTATAACAACATCATTAAACGGAAGGGTAGTGATCTTTGTAATTGACTTGAGCACAGGTGGGTGACGCGTATGGGAGAATGAAAAAAGGGGAATGCAGACATAATTCGTTGAATGTTGCTTCCATTCAATTCTGGCGCTCCTTTTACCATACACAGGCATCGCCAAATCCCGGATAGAATTGGTGGAGAGGAGTTAACAAATCCATAGTTAATTATATTAAATAAATCGCTAATCTTCATAGTAAAAATATTCAGGCAGACTCATGAGTAAATATAAAATGTACGACAAAAGATTCACATGATCACGCAGGTGCAGGAACGCCCGTACACGACCATACCCTCGTAAAAAATTTCCAAATCCCCCCCCCCCCAAGATTGCTTCCTGTTTCCACCCCTACTTCAATGTCACTATTTTTAGTTGATATTTTTATGAATTTCCTTAAAACGAAAATTTTTAAATTCAATGATTTGTTGTTTAGAAATGTTTGTTACTGAGATCGCTGTATAGATTGCATTTTATACCTTGAATGGGTAGCTACCAACAGCTTGAAAAATGTATCGCTTTTTTTAAATGTCCTTCATGAATCCATTTATTTCACTCCGAAAGTTGGAGGTTCCATCATAAAATTTCTAGATTTGACGATTGATATTTCCACTGTAATGCTTGGCATCAATTTTTAGGCAAAAAACTTTTATCGATACCGTAATTCCAAATGATTCTCGTCACCATCACTAGCATAAAATGTCAACGTTTCACTCATAGATACAGAGACTGGTCTCTACTCCAATGGCTAATAAATTTTGAAAAATATTTATCAATATTTAAGATAATCGCTGTCCAAAACTGTTTTAAAACAAGTGTAATTGATTGAATTCTTGAAAGGAAGTTGACTACGCACCTTAGACTCCATTACGACAATGTCCTCAAGATTAGATAGGAAAGCTTAATCCTGGCGCAAAATCCCATTTGTTGGCCCCCTGTCCTATCGAGTAGGTAGCAGGTTTTTTCCCGAAGGAGAGGTTAAAAATCTCCTTTTAAAAGCACGCAAAAGTCGGCAACTTAATTTTTAACTCAAAACACAAATACAGTAATAAGGACCAGAGCGGTGCATACAAACTACTATGTTGCGACTCACCTACTTGCAATTCTGTTTACTATGATGGAATAAAGTTTCCCAACAAACGGAGCGCCGCCATTATCGCTCTAAAAGAAAATCGCTTTCCTTTCTGATGCCATATTATTCTTAGGTCTCGGCCACGACGAGGGAAATTCAAACACAGTCAGGTGATGGACCAATCGTCCGAATCTGTTATGGATTCCCAGCCGCTTGCCTGCCCCGAGCAGGTTTCGCGGTGGCCACGAGAACTGAAGCGCATAACCTTGTATGCATTTGAAACGTTCCATTTAAAACTCTCTCGTACGCATCAACCGAAACCAGGTAATCATAAATCATTTTCGTGTAGCAAAACTCTATAGATAATACCACAGGAAGCTTATCGCGAAGTGTTATCACTAACAGACTCACGTTAGATCTAATTCTACAAAATACCCTGAAAGCCACCTCAAGGGTGTGTGGCAGGGGTGAGTAGTCACAAACATGCATTACACTATACCCTATTAAAGTTAGTGTAACTATGACTATTGATGTATTAGCATTAACCGCTAATGCTTGTCTGGATTCGAAGACTCACAAGCAGGGACTACACTATAGATATGCTACCAATGTTAGAGGGACCGTCAGTATTTATGTATTTTGCAACTACTTAAACGGATAGAGAAACAATAGTTATGCTGAAGGAATGCACGGCGTGTTGTAAATACTAGGAATCAGATAAGTACACAATAGGGAATACTAAAACTACTAAAAACTACACTACCTATCGACACACCTAGTTAAAAGTCTCATTGGCAGCTGCTGTGGTCTTATCGTTCGCGGGAAAAATGACATTTTTAATCTGTCCGTTCTGCAGTCTAGTTCCCTAATTTTATTCTTATGAATCTACCGTAGTATGTCGGATTTCGTCGTCGGTATTTGACCGGTATGTTAGATAGGATGCGGATTTGAATGAATTTCCTTTGAAGACACTATGGTTTTCTATGTGTGGACTTCACGGATATTCACAAAATTCCAATTTGTCCAGGGGAGAGAGGATAAATCGATAAATCGAGGAATGTATCTCGTCTTTGAGTGGGTGGGAAATTCGTTTCCTTAGCATTTACTAGTAAAGTTGACACATTATTTGAGCAACGGAGAATCTACCGGGAATACATTTATTCTCTCTGCGTTTAATTAAAATAAATTTATCTAAAATACTGAAAACAAAATATGATATAAAAAATTATTAGTAATATGGCATTGAAAAATTAACTCTTCCATCTTGAATAAATACCTTCAATAAAACCTTTTAAAATACCTAGAAGATATGAGGAATTTAAGAGGGATCTGATGGCGGGACATCACTAGGAGGGAAAAGAGACTATGTTGAAAATTTGGAATGGAGGGTGGTGACTGTCCAAGAACCTACCAATCAGCTAGTAGAATACTTAAATGAAATGCATGCTGTAATCAGGGGCGTATCCAGGGAGCAATCTTGGTGGGGGGAGGGGGAGTGAGGGGGGCTAAGTTTGGAAAATTTGCGTAAGGGTATGGGTCTGAGCGAGCACGCGCGTTCCTGCGCCTGCGTGCGTATGTCAATCTCACGTCAAAGGTATATCTTACACAGTGACGAAGGATCGGGCCGCCCGCATTGCCGCCCGCGCCGCCCCCGCCAGTCAGCCCGCACGCTATTCGTTCGTGTCTTTCGTCAGTCGACTCCGAGTCGAGTAGTAGTTGTACTTTCTTATATAGCACGCGCGCGCGTCCGCGTCATCGTATTTTATACGTTTCTGTCTGGCACATAGATAGCTAACCTATGAGAAAAGTCGCGGCCATTCTAGTGATCTCGATACGTTATTCTGTATGGCATTTGTTCGAGAAAAGTCGCGAATATTCTGCTGTTTGTATTTGTTCACACTCCTTAAAAGTCTGGAAGCGAACATTCTGGCACCGAATGTTCTCGAAACAACCGTGCTACACATATAACGGAAGCAGAGTCGCTGCCAGGCAGTCAGTTTGAAAGCTACAATCGTCGCGATAACTTGCGCCCCCCCCCCCCCCCTTGAGTTTTTTCTGTATTCGCCACTGATGTTACATGTACTCAAAACTATGCCTGTATATTTTTACAATGCCAATTGGGGATTTATGTAACATCATTAACATTGGACTTGTTGACTCCTTTCTGCCAATTCTATCCGCTATCTGTTGTTGCCTGTATATGGTACAGGGAGCGCTAAAATGGAAAAGAAGCAGCATTCATCAAACCATCTGTCTGTGTGCGCCTTCCTTCATTCTCCCATACCCGTCACCCACTTGTGCTCAAGCCAACTACTAGAGTCACTGCTCTAAGATAAACTTCTTCGCAAACCACCTTCATAGAATTGCTACGGCCTCCATTACTTTTACATTAGTCCTCGGAAAATGTGGAAAATTTGACTTAACACACTGGGTTCACGACCACTAATTCAATAGTGGTCAAAGTATATGAAGGAGAAATTAGAGAGATAGTACACCAGTTTATGGAAAAGTAAATTCCGTTTTACAATTCATTTAAAAAGTATAGAAATATTCTTTGAAAATCATTATTCACCGCTAAAATCCAAAAATAGTTATATGTCCATATCTCGCTTGGGAAACCAAGAACGTTTCACCTGAGAAAGGAATATTTTGCACTTTACAAAAATGGCAATGTAAAACAATTGCAAATTAAGCACTAATGTGCACATTACGCACTAATTAAGCATTAACTAACTATAAGCGCTATTAAAAATAAAATGTCTTGTTATCGAGGAAATGCTATGGAGAGGTTTTTAAAGTGTGTGGGAGAGGTGAAATAATTATCAAATGAAAGATATTTGCTTTGCAACCTTGCAAGAAATACATCCAGCTTCAATGAGATACATCCAAACGAAAAGATAGGTCTCACCAAATGTGACGTCTTTTCACCTCCGGAATCCGTAAATACCACTGAAGTCGGTGCCTCAAGCAGTTGTACGATGTGCGTACGCATTGTTCAGTACAACTTGAAATTGCAGTTTCTTGGTGGTAAGCTGAATAGGATCTTGTGAAAAGAATAACTGTACCCGTTATTTCATTCCTAAAATTACTGAAGGGAATGCTTATGGGAGAAAATTTCTTGCAAGCGGGTTCCCGTGGCGTGTTGCATTCGATTTTATTCGCAGTAGAAGAGTCGAACATTATGTTCGCAGTGATTACTGATGGGAAGGGGTATCCTTCAGAAAAAGGTCCGCGCAGTTGGCCTCAGGAAAACAGTGGTTTCTGCAAATTGCAAGACGGCCGCTCGTCCACCCACTGAAGGATCGGCGCAAGAGCGGTGGGCGCCCTTTCCCCTTTTGCCCTTTCCACCGCTTGGAAGGGGGGAGAGGGAAGAGGGTATCTCTCTATCTCTCGCACACAGCCGAGCGAGGGTAGTTCGGATTTGCCAACCGCCTGCAGGTCTCTATGGACTCCCAAGAGCTGTCATCGTACAAGTGTGCGTCAGCTACCTTGACGTGAGTCTTGGTAAAAAAACAAGCCGTTATCTTGCCTCGGCCACCGTATTCGCCGGACATGGACCCTATGACTTCTTTCTATTCCCGAGGCTGAAGAGAACCATAAAAGGACGACATTTTGCCATAATTGATAAGATAAATATAGAATCGCTGAAGGAGCTGAACTCTATACCGAAAAGTGAGTTCCAGAAGTGCTTCCAAGATTGAAAGAAAACGCTGGCACAAGTGTATTATACCTAAGGGGGATTACATTGAAGGGTACAAAATTGATATTGATGATTAAATAAATATCCCGTTACTTTTTATCACGCCACTGATATCGATGCTATTTAACATTTGAGAGGCAGAACTGGGATCATTAGCGGCAAACATTACGACTATTAAGGGAATATTTAGAAATTTATTAAAATCTGTAACGAATATAGGCAGCAAGAAATGAAATCACTGATAACAATGAGAGAGAAAATCCTCCTATAGAGAAAAAAAGCAACACGAGATGGAAACTACGCGATGATCCAAGGATACTTTTTGACTTCTGAAACAGACGAGATCAAACTGTTCGCTCACTGTAATGACGTGTTCGACAAACTAGATGAAGTAACGGAGAGAGACACTCGAAATGACGGGTTTTAATTCCTCTGTGTCCTTCGCACAATTCGTGACCACGGCAGAATCACGTAGAAGCAAGAATAAATTTATTCACAGGATATATGCACGATACTTTAGTCGTTTACATACTGATATGATCATGGGTTTTGTCTATACACTATTATGCTCGCCCTTGCGACGGTTTTCGGGGGACATTTACTTGTCAGAGAACACTTGATGGAATGCAAAAGTTAACAACACCTTTCGAATTCTTGACTATATTTTATTCGTAGTCGAGGTATTGTAATAATTTTACCCAAAATTAGGCCTAGAAGCTAGGGAATCATGAAGTTATAATACTAGCGAGGTAGGGGCGGAAGGATCCAGAGTTGTCACATTAAAATCCTAATCGCACATAGATATAATTGTGGATTTAAAATAGATATTGCCACTCACCAAACACTTATCACCCGAGGTTCCGGTTATCAAAATCTGGCGGTATATATGTCGTCAAGGGTAGGTCCACAAACTGCTTAGGCCTCGGAAAGTTGCAGCGGCTGGTCCCTCAGTCCACACTCGAGCGTATTCGACCACGAATGCATGTTTACGATTGGGACCGCAAGAGGGCGACAGAGTTCTCTGTAGCCTTCGTACGTCATTCTCAATACGACTAGGTTAGCTGCGCCCAATGTGAACAGACGGTATTCACCTTGGGCGCAGTTAACCTAGCAGTCATAAAATGGCAATCCAGAGGACAGTTTACTGGCGAATGGGGCAAGGAGTGCCGACTCAACGCTTTTTCCTGCCAACTCCTCGGAACCAGAGCCATTCACTTCTCACGCATATTCAGAATCGCGGAGAGAGCTGTTGCGGAGCGAGGAATTGAGTTTTCCAAAGACAGCGCCACTGGATTCAGAATAGCATACATCCATACAACATTTCTTTGCGGGATTGGCCATTGGAAGTCATTTTTCAGCTGTCAATCAAAGGAGTCATTTTTAAGACATGTGTTATCAGACGACCACAACGGTGAAATTATCGATAAGATGCCTCAATCCAACCGTTTAAAGTGCCTGGAGCGGTAATCGTGGGTCATTGGGTGCATATTTTAATGGTGTTTTAAATTTAGCGAAAACATTTCCTAGGACCACATTTATTTGAACAGCATCTGTTCATGAGTGTAAGCAAGAGAGTGCCTAAAAACCAAACCGGCACAGTACAGTTTTTTCACTTTTATCTATAAATATCACTGATAATAATTCGCATGGAGAGTTTCACGCAAATCTGTACGTAGACCAAAATCACTTAAACAACATTAAGAAATATACTAGCGATAAATCGTGAATTGAAGGACTAAACATTAAACTACGGCAGGTCCAGATTAATAAAACAGAAGATCGTTTAACGGGTTCTAGGACGATATAACGAGTGAAAATTAGGAAGATTCCGGAATCATTTTAGCAGAATTTTTTCTTGATTCTTTGGCAGTTCACAGTCAGACAATCTTCCGGACCTGCTGTAGTTCACCGTTTACTCTTCATTCAGGACATGACACTGAATAATACCTATAAACAGACTTGTCCCTAATCGCTCTGGAATATGGCACTACTTGTTTTCCGCTGCAACATAGGGAATTTCATAGGGAATATATATTTTGAAATATGAGACGGCTGAAAGATGTGTTTCACAACGTTCTTTTCCGCAGTTTTGACACATCACCGTGAAAAATCATGGAAGAAACTCAACTGCCCATCGACCAAATGGCTGGGTTGGATTAGTCACTTAGTCAGGGGTAAAGCATAATTTTCTGACTAGAACAAAACTGAGGGGATCCCTAGCCATTGCAACAAAGTTACGAAATAAGATTAAAAAGTTATGATTTTTCGTTGGGAACTCAACGAAAATATGATCACAGTACAAGTTTAAATATAAGGTTTCCGAAGTCAGTGTGGTATAAGGTTTGCGAAGTCAGTGCGAAATTAAGGTTTACAAAATCAGTTTAAATATAAGGTTTACGAAGTTACTGACTGCGTAAACCTTATATTTAAACTGTCAGTGCCGGTCTCCGCACTCATTCGGAAAACTCATTGAATTATTAGTTGGGTGGTTCCACCGTAATATGAGATAATGGTCATATTATTCATCTTCTGAAAACTTGTAGAAAAACGCATCCTCCGTTTTATATGAGCAAAAAAATGCATGCCCTTTTTCATTATTTTTTTACTCTCGTGAATTGGAATAACAAACTACAGGGTTTCAAATGTAATAATGAATGATAAATGGGTGCAATTATTATTTTTCTAACAATCTCCAATCATCGCAGTTGCACAAATGAAATGGCACGCAGTCACGCGCACGGGAGCAACGATGTGGGCATATGCAACCCGCCTATTTTCCTAAATTTCCTACTACTTAGTACATATGTAAATTACTTGAAATCATTAGCCATTTTGTAGGTTAATGTCCTTCTTTCCATTAAATATGCTTCAAATATGCGACAATATCAAAAAGGGAATGCAAAGTTAAAGGGGCCCCAACTTTCGTTTCCACAGGGCCCCTCAACCCATTGGGACGGCCCTGTCTGGGTGCGCTCCCAGAACTAGAATCTTGGTAATGGAATGGGTTCTAAGAAATTAATGCAGCACAATATACTTCTGTAATCAATCTGATTGTAGCTACATGCATTACAGAAATAATGTACCATTTACCAAAAATTATATATTAGAGCTAATGGATTTCCAAGTTTGCCATGGTGGTCTATTTTTCAGAATATGCTTGGGGTAAAATTTTGCATGTGAAAAACTTTATTCGAAAGACTAAAATATTCTACATGCATGTTATTTCTCCCATTTCTAGATTTGTGACACATGCTATTCGTAATCCCAAAACAAGAACACCGTGAGGATATTTCATTGATAGTTAAATAATGCAAGTCACAATAAAAAAATTTTAAAAAAGTATTAATCACAATTTATCAGTTGTGTTTTTGTAGATTGACAAGAAGATCATAGAAATGAAGTCAATTGATTTGGGCCGATTGAGCCAATTCTCCCTGACACAGTATAACATGTTCTCCAATGTTACAAAGGGACTCTTTTTTTTGCGAAATTTCGGAAGCAGTGCATCCTAAGCCTTTTTGACAGCAGTCCTAAGTTCCAGGGGGGGTAAATTTAGCCCCATGCGCAATAGACAGTTAATATGCAGTTTGAGCACCCTGAAAATTTGAAGAATTTGTCAGTAAATCGGGAGCAATTCAAATCCGGGCGAAACCTTTGGACGCCCCCTAACAAAAAAATCCTCGGAGTGCGAGGTGGCCCAGGGAAAGGAACTGGCCCCCCTACCCTGAATGTGTGAAATTCACACGCCTGTGGCTTAGTCCGGGGTGAGCTCTACCCTCAACTATCCAAACCAACCTTTGGGTTGAATAACTGAGTGAGTTCACTAAATCAACCATACGAGGATTTATAGACGATAGAAACGAGGACAACCAAACGTTATAATATAGGAACGGAGGATGAAGTTGCCTAGCAGCTGCAGGGCTCTTGAAACAAGGGCCATTGGCAGGCCTAAAGAGTTCAGTGGTGGGTCTGGGAGATTGGGTAATCCATTTCAGCAGAAGGAACTATGTTTTGGAGCAGTATCCTAAATGGTATTCAGTTTTTTTTTGCCAGCCCCATTTATGTAATGTCTTTAAAATTTGTCCCCACACTCAGCCGTATGCTTTTTCTAGATAAAAAAACCTCACCCAGTGGGGAAAAGTTTGTGTAAAAGATATGCAAATTTCCTCCAGTGGAGCATCTTTAGTGCAGAGAACGTTCTTCATGAACGTCTAAAGTAGTAGCTAATGGTGCACTATCCGAGTGCGAAGTACATTCTCCTGAAGTAGTGCATAGGATGTTCATTGGCTGGGCATCGTGCACTATCCTTGACCAGATCCTGCAGTATGAAGATGCTTCATAGTCTGTGTATTTAGACCTTTATCTGACATGGCTTTTTTATGTTCACGGGACGTGCACCGAGCATTACCTAAGCCCTGCTGGGGATTTAGATCATGCAAAGGACATGCATTTTACATGCATTTTTGTCCACCTCCATCTAAGGTAGTGCTTTGCATAGGCATAGGATATGCCACTTGCGCAACGCTTGCAGGGTACAGTAGTGCATTGAATCTTCAAGGCATCTGCTGTGTGATGTACATACCTCCTCATATGGACATTCAATGTATGTGCCTTAGGTTTACAGCTTGAAGTACGTCCAAGAAGAAGGGAAATGGGTCTATTATAAAGAGTAGATTTTACATCAATTATATTCTATTCTCAGTAATACTTGCATAAATAACACTCCAATGAAATGAAATAATTAAGTAACAAATACTCAAATATAATGAGGAGCAATGCAAGCGTGATGCTTGAACAAATTATTTTAAATGATTTATCATTCGGTGTTATGATCATATTAGAACAATATGAAAAACGAAAGTGGTCGCCTTATATAGCGGTGCCGAGGCCTCAAGTTCCCTCTGATTGGTCCTTGGTTTTAGCCATTCGGATTCTTCGCAGGACGGGTTTCCATTTGTTACTGAGGGAGTAACCGCCATCTCTATTGATGTTATTGTCCACTAGCCGGATCTCTATGGCCTCCTTCGTAATCCTTTCCCAGTATTTCTTCTCTCGAGAGATGATCTTCACATCTTCCCAATGGATAGCATGGTTTTCCTTGATGCTGTGTTCGGCCACCGCAGATTTTTCAGGTTGACATAGCCTGAAATGCCTTAGATGTTCCTTTGATTCTCGTGGCAATTGTCCTGCCAGTTTCCCACAAGTAAACATCACCACATTCACAGGGAATCTGGTATATTCCGGGAGTCGCGAGGCCACAGGTAGTGTTGCCGCGAGACGAGACGAGACTTGAGCCAGTCTCGTCCCAGTCTCGTTTTCTGAACTCGGGTATCGTCTCGTGAACCCCAGTCTCGTCTCGGTCTCGAGTCTCGGAGGAGGCTCTCTTCTCGTCTCGTTTCCCCCAAAATAAATTTAGCACCATAAAAAGCCGTTTCCTTTGTGTACTTAATCGCTGAATCGGTACACTCAAAATAGGAAAGCCATTAATATAAATTTTAAATATATATTGATCTGGACACCAATTACATAAAACTGCTAGTAAAATCATTGATTTTATTGATACTCAATGAATAAACTAGCAACATAAAACAAATAATTTCTAAAAAGGGAATGTAGACACAAATTTACTGCAGATAAATCCACAGAAGGTTTAAGAAAATAATCGCAAAAATAATGTGAGTGGTGTAAGAGATAATTTCCGCTTTAATAAAGTAGTTTAAATAATTTTCAGATTTAAATAAGTTTAATTAACATAAGTTTTTTATTTTACTGGCCAAATTGCACGTCACCCACGAGTTCACACAGAGTAAACTTCTTGCTTATTCGTGACTCAAGCCGTATCTATGCATCCTTATTGTCAAGGCTGCTCTTGAGAACAACTTTTCCGCTGGAACAGATGTAGTGGGAATACTAAGGAAGTCTCTCGCCATTTTTGATAGCACTGGAAAAGTTGCCTCATTTAACTTCCACCATGCCAATATGTTTACATCACTAGGGGATCTCGGCAGTTGAAGATAATCTTCAAGTTCTTTCCTCCATTTTTCATGCTGGGATGATAGACTAGGAGCAAATATATGAAAACCATTAGGTCTTAACAGAAAAAGGGTAAAATTTCTATTTCTAGACTCGAGACGAGACCGTTGGGTAGAATTCGAGACGAGACTCGAGACGAGACCACTTTTTGACGAGACGAGACGATACCACTTCCACGAGACTCTCGAAAGTCTCGAAATACAGATATATGTCCTTAATTGGTATTTGGTATAGCATTATCCCTAAAACTATATCTTTCTGTTAAGACGAAGTAAATTTTACGTTTCTCTTAAGTATTAAATTTGAAATATAATTCAATAATAACTTTTCGATAAATTATCTAACTATAAAAAATAATTTTTGCCGAAAAATCAATTTCTCCATGCATGAGCGTGACTTCTGGAGCCAAGTAAGGGAGTATTAATGGCTGACTACTTTTCCTTGTTTCCTGCGATAATAACCTTAGAAAACTTATCCAGCAAAAATTGGACTATTTTCTAAAGTGGTAATTTTCAGGGCTTACTTCTACGACAAAAATATCTTGGATTATACTCGCATATGTGTAAAGTATCGCCCAGCGGTACTTGCAATCCTGCATGGCAGTTTGCATGCTAGGAGAAAATGATGGCGCAATTTCGAACTGCGCAGAGCACATCACCTCGGCAGAAAGACGAATGATAATTGAAATAACTATGTACCTCTTCCTGCATGATATATCTTCCGAGGTTAGTGAGGATATTTAGCATAATATCGCTAAATTGTGTTGAGGATGTTACAATAAAAAAGGAATACCAAAATTGGCTTTCCTCTGACTTTAATTTCTTTCATTTGCCTTTATTTTTCTAACCAAAAATCCATTTAATCAAAAAGTCCATTACTGGATCATCTGACCGGCATTTATTCATCAGCCACTCATTCTAACTCCATTCATCACATTTTCTCCAGAAACACCTGTTAGCAGCAGGTAATCTTATTTCAGAATCATGCAGTCCATTCTAAAAGGGGCCAGAAACCTGTCGAAAAAATCTATTTGCAAACTTGTGCGAAATTCCTGAGAGGAAAAATCATTCGCCCTGACCGGGATTCGAACCCGGATCCCTCGATTTGCGGCCGAGTTCTTTAGCTTAAATGGCTTAAGCACTAAGTTTTGATAGCACTGATCAGCATTTTACATGCGCTTGCGAAGCTGCAGGGGAACCATCACTGCAATAGACCAGAGGAACCATCACTGTTCTTGCAATAGACGTCCCAGCTAGGTGGAATCAACAGCATATATAATTGGAACAGCACTTAATGTGAAGAGAGGTATTTCAATCCTATGCGACCTGAGTGACTTAAAGCGCCTTAAAATCACTGGATCAGAATGGACACTGCTTGAAAATGTTCACAAAGTTTGAAAAAACTTTAAAGTTCTGACGAATAAATTAGGAGGATAAAATTACGTCACCTTTCCACTCGTTACCGTTCCATTAAAGTTGCTGTTGGATAATCTAGAAAAAATGATGGAAATACTGGACAACAAGCCTGGAAGGAATGAAGGTGATGAAAAACTGTTGCTTGTCTATCAAGCTGCTCTGAACAAGATGTTAAAGCACTACCGCCTTACAAACTGGATTTATTGCGCGGTATTAATATTAGATCCACGTCATAAATGTGAAAGTTTCTCCATGACGCCATGGGGAAAAGAGATGCAGGAAAAGTCCCTATTGAAATTTGAGGAAATGTTAAGCTTTAAATGTCCATAACAGATGTAGATGTTGGTAAGTTTTGTTGCTAAAATTTAAGTTTTACCAGGGTTTGGTTTAGAAAAGAATTGTGGAACATAATTTTAAAATGTTATGTTATTTTCTTCAATTGATACCCAGTGGCGTAGCCAGGTTTTGGGTCTAGTAGGGGGGGGGGGCAGAAAAGTTTTAAGGGGCTCCGACTCATAAATTAACCAGTTTATTAAAATTTACATTTTTTGGTGATGCAAAAGGGGTTGAGTTTGTACAAAATATGGCAATTGACAATATATTAAACACATTTATTTGTACATATTTGGGACTTAAGAGTGGAACAATACAGACTTAGGGGCACCAGAACACGGGATGGGGGGGTCCTTCGCCCCCTGCCTCCCCCTGGCTACGCTACTGTTGATATTTAATTATCAATAAAAACTAAAGATTACTAGAGAGCAACTAAAAATCAAGTTACAGGAAAAAATTACTTGGTACCTAAATTTAAGGAAAATAATTACGTCACCTTTAGAAAAGCATATATCACTTTTAATTACTCAAAATCTTTCTTCCGTTAAGTTGTAACATTTATATTTAATTTTTTTACAATAGATTGTTATCCACCCCAGTAGGCACAAACGTTTTTTGCCATCAAATAAAAATTTTCTTACTCTTGTGCTTCTAGTCATAGGTATTTTCTGTCTCTCAAAATTAAATTCCAAGAAATATTTTTATTGGATGTTGCATTGCTAGTTATTATGCCTCCAATGGGAGACCAACTTTTTTCCTTAATTAACATCTACATATTTAGTGTTACCAATGACTAATGTAGGCATGCATGTACTAATATCTGGAATAGGTTTCTGAGTAGTAAAATTAATGCTATTGTACTTATTACAATGCTAATACTTGCATCCTTAGAACTAACACCACTAACCAAACTAACTTTGAGTTGGAGGAGAATGAAATTGATGAAGGTGAAGAGGATGAAGATAGACATAGACGAGGAAATGAGTGAGGAATATGGAAATGATGATGAAGAAGATATGTATGATGAAGATGATGTGGATTTCTTTGATAAAGGGTGAGCCTAAAGGATGTACATACATACAAGCTTTATTTTGATTGTATTCCATACATATTTTCATCTTCCTTTGCTTGAACACGAGTCAATGCATGTAGAAATACACCAAAAGAGGTGAACAATTTCGCATCCTTTATTTGACCACGATGGCTGGCTGCAGAATTGATATATACACATGTATCCAATAGAGTCATAACATCTATAACTCAAGGACTTTGCTTCAATAAGCATTGCTGAAGTAGAAATGTACCATATTAAATGGCATATAAGACATCTTTTTTTCCTAAATTTGGGCTAAATAAAATCACCCCTGAGTCTTGTATGTGACGGTACAGTCTTTCACAGGCTAACAGTTGATTTTCTTGAGTGCACCCAACTGAAATGGGGGTGCTTTTTATATGCTGGTGTATCTTTTATGCTGTCTAATACAATGAGTAACTTTATTGCCTTTTGCGTAAATGTTCTCCTTACCTATTGAGCCTGAGAAATATGTAGTGTTAAATGGGTTTTATGAGTTCCAAAAGTAACTAAGATGACGAATATGGCAAAAACCACTTTGATGCATAAAAGAGTTATTACGTATATATTGCGTGAAGAATATGATGAGTTTACTTATTCATGCTGATCATTATTTATTCGTGGAAGTATTTTATACATAAAATAAAAGGTCATATTTAGATACCAACTTTACCCAGTGGTGAGAGAATAAATCAAATGATTGAATCAATAACTACTGGGAGATAAGTTATGAAAATTATAATTCTCATGACTCAAATTATGATTTCCACAAATTTATTTCTCATAACTATGTAGGTATTAATTCCAAAGCTAAATGTTTGTACAACTAGCCAAGATCAGGTAAATAGTAAAATAGTATATAGTAAATCAGGAAACATACTGTGGTTTGTAGGCCAGCCATTAAAGTGACAGTGATGTGTGCAACAATCCTCGCCCTTTACTGACTTAGGACAGATGTGAACCAGTGAGCATCACTTATATATTAATTTACTTAATCTTACAATGGTAATACTTTCTTATAGTTTTAATTTCCCCATTATCAAATTCACAATATGCAAGCATCTCAGAGCTGCAAGTCATTCATTCCTTCAGTACCTATAGGATGGATCTAATGGATGATGAAACAAAGGCATGTTCTATAGTAGGTATATGCCATTGTTTCATCATCCGTTCTTAGAGAAAAATCTTTATTTTGAGCTGATGTACCTAGTCATTTTTGACTTATTTTCGTACTGAAAGGTCCTCATTCTTTTCTCTGACTGATATTTTCGCTTGACTTTCAGGTGATAATGAATAATTTTGTGTGCGTGGCTCATCCTTTTAGCACGATGATGATTCCCACTCACTGAGTAGGTGTCTCTTCCTTGGAATCTCCAGGAAATAGTGAGTACATATTTCTTTTAAAGAATGTAACCAATTGGTTCCCAGTGATAGCACGTGTACTTCAATGCGTTTAATTAGTAATGGCTGATTTTTTATGATTGACTTAAAAAGCCACCTATAGTATGATTTCCTTGTATCATTTCAGAGATGCCAGGATCAAGGAGGGGATTCTACTAGTGTCAAGAAGTTGGCAGAGTTGACTCCCAATTCTATGGTGTACAAGCCTCAATGATGTAAAGCAGTGGGCACAAGGAAAGTAGGACTCCATTCTAAATTTTTTGGGGTAGGACACTTGGAAATATTTATTCTGATTGACAGAAATTACATACCCTAGGATTCGAAAGCCTTGTCTTGGAATTTGAATCAGGACCCACTTGAAAATAAGTTTGGGAACATTCAAAGCAATGGGTTTATAAATGTGTCCCAACGTGCTTCCACTTTGTTGGGGCATACAAGTCATTGCTTCTGAATGACATGGTGACTATTAATTATGTGGGATTGAATTCCCTGGAGGATGACTGTGAAGTACTTGATAACTTAGGAGTTATCTAACAACATCATGGTCATCAACTATTGCAGTATCTTCCCCCTCTGATGGCATTGATGAGGCTCTTTTGGAGGCAACTTCCACCATTAGTTTCACTTTGGCCTTGTCAGGGGCACTCAGTGACATGCCCGAAATGAGCTCTACCATGTCAGCAAACCCTGAAGTGGTGGTGGAAACCCTGAAGACATGGAACTTCACCTCAAATGTTCATTGAATATCATGGGACAACACACACCACGAAAGTCTTTGCATGGGCATTCTACTCTTCATCTCGTTGGAGATAATTCAAGACAACCAGCCAAGCAATGAGAAATGAATTACCAGATCAGAATAAATCAGCTATTGCGACATGCCATCATGCAGTTGCGTTCATGAGTGTGGAGCTTTTTCTACCGACATATAAGGTAAGCAGCAAATGAATATTTAGGTTTATGTACTTGCTTGAAAATTCTTTGACTTAGCTCTGAAATTTGTCTCCAGAAGTTAAAATATGTGAGTGTATTCGCATCGCATGAGATTTCTTGTGCTGTGGATAGGGTTTATGAGGAAGCTTAAATGCTGGCTTTCCATCCATAGTGCCCGGGTTCGAATCCTGGTAGAGTAGTAGGTTTTTTTAATGAAAACCCTGTCCAAAATTGGGTGTCATGTGTAGAGTGCTTTAAGGTAGTGCCTACTCCTAGGCACTACCTAGGGTTTCTAGTAATGTTATAACGATGGGTAATTTTAACCACTTGCCTTACATGTGTGTGCCTTGTGCCTTTTTTGCGAAATACTTTGGGTCCCCTGCCTAGCCCGCGCAGGTCTGCGCCAGGAATTATTGCAAGAGCTATAACTTATCACGTTCTTGTGATATTCACGTTCTACTTAATCCATTTTTTTCTTCAGCGACCTCTTGGCTTGGTTTCTCCTCAACTTGACTGAAGTGCATGGTGAGTTCCTCATTGTTTGGAGCTGTTGAAGAATGAAACACTTCATTCAGGATTATTGCAGTAGGAATGTGCCCAGCAGAAAGGTCCTTTGCATTTGGGTAAGATTTTACCTTGTATTGCGCTCATCCAAAACCACCCCCTTGTCACTTCTTTGGGGAAGCTCGGAAGGTCACGACGTAATGTAGTCCAGTTAGTCAATCAAGTTATGCACCCATATTTTTTCAAGTAATCAGTTATCTTTTAATAATGTTATTGCTATTAGTGTAATGCTGAAAGGATTAGAAAATTTCCAAAAGACATAATTGTAGTGAGAATTTACTTGTTTTGCATTAAAATATCATTTCTTGTGTTCTAGGAAAATTGAATTCAGTCATGTTTTGTCAAGTTTTCTGTTGTGAATTTAAATTTCAAAGAAATTTTTCCCTTTTTCCTACTTATAGATGGTATTGAAGCTATACTAGGATCAATTATACCAGCTATACTAGGATCAATTTTTTATAAATGACTTATGACTTCATATTGCTGTTAGTATATCCTTTCCAATTTATCCAAAATTTATGCTCTCTTAATTCAAATTAATTAAATAAAAATGCAAAATTGATGATGGCACACGCGAAAGAAGATCTTGATCAATACAATCCCTGCAACGTATTGTACTTTGATTGTAGCATGCTATTTTTATGTTACTCCATGAAGTGGATCCTTGTGCTTGGTAATGATCTTTTTCTTAGAGTTTTTAACTATTTTCTTAAACATAAATCGACATTTATTGTGATAACATTGGGTTACAAAATAAGACTTTTTTTCTGTCACACAAAAGTAAATTCCTGATCTTAATAGGGCTTTTTATGCTGAATTCAAATATGTAACTGGTTTTTACCCATCAGCCTTATTTGTATAAAAAAACATTCACTGCTTAAATCCGGGTGATAATTACGAAATATCGACTTTTCAGTTGCCCACAGTTAACCAGAAATCCCTCTCCTTACTGTGTTTAAATGTTCAATGCCTTAGGAATAAAATCCATATGGTTGAGGCATCTGTTAATACTAATAAGTACGATCTGCTATGCTTCACAGAACATTGGCTGTGTTCAGAGGAAATGTCCCTCTTTAACATCGAAAACTATAACCTTGCTTCATCGTTTTCAAGGTCACTTGCAAAAAATGGTGGGACGGCCATTTATACTACGGCAAATTTAGCTTGTAAGAAAGTTGATGTTAGTCAATTTTGTGTGGAATTTCACTGTGAAATGTGTGCCGTGTCTATAAAAGAGTATAATGCAATTGTTGTCTGTGTATATCGGTCTCCATCAGGGGACTGCAAAATTTTGTGTAATCAACTTGAGCAGAGTCTTGTCATGTTATCCAGGTTTGAACATGAAATTTTTGTGTGTGGTGATTTCAATGTTGATGTATGCAAATCTTCTACTGCCTCTACTGCTCTAATATCTCTGTTACAGTCATTTAATTTGCATTATGCTAACTCGGAACCAACCAGATTTGACTCATGCCTGGACAATGTCATGACAGGCCTTAGTACAGATATGTACAAAATAAAAGTCATTGATCTCGGCATATCAGACCACTTTGCCCTCGAATTTCACTTCATAATTGATAAAGGCAATGGCAAAAATAAGATTAAGAACACCCATAGTTTTAGTCGACCTATCACCCCAGAAGGGGTTTGGGAATTGCAATCCCTATTGTTTAATACTCCCTGGTACTCCATACTTACATTCTCAGATGGTAATGATAACTTTTCATGTTTTTTTGAAAATTTTTTACTTTTCTTTCATAACTGCTTTCCCAAGAAACTTATGAGGCATCCTGCTCCCACTATACAATCTCAGAAATGGTTTACCCCAGAACTTTCTAGTTTGAGATCCCAGGTGGTCCAACTACGCCATAGGTATGTTGCCTCCAAAAGTGAGGAGGATAAAAGTACCTGGCGGCAACTCAAGAGGGTTTACAATAATTTCTTAATTCAGTCAAAACGCAATGTAAATTTAAATTTTATAAGCAATGCTACTAATCACAACAAGGCTGCTTGGCAAATAATAAACAAGGAAACTGGTCGTTCCAAATGTGCTTCTGACCTACCCATCTCATCTGATCATCTAAACAAGTATTTTATAAATTCGATCTCCGAACTTGTCCCCAGTGTTGACTCAATTGACAACACCGCAACGGACTTTCTTAAGAATTTCCCAAGTACTACCCTCTCCTTTAAATGGAAATGGGTGACACCTCACGAGATCAGAATCATCATTAACTCTTTAAAATGTTCCAACAGCACAGATGTTTATGGGTTATCAGTCAACTTGATAAAAAAACTTAGCAATGTAATCGATGAACCCCTTGCTCTAATTTTGAATTCTTGCTTCCAGTCAGGCATTTTCCCTAAATCGCAGAAGACATCTAAAACCATCCCCATCTATAAAAAAGGGGATAAAACCTTGCTTTCCAACTACAGACCTATCTCAATAATTCCTGTCTTAGGGAAAATTTTTGAAAAAGCAATCCATAACCAGTTGTACAATCATTTTGAAACTCATAATTTATTTTCTTCTTCCCAATTTGGTTTCCGTAAAGGCCATTCCACCACTTCAGCAGTAGAGTCTGCCGTTAAATTAATACTAGACGCATTCCAGGGAAAATCACCTATTGCCATAACTGCCTGTGATCTTTCCAAAGTTTTCGATTGTGTCTCACATCCAATTCTTCTACAAAAACTACACTATTATGGTGTCAGTAATCTTGAGCTTCAACTCATGGAGTCATATCTTTCAGATCGCTGTCAATGTGTTTACATCAATGGTAATCTATCGTCACCCCTAAGCATTAGTTATGGTGTCCCCCAAGGCTCAATTCTTGGGCCTCTTTTATTTCTCATCTTGATAAATGACCTACCATCAAATATTTCTTGTAAATCGTTACTCTATGCTGACGACACCACTTTCATCTATAATTCAAATACTCTGCTCAACACCAGCACCGCATCAAAGTTAATTATGTCTGAAGCAACTAAATGGTTCTCTGCCAATGGCCTTGCTTTAAACAATGACAAAACCCAATTACTTGCTTTCTCCTTATGTCATACAGCATGCTCAAATGTTACTATCAAGCTGCTCGGCTTTGAACTGGACCACAAATTAAGCTGGGAACCTCATGTATTAACCACTTTAGGTAAACTATCAAAGGCAGTGTACATGCTACACAAAATTAAAGCACTGATCCCAAAAGAATACATTACCCCAGCATATTTTGCCTTGTTTCACTGCCATATAAACTATGGCATCGAGCTATGGGGCCATTCTTCATACTCCTTAAGCCTATTTAAAATCCAAAAAAAGGCAGTTAGAGTAGTTTCTTGTGCCCAGCCCAGGGATCACTGTAAGCCACTCTTCACCAAGCTCGGCATTTTGACCCTGTACTGTATGTATATAATGAAGTGTCTTTGTGACGTAAAGGCAAATCTTAACTCCTTGGAGACAAGAGGAAATGTGCACAACCATTTCACAAGAAACCGAGATATCCTCAATGTTCCCTATTGCCGATTATTAAAAAACTTGTAAATCATTCCACATAATTAAGCTGCACCTGTATAATAGTTTACCTGCCGAAGCCAAACTTGTCAGTCTTGAAAAATTTAAAAGAGTTGTGTTTGCCTGGCTCATAAAAAAGGCCTTTTACTCCATTGAGGAATTCATCGATAGGAACAAGGATGATATGATTTTCTTGTAATTTAACATCTTCTGTATTTGTACTACTTAATAATATTTATAATTTTTTCTGTATTTGTAATAAAACTATTGTAATTCTTTATATTAATATGACGAAGACTAATGCAAGTTGTATCTTGTTTTATGTCTAATAAATATTATTATTATTATCCTAATTATTGTAAAACATTGAATCAAAAATCAGGAAACTAGCCATGATTTACGCTTTGACAGTCAATGCAATGCGATTTTTCCCTCCATGGAAGTTCAGAGCCAGAGGCCCAGGGTACAAAAACTTAAAAAAACTGATTTTTCCATAAAATTTGAGTCAGTGTCTGTGTAACTGCCCCTGACTACGCACGCGTTGGCCTTAAAATGCTATTTACAGGAAACACATCACATACGTATAACAATATGTGCAGAGGAACATTTCCCCATGAAGTCCTATGAGAATAAGATGGTGAATTTCCTAAGTTTTTTATTTATTTCTATCTAGACATATCTGCAAGGGAAGGCGTTAATTCCAAACGTAAAAGATAAAAAGTTGTAATTACTTGAAAGAATAAAAGAAATAGATAGATTGCTAGTAGGGAGGGCCTTCGTCAGGAGCCCGGGCACTTAGACCTTTCTTGGTCCATTGTGCCAACCCCTTGCCTGTCCGCCACTTGCAGACAGGGGACAAGAGCACCTTGGTAGAGGTATGGAGGATTGGACTCCCACGCCTCACCCCAGTACCAGGTATAGAGGATGTCCTCCCTCCAAGCGGCCCGGTCTGGGTCTCCCTCCGGCCTCCCGGTATAGGTCTGGAGGGAGTATCATCTCTCTATCCATGCCTGGTCGAGGTATGGAGGAGGGTCACCCATCCAACCACCGTCCGGGCCCAACGTTGCTTAACTTCGGTGTTCTTACGGGAACCGGTGTGTTTCACCGTGGCTAGGCCCTTGCCCATATAAAAGAAATAAGTAACAAAAGCAATTTCAAGCTAAGAAAATATACCTAAAATATTTGCCCCCCGATTTTCTGCGAAACTTTGCCTCAAGAACGTCTCTTCGTAAGGTCCTGCAGTAGTTGACAGCATTGCAGCACTCAGTTTGCCATGATTCTGCTTTTCCACATGTGAAATATCCAGGTGAAAATGTTCACCATGCTCATCGCTAATGGTGCCGATGTTATCAGGGAAGGAGTCTAAATGCAGTTTCAGTGACATTACATCCCATACGTTGGTATTATCTCAGCAATTCTTGTGCAGTACTGCAATAGTTTTCGGTCTTATTATTGCTTTAAATGTTCTTGCAGATACATGTAAAATACAGACAGGCCGTTTTTTCAACATCACTTAACTTTAATTATTATATTATAATTAAAATTATGATTGATGAAAATTAGCTAAAAATGTTGCAATTTAGAGTATCAGTTTTTATTTTGAGAACTTCTAACCCTTTTCTCTGCAAATATGGATCCCTTCAATTTTGCCATTTTTTAAATATTTTGTAGCTAAATATCTTAGCAACCCATCCTTCAAGTTGTGTGAAGGTAATTTTTCTCTCAAAGGAGAAATTAATTTTTATATGTTTGCAAGTTCTCTTTTTTGTCTAAGTTTTGCGGCATAGGCTTGGGGGACGGTAGATTTCAGCGATCCAAAGCAACACTCGCATATAATTTGAATTTTGTGGGCTGATGTTGAGCTAATAACAAAGCATTAGAAAATACCAAATAGCAAAAATGCTGTTGTAACGATGTCTCCATGCTGACGAATCACATAATTTGACCTTGTGATTTGGATCTTGAACCACTCGAAACCTTGTTTTTGTTAAGCTTATTTTTTACACTTAATATATCTAATCTCAAAATACACTCAATAACACATTAATCTCATCTTACCTAGTCGATTTGCTTCCATCTTTTTTAGCTCCCTCGTTAAAAGAGGTGCCAAAAAGGTTTAAATAAAGTCCATTTTAGGAGGTGAATAATAATTTCATAAAAATGTCTCTTTCTATGAACGCGTCCATCAATTGACCAAATCGTTTTACTAACTATGTATTGTTAAATTAAACTGGTTTGACTAGCAGTAAAGTATTATTTAATAGATTAAGAACATGGCTTTAAAAGCACACAATATTTCTTTCAAATAGGAGTATTTTTGGAGGGAAAGACTATGATAAATAACATGAGAAATTGGTGATTCAAAGGCATTCTCCCAGACTACCTATCACGTGCAGTAGCTGGGCTGTCATTCCAATGAAAACATTGATTCATATCTCGGAGTATAAAATAGCCATTGACCACTCTATTTTAAAACATTTTTAACACATCTCCGCTGTCTTTGCTGGCGATGAAATCATGCACACAACCTTTAATTGTGAGATATCCAGAGCCATTTCATAAGAAAAGTAATATCCATGACAACACTGTCTAGGCTGTACTAGTGAACCGGAGTCCACTGTATCTACGCCATTACATTCAAACCCGGCAATTTAAGTTGCCAGCATTCACTGCAAATATCATGCATGACACTTCTACTGTGAACAAAATCGAATTCTTCACGCCTCTGGAAGCCATTTGCAATAATGTTCTCCTATAAGTAGCCCCTCCATTACTTTAACATTAAATAATGCAACATAATTATTCTTTTCGCCAAATTCTATTGTCTTCCCAGCTTTCCTGTATTGAATTACAATTAAACTTGTACAGAATAGTGTGCACTCACCTTGTGTGCCTTGCCTGAGGAACCGACTAGTATTTAAGAATACTGGAGATCAAAATTTGTCAAACTTTGTGAGACCAATCTTATCATTTGGATGTCTCTCATTCAAGTTCGTAGGTATCTTTTTCTTGTAAGTTTAAAAAGCAAGTGTCTTTCACTTGATTATTATTTCACCTCTCCCACACACTTTTAAAACCTACACTTGGTATTTCTTTGATAACAACTGAATTATATTTTTGAAAGCACTTATTTTGATTAATGCTTAATCAGAAAGTGTTTGATCTTGTTTTCCGTGCTTAGTGCAAAACATTCCTTGTTCACGTAAAAGGTTCTTGGTTTCCCTCGCAAAATAGGGAAAGATAACATTTTTTGGATTTTAGCAGGACAAAATGATTTTCAATGAGCATTTTTATACTTTTTAGCTACATCGTAAAACAGAATTAACTTTTCCATAAACTGGTCTCTAATCTCATTCCTCCGTGCTCTGTGGTTGGCCGCTATTGAATCAGTGGTCGTGAACTCTTTGTGATAAGGTAACTTTTCCACATTTTCCAAGGTCTGATGTAAAAGTAACGTAGCCGGTAACAATTCTATTACCCATCACAATTTTATGCAAGTGAGATGTAGGCAAAGAAGGTTATCTTACAGTAGTGCCCATAGTAACTGGCTTGAGTACAAGTGGGTGATGGTTATGGGAGAATTTAGAAATGGGTACATAGATAGATAGTTCAAAGAATGTTGCTTCCTTTCCATTCTGGCTTTCTCTGTACCACATCATGGCATCAACAGATTGCATATAGAATTGGCTGAGAGGAGTTAACAAAGCCATAGTTAATAATGTTAAATAAACCACCAATTGGCATTGTAATAATATGCAGGCAGTAGATATAAGATGTATGGCATAAGATTCACATAAGCATGCAGGCACAATAACTTGTGTGCACATACAGGCCCATAACCTCATAAAAATGTTCCAATTCCCCCTCCTCCCCAAGATTGCTCCCTGGATCCGCCCCTGATGAGGATTGCATGTTTTCTGGCCAGATTTTTGCTAATTGTTCCCAACTTGTGTTATCAGTGATTCAAGGTTGTATGTATTTTATTATTTTTTTAATTCTACATAGTACTTAGATTTCTGACTACTTTGGTTATAAATAAATGCAGACTCTGTGACCTCCTACTTGCATTAGAAGCTTTTTTTCTAGATCTCCCATGTACTTAGAGCAAATTTTGTTTGGGATGAGGGCTGGAATTATTTACCATTAATGTTTGCCTTGATGTTGGAAATGTTAACATAAATTGGTGAATTAAAATCACCTTTCGACACCGGATAAGGTATCGTTGATCAACTCATCCATCATCCTACAGCGCCCTGAGAGCACTTTTCAAGCTAACCAATGTTATTTTGGCAATTCCTTCATTTTGAAACAGCTTCAGTAAAACAATATGCAGGTAAAGCACATGTTCTTCCCACTGCGACTTTGGAGTATTTTTCCTCATTTAGCATTGTTTTAAAAATATTAAGTTATCTAAAAGCTCCCCTGAACCTCCAGTTGTGTGGCAGTGGGTGGATTTGTGCCATTTACTCACTGCGTTACATAAAAAGAAAGCTTCAGCAACTTTTTCGAGGTCAGTTAGATGCTTTTATTTTTTTAAATTGATGCAGGTCTACTGAAAATGGTTGGCTTAATAATTAGAGCTTCTTACAGAGACTCAAATAATCAGGGCTGACTGTCGAAATAATCTATTTATCTGGCCTTTTGACAGATGTTCGATCCATTGTTTGCGAAGTTTGGCATTTAAAAATATGTGTATTCGGCTAAGTAGTTCTCGGGCCTCGTGTGTTCTATACCATAGGGTCATTGCATGTGAAATGATCCAAAGATGATTGAATGGCCCTTTTTGAAAAATTCCATTTTTTTGCACTCACTTACCTGGATGTATGTATTAGTAGTTGAATGCAACGGTTTTAAAAACTTCATCGATTTCTTGCTGCAGCTATTTTTACCAAGATGGCACATGCAAAATTTTGAGAATTTTGTTTACTCTTTTCCAAATACATAGGTATCTCTAGAACTAATCATGACAGAGGAGAGATAATGAAACCCTACCAATCTAAGGGTAATAGGAAACATTTAATTTTACTTTCCTTTTTTTTATTTGACTTACCTATTGCTTTACACCCTCATGAAGGATCAAAGAAGATTTTAATTGACTCAGGCTCTTCCGTGGGACAAGGGCCCAGCTACATTGACATACTGGTTCCCGTAAGATCACCAAAGTTAAGCAATGTTGAGCCCGGACGGTAGTTGGATGGGTGTCTGGTTGGCGGTTGTGGCAGACAGACATGGGGCTGGCACAATGGACCAAGAAGGTAATGGACCATATCAAGGTATAGACGTCACTTTAGATGAAATAATGCTAAAGTGTCAATTTATCCTAAAGTGCTCGCCGGAGCTCACTATTAGATGATCAAGTGATCTTTAGAGATAAACAAAAATGGATGTGCTTGTTGTAAACGATATCCTTGTCGACTGGGTTGATATTGCCGAGGAAATGGGTGAGAAACTATCACCGGAGATAAGTAGGGCGTTTTACACGGTAAATTTAATTTATTTGCACAGTCTATGATTGCATGAACGCTTGGATCAGGAAATTGTACCGTGTAAAACTGCAAATTTTGCGAACGCTTGTGCGATTGTATGAATGACAAAACGGAAAATAGAACCTGTACTAATTTTATTCAGAAAAACACACAATTCCGTTCAGTTTCATACCTTCGTTTGAACAAAAAAATCGCACCAATAACGGCCTTTGAGACATGGAACATCTGGTTGAATATCTCCGGGAATGTGAATTTATTCGTCGGTTTTCAAAGAATGTTGTTCAACTTTGTCGTTCCTTTTGTATTCAACTTCCAGTATCCACCCAAAATAATGCTATGATAAAATGATGACTATGAGAAAACCCGCGATTATTAAACTTACAAACCGAATGACAGAAACGCGATAGTTAAACTTTCAAACTCAATGACAGAAACGCGAATATTTAACTTACAAACCCAACATGTTTGCAAATTACTCTAAAAATAAATTGAATACACGAATGAGTGAGAAGCAGCAACTTAATGTAATTCAACAAATTTTTATTACCTATAAAAACGACCTAGGTTTCGACGTCGCACGTCATCATCATGTTTCAAATTTCATTCCACTTTCATTGATCCATTCAGGTTTCACGTAATTACTAAAAAACATATGTGGGATCACAAAGTCATGGTCACCCATACACAGTAACAGGGGGGGGGGCGCACAGTGG
Source organism: Pyrrhosoma nymphula (assembly GCA_963573305.1). Taxonomy (NCBI): domain Eukaryota; kingdom Metazoa; phylum Arthropoda; class Insecta; order Odonata; family Coenagrionidae; genus Pyrrhosoma; species Pyrrhosoma nymphula. Next base: position 101,184,569 of record OY754335.1, on the reverse strand, counting down.
CCCAAACTGGAAAAAAGCTGGCCAAAATTAATAACTAATAATTTCCAGTCCATATGGAACATCAAGTGCATTTCCCAAGTATTTTGGGATGATAAACGTGACTTTATCATTATTTTTTCAATAAACCATACGAATTCAGCGCTATTAATTGCATAAAACTTCAATATGCAATAACAAAGCTTAATTTCGATGGTTGAGTGGTCAAGTTTAAATTCAAAGTTTCCTATGATAATTACCAAAATACTATAATTAATAATGCTTGAAGCTATAAAATCCGTAAAAAATTGTCCAATCAGAATTTTAATGCATAATACATCTAAACAAATTATGACTACTGCAACGGAATGGGAGGAAATAAAAATATGTTTCTCGATGAAAATGAACTTGCATCAAGCTGAAACGTCTATAATTTTTAGCTATAGCTTACGTAGATTACATTTTCACAAAAAAATAAATATTTAATTCATTTTTATTGCAAAATTAGTTTAAAATTGGCATTTTGCTATAATTTCGTCGCTCTGCTGGGATCAGGGTTCAACATAAACGTAAACCAGAGGTGGATACAATGATAGTTTATTATTTAAATTTTAATATTAAACAAATATTTGTTAATCATATCACTATCAAAAACTTTAATAAATATTTTGAATAATAATATTGATAAATAGTGCTCACTCATCCTCTGACGACTCGTCATCACTCTTCTTCGCATCTCATCTTCACATTCGTCATTTCCATAGTCAATTAGTTTTTCACTTCTGGATCTAAACCTTCCTTCGATTTACTATTTTGAAATGAAATTGAAAATATCAAGGTATTAGAGGTGAGAAGCAACCTCCGAAATTCATCTTCATTAGTCGCCTCTCTTGATATCTTCTGCGTATTGTGTTGTCGGAATTTCCTAATATCCTAATTCCTTGATTCCAAGGTATCTTCTAAAATCTACCCGATGGGCAGAATTGCTTCCTTGGATATATATGCAACATGAATTAGAAGCTTGTACACCGTTGGTGGCATATAATACCAAGGGTATTGCTTCAATTATAATTTCGCTGTTGCTAGACTCTGTTTCTGAACTCACTGTGATTGAGTGCTCGACTGCTAGAAATTGCTTTCAAAATACCTATTTGAAAACCTTGTAATCAGTTAATGAAGAGAATGGTTTTTCGGGTTTCCATCCGCGTTTATCCATTTTTGGTGGACAATATTTCGCCAGCGTTCCAGCTAGCTTCCTCAGGTCCGTTGGATTGCATGGTTTGGTCCGTCCTTTTATGTTATACCGGTTTCGCGCCTTCGGGTGGAGGTGTGTCGTGATTGGTCGGTACTATTAAAGAGCCGTTTCCAAGCGGTGGCGAGGGTGTAGCCGTCCTCTCGGTTGAAATTTTGCGGTGTTTTTGCTATCTCTATTGACTCCCGTATGATTCTAGGGAAATAGTGGGCTTCTTTTTTCAATAATACGGTGGTGTCAAAATTTATGTCATGCGTTTGATCACTCCACTGATGTTCCGCGACCGCCGACTGGCGGAGTTGTCCGTTTTTCACGGCCCTCTTATGCTCTTGGAGCCGGCATTTTAGTGCTCTTGAGGTCTGGCCGATGTAGGAGTTACCGCAGCTACACTTTATTTGGTATATTCCTCCAAATATGTCTTCCGGGACGTGATCCTTGGATTTGAGGAGGATGTCTGCCGTTTTCCTGACGCACTTAAACTTCGTCATGACGTTATGTTTGCGAAGAGCTCTTGCGATTTTTTCTTTGGTTCCTGCGACGTACGACAGGATAGCATATGCCTTTGGTTTTTCCTTAGGGCTCTCCTCAGCGGTCCTTTCAAGGGCCAACTGTTTCCTCTGGTCGTCATTTTTTATTATCTTCAGGACTGTTTCTCGACGGAAGCCATTCATCTGAAAGGTTTTCAGGAGATGCTTTTTTTCTTTGGCTATGGAAGCAGCGTCAGACAGAGAGCATGCTCGGTGAAACAGGGTCTTTATAACTGCGTTCTTCTGTTGAGGGTGATGATGGGAGTCTGCGTGGAGATATCGGTCAGTATGTGTCTTTTTCCGGAAAACGGAATGTCCTAAAAATGGATAAACGCGGATGGAAACCCGAAAAACCATTCCTTTCATCAACAAAACTCCGCGGAAGCCTTCACGAAAACTTGAAATCAGTTGTTCATTGAACTGAAAAATATTAAATTAACTTTAAAATCTCACTAAACCTCAGCAGCGTTGATTTTTTTTCATTTTAAATAGTTGTCAGTTTCTCTTACCGGTAATATTTGCTGATAATTTAGGGTCCGAAAAGAAGCGTCTAGCTTGTTACCATCGTTTTTGGTGTCATATCCTGGTTTTGGTACATCTATTATCCGGACCATTTTCTATTAGCCATTTACTATTATTAACTCTGAAGTAGCTCTCCCTTCGTTGCGCCTTGTTCCATTTCTCAAAATATCTAGTGAAAAAGCATGTTTGTAGGCACTTCGTCAAAATACCTTTCGCATCGGCATCTCCATTCAATTGAAAATTTTCAATTAAAAAAATCTGTCACATTTTTTTTCTCACGTGCCGTAATATTTTTTTACTCTACAATTTATTCATGAAGTTGCAACCGTGTCACTTCTCTACTGTCCATGGTTTCTTACAAATTTTGTATAAAACACTACCAAACGAAATAAAAAAATAGCAGGTAATCACTTCCTTCGACAGCCTTACTATCACCATTCTTACATGGTAGCAAAAACAAATTACTGACTCCAACTCGGAATCCATTAAAAAAAGTAAAATTTTGCTTACCATTAGTGCTTCAAACTGCTTCTCGTATGATTGGAAAGAAAAATCTTCCTCGATGGATGCGAAGTACACGTAGCGAAGGCACGACGAAACGGAGGCGGGTAAGAAGACTTTGGTTCCCATTTGCAAGTAGGTAACTATATCCTCCTTTGAAACGTTTCTAACGTTGAACAGATCAACCCAGTGTTGCACAGCAAAGTAACTTACAGTGGATGCTCACTTGACACTCTCTCTAGGACACCTGATGCATCTGGTACGCGAAAACAACAGGAAAACCCATAAGGAAACTAAGGATTCCGTTTGGCGGAACAAGTGGCGGCATGGGTCGGCAAAAAGAGGCAAAAAAGGTGTAAAAAGCATAACTTGATGTAGATACCAATGGATTAGAGGAAGTAGAAAAGAGTCATTACTGGCAAGGTTGTAAAACCAGCATTGTGGGTCCAGCAAGCACGGAGGGATGCAAATCCTCAGCCCGCTGGCGCGGGCGCCTGCCGCTACACGTGCATGACTACGAGCCTTCCCCTAAACACCTCTACTACAGCCTGCCCACGATGCCTGAGGGAAATCCGCAATTCATGGAAAATCCTTTCAAAGATATTTTAGCCCTTAATTCTGCTGAGAAACGTCCCAACGACCTCCTCATCGTAGAATCGCCAGTCGCCAACTTAGCGAGAAATTTCAATTTGTGACAAGAGTTACGTTGAATTTAGCCATTTAAGTAGAATGTGCCAAAATCAAGATGATAAATTATTCATAAAATATCTATTCAAATTACCAATGCCATTGAACTGGCATTCTGTCGTCTTCATGCTCGGATATCGTATAATTTCTTTGCTTAGACCCCATTAGTGGCCACCACTGTTGTCCGAGTGGCCGGGATGGTTTTAAATACAAATGGTTGTTAAAATTAGGATCGCAAGCTATCGCAAGATTTTCCTTCTGAATATTGTTCTATATGCTTTTTTATATCACACAATGCAAATAGCTCCGTGCAGCCTGATGTCGATAAAAACGATAATTACTGTTAAACATAAAATTTAATGAAAAAACAGCACAATTTTTGAAAAATTATCAAAATATTAAAAAACAAGTAAAACGGAACAAAATTTATATCCATTCGTGAAATAAAGGTCAATTTTGTGGATCAAAATATTTCAAAACCAACATTATAAATAACGACTCTTTAATACAGCTATATATTTAGCTATTTTCCACGGAAAAATTTCGGTCGCCAAAATCACCCTGACATGCACTACTTTGTCCAGCTGTGAAAATTTTCATGGCGTATTCCATGCTCTGTATGGTACCCTACCTTAAAGAGCAAATGCTTAATAATATAAAAAACGGTTTTTGGTTGGTTCGCAAGAACTTCATTTTTCGACTTTTGGCCAGCTTTTTTGGATTTTGGCCCACTGTGGGGCGTGCCCCCCCCCCCCAGCCTCCCGGGAAAAATAAAAAAGGGAAGGGAAAATTTAATTTATGTATTTTTTTGCAGAATTAAATAAAAATTTTAGTAGCAAATGTAGAAAATTGTCATTCACCTTATATGTTCCAAAAATGTACTACTGTGACCTCAAATTTACTAAAATTTATGGGAGAGGGCTCTTCGGACCCCCCTTATTATACCATTGTCTTGCCCCCCCTGGAAAATATTGTATGGGCGACCATGTGTCCTTCGGGGTTGATCGAACGAAGATAGCGACGGACGCCATTTTACCCTGTCTCTCATCATATGAAATATTTACGGTGACAAGATATGGCTTGGGGGTCTTTCGCAACCTCACTCCAAACCCTCAAAAAAAACTCCAATCCCAAATTCCTTTGGATCGCATCGTGACGTTTTGAGTTCTCTTTGCTATCCCTTCCCCTCCCGCACCCCTCCTTCGAGGCAACCCCCTCCCCTCCTTCTCACTCTCGTCGCCCGCCTGCTTGCATTCGCGAACGTCGTCAGCTGGAGGTGTGAGTTCGAGGAGTGCAATGACTTGACTGATCTTCCCATGGACTTCCCATGGACGAAGTGTCCCGACAGCAGATGATGACCAGGGACTCTGTTGTGAATGGGTAAGTTGTGAGTGGTCATTATGACCTATTAATTACAATTACCTGCCTCGCTAATGGATTGCACTAATTTAATGCGTTAGCTGTATGCGATTAGACGTCAAATGCGATTTAGTTGACCACGCTTACGTCTATTCCCCGACCAGAAATCCCTCTGTATTTCAGTGATCAAACTCAATAAGTGCGTAACGATGATTATATGTATAGTGTCGTTCCTCGAAAACATTGGAATAAATTGTTTTGGAGCAGTTGACGAGGTTTGATGTGATGTTCAACGAGTGATTGATTATTGCCCTATTCTTTTGACTCATGTTCTCGTCTCCTTTTCTGCGAACAAATGATTGCATGATTGCGTTGTCTAAGTGGCGAGTGGTATATTATTCTAGTTATCTATCTAAGAAACCTAGAAAAACAGGTTTTGAACGTTTAGTTATTTTTAGTTGATTTACTAGTGGTTCGAGTGACATAGGTAGTTTTTCAGTTTCTGCGGAGAATTTCAGGCTCAACTTAATAAACTAAACGGTCGTTGAGCTATTAGCGAGTTTAAAGTTAACCGGTAGATTACCATATATGGCCATTTATTATTCGAATAGTTAACCGGTAGATTACCATAGCTACTTAAGACAATAATAATTTGGACATGTGGGTCGGTGGTGCCCACCCCTTAGGCTCAATTTCTATGTGTGTCCCCGTATTCAGTATTTTTTACATGTTTTCAAGCTGTCAATGTGGAATTTTGTTTCATCCATCTCATGTGTACAACTTAGTATCTGCAAACTGAACGTAGAGCAGAAGGGTAGCTTGTGCATATTTGAAAATTGATTCAATCGAAAGTTAGTGTTGGTGGAGTTCCCTCATCTGGGTCCCAAGGCACATGGCCCGGCTTAATGCCCAAACACCTGTCCGGTGCGCCGCAAAGGAATGAGTGCCGTGATGGTGAAAAAATATTTTTACTGCGTAATGGATTTGATAAGCGGGGAGGGGAGGTGCCGGAATACTCTCTCGCCCGGGTTAAATTTTTTCTTAGCCGGCCCTACCAAGGCACTTAGACCTTTTGGGCCATTGTGTCATCCATTTTGAGTTTTAAAACTAGGTAACTAAAAGGTAAACTTACCTCTGGAGGCCTACATCTATGTTTGTGGTCTACCTAAATGATTTCTATAGGGAAATCCGTTATGTCCTTTGATTTGCGTGGGAGGTGCGTACCAAGGTATTTCCTTACCTGGGCATTAAGGTGATTAGACCTCCAGTTGGTCCATAGTGCCATTTACCTTATTGAGTTTTAACCATGGCGACCCTTATCCTTCCCGAAGCCTAGAAAGTCTCCAATGGGTACTTACCATGTCGTTTGGTCCTGCTATGGGCATATACTCTGGTACCGATTCCAGAGGTCTAGTGGTTGATAGACATTCATATAGATGTAGTTGTAAGGGGAGAATTCTTCCGGAACGCTCCCAATTTATTTTCACTAATATAATTTTTACATTTCATTTGTTTCTTATTTTAATGTTTTGGTGGAAAATTTTAAAAAAAGTTTATTTCTTCTGCTTGTTTCTGATTCTAGGCAGCTCCTCCCCGATCCATTGTCCCTTCGGCTCATCTGTTCTCCGGCTACTCGCTCTTCCTCGCCTGCTGTTTCTTCGTTCCCCTTGCCTTGGCTGTGCTCCATCTACTTCATACTCTTAGGCTGTCGATTTCTCAGCTGGTCCTCTCCTCTCCAACGTCTTTATGGGATGGTGGTTCTTCATCTTCTTCGCACCATCTACTATCTTCAATTTCTTCTGTGAGAAGATGATTCTTTGCTAAGTGTTGGCCGGTTAACAGTTCCACTATTGTTCTTAGGATTGATTAATTTGCTTTATTTTTCTTAATTGGATTTATGATTCTTAATTAATGAAGTTAAAATGGATTGTATAGCTGATATTCAGTGTACGAAAAGTAGCAATTTTACTTAAATTTTTTTTTTAAGCTGGTGGTTGGTTTTGGTGTATGGTATTTTTGTAACATTTGGTGGGGTTCCTCCCAAGGAGTCCCTGAGGCACTAAGATCTATTGGTCCATTATGCCAGTGTGATATATGAGTATTCTTGTTTATTAATATTTTGTTCAATTTGTGTTTTGCTATTTCTGAAGGCGTTTAGGACCATCTCTTGCCCAGCTTGCCTTCAGAGATTCTAGAGACCTTTGTGAGAATCTCCCACTTCATCCATAAATCCTTTCAAGATAATAGCACAGTTGAGCATTCAAACCTACTACCAATAGGGTACCAGCATGCAAATGCATATACAGTAGAACCTCTTATATACGACCCTCATATATACGACGACCTCACTTATACACAGATTTTTTTTGTCCCATGAATAACCCCCTAAGACCCCATGTATTTCCAACCTCCCTTATGAAACTTCATTTATACGACGAACTCAGTTATAAAACGTATTTTTCTGGTCCCATGACAGGAAGTACATACCTCACTTAAACGACTTGCCAGAGAGCTGCAGTATAGAAAGATTGCTTATATTGAATTTAGACGATGATGATTATCAGTCTCATGCTTTCAATTATGCGTGCATTTGTCGTAAAATTGACGTATTCCGTGACGCCCCAATGTATCGTTTATTTCGAAAAGATTCCCTGGGGAGGTGCACTTCGATGGTGAGTTTGTGCTAATTTCATAGTCATTATTGTGAGCTTTCTTGAGCATAAATTACTTTTAAGTGTTGCCAAGCTGTTTTGAACATTTGCTTATCATGCCTATTGTGTGCCTCGCTCCAGCAGCTGTTTACCCCCAACCAAATATCCCTCGAGTACATATGTACACATCTCGGCTGCTCCGTTCCAAACATTTTTCGGGGCTTTCGCGCCATGACTGATGCCTTCCCTCTTCTCCTTCCTAGCCTCTCATCCTTGAGTGATGACTGTAGGATTGCCAGGCTGTATTTTATGGATGGTGTGATATCTTTTTCGCTGAATATATTTTACCAATACCACTTTTATTTAAATTAAGCGACCCGGGTTTGTGAATAATCACCATCATCAGGCATTAATTAAGATCTGTTTATCCTATTTCTTCCGTAGTTACGTAACGGAAGGGGAGAAGTAGTTTGAAACGGAGGCCAGAATAGGGGAAAGGAAGGGTAAATGTATTCGTTAATGAGGGTGTTGTTGTGGTTATTCAATATTTTTTAAATTTCCAACTGCTCTCTTGAATCTAATTCACGGCGGTCGTTGCATAATTTTAGGATATTCATTGTAAAATCACTCCTATGGCTGCTACATATTATTATGCAAAATTACTTTTATCCTCTTTGATGTTTTTATGAGCACTTAAATGTTCTTTTCTCCTGACACAGAGGTTTCTACCCTTCTACCCCACGTAGACACCAATGCAATCGCTGCATTTCAATGAATATACTAATGAATCGGTCTAATTGCTCTATTGGGTCCTTACATTTTACTAGCAGCTTTCGGAGAGTGGCATTAGGTCTAGAAGCCATGCGGAATTCGTCTCTAGGAAGAAGATGAGCCATTTTATGAGATACTGCACCTAGGTATGTCACCGTGAACCACTGCTTCTTTTCACTCTCGTTCTCGGAAAACATTTGGTCGATAGCCAATATTGTTTTTTTTAAACTAATTTGTCTATTAAATTTGGTAAATACCCGTTAGCTGAAGCAATTTGTTTAATTGTGCTGATTTCTTTCTTGAAGTCTTCTCTCGATAGTGGAATTTTGAACAGGCAATGCATCACAGAATGGAAAGCCATCAGTTTGTGTGAGTAATGGTGTCTTGAAATTGCTGGGATGACATGATCGGTTTAACAGGGTTTACAAAAAATGGAGAAGGAATGCCGGTCTTTTTCGAGTTTAATTGTAAGATCCAGGTAATTTAAGGTGTGGTTAGAATCTCTTTCACAGGGGAATGAAATTGTAGGATGAATATCATTTAGAAAACTCTTGAAAATATCCAGCTGCCGGCAGTGGTGGATACATATGGGGGGGGCGGGGGGCGCGCGCCCCCCCTTGCGGGGCCGCCCGCGTTGCCGCCCGCGCCGCCCCCGCCAGTCAGCCCGCACGCTATTCGTTCGTTTCTTTCGTCAGTCGACTCTGAGTCAAGTTATCGAGTAGTTATACTTTCTTATGTAGCACTCGCGCAAGTCCGCGTCATCGTATTTTATACGTTTCTGTCTGGCACATAGATAGCTAACCTACGAGAAAAGTTGCGGCCATTCTAGTGATCTCGATACGTTATTCTGTCTGGCATTTGTTCGAGAAAAGTCGCGAATATTCTACTGTTTGTATCTGTTCACACTCCTTAAAAGTCTGGAAGCGAACATTCTGGCACCTGATGTTTTCGAAACAACCGAGCTACATATATTAGGGAAGCAGAGTCGCTGTCAGGCAGTCAGTTTTAAAGCTACAATCGTCGCGATAACTTGCGCCCCCCCATTGAGTTTTTTCTGTATCTGCCACTGGCTGCCGATCAGTTCCATTCTAAAGCACAATAATATCGTTGAAGTGTCTGTACCAGTAGACCACATAATTTAGTAGGTTGTGTTTTGAACTAAAACTTTTTTCTTCCAAATTATCAACTAATATACTAATATCTACCAGCAGTGGGAAAAGAGGTGAACCCATAGCGAGGCCACTACCCTGTTTATAAAATTTACCGTTGAGCTTGAAATAATTTTGGGCCACACAAATTTTGAGAAGGGTGGATAATTCGTTCTTAGTTTTTTTGCGATCTTGGCTGCCCCCAGGAGATCGATAGCCAGGCCAGTTGCTTCCTCTGGTGGTACACAAGTGGAAAGGTTGACAATGTCAAAAGAGACTAGTCTTGAGTTCTTCTGAGGTATGATGTCTTTTATTTTTTCCACGAGATCAAGAGAATTTTTGACACCGCGCTTTGATTTGAATGCAGTATGTTGCGATATAAGTTGAGTCAAGGTGTGGGCTAATTTGTGCACTGGAGTGCTTGTACTTGACACAACTGGTCTAATAGGGGCATCCGGCTTGTGAGTTTTAATAAGCCTGTAGATCCTAGGAGGGATAGGGTTTTTACTTAGCAAGAAATGCCTATCTTTTGGTTGAAAAAGTTCTGTTGACCTTCTAATCGCATCTCTGATAGCTTGTTGGAACTTTGGCGTAGGGTCTTTCTCCAACAGTCAAATTATTTTTGTTTTAAATTAAATGTTCTTTTCTCCTGACACATTTACATCGTGTATCGTACATAGATCGTGGGGATTACATGAAGAAGTGCTACGATTTCATTCAGAAATACTTAAAGAGTTACACTAAAAACCTTGCTCCACCCCTACCCTTCTCTCCCGTTTCCCAGGCCCTCCCCTAGTGGAAGCCACCTGAGAAGAGGGCGTGGGGAAGCGATGAGTGAAGTGTGATCCTTTTAGTTCACGGTCATGACTGATAAGTGACTTCCAGTGGGCAAGGATGATGATGCAGCAGTTCTTCATCATAGAAAAGTCTTGGGGGAAATGGACTGAGAGCAGGCTGGTAAATATAAAGGTCTACGGCAAAAATGTTGGTGACCTGGAGAATACACCTTGTGTGTTATTACTGGACACATGATCCGAAATCATTCATTTTGTTTTTATTTTCCGCGTTATTGTGTCTAATAGTGTATACTTCCCCAACTTTAACTTGAATCTGATGAATGCGAAGAAACCATTTAGGTGAATGCCTCCATTTAGGGTGTTTGATTAAAAATTTTTATCTTAAAAATTATTAGATAGGGAAGTCTTGCTGAAATCTGGTAAAAGAGTTCATTAATGCTCTTCAAATCAGGGTAAATTTATTGTTTTTAATTTAAAAATGACTGAATTAACAATGATTTTCCTGTACTACATGCTTTCTCATTGAATAGAATATTAATACTAATATCAGATCTCTGCAGATATCTAGTGATGTTCTATTTTTGAAGAAAACTAGTTTGCACTGGAAAAAATTATCCTTTTATCAAAGCAGATTTTTATAAAGAAATACTGCTGTTGATTTTAGAAGATGAACTGACAGTAAACATAATGGTAAATGTGCACATAGATGTGACATCGGAAACCATCCCTTCGCTGGAACGTTGGAAAAGTGTAACTAAAGACGTATCGAAAAACTTTCAGATTTTCATGTTTTTCTATTATCTATTTATTTCACTATTTATGTATATACATTACTTTCATCGAGGTTCTCACTTCTTCAATCTCCAATCTTGTTCTGTATCCTGGTCACAAAATGAATTGCCTGAAAACAGCTGTTCATGAGCAAAATGTTTTGAAAAGTTGGCTGCTCTGCACTCATTTAGCATCATCATCAGAAAATTTCCCAAATGTGAATTGAAACTTCAGCCCTTAGGCTAAGTGCCAGGAATGCTAACAATTAGACCAAGAAATTCAACCTTGGAAACGTTGTTCAGGAATGCAAAATTGTTTATTTTTTGGTAATATTTGTAGTGTTGCTTGTGAGTAAATTAGAGTATTAGGTTTCATTTTCCTGCCTACAAATGAGTAATTATAGCCAGGAAGCAAACAGACCAAATTGGGCAGCTGAAAGGGGTTTCACGCTTCCTTGCCATAAAACCTGTCATGAAACTCTTCACTTATGAAACTTCTTTGGTGGTCTGCTGAAAGTTTCATAAGTGAGGTTCTACATACAGTAGTCTCGATACCATCATGGAGCAGCGACACTTTTCAATTAATTTTTTCAATGCCATTTCATTCTGTCAAATGCCAATCATTTCATGATATATCAGAAACTCTTAAAACTAGATAATGAAATTTTTTATGGAAATTAGCAGACACTAGTTCAAATCTCATTTCCACCAATATGTACTGTGAAATTAAACTTAAGCAGCAGCAAAAATAAGACTAATAGCTCATGACAACACCAAACCATATTTAAAATATTATCATTTGATGGTTTACTATACTGATTTGTATAAGAATGTAATGAAAAGTAAATACTTGATTCATGATCATATGATAAAGCAAAAGTCAACATCTTGGATTCTTCGGTCATGTAATTCACTTCCCCAGAGGGCATTGAACATGTTTACTGTTTGGTTACATTTATAAATGTTAACTACGCTAATATCTTGGACAGACTAAGATCGGTAATCCCTCAAGTACCTCGAGAGGTACCTATTTATCATTCACATGTAGCCCTAAGCGATTTCACTGTATCAAGGATCTCTTAGGCTAGTTAAAATTAAGATCACTGGTATTCTACCAAACTAAGTCTTCTAGGCTTGCCATTTATTTCCATTGCTTCAGGGATCGTTCTGTAACATTTTCTATGTAAAGACATTACTTTATGTAATCCCTATTTAAAAATTAATATCTTTTGTCCCCTTTGATATCATCGGAACTCACAATTCTTCTCATCCCTCTCCCAAGCTTACCCAACTTTCTTTGCTCTTTCGCCCTCTTCAGCATGTTGTTTTATCCCACGTCCACACTTCCTCCAGCAACTTATGAGCACACCTTTGAATTTCTCCCTCAAGCCTCCTTTCCTCTGACTTTTTTTAAGTCTTTCCTCTCACATACAATTTTTGAAGCCTTAAAACAATGCTCCTTAAATTTGAAATTTATTTTGAAACTTGAATTTGTTCTGTTTTTCAGCTGTTGCTAGAACCACTGCTCCATTTCTTTGGGCTGGGGCTGCCTTGTGCACCCCCTTCTTGATACATTTTGGCACTCTCTGCAACATTTCAGTGGGGGCGGTTAATGTGCCTATGTATCATTGAATAAACGAAACACCTGTTGGTAAGAGTAAAAAAGTTAAAAAATGTCCAAAGTGAGAAATTGTTTCAAAGAATAAATCATACTTAAGGTTGATGGAAGTTGCTCTTCAGGGAAAGGTCACTTGACAATCAATTTCAAATCTTTAATTTTGAGCCACTGTCATATTCCGAATCTGAAGTCATTCTAACTTCTGAAGCAAGTACATTTCATGGTAATTCTTAGAGTCAAATATGAAAATTATCTTATATAGCTGAGAAACTTAGTAGTGGTGCCAGCTCTGCCTACCATATTCATGTGAACATGGTGCCCTTTTTTACATTGGGTTACATTACATACTTAAGGACTATGAAACAGTAATCATTTTCTTCATTTGTAGCCAACCACATTTTATTAAGTCATCAATATTTGACCCTGTGTAATTGGAAAGTGGAATATTTTGTAATTGGTAAGATGGCTAGCAAATAATGATTCAAGAGAGCCCTTCCTTAATTTGATCTCAGTTCTACAGCTGTATTATGTGGCCAAAAGTAATGAAAAACTCAAATAGTTGTAAAGTTTAAGAACCGATTGCAGTGAGGGACAAGGTGTACAGAAAAATCTTTCTTTGCAAAAAAATTCACATTGCTTTCTTGTCAGAATGATTGCATGCATTTTTTTGTGGATAGATTTTCCCCCTTCCTTTGCTCCTTGACAAGTATGGTGCTTTGACATTTACAGCAATAGTTTTTCTTTTCTTCAGCTTCCAAAAGCCAGGCTTATTGCCTACATTTCTTGAGTGGTTAGTGGATTCCCTGAACTAAATATAGTTTCAGAAATTGTGGCTAATGCATCCACGTGGCCTATACCTATATTAACATGATGATTTTAGTAAAATTCAGTTACTGTAGGTAATGGTTAAACTAATTGTAAGATGGCTTCATGGCTTGCCCAAGTGTTGTGGCCTTCAGCACCCCCTATCCCCTCATTACCTGTTCAAACCACCTGCTCTACCTCCTCCTAATCTCTTCCAGCAGTTTCCTTTCCTCACTCACCATGCCGAGCACTTCCTCGTTTGTCTTCCTTTCTGTCCACCGCACCTGCTCATCCCCCTCCCCATATCATTTTGTACTATGTATCTGAAAGTCTGCAGCTTAATCTCCTCTTTCCCAAGAGTTCATTTTATTGCTCCTTGCAATGCTACACTTCATGTTTATATTCTTTGATTGTCTTTTCTTCACATTGTAACTCACGGAACCAATTATTAATATTCTCCCACTGTTGAATGCCTTATTTGCTAGCTCAGTTCTCCTATTGTCTCCTTTCAGTCCTCCTAAAATCTTCGCTGCTTGATATTATAATTTCATGTTTCTACGCATTATTTAAATCTGGCTGGCAGTGCCTGCTGAAGGAATTTTAATCCATTTGATAAAGGTGAAAGCTATCTTGTCCCACTTCATTTTTACTTGGAATTTTGAATCTAACATCATATTTCGTAAGTATGCCCTAGATTATGGTCAGAATCTATATCTTCTCTTAACAAGATGTGTTAAGTTTTGAATATGTTGCCTAACTTCTGCCTGAACATATTATAATCTATTTTATGCTTAACTTTCTCTTCCAGCCTTTTCCATGCCTCTGCTGATGTCATAACCATTTTTATTATATATTATGCTCGCCTTTATGTTATAATTTATTTTTCCTGCAAAATTCCACTATCTTCTAACCACAGATTTTTCCTGTGTATGGGCCATTTTCTACCCCTTCATTTGTCTGTACTCCTCCTTTCCCCAACTACCAAAGGCCAATGGCGCATAAATGTTGGGTTTTTCCTACGTGGATCTTCCCTTGTTTCTTGTAGTTGCCATATCTTCCACCTTGTGAGTAGTCGTCAGTATGTAGGTATATAGATTCATTATCTTAGGTTAATCATTGAATTAGTACTAATTTCATTAGTCCCAAGTACTTATTTGAGGGCATTTTGGAATGGGTGTAAAGCCCCGTTGAATGGCTGCTTAAACTTTTTTATGTTAACTGTGTAGCAGGAGTGGTTGATGTTTGGGTGAACTTATCGGCCTGATCTGTCAGCAGCTGTTCATGAACAAATTCTGTAAACTGTTCAGGAACTGTGCTTGATATGTACTCGGAAGTGTTCTGTTCAGCAGCTGTTCATGAAATTCATTACCTATATAAACTGAGTGAAATTGGATAGTAGCATTGTCATCCCATAAATTCCTAGTTATGAGGATATAAATTTCTTGACACTAACAAATGCATTTTCATTTGTATTCTATATCAGATTTTCCCAAACCTCGTTTGGGAAAAGCCAAAATGGTCCAAGCCGGAGATGACTGGAATCCAAACAAATTAGCACCAAGGGTGATTCCTGTGATTGCTGGACAGCAGCTGCTCACTGATGCTGGAGGGCATAGCATTTGGGAAACTGGCTTACCCAAATCTTGGATATCTCAGAATATGAAGTAAAAATATATTCAATTGTGAAGAACTAACCTGGATCCTACTGGGACTCCTTACTCAATGTATAAATGTTCTCTTCAACCATTAAAAATGAGCTTAAAATAAATAATCTGTACATTTTCATTTACCCCTGGGAAATGTAGATTTTCCTCATAGTGTTACCAATGGTGAAGAGGGAAAAAAATGCAAATATCTAAATTTTGGCAATTTAAACTGTGATAATTTCCTTTAAAGATTCCTGTTTCAGAGGGTAATTTACCAATTTATATTCATCAAATTAAGTAGGTACATACTTTGGTTGTACTGTGCATTCTCCTGAACTTTACATTTATTCAAAGATTGATTTTGGAAAATAAACTTCACTTCAGTCCTCTTAAAAATTTCAATAACGGCCTAAAATATATCTTTGAACTCCCACCAATATAAGCATAATATTCTAAAGATGGTCAGTACATCGGAAATATGAGTGGTTAAATTTGGCGTGTGCCACCAAGTTCTGCGATTGTGCCACTGATTCCTTAAAAAGGCGGGCCTCTGAGCAGAGAGAAAATTGAGGGCGGAGGGACAAGGGGACTACTGTCGAGTGCCACCAAGTTTTGCGATTAATAATACTTCCCTGAACGTTGGTCGGAAGCTGTACCTCGCCAAGTCTGGTTCAGAAATAAAAGTAATGATTCTCAACCTTCACCGTGGTATGGCTCCATCCTTATTAATGCTCCATACGTCTCGTGGTTAAATCAGTTAAATGGCTCTCCTTTGCGGCCAGTCCACCCGCCTTGGCAGCCATTGAACGATCCAAGCGTCCGGCCACGACATTGATGTCGCTTCAGAAAGGAGAGCCTCTCATCTGGCTGTCATTGCAAAGCAAACGATTCGCGAAATCGCCGGAGCCCAAAATTATTCTAAGTCCAGAGCCTCCCTCACAGAGAGAGAAGAATTTCCAAGGGGTTGCCCTGCCTCGAGTACCTCGGACGGCATTTCGGCTCGATCGACCAAAATTTTCAGAAAAATGACCAAGTCCCCAATTTTTGAATTTAAGTACAAGTTTTGAGACCACTTTTAACAAGAACCCCGGTAGCCCAGGGGATAAGAGGGAGCAGTTGGTGAGAACATAGTGGTGGTGTTGCCACGAATCCTTTTGCCGGCAAATTTTTTTTTTTCTCGAATTTTTTTTTAATTTAGCAATTTATTGAAAACATTCTCCTGGGGTTTTTACATTGTGTTCAGGACGACGTGAGGCGTCCAGAAAACATTAATTAGTTGACCATTTTTTGTAATGCCGCCGATTTTTTCCCGGCGGGCTGGCCGGGCGCCCGGAAAAAAAATCCGCATTTTTACAAAAAATTGTCAACAATTAAGGGTTTTCTGGACTTCTCATGTCGTCCTGAACACAATATTAAAACCTGGAAATGCATTTATTATAAAAATGCAGGGGTGGGGGGAATCTTGGGGAGAACCCTAGTTCAAAATTTGATCAATAGATGGCGTCCGCATTTAATAATTCGCAAAAGCACTTCCCAGGGACCGTTAGTTTAAATCTTGACCAACAGATGGCGAGTGCCTTAACTTTTCGCGAAGTCTGTATAAAAATTTCGCTCCCCTGATGACGAACGCGGGAAATTCGCTTTGCCGAATTTAATGACCCCTTTTTCGGAATCGCTTCCGACAGTTGAAAGACATAAACAAAACACTGTTATAATTCCATTCGATTTAGACTGATTACTGAGGTCTTTGAAGATTTATGTAATTCTTATGCCTCCGTGATTATCCAAATATAATCTTAGTGTTAATACGTCTTTTTAAAATGCTACCTACAGAGTGAATAGAGTTACATTACAACCAGTGAGAATTTGTTTCAATTCTCTTCTTCCGTCGTGACACGGAAAGCCAAAGACAGCTGAAGATCACTCACATTACTGCGTTCTCCATAGGAAACACCAACCCAGCCGTGAATGAAGTAACACAATTTATCCTTAATATTTTTTTATTTAACCAGTTCGTACACAACGCGAAAAACAAGTAATTTTTTATGGATTATTATACATTGATGCACACCACGCGCATTTCGATGCACACCACGCGCAATAACATTTCACAATGGCGATATAGAATCCAAATCTATGCTTCATCCATTTCGTCATTCCGTGACGCATGCGACTTGCGAGGAAGTCGCAGGAAAGTATCTTTTTTCAGGACAAAGATGAAAGTTAGTTCCATCATTGAATACAATATTTTCTCCAGTTTTTATTTCAAATTATGATAAACAACATTAACGGACCCTTATGGCCGAAAAATTTACTTTTCAATAGCAATCATATCCGTCAAGTCTCCGTGAATCAAAATTAGCCCACTGTCTCGTATCCACCTAATTTTAATTATCAAGTTTTTATTAGTTCGGTCTTCATCATGTCTGTCTGTCCGGGTGGAATATTGCAACCGAGTTTAAACTAACTTCCCGATCAGCTAGAGACATGAAATTTTAACCATTCGTCATATGCGGATGACAATGCAATATTATCTATCTATTATAACAATTAATTGATTAATTGCTTGTTAATAAATTAACAATTAGTTAATGAACATATTTCTTGATGTGCTAGTAGGAGTTAGTAATTTTAAGAAGGAAGATATTCCCCAAGTAATAGACAACACGGCAATTACCATATATTATCATCGTGCAGTTAACCCACGTCTCTGATTACGAGTAGCAATGGGACACCCTTGAGTAATTCAGACATCTAAAATGGTTCCTCGCATATCTCGACTGCGAAAGTCTTGAAAAGACACCGATGTGAATTTAAAATTAAATTTATCAAATCATTTATTCGCCACTTCCACCACTCTGCACTATCGCCCAGCGAACTAACTTTCATTTTGTTTCCAACAAATTACGAATCACTGATGTAAGCTAGCATGATTAGTTTAGAATTAAAAGCCAACTAATTCCCAGAATGAGTGGTAACAACTGAAGAGTTTAAAATAAACGAACTGATCATGACTTACCAACACACCTCTGCACCTCAAAATATTTAAATGGATTACTAAATTATTACACTCGTCTGATAGCTTACCTTCCCATTTCTCTATCTTCTCTCTAGCCATATACTGTGATTGGCAGTTCTAAGGCGATTGAATGACTGGAGATAAAAGCCCCAATGCAATTAACCAAAAGTAAGAGTCGAAAATTGGATAAGTTAGAAGATTTTTTTCTTTTTGTTTTCCACTCGACGTGAATCAAGTACGCATAGAAGGAAAATAGGGCTGATATAACCTATAAATATGTATAATATAAAAAATAACGAATATTAAAACCCGCCCTCGAAGAATAAATGCAAACTGAAAAATCAGGAAATTAGTCACGTTCTAACAATAAAACCAATCGTTCTTGGTGACTTAATAGAAAATAAAGACAACATCTGAAGTATGTTTACGGTACATTCCTTTACTTCAGTGTCGAGTTGGACTTGGAATTCCCATGCCAGGGTCATAACGTTAAGCTTTTAGATATTTACATTATGTCTTACCATATTTTTTGTAAGATCAAACACAGTAAAAGTGGAATTCCTGATATATCAACATAGGTTTTATTAAATTTGGACGGGGTAGATTATACTGTGTGTAGGTGCTGAATATTTGGCGGGAGAATTATTACTCACGCCATAAATTAATTATTTCAAATGAGGCACCAGTGCATGATGACTACATACCTCTGCAGTTCATAGGAAAAATATCCATTTATTGTGTTAGCTGCTCAAATAGTTTCAGATATTCACAGAAGTATCTTTATAATACAATAAAAATCAAGGGAATGCATTAATATCTCGGCAGATCAGAAACTTGTAGTTCCCAATGACATGTAAATGTGTCTTCTCTTAAATGAAATAAAAATAAAAATATGAAAACAACACGTTATGAAGAAAAATAAATCTAATGGCGCAGTATTAAAAAATTGATTTTCTAACTTAGAAATGTCAAGAACTTCCTATAAAAAGATTTCAAAGCAATTATGTTTGAAATTAGTATTTCCAAAGAATGTAGCAATTGCTGAACATGTGCAACTAACGACATTTCACCCAAGTTCTCCCCAGAGACATATGTAAACGATAACTATAATTCTTACGGTAGGCAAAAGTTGTAATTTTCTGATGCAATGGTATTTACTGAGGTTTTAGGCTTGGGGTTTGGGGAGAAGCCATAAAAGTTATTTGGAAGAGAAATTTATCTCCTTGGCACTGTGCACATACGTCAAAATGGAATTCAGTTACAAACTTATTTAGTCAGGACTTGAGTGAAATAACTCAAAAGAAAAAAATCCAAACCCTGAGATGATATTGAGTGCATACAGACTTCGGAAAAATAAACTAATTTCATGACCAAAATTACAGTGACTTTTGACAGGCATTTTGCCCAACTTTCATGAAGGGCCGTTAGATTTCCTGTTGGATGCACATGGGCGTTATCTCGGGTGTGACTCAGGGTCAGGTTTCCCATTGCCAAAGTTTCGATGAGCCACTCTCCCATCAGCCTCAGGCAGCCTGACCCAGTACAACAGCCGAGAGAATTCTATATAAATAACCAATTTCTCTCCGGCCATGAAATTCTAATCATAATACCACCAACTTATACAATAGTATCAACAGTGTAGCATCTTTAATTCTTCGTTAAAGGCTACTGCACCTTCCTCTCCAAGGTTCTGGTGTCTTAAATAGATTACAACTAGAGGCTCCATCAGCAATCAAGCAGGGGGAAAATGGTAAATGACCGCAATTCTTGAGGAGGCATGCTCCTGCTTGCACCGTCCACTCTTTCCCAGAGCTATCTCAACGACGCCTCACAGCATATCACCACCAGTTGGCGACTGTTTGTCTTCCACCGACGAGTCTGCTGCTCCTCTCATCTCTGGACCAGGTCTAAAAGAATTGCCACCATTTTACAGTTGATTACCATATTTCCAAAATCACTCAGTATCAAGCATATTCAACAGTTTAGTAGGTCATTTTATTACCATTTCCGATACGTGGATCCCAAGGGATAAGTATACGGCGCATAGGGAGAATCGGAGCCCTTGACGCCTGCTTTTGATGGAAAATCTGAAAATAAAATGAAACGATAACATAAGAGAGGAGGAAGGGACCAAAGATTAGAAGACGACAATTTTGCATACTGCACCCAAAAAAACTAATCAAGAGGATTGTGGTACCACTGGAGATGCGAAGAGCTAGGTTAAGTGCACGTGGGAAATCGTGAAAAGGAAAAGTATTTGTATTCTCTCCATGAAGTTGTTACGAAGCTCCACATTCACTGCATCCGTTCTGTGATTATAACTACACTTCATAAAAGCCTGTATACTACACGACATATTTCCCAATGCGAGTAGATATATGAGCACTTGAGAGAACACATGAACAAAATTATAATGGGCTTCTAAAACAGAAACATGTAGTGTTTATGATTTCAAGAGGTGGAAAATATAGAATAAGACCAGTGGTGCTCACAAAAGGTGGCAATGACACAAATTTCGTCATAAAAATAATTGGGGAGGGGGAACCCGCGATTTAACAAAATTTTGGGGGGCGGGGATGAAAAAATATTGTACACATGGAGGAGATGATCCATTGAGCCTGGGGGGATGTGCACCACTGAATAAGACTCTAATAAAAATAAGCCTAGAATAAGTCCAAAATGTTTTAAATTGCTTTTTAGAGTAAGAGAGAGAGTTTGATAAGACTGAATAGGACGAAAATGGAGGAAGAACTGAAAAACAGCGGTAGATTGAAGAGACAGACGACCTATTAGGAATGTCTGCACGAACGTTAAGGGTAGCCGATGACCGCCGGAAAGGATTGATGATTGGAGGGTAGTGTAGATGTAGTGTGGTAAATGATGTAGTGTATATTTTTTAGAAAAAGAAATCCCCCGAGTGGATTGGCGATTGGAGGGGGGTGTAGTTTTAGTGTTGTAAATGTAGTAGCGATTTTTTTACAGAAAGCTTTTCGCCGAGTGGGTTGGTGATTAGAGAGTGGTGTACGTAGCGTAGCGTATTTTTTCAGAAAAAAAATCCCCCTAGGGTATTGGTGATTGGAGGGGGGTGTTGTTTTAGTGTAATTTTAGTGTAGTTTTATTACTTTGGCCACATGTTATTTTTTGTCTTTCGAATGGTCAAATAAGAGAAATTGACATGGAAAATGGAAAAATATTAAGGGATTTCTCACGATCCAGAAATAGAAGACTAAAATCTGTAGGAGGAGAAGAGTCTCAATGAAATACCGGACAGGATTTGAATATTTTTCTAACAATTTTGAATAGCTATTATCCATTTCTTTCGAATAGGTTTTTCCAAATTGAAACACATGGGAAGCTCCGTTATACCGGTTGCAAGCCGGTCCTGTCTCAAAGAGACATGAAAGAGGAGTCGGAGGAGTAACAACCTCGTAAAAAACTCAGGGTCCTTCTGGCCCTGATGGTAGCACCCCATAAGGGTCCCTAGCCAGGGTCACGGTGAAGCCCTCAACGGCAGCGACGGCGGAGAAGATGGATTTCGGTGCGGCTGAACTGGCGGAAGAGGCAACGCGACTGACCGGGGTATATCAGGACAGAAACCATTGCATTGTGGTTAGAAGAGGGATCTTTGAAGGCTAAGGGAGACAACCCTGACAGAAAACAGCCAGCCGGTAGGCTTAGGAGGCAGCCCCTCCAACCGTTTAGCTTGGTAGGGCCAATAACCCACCTGAGTGAAGTTAATTATTCAGAGTATAACAGAGAGAGCTGGATGGATTAATAGGAATCGACAGAGCGAAAGAACGGACACGATTTTTGGTACATGGAACATAACATCACTCACTGGAAAGGAGTGTGCATTGTAGATGAGATGAAAAAGTACAAACTGAGGATTCTGGGTATAAGCGAGACTCTGGGTATAAGGGTTTGGAAAATTAGCGATGTAAGATGGATATCACATGTTTTACTCTGGGGTAGAACATCGCAGTAGAGCAAAAGAAGGAGTGGGCATAGTCATAGAGGGTATTTATAGAGGCAGAGTAATGGAATGGGAGCCAGTGAATTCAAGAATAGTAAAAGTGAATCTGGAAATGCATGAGAAAATCTCATTGATACAGGTATATGCCCCGACACAGGACAGGGAAGAGTTTGAGAAGGATATTTTCTACACTCAGCTGCAGGAAACAATAGACAAGGTGAGAGAACAGACCAGACACATTGTGATCAAGAACCTTATAAGAGGACGTTTATCTCCTACTTCGATCGTGTTATCAACGGCCGCGAAAGAAATCAAGTTCCGCTAGAGGGGCTGCAATCGCGTGGTAGGCCAAGTATTTCTAGTCTTAAAATGATTGTGTTAAATGGCTGTTGCGGGGCGAGTTTGAGTGGAAGGAGGGAAGAAACTTGAAGAAACTGTGTTGGAGAGTGTGCATATGCTAGAGAAGCAACTGCTCGATCGCTGCGCCACGTACAGTAGATAAGAGGAAACGGCATTTTTTCACAAGATGGCGGAGATGAACAATCGCACTTCTCAGGTTTGAAAGTTTCCCATTCCTAGAGTAAATGATGCATTATTGTGTTGAAAGTATTTTACAAATGCGCAAGGTTTGCATAATAAGTGAAGTGAATTTGGTTTCGATATCTCTGTTAAAAGTGGGTGAAATTTACGAAAACGCTGGCGGGACGAAAGCTCACATTTACCGAGGCCTACCTCGCAACACCAGCGCATTAACTGGCGACCCGTAATTTGAGCAAATGACGATCGGAAGCGCACCAAGATTTCCGTCCTCGTTGTAAGGTTCATGATTGTGATAATGGGAGATTGGAACTCCAAAATAGACAGGAACCTAGAACGAGGACCTGGATCAATTGGACCGCATGGTGGAGAGCAAGTAATCAACACAAACGGAGAGAAGATGATCGATTTTTGCATAGATAACGATCTGCTGATTGGCAACACCTTTTTTCCGCATAAAATAACACAAAATCAATTTTGAATCTGAGAAGAGAGGAGCGAGAAGTGTGATAGATTATTTCACTTAGACAAGAAGTAGGAGGTATGCTGTGAACGATGTGCGTATATACAGAAGCGCTGAACTAACCACAGAACATAAGACTACTAATCATTAAGCTGCGGCTGTGCCATCTGAAAACTAGGAGTATCCGACTTATGAGAGATAAATGGTTGGACAACTTAGAGATGAAAAAATAAAATGGAATATCGAGACCTAGTGACAGCAGAACTACGAAAGAGAATGGAAGAAGTAACAAGGGTTGAAAGTGAAGTAGATCAAATAAAATTAGGCTGGAAGATATTGAAAAAACCCTTCTAAATAAAACTAGAGAAATCTGTGGAGTACAAATAGTGAAGACAGAGGCTAAAAGGACAAAGTGGTGGAATGATCATGTTAAAGGAAAAATTAAGGATAAAAAGGTTGCCTGGCAATCGTGGATTAGAGATAAAACAGATGAGGCTTGAAGAAAGTATGTACAGAAGAGAAATGAAACGAAGCAAGCAGTAAGACAAGCAAAGGAAGAATGTTGGGAAGAGTTTGGTAATGAAGTGGAAAAAAACTAGCATCATAACCAACGAAAGTTTTGGCAAACGATGAAAATCCTAAACGGGAAGTTCGGAAAAAGAGTAAGAAGTGTAACAGATGAAACAGGGAAGTTAGTTACCGATGAGAAAGATGTGCTGACAGTATGGCGTAATCACTTTGCTGTAACTTTTGGTCACCAGGAGCAAGTAAAAAAAACGGAAGCTGAACCAAACCCTCGAAGAGAAGGAGGAAACGGAGAAGAAATAACACGAGTCGAAGTGGAGGAAACAATAAAAAAGATAATACTGGGTAAGCTGCAGGCGCTGATGGCCTGGCGCCGGAAATGATTAAGTTCGGAGGATATGCAGTGGTTGATAGGATGTAGGAAAAATGCAGAAGAGCATGGACAGTGAAAAAGATCCCAGCGGATTGGGAACTGAATATTTTAGCACCTATCTACAAGAAAGAAAATACTACTCAATGCAGCAACTATAGGCCCATATGTCTGTCTTCCGTCGCTTTGAAGGTGTATACTAGAATTCTTGAAATAAAACTCAGAAATGAGGTTGAGGAAGAACTAGGAGAGGAACAATGTGCCTTCAGGAAAAATCACCAAGCCCAGGATCACACTTTTACAGTGCGCCAAGTGATGTACAAATATATCAACAGAAATGGATCAGTCTGCCTAGCCTTCTTAGATCCACAGGCAGCTTTTGACACTGTTCCAAGATGCAGCTTATGGGAAGCACTACGAAAAATAGGGGTATCTGTATACCTAACTAAAAGAATTAAAAGTCTATGCGTAAATGTGAAAGGAGTGGTTAGAATAGCTGGGAAAATGTCGAAAGAGTTTGCTATGAGGAAAGGTGTCAAACAAAGAGACAGCCTCAGTCCTCTACTATTTATCATTCTGATGGACCAGATACATAAACAATTTGAAAGAAGAACACCAAGGTGCAAGATAAGAAATTATAGGTTAAGGCCTGTTTATGTTCACTCACTGGTATATGCAAATGACATTGTATTGATTGCCAAGAATAAGAGAGATTTGCAAACAGCAGTGGAAGAATGGGCTAATGCAATTAGAGACCATGGAATGAGAATGAATGTGGGGAAAAGCAAGGTTATGGCAGTGTCAAAAAATAAGGTGCAGGAAAGGCTGAACATATCTTGGGAAGAGCAAGAACTAGAACAGGTTGACAAGTTCGAATACCTGGGGACACAAATTACTAGTGATGGAAAGCCAGACTCCGAAGTAAGCCACATAATCTATAAAGCAAACCAGGTTTATTATCAGCTTAGCAAATCAATTGTGGAAAAGAGGGAAATATCAGAAAAGACAAAGATGAGAGTATATAGAACCATTTTCCAGCCAGTATTGGTATACGGAACAGAGAGCTTAACCCAATTAG
Organism: Pyrrhosoma nymphula; assembly: GCA_963573305.1. Lineage (NCBI taxonomy): Eukaryota > Metazoa > Arthropoda > Insecta > Odonata > Coenagrionidae > Pyrrhosoma > Pyrrhosoma nymphula. The sequence continues at coordinate 101,159,575 of OY754335.1, read as the reverse complement.
ATAAACACAGGAGCAGATTCCAAAGCTGTGAAATGAGGTATATAAGACGAGCAGCAGGACGCACGAAAAGAGATCGAGTGAGAAACACCACTTTGCCCAGTTCCAGCAAGACCCGATAGTGTAGTCGATGGAAAGAAAAACTTTAAGATGGTATGGACATGTGGTTAGGATGAATGGGGAAAGGAATCCAAGAGAGGTGATGGAGGCAAGAAGAGAGGTAAGGCGAGGAAGAGGACGACCAAGGATGGAATGGGAAGAATATATGTGGAGAGATTGGCAGTCAGGCGCGGAAAGATCCTGAATGAGGTGAAGCGTCTCGCTCAAAACAGGAAAGAATTTGGAAAGTGGCTGAGGGACCCCGACGCCTAACAGCAGAAGGAGATTCGAGAAAGAAGAAGGGAAGCGGCTGGAGTACAGTTGGAATACACCTAATAAATGATGGTGGCAGATTTCCCAAATATTTCCCTATCCACTCTCCAATAGATTTCCATATCTATTTTCCAACTGATTTCTAAGGCTGTTCTCCCATTCGTCCGCCAACTGGTTTGAATCACTACAGTTTCCAATTACTATCCCTATTGAATATATTGTTCATAATATTTAAGCCAAGTATGTAGTAATCCAGCTTAATTAATACCTCACTGAACTCCTCCTCTAGACATTTCACAACTTACACTTTTGTGAAACTACCTTCAATTTTCCATTCTTGTAGGTTGCAGATGCCTTCACTCTATACATCAGTAGTTATACTGGTGTTAAAGCTGCGTAACCACTACGCAACAAAGAGAAATATGTATGCAACAATGTCGAATGGCATGTGCAAAAATCACAAATAACTTAAAGGAAGGATACCAGTTTTCAGTATCTATCAACAAGATTAAATGCAACATTACAAATAAATTTTTACTAACAAATCATTCACTTCATAGTAATACAGCTAGGTAATATAAATCACATGTACACATATCATTGAGATATAATGATTAGTGATGGTTACTTACGCCTTCTTAATCCTTGTTGTATTCATTATCCACCTTTCTCGCTATGTACATGCGAAGATTACCCGCTAACTCGTCGAATGTCTTAGACACTGGTGGATTGTCATACAACCGGAGTTGGATTGTCAAAATACCAGAGAACACTGCAATGGAAACGCGTTCAATATTAATTATTACCATTCACACACTTATATGACAGAACTGCAAGACAGCATTGAGACAGGGCAATGAAATCAAACAAAATATTTCTAAACGCATAACTCCGCCGACGCTGACAGTTCATACTAGTTTACAAACGACAAAATGACAAAAATTACCCTCTACTTCAACTAGCCGCACTTTTTTATCTCCCGAGTCCCAAGTTACCTCGTACACTTCATTATGCCTTGTAATACAAACTAAATGTAATACGACAAATCATTCACGATAGCCGCCATGATAACTCAACTAAATTTATGGAAGAAAAAAAAAACGTATTTTTCCACATATTTATTATTCTAAAAGTACCTTTGTAAAAGGATTACAACGGGGGTTTACGGAACACACATCATCTTATTTAAGATTTTATTTACTTGTGAGATAGTATTTGTATCTATGTTTTAATAATCGTTGCACGAAATATCGTAGTTTTTAGTACTCTAAACATTGTGCAGTTTCCCTTATAATTAGTTTTTTAAAATTAGTAGTTAGTATACAGTTAAAGCACTGAAAAGTCTTACAAACAGTGGTGATTGTTGGGTCGTGGGCTATCTATAGCATAAGCACTAGTGTCCCGACTAGGGGTTGGAGCGCTTAATCTCTCCTACAAAAGTCCAAAAAATTATACAATCTTATATTTCATGTGGTGAGCTCAATCGATGTCCAACGGTATTGCCTGGTGAATTCTCGGAATCTCCTGGCTTTGCATTGTATCAATAAATTGCACAAATCAAAGTTCTTCGAAAAGGTAATCTGTGCACATCCATCCAAAAAGCTCTATATTAACTTACGTAGTAACGGGCGGGGAGTGGAAGTGCATGAAATGTTACATAATATTATAATGCAATGATACTTTAAATTTTAATAAAATCATAGATAAATAGGGGGATCATAAAGAATCCAAGATCATTTTACGTACGTACAGCTCCCATTATAGGGCGAAGTCACTTTAAATTCCAGCGAAATCTTTATATATGTAAAGCATGACAGGATAAGTCATCTCACAAGCCATGAAAAGAGGAAATATGGGGCTGGATGCCACAGTTAATGAGAAAATCACAAGTCTTCAGAATGTTAATATGCTCTTCCTTTAATTTCATCCACTTATAAGAACTACATCATCAAGTGCCCTTAAATATCACTAACAATGATTATTTTCCACTAACTGCAATGGATTTGCTACTGACTTGAGTGTTAACTGATATCAATATATACTTACAATTGTAAAAATTTCTCCCTTGGTTTTTTTCATCGCAGTTATACGATGTATATTAACCATTTTACATGCTTTAGTAATATAAAGTACACTACCTCCATAAAACTGGCTTGGTTATATATATATATATATATATATATATATATATATATATATATATATATATATATATATATATAATATATATATATACATACTCATATAATTTCCAAAAAAATTTTCATTAGCGTTCCTAGATAAATAAATTCACATTAAATAGAAAATATATTCTGAGATTAACGAAGTGAATACTCACCTTAGTCACAAGCAACGGGTAAATAGATCATGTCCATTATTTCAAATGACTCGGAAAAATCATCCAACCATCACGAATTAACTTAAGAGGCCAATCTGTAAAGAATCGGAAAACTACAAAAAGCATGGAAGCTGACATGGAATCGTTTCAATAAGAGATCATCAACCATCAACGGGAAATTAAGAGACTATAATACGGTCATTATCGGTTCGACATTTTTACTGAGAATTAAAGGTTCCTGTTTCCATTGTTTTTGATTTTTGTTGGTCCGTCAATTAGTGATTTTTCTACAGCATATAGTCCTGAAAGCAGTGAGACCAACGGTAATTGGCTTGAAAAAATAATTAAATAGATAAACCGGAACGGAATATCGGAAAAATAATTTGCGGACCGATTAACAGATAAGTAGTCTGAATGAAGAGGTCATCATCAAAAGTATTCAATTAAACGGATAAGATCACAGATACGTACAAGTAAAGAGGAATTAAATATTACGGACACATACTCCGGATTGAAAATAATAAAGAAGTGGAGCGATGAAGGTCAAGGTAGAAGGAAGTACGTCGAGGTGTATGTAGGAGGTTCGAGATGAAGGGACGTGGGTCCTAGAGGTAAGGAAGTTGGACGAAGTGAGGTAGGGTTGGGTATGGTGGGGTAGGGTGGAGTTAAGTGGGGTAAGGGTAGATAAGGGAAGGTAAGGAGGAGTTACAACGGGGAAGGAGGGTTAACGTGGGATGATTTTTAGTTATATTGGACGAGGCTTGATGTGGTGGGCGACATTTGTCGTGGTCGCCGACGCTTGCCCTGGTTGGCGACATGGCCGTGGTCGGAGGCCGAGTATATTTTTGATAACGGAAAATAGGTGTATATTTACTAAATATAATTACTTAAAATATTTAGAATCGATTCATAATATGAAGAAAGTCTTCAATTCATCAAGGTCCCTGCGAGTTTTCAAGCAACGTTTATCTTAACCATAATTGTCCTTAAAAATTATAGAGAAAATATGAACGACAACATTGAAACTACACCAGCGACGTTAATAACTCAGGAGTCCTCATTATGTTCTTCGAATTTAAAAAAAGTAGGGGGAAACGTATGCCGACGAAGATAGTGAAGAAGATTGTAGAGGGAAATGACAAAAGAATGGTGGTGGCATAATATGATGACGGGGAGAAATTATTACACCTTAGCTTCAATATTTAGCTCAATTTAGCTGAAAGGTAATAAGTAACGCATATGTATTGACACATAACCAGGTTAGTACTCCGTATAACTAAAGCTGCCAGCTGCGGAGATACCATGGCTGCTTTGGGGAAATAAATATTCCCGCATTTATCTAAAATCATATTACGTAAGAGTTGCTTTGCAAATGGAAAATTCCCGTTAATAAAAAGACTCATAGTTCATTATTGTCCATCTTGAAGAGACCATGGCGTAGTTACATTCAAATAAAAGGTGTGCGAAAAATATTTCCCTAATTTTGAAACAAAAGATGCTATGATAATATATTCATTGAGAATATGAGAATGCTAGAAACATTATTGGGACATACATTTTTCGTGAGGAAATGCAAATGCTATTCATCGAATAAAAAGCCGGTTTACTAGAGGTGTATTTTTTGCTTGGACGAATTGATTCGTTTACACACGTGCGTACAAAAAATCGACGACTGTAAGAACCAACATCGTCCAGTTTTTTCAGCGGCTCGATATTCTACCTTCACTCTGCCCTGCCAAACCTCGAGGGATCTGCTCTTGAGAAAATAACGCGAGAGAGCGCAAGAGGCGATAAGAGCAAATAAAGAGCCAGGAGGTATAAGAGGCATGCTAACGGGGCTGGAAGACTCAGGAGAGGTGGTCAAATTTTCCTGTTCAGTCAACTGCCGGAAGAAATAGTTATGGTAGTTAGGGGTTGAGTTATAATTAATAATGGCTAGTGACATTCAAGGTATCATATTACATCCTACGGACCTCCTTCACCATTAAGCGAAAATTGAAAGGCCAGAAAAACTGATTTCATTAGATGGATCAATTTATTAGGGATCACCAAGATTTGAACTCTCGATCTTCAGATTGGAAGCCGGATGCATTACCAACTACACAACTGGAACAGGGATGCAGGCTAGCGGTTTCTATGTTCATTATGTGTGCTGCGTTCACAGATTCCCCGACGACAGACGATAGCTACTTGGTGAGAGGTAGGCAAAGACATAATTTGAAAAAAAACAAGAACTCGCAGTTGGGTCTTTTACGCGTAGTCAAATTGCGATGCATATGATTTAATATCACATGGATATTCATATATTGGCTGGGATGTCATTCCAATGAAAGCCTTGATTCATATCTTGGAGCACAAAGCAGTCATTGACCACGGTGACCTTAATTTTTAAATTTTTTTAAAACATCACTGTTTTATTTTCTGGAAATGAAATAACACGCACTATTACTTTCAAAAGTCGGTCCACACGGTGAGCGCGGCCATATCCGTGTTCTGTTGAAATCGAGTTTCACGTATTGCATACGCGTCCATGACTTCTGGGGGCCAATTTTACTGCTACGACTAGCACAACTTGAGTTTGTTTTGTACTCGCAACGAGACCTCGCGTGACCTTCTCCCTCCAACAACGAATAGCCAAAACAATCCCAACCCCCACTCCTAAGAGAATTCGCCAGCCGAAGAACCCATGAAGTGTTTTCGGCTGAGACTTATCGGCATTTCTTGTGCGAGGAAAAATGCGATAAATTCCCGTAATATCCTCATGACATGGGTCGTCGTGGAAAAAATCATTAGTCCTGCGCAAAGGGGACAACAGATAGTAGCCTCGTTTGCATGCAGGAAAACTAGTAATTTATAGAGTTATAGTAAATACGTTGCCAAAATCCACTGTTGCAAAATCAGCTCGGAAACCTTTCCCGACGATGAGAAAAGGAAGGTAATGTTAAGAGATCAGATATTTTATTTTGCGCGTAGTAAAAATAGCTGAGATAGCCGAGAAATGAAATCGGGGAAAGGGCGGAAGAGTTCCTCGGTGAAGACCAGTATGGGTTAGGGATAGAGAGCGGGACGCCAAACGCATTTCTGGCGATGAATATTCTAACATTTATTTATAGATAATAGCCACTAAGTCTCTATTTGCTTCTTAGACTGCTGGAAGACTTTTTATAAGGTGCATTGGACGAGAATAATAAATATTACTGCAGAAATAGGGAGTACACTGGAGTTTTAGCAGATTAATTATAAAACCTCTCCGGAATGAAGCAGTATACGGGTAATAAATGACGAATCGGAATGGGTATATTTTGGAAGAGGATTCAGGCCGGGCCATTTCTTATTACCATTGATTTTAAATTGTTCGCTGACAATTTTGTAATAAATGTATGGAAAGGGATAAAATTGGGAAGGAAAGTAGCAAGTAACTGTTAATTTTTGTAGATATGCAGATGGCAAAGATTTATTTAGCCAGTCAGCCACGGGACTCGATGTCTATTTCGCAGGTGAAAAGGTGCGTGATATGTGGAATGTGAATCAATCATATAAAGTGCAGGTAATGAAGTTTATAAAGTAGTAATAGTAAAAAATGAAGAAAAAAGAGGAAAATTCTGAGCTGGGGAAACAGGTTACCTTTCCGGTAAGAATAACTACGTCATTCAGCAAAGGATAAATTAATGTATGGAGCTTGGTGTTACAGAAAGTTTTAAGAATTTTGTTTTAATAGAAATTTCGCTGTTTTCAAGTAGGATGGAGAGAAAAATAAACGAAAAGTCGGAAGGAGATATAAGAGAGACTTAGCACAAATGAAACTCGGAGTTGCCTAAGGTTCTATAGATGAGATATGACTCAACGACGGGAAAGGGGATATTACGGCAAATATCTTAATTAATGGAACACACGTAATAATGATGAATGTGCAAAAATATCCCCATAGTTGCACAGTTCAATTGAAAAGATATTGCGCAGTAAATTAAAACACCGTTGAGTAAAGTTTAAAAACCAAAGAATTAATAGTAAACGCAATACCTCATGACGTTCTTGCTTATATCTTTAATTATTTTCACGGAACGAAGATATTGGTCCCATACACCGAAGGTTTTGGAAAGCCCCAATTACATATATTAAATACTGATACAACGATTTTCCATTTTTGAACTGTAGCAAAATATATTGCTTGGATACGCAGACCGTTGAGAATTTCATAAACCCCTAAAAGGGAAAAATTAACGATGAGTAATCACCTGAGATGAGTAACTGATGGGAGTCAGATCATTCTCTTGCAATCGGGAGTTGACATTTATTCAATATTCACTCCGAATTTCCCTCTAGGTAATGACTAGTGATCGGTCACTACTTAATTAATTTTGGAAAATAATCTGGACATAATGAATGGAATCAATCCAAGCCTGGAAACGTTAACTCTAAGCCTCTGATTTGTGCCACGAAAATATCACAACATTTTTGTGACCGAAGTCAAGTACACTGGATTTGGCATAAAGCTTTTAAGTACTCTCACAATGAGGCACAATGTTTTTCGCAGTATGGCATTGCTTTTACGAGAATGCATTCAAACTGAATTTATTAATTGATTGCCTTGCGATTGGATATATTGATTTATCAAACTAAACTATTTATGCTAAAGGATTGACAGATTTGAACAGTTTAGAGTCCCTGATACCTCCTCAGCAGCTCATTTTTCGTCAGTGCGCGTGAAAGTGTAGGTTGTGCGCTGTGCAGTGAAAGAATCTCGTCGAAAGGAGCATAAAAATAGCAATCTAATTAAAATGACATCGTGCGTTTGATACCTTTGATATTAAAAACATTTCTTTAGTTAGCATCCCCCATTGCGTGACTGATAGATTCCATAGTCAGAGAGGTCAGTGGAGTTTTACATCTCCAGAATATGTTGCCACCACAGTGAATATAGCTTCTAGAAATTAAAGGTTCGTTCAGCAACGGAGAGCTGAGTGATAGATATACTTGCAGTGAATGAATCTTTTTGTTTTGTATTCACTTTCTAAACACAGTCGTAGTGCATTTAATAGACCAATAAAAACTATGTAAGACGAATTACAGACTAATAGAGCAAACTTAACATTGAAACATGCCTTTGGTGTAACGCCGCTCAAACCTGATTTCTTAATACGCAAAGTGACGCCATACCTATTTCATCCAACACATATCATTACTGAAAATAATACTTTACGATATTTCCTAAAAAATGATAAAAACCTTATTAGGAGAAAAGTAATGCAAAACTATGGCGAATGAAGCTACAAAAAGTGGATTGCAATTTATCATAAATGAATGCGGTCATTTTTGAATGAGTTTTCCTTCAGTGGAGATAAAACTTAATTGATTTCTCGCTCTCAGAGAAGATATGCACTCCATTTAAAAATGCCTACGATGAAAAACTGCTCGTATATAAAAGATAAGATTTTCAAATAAGCAACATGAAAAATGTTCCCGTTATTTAGAATAGATTCGAATGAAATGGAAGTTGTGGTTTAAACTTAAAGTTGGCGTTCATTTTGCAGCAAAAATTAATGGGAATGAGTCAAGATTTGATAAGGTTAGGAAGAAAAGTGTACTAGATAATTTGGGATAATCATTAATTTAAGTATATTACATATGATAACATAAATCTAAAACAAAATTCTCATTCATCAGAGAACTACTTTAATATTTTGTAATATCGCCAATATTTTCAGTTTCAGATCGTAATCGTGATTGCATTGACGCAACCAAATGTTCTATTACACGGGGACGTCGGCTTAAATAATTCCAAACATCTAGTATGCATACTTATAAAGTTTTACTCGGTTCTTTCTCCGTCGTAATGCCACTCATTCACAATGTTAACCCTACACATTCTCAATAGGGGAAAGGTCCGGGGAGTTAGCTGTCCAGGGTAAGACGCAATGTTGAGAATTATCCTTTAAAAATAGCTTTATGGCGGTCGGTTCGCCGATCCATATACTCGATTTATCAAGAATACAATTAAGCCCGCTACTCGTAAGAGTGAAAAACACCTAACACCTTTCCCTTTTGCGTTCTCCGCCTACCGTTGCCACTTGGAGTCGGGGGAGTTGGCTGGGCAGCGATAGCGGGAGAAGGCCATACGAGGCTCTCCGTAGTTGAGTGGAAATGAGTCAAGTTGACCCTTAGTAGTCGCTGAATGCATAGGCAATACCCGAAGTTCGAATTCAGCGACATGCGAAGTTGGCTGCGCTCACCGCGTGGACCGACATTTGAAAGTGATAGTATAACATTTTATTGTAAGACATCCAGAGCCATTTCATAAGAAGAGTATTAACCATGACAATAGTATCTAGCCAGCACTAGTCTACCATAGTCCACTTCATCTTTGCCATTGCATTCAAACGCTGCCATTTAAATTCTCAGTAACTATCACTGCGAATGTAATGCTTAACGCTTCTGCTGCACAAAAAAATCGAAAGCATCACCCCACTGGAACCCATTTGCAAATAGTTTTCTCTCATAAGCAGTCCCTTCAGTAACTTTAGATTGAAATAACGGAAGGGTAGTGACCTTTGTAATTGACTTGAGCACAAGTGGGTGATGCGTATGGGAGAATGAAAAAAGGCGTATGCAGACATAATTCGTTGAATGTTGCTTACTTTCAATTCTGGCGCTCCTTTTACCATACACAGGCATCGCCAAATCCCGGATAGAATTGGTGGAGAGGAGTTAACAAATCCATAGTTAATTATGTTAAATAAATCGCTAATCTTCATAGTAAAAATATTCAGGCAGACTCATGAGTAAATATAAAATGTGTGACAAAAGATTCACATGATCACGCAGGTGCAGGAACGCCCGTACACGACCATACCCTCGTACAAATTTTCCAAATCCCCCCCCCCAAGTTCGCTTACTGTTTCCACCCCTGCTTCAATGTCACTATTTTTAGTTGATATTTTTATGAATTTCCTTAAAACGAACATTTTTAAAATTCAATGATTTGTTGTTTAGAAATGTTTGTTACTGAGATCGCTGTATGGATTGCATTTTATACCTTGAATGGGTAGCTACCAACTGCTTGAAAAATTTATCGCTTTTTTTTAAATGTCCTTCATGAATCCATTTATTTCACTCCGGAAGTTGGAGGTTCCATCATAAAATTTCTAGATTTGACGATTGATATTTCCTCTGTAATGCTTGGCATCAATTTTTAGGAAAAACCTTTTATCGATACCGTAATTCCAAATGATTCCCCTCACCATCACACGCATAAAATGTCAACGTTTCACTCATTGATACACCGACTGGTCTCTACTCCAATGGCTAATCAATTTTGAAAAATAATTATCAATATTTAAGATAATCGCTGTCCAAAACTGTTTTGAAACAAGTGTAATTGATTGAATTCTTGAAAGGAAGTTAAGACTACGCACCTTAGACTCCATTACGATAATGTCCTCAAGATTAGATAGCACAGCTTAATCCTGGCGCAAAATCCCATTTGTTGGTCCCCTGTCCTATCGAGTAGGTAGCAGGTTTTTTCCCGAAGGAGAGGTTAAAAATCTCCTTTTAAAATCACGCAAAAGTCGGCAACTTAATTTTTAACTCAAAACACAAATACAGTGATAAGGACCAGAGCGGTGTATACAAACTACTATGTTGCGACTCACCTACTTGCAATTCTGTTTACTATGATGGAATAAAGTTTCCCAACAAACGGAGCGCCGCCATTAACGCTCTAAAAGAAAATCGCTTTCCTTTCTGATGGCATAATATTCTTAGGTCTCGGCCACGACGAGGGAAATTCAAACACAGTCAGGTGATGGACCAATCGTCCGAATCTGTTATGGATTCCCAGCCGCTTGCCTGCCCCGAGCGAGTTTCGCGCTGGCCACGAGAACTGAAGCGCATTAAATAACCTTGTATGCATTTGAAACGTTCCATTAAAAACTCTCTCGTACGCATCAACCGAAACCAGGTAATCATACATCATTTTCATGTAGCAAAACTCTATAGGTAATACCACAGGAAGCTTATCGCAAAGTTTTATCACTAACAGACTCACGTTAGATCTAACTCTACAAAATACCCTGCAAGCCACCTCAAGGGTGTGTGGCAGGGGGTGAGTAGTCACCAACATGCAATACACTATACCCTATTAAAGTTAGTGTAACTATGACTATTGATGTATTAGCATTAACCGCTAATGCTTGTCAGGATTCGAAGACTCACAAGCAGGCACTACACTATAGATATGCTACCAATGTTAGAGGGACCGTTAGTATTTATGTATTTTGCAACTACTTAAACGGATAGAGATACACGAGTTATGCTGAAGGCATTCACGGCGTGTTGTAAATACTAGGAAGCAGATAAGGACACAATAGGGAATACTAAAACTACTAAGAACTAAACTACCTATCGACAAACCTAGTTAAAAGTCTGATTGGTAGCTAGTGTGGTCTTATCGTTCGCGGGAAAAATGACATTTTTAACCTGTCCGTTCTGCAGTCTAGTTCCCTAATTTTATTCTTATGAATCGACCGTAGTATGTCGGATTTCGTCATCGGTAGTTGACTGGTAGGTTAGATAGGATGCGGATTTGAATGTATTTCCTTTGAAGACACTATGGTTTTCTATGCGAGGACTTCATGGATATTCACAAAATTCCATTAAGTCCAGGAGAGAGAGGATAAATCGATGCGATAGTTGAGGCAGGTTCAACTGTCGCTCAGATATTGATGAATTTGAATAGAAATACAACAGACAATATTACTGTCTAAAATACTACACGGATGGAGATGAGATGATAGCACCACGAATCATTAGTTATCATCCTACCGAAAATAATCTTACTGCTGGCTGTGTTAAATAAGACATGAAACTTAAATTGCAGCACCCGCATAGTGAGGAACTACCTCCATTAAGACGGTATTAGAAATTGCAGGCCGGAGAGAAAACCAGCAATAAACGGATCGAATTAAAACGGAGAGGTTAAATTTCACTTAAATTCGTACCTGGATATGGACCAATCATATAGGAATATCGTAAATTTCATTTATGATAAAACATTAGAAGTGTTGGTAATGCTTAGCTATGGAAACACGTAATTATAGATAAATATAACTTTAGTAATTGATATTACTTTGAGAAAATTACCCTTTTTAGAAACAAATATAATATTCCTTTTTTTTCAGGTATCACCCAAATACATTAAATCCCGAACATTTCCAAAAAGGAAAAATAGATCTAGAACATGTGTCTGAGTTTTTGGGAAATAATTTTTACTGCTGCACCGGGACTGTTGTTTTGAACACCACGTATGAGGACTACGTCCAAATCCTTCGCATGTTCATGGCTTCCATACGTAAACGAAGCAGTACCAGATTGCGAAGAAATTTTATTTGTGCAGGACAACTGTCCCATCCACAGTGCGTGAAACTCGAGATTTTTCGAGGAGCATTCGCATATTACAGTGTTACCCTGGCCACCAAACTCACCGGACCTAGATACAATACAACATGTTTGTGACGAAATGGTCAAGGAATGGCATAATATCAATGAAAGGAAGCAAGACACACTGAAAGGTCGCGTCCGGGAGGTATGGGCATATTTTTTCGGCACCATATATAACTTCAAAATTAAAGACGATCAAATACCAAAGACTTCAAGGTGTAATTGATTGTGATAGGAGCCAAAATAAATTCTAATTGATAGTTAAGTATGAGTTAAACCTTTCGTCAGGAAATGGTTATGGAATGTATCTCGTCTTTGAGTGGGTGGGAAATTCGTTTCCTTTGTATTTACCAGTCAAGTTGACACATTATTTGAGCAACGGAGAATCTACCGGGAATACATTTATTCTCTCTGCGTTTAATTAAAATAAATTAATCTAAAATACTGAAAACAAAATATGATATAAAAAATTATTAATACTATGGAATTGAAAAAGTAACTCTTCCATCTTGAATAAATACCTTCAATAAAACTTTTTAAAATACCTAAAAGATATGAGGAATTTAAGAGGGATCTGATGGCGGGACATCACTAGGAGGGAAAAGAGACTATGTTGAGAATTTGGAATTCAGGGTGGGGACTGTCCAAGAACCTACCAATCAGCAGGTATAATACATAAATGAAATGCATGCTGTAACCAGGGGCGGATCCAGGGAGAAACCTTGGGGGAGAGGGAAGGGGGCGAAGTTTGGAAAATTTGCGTAAGGGTATGGGTCTGTGCGAGCACGCGCGTTCCTGCGCCTGCGTGCGTATTTCAATCTCACTTCAAAGGTATATCTTAAACAGTGGCGGATACATATGGAAATGGCGGCAATGCGGGCCCCCCCTTGCGGTGCCGCCCGCATTGCCGCCCGCGCCAGTCAGCCCGCACGCTATTCGTTCGTGTCTTTCGTCAGTCGACTCTGAGTCGAGTTATCGAGTAGTTGTACTTTCTTATGTAGCACGCGCGCGCGTCATCGTATTTTATACGTTTCTATCTGGCACATAGACCTACGAGAAATGTCGCGGCCATTCTAGTGATCTCGATACGTTATTCTGTCTGGCATTTGTTCGAGAAAAGTCGCGAATATTCTGCTGTTTGTATTTGTTCACACTCCTTAAAAGTCTGGAAGCAAACATTCTGGCACCGAATGTTCTCGAAACATCCGAGCTTCATATATAAGGGAAGCAGAGTCGCTGCCAGGCAGTCAGTTTGAAAGCTACAATCGTCGCGATAACTTGCGCCCCCTCCCCCCTTGAGTTTTTTCTGTATCCGCCACTGGTCGTGGATGTTTGTTATTCCCAAAGGAAATAGCTATTAATGCGGTGGTGCACACGTACATTGTTTTGAATAAAATAATTGGTAGTTCTAAGGAGCAAAAGTATTTTCTGTATTCGCCACTAATCTTACATTTACTCAAAACTATGGCTGTATATTTGTACAATGCCAATTGGGGATTTATTTAACATCATTATCATTGGACTTGTTGACTTCTTTCTGCCAATTCTATCCGCGATCTGTTGTTGCCTGTATATGGAACAGGGAGCGCTAAAATGGAAAAGAAGCAGCATTCATCAAACCATCTGTCCGTGTACACCTTCCTTCATTCTCCCATATCCGTCACCCACTTGTGCTGAAGCCAACTACTAGAGTCACTGCTCTAAGATAACCTTCTTCGCAAACCACCTTCATTGAATTGCTACGGCCTCCATTACTTTTACATTAGTCCTCGGAAAATGTGGAAAAGTTGACTAAAACACACTGGGTTCACGACCACTAATTTAATAGTGGTCAAAGTATATGAAGGAGAAATTAGAGAGATAGTACAACAGTTTATGGAAAAGTAAATTCCGTTTTACAATTTATTTAAAAAGTATAGAAATTTTCTTTGAAAATCATTATTCACCGCTAAAATCCAAAAATAGTTATATGACCATATCTCGCTTGGGAAACCAAGAACGTTTCACCTGAGAAAGGAATGTTTTGCACTTTACACAAAAGCTAATGTAAAACAATTGCAAATTAAGCACTAATGTGCACATTACGCACTAATTAAGCATTAACTAACTATAAGCGCTATTAAAAATAAAATTCTCTTGTTATCGGGGAAATGCTACGGAGAGGTTTTTAAAGTGTGTGGGAGAGGTGAAATAATTATCAAATGAAAGATATTTGCTTTGCAACCTTTTAAGAAATACATCCAGCTTCAATGAGATACATCCAAACGATAAGATAGGTCTCACCAAATGTGACGACTTTTCACCTCCGGAATCCGTAAATACCACTGAAGTCGGTGCCTCAAGAGGTTGCTAAATGTGCGTACGCATTGTTCAGTACAACTTGAAATTGGAGTTTCTTGGTGGCAAGCTGAATAGGACTTTGTGAAAAGAATAACTGTACCCGTTATTTCATTCCTAAAATTACTGAAGGGACTGCTTATGGGAGAAAATTTCTGGCAAGCGGGTTCCAATGGCGTGTTGCATTCGATTTTATGCGCAGTAGAAGTGCTAAGCATTATGTTCGCAGTGATTACTGAAGGGAAGGGGTATCCTTCATAAAAAGCTCCGCGTAGTTGGCCTCAGGAAAACAGTGGTTTCTGAAATTTGGAAGACGGCCGCTCGTCCACCCACTGAAGGATCGGCGCAAGAGCGGTGCGCGCCCCTTCCCCTTTTGCCCTTTCCACCGCTTGGAAGGGGGGAGAGGGAAGAGGGTATCTCTCTATCTCTCGCACACAGCCGGGCGAGGGTAGTTCGGATTTGCCAACCGCCTGCAGGTCTCTATGGACTCCCAAGAGCTGTCATCGCACAAGTGTGCGTCAGCTACCTTGACATGAGTCTTGGTAAAAAAAACAAGCCGTTATTTTGCTTCAGCCACCGTATTCGCCGGACATGGCTCCCTATGGCTTCTTTCTATTCCCGAGGCTGAAGAGAACCAGAAAAGGACGACATTTTGCCATAATTGATGAGAGAAATATAGAATCGCTTAAGGAGCTGAACTCTATACCGAAAAGTGAGTTCCAGAAGTGCTTCCAAGATTGAAAAAAACGCTGGCACAAGTGTATTATACCTAAGGGGGAATACATTGAAGGGCACAAAATTGATATTGATGAATATATAAATATTCTGAAAGAAATACGAAAAATCCGGTTACTTTTTATCACGCCTCTTATATAGATGCTATTTCACATTTGAGAGGCAGAACTGGGATCATTAGCGGCAAACATTACGACTATTAAGGGAATATTTAGAAATTTATTAAAATCTGTAACGAATATAGGCAACAAGAAATGAAATCACTGATATTAATGAGAGAGAAAATCTTCCTACAGAGAAAAAAAGCAATACGAGATGGAAACTTCGCGATGATCCAAGGATACTTTTTGACTTCTGAAACAGACGAGATCGAACTGTTCGCTCACTGCAATGACGTATTCGACAAACTAGATGAAGTAACGGAGAGAGACACTCGAAATGACGGGTTTTAATTCCTCTGTGTCCCTCGCACAATTCGTGACCACGGCAGAATCACGTAGAAGCAAGAATAAAATTATTCACAGGATATATGCACGATACTTTAGTCGTTTACATACTGATATGATCATGGGTTTTGTCTATACACTATTATGCTCGCCCTTGCGACGGTTTTCGGGGCACATTTACTTGTCAGAGAACACTTGATGGAATGTAAAAGTTAACAACACCTTTCGAAGCCTTGACAATATTTTATTCGTAGTCGAGGTATTGTAATAATTTTACCCTAAATTAGGCCTAGAAGCTAGGGAATCATGAAGTTATAATACTAGCGAGGTAGGGGCGGAAGGATCCAGAGTTGTCACATTAAAATCCTAATCGCACATAGATATAATTGTAGATTTAAAATAGATATTGTCACTCACCATACATTTATCACCCGAGGTTTCGGTTATCAAAATCTGACGGTGTATATATCGTCAAGGGTAGTTCCACAAACTGCTTAGGCCTCGGAAAGTTACCGCGGCTGGTCCCTCAGTCCACACTCAAGCGTATTCAAACACGAATGCATGTTTGCGATTGGGACCGCAAGAGGGCGACAGAGTTCTCTGTAGCCTTCGTACGTCATTCTCAATACGACTAGGTTAACTGCGCCCAAGGTGAACAGACGGTATTCACCTTGGTCGCAGTTAACCTAGCAGTCATAAAATGGCAATCCAGAGGACAGTTTACTGGCGAATGGGGAAAGGAGTGCCGACTCAACGCTTTTTCCTGCCAACGCCTCGGAATCAGAGCCATTCACTTCTCACGCGTATTCAGAATCGCGGAGAGAGCTGTTGCGGAGCGAGGAATTGAGTTTTCCAAAGACAGCGCCACTGGATTCAGAATAGCATACATCCATACAACATTTCTTTGCAGGATTGGCCATTGAGAGTCATTTGTCAGCTTTCAATCAAAGGAGTCATTTTTAAGACATGTGTTATCAGACGACCACAACATTTTTTTCACTTTTATCTATAAATATCACTGATAATAATTCGCATGGAGAGTTTCACGCAAATCTGTACGTAGATCAAAATCACTTAAACAACATTAAGAAATATACTAGCAATAAATCGTGAATTGAAGGACTAAATATTGAACTAAGGCAGGTCCAGATTAATAGAACAGAAGATAGTTTAACGGGTTCTAGGACGATATAATGAGTGAAAATTAAGAAGATTCCGGAATCATTTTCGCATAATTTTTTCTTGATTCTTTGGCAGTTCACAGTCAGACAATCTTCCGGACCTGCCGTAGTTCACCGTTTACTCTTCATTCAGCACATGACACTGAATAATACCTATAAACAGACTTGTCCCTAATCGCTCTGGAATATGGCACTACTTGTTTTCCGCTGCAACATAGGGAATTTCATAGGGAATATATATTTTTAAATATGAGACGGCTGAAAGATGTGTTTCACAACGTTCTTCTCCGCAGTTTTGACACATCACCGTGAAAAATCATGGAAGAAACTCAACTGCCCATCGACCAAATGGCTGGGTTGGATTAGTCGCTTAGTCAGGGGTAAAGCATAATTTCCTGACTAGAACAAAACTGAGGGGATCCCTAGCCATTGCAACAAAGTTACGAAATAATATTAAAAAGTTATGATTTTACGTTGGGAACTCAACGAAAATATGATCACAGTACAAGTTTAAATATAAGGTTTACGAAGTCAGTGCGGTATAAGGTTTGCGAAGTCAGTGCGAAATTAAGGTTTACAAAGTCAGTTTAAATATAAGGTTTACGAAGTTACTGACTGCGTAAACCTTATATTTAAACTGTCAGTGCCGGTCTCCGCACTCATTCGGAAAACTCATTGAATTATTATTTGGGTGGTTCCAACGTAAATGAGATAATGGTCATATTATTCATCTTCTGAAAACTTGTAGAAAAACGCGTCCTCCGTTTTATATGAGCAACAAAATGCATGCCCTTTTTCATTATTTTTTTACTCTCGTGAATTGGAATAACAAACTACAGGGTTTCAAATGTAATAATGAATGATAAATGGGTGCAATTATTATTTTTCTAACAATCTCCAATCATCGCAGTTTCACAAATGAAATGGCACGCAGTCACGCGCACGGGAGCAACGATGTGGGCATATGCAACCCGCCTATTTCCCTAAATTTCCTACTATGTACTTAGTCCATATGTAAATTTCTTGAAATCATTAGCCATTTTGTAGGTTAATTTCCTTCTTTCCATGAAATATGCTTCAAATATGCGACAATATCAAAAAGGGAATGCAAAGTTAAAGGGGCCCCAACTTTCGTTTCCACAGGGCCCCTCAACCCATTGGGACGGCCCTGTCTGGGTGCGCTCCCAGAACTAGAATCTTGGTAATGGAATGGGTTCTAAGAAATTAATGCAGCACAATATACTTCTGTAATCAATCTGATTGTAGCTACATGCATTACAGAAATAATGTACCATTTACCAAAAATTATATATTATAGCTAATGGATTTCCAAGTTTGCCATGGTGGTCTATTTTTAAGAATATGCTTGGGGTAAAATTTTGCATGTGAAAAACTTTATTCCAAAGAGTAAAATATTCTACATGCATGTCATTTCTCCCATTTCTAGATTTGTGACACGTGCTATTCGTAATCCCAAAACATGAGAACACCGTAAGGATATTTCATGGATAGTTAAATAATGCAAGTCACAATAAAAAAATTTTAAAAAAGTATTAATCACAATTTATCAGTTGTGTGTTTGTAGAATGGCAAGAAGATCATAGAAATGAAGTCAATTGATTTGGAACGATTGAGCCAATTCTCCCTGACACAGTATAACAAGTTCTCAAATGTTACAAAGGGACTCTTTTTTTTGCGAAATTTCGGAAGCAGTGCATCCTAAGCCTTTTTGACAGCAGTCCTAAGTTCCAGGGGGGGGGGAATTTTAGCCCCATGCGCAATAGACAGTTCGAATGCAGTTTGAGCACCCTGAAAATTTGAAGAATTTTTCAGTACATCGGGAGCGTGGTGGCCTAATGGGTAGATCGCTTGGCTACTGATCGAAGGGTCCCGGATTCAAATCCGGGCGAAACCTTTGAACGCCCCCTAACAACTGGCCCAGGGAAAGGAACTGGCCCCCCTACCTTGAATGTGTGAAATTCACACACCTGTGGCTTATTCCGGGGTGAGCTCTACCCTCAACTATTCAAACCAACCTTTGGGTTGAATAACTGAGTGAGTTCACTAAATCAACCATACGAGGATTTTTAGACGATAGAAACGAGGACAACCAAACGTTATAAGATAGGAACGGAGGTTGAAGTTGCCTAGCAGCTGCAGGGCTCTTGAACCAAGGGCCAATGGCAGGCCTAAAGAGTTAAGTGGTGGGTCTGGGAGATTGGGTGTTCCATTTCAGCAGAAGGAACTATGTTTTGGAGCAGTATCATAAATGGTATTCAGTTTTTTTGTCAGCCCCATTTATGTAATGTCTTTAAATTTGTCCCCACACTCAGCCGTATGCTTTTTCTAGATAAAAAAACCCCACCCAGTGGGGAAAAGTTTGTGTAGAAGATATGCAAATTTTCTCCAGTGGAGCATCTTAAGTGCAGAGAACGTTCTTCATGAACGTCTAAAGTAGTAGCTAATGGTGCACTATCCGAGTGCGAAGTACATTCTCCTGCAGTAGTGCATAGGATGTTCATTGGCTGGGCATCGTGCACTATCCTTGACCAGATCCTGCAGTATGAAGATGCTTCATAGTCTGTGTATTTAGACTTTTATCTGACATGGCTTTTTTATGTTCACGGGACGTGCACCGAGCACTACCTAAGCCCTGCTGGGGATTTAGATCATGCAAAGGACATGCATTTTACATGCATTTTTATCCACCTCCATCTAAGGTAGTGGGGCATTATAACAGTAGGTAGTATATAATTTGAAACATTATATGTATTTGTAAAGTATTTCACACCTATTTGTTGCTATCTCTGAGGCTACCAAAGGAAAATTCCTTTCCGCAGAAGTATGAATAATTAAAAATAGAATTAATAACAATGTATAACTTGAGTTGTGTATTGTTTTTATTGTAATTAGCAAATGAAATGGCTTTGCATAGGCATAGGATATGCCACTTGCACAACGCTTGCAGGGTACAGTAGTGCATTGAATCTTCAAGGCATCTGCTGTGTGATGTACATACCTCCTCATATGGACATTCAATGTATATGCCTTAGGTCTACAGTTTGAAGTACGTCCAAGAAGAAGGGAAATGGGTTTATTATTAAGAGTAGATTTTACATCAATTATATTTTATTCTCAGTAATACTTGCATAAATAACACTCCAATGAAATGATTAAGTAACAAATACTCAAATACAATGAGAAGCAATGCAAGCGTGATGCTTGAACAAATTATTTTAAATGATTTATCATTCGGTGTTATGAACATATTAGAACAATATGAAAAACGAAAGTGGTCGCCTTATATAGCGGTGCCGAGGCCTCAAGTTCCCTCTGATTGGTCCTTGGTTTTAGCCAATCGGATTCTTCGCAGGACGGGTTTCCAGGTGTTGCTGAGGGAGTAACCGCCATCCCTATTGATGTTATTGTCCACTAGCCGGATCTCTATGGCCTCCTTCGTAATCCTTTCCCAGTATTTCTTTTCTCGAGAGATGATCTTCACATCTTCCCAATGGATAGCATGGTTTTCCTTGATACTGTGTTCGGCCACCGCAGATTTTTCAGGTTGACATAGCCTGAAATGCCTTAGATGTTCCTTTGATTCTCGTGGCAATTGTCCTGCCAGTTTCCCCCAAGTAAACATCACCACATTCACAGGGAATCTGGTATATTCCGGAAGTCTAGAGGCCACAGGTAGTGTTGCCGCGAGACGAGACGAGACTTGAGCCAGTCTCGTCTCAGTCTCGTTTTCTGAACTCGGGTATCGTCTCGTGAACCCCAGTCTCGTCTCGGTCTCGAGTCTCGGAGGAGGCTCTCTTCTCGTCTCGTTTCCCCCAAAATAAATTTAGCACCATAAAAAGCCGTTTCCTTTGCGTACTTAATCGCTGAATCGGTACGCTCGAAATAGGAAAGCCATTAATATAAATTTTAAATATATATTGATCTGGACACCAATTACATAAAACTGCTAGTAAAATCATTGATTTTATTGATACTCAATGAATAAACTAGTATCATAAAACAAAAAATTTCTAAAAAGGGAATGTAGACACAAATGTACTGCAGATAAATCCACAGAAGGTTGAAGAAAATAATCGCAAAAATAATGTGAGTGGTATATGAGATAATTTCCGCTTTCGTAAAGTAGTTTAAGTAATTTTCAGATTTAAATAAGTTTAACTAACATAAGTTTTTTATTTGACTGGCCAAATTGCACGTCACCCACGAGTTCACACAGAGTAAACTTCTTGCTTATTCGTGACCCAAGCAGTTTCTATGCTTCCTTATTGTCAAGGCTGCTCTTGAGAACAACCTTTCCGCTGGAACAGATGTAGTGGGAATACTAAGGAAGTCTCTCGCCATTTTTGATAGCACTGGAAAAGTTGCCTCATTTAACTTCCACCATGCCAATATGTTTACATCACTAGGGGATCTCGGCAGTTGAAGATAGTCTTCAAGTTCTTTCCTCCATTTTTCATGCTGGGATGGTAGACTAGGAGCAAATATATGAAAACCATTAGGTCTTAACAGAAAAAGGGTAAAATTTCTATTTCTAGACTCGAGACGAGACCGTTGGGTAGAATTCGAGACGAGACTCGAGACGAGACAACTTTTTGACGAGACGAGACGATACCTCTCCCACGAGACTCTCGAAAGTCTCGAAATACAGATATATGTCCTTAATTGGTATTTGGTATAGCATTATCCCTAAAACTATGTCTTTCTGAAAAGACGAAGTTAATTTTACGTTTCTCTTAAGTATTAAATTTGAAATATAATTCAATAATAACTTTTCGATAAATTATCTAACTATAAAAAAGAATTTTTACCGAAAAATCAATTTCTCAATGCATGAGCGTGACTTCTGGAGCCAAGTAAGGGAGTATTAATGGCTGACTACTTTTCCTTGTTTCCTGCGATAATAACCTTAGAAAATGTATCCAGCAAAAATTGGACTATTTTCTAAAGTGGTAATTTTCAGTGCTTACTTCTACGACAAAAATATCTTGGATTACACTCGCATATATGTAAAGTATCGCCCAGCGGCACTTGCAATCCTGCTTATAGTTTGCATGCTAGGAGAAAATGATGGCGCCATTTCGAATTGCGCAGAGCACATCACCTCGGCAGAAAGACGAATGATAATTGAAATAACTATGTACCTCTTCCTGCATGATATTTCTTCCGAGGTTAGTGAGGATATTTCGCATAATATCGCTAAATTGTGTTGAGGATGTTACAATAAATAAGGAATACCAAAATTGGCTTTCCTCTGACTTTAATTTCTTTCATTTGCCTTTATTTTTCTAACCAAAAATCCATTTAATCAAAAAGTCCATTACTGGATCATCTGACCGGCATTTATTCATCAGCCACTCATTCTAACTCCATTCATCATATTTTCTCCAGAAACACCTGTTAGCAGCAGGTAATCTTATTTCAGCAGCATGCAGTCCATTCTAAAAGGGGCCAGAAACCTGTCGAAAAAATCTATTTGCAGACTTGTGCGAAATTCCTGAGAGGAAAAATCATTCGCCCTGACCGGGATTCGAACGCGGATCCCTCGATTTGCGGCCGAGTTCTTTAGCTTAAATGGCTTAAGCACTAAGTTTTGATAGCACTGATCAGCATTTTACATGCGCTTGCGAAGCTGCAGGGGAACCATCACTGCAATAGACCAGAGGAACCATCACTGTTCTTGCAATAGACGTCCCAGCTAGGTGGAATCAACAGCATATATAATTGGAACAGCACTTAATGTGAAGAGAGGTATTTCAATCCTATGCGACCTGAGTGACTTAAAGCGCCTTAAAATCACTGGATCAGAATGGACACTGCTTGAAAATGTTCACAAAGTTTGAAAAAACTTTAAAGTTCTGACGAATAAATTAGGAGGATAAAATTACGTCACCCTTCTACTCGTTACCGTTCCATTAAAGTTGCTGTTGGATAATCTAGAAAAAATGATGGAAATACTGGACAACAAGCCTGGAAGGAATGAAGGTGATGAAAAACTGTTGCTTGTCCATCAAGCTGCTCTGAACAAGATCTTAAAGCACTACCGCCTGACAAACTGGATTTATTGCGCGGTATTAATATTAGATCCACGTCATAAATGTGAAAGTTTCTCCATGACGACATGGGGAAAAGAGATGCAGGAAAAGTCCCTATTGAAATTTGAGGAAATGTTAAGCTTTAAATGTCCATAACAGATGTAGATGTTGGTATGTTTTGTTGCTAAAATTTAAGTTTTTACCAGGGTTTGGTTTAGAAAAGAATTGTGGAACATAATTTTAAAATTTTATGTTGTTTTCTTCAATTGATACCCAGTGGCGTAGCATGGTTTTGGGTCTAGGGGGGGGGCAGAAAAGTTTTAAGGGGCTCATAAATTAACCAGTTTATTAAAATTTACATTTTGTGGTGATGCAAAAGGGGTTGGGTTTGTACAAAATATGGCAATTGACAATATATTAAACACATTTATTTATACATATTTGAGACTTAAAGAGTGGAACAATGCAGACTTAGGGGCGCCAGAACACAAGATGGGGGGGTCCTTCGCCCCCTGCCTCCCCCTGGCTACGCTACTGTTGATATTTAATTATCAATAAAAACTAAAGATTACTATAGGGATAAAGATCTATAGAGAGCAAGTAAAAATCAAGCACAGGAAAAAATTACTAGGTACCTAAATTTAAGGAAAATAATTACGTCACGTTTAGAAAAGCATATATCACTTTTAATTACTCAAAATCTTTCTTCCGTTAAGTTGTAACATGTATATTTAATTTTTTTACAATAGACTGTTATCCACCCCAGTAGGCACAAACGTTTTTTGCCATCAAATAAAAATTTTCTTACTCTTGTGCTTCTAGTCATAGGTATTTTCTGTCTCTCAAAATTAAATTCCAAGAAATATTTTTAATGGATGCGGCATTGCTAGTTATTATGCCTCCAATGGGAGACCAACTTTTTTCCTTAATTAACATCTACATATTTAGTGTTACCCATGACTAATGTAGGCATGCATGTACTAATATCTGGAATAGGTTTCTGAATAGTAAAATTAATGCTATTTTACTTATTACAATGCTAATACTTGCATCCTTAGAACTAACACCACTAACCAAACTAACTTTGAGTTGGAGGAGAATGAAATTGATGAAGGTGAAGAGGATGAAGATGGACATAGACGAGGAAATGAGTGAGGAATATGGAAATGATGATGAAGAAGATATGTATGATGAAGATGATGTGGATTTCTTTGATAAAGGGTGAGCCTAAAGGATGTACATACATACAAGCTTTATTTTGATTGTATTCCATACATATTGTCATCTTCCTTTGCTTGAACACGAGTCAATGCATGTAGAAATACACCAAAAGAGGTGAACAATTTCGCATCCTTTATTTGACCACGATGGCTGGCTGCAGAATTGATATATACACATGTATCCAATAGAGTCATAACATCTATAACTCAAGGACTTTGCTTCAATAAGAATTGCAGAAGTAGAAATGTACCATATTAAATGGCATATAAGACATCTTTTTTTCCTAAATTTGGGCAAAATAAAATCACCCCTGAGTCTTGTATGTGACGGTACAGTCTTTCACAGGCTAACAGTCTTTCACAGGCTTTTCTTGAGTGCACCCAACTGAAATGGGGGTGCTTCATATATGCTGGTGTATCTTTTATGCTGTCTAATACAATGAGTAACTTTATTGCCTTTTGCATAAATGTTCTCCTAACCTATTGAGCCTGAGAAATATGTAGTGTTAAATGGGTTTTATGAGTTCCAAAAGTAACTAAGATGACGAATATGGCAAAAACCACTTTGATGCATAAAAGAGTTATTATGTATATATTGCGTGAAGAATATGATGAGTTTATTTATTCATGCTGATCATTATTTATTCGTGGAAGTATTTTATACATAAAATAAAAGGTCATATTTAGGTACCTACTTTACCCAGTGGTGAGAGAATAAATCAAATGATTGAATCAATAACTACTGGGAGATAAGTTATGAAAATTATAATTCTCATGACTCAAATTATGATTTCCACAAATTTATGTCTCATAACTATGTAGGTATTAATTCCAAAGCTAAATATTTGTACAACTAGCCAAGATCAGGTAAATAGTAAAATAGTATATAGTAAATCAGGAAACATACTGTGGTTTGTAGGCCAGCCATTAAAGTGACAGTGATGTGTGCAACAATCCTCGCCCTTTACTGACTTAGGACAGATGTGAACCAGCGAGCATCACTTATATATTAATTTACTTAATCTTACAATGGTAATACTTTCTTATAGTTTTAATTTCCCCATTATCAAATTCACAATATGCAAGCATCTCAGAGCTGCAAGTCATTCATTCCTTCAGTACCTATAGGATGGATCTAATGGATGATGAAACAAAGGCATGTTCTATAGTAGGTATATGCCATTGTTTCATCATCCGTTCTTAGAGAAAAATCGTTATTTTGAGCAGATGTACCTAGTCATTTTTGACTTATTTTCGTACTGAAAGGTCCTCATTCTTTTCTCTGACTGATGTTTTCGCTTGACTTTCAGGTGATAATGAATAATTTTGTGTCCGTGGCTCATACTTTTAGCACGATGATGATTCCCACTCACTGAGTAGGTGTCTCTTCCTTGGAATCTCCAGGAAATAGTGAGTACATATTTCTTTTAAAGAATGTAACCAATTGGTTCCCAGTGATAGCACCATATTAAATGGCATATAAGACATCTTATGCGTCTCGTAATGCGTTTAATTGGTAATGGCTGATTTTTTATGATTGACTTAAAAAGCCACCTATGGTATGATTTCCTTGTATCATTTCAGAGATGCCAGGATCAAGGAGGGGATTCTACTAGTGTCAAGAAGTTGGCAGAGTTGACTCCCAATTCTATGGTGTACAAGCCTCAATGATGTAAAGCAGTGGGCACAAGGAAAGTAGGACTCCATTCTAAATTATTTGGGGTAGGACACTTGGAAATATTTATTCTGATTGACAGAAATTACATACCCTAGGATTCGAAAGCCTTGCCTTGGAATTTGAATCAGGACCCACTTGAAAATAAGTTTGGGAACATTCAAAGCAATGGGTTTTTAAATGTGTCCCAACGTGCTTCCACTTTGTTGGGGCATACAAGTCATTGCTTCTGAATGACATGGTGACTGCTAATTATGTGGGATTGAATTTTCTGGAGGATGACGGTGAAGTAGTTGATAACTTAGGAGTTATCTAACAACATCAAGGTCATCAACTATTGCAGTATCTTCCCCCTCTGATGGCATTGATGAGGCTCTTTTGGAGGCAACTTCCACCATTAGTTTCACTCTGGCCTTGTCAGGGGCACTCAGTGACATGCCCGAAATGAGCTCTACCATGTCAGCAAACCCTGAAGTGGTGGTGGAAACCCTGAAGACATGGAACTTCACCTCAAATGTTCATTGAATATCATGGGACAACACACACCGCAAAAGTCTTTGCATGGGCATTCTACTCTTCATCTCGTTGGAGATAATTCTAGATAACCAGCCAAGCAATGAGAAATGAATTACCAGATCAGAATAAATCAGCTATTGCGACATGCCATCATGCAGTTGTGTTCATGAGTGTGGAGCTTTTTCTACCGACATATAAGGTAAGCAGCAAATGAATATTTTGGTTTATGTACTTGCTTGAAAATTCTTTGACTTAGCTCTGAAACTTGTCTCCAGAAGTTAAAATATGTGAGTGTATTCGCATCGCATGAGATTTCTTGTGCTGTGGATAGGGTTTATGAGGAAGCTTAAATGCTGGCTTTCCATCCATAGTGCCCGGGTTCGAATCCTGGTAGAGTAGTAGGTTTTTTTAATGAAAACCCTGTCCAAAATTGGGTGTCATGTGTAGAGTGCTTTAAGGTAGTGCCTACTCCTAGGCACTACCTAGGGTTTCTAGTAATGTCATAACGATGGGTAATTTTAACCACTTGCCTTACATGTGTGAGCCTTGTGCCTTTTTTGCGAAATACTTTGGGTCCCCTGCCTAGCCCGCGCAGGTCTGCGCCAGGAATTATTGCAAGAGCTATAACTTATCACATTCTTTGTATTCATACTTAATCCATTTTTTTCTTCAGCGACCTCTTGGCTTGGTTTCTCCTCAAGTTGATTGAAGTGCATGGTGAGTTCCTCATTGTTCGGAGCTGTTGAAGAATGAAACACTTCATTCAGGATTATTGCATTAGGAATGTGCCCAGCAGAAAGGTCCTTTGCATTTGGGTAAGATTTTACCTTGTATTGCGCTCATCCAAAACCACCCCCTTGTCACTTCTTTGGGGCAGCTCGGAAGGTCACGACGTAATGTAGTCCAGTTAGTAAATCAAGTTATGCACCCATATTTTTTCAAGTAATCAGTTATCTTTTAATAATGTTATTGCTATTAGTGTAATACTGAAAGGATTAGAAAATTTCCAAAAGACATAAGTAGTGAGAATTTACTTGTTTTTCACTAAAATATCATTTCTTGTGTTCTAGGAAAAGTGAATTCAGTCATGTTTTGTCAAGTTTTCTGATGTGAATTTAAATTTCAAAGAAATTTTTCCCTTTTTCCTACATATAGATGGTATTGAAGCTATACTAGGATCAATTATACCAGCTATACTAGGGTCAATTTTTTATAAATAACTTATGAATTCATATTGCTGTAAGTATATCCTTTCCAATTTATCCAAAATTTATGCTCTCTTAATTCAAATTAATTAAATAAAAATAAAAAATTGATGATGGCATATGCGAAAGAAGATCTTGATCAATACAATCCCTGCAACGTATTGTACTTTGATTGTAGCATGCTATTTTTATGTTACTCCATGAAGTGGATCCTTGTCCTTGGTAATGATCTTTTTCTTAGAGTTTTTAACAATTTTCTTAAACATAAATCGACATTTATTGTGATAAAATTGGTTTACAAAATAAGACTTTTTTTCTGTCACACAAAAGTAAATTCCTGATCTTAATAGGGCTTTTTATGCTGAATTCAAATATGTAACTGGTTTTTACCCATCAGCCTTATTTGTATAAAAAAACATTCACTGCTTCTATCCTAATTATTGTAAAACATTGAATCAAAAATCAAGAATCTAGCAATGATTTACGCTTTGAAAGTCAATGCAATGCGATTTTTCCCTCCATGGAAGTTCAGAGTCAGAGGCCCAGGGTACAAAAACTTAAAAAAACTGATTTTTCCATAAAATTTGAGTCAGTGTCTGTGTAACCGCCCCAGACTACGCACGCGTTGGCCTTAAAATGCTATTCACAGGAAACACATCACATACGTATAACAATATGTGCAGAGGAACATTTCCCCATGAAGTCCTATGAGAATAAGATGGTGAACTTCCTAAGTTTTTTATTTATTTCTATCTAGACATATCTGCAAGGGAAGGCGTTAATTCTAAACGTAAAAGATAAAAAGTTGTAATTACTTGAAAGAATAAAAGAAATAGATAGATTGCTAGTAGGGAGGGCCTTCGTCAGGAGCCCGGGCACTTCGACCTTTCTTGGTCCATTGTGCCAACCCCTTGCCTGTCCGCCACTTGCAGACAGGGGACAAGAGCACCTTGGTAGAGGTATGGAGGATTGGCCTCCCCCTGCCTCACCCCAGTACCAGGTATAGAGGACGTCCTCCCTCCAACCGGCCCGGTCTGGGTCTCCCTCTGGCCTCCCGGTATAGGTATGGAGGGAGTATCATCTCTCCATCCATGCCTGGTCGAGGTATGGAGGAGGGTCACCCATCCAACCACCGTCCGGGCCCAACGTTGCTTAACTTCGGTGATCTTACGGGAACCGGTGTTTCAACGTGGCTAGGCCCTTGCCCATTTAAAAGAAAATAAGTAACAAAAGCAATTTCAAGCTAAGAAATAATACCTAAAATATTTTCCCCCCGATTTTCTGCGAAACTTTGCCTCAAGAATGTCTCTTCGTAAAGTCCTGCAGTAGTTGACAGCATTGCAGCACTCAGTTTGCCTTGATTCTGCTTTTCCACATGTGAAATATCCAGGTGAAAATGTTCGCCATGCTCATCGATAATGGTGCCGATGTTATCAGGGAAGGAGTCTTCTAACCCTTTTCTCTGCAAACATGGATCCCTTCAATTTTGCCATTTTTTAAATATTTTGTAGCTAAATATCTTAGCAACCCATCCTTCAAGTTGTGTGAAGGTAATTTTTCTCTCAAAGGAGAAATTAATTTTTATATGTTTGCAAGTTCTCTTTTTTGTCTAAGTTTTGCGGCATAGGCTTGGGGGGCGGTAGATTTCAGCGATCCAAAACAACACTCGCATTTAATTTGAATTTTGTGGGCTGATGTTGAGCTAATAACAAAGCATTAGAAAGTACCAAATAGCAAAATTGCTGTTGTAACGATGTCTCCATGCCGACCAATCACATAATTTGACCTTGTGATTTGGATCTTGAACCACTCGAAACGTTGTCATTGTTAAGCTTATTTTTTACACTTAATATATCTAATCTCAAAATACACTCAATAACACATTAATCTCATCTTACCTAGTCGATTTGCTTCCATCTTTTTTTAGCTCCCTCGTTAAAAGAGGTGCCAAAAAGGTTTAAATAAAGTCCATTTTAGGAGGTGAATAATAATTTCATAAAAATGTCTCTTTCTATGAACGCGTCCATCAATTGACCAAAACGTTTTACTAACTATGTATTGTTAACTTAAACTGGTTTGACTAGCAGTAAAGTATTATTTAATAGATTAAGAACATGGCTTTAAAAGCACACAATATTTCTTTCAAATGGGAGTATTTTTGGAGGGAAAGACTATGATAAATAACATGAGAAATTGGTGATTCAAAGGCATTCTCCCAGACTACCTATCACGTGCAGTAGCTGGGCTGTCATTCCAATGAAAACATTGATTCATATCTTGGAGTATAAAATAGCCATTGACCACTCTATTTTAAAACATTTTTAACACATCTCTGCTGTCTTTGCTGGCGATGAAATCATGCACACAACCTTTAATTGTAAGATATCCAGAGCCATTTCATAAGAAAAGTAATATCCATGACAACAGTGTCTAGGCTGTACTAGTGTACCGGAGTCCACTGTATCTACGCCATTACATTCAAACCCGGCGATTTAAGTTGCCAGCATTCACTGCAAATATCATGCATGACACTTCTACTGTGAACAAAATCGAGTTCTTCACGCCTCTGGAAGCCATTTGCAATAATGTTCTCCTATAAGTAGCCCCTCCATTACTTTAAGATTAAATAATGCAACATAATTATTCTTTTCGCCTAATTCTATTGTCTTCCCAGCTTTCCTGTAATGAATTACAATTAAATTTGTACAGAATAGTGTGCACTCACCTTGTGTGCCATGCCTGAGGCACCGACTAGTATTTAAGAATACTGGAGATCAAAATTTGTCAAACTTTGTGAGACCAATCTTATCATTTGGATGTCTCTCATTCAAGTTCGTAGGTATCTTTTTCTTGTAAGTTTAAAAAGCAAGTGTCTTTCACTTGATTATTATTTCACCTCTCCCACACACTTTTAAAACCTACACTTGGTATTTCTTTGATAACAACTGAATTATATTTTTGAAAGCACTTATTTTGATTAATGCTTAATCAGAAAGTGTTTGATCTTGTTTTCCGTGCTTAGTGCAAAACATTCCTTGTTCACGTAAAAGGTTCTTGGTTTCCCTTGCAAAATAGGGAAAGATTTGGATTGTAGCAGGACAACATGTTTTTCAATGAGCATTTGTATACTTTTTAGCTACATCGTAAAACAGAATTAACTTTTCCATAAACTGGTGTAACATCTCTCTAATCTCATTCCTCCGTGCTCTGTGGTTGGCACTTTGGCCACTATTGAATCAGTGGTCGTGAACTCTTTGTGATAAGGTAACTTTTCCACATTTTCCAAGGTCTGATGTAAAAGTAACGTAGCCGGTAACAATTCTATTCCCCATCACAATTTTATGCAAGTGAGATGTAGGCAAAGAAGGTTATCTTACAGTAGTGCCCATAGTAATTGGCTTGAGTACAAGTGGGTGATTGTTATGGGAGAATTGAGAAATGGGTACAAAGATAGATAGTTCATTGAATGTTGCTTCCTTTCCATTCTGGCGTACTCTGTACCACATCATGGCATCAACAGATTGCATGTAGAATTGGCTGAGAGGAGTTAACAAAGCCATAGTTAATAATGTTAAATAAACCGCCAATTGGCATTGTAATAATATGCAGGCAGTAGATATAAGATGTACGGCATAAGATTCACATAAGCATGCAGGCACATAACTTGTGTGCACATACACGCCCATAACCTCATAAAAATGTTCCAATTCCCCCTCCCCCCCAAGATTGCTCCCTGGATCCGCCCCTGATGAGGATGGCATGTTTTCTGGCCAGATTTTTGCTAATTGTTCCCAACTTGTGTTATCAGTGATTCAAGGTTGTATGTATTTTATTATTTTTTACTTCTACGTAGTACTTAGATTTCTGACTACTTTGGTTATAAATAAATGCGGACTCTGTGACCTCCTACTTGCATTAGAAGCTTTTTTTCTAGATCTCCCATGTACTTAGAACAAATTTTGTTTGGGATGAGGGCTGGAATTTTTTACCATTAATGTTTGCCTTGATGTTGGAAATGTTAACATAAATTGGTGAATTAAAATCACCTTTCGACACCGGATAAGGTATCGTTGATCAACTCATCCATCATACTACAGCGCACTGAGAGCACTTTTCAAGCTTACCAATGTTATTTTGGCAATTCCTTCATTTTGAAACAGCTTCAGTAAAACAATATGCAGGTAAAGCACATGTTCTTCCCACTGCGACTTAGGAGTATTTTTCCTCATTTAGCATTGTTTTTAAAAATATTAAGTTATCTAAAAGCTCCCCTGACCCTCCAGTTGTGTGGCAGTGGGTGGATTTGTGCCATTTACTCACCGCGTTACATAAAAAGAAAGCTTCAGCAACTTTTTCGAGGTCAGTTAGATGCTTTTATTTTTTTAAATTGATGCAGGTCTACTGAAAGTGGTAGGCTTAATAATTAGAGCTTCTTACAGAGACTCAAATAATCAGGGCTGACTGTCGAAATAATCTATTTATCTGGCCTTTTGGCAGATGTTCGATCCATTGTTTGCGAAGTTTGGCATTTAAAAATATGTGTATTCGGCTAAGTAATTCCCTGGTCTCGTGTGTTCTATACCATAGGGTCATTGCATGTGAAATGATCCAAAGATGATTGAATGGCCCTTTTTGAAAAATTCCATTTTTTTGCACACACTTACCTGCATGTATGTATTAGTAGTTGAATGCAACGGTTTTAAAAACTTCATCATTTTCTTGCTGCAGCTATTTTTACCAAGATGGCACATGCAAAATTTTGAGAATTTTGTTTACTCTTTTCTAAATACATAGGTATCTCCAGAACTAATCATGACAGAGGAGAGATAAAGAAACCCTACCAATCTAAGAGTAATGGGAAACATTTAATTTTACTTTCCTTTTTTTATTTGACTTACCTATTGCTTTACACCCTCATGAAGGATCAAAAAAGATTTTAATTGACTCAGGCTCTTCCGTGGGACAAGGGCCCAGCTACATTGACATACTGGTTCCCGTAAGATCACCAAAGTTAAGCAATGTTGTGCAAAGTGACTGGTTGGCGGTTGTGGCAGACAGACATGGGGCTGGCACAATGGACCAAGAAGGTCTAAGTGCCTGAGCTCGGGAGATATAGACCTTAGATGCACAGTGGCCCAAACTGGAAAAAAGCTGGCCAAAATTAATAACTCTAATAATTTCCAGTCCATATGGAACATCAAGTGCATTTCCCAAGTATTTTGGGATGATAAACGTGACTTTATCATTATTTTTTCAATAAACCATACGAATTCAGCGCTATTAATTGAATAAAACTTCATTATGCAATAACAAAGCTTAATTACGATGGTTGAGTGGTCAAGTTTAAATTCAAAGTTTCCTATGATAATTACCAAAATACTATAATTGATAATGCTAGGATCTATAAAATCCGTAAAAAAATTGTCCAATCAGAAATTTAATGCATAATACATCTAAACAAATTATGACTACTGCAACGGAATGGGAGGAATTAAAAATGTTTCTCGATGAAAATGAACTTTCTACAAGCTGAAACGTCTATAATTTTTAGCTATAGCTTACGTAGATTACATTTTCACAAAAAAATAAATATTTAATTCATCTTTATTGCAAAATTAGTGTAAAATTGGCATTTTGCTATAATTTCGTCGCTCTGCTGGGATCAGGGTTCAACATAAACGTAAACCAGAGGTGGAGACAATGATTGTTTATTATTTAAATTTTAATATTAAACAAATATTTGTTAATCATATCACTATCAAAAACTTTAATAAATATTTTGAATAATAATATTGATAAATAGTGCTCACTCATCCTCTGATGACTCGTCATCACTCTTCTTTACATCTCATCTTCACATTCGTCATTTCCATAGTCAATTAGTTTTTCACTTCTGGATACCTTCCTTCGATTTACTATTTTGAAATGAAATTGAAGATATCAAGGGATCAGGGGTGAGCAGCAAACTCCGAAATTCATCTTCATTAGTCGCCTCTCTTGATATCTTCTGCGTATTGTGTTGTCGGAATTTCCTAATATCCTAATTCCTTGATTCCAAAGTATCTACTAAAACCTACCCGATGGGCAGAATTGCATCCTAGGATATATATGCTATATGAATTAGAAGCTTGTGCACCGTTGGTGGCATATAATACCAAGGGTATTGCTTCAATTATAATTTCGCTGTTGCTAGACTCTGTTTCTGAACTCACTGTGATTGAGTGCTCGACTGCTAGAAATTGCTTTCAAAACACCTATTTGAAAACCTTGTAATCAGTAAATGAAGAGAATGGTTTTTCGGGTTTCCATCCGCGTTTATCCATTTTTGGTGGACAATATTTCGCCAGCGTTCCAGCTAGCTTCCTCAGGTCCGTTGGATTGCACGGTTTGGTCCGTCCTTTTATGTTATACCGGTTTCGCGCCTTCGGGTGGAGGTGTGTCGTGATTGGTCGGTACTATTAAAGAGCCGTTTCCAAGCGGTGGCGAGGGTGTAGCCGTCCTCTCGGTTAAAATTTTGCGGTGTTTTTGATATCTCTATTGACTCCCGTATGATTCTAGGGAAATAGCGGGCTTCTTTTTTCAATAATACGGTGGTGTCAACATTTATGTCATGCGTTGGCTCACTCCACTGATGTTCCGCGACCGCCGACTGGCGGAGTTGTCCGTTTTTCACGGCCCTCTTATGCTCTTGGAGCCGGCATTTTAGTGCTCTTGAGGTCTGGCCGATGTAGGAGTTACCGGAGCTACACTTTATTTGGTATATTCCTCCAAATATGTCTTCCGGGACGTGATCCTTGGAGTTGCCGTTTTCCTGACGCACTTAAACCTCGTCATGACGTTATGTTTGCGAAGAGCTCTTGCGATTTTTTCTTTGGTTCCTGCGACGTACGACAGGATAGCATATGCCTTTGGTTTTTCCTTAGGGCTCTCCTCAGCGGTCCTTTCAAGGGCCAACTGTTTCCTCTGGTCGTCATTTTTTATCATCTTCAGGACTGTTTCTCGACGGAAGCCATTCATCTGAAAGGTTTTCAGGAGATGCTGTTTTTCTTTGGCTATGGAAGCAGCGTCAGACAGAGAGCATGCTGGGTGAAACAGGGTCTTTATAACTGCGTTCTTCTGTTGAGGGTGATGATGGGAGTCTGCGTGGAGATATCGGTCAGTATGTGTCTTTTTCCGGAAAACGGAATGTCCTAAAAATTGATAAACGCGGTTGGAAACCCGAAAAACCATTCCTTTCATCAACAAAACTCCGCGGAAGCCTTCACGAAAACTTGAAATCAGTTGTTCATTGAACCATGAAAAATATTAAATTAACTTTAAAATCTCACTAAACTTCATCAGCGTTGATTTTTTTTCATTTTAAATAGTTGTCAGTTTCTCTTACCGGTAATATTTGCTGATAATTTAGGGTCCGAAAAGAAGCGTCTAGCTTGTTACCATCGTTTTTGGTGTCATATCCTGGTTTTGGTACATCTATTATCCGGACCATTTTCTATTAGCCATTTACCATTATTAACTCTGAAGTAGCTCTCCCTTCGTTGCGCCTTGTTCCATTTCTCACAATATCTAGTGAAAAAGCATGTTTGCAGGCACTTCGTCAAAATACCTTTCGCATCGGCATCTCCATTCAATTGAAAATTTTCAATTAAAAAAATCTATCACATTTTTTCTCACATGCCGTAATATTTTTTTCTCTACAATTTATTCATGAAGTTGCAACCGTGTCACTTCTCTACTGTCCATGGTTTCTTACAAATTTAGTATAAAACACTACCAAACGAAATAAAAAAATAGCAGGTGATCACTTCCTTCGACAGCCTTACTATCACCATTCTTACATGGTAGCAAAAACAAATTACTGACTCCAACTCGGAATCCATTTAAAAAAGTAAAATTTTGCTTACCATTAGTGCTTCAAACTGCTTCTCGTATGATTGGAAAGAAAAATCTTCCTCGATGGATGCGAAGTACACGTAGTGAAGGCACGACGAAACGGAGGCGGGTAAGAAGACTTTGGTACCCATTTGCAAGTAGGTAACTATATCCTCCTTTGAAACGTCTCTAACGTTGAACAGATCAACCCAGTGATGCACAGCAAAGTAACTTACAGTGGATGCTCACTTTACACTCTCTCTAGGACACCTGATGCATCTGGTACGCGAAAACAACAGGAAAACCCTTAAGGAAACTAAGGATTCCGTTTGGCGGAACAAGTGGCGGCATGGGTCGGCAAAAAGAGGCAAAAAAGGTGTAAAAAGCATAACTTGATGTAGATACCAATGGATTAGAGGAAGTAGAAAAGAGTCATTACTGGCAAGGTTGTAAAACCAGCATTGTGGGTCCAGCAAGCACGGAGGGATGCAAATCCTCAGCCCGCTGGCGCGGGCGCCTGCCGCTACACGTGCATGACTACGAGCCTTCCCCTGAACACCTCTACTACAGCCTGCCCACGATGCCTGAGGGAAATCCGCAATTAATGGAAAATCCTTTCAATGATATTTTATCCCTTAATTCTGCTGAGAAACGTCCCAACGACCTCCTCATCGTAGAATCGCCAGTCGCCAACTTAGCGAGAAATTTCAATTTGTGACAAGAGTTACGTTGAATTTAGCCATTTAAGTAGAATGTGCCAAAATCAAGATGAATATTATTCATAAAATATCTATTCAAATTACCAATGCCATTGAACTGGCATTCTGTCGTCTTCATGCTCGGATATCGTATAATTTCTTTGCTTAGACCCCATTAGTGGCCACCACTGTTGTCCGAGTGGCCGGGATGGTTTTAAATACAAATGGTTGTTAAAATTAGGAACGCAAGCTATCGCAAGATTTTCCTTCTGAATATTGTTCTATATGCTTTTTTATATCACACAATGCAAATAACTCCGTGCAGCCTGATGTCGATAAAAACGATAATTACTGTTAAACATAAAATTTAATGAAAAAACAGCACAATTTTTGAAAAATTATAAAAATATTAAAAAACAAGTATAACGGAACAAAATTTATATCCATTCGTGAAATAAAGGTCAATTTTGTGGATCAAAATATTTCAAAACCAACGTTATTAATAACGACTCTTTAATACAGCTATATATTTAGCTATTTTCCACGGAAAAATTTCGGTCGCCAAAATCACCCTGACATGCACTACTTTGACCAGCTGTGAAAATTATCATGGCGTATTCCATGCTCTGTATGGTACCCTACCTTAAAGAGCAAATGCTTAATAATATAAATCAACGGTTTTTGGTTGGTTCGCAAGAACTTCATTTTTCGACTTTTGGCCAGTTTTTTTGGATTTTGGCCCAGTGTGGGGCGTGCCCCCCCCCCTCCCCCCAGCCTCCCGAGAAAAACAAAAAAGGGAAGGTAAAATTTAATTTATGTATTTTTTTGCAGAATTAAATTAAAATTTTAGTAGCAAATGTAGAAAATTGTCATTCACCTTAGATGTTCCAAAAATGTACTCCTGTGATCTCAGATTTACTATTTCTATTTCCCCCTTATTATACCATTGTCTTGGCAAAACCCTACTGGAAAATATTGCATGGGCGACCATGTGTTCTTCGGGGTTGATCGAACGAAGACAGCGACGGACGCCATTTTACCATGTGTGTCATCATATGAAATATTTACGGTGACAAGATATGGCTTGGGGGTCTTTCGCAACCTCACTCCGAACCCTCAAAAAAACTCCAATCCCAAATTCCTTTGGATCGCATCGTGACGTTTTGAGTTCTCTTCGCTATCCCTTCCCCTCCCGCACCCCTCCTTCGAGGCAACCCCCTCCCCTCCTTTTCACTCTCCTCGCCCGCCTGCTTGCATTCGCGAACGTCGTCAGCTGGAGGGTTGACGTCGAGGAGTGCGATGACTTGACTGATGGAAATGGACTTCCCATGGACGAAGTGTCCCGACAGCAGATGATGACCAGGTACTCTGTTGTTCATGAGTAAGTTGTGAGTGGACATTATGACCCATAAATTACAATTACCTGCCTCACTAATGGATTGAAAAATTTAATGCGTTAGCTGTATGTAATTAGACGTCAAATGCGATTTAGTTGGCCACGCTTACGTCTATTCCCTGACCAGAAATCCCTCTGTATTTCAGTGATCAAACTCAATTGGTGCGTTACGATGATTATATGTCTACTGTCGTTCCTCGAAAACATTGGAATAAATTGTTTTGGAACAGTTGACGAGGTTTGACGTGATGTTCAACGAGTGATTGATTATTGCCCTATTCTTTTGACTCATGTTCTCGTCTCCTTTTCTGCGAACAAATGATTGCATGATTGCGTTGTCTAAGTGGCGAGTGGTATATTATTCTAGTTATCCATCAGAGAAACCTAGAAAAACAGGTTTTGAACGTTTAGTTATTTTTAGTTGATTTACTAGTGGTTCGAGTGACATAGGTAGTTTTGCAGTTTCTGCGGAGAATTTCAGGCTCAACTTAATAAACTAAACGGTCGTTGAGCTATTAGCGAGTTTAAAGTTAACCGGTAGATTACCATATATGGCCATCTACTATTCGAATAGTTAACCGGTAGATTACCATAGCTACTTAAGACAATAATAATTTGGACATGTGGGTCGGTGGTGCCCACCCCATAGGCTCAATTTCTATTTGTGTCCCCGTATTCAGTATTTTTTTACGTTTTCAAGCTGTCAATGTGGAATTTTGTTTGATCCATCTCATGTGTACAACTTAGTATCTGCAAACTGAACGTAGAGCAAAAGGGTAGCTTGTGCATATTTGAAAATTGATTCAATCGAAAGTTAGTGTTGGTGGAGTTCCCTCATCTGGGTCCCAAGGCACAGGCCCGGCTTAATGCCCAAACACCTGTCCGGTGCGCCGCAAAGGAATGAGTGCCGTGATGGTGAAAAAATATTTTTACTGCGTAATGGATTTGATAAGCGGGGAGGGGAGGTGCCGGAATACTCTCTCGCCCGGGTTAAATTTTTTCTTAGCCGGCCCTACCAAGGCACTTAGACCTTTTGGGCCATTGTGTCATCCATTTTGAGTTTTAAAACTAGGTAACTAAAAGGTAAACTTACCTCTGGAGGCCTATATCTGTTTGTGGTCTACCTAAATGATTTCTATAGGGAAATCCGTTATGTCCTTTGATTTGCGTGGTAGGTGCGTACCAAGGTATTTCCTTACCTGGGCATTAAGGTGCTTAGACCTCCAGTTGGTCCATTGTGCCATCTACCTTATTGAGTTTTAACCATGGCGACCCTTATCCTTCCCGAAGCCTAGAAAGTCTCCAATGGGTACTTACCATGTCGTTTGGTCCTGCTATGGGCATATACTCTGGTACCGATTCCAGAGGTCTAGTGGTTGATAGACATTCATATAGATGTAGTTGTAAGGGGAGAATTCTTCCGGAACGCTCCCAATTTATTTTCACAAATATAATTTTTACATTTCATTTGTTTCTTATTTTAATGTTTTGGTGGAAAATTTTAAAAAAACTTTATTTCTTCTGCTTGTTTCTGATTCTAGGCAGCTCCTCCCCGCTCCGTTGTCCCTTCGGCTCAGCTGTTCTCCGGCTACTCGCTCTTCCTCGCCTGCTGTTTCTTCGTCCCCCTTCCTTGGCTGTGCTCCATCTACTTCATACTCTTAGGCTGTCGATTTCTCAGCTGGTCCTCTCCTCTCCAACGTCTTTATGGGATGGGGGTTCTTCATCTTCTTCGCACCATCTACTATCTTCAATTTCTTCTGTGAGAAGATGATTCTTTGCTAAGTGTTGGCCGGTTAACAGTTCCACTATTGTTCTTAGGATTGATTAATTTGCTTTATTTTTCTTAATTGGATTTATGATTCTTAACTTAAAAAGTTAAAATGGATTGTATAGCTGATATTCAGTGTACGAAAAGTAGCAATTTTACTTAAATTTTTTTTTTAAGCTGGTGGTTGGTTTTGGTGTATGGTATTTGTGTAACATTTGGTGGGGTTCCTCCCAAGGAGTCCCTGAGGCACTAAGATCTATTGGTCCAATATGCCAGTGTGATATATGAGTATTCTTGTGTATTAATATTTTGTTCAATTTGTGTTTTGCTATTTCTGAAGGCGTTTAGGACCATCTCTTGCCCAGCTTGCCTTCAAAGATTCTAGAGACCTTTGTGACAATCTCCCACTTCATCCATAAAGTCCTTTCAAGATAATAGCACAGTTGAGCATTCAAACCTACTACCAATAGGGTACCAGCATACAAATGCATATACAGTAGAACCTCTTATATACGACCCTCATATATACGACGACCTCACTTATACACAGATTTTTTTTGTCCCATGAATAAACCCCTAAGACCCCATGTATTTCCAACCTCCCTTATGAAACTTCATTTATACGACGAACTCAGTTATGAAACGTATTTTTCTGGTCCCATGACAGGAAGTACATACCTCACTTAAACGACTTGCCAGATAGCTGCAGTATAGAAAGATTGCTTATATTGAATTTAGACGATGATGATTATCAGTCTCATACTTTCAATTATGCGTGCATTTGTCGTAAAATTGATGTATTCCGTGACGCCCCAATGTATCGTTTATTTCGAAAAGATTCCCTGGGGCAGTGCACTTCGATGGTGAGTTTGTGCTAATTTCATAGTCATTATTGTGAGCTTTCTTGAGCATAAATTACTTTTAAGTGTTGCCAAGCTGTTTTGAACATTTGCTTATCATGCCTATTGTGTGCCTCGCTCCAGCAGCTGTTTACCCCCAACCAAATATCCCTCGAGTACATATGTACACATCTCGGCTGCTCCGTTCCAAACTTTATTCGGGGCTTTCGCGCCATGACTGATGCCTTCCCTCTTCTCCTTCCTAGCCTCTCATCCTTGAGTGATGACTGTAGGATTGCCAGGCTGTATTTTATGGATGGTGTGATATCTTTTTCGATGAATATCTTTTACTAATACCACTTTTACTTAAATTAAGCGACCCGGGTTTGTGAATAATCACCATCATCAGGCATTAATTAAGATCTGTTTATCCTATTTTTTCCGTAGTTACGTAACGGAAGGGGAGAAGTAGTTTGAAACGGAGGCCAGAATAGGGGAAAGGAAGGGTAAATGTATTCGTTAATGAGGGTGTTGTTGTGGTTATTCAATATTTTTTAAATTTCCAACTGCTCTCTTGAATCTAATTCACGGCGGTCGTTGCATAATTTTAGTATATTCATTGTAAAATCACTCCTATGGCTGCTACATATTGTTTAGCAAAATTACTTTTATCTTCTTTGATGTTTTTATAAGCACCTAAATGTTCTTTTCTCCTGACACAGAGGTTTCTACCTGTCTACCCCACGTAGACACCAATGCAATCGCTGCATTTCAATGAATATACTAATGAATCGGTCTAATTGCTCTATTGGGTCCTTACATTTTACTAGCAGCTTTCGGAGAGTGGCATTAGGTCTATAAGCCATGTGGAATTCGTCTCTAGGAAGAAGGTGAGCCATTTTCTGAGATACTGCACCTAGGATTGTCACCGTGAACCACTGCTTCTTTTCACTCTCGTTCTCGGAAAACATTTGGTCGATAGCCAATATTGTTTTTTTTTAAACTAATTTGTCTATTAAATTTGGTAAATACCGTTAGCTGAAGCAATTTGTTTAACTGTGCTGATTTCTTTTTTGAAGTCTTCTCTTGATAGTGGAATGATGATCAGGCGATGAATCACAGAATGGAAAGCCATCAGTTTGTGTGAGTAATGGTGTCTTGAAATTGCTGGGATGACATGATCGGTATAACAGGGTTTCAAATAATGGTGAAGGAATGCCGGTCTTTTTAGAGTTTAATTATAAGATCCAGGTAATTTAAGGTGTGGTTAGAATCTCTTTCACAGGTGAATGAAATTGTAGGATGAATATCATTTAGAAAACTCTTGAAAATATCCAGCTGCCGACAGTGGCGGATACATATGGGGGGCGCGGGGGGCGCGCGCCCCCCTTGCGGGGCCGCCCGCGTTGCCGCCCCCGCCAATCAGCCCGCACGCTATTCGTTCGTTTCTTTCGTCAGTCGACTCTGAGTCAAGTTATCGAGTAGTTGTACTTTCTTATGTAGCACGCGCGCAAGTCCGCGTCATCGTATTTTATACGTTT
Source organism: Pyrrhosoma nymphula (assembly GCA_963573305.1). Taxonomy (NCBI): domain Eukaryota; kingdom Metazoa; phylum Arthropoda; class Insecta; order Odonata; family Coenagrionidae; genus Pyrrhosoma; species Pyrrhosoma nymphula. The sequence continues at coordinate 101,117,951 of OY754335.1, read as the reverse complement.
CTGTCTGGCACATAGATAGCTAACCTACGGAAAAGTTGCGGCCATTCTAGTGATCTCGATACGTTATTCTGTCTGGCATTTGTTCGAGAAAAGTCGCGAATATTCTACTGTTTGTATCTGTTCACACTCCTTAAAAGTCTGGAAGCGAACATTCTGGCACCTGATGTTTTCGAAACAACCGAGCTACATATATTAGGGAAGCAGAGTCGCTGTCAGGCAGTCAGTTTTAAAGCTACAATCGTCGCGATAACTTGCGCCCCCCCATTGAGTTTTTTCTGTATCTGCCACTGGCTGCCGATCAGTTCCATTCTAAAGCACAATAATATCGTCGAAGTATCTGTACCAGTAGACCACATAATTTAGTAGGTTGTGTTTTGAACTAAAACTTTTTTCTTCCAAATTATCAACTAATATACGAATATCTGCCAGCAGTGGGAAAAGAGGTGAACCCATAGCGAGGCCACTACCCTGTTTATAAAATTTACCGTTGAGCTTGAAATAATTTTGGGCCACACAAATTTTGAGAAGGGTGGATAATTCGTTCTTAGTTTTTTTGCGATCTTGGCTGCCCCCAGGAAATCGATAGCCAGGCCAGTTGTTTCCTCTGGTGGTACACAAGTGGAAAGGTTGACAATGTCAAAAGAGACTAGTCTTGAGTTCTTCTGAGGTATGATGTCTTTTATTTTTTCCACGAGATCAAGAGAATTTTTGACACCGCGCTTTGATTTGAATGCAGTATGTTGCGATATAAGTTGAGTCAAGGTGTGGGCTAATTTGTGCACTGGAGTGCTTGTACTTGACACAACTGGTCTAATAGGGGCATCCGGCTTGTGAGTTTTAATAAGCCCGTAGATCCTAGGAGGGATAGGGTTTTTACTTAGCAAGAAATGCCTATCTTTTGGCTGAAAAAGTTCTGTTGACCTTCTAATCGCATCTCTGATAGCTTGTTGGAACTTTGGCGTAGGGTCTTTCTCCAACAGAGTCAAATTATTTTTGTTTAAAATTAAATGTTCTTTTCTCCTGACACATTTACATCGTGTATCGTACATAGATCGTGAGGATTACACCAAGAAGTGCTACGATTTCATTCAGAAATACTTAAGAGTTACACTAAAAACCTTGCTCCACCCCTACCCTTCTCTCCCGTTTCCCAGGCCCTCCCCTAGTGGAAGCCACCTGAGAAGAGGGCGTGGGGAAGCGATGAGTGAAATGTGGTCCTTTTAGTTCATGGTCGTGACTGATAAGGGACTTCCAGTGGGCAAGGATGATGATGCAGCAGTTCTTCATCATAGAAAAGTCTTGGGGGAAATGGACTGAGAGCAGGCTGGTAAATATAAAGGTCTACGGCAAAAATGTTGGTGACCTGGATAATACACCTTGTGTGTTATTACTGGACACATGATCCGAAATCATTCATTTTGTTTTTATTTTCCGCGTGATTGTGTCTAATAGTGTATACTTCCCCAACTTTAACTTGAATCTGATGAATGCGAAGAAACAATTTAGGTGAATGCCTCCATTTAGGGTGTTTGATTAAAAATTTTCAATCTTAAAAATTATTAGATAGGTAAGTCTTGCTGAAATCTGGTAAAAGAGTTCATTAATGCTCTTCACATGACACAAAATCAGGGTAAATTTATTGTTTTTAATTTAAAAATGACTGAATTAACAATGATTTTCCTGTACCACATGCTTTCTCATTGAATGGAATCTTAATACTAATATCAGATCTCTGCAGATATCTAGTAATGTTCTATTTTTGAAGAAAACTAGTTTGCACTGGAAAAAATTGTCCTTTTATCAAAGCAGATTTTTATAAAGAAATACTGCTGTTGATTTGAGAAGATGAACTGACAGTAAACATAATGGTAAATGTGCACATAGATGTGAAATCCGTAACCATCCCTTCGCTGGAACGTTGGAAAAGTGTAACTAAAGACGTATCGAAAAACTTTCAGATTTTCATGTTTTTCTATTATCTATTTATTTCACTATTTATGTATATACATTACTTTCATCGAGGTTCTCACTTCTTCAATCTCCAATCTTGTTCTGTATCCTGGTCACAAAATGAATTGCCTGAAAACAGCTGTTCATGAGCAAAATGTTTTGAAAAGTTGGCTGCTCTGCACTCATTTAGCATCATCATCAGAAAATTTCCCAAATGTGAATTGAAAATTCAGCCCTTAGGCTAAGTGCCAGGAATGCTAACAATTAGACCAAGAAATTCAACCTTGGAAACGTTGTTCAGGAATGCAAAATTGTTTTTTTTTTGGTAATATTTGTAGTGTTGCTTGTGAGTAAATTAGAGTATTAGGTTTCATTTTCCTGCCTACAAATGAGTAATTGTAGCCAGGAAGCAAACAGACCTAATTGGGCAGCTGAAAGGGGTTTCACGCTTCCTTGCCATAAAACCTCAGTCGTGAAACTCTTCACTTATGAAACTTCTTTGGTGGTCTGCTGAAAGTTCCATAAGTGAGGTTCTACATACAGTAGTCTCGATGCCATCATGGAGCAGCGACACTATTTTCAATTAATTTTTTCAAAGCCATTTTATTCTGTAAAATGCCAATCAATTTATGATAAAACACTTAGAAACCCTTCAAACTTGATAATGAAAATTTTTATGGAAATTAGCAGAGACTAGTTAAAATCCCATTTCCACCAATATGTACTGTGAAATTAAAAACAAGCAGCAGCAAAAATAAGACTAATAGCTCATGACAACACCAAACAATATTTAAAATATTATCATTTGATGGTTTACTATACTGATTTGGATTAGAATGTAATGAAAAGTAAATACTTGATTCATGATCATATGATAAAGCAAAAGTCAACATCTTGGATTCTTCGGTCATGTAATTCACTTCCCCAGAGGGCATTGAACATGTTTACTGTTTGGTTACATTTATAAATGTTAACTATGCTAATATCTTGAACAGAATAAGATCGGTAATCCCTCAATTACCTCTAGAGGTACCTATTTATCATTCACATGTAGCCCTAAGCGATTTCACTGTATCAAGGATCTCTTGGGCTAGTTAAAATTAAAATCACTGGTATTCTACCAAACTAAGTCTTCTAGGCTTGCCATTTATTTCCATTGCTTCAGGGATCGTTCTGTAACATTTTCTATGTAAAGACATTACTTTATGTAATCCCTATTCAAAACTTAATATATTTTGTCCCCTTTGATATCATCGGAACTCACAATTCTTCTCATCCCTCTCCCAAGCTTACCCAACTTTCTTTGCTCTTTCGCCCTCATCAGCATGTTGTTTTATCCCACGTCCACACTTCCTCCAGCAACTTATGAGCACACCTTTGAATTTCTCCCTCAAGCCTCCTTTCCTCTGACTTTTTCGAAGTCTTTCCTCTCACATACAATTTTTGAAGCCTTAAAACAATGCTCCTTAAATTTGAAATTTATTTTGAAACTTGAATTTGTTCTGTTTTTCAGCTGTTGCTAGAACCACTGCTCCATTTCTTTGGGCTGGGGCTGCCTTGTGCACCCCCTTCTTGATACATTTTGGCACTCTCTGCAACATTTCAGTGGGGGCGGTTAATGTGCCTATGTATCATTGAATAAACGAAACACCTGTTGGTAAGAGTAAAAAAGTTAAAAATGTCCAAAGTGAGAAATTGTTTCAAAGAATAAACCATACATAAGGTTGATGGAAGTTGCTCTTCAGGGAAAGGTCACTTGACAATCAATTTTAAATCTTGAATTTTGAGCCACTGTCATATTCCGAATCTGAAGTCATTCTAACTTCTGAAGCAAGTACATTTCATGATAATTCTTAGAGTCAATTATGAAAATTATCTTAGATAGCTGAGAAACTTAGTAGTGGTGCCAGCTCTGCCTACCATATTCATGTGTACATGGTGCCCTTTTTTACATTGGATACCATTACATACTAAAGGACTATGAAACAGTAATCATTGTCTTCATTTGTAGCCAACCACATTTTATTAAGTCATCAATAGTTGACCCTGTGTAATTGGAAAGTGGAATATTTTGTAATTGGTAAGATGGCTAGCAAATAATGATTCAAGAGAGCCCTTCCTTAATTTTATCTCAGTTCTACAGCTGTATTATGTGGCCAAAAGTGATGAAAAACTCAAATAGTTGTAAAGTTTAAGAACCGATTGCAGTGAGGAACAAGGTTTACAGAAAAATCTTTCTTTGCAAAAAAATTCACATTGCTTTCTTGTCAGAATGATTGCATGCATTTTTTTGTGGATAGATTTTCCCCCTTCCTTTGCTCCTTGCCAAGTATGGTGCTTAGACATTTACAGCAATAGTTTTTCTTTTCTTCAGCTTCCAAAAGCCAGGCTTATTGCCTACATTTCTTGAGTGGTTAGTGGATTCCCTGAACTAAATATAGTTTCAGAAATTGTGGCTAATGCATCCACGTGGCCTATACCTATATTAACATTATGATTTTAGTAAAATTCAGTTACTGTAGGTAATAGTTAAAATAATTGTAAGATGGCTTCATGGCTTGCCCAAGTGTTGTGGCCTTCAGCACCCCCTATCCCCTCATTACCTGTTCAAACCACCTGCTCTGCCTCCTCCTAATCTCTTCCAGCAGTTTCCTTTCCTCACTCACCATGCCGAGCACTTCCTCGCTTGTCTTCCTTTCTGTCCACCGCACCTGCTCCATCCCCCATATCATTTTGTACTATGTATCTGAAAGTCTGCAGCTTAATCTCCTCTTTCCCAAGAGTTCATTTTATTGCTCCTTGCAATGCTACACTTCATGTTTATATTCTTTGATTGTCTTTTCTTCACATTGTAACTCACGGAACCAATTATTAATATTCTCCCACTGTTGTATGCCTTATTTGCTAGCTCAGTTCTCCTAATGTCTCCTTTCAGTCCTCCTAAAATCTTCGCTGCTTGATATTATAATTTCATGTTTCTACGCATTATTTAAATCTGGCTGGCAGTGCCTGCTGAAGGAATTTTAATCCATTTGATAAAGGTGAAAGCTATCTTGTCCCACTTCACTTTTACTTGGAATTTTGAATCTAACATCATATTTCGTAAGTATGCCCTAGATTATGGTCAGAATCTCTATCTTCTCTTAACAAGATGTGTTAAGTTTTGAATATGTTGCCTAACTTCTGGCTGAACATATTTTAATCTATTTTATGCTTAACTTTCTCTTCCAGCCTTTTCCATGCCTCTGCTGATGTCATAACCATTTTTATTATATATTATGCTCGCCTTTATGTCATAATTTATTTTTCCTGCAAAATTCCACTATCTTCTAACCACAGATTTTTCCTGTGTATTTTTCCTTTCCATATTCAACCCCTTCATTTGTCCGTACTCCTCCTTTCCCCAACTACCAAAGGCCAATGGCGCATAAATGTTGGGTTTTTCCTACGTGGATCTTCCCTCGTTTCTTGTAGTTGCCATATCTTCCACCTTGTGAGTAGTCGTCAGTATGTAGGTATATAGATTCATTATCTTAGGTTTATCATTGAATTAGTACTAATTTCATTAGTCCCAAGTACTTATTTGAGGGCATTTTGGAATGGGTGTAAAGCCCTGTTGAATGGCTGCTTAAACTTTTTTATGTAAACTGTGTAGCAGGAGTGGTGGATGTTTGGGTGAACTTATCGGCCTGATCTGTCAGCAGCTGTTCATGAACAAATTATGTAAACTGTTCAGGAACTGTGCTTGATATGTACTCGGAAGTGTTCTGTTCAGCAGCTGTTCATGAAATTCATCACCTATATAAACTGAGTGAAATTGGATAGTAGCATTGTCATCCCATAAATTCCTAGTTATGAGGATATAAATTTCTTGAGACTAACAAATGCATTTTCATTTGTATTCTATATCAGATTTTCCCAAATCTCGTTTGGGAAAAGCCAAAAAGGTCCAAGCCGGAGATGACTGGAATCCAAACAAATTAGCACCAAGGGTGATTCCTGTGATTGCTGGACAGCAGCTGCTCACTGATGCTGGAGGGCATAGCATTTGGGAAACTGGCTTACCCAAATCTTGGATATCTCAGAATATGAAGTAAAAATATATTCAATTGTGAAGAACTAACCTGGATCCTTCTGGGACTACTTACTCAATGTATAAATGTTCTCTTCAACCATTAAAAATGTGCTTAAAATAAATAATCTGTACATTTTCATGTACCCCTGGGTAATGTAGATTTTCCTCATAGTGTTACCAATGGTGAAGAGGGAAAAGAATGCAATTTTGGCAATTTAAAATGTGATAATTTCCTTTAAAGATTCCTGTTTCAGAGGGTAATTTACCAATTTATATTCATTAAAATTAAGTAGGTACATTCTTTGGTTGTACTGTGCATTCTCCTGAACTTTACATTTATTCAAAGATTGATTTTGGAAAATAAACTTCACTTGAGTCCTCTTAAAAATTTCAATAACGGCCTAAAATATATCTTTGAACTCCCACCAATATAAGCATAATATTCTACAGATGGTCAGTACATCGGAAATATGAGTGGTTAAATTTGGCGTGTGCCACCAAGTTCTGCGATGGTGCCACTGATTCCATAAAAAGCCGGGCTTCAGAGCAGAGAGAAAATTGAGGGTGGAGGGACAAGTGGACTACCGTCGAGTGCCACCAAGTTATGCGATTAATAATACTTCCCTGAACGTTGGTCGGAAGCTGTATCTCGCCAAGTCTGGTCCAGAAATAAAAGAAATGATTCTCAACCTTCACCGTGGTATGGCTCCATCCTTATTAATGCTCCATACGTCTCGTGGTTAACTCAGTTAAATGGCTCTCCTTTGCGGCCAGTCCACTCGCCTTGGCAGCCATTGAACGATCCAAGCGTCCGGCCACGACATTGATGTCGCTTCAGAAAGGAGAGCCTCTCACCTGGCTGTCATTGCAAAGCAAACGATTCGCGAAATCGCCGGAGCCCAAAATTATTCTAAGTCCAGAGCCTCCCTCACAGAGAGAGAAGAATTTCCAAGGGGTTGCCCTGCCTCGAGTACCTCGGACGGCATTTCGGCTCGATCGACCAAAATTTTCAGAAAAATGACCAAGTCCCCAATTTTTTAATTTAAGTACAAGTTTTGAGACCACTTTCAACAAGAACCCCGGTAGCCCAGGGGATAAGAGGAGAGATCAGTTGATAAGAACATAGCGCATGTTGCATTGAATCCTTTTGCCGACAATTTTTTTTATTTCTCGAATTTTTTTTTTTTAATTACCAATTTATATAAAACATTCTCCTGGGGTTTTCACATTGTGTTCAGGACGACGTGAGACGTCCAGAAAACATTAATTAGTTGACCATTTTTTGTAATGCCGCCGATTTTTTCCCGGCGGGCTGGCCGGGCGCCCGGAAAAAAATCCGCATTTTTACAAAAAATGATCAACAATTAAGGGTTTTCTGGACTTCTCATGTCGTCCTGAACACAATATTAAAACCTGGAAATGCATTTATTATAAAAATGCAGGGGTGGGGGGAATCTTGGGGAGGACCCTAGTTCAAAATTTGATCAATAGATGGCGTCCGCATTTAATAATTCGCAAAAGCACTTCCCAGGGACCGTTAGTTTAAATCTTGACCAACAGATGGCGAGTGCCTTAACTTTTCGCGAAGTCTGTATAAAAATTTCGCTCCCCTGATGACGAACGCGGGAAATTCGCTTTGCCGAATTTAATGACCCCTTTTTCGGAATCGCTTCCGACAGTTGAAAGACATAAACAAAACACTGTTATAATTCCATTCGATTTAGACTGATTACTGAGGTCTTTGAAGATTTATGTAATTCTTATGCCTCCGTGATTATCCAAATATAATCTTAGTGTTAATACGTCTTTTTAAAATGCTACCTACAGAGTGAATAGAGTTACATTACAACCAGTGAGAACTTGTTTCAATTCTCTTCTTCCTTCGTGACACGGAAAGCCAAAGACAGCTGAAGATCACTCACATTACTGCGTTCTCCATAGGAAACACCAACCCAGCCGTGAATGAAGTAACACAATTTATCCTTAATATTTTTTTATTTAACCAGTTCGTACACAACGCGAAAAACAAGTAATTTTTTATGGATTATTATACATTGATGCACACCACGCGCATTTCGATGCACACCACGCGCAATAACATTTCACAATGGCGATATAGAATCCAAATCTATGCTTCATCCATTTCGTCATTCCGTGACGCATGCGACTTGCGAGGAAGTCGCAGGAAAGTATCTTTTTTCAGGACAAAGATGAAAGTTAGTTCCATCATTGAATACAATATTTTCTCCAGTTTTTATTTCAAATTATGATAAACAACATTAACGGACCCTTATGGCCGAAAAATTTACTTTTCAATAGCAATCATATCCGTCAAGTCTCCGTGAATCAAAATTAGCCCACTGTCTCGTATCCACCTAATTTTAATTATCAAGTTTTTATTAGTTCGGTCTTCATCATGTCTGTCTGTCCGGGTGGAATATTGCAACCGAGTTTAAACTAACTTCCCGATCAGCTAGAGACATGAAATTTTAACCATTCGTCATATGCGGATGACAATGCAATATTATCTATCTATTATAACAATTAATTGATTAATTGCTTGTTAATAAATTAACAATTAGTTAATGAACATATTTCTTGATGTGCTAGTAGGAGTTAGTAATTTTAAGAAGGAAGATATTCCCCAAGTAATAGACAACACGGCAATTACCATATATTATCATCGTGCAGTTAACCCACGTCTCTGATTACGAGTAGCAATGGGACACCCTTGAGTAATTCAGACATCTAAAATGGTTCCTCGCATATCTCGACTGCGAAAGTCTTGAAAAGACACCGATGTGAATTTAAAATTAAATTTATCAAATCATTTATTCGCCACTTCCACCACTCTGCACTATCGCCCAGCGAACTAACTTTCATTTTGTTTCCAACAAATTACGAATCACTGATGTAAGCTAGCATGATTAGTTTAGAATTAAAAGCCAACTAATTCCCAGAATGAGTGGTAACAACTGAAGAGTTTAAAATAAACGAACTGATCATGACTTACCAACACACCTCTGCACCTCAAAATATTTAAATGGATTACTAAATTATTACACTCGTCTGATAGCTTACCTTCCCATTTCTCTATCTTCTCTCTAGCCATATACTGTGATTGGCAGTTCTAAGGCGATTGAATGACTGGAGATAAAAGCCCCAATGCAATTAACCAAAAGTAAGAGTCGAAAATTGGATAAGTTAGAAGATTTTTTTCTTTTTGTTTTCCACTCGACGTGAATCAAGTACGCATAGAAGGAAAATAGGGCTGATATAACCTATAAATATGTATAATATAAAAAATAACGAATATTAAAACCCGCCCTCGAAGAATAAATGCAAACTGAAAAATCAGGAAATTAGTCACGTTCTAACAATAAAACCAATCGTTCTTGGTGACTTAATAGAAAATAAAGACAACATCTGAAGTATGTTTACGGTACATTCCTTTACTTCAGTGTCGAGTTGGACTTGGAATTCCCATGCCAGGGTCATAACGTTAAGCTTTTAGATATTTACATTATGTCTTACCATATTTTTTGTAAGATCAAACACAGTAAAAGTGGAATTCCTGATATATCAACATAGGTTTTATTAAATTTGGACGGGGCAGATTATACCGTGTGTAGGTGCTGAATATTTGGCGGGAGAATTATTACTCACGGTATAAATTAATTATTTCAAATGAGGCACCAGTGCATGATGACTACATACCTCTGCAGTTCATAGGAAAAATATCCATTTATTGTGTTATCTGCTCAAATAGTTTCAGATATTCACAGAAGTATCTTTATAATACAATAAAAATCAAGGGAATGCATTAATATCTCGGCAGATCAGAAACTTGTAGTTCCCAATGACATGTAAATGTGTCTTCTCTTAAATGAACTAAAAATAAAAAATATGAAAACAACACGTTATGAAGAAAAATAGAGCTATTGGTGCAGTATTAAAAAATTGATTTTCTAACTTAGAAATGTCAAGAACTTCCTACAAAAAGATTTCAAAGCAAATATGTTTGAAATTAGTATGTCCAAAGAATGTAGCAATTGCTGAACATGTGCAACTAACGACATTTCACCCAAGTTCTCCCCAGAGACATATGTAAACGATAACTATAATTCTTACGGTAGGCAAAAGTTGTAATTTTCTGATGCAATGGTATTTACTGAGGTTTTAGGCTTGGGGTTTGGGGAGAAGCCATAAAAGTTACTTGGAAGAGAAATTTATCTCCTTGGCACTGTGCACATACGTCAAAATGGAATTCAGTTACAAACTTATTTAGTCAGGACTTGAGTGAAATAACTCAAAAGAAAAAAATCCAAACCCTGAGAAGATATTGAGTGCATACAGACTTCGGTAAAATAAACTAATTTCATGACCAAAATTACAGTGACTTTTGACAGGAATTTTGCCCAACTTTCATGAAGGGCCGTTAGATTTCCTGTTGGATGCACATGGTCGTTATCTCGGGTGTGACTCAGGGTCAGGTTTCCCATTGCCAAAGTTTCGATGAGCCACTTTCCATCAGCCTCAGGCAGCCTGACCCAGTACAACAACCGAGAGAATTCTATATAAATAACCAACTTCTCCCTGGCCATGAAATTCTAATCATAATACCACCAACTTATACAATAGTATCTACAGTGTATCATCTTTAAGTCTTCGTTAAAGGCTACTGCACCTTCCTCTCCAAGGTTCTGGTGTCTTAAATAGATAGCAACTAGAGGCTCCATCAGCAATCAAGCAGGGGGAAAATGGTAAATGACCGCAATGCTTGAGGAGGCATGCTCCTGATTGCACCGTCCACTCTTTCAACGACGCCTCACATCATATCACCACCAGTTGGCGACTGTTTGTCTTCCACCGACGAGTCTGCTGCTCCTCTCATCTCTGGACCAGGTCTAAAAGAATTGCCACCATTTTACAGCTGATTACCATATTTCCAAAATCACTCAAAATCAAGCAAATTCAACAGTTTAGTAGGTCATTTTATTACCATTTCCGATACGTGGATCCCAAGGGATAAGTATACGGCGCATAGGGAGAATCGGAGCCCTTGACGCCTGCTTTTGATGGAAGATCTGAAAATAAAATGAAACGATAACATAAGAGAGGAGGAAGGGACCAAAGATTAGAAGATGACATTTTTGCATACTGCACCCAAAAAAACTAATCAAGAGGATTGTGGTACCACTGGAGATGCGAAGAGCTAGGTTAAGTGCACGTGGGAAATCGTGAAAAGGAAAAGTATGAGTATTCTCTCCATGAAGTTGTTACGAAGCTCCACATTCACTGCATCCGTTCTGTGCAGATAACTACACTTCATAAAAGCCTGTATACTACACGACATATTTCCCAATGCGAGTAGATATATGAACACTTGAGAGAACACACGAACAAAATTATAAGGGGCTTCTAAAACAGAAACATGTAGTGTTTATGATTTCAAGAGGTGGAAAATATAGAATAAGACCAGTGGTGCTCACAAAAGGAGGCAATGTCACAAATTTCGTCATAAAAATAATTGGAGAGGGGAAACCCGCGATTTAACAAAATTTTGGGGGGTGGGGATGAAAAAATATTGTACACATGGAGGAGATGATCCATTGAGCCTGGGGGGATGTGCACCACTGAATAAGACTCTAATAAAAATAAGCCTAGAATAAGTCCAAAATGTTTTAAATTGCTTTTTAGAGTAAGAGAGAGAGTTTGATAAGACTGAATAGGACGAAAATGTAGGAGGAACTGAAAAACAGCGGTAGATTGAAGAGACAGACGACCTATTAGGAATGTCTGCACGAACGTTAAGGGTAGTCGATGACCGCCGGAAAGGATTGATGATTGGAGGGTAGTGTAGATGTAGTGTGGTAAATGATGTAGTGTATATTTTTTAGAAAAAAATCCCCCGAGTGGATTGGCGATTGGAGGGGGGTGTAGTTGTAGTGTTGTAAATGTAGTAGCGATTTTTTCACAGAAAGCTTTTCGCCGAGTGGGTTGGTGATTAGAGAGTGGAATACGTAGCGTAGCGTATTTTTTCAGAAAAAAATGCCCCTAGGGAATTGGTGATTGGAGGGGGGTGTTGTTTTAGTGTAATTTTTCAATTGTACTTTGGCCACATGTTATTTGTTGTCTTTCCAAGGGTCAAATAATAGAAATTGACATGGAAAATGGAAAGAGATCAAGGGATTTCTCATGATCCAGAAATAGAAGACTAAAATCTGTAGGAGGAGAAGAGTCTCAATGAAACATCGGACAGGATTTGAATATTTTTCTAACAATTTTGAATAGCTATTATCCATTTCTTTCGAATAGGATTTCCAAATTGAAACACATGGGAAGCTCCGTTATACCGGTTGCAAGCCGGTCCTGTCTCAAAGAGACATGAAAGAGGAGTCGGAGGAGTAACAACCTCGTAAAAAACTCAGGGTCCTTCTGACCCTGATGGTAGCACCCCATAAGGGTCCCTAGCCAGGGTCACGGTGGAGCCCTCAACGGCAGCGAAGGCGGAGAAAATGGATTTCGGTACGGCTGAACTGGCGGAAGAGGCAATGTGACTGACCGGGTAAAACCAAGACAGAAACCATTGCCTTGTGGTTAGAAGAGGGATCTTTGAAGGCTACGGGAGACAACCCTGACAGAAAACAGCCAGCCGGTAGGCTTAGGAGGCAGCCCCTCCAACCGGCTGTCTCGGTAGGGCCAATAACCCACTTGAGTGAAGTTAATTATTCAGAGTATAACAGAGAGAGCTGGATGGATTAATAGGAATCGACAGAGCGAAAGAACGGACACGATTTTGGGTACATGGAACATAACATCACTCACTGGAAAGGAGTGTGCAATTGTAGATGAGATGAAAAAGTACAAACTGAGGATTCTGGGTATAAGCGAGACTCTGGGTATAAGGGTTTGGAGAATTAGCGATGTAAGATGGATATCACGTGTTTTACTCTGGGGCAGAACATCGAAGTAGAGCAAAAGAAGGAGTGGGCATAGTCATAGAGGGTATTTATAGAGGCAGAGTAATGGAATGGGAGGCAGAGTAATGGAATGGGAGCCAGTGAATTCAAGAATAGTAAATGTGAATCTGGAAATGCATGAGAAAATCTCATTGATACAGGTATATGCCCCGACACAGGACGCGGAGCAGTTTGAGAAGGATCTTTTCTACACTCAGCTGCAGGAAACAATAGACAAGGTGAGAGAACAGACCAGACACATTGTGATAATGGGAGATTGGAACTCCAAAATAGACAGGAACCTAGAACGAGGACCTGGATCAATTGGACCGCATGGTGGAGAGCAAGTAATCAACACAAACGGAGAGAAGATGATCGATTTTTGCATAGAGAACGATCTGCTGATTGTCAACACCTTTTTACCGCATAAAATAACACATAAAATCAATTTTGAATCTGAGAACAGAAGAGCGAGAAGTGTGATAGATTATTTCACTTAGACAAGAAGTAGGAGGTATGCTGTGAACGATGTGCGTATATACAGAAGAGCTGAACTAAGCACAGAACATAAGACTAATAATCATGAAGCTGAGCCTGCGCCCCCTGAAAACTAGGAGTATCCGACTTATGAGAGGTTAAAGGTTGGACAACTTAGAGATGAAAAAATAAAATGGAATATCGAGACCTAGTAACAGCAGAGCTACGAAAGAGAATGGAAGAAGTAACAAGGGTTGAAAGTGATGTAGATCAAATGGAATTAGGCAGGAGGATATTGAAAGAAACCCTTCTAAATAAAACTAGAGAAATCTGTGGAGTGCAAATAGTGAAGACGGAGGCTAAAAGGACAAAGTGGTGGAGTGATCATGTTAAAGGAAAAATTAAGGATAAAAAGGTTGCCTGGCAATCGTGGATTAGAGATAAAATAGATGAGGCTTGAAGAAAGTATGTACAGAAGAGAAATGAAACGAAGCAAGCAGTAAGACAAGCAAAGGAAGAATGTTGGGAAGAGTTTGGTAATGAAGTGGAATAAAAATATCATGATAACCAACGAAAGTTTTGGCAAACGGTGAAAAACCTAAATGGAAAGTTCGGAAAAAGAGTAAGAAGTGTAACAGATGAAACAGGGAAGTTAGTTACCGATGAGAAAGATGTGCTGACAGTATGGCGTAATCACTTTGCTGTAACTTTTGGTCACCAGGAGCAAGTAGAAATAACGGACGCTGAACCAAACCCGCGAAGAGAAGGAGGAAACGGAGAGGCAATAACACCAGTCGAAGTGGAGGAAGCAATACAAAAGATAAAACTGGGTAAGCTGCAGGCGCTGATGGCCTGGCGCCGGAAATGATTAAGTTTGGAGTAAATGCAGTGGTTGATTGGATGTGGGAAATATGCAGAAGAGCATGGACAGTGAAAAAGATACCAGCGGATTGGGAACCGAATATTTTAGTACCAATCTACGAGAAATAAAATACTACTCAATGCAGCAACTATAGGCCCATATGTCTGTCTACCGTCGCTTTGAAGGTGTATACTAGAATTCTTGAAATAAGACTCAGAAATGAGGTTGAGGAAGAACTAAAAGAGGAACAATGTGCCTTCAGGAAAAATTGCCAAACCCAGGATCACATTTTTACAGTGCGCCAAGTGATGGACAAATATATCAACAGAAATTGATCAGTCTGCCTAGTCTTTTTAGAATTACAGGCAGCTTTTGACACTGTTCCAAGATGCAGCTTATGGGAAGCACTACGAAAAATAGGGGTATCTGTATACCTAACTAAAAGAATTAAAGTTCTATGCGTAAATGTGAAAGGAGCGGTTAGAATAGCTGGGAAAACGTCGACAGAGTTTGCTATGAGGAAAGGTGTCAAACAAGGAGACAGCCTCAGTCCTCTACTATTCATCATTCTGATGGACCAGATACATAAACAATGCGAAAGAAGAACACCAAGTTGCAAGATGGGAAATTATAGGCTAAGGTCTGTTTATATTCAGTCAATGGTATATGCAGATGATATTGTATTGATTGCCAAGAATAAGAGAGATTTGCAAACAGCAGTGGAAGAATGGGATAATGCAATTAGAGACCATGGAAAGAGAACGAATGTGGGGGAAAGCAAGGTTATGGCAGTGTCAAAAAATAAGGTGCAGGAAAGGCTGAACATATCGTGGGAAGAGCAAGAACTAGAACAGGTTGACAAGTTCGAATACCTGGGGACACAAATTACTAGTGATGGAAGGCTAGACTCCTAAGTAAGCCACAGAATCCATAAAGCGAATCAGGTGTATTATCAGCATAGCAAATCAATTGTGGAAAAGAGGGAAATATCAGAAAAGACAAAGATGAGAGTATATAGAACCATTTTCCAGCCAGTATTGGTATACGGAACAGAGAGCTTAACCCTATTAGATAAACACAGGAGCAGATTCCAAAGCTGTTAAATGAGGTATCTAAGACGAGTAGCAGGACGCACTTAAAGAGATCGAGTGAGAAACACCACTTTGCCCAGTTCCAGCAAGACCCGATAGTGGAGTCGATGGAAAGAAAAACTTTAAGATGGTATGGACATGTGGTTACGATGAATGAGGAAAGGAAGCCAAGAGAGGTGATGGAGGCAGGACGAGAGGGAAGGCGAGGAAGAGGACGACCAAGGATGGAATGGGAAGAATATGTGGAGAGATTGGCAGTCAGGCGCGGAATGAGCCTGAATGAGGTGAAGTGTCTCGCTCAAAACGGGAAAGAATTTGGAAAGTGGCTGAGGGACCCTAACAGCATAAGGAGATTCGAGAAAGAAGAAGGGAAGCGGCTGGAGTACAGTTGGAATACACCTAATAAATGACGGTGGCAGATTTATCAAATATTTCCCTATCCATTCTCCAATAGATTTCCATATCTATTTTCCAACTGATTTCTAAGGCTGTTCTCCCATTCGTCCTCCAACTGCTTTGAATCCCTTCAGTTTCCAATTACTATCCCTATTGAATATATTGTTCATAATATTTAAGCCAAGTTTGTAGTAATCCAGCTTTATTAATACCTCACTGAACTCCTCCTCTAGGCATTTCACAACTTACACTTTTGTGTAACTACCTTCCATTTTCCATTCTTGTAGGTTGCAGATGCCTTCACTCTATACATCAGTAGTTATACTGGTGTTAAAGCTGCGTAACCACTACGCAACAAAGAGAAATATTTATGCAACAATGTCGAATGGCCTGTGGAAAAATCACAAATAACTTAAAGGAAGGATACCAGTTTTCAGTATCTGTCAACAAGATTAAATGCAACATTACAAATGAATTTTTACTAACAAATCATTCACTTCATAGTAATACAGCTAGGTAATATAAATCACATGTACACATATCATTGAGATATAATGATTAGTGATGGTTACTTACGCCTTCTTAATCCTTGTTGTATTCCTTATCCACCTTTCTCGCTATGTACATGCGAAGATTACCCGCTAGCTCGTCGAATGTCTTGGACACTGGTGGATTGTCATACAACCGGAGTTGGATTGTCAAAATACCAGAGAACACTGCAATGTAAACGCGTTCAATATTAATTATTACCATTCACACACTTATATGACAGAACTGCAAGACAGCATTGAGACAGGGCAATGAAATCAAACAAAATATTTCTAAACGCATAACTCCGCCGACACCGACAGTTCATACTAGTTTACATACGACAAAATGACAAAAATTACCCTCTACTTCAACTATCCGCACTTTTTAATCTCCCGAGTCCCACGTTACCTCGTACACTTCATTCTGCCCCGTAATACAAACTATATTTAATGCGACAAATCATTCACGATAGCCGCCATGATAACTCAACTAAATTTATGAAAGAAAAAAAAACGTATTTGTCCACAGATTTATTATTCTAAAAGTACCTTTGTAAAAGGATTACAACGGGGGTTTACGGAACACACATCACCTTATTTAATATTTTATTTACTTGTGAGATGGTATTTGTATCTATGTTTTAATAATCGTTGCACGAAATATCGTAGTTTTTAGTACTCTAAACATCGTGCAGTTTCCCTTAACAATAGTTTATTAAAATTAGTAGTTAGTATACAGTTAAAGCACTGAAAAGTGATACAAACAGTGGTGATTGTTGGGTCGTGGGCTATCTATAGAATAAACACTAGTGTCCCGACTAGGGGTTTGAGCGCTTAATCTCTCCTACAAAAGTCCAAAAAATATACAATCTTATATTTCATGTGGTGAGCTCAATCGATGTCCAACGGTATTACCTGGTGAATTCTCGGAATCTCCTGGCTTTGCATTGTATCAATAAATTGCACAAAACATGGTTCTTCGAAAATGTAATCTGTGCACATCCATCCAAAAAGCTCTATATTAACTTACGTAGTAACGGGCGGGGAGTGGGAGTGCATGAAATGTTACATAATATTATAATGCAATGATACTTTAAATTTTAATGAAATCATAGAAAAGAAGGGGCATCATAAAGAAACCAAGATCATCTTACGTAAACGTACAGCCCCCAATATAGGGCGAAGTCACTTTAAATTCCAGCGAAATCTGTATATGTAAAGCATGACAGGATAAGTCATCTCACAAGCCATGAAAAGAGAAAATATGGGGCTGGATGCCACAGTTAATGAGAAAATCACAAGTCTTCAGAATGTTAATATGCTCTTCCTTTAATTTCATCCACTTATAAGAACTACATCATCAAGTACCCTTAAATATCACTAACAATGATTATTTTCCACTAACTGCAATGAATTTGCTACTGACTTGGGTGTTAAGTGATATCAATATATACATACAATTGTAAAACTTTATCCCTTAGTTTTTTTCATCGCAGTTATACGATAGATTTAACCATCTTACATGCTTTAGTAATATAAAGTACACTACCTCCATAAAACTGGCTTGGTTAATAATATATATATATATATATATATATATATATATATATATATATATATATATATATATATATATATATATATATATATAAATATAAGAGGGTAGACTTAAAAGTAAGGTCTCCAATTTTTTTTGTCATAGAAAATGACATTTATTTACATTGTTGGATACATCGTTGGAAAGGTCATGGATTCAGCTATTTTTCGATGTAGTCACTCTGGCGCTCGATGATTTTCCTCATCCGCATGATGAACTTTTGAATACCGTCGTCATACCAGCTTCCGTCCGCGTTGCGAAGGCGTTGACCTCCTCTTGCACCTTGTCGTCCGTCGCGATCTTCATCCCTCCTAGGTGTTTCTTCAGGGTGAGGAACATGTGGAAATCACTTGGTGCGACGTCGAGGCTGTACGGAGGATGCCCGATCACTTTCCACCCAAACTTCGAGATCAGTTCCTGCGTCTGACTAGCCGTATGCGGTCGCGCGTTGTCGTGATGAAATGAGACCCCCTTCGTCAGCATTCCTGAACGTTTGTTCTTGATGGCGCGCCGAAGCTTTTGTAATGTATGGCAGTATCTTTCCTTATTGATAGTGGTTCCCCGGGGCATGAAATCCACCAGCAATAATCCTCACCCTGAAGAAACACCGAGGAGGGATGAAGATTGCGACGGACGACGAGGTGCAAGATGAGGTCAACGCCTTCGCAACGCGGACGGAAGCTGGTATGACGACGGTATTCAAAAGTTCATCATGCGGATGAGGAAAATCATCGAGCGCCAGGGTGACTACATCGAAAAATAGCTGAAGCCATGACCTTTCCAACGATGTATCCAACAATGTAAATAAATATCTTTGTCTATGACAAAAAAAATTGGAGACCTTACTTTTAAGCCTGCCCTCGTATATATATATAATTTCAAAAAACATTTTTATTTGCGTTTCTAGAAAAAAAACTTACATTAAATCGTAAATATACACTGAGATTAACAAAGGAAATACTCACCTTAGTCACAAGCAACGGGTAAATAGATCAAGTCCATTATTTCAAATGACTCGGAAAAATCATCCAACCATCACGAATTAACTTAAAAGCCAATCTGTAAAGAATCGGAAAACTACAAAAATCATGGAAGCTGACATGGAATCGTTTCAACAAGAGATCATCAACCATCAACGGGAAATTAAGAGACTAGAATACGGTCATTATCGGTTCGACATTTTTACTGATAATTAAAGGTTCCTGTTTCCATTGTCTTTGATTTTTGTTGGTCCGTCAATTAGTGATTTTTCTACAGCATTTAGTCCTTCCGGAAGCAGTGAGACCAAGCGTAATTGGCTAGAAAAATAATTAAATAGATAGACCGGAACGGAATATCGGAAAAATAATTTGCGGACCGATTAACAGATAAGGAGTCTGAATGAAGAGGTCATCATCAAAAGTATTCAATTAAACGGATAAGATCACAGATACGCACAAGAAAAGAGGAATTAAATATTACGGACACATACTCCGGATTGAAAAGAATATAGAAGTGGAGCGATGAAGGTCAAGGTAGAAGGAAGTGCGTCGAGGTGTATGTAGGAGGTTCGAGATGAAGGGACGTGGGTCCTAGAGGTAAGGAGGTAGGGTGGGTGAGGTTGGGCGATGTGAGATTGGGTTGGGTATGGTGGGGTAGGGTGGAGTTAAGTGGGGTAAGGGTAGATAAGGGAAGGTAAGGAGGAGTTACAACGGGGAAGGAGGGGTAACGTGGGATGATTTTTAGTTATATTGGACGAGGCTTGATGTGGTGGGTGACATTTGTCGTGGTCGCCGACGCTTGCCCTGGTTGGCGACATGGCCGTGGTCGGAGGCCGAGTATATTTTTGATAACGGAAAATAGGTGTATATTTACTAAATATAATTACTTAAAATATTTAGAATCGATTCATAATATGAAGAAAGTCTTCAATTCATCAAGGTCCCTGCGAGTTTTCAAGCAACGTTTATCTTAACCATAATTGTCCTGAAAAATTATAGAGAAAATATGAACGACAACATTGAAACTACACCAGCGACGTTAATAACTCAGGAGTCCTCATTATGTTCTTCGAATTTAAAAAAAGTAGGGGGAAACGTATGCCGACGAAGATAGTGAAGAAGATTGTAGAGGGAAATGACAAAAGAAGGGTGGTGGCATAATATGATGACGGGGAGAAATTATTACACCTTAGCTTCAATATTTAGCTCAATTTAGCTGAAAGGTAATAAGTAACGCATATGTATTGACACATAACCAGGTTAGTACTCCGTATAACTAAAGCTGCCAGCTGCGGAGATACCATGGCTGCTTTAGGGAAATAAATATTCCCGCATTTATCTAAAATCATATTACGTAAGAGTTGCTTTGCAAATGGAAAATTCCCGTTAATAAAAAGACTCATAGTTCATTATTGTCCATCTTGAAGAGACCATGGCGTAGTTACATTCAAATAAAAGGTGTGCGAAAAATATTTCCCTAATTTTGAAACAAAAGATGCTATGATAATATATTCATTGAGAATATGAGAATGCTAGAAACATTATTGGGACATACATTTTTCGTGAGGAAATGCAAATGCTATTCACCGAATAAAAAGCCGGTTTACTAGAGGTGTATTTTTTGCTTGGACGAATTGATTCGTTTACACACGTGCGTACAAAAAATCGACGACTGTAAGAACCAACATCGTCCAGTTTTTTCAGCGGCTCGATATTCTACCTTCACTCTGCCCTGCCAAACCTCGAGGGATCTGCTCTTGAGAAAATAACGCGAGAGAGCGCAAGAGGCGATAAGAGCGAATAAAGAGCCAGGAGGTATAAGAGGCATGCTAACGGGGCTGGAAGACTCAGGAGAGGTGGTCAAATTTTCCTGTTCAGTCAACTGCCGGAAGAAATAATTATGGTAGTTAGGGGTTGAGTTATAATTAATAAGGGCTAGTGACATTCAAGGTATCATATCACATCCTACGGACCTCCTTCACCATTAAGCGAAAATTGAAAGGCCAGAAAAACTGATTTCATTAGATGGATCAATTTATTAGGGATCACCAAGATTTGAACTCTCGATCTTCAGATTGGAAGCCGGATGCATTAACAACTACACAACTGGAACAGGGATGCAGGCTAGCGGTTTCTATGTTCATTATGTGTGCTGCGTTCACAGATTCCCCGACGACAGACGATAGCTACTTGGTGAGAGGTAGGCAAAGACATAATTTGAAAAAAAAACAAGAACTCGCAGTTGGGTCTTTTACGCGTAGTCAAATTGCGATGCATATGATTTAATATCATATGGATATTCATATATTGGCAAGGATGTCATTCCAATGAAAGGCTTGATAAATATCTTGGAGCACAAAGCAGTCATTGACCACGGTGACCTTATTTTTAAATTTTTTTAAAACATCTCTGTTTTATTTTCTGGAAATGAAATAACACGCACTATTACTTTCAAAAGTCGGTCCACACTGTGAGCGCGGCCATATCCGTGTTCTGTTGAAATCGAGTTTCACGTATTGCATACGCGTCCATGACTTCTGGGGGCCAATTTTACTGCTACGACTAGCACAACTTGAGTTTGTTTTGTACTCGCAACGAGACCTCGCGTGACCTTCTCCCTCCAACAACGAATAGCCAAAACAATCCCAACCCCCACTCCTAAGAGAATTCGCCAGCCGAAGAACCCGTGAAGTGTTTTCGGCTGGGACTTATCGGCATTCTTGTGCGAGGAAAAATGCGATAAATTCCCGTAATATCCTCATGACATGGGTCGTCGTGGAAAAAATCATTAGTCCTGCGCAAAGGGGACAACAGATAGTAGCCTCGTTTGCATACAGGAAAACTAGTAATTTATAGAGTTATAGTAAATACGTTGCCAAAATCCACTGTTGCAAAATCAGCTCGGAAACCTTTCCCGACGATGAGAAAAGGAAGGTAATGTTAAGAGATCAGATATTTTATTTTGCGCGTAGTAAAAATAGCTGAGATAGCCGAGAAATGAAATCGGGGAAAGGGCGGAAGAGTTCCTCGGTGAAGACCTGTATGGGTTAGGGATAGAGAGCGGGACGCCAAACGCATTTCTGGCGATAAATATTCTAACATTTATTTATAGATAATAGCCACTAAGTCTCTATTTGCTTCTTAGACTGCTGGAAGACTTTTTATAAGGTGCATTGGACGAGAATAATAAATATTACTGCAGAAATAGGGAGTACACTGGAGTTTTAGCAGATTAATTATAAAACCTCTCCGGAATGAAGCAGTATACGGGTAATAAATGACGAATCGGAATGGGTATATTTTGGAAGAGGATTCAGGCCGGGCCATTTCTTAATACCATTGATTTTAAATTGTTCGCTGACAATTTTGTAATAAATGTATGGAAAGGGATAAAATTGGGAAGGAAAGTAGCAAGTAACTGTTAATTTTTGTAGATATGCAGATGGCAAAGATTTATTTAGCCAGTCAGCCACGGGACTCGATGTCTATTTCGCAGGTGAAAAGGTGCGTGATATGTGGAATGTGAATCAATCATATAAAGTGCAGGTAATGAAGTTTATAAAGTAGTAATAGTAAAAAATGAAGAAAAAAGAGGAAAATTCTGAGCTGGGGAAACAGGTTACCTTTCCGGTAAGAATAACTACGTCATTCAGCAAAGGATAAAAAAATGTATGGAGCTTGGTGTTACAGAGGGTTTTAAGAATTTTGTTTTAATAGAAATTTCGCTGTTTTCAAGTAGGATGGAGAGAAAAATAAACGAAAAGTCGGAAGGAGATATAAGAGAGACTTAGCACAAATGAAACTCGGAGTTGCCTAAGGTTCTATAGATGGGATATGACTCAACGACGGGAAAGGGGATATTACGGCAAATATCTTAATTAATGGAACACACGTAATAATGATGAATGTGCAAAAATATCCCCATAGTTGCACAGTTCAATTGAAAAGATATTGCGCAGTAAATTAAAACACCGTTGAGTAAAGTTTAAAAACCAAAGAATTAATAGTAAACGCAATATCTCATGACGTTCTTGCTTATATCATTAATTATTTTCACGGAACGAAGATATTGGTCCCATACTCCGGAGGTTTTGGAAAGCCCCAATTACATATATTTATTACTGATACAACGATTTTCCATTTTTGAACTGTAGCAAAATATATTGCTTGGATACGCAGACCGTTGAGAATTTTATAAACCCCTAAAAGAGAAAAATTAACGATGAGTAATCACCTGGGATGAGTAACTGATGTGAGTCCGATCATTCTCTTGCAATCGGGAGTTGACATTTATTCAATATTCACTCCGAATTTCCCTCAAGGTAATGACTAGTGATCGGTCACTACTTAATTAATTTTGGAAAATAATCTGGACATAATGAATGGAAACAATCCAAGTCTGGAAACGTTAACTCTAAGCCTATGATTTGTGCCACGAAAATATCACAACTTTTTTGTGACCGAAGTCAAGTACACTGGATTTGGCATAAAGCTTTTAAGTACTCTCACAATGAGGCACACAATGTTTTTCACAGTATGGCATTGCTTTGACGAGAATGCATTCAAACTGAATTTATTAATTGATTGCCTTGCGGTTGGATATATTGATTTATCAAACCAAACTATTTATGCTAAAGGATTGACAGATTTGAACAGTTTAGAGTCCCTGATACCTCCTCAGCAACTCATTTTTCGTCAGTGCGCGTGAAAGTGTAGGTTGTGCGCTGTGCAGTGAAACAATCTCGTCGAAATGAGCATAAAAATAGCAATCTAATTAAAATGATGTCGTGCGTTTGATACCTTTGATTTCACAAAAAATTCTTTAGCTAGCATCCCCCATTACATGACTGATAGATTCCATAGTCAGAGAGGTCAGTGGAGTTTTACGACATCTCCAGAATATGTTGCCACCACAGTGAATATAGCTTCTAGAAATTAGAGGCTCGTTCAGCAACGGAGAGCTGAGTGATGGATATACTTGCAGTGAATGAATCTTTTTCTTTTGTATTAATTTTCTAAACACAGTCGTAGTGCATTTAATAGACCAATAAAAACAATGTAAGACGAATTAAAGACTAATAGAGCAAACTTAACATTGAAAATGCCTTTGGTGTAACGCCGCTCGAAGCTGATTTCTAAATACGCAAAGTGAAGCCATACCTACTTCATCCAATACATATCATTACTGAATATAATACTTTACGATATTTCCTAAAAAATGATAAAACCCTAATTAGGAGAAAATTAATGCAATACTATGGCGAATGAAGCTACAAAAAGTGGATTGCAATTTATCATAAATGAATGCGGTCATTTTTGAATGAGTTTTCCTTCAGTGGAGATAAAACTTGTTTGATTTCTCGCTCTCAGAGAAGATATGCACTCCATTTAAAAATGCCTACGATGAAAAACTGCTCGTATATAAAAGATAAGATTTTCAAATAAGCAACATGGAAAATGTTTCCGTTATTTAGAATAGATTCGAATGAAATGGAAGTTGTGGTTTAAATTTAAAGTTGGCATTCATTTTGCAGCGAAAATTAATGGGAATGAGTCAAGATTTGATAAGGTTAGGAAGAAAAGTGTACTAGATAATTTGGGATAATCATTTTCAGTATATTACATATGAAAACATAAATCTAAAACAAAATGGTCATTCATCAGAGAACAACTTTAATATATTCAGTTTCAGATCGTAATCGTGATTGCATTGACGCAACCAAATGTCCTATTACACGGGGACGTCGGCTTAAATAATTCCATACATCTCGTATGTATACTAATAAAGTTTTACTCTGTTCTTTCTCCGTCGTAATGCCACTCATTCACAATGTTAACCCTACACATTTTCAAAAGGGGAAAGGTCCGGGGAGTTAGCTGTCCAGGGTAAAACTCATTGTCGAGAATTATCCTTTGAAAATTGCTTTATGGCGGTCGGTTCGCCGATCCATATACTCGATTTATCAAGAATACAATTAAGCCCGCTACTCGTAAGAGTGAAAAACACCTAACACCTTTCCCTTTTGCGTTCTACGCCTACCGTTGCAACTTGGAGTCGGGGGAGTTGGCTGGGCAGCGATAGCGGGAGAAGGTCATACGAGGGTCTCCGTAGTTGAGTGGAAATGAGTCAAGTTGACCCTTAGTAGTCGCGGAATGCATAGGCAATACCCGATGTTCGAATTCAGCGACATGCGAAGTTGGCTGCGCTCACCGCGTGGACCGACTTTTGAAAGTGATAGTATAACATTTTATTGTAAGACATCCAGAACCGTTTCATAAGAAGAGTATTATCCATGACAATAATATCTAGCCAGCACTAGTCTACCATTGTCCACTGTATCTTTCCCATTGCATTCAAACGCTGCCATTTAAATTCTCAGTAACTATCACTGCGAATGTAATGCTTAACGCTTCTGCTGCGCAAAAAAATCGAAAGCAACACGCCACTGGAACCCACTTGCAAATAGTTTTCACTCATAAGCAGTCCCTTCAGTAACTTTAGGATTAGGTAGTTATTCTTTCCACAAAATCCTATTCAGCTTGCCGTCAAGAAACTGCAATTTCAAGTTGTACAGAGTAATGCGTACGGACATCGTGCAACTTCTTGAGGAACCTATTAAAGTAGCATTTACGCATCCCGGAGATGGAAATTCGTCACATTTTGCGTGACCTACCTTTTCGTTTCTCTCATTCAAGTTGGTATGTATTTCTTGCAAGGTTGCAAAGCAAATATCTTTCATTTGATAGTTATTTCACATCTCTCACACACTTTTAAAACCTACACTTGGATTATTATGAATCGACCGTAGTATGTCGGATTTCGTCGTCGGTAGTTGACCGGTAGGTTAGATAGGATGCGGATTTGAATGAATTTCCTTTGATGACACTATGGTTTTCTATGTGAGGAATTCACGGATATTCACAAAATTCCAATAAGTCCAGGAGAGAGAGGATAAATCGATGCGATAGTTGAGGCAGGTTCAACTGTCGCTCAGATATTGATGAATTTGAATAGAAATACAACGGACAATATTACTGTATAAAATGCTATAGGGAGGGAGATGAGATGATAGCACCACGAATCATTAGTTATCATCCTACCGAAAATAATCTTACTGCTGGCTGTGTTAAATAAGACATGAAACTTAAATTGCAGCACCCGAATAGTGAGGAACTACCTCCATTAAGACGGTATTAGAAATTGCAGGCCGGAGAGAAAACCAGCAATAAACGGATCGAATTAAAACGGAGAGGTTAAATTTCACTTAAATTCGTACCTGGATATGGACCAATCATATAGGAATATCGTAAATTTCATTTATGATAAAACATTAGAAGTGTTGGTAATGCTTAGCTATGGAGAACACGTAATTATAGATAAATATAACTTTAGTAATTGATATTACTTTGAGAAAATTACCTTATCTAGAAACAAAAATAATATTCATTTTTTTTCAGGTATCACCCAAAAACATTAAATCCCGAACATTTCCAAAAAGGAAAAATAGATCTAGAACATGTGTCTGAGTTTTTGGGAAACAATTTTTACTGCTGCACCGGGACTGTTATTTTGAGCACCACGTATGAGGACTAGGTCCAAATCCTTCGCAT
Organism: Pyrrhosoma nymphula; assembly: GCA_963573305.1. Lineage (NCBI taxonomy): Eukaryota > Metazoa > Arthropoda > Insecta > Odonata > Coenagrionidae > Pyrrhosoma > Pyrrhosoma nymphula. Next base: position 101,091,420 of record OY754335.1, on the reverse strand, counting down.
GTTCATGGCTTTCATACGTAAACGAAGCAGTACCAGATTGCGAAGAAATTTTATTTGTGCAGGACAACTGTCCCATCCACAGTGCGCGAAACTCACAGTGCGGAGATTTTTCGAGGAGCATTCGCACATTACAGTGTTACCCTGGCCACCAAACTCACCGGACCTAGATACAATACAACATGTTTGTGGCTAAATGGTCAAGGAATGGCATAATATCAATGAAATTTAGCAAGACACTGAAACGTCGTGTCCGGGAGGAATTGGCATATTTTTGTGGGCACCATATATAATTTCAAAATTAAAGACGATCAAATAGAAAATACTTCAAGGTGTAATTGATTGTGATAGGAGCCAAAATAAATTCTAATTAATAGTTAAGTATGAGTTAAACCTTTCGTCAGGAAATGGTTATGGAATATATCTCGTCTTTGAGTGGGTGGGAAATTCGTTTCCTTTGCATTTACTAGTAAAGTTGACACATTCTTTGAGCAACGGAGAATCTACCGGGAATACATTTATTTTCTCTGCGTTTAATTTAGATAAATTAATCTAAAATACTGAAAACAAAATATGATATAAAAAAATTATTAATACTATGGCATTGAAAAAGTAACTCTTCCATCATGAATAAATACCTTCAATAAAACTTTTTAAAATACCTAAAAGATATGAGGAATTTAAGAGGGATCTGATGGCGGGACATCACTAGGAGGGAAAAGAGACTATGTTGAGAATTTGGAATGCAGGGTGGGGACTGTCCAAGAACCTACCAATCAGCTAGAAGAATACTTAAATGAAATGCATGCTGTAATCAGGGGCGGATAAAGGGAGCAATCTTGGTGGGGGGAGGGGGAGGGAGGGGGGCTAAGTTTGGAAAATTTGCGTAAGGGTATGGGTCTGTGCGAGCACGCGCGTTCCTGCGCCTGTGTGCGTATGTCAATCTCACGTCAAAGGTATATCTTACACAGTGGCGGATACATCAGGGGGGCGCGCGCCCCCCCTTGCGGGGCCGCCCGCATTGCCGCCCGCGCCGCCCCCGCCAGTCAGCCCGCAAGCTATTCGTTCGTGTCTTTTGTCAGTCGACTCCGAGTCGAGTAGTAGTTGTACTTTCTTATGTAGCACGCGCGCGCGTCCGCGTCATCGTATTTTATACGTTTCTGTCTGGCACATAGACCTACGAGAAAAGTCGCGGCCATTCTAGTGATCTCAGTTTGAAAGCTTCAATCGTCGCGATAACTTGCGCCCTAGCCTACCATAGTCTACCTACGCACATTACAGTGGGTAGGTAGACTATGGTAGCCCTTGAGTTTTTTCTGTATTCGCCACTAATCTTACATGTACTCAAAACTATGCCTGTATATTTTTACATTGCCAATTGGGGATTTATTTAACATTATTAACATTGGAATTGTTGACTCCTTTCTGCCAATTCTATCCGCTATCTGTTGTTGCCTGTATATGGTACAGGGAGCGCTAAAATGGAAAAGAAGCATTCATCAAACCATCTGTCAGTGTGTGGCTTCCTTCATTCTCCCATACCCTTCACTCACTTGTGCTCAAGCCAATTACTAGAGTCACTGCTCTAAGATAACCTTCTTCGCAAACCAACTTCATAGAATTGCTACGGCCTCCATTACTTTTACATTAGTCCTCGGAAAATGTGGAAAAGTTGACTTAACACACTGGGTTCACGACCACTAATTCAATAGTGGTCAAAGTATATGAAGGTGAAATTAGAGAGCTAGTACACCAGTTTATGGAAAAGTAAATTCCGTTTTACAATTTATTTAAAAAGTATAGTGATGTTCTTTGAAAATCATTATACACTGCTAAAATCCAAAAAGTGTTATCTGTCCCTATTTCGCTTGGGAAACCAAGAACGTTTCACCTGAAAAAGGAATGTTTTGCACCTTACACAAAAGGCAATGTAAAACAATTTCAAATTAATCTCTAAATTGCACATTAAGCATTAACTAAGCATTAACTAACTATAAGCGCTATTAAAAATAAAATTCTCTTGTTATAGGGGAAATGCTATGAAGAGGTTTTTAAAGCGTGTGGGAGAGGTGGAATAGTTATCAAATGAAAGATATTTGCTTTCCAACCTTGCAAGAAATACATCCAGCTTCAATGAGATACATCCAAACGAAAAGATAGGTCTCACGAAATGTGACACGAGTTTTCACCTCCGGAATCCGTAAATACCACTGTAGCCGGTGCCACAAGCAGTTGCACGATGTGCGTACGCATTGTTCAGTACAACTTGAAATTGCAGTTTCTTGGTGGCAAGCTGTATAGGATCATGTGAAAAGAATAACTGTACCCGTTATTTCATTCCTAAAATTACTGAAGGGACTGCTTATGGGAGAAAATTTCTTGCAAGCGGGTTCCAATGGCGTGTTGCATTCGATTTTGTGCGCAGCAGAAATGTTAAGCATTATGTTCGCAGTGATTACCGAAGGGAAGGTGTATCCTTCATAAAAAGGTCCACGTAGTTGGCCTAAGGAAAGCAGTGGTTTCTGCAATTTGGAAGACGGCCGCTCGTCCACCCACTGAAGGATCGGCGCAAGAGCGGTGCGCGCCCTTCCCCTTTTGCCCTTTCCACCGCTTGGAAGGGGGGAGAGGGAAGAGAGTGTCTCTCTATCTCTCACACACAGCCGGGCGAGAGTAGTTCGTATTTGCCAACCGCCTGCAGGTCTCTATGGACTCCCAAGAGCTGTCATCGTACAAGTGTGCGTCAGCTACCTTGACATGAGTCTTGGTAAAAAAAAAAAACAAGCCGTTATTTTGCCTCGGCCACCGTATTCGCCGGACATGGCCCCCTATGACTTATTTCTATTCCCGAGGCAGAAGAGAACCAGAAAAGGAAGACATTTTGCCATAATTGATGAGATAAATATAGAATCGCTTAAGGAGCTGAACTCTATACCGAAAAGTGAGTTCAAGAAGTGCTTCCATGATTGAAAAAAAAACGCTGCCACAAGTGTATTATACCTAAGGCGGATTACATTGAAGGGAACAAAATTGATATTGATGAATAAATAAATATTCTTTAAGAAATACGAAAAATCCCGTTATTTTTTATCACGCCTCTTATATCGATGCTATTTAACATTTGAGAGGCAGAACTGGGATCATTAGCGGCAAACATTACGACTATGAAGGGAATATATAGAAATTTATTAAAATCTGTAACGAATATAGGCAACAAGAAGTGAAAACACTGATAATAATGAGAGAGAAAATCCTCCTACAGAGAGAAAAAAAGCTACACGAGATGGAAACTTCGCGATGATCCAAGGATACTTTTTGACTTCTGAAACAGACGAGATCAAACTGTTCGCTCACTGCAATGACGTGTTCGACAAACTAGATGAAGTAACGGAGAGAGACACTCGAAATTACGGGTTTGAATTCCTCTTGTGTCCTTCACACAATTCGTGACCACGGCAGAATCACGTAGAAGCAAGAATAAATTTATTCACAGGATATATGCACGATACTTTAGTCGTTTACATACTGATACGATCATGGGTTTTGTCTATACACTATTATGCTCGCCCTTGCGACGGTTTTCGGGGCACATTTACTTGTCAGAGAACACTTGATGGAATGCAAAAGTTAACAACACCTGTCGAAGCCTTGACTATATTTTATTCTTGGTAGAGGCATTGTAATAATTTTACCCTAAATTAGGCCTAGAAGCTAGGGAATCATGAAGTTATCATGAAGGGAATCATGTAATGCCTAATTTAATACAGCTATCGACTATATTTTATTCATAGCAGAGGTATTGTAATAATTTTAACCAAAATTAGGCGTATAATCTAGGGAGTTATGAAGCAATAGTACTAGCAAGGTAGGGCGGAAGGATCTAGATGAGTAGCATTCAAATCCTGTTCACACATAGATACAATTGTAGATTTAAAATAGATATTGTCACTCACCATACATTTATCACCCGAGGTTTCGGTTATCAAAATCTGACGGTGTATATATCGTCAAGGGTAGTTCCACAAACTGCTTAGGCCTCGGAAAGTTGCAGCGGCTGGTCCCACAGTACACACTCGAGCGTATTCGACCACGAATGCATGTTTGCGATTGGGACCGCAAGAGGGCGACAGAGTTCTCTGTAGCCTTCGTACGTCATTCTCAATACGACTAGGTTAGCTGCGCCCAAGGTGAACAGACGGTATTCACCTTGGGCGCAGTTAACCTAGCAGTCATAAAATGACAATCCAGAGGACAGTTTACTGGCGAATGGGGCAATGAGTGCCGACTCAACGCTTTTTCCTGCCAACGCCTCGGAATCAGAGCCATTCACTTCTCACGCATATTCAGAATCGCGGAGAGAGCTATTGCGGAGCGAGGAATTGAGTTTTCCAAAGACAGTGCCACTGGATTCAAAATAGCATACATCCATACAGCATTTCTTTGCAGGATTGGCCATTGGAAGTCATTTGTCAACTGTCAATCAAAGGAGTCATTTTTGAGACATGTGTTATCAGACGACCACAACGGTGAAATTATCGATAAGATGCCTCAATCCGACCGTTTAAAGTGGCTGGAGCGGTAATCGTGGGTCATTGGGTGCATATTTTAATGGTGTTTTAAATTTAGCGAAAACATTTCCTAGGACCACATTTATTTGAACAGCATCTGTTCATGAGTGTGAGCAAGAGAATGCCTAAAAACCAAACCGGCACAGTACATTTTTTTCACTTTTATCTATAAATATCACTGATAAGAACTCGCATGGAGAGTTTCACGCAAATCTGTACGTAGACCAAAATCACTTAAACAACATTAAGAAATATACTAGCGATAAATCGTGAATTGAAGGACTAAACATTAAACTACGGCAGGTCCAGATTAATAAAACAGAAGATCGTTTAACGGGTTCTAGGACGATATAATGAGCGAAAATTAAGAAGATTCCGGAATCATTTTTGCAGAATATTTTCTTGATTCTTTGGCAGTTCACAGTCAGACAATCTTCCGGTCCTGCCGTAGTTCACCGTTTACTCTTCATTCAGGACATGACACTGAATAATACCTATAAACAGACTTGTCCCTAATCGCTCTGGAATATGGCACTACTTGTTTTCCGCTGCAACATAGGGAATTTCATAGGGAATATATATTTTGAAATATGTGACGGCTGAAAGATGTGTTTCACAACGTTCTTCTCCGCAATTTTGACACATCACCGTGAAAAATCATGGAAGAAACTCAACTGCCCATCGACCAAATGGCTGGGTTGGATTAGTCGCTTAGTCAGGGGTAAAGCATAATTTCCTGACTAGAACAAAACTGAGGGGATCCCTAGCCATTGCAACAAAGTTACGAAATAAGATTAAAAAGTTATGATTTTTCATTGGGAACTCAACGAAAATATGTACACAGTACATGTTTAAATATAAGGTTTACGAAGTCAGTGCGAAATTAAGGTTTACAAAGTCAGTTTTAATATAAGGTTTACGAAGTTACTGACTGCGTAAACCTTATATTTAAACTGTCAGTGCCGGTCTCCGCACTCATTCGGAAAACTCATTGAATTATTATTTGGGTGGTTCCACCGTAAAATGAGATAATGGTCATATTATTCATCTTCTGAAAACTTGTAGAAAAACGCGTCCTCCGTTTTATATGAGCAACAAAATTCATGCCCTTTTTCATTATTTTTTTACTCTCGTGAATTGGAATAACAAACTACAGGGTTTCAAATGTAATAATGAATGATAAATGGGTGCAATTATTATTTTTCTAACAATCTCCAATCATCGCAGTTGCACAAATGAAATGGCACGCAGTCACGCGCACGGGAGCAACAATGTGGGCATATGCAACCCGCCTATTTCCCGAAATTTCCTACTACTTAGTACATATGTAAATTTCTTGAAATCATTATCCATTTTGTAGGTTAATTTCCTTCTTTCCATGAAATATGCTTCAAATATGCGACAATATCAAAAAGGGAATGCAAAGTTAAAGGGGCCCCAACTTTCGTTTCCACAGGGCCCCTCAACCCATTGGGACGGCCCTGTCTGGGTGCGCTCCCAGAACTAGAATCTTGGTAATGGAAGGGTTTCTAAGAAATTAATGCAGCACAATATACTTCTGTAATCAATCTGATTGTAGCTACATGCATTACAGAAATAATGTACCATTTACCAAAAAATTATATATTAGAGCTAATGGATTTCCAAGTTTGCCATTGTGGTCTATTTTTAAGAATATGCTTGGGGTAAAATTTTGCATGTGAAAAACTTTATTCCAAAGACTAAAATATTCTACATGCATGTAATTTCTCCCATTTCTAGATTTGTGACACATGCTATTCGTAATCCCAAAACAAGAACACCGTGAGGATATTTCATGGATAGTTAAATAATGCAAGTCACAATAAAAAAATTTTACAAAAGTATTAATCACAATTTATCAGTTGTGTTTTTGTAGATTGACAAGAAGATCATAGAAATGAAGTCAATTGATTTGGACCGATTGAGCCAATTCTCCCTGACACAGTATAACATGTTCTCCAATGTTACAAAGGGACTCTTTTTTTGCGAAATTTCGGAAGCAGTGCATCCTAAGCCTTTTTGACAGCAGTCCTAAGTTCCAGGGGGGGTAAATTTTAGCCCCATGCGCAATAGACAGTTAATATGCAGTTTGAGCACCCTGAAAATTTGAAGAATTTGTCAGTAAATCGGGAGCAATTCAAATCCGGGCGAAACCTTTGGACGCCCCCTAACAAAAAAATCCTCGGAGTGCGAGGTGGCCCAGGGAAAGGAACTGGCCCCCCTACCCTGAATGTGTGAAATTCACACGCCTGTGGCTTAGTCCGGGGTGAGCTCTACCCTCAACTATCCAAACCAACCTTTGGGTTGAATAACTGAGTGAGTTCACTAAATCAACCATACGAGGATTTATAGACGATAGAAACGAGGACAACCAAACGTTATAAGATAGGAACGGAGGTTGAAGTTGCCTAGCAGCTGCAGGGCTCTTGAACCAAGGGCCATTGGCAGGCCTAAAGAGTTAAGTGGTGGGTCTGGGAGATTGGGTGTTCCATTTCAGCAGAAGGAACTATGTTTTGGAGCAGTATCATAAATGGTATTCAGTTTTTTTTTGTCAGCCCCATTTATGTAATGTCTTTAAAATTTGTCCACACACTCAGCCGTATGCTTTTTCTAGATAAGAAAACCCCACCCAGTGGGGAAAAGTTTGTGTAAAAGATATGCAAATTTTCTCCAGTGGAGCATCTTTAGTGCGGAGAACGTTCTTCATGAACGTCTAAAGTAGTAGCTAATGGTGCACTATCCGAGTGCGAAGTACATTCTCCTGCAGTAGTGCATAGGATGTTCATTGGCTGGGCATCGTGCACTATCCTTGACCAGATCCTGCAGTATGAAGATGCTTCATAGTCTGTGTATTTAGACCTTTATCTGACATGGCTTTTTTATGTTCACGGGATGTGCACCGAGCACTACCTAAGCCCTGCTGGGGATTTAGATCATGCAAAGGACATGCATTTTACATGCATTTTTATCCACCTCCATCTAAGGTAGTGCTTTGCATAGGCATAGGATATGCCACTTGCGCAACGCTTGCAGGGCGCAGTAGTGCATTGAATCTTCAAGGCATCTGCTGTGTGATGTACATACCTCCTCATATGGACATTCAATGTATGTGCCTTAGGTTTACAGCTTGAAGTACGTCCATGAAGAAGGGAAATGGGTCTATTATAAAGAGTAGATTTTACATCAATTATATTTTATTCTCAGTAATACTTGCATAAATAACACTCCAATGAAATGATTAAGTAACAAATACTCAAATACAATGAGAAGCAATGCAAGCGTGATGCTTGAACAAATTATTTTAAATGATTTATCATTCGGTGTTATGAACATATTAGAACAATATGAAAAACGAAAGTGGTCGCCTTATATAGCGGTGCCGAGGCCTCAAGTTCCCTCTGATTGGTCCTTGGTTTTAGCCAATCGGATTCTTCGCAGGACGGGTTTCCAGGTGTTGCTGAGGGAGTAACCGCCATCCCTATTGATGTTATTGTCCACTAGCCGGATCTCTATGGCCTCCTTCGTAATCCTTTCCCAGTATTTCTTCTCTCGAGAGATGATCTTCACATCTTCCCAATGGATAGCATGGTTTTCGTTGATGCTGTGTTCGGCCACCGCAGATTTTTCAGGTTGACATAGCCTGAAATGCCTTAGATGTTCCTTGTAGTAGATGCCACAGGTAGTGTTGCCGCGAGACGAGACGAGACTTGAGCCAGTCTCATTTTCTGAACTCGGGTATCGTCTCGTGAACCCCAGTCTCGTCTTGGTCTCGAGTCTCGGAGGAGGCTCTCTTCTCGTCTCGTTTCCCCCAAAATAAATTTAGCACCATAAAAAGCCGTTTCCTTTGCGTACTTAATCGCTGAATCGGTACGCTCGAAATAGGAAAGCCATTAATATAAATTTTAAATATATATTGATCTGGACACCAATTACATAAAACTGCTAGTAAAATCATTGATTTTATTGATACTCAATGAATAAACTAGCAACATAAAACAAAAAATTTCTAAAAAGGGAATGTCGACACAAATTTACTGCAGATAAATCCACAGAAGGTTTAAGAAAATAATCGCAAAAATAATGTGAGTGGTATAAGAGATAATTTCCGCTTTAATAAAGTAGTTTAAAAAATTTTCAGATTTAAATAAGTTTAACTAACATAAGTTTTTTATTTGACTGGCCAAATTGCACGTCACCCACGAGTTCACACAGAGTAAACTTCTTGCTTATTCGTGACCCAAGCCGTTTCTATGCTTCCTTATTGTCAAGCCTGCTCTTGAGAACAACCTTTCCGCTGGAACAGATGTAGTGGGAATACTAAGGAAGTCTCTCGCCATTTTTGATAGCACTGGAAAAGTTGCCACATTTGCCTTCCACCATGTCAATATGTTTACATCACTAGGGGATCTCGGCAGTTGAAGATAGTCTTCAAGTTCTTTCCTCCATTTTTCATGTTGGGATGATAGACTAGGAGCAAATATATGAAAACCATTAGGTCTTAACCGGAAAAGGGTAAAATTTCTATTTCTAGACTCGAGACGAGACCGTTGGGTAGAATTCGAGACGAGACCACTTTTTGACGAGACGAGACGATACCACTTCCACGAGACTCTCGAAAGTCTCGAAATACAGATATATGTCCTTAATTGGTATTCGGTATAGCTTTATCCCTAAAACTATGTCTTTCTGTTAAGACGAAGTAAATTTTACGTTTCTCTTAAGTATTTAATTTGAAATATAATTCAATTATAACTTTTAGATAAATTATCTAACTATAAAAAAGAATTTTTGCCGAAAAATCAATTTCTCAATGCATGAGCGTGACTTCTGGAGCCAAGTAAGGGAGTATTAATGGCTGACTACTTTTCCTTGTTTCCGCACCTCAAAATCACTGGATCAGAATGGACACAGCTTGAAAATGTTCACAAAGTTTGAAAAAACTTTAAAGTTCTGACGAATAAATTAGGAGGATAAAATTACGTCACCCTTCCACTCGTAACCGTTCCATTAAACTTGCTGTTGGATAAGCTAGAAAAAATGATAGAAATACTGGACAACAAGCCTGGAAGTAATGAAGGTGATGAAAAACTGTTGCTTGTCTATCAAGCTGCTCGGAACAAGATGTTAAAGCACTACCGCTTGACAAACTGGATTTATTGCGCGGTATTAATATTAGATCCACGTCATAAATGTGAAAGTTTCTCCATGACGACATGGGGAAAAGAGGTGCAGGAAAAGTCCCTATTGAAATTTGAGGAAATGTTAAGCTTTAAATGTCCATAACAGATGTAGATGTTGGTATGTTTTGTTGCTAAAATTTAAGTTTTTACCAGGGTTTGGTTTAGAAAAAAATTGTGGAATATAATTTTAAAATTTTATGTTGTTTTCTTCAATTGATACCCAGTGGCGTAGCCAGGTTTTTGGTCTGGGGGGGGGGGCAGAAAAGTTTTAAGGGGCTCATAAATTAACCAGTTTATTAAAATTTACATTTTGTGGTGATGCAAAAGGGGTTGGGTTTGTACAAAATATGGCAATTGACAATATATTAAACACATTTATTTATACATATTTGGGACTTAAGAGTGGAACAATACAGACTTATCTAGTAATCTTTAGTTTTTATTGATAATTAAATATCAACAGTAGCGTAGCCAGGGGGAGGCAGGGGGCGAAGGACCCCCCCCCACCCCGTATTCTGGCGCCCCTAATTAGGGGCGCCAGAATACGGGGTGGGGGGGTCCTTCGCCCCCTGCCTCCCCCTGGCTACGCTACTGTTGATATTTAATTATCAATAAAAACTAAAGATTACTAGAGAGCAACTAAAAATCAAATTACAGGAAAAAGATACTAGGTAACTAAATTTAAGGAAAATAATTACGTCACGTTTAGAAAAGCATATATCACTTTTAATTACTCAAAATCTTTCTCCCGTTAAGTTGTAACATGTATATTTAATTTTTTTACAATAGACTGTTATCCACCCCAGTAGGAATTCCAAAATTCCAAAAAATATTTTTAATGTATGTGGCATTGCTAGTTATTATGCCTCCAATGGGAGTCCAACTTTTTTCCTTAATTAACATCTACATATTTAGTGTTACCCATGACTAATGTAGGCATGCATGTACTAATATCTGGAATAGGTTTCTGAGTAGTAAAATTAATGCTATTTTACTTATTACAATGCTAATACTTGCATCCTTAGCACTAACACCACTAACCAAACTAACTTTGAGTTGGAGGAGAATGAAATTGATGAAGGTGAAGAGGATGAAGATAGACATAGACGAGGAAATGAGTGAGGAATATGGAAATGATGATGAAGAAGATATGTATGATGAAGATGATGTGGATTTCTTTGATAAAGGGTGAGCCTAAAGGATGTACATACATACAAGCTTTATTTTGATTGTATTCCATACATATTTTCATCTTCCTTTGCTTGAACACGAGTCAATGCATGTAGAAATACACCAAAAGAGGTGAAAAATTTCACATCCTTTATTTGACCACGATGGCTGGCTGCAGAATTGATACATAAGCATGTATCCAATAGAGTCATAACATCTATAACCCAAGGAATTTGTTTCAATAAGCATTGCAGAAGTAGAAATGTACCATATTAAATGGCATATAAGACATCTTTTTTTCCTAAATTTGGGCTAAATAAAATCACCCCTGAGTCTTGTATGTGACGGTACAGTCTTTCACAGGCTAACAGTTGATTTTCTTGAGTGAACCCAACTGAAATGGGGGTGCTTCATATATGCTGGTGTATCTTTTATGCTGTCTAATACAATGAGTAACTTTATTGCCTTTTGCATAAATGTTCTCCTAACCTATTGAGCCTGAGAAATATGTAGTGTTAAATGGGTTTTATGAGTTCCAAAAGTAACTAAGATGACGAATATGGCAAAAACCACTTTGATGCATAAAAGAGTTATTATGTATATATTGCGTGAAGAATATGATGAGTTTATTTATTCATGCTGATCATTATTTATTCGTGGAAGTATTTTATACATAAAATAAAAGGTCATATTTAGGTACCTACTTTACCCAGTGGTGAGAGAATAAATCAAATGATTGAATCAATAACTACTGGGAGATAAGTTATGAAAATTATAATTCTCATGACTCAAATTATGATTTCCACAAATTTATGTCTCATAACTATGTAGGTATTAATTCCAAAGCTAAATGTTTGTACAACTAGCCAAGATCAGGTAAATAGTAAAATAGTATATAGTAAATCAGGAAACATACTGTGGTTTGTAGGCCAGCCATTAAAGTGACAGTGATGTGTGCAACAATCCTCGCCCTTTACTGACTTAGGACAGATGTGAACCAGCGAGCATCACTTATATATTAATTTACTTAATCTTACAATGGTAATACTTTCTTATAGTTTTAATTTCCCCATTATCAAATTCACAATATGCAAGCATCTCAGAGCTGCAAGTCATTCATTCCTTCAGTACCTATAGGATGGATCTAATGGATGATGAAACAAAGGCATGTTCTATAGTAGGTATATGCCATTGTTTCATCATCCGTTCTTAGAGAAAAATCGTTATTTTGAGCAGATGTACCTAGTCATTTTTGACTTATTTTCGTACTGAAAGGTCCTCATTCTTTTCTCTGACTGATATTTTCGCTTGACTTTCAGGTGATAATGAATAATTTTGTGTCCGTGGCTCATCCTTTTAGCACGATGATGATTCCCACTCGCTGAGTAGGTGTCTCTTCCTTGGAATCTCCAGGAAATAGTGAGTACATATTTCTTTTAAAGAATGTAACCAATTGGTTCCCAGTGATAGCACCATATTAAATGGCATATAAGACATCTTATGCGTCTCGTAATGCGTTTAATTGGTAATGGCTGATTTTTTATGATTGACTTAAAAAGCCACCTATGGTATGATTTCCTTGTATCATTTCAGAGATGCCAGGATCAAGGAGGGGATTCTACTAGTGTCAAGAAGTTGGCAGAGTTGACTCCCAATTCTATGGTGTACAAGCCTCAATGATGTAAAGCAGTGGGCACAAGGAAAGTAGGACTCCATTCTAAATTATTTGGGGTAGGACACTTGGAAATATTTATTCTGATTGACAGAAATTACATACCCTAGGATTCGAAAGCCTTGCCTTGGAATTTGAATCAGGACCCACTTGAAAATAAGTTTGGGAACATTCAAAGCAATGGGTTTATAAATGTGTCCCAACGTGCTTCCACTTTGTTGGGGCATACAAGTCATTGCTTCTGAATGACATGGTGACTGCTAATTATGTGGGATTGAATTTCCTGGAGGATGACAGTGAAGTACTTGATAACTTAGGAGTTATCTAACAACATCAAGGTCATCAACTATTGCAGTATCTTCCCCCTCTGATGGCATTGATGAGGCTCTTTTGGAGGCAACTTCCACCATTAGTTTCACTATGGCCTTGTCAGGGGCACTCAGTGACATGCCCGAAATGAGCTCTACCATGTCAGCAAACCCTGAAGTGGTGGTGGAAACCCTGAAGACATGGAACTTCACCTCAAATGTTCATTGAATATCATGGGACAACACACACCGCGAAAGTCTTTGCATGGGCATTCTACTCTTCATCTCGTTGGAGATAATTCTAGACAACCAGCCAAGCAATGAGAAATGAATTACCAGATCAGAATAAATCAGCTATTGCGACATGCCATCATGCAGTTGCGTTCATGAGTGTGGAGCTTTTTCTACCGACATATAAGGTAAGCAGCTAATGAATATTTTGGTTTTTGTACTTGCATGAAAAGTCTTTGACTTAGCTCTGAAACTTGTCTCCAGAAGTTGAAATATGTGAGTGTATTCGCATCGCATGAGATTTCTTGTGCTGGGGATAGGGTTTATGAGGAAGCTTAAATGCTGGCTTTCCATCCATAGTGCCTGGGTTCGAATCCTGGTAGAGTAGTAGGTTTTTTCAATGAAAACCCTGTCCAAAATTGGGTGTCATGTGTAGAGTGCTTTAAGGTAGTGCCTACTCCTAGGCACTACCTAGGGTTTCTAGTAATGTCATTACGATGGGTAATTTTAACCACTTGCCTTACATGTGTGTGCCTTGTGCCTTTTTTGCGAAATACTTTGGGTCCCCTGCCTAGCCCGCGCAGGTCTGCGCCAGGAATTATTGCAAGAGCTATAACTTATCACGTTCTTTGTATTCATACTTAATCCATTTTTTTCTTCAGCGACCTCATGGCTTGGTTTCTCCTCAAGTTGACTGAAGTGCATGGTGAGTTCCTCATTGTTCGGAGCTGTTGAAGAATGAAACACTTCATTCAGGATTATTGCAGTAGGAATGTGCCCAGCAGAAAGGTCCTTTGCATTTGGGTAAGATTTTACCTTTTATTGCACTCATCCAAAACCACCCCCTTGTCACTTCTTTGGGGCAGCTCGGAAGGTCACGACGTAATGTAGTCCAGTTAGTCAATCAAGTTATGCACCCATATTTTTTCAAGTAATCAGTTATCTTTTAATAATGTTATTGCTATTAGTGTAATACTGAAAGGATTAGAAAATTTCCAAAAGACATAAGTAGTGAGAATTTACTTGTTTTTCACTAAAATATCATTTCTTGTGTTCTAGGAAAAGTGAATTCAGTCATGTTTTGTCAAGTTTTCTGATGTGAATTTAAATTTCAAAGAAATTTTTCCCTTTTTCCTACATATAGATGGTATTGAAGCTATACTAGGATCAATTATACCAGCTATACTAGGGTCAATTTTTTATAAATAACTTATGAATTCATATTGCTGTAAGTATATCCTTTCCAATTTATCCAAAATTTATGCTCTCTTAATTCAAATTAATTAAATAAAAATAAAAAATTGATGATGGCACATGCGAAAGAAGATCTAGATCAATACAATCCCTGCAACGTATTGTACTTTGATTGTAGCATGCTATTTTTATGTTACTCCATGAAGTGGATCCTTGTGCTTGGTAATGATCTTTTTCTTAGAGTTTTTAACAATTTTCTTAAACATAAATCGACATTTATTGTGATAACATTGGTTTACAAAATAAGACTTTTTTTCTGTCACACAAAAGTAAATTCCTGATCTTAATAGGGCTTTTTATGCTGAATTCAAATATGTAACTGGTTTTTACCCATCAGCCTTATTTGTATAAAAAAACATTCACTGCTTCTATCCTAATTATTGTAAAACATTGAATCAAAAATCAGGAATCTAGCCATGATTTACGCTTTGAAAGTCAATGCAATGCGATTTTTCCCTCCATGGAAGTTCAGAGCCAGAGGCCCAGGGTACAGAAACTTTAAAAAACTGATTTTTCCATAAAATTTGAGTCAGTGTCTGTGTAACCGCCCCAGACTACGCACGCGTTGGCCTTAAAATGCTATTTACAGGAAACACATCACATACGTATAACAATATGTGCAGAGGAACATTTCCCCATGAAGTCCTATGAGAATAAGATGGTGAATTTCCTAATTTTTTTATTTATTTCTATCTAGACATATCTGCAAGGGAAGGCGTTAATTCCAAACGTAAAAGATAAAAAGTTGTAATTACTTGAAAGAATAAAAGAAATAGATAGATTGCTTGTAGGGAGGGCCTTCGTCAGGAGCCCAGGCACTTAGACCTTTCTTGGTCCATTGTGCCAACCCCTTGCCTGTCCGCCACTTGCAGACAGGGGACAAGAGCACCTTGGTAGAGGTATGGAGGATTGGCCTCCCCCGCCTCACCCCAGTACCAGGTATAGACACATGTTAATATTGTTAAATAAACCGCCAATTGGCATTGTAATAATATGCAGGCAGTAGATATAAGATGTTTGGCATAAGATTCACATAAGCATGCAGGCACAATAACTTGTGTGCACATACAGGCTCATAACCTCATAAAAATGTTCCAATTCCCCCTCCCCCCCAAGATTGCTCCCTGGATCCGCCCCTGAGGAGGATTGCATGTTTTCTGGCCAGATTTTTGCTAATTGTTCCCAACTTGTGTTATCGGTGATTCAAGGTTGTATGTATTTTATTATTTTTTACTTCTACGTAGTACTTAGATTTCTGACTACTTTGGTTATAAATAAATGCGGACTCTGTGACCTCCTACTTGCATTAGAAGCTTTTTTTCTAGATCTCCCATGTACTTAGAGCAAACTTTGTTTGGGATGAGGGCTGGAATTTTTTACCATTAATGTTTGCCTTGATTTTGGAAATGTTAACATAAATTGGTGAATTAAAATCACCTTTCGACACCGGATAAGGTATCGTTGATCAACTCATCCTACAGTGCACTGAGAGCACTTTTCAAGCTAACCAATGTTATTTTGGCAATTCCTTCATTTTGAAACAGCTTCAGTAAAACAATATGCAGGTAAAGCACATGTTCTTCCCACTGCGACTTAGGAGTATTTTTCCTCATTTAGCATTGTTTTAAAAAATATTAAGTTATCTAAAAGCTCCCCTGACACTCCACCCTAGTAGCAGAGGAGGTTGTCACAACGTTGCATCAACGTGCACAAGGTTACATGACAACCTGCACGTTGCCACAACGTTGCATCAACGTCCAAGCACAACGTTACCAGTCGACGTTGAATCAACGTGCATGCAACGTTGACGTCAGCTATGATTTATATTATACTTTACCTGTACTTATACCACAGGGGTTGGCAAACTGCGGCACCTTGAATTCGCGCACGTGAACATATTGTCTTCACGTATAAATATATATATATTTCATTTTGAATAATGTATTCTACTAGTTAGTTGTCTGCTTGTGAACGTGAATTTGAAGAAACATGTGTGAATCGGATAAATTCTTGTTTATTCTCAGTAATATTGCATTTACATTCATACCACGTGGCAATATCGGTTGAAATTAATTAATGCCTGATAACTGTCATCGTGATTGGATGGTATTTCCTCTAACTACAATCTTGTAATCGCAATTTAAAAATTAGTTCTCGAAGTCACATTAATCCGCGGGAGTAGCGATATATATACGACTTTCAAGACGATGACTGTATAACTTCGGGGCAAGGATGTGCGCTTAGAGCCGTAGGACGCGTAGGACTTACCGTAATTCGATATGTACAAAGTAGTCAGGTAGATAATAGGTAGGATAAGACAATGTAAATTCTTCTTTCATCGCGCGATAACAACATGCATAGTATTAAAGACGTAGATTCCCTTTTTTATTTTGAGAGGGCAGGGAAGAGCCAGTGGAGGGCAAGGGAGTTTAGAGGGAGAAAGTTTTACCTGAGTAACTAAGAGAGAATTGTCTGTTGACAAATTATTAACATTAATGTTAATTATGGGATAATTTCATTGATGGCTAAAGCTAGGGAAATGTTTTAACGCTGCCTTAAAATGTTTCACTGATAACGTTGCATCGATGTTGCATTGATAACGTTGCAGCAACGTGGTTTTTCGGGAAATTTGGATGTTGAGGCAACGTGCATGCAACGTTACAACAACCAACGTCAACGTTGTGTGCACTTGTACCTTTTCCCATTGTAACGTTGTCACAACGTTGTGACAACTTCCTCTGCTACTAGGGCAGTTGTGTGGCAGGTGGTGGATTTGTGTCAATTACTCACTGCGTTACATAAAAAGAAAGCTTCAGCAACTTTTTCGAGGTCAGTTAGATGCTTTTATTTTTTTAAATTGATGCAGGTCTACTGAAAGTGGTTGGCTTAATAATTAGAGCTTCTTACAGAGACTCAAATAATCAGGGCTGACTGTCGAAATAATCTATTTATCTGGCCTTTTGGCAGATGTTCGATCCATTGTTTGCGAAGTTTGGCATTTAAAAATATGTGTATTCGGCTAAGTAGTTCCCTGGTCTCGTGTGTTCTATACCATAGGGTCATTGCATGTGAAATGATCCAAAGATGATTGAATGGCCCTTTTTGAAAAATTCCATTTTTTTGCACACACTTACCTGCATGTATGTATTAGTAGTTGAATGCAACGGTTTTAAAAACTTCATCGTTTTCTTGCTGCAGCTATTTTTACCAAGATGGCACATGCAAAATTTTGAGAATTTTGTTTACTCTTTTCCAAATACATAGGTATCTCCAGAACTAATCATGACAGAGGAGAGATAATGAAACCCTACCAATCTAAGGGTAATGGGAAACATTTAATTTTACTTTCCTTTTTTTTATTTGACTTACCTATTGCTTTACACCCTCATGAAGGATCAAAGAAGATTTTAATTGACTCAGGCTCTTCCGTGGGACAAGGGCCCAGCTACATTGACATACTGGGTCCCGTAAGATCACCAAAGTTAAGCAATGTTGAGCCCGGACGGTGGTTGGATGGGTTACTGGTTGGCTGTTGTGGCAGACAGACATGAGGCTGGCACAATGGACCAAAAAGGAAATGGACCATATCAAGGTATAGACGTCACTTTAGATGAAATAATGCTAAAGTGTCAATTTATCCTAAAGTGCTCGCCGGAGCTCACTTTAGATGATCAAGTGAACTTTAGAGATAAACAAAAATGGATGTGCTTGTTGTAAACGATGTTAAAATCCTTGTCGACTGGGTTGATATAGCCGAGGAAATGGGTGAGAAACTATCACCGGAGATAATTAGGGCGTTTTACACGGTAAATTTAATTTATTTGCACAGTCTATGATTGCATGAACGCTTGGATCAGGAAATTGTACCGTGAAAAACTGAAAATTTTGCGAACGCTTGTGCGATTGTATGAATGACAAAACGGAAAATAGAACCTGTACTAATTTTATTCAGAAAAACACACAATTTCGTTCAGTTTCATACCTTCGTTTGAACAAAAACATCGCACCAATAACGGCCTTTGAGACATGGAACATCTGGTTGAATATCTCCGGGAATGTGAATTTATTCGTCGGTTTTCAAAGAATTTTGTTCAACTTTGTCGTTCCTTTTGTATTCAACTTCCAGTATCCACCCAAAATAATGCTATGATAAAATGATGACTATGAGAAAACCCGCGATTATTAAACTTACAAACCGAATGACAGAAACGCGATAGTTTAACTTTCAAACTCAATGACAGATACGCGAATATTTAACTTACAAACCAAACATGTTTGCAAATTACTCTAAAAATAAATTGAATACACGAATGAATGAGAAGCAGCAACTTAATGTAATTCCACAAATATTTATTACCTATAAAAACGACCTAGGTTTCGACAACGCACGTCATCATCATGTTTCAAATTTCATTCCACTTTCATTGATCCATTCAGGTTTCACGTAATTTCTAAAAAACATATGTGGGATCACAAAGTCATGGGCACCCATACACAGGAACAGGGGGGGGGCGCACAGTGGCCCAAACTGGAAAAAAGCTGGCCAAAATTAATAACTAATAATTTCCAGTCCATATGGAACATCAAGTGCATTTCCTAAGTATTTTGGGATGATAAACGTTACTTTATCATTATTTTTCAATAAACCATACGAATTCAGCGCTATTAATTGCATAAAACTTCAATATGCAATAACAAGCTTAATTTCGATGGTTGAGTGGTCAAGTTTAAATTCAAAGTTTCCTATGATAATTACCAAAATACTATAATTAATAATGCTTGAAGCTATAAAATCCGTAAAAAAATTGTCCAATCAGAATTTTAATGCATAATACATCTAAACAAATTATGACTACTGCAACGGAATGGGAGGAATTAAAAATATGTTTCTCGATGAAAATGAACTTGCATCAAGCTGAAACGTCTATAATTTTTAGCTATAGCTTACGTAGATTACATTTTCACAAAAAAATAAATATTTAATTCATTTTTATTGCAAAATTAGTTTAAAATTGGCATTTTGCTATAATTTCGTCGCTCTGCTGGGATCAGGGTTCAACATACGCGTAAACCAGAGGTGGAGACAATGATAGTTTATTATTTAAATTTTAATATTAAACAAATATTTGTTAATCATATCACTATCAAAAACTTTAATAAATATTTTGAATAATAATGTTGATAAATAGTGCTCACTCATCCTCTGATGACTCGTCATCACTTTTCTTCACATCTCATCTTCACATTCGTCATTTCCATAGTCAACTAGTTTTTCACTTCTGGATACCTTCCTTCGATGTACGATTTTGAAATGAAATTGAAGATATCAAGGGATCAGGGGTGAGCAGCAACCTCCGAAATTCATCTTCATTAGTCGCCTCTCTTGATATCTTCTGCGTATTGTGTTGTCGGAATTTCCTAATATCCTAATTCCTTGATTCCAAGGTATCTTCTAAAAGCTACCCGATGCACAGTGGGCTCAAATCGAAAATCGCCGGACAAAAGTCCAAAATTGCTTTTTTTGAGATAACATCTTGAAACTTGGCACATATACACACAAGGGATTAGTGGTTATGGAATGGTAAGCCATTTCTCATAGGTCTTACCCGTTACTTAGATACAGAGGCTCAAACACGACCAAATTTCCTAAAAAGCGCCCGCTCTCATTTTTCTTTGAAAATCTTAAACGTTGAGCAGATATAGGAGTAATGGAAGGATTTATATGAAATAAAAAACATTACCATTTATAAATAGAATACTTTACCTATACTATTCATAACTCTCAGATATATTTGCCCATATTTGAGTGCTATTATGTCACAAAATGGCGGACCCTTTTTTTAGACAAAATTGTACATAAAGTAGACAATATAATCCTTATTCGGAAAATGGTCTCTGGGATACTTCATCAGAGTATAAATCAAACATATTTCTAGATTATTCCGTAAAAATACTTGAAAAAAGTTTGCGACGCCGAGAATAAACTCGATTTTTCGATCGCGCGTCGCGGCCCGGCTCCGCGCAACGGGACCTGGAAATACAGTGACTCCGTTGGATTGTTCAAGTTGTGTGGACATTAACTCCTCGAATTCAACTTTTTCAGGCTATGCATGTTGTCACTGATTTCTAAAGATTCTAAACTGAAGATTTTGTGAGGATATTGGATCGAGAGAATGGATCAGTGCACGCGTAACTGCGGTACATTTGTTTTTCTTTGGATAATTTTCGAAATCATGCTGCAAATTATGAATGTCTTTCAACTCTTGAGAAAGAATGCGGGTTCTCGGGTTACCATGCATGTTTTCCATAAAAAAAGCAACATTTGGGGTTCCCTTCTTTCCCTTCACCCTCTCCAGCCCCACCCCGAATAACACCCTCCGCTTTTACTTCCAGAGGAGGGTGGCGCGAAAAGGAATGTTTTATGACACCGGGCTGCCGTTGTCGGTATTAAGCGGGTATTTCCCGTGGCGCTCTTCGTTTAAGAAATGCATATTGACAGGCAGTTGTAGTTTGTTTTTGGTGAAGTAATGTTGTGCCTGTGCTCTCGTGAGTTTGGAAAACACATAGTATCTGATTATTTGTCTCGTGAAACACTGACATATATCCTGCTCCAGTACCCTGTGGTGACAGCAGTATTGTTTCTTTTCTTAAAAGTATAAGTACCTCTTTCTTAAGGTAAGCAATTTTTTTAAATTTCTTCTTTCTAACCAATGACGTTTTTTACCCACATTAGTTTTCTCATCTGATTTCTCATGATTTAGGCCTCTTGAAAATGTCCTCGTTGGTGGCCACCCTGAAGTGCTTCCTAGTAAATCGCTCGCGGAATTTTCTAGTGTCTTTATCTCTGGCCTCCAGTGCCTCTTCCGAAAGCTCACATAACGGAATTATCACATCTTGTGAAATCTCACTTCAATGCAGGAGGACCTTATGCACCGTGGGAGGCATATAGTACCAGGGATACGGCTCCGCGTATAATTCGGCAGTCCTCAGGCAATACTGAGCAAATTCCGCATCGTTGAGTTGAGTAGGGAAAAAATCAGCGACCCACGGAGTGGCTCACGGAATCTGTTAATTTTCCAGAACTTTTTATTTAGCACCTGCCCGGTACTTCTGCAAGGGCCGGTTTGTATTTTTGTATTAATGAATCCTTTCCCAATAGTTTAGCTCAATAATTGTCCAACCTTTAGCCTTGTGTGACCAAATGTCATTAATTATTTACCAGGCACTCCCAGGCAGCTAGAAAAACAATTTAACACTTCAAGTGATAGATCACGAAGAAGAAAAATTCAAACCTTAAAAACTTTTTCCACTACTGTTGAGCTTGCTATCGCAGCATCTATGAGTTTGAGAAAGGAGGGAGATACTGCAGCAGCTAAGCTAGTTACGGAAATAACTACAACGACACCTATTCGGGCGAAGAGAGTTATTTCCAAGTGGAGGAAAAGTGAAAATGTCCAAACTGAGATGATATTTGAGGAGGCACTGTCGTTGATAATTTTCTCTGAGTTGACCAAGAGTCAACATAGTACCGTCAACATATCTCCGTAGCACAGCTCTGAGCCATGGCCACGAAGTATATCCCAGCTATGACAGAATAGTGCAAGCAAAGATGGCGGCTTACCCTGAAGGAGTAACAAGAACTGAGACTATGTGCGAAGTCAACCTTCAAGCTCTTTTTAATCACACTGCATCGCGAATTCCGGCCTGCGTATCCACCACTCAAGTACTCAAAGATGCAATAAAATAAACTTAATATGTAAGTACGGCTTTGATGGAAGTTTGGGCCACTCTCAATATAAACAACTGTGCCAACAAGAGGATGCATCGGAGGAATTCAAATTCAAGAGCTCCCTGGTACCTCTTCGTTTGATTTATTTCGCTACAGCTAAAGAATCAACTAGTTTTCTCTTGGTTAGTTAGATTTATTTCAAAACAATTGATAAAGAATTTAACTTGTCTCACTGGCACTGTTCATGTCAAGACTCTTTAATTTTAGGTGACATTATCTGGGAAAATCCTCGGCCGTCGTCTACATTAAAGTGATATGAAAGGTCGTACAGCTGATGTACATACATATCCCTATGGTTTGTCTACGCTGCACTGCCACATAAGATTTAAAAAATGTATATTGCCATGGAGTAAAGATGCAACCTTATTAATCTATGGTATTACATATATCGTATTAGCTGGATTTTAAAAAGTGGCAGGTGAGAAATAATCAGAATTTAAGTTAAAACATTTATTATTTTGAAAAAGATATTAAGTAAATTATTCAAAAACATCCTTACAGGCAAATTGAAGTTTAAAATCACTACTTTATAAGAAAAAGGCATGAGTTCAGAAATTATTAAGAGAAAAGATGGGCTTAATTGTTGATGTTCCCCGGCCTGGTTTGGGTAATACCAATGATGGAAATACGGCTCGGCGTTTTTTCGATTATGCAAAATTGGCAGCAAGTCTTACAGGTAATGTTCCATTTCGCATTATCAGCGCAGTGGAAGCAGTGTTCGAATGAATTTCCCATGAACTGCGTCTTACGAGCATTTTTCAAATCTCGATATGGAGTTTTTTCAATTGATAAATCACGCCTGTATCGTAGTTAATTTAATTGTTTTGATTATTCAATATAGGAATTAACGATGATCTCATAAAAATATTCTCAATTAATTTGAAAACAATATCTAGTGGCCTACAACTCAATGATGTGGCATTTGCTCAGTATTGCCTGAGGACTGCCGAATTATACGCGGAGCTGTATCCCTGGTACTATATGCCTCCCACGGTGCATAAGGTCCTCCTGCATGGAAGTGAGATTTCACAAGATGTGATACTTCCGTTAGGTGAGCTTTCAGAAGAGGCACTGGAGGCCAGAGATAAATACACTAGAAAATTCCGCGAGCGATTTACTAGGAAGCACTTCAGGGTGGCCACCAACGAGGACATTTTCAAGAGGCTATTACTTACACCCGATCCTTTACTTTCCTCCTCTACGCATTTAACGCCGAAGAAAATGAGAATGTCAAAAGAATTGAGAGACTTATTAAAAGTGGACGAAAAAGAAAAAGAAGTATTCGATTCAAAGAGTAGTAATGATGAACATCCGTCGGCGCCGTGATGTCATAAAACGACCATTTTTGCACTAGAATCCTGGGGGTTCAGGATGGGGGAGGAGGGAAGGTATAAGTATCCCAGCTGGTGTCTTTCTGGAAGGTCTTTCTGTATGGGTCTCTGGAACACTACTCACTTCTTCAAGGTTCGAACGCTTTGAATATAAGGCATGGTTCACGAACGTATCCAAAGAAAACTAACTTAACTTCGAGTACGCGTGCACTTACCTCGACTGAAAATCCTCCTGTTTCTTCATTATAGACTCCTTGGGGATCCGTGCCCACAAGTACAGCTTAAAAAACGGTGAATACTGAGCGTTAAAAGCCATACAACTTCAATAACCTTACCGCGTCGCGGCAAATCCAGCTCCCAGCGCGCGGAGCCGAACCCCGACGCGCGATCGAAAAATCAAATTTATTTCCGGCGTCGCAAACGTTTTTCAAAGTTAACTGCATATAAACCTTAAGAAGTCTTCAAATAACGCTCTGATGTAAGTCACTTTGCCTGACTTTGCCAAAATCCCATTTGAATCTCCTACATAATGTAAACTTTTGTCAAAAAACAGCATACGCCATTTTGTAACGGCACAGCAAGATTACAACAAAGCTGTTCTTTAAAACTACGGAATTGTAAAGAAAAAATACCATGCTAACAGGAAATATCTTTTTTTATTCCATAAAAATCCTCCTTAAACTTCACCATCAACTTAAGTTGGCAGATTTTCCGAGAAAACTGAAGACGGGCATTTTTCTGGAAATTTGCTCATGTTTGAGCCTCTGTATCTCAGAAACGGGTAGGAATTATGCCAAATAAAATGCTATTCCAGATATATGAATTTGTTTTGAGTTTTCATGAGAAGTTTCAAGTTCATATCTCAAAAAAAGACATTTTGGGGTTTTGGCCAGCTTTTTCCGATTTCCGACCACTGTGCGCAGTTACGCGTGCACTGATCCATTCTCTCGATCCAATATCCTCACAAAATCTTCAGTTTAGAATCTTTAGAAATCAGTGACAACATGCATAGCCTGAAAAAGTTGAATTCGAGGAGTTAATGTCCACACAACTTGAACAATCCAACGGAGTCACTGTATTTCCAGGTCCCGTTGCGCGGAGCCGGGCCGCGACGCGCGATCGAAAAATCGAGTTTATTCTCGGCGTCGCAAACTTTTTTCAAGTATTTTTACGGAATAATCTAGAAATATGTTTGATTTATACTCTGATGAAGTATCCCAGAGACCATTTTCCGAATAAGGATTATATTGTCTACTTTATGTACAATTTTGTCTAAAAAAAGGGTCCGCCATTTTGTGACATAATAGCACTCAAATATGGGCAAATATATCTGAGAGTTATGAATAGTATAGGTAAAGTATTCTATTTATAAATGGTAATGTTTTTTATTTCATATAAATCCTTCCATTACTCCTATATCTGCTCAACGTTTAAGATTTTCAAAGAAAAATGAGAGCGGGCGCTTTTTAGGAAATTTGGTCGTGTTTGAGCCTCTGTATCTAAGTAACGGGTAAGACCTATGAGAAATGGCTTACCATTCCATAACCACTAATCCCTTGTGTGTATATGTGCCAAGTTTCAAGATGTTATCTCAAAAAAAGCAATTTTGGACTTTTGTCCGGCGATTTTCGATTTGAGCCCACTGTGCGATGGGCAGAATTGCTTCCTTGGATATATATGCAACATGAATAAGAAGCTTGTGCACCGTTGGTGGCATATAATACCAAGGGTATTGCATCAATTATAATTTCGCTGTTGCTAGACTCTGTTTCTGAACTCACTGTGATTGAGTGCTCGACTGCTAGAAATTGCTTTCAAAATACCTATTTGAAAACTTTGTAATCAGTTAATGAAGAGAATGGTTTTTCGGGTTTCCATCCGCGTTTATCCATTTTTGGTGGACAATATTTCGCCAGCGTTCCAGCTAGCTTCCTCAGGTCCATTGGATTGCATGGTTTGGTCCGTCCTTTTATGTTATACCGGTTTCGCGCCTTCGGGTGGAGGTGTGTCGTGGTTGGTCGGTACTATTAAAGAGCCGTTTCCAAGCGGTGGCGAGGGTGCAGCCGTCCTCTCGGTTGAAATTTTGCGGTGTTTTTGCTATCTCTATTGACTCCCGTATGATTCTAGGGAAATAGCGGGCTTCTTTTTTCAATAAAACGGTGGTGTCAACATTTATGTCATGCGTTGGCTCACTCCACTGATGTTCCGCGACCGCCGACTGGCGGAGTTGTCCGTTTTTCACGGCCCTCTTATGCTCTTGGAGCCGGCATTTTAGTGCTCTTGAGGTTTGGCCGATGTAGGATTTACCGCAGCTACACTTTATTTGGTATATTCCTCCAAATATGTCTTCCGGGACGTGATCCTTGGAGTTGAGGAGGATGTCTGCCGTTTTTCTGACGCACTTAAACTTCGTCATGACGTTATGTTTGCGAAGAGCTCTTGCGATTTTTTCTTTGGTTCCTGCGACGTACGACAGGATAGCATATGCCTTTGGTTTTTCCTTAGCGCTCTCCTCAGCGGTCCTTTCAAGGGCCAACTGTTTCCTCTGGTCGTCATTTTTTATTATCTTCAGGACTGTTTCTCGACGGAAGCCATTCATCTGAAAGGTGTTCAGGAGATGCCGTTTTTCTTTGGCTATGGAAGCAGCGTCAGACAGAGAGCATGCTCGGTGAAACAGGGTCTTTATAACTGCGTTCTTCTGTTGAGGGTGATGATGGGAGTCTGCGTGAAGATATCGGTCAGTATGTGTCTTTTTCCGGAAAACGGAATGTCCTAAAAATGGATAAAACGCGGATGGATACCCGAAAAACCATTCTCTTCATCAACAAAACTCCGCGGAAGCCTTCACGAAAACTTGAAATCAGTTGTTCATTGAACCCTGAAAAATATTAAATTAACTTTAAAATATCAC
The DNA here is from genome assembly GCA_963573305.1 of Pyrrhosoma nymphula. Lineage (NCBI taxonomy): Eukaryota > Metazoa > Arthropoda > Insecta > Odonata > Coenagrionidae > Pyrrhosoma > Pyrrhosoma nymphula. The sequence goes on along the minus strand of OY754335.1, from coordinate 101,064,991 downwards.
TAAACTTCAGCAGCGTTGATTTTTTTAAATTTTAAATAGTTGTCAGTTTCTCTTACCGGTAATATTTGCTGATAATTTAGGGTCCGAAAAGAAGCGTCTAGCTTGTTACCATCGTTTTTGGTGTCATATCCTGGTTTTGGTACATCTATTATCCGGACCATTTTCTATTAGCCATTTATCATTATTAACTCTGAAGTAGCTCTCCCTTCGTTGCGCCTTGTTCCATTTCTCAAAATATCTAGTGATAAAGCATGTTTGCAGGCACTTCGTCAAAATACCTTTCGCATCGGCATCTCCATTCAATTGAAAATTTTCAATTAAAAAAATCTATCACATTTTTTTCTCACGTGCCGTAATATTTTTTTCTCTACAATTTATTCATGAAGTTGCAACCGTGTCACTTCTCTACTGTCCATTGTTTCTTACAAATTTAGTATAAAACACTACCAAAGAAATAAAAAAATAGCAGGTAATCACTTCCTTCGACAGCCTTACTATCACCGTTCTTACATGGTAGCAAAAACAAATTACTGACTCCAACTCGGAATCCATTTAAAAAAGTAAAATTTTGCTTACCGTTAGTGCTTCAAACTGCTTCTCGTATGATTGGAAAGAAAAATCTTCCTCGATGGATGCGAAGAACACGTAGTGAAGGCACGACGAAACGGAGGCGGGTAAGAAGACTTTGGTTCCCATTTGCAAGTAGGTAACTATATCCTCCTTTGAAACGTTTCTAACGTTGAACAGATCAACCCAGTGTTGCACAGCAAAGTAACTTACAGTGGATGCTCACTTGACACTCTCTCTAGGACACCTGGTTCATCTGGTACGCGAAAACAACCGGAAAACCCATAAGGAAACTAAGGATTCCGTTTGGCGGAACAAGTGGCGGCATGGGTCGGCAAAAAGAGGCAAAAAAGGTGTAAAAAGCATAACTTGATGTAGATACCAATGGATTAGAGGAAGTAGAAAAGAGTCATTACTGGCAAGGTTGTAAAACCAGCATTGTGGGTCCAGCAAGCACGGAGGGATGCAAATCCTCAGCCCGCTGGCGCGGGCGCCTGCCGCTACACGTGCATGACTACGAGCCTTCCCCTAAACACCTCTACTACAGCCTGCCCACGATGCCTGAGGGAAATCCGCAATTAATGGAAAATCCTTTCAAAGATATTTTAGCCCTTAATTCTGCTGAGAAACGTCCCAACGACCTCCTCGTCGTAGAATCGCCAGTCGCCAACTTAGCGAGAAATTTCAATTTGTGACAAGAGTTACGTTGAATTTAGCCATTTAAGTAGAATGTGCCAAAATCAAGATAAAAATTATTCATAAAATATCTATTCAAATTACCAATGCCATTGAACTGGCATTCTGTCGTCTTCATGCTCGGATATCGTATAATTTCTTTGCTTAGACCCCATTAGTGGCCACCACTGTTGTCCGAGTGGCCGGGATGGTTTTAAATACAAATGGTTGTTAAAATTAGGATCGCAAGCTATCGCAAGATTTTCCTTCTGAATATTGTTCTATATGCTTTTTTATATCACACAATGCAAATAACTCCGTGCAGCCTGATGTCGATAAAAACGATAATTACTGTTAAACATAAAATTTAATGAAAAAACAGCACAATTTTTAAAAAATAATAAAAATATTAAAAAACAAGTATAACGGAACAAAATTTATATCCATTCGTGAAATAAAGGTCAATTTTGTGGATCAAAATATTTCAAAACCAACATTATTAATAACGACTCTTTAATACAGCTATATATTTAGCTATTTTCCACGGAAAAATTTCGGCCGCCAAAATCACCCTGACATGCACTACTTTGACCAGCTGTGAAGATTATCATGGCGTATTCCATGCTCTGTATGGTACCCTACCTTAAAGAGCAAATGCTTAATAATATAAATCAACGGTTTTTGGTTGGTTCGCAAGAACTTCATTTTTCGACTTTTGGCCAGCTTTTTTGGATTTTGGCCCACTGTGGGGCGTGCCCCCCCCATCCCCCCCCCTCCCCCGCCTCCCGGGAAAAATAATAAAGGGAAGGGAAAATTTTATTTATGTATTTTTTTGCAGAATTAAATTAAAATTTTTGTAGCAAATGTAGAAAATTGTCATTCACCTTAGATGTTCCAAAAATGTACTCCTGTGACCTCAAATTTACTAAAATTTCTGGGAGAGGGCTCTTCGGACCCCCCTTATTATACCATTGTCTTGCTCCCCCCTGGAAAATATTGTATGGGCGACCATGTGTCCTTCGGGGTTGATCGAACGAAGACAGCGACGGACGCCATTTTACCCTGTCTCTCATCATATGAAATATTTACGGTGAAGAGATATGGCTTGGGGGTCTTTCGCAACCTCACTCCGAACCCTCAAAAAAAACTCCAATCCCAAATTCCTTTGGATCGCATCGTGACGTTTTGAGTTCTCTTTGCTATCCCTTCCCCTCCCGCACCCCTCCTTCGAGGCAACCCCCTCCCCTCCTTCTCACTCTCTTCGCCCGCCTGCTTGCATTCGCGAACGTCGTCAGCTGGAGGTGTGACGTCCAGGGCTGCGATGACTTGACTGATGGAAATGGACTTCCCATGGACGAAGTGTCCCGACAGCAGATGATGACCAGGGACTCTGTTGTGAATGGGTAAGTTGTGAGTGGTCATTATGACCTATAAATTACAATTACCTGCCTCGCTAATGGATTGCTCTAATTTAATGCGTTAGCTGTATGCGATTAGACGTCAAATGCGATTTAGTTCGCCACGCTTACGTCTATTCCCTGACCAGAAATCCCTCTGTATTTCAGTGATCAAACTCAATAAGTGCGTTACGATGATTATATGTATAGTGTCGTTCCTCGAAAACATTGGAATAAATTGTTTTGGAACAGTTGACGAGGTTTGACGTGATTTTCAACGAGTGATTGATTATTGCCCTATTCTTTTGACTCATGTTCTCGTCTCCTTTTCTGCGAACAAATGATTGCATGATTGCGTTGTCTAAGTGGCGAGTGGTATATTATTTTAGTTATCCATCAGAGAAACCCAGAAAAATAGGTTTTGAACGTTAAGTTATTTTTAGTTGATTTACTAGTGGTTCGAGTGACATAGGTAGTTTTTCAGTTTCTGCGGAGAATTTCAGGCTCAACTTAATAAACTAAACTGTCGTTGAGCTATTAGCGAGTTTAAAGTTAACCGGTAGATTACCATATATGGCCATCTACTATTCGAATAGTTAACCGGTAGATTACCTTAGCTACTTAAGACAATAGTAATTTGGACATGTGGGTCGGTGGTGCCCACCCCATAGGCTCATTTTCTATTTGTGTCCCCGTATTCAGTATTTTTTACGTCTCACCCCTCCCCCAAATTTCCTGAAATCCCCCCTTATATATACCAAATTATAATTTTGACGCACTTTTCGTCATGACGCCCTTATGAGACCATCTGTCCTGAAACCTTTTTATAGTGGATGCATGAGTGTGTGTGGCAGATATTACTACTAATTTTAGGTTTTTTTTGTGTCGAAAACTAGTATAATGTGTAAAATAAATTAAATTTTTTCTAGCTGTCAATGTGGAATTTTGTTTCATCCATCTCATGTGTACAACTTAGTATCTGCAAACTGAACGTAGAGCAAAAGGGTAGCTTGTGCATATTTGAAAATTGATTCAATCGAAAGTTAGTGTTGGTGGAGTTCCCTCATCTGGGTCCCAAGGCACAGGCCCGGTTTACGGCCCTGACGACTGTCCGGTGCGCCGCAAAGGAATGAGTTCCGTGATGGTGAAAAAATATTTTTACTGCGTAATGGATTTGATAAGCGGGGAGGGGAGGTGCCGGAATACTCTCTCGCCCGGGTTAAATTTTTTCTTAGCCGGCCCTACCAAGGCACGTAGACCTTTTGGGCCATTGTGTCATCCATTTTGAGTTTTAAAACTAGGTAACTAAAAGGTAAACTTACCTCTGGAGGCCTACATCTATGTTTGTGGTCTACCTAAATGATTCCTATAGGGAAATCCGTTATGTCCTTCGATTTGCGTGGAAGGTGCGTACCAAGGTATTTCCTTACCTGGGCATTAAGGTGCTTAGACCTCCAGTTGGTCCATTGTGCCATTTACCTTATTGAGTTTTAATCATGGCGACCCTTATCCTTCCCGAAGCCTAGAAAGTCTCCAATGGGTACTTACCATGTCGTTTGGTCCTGCTATGGGCATATACTCTGGTACCGATTCCAGAGGTCTAGTGGTTGATAGCCATTCATATAGATGTAGTTGTAAGGGGAGAATTCTTCCGGAACGCTCCCAATTTATTTTCACAAATATAATTTTTACATTTCATTTGTTTCTTATTTTAATGTTTTGGTGGAAAATTAAAAAAAAAGTTTATTTCTTCTGCTTGTTTCTGATTCTAGGCAGCTCCTCCCCGATCCATTGTCCCTTCGGCTCATCTGTTCTCCGGCTACTCGCTCTTCCTCGCCTGCTGTTTCTTCGTCCCCCTGCCTTGGCTGTGCTCCATCTACTTCATACTCTTAGGCTGTCGATTTCTCAGCTGGTCCTCTCCTATCCAACGTCTTTATGGGATGGGGGTTCTTCATCTTCTTCGCACCATCTACTATCTTCAATTTCTTCTGTGAGAAGATGATTCTTTGCTAAGTGTTGGCCGGTTAACAGTTCCACTATTGTTCTTAGGATTGATTAATTTGCTTTATTTTTCTTAATTGGATTTATGATTCTTAACTTATGAAGTTAAAATGGATTGTGTAGCTGATATTCAGTGTACGAAAAGTAGCAATTTTACTTAAATTTTTTTTTTAAGCTGGTGGTTGGTTTTGGTGTATGGTATTTTTGTAACATTTGGTGGGGTTCCTCCCAAGGAGTCCCTGAGGCACTAAGATCTATTGGTCCATTATGCCAGTGTGATATATGAGTATTCTTGTGTATTAATATTTTGTTCAATTTGTGTTTTGCTTTTTCTGAAGGCGTTTAGGACCATCTCTTGCCCAGCTTGCCTTCAAAGATTCTAGAGATCTTTGTGACACTCTCCCAATTCATCCATAAAGTCCTTTCAAGATAATAGCACAGTTGAGCATTCAAACCTACTACCAATAGGGTACCAGCATGCAAATGCATATACAGTAGAACCTCTTATATACGACCCTCATATATACGACGACCTCACTTATACACAGATTTATATTTTGATATAGATATTTTGTCCCATGAATAACCCCCTAAGACCCCATGTATTTCCAACCTCCCTTATGAAACTTCATTTATACGACGAACTCCGTTATGAAACGTATCTTTCTGGTCCCATGACAGGAAGTACATACCTCACTTAAACGACTTGCCAGAGAGCTGCAGTATAGAAAGATTGCTTACATTGAATTTAGACGATGATGATTATCAGTCTCATGCTTTCAATTATGCGTGCATTTGTCGTAAAATTGAATTATTCCGTGACGCCCCAATGTATCGTTTATTTCGAAAAGATTCCCTGGGGCAGTGCACTTCGATGGTGAGTTTGTGCTAATTTCATAGTCATTATTGTGAGCTTTCTTGAGCATGAATTACTTTTAAGTGTTGCCAAGCTGTTTTGAACATTTGCTTATCATGCCTATTGTGTGCCTCGCTCCAGAAGCTGTTTACCCCCAACCAAATATCCCTCGAGTACATATGTACACATCTCGGCTGCTCCGTTCCAAACTTTTTTCGGGGCTTTCGTGCCATGACTGATGCCTTCCCTCTTCTCCTTCCTAGCCTCTCATCCTTGAGTGATGACTGTAGGATTGCCAGACTGTATTTTATGGATGTTGTGATATCTTTTTCGATGAATATCTTTTACTAATACCACTTCTATTTAAATTAAGCGACCCGGGTTTGTGAATAATCACCGTCATCAGGCATTAATTAAGATCTGTTTATCCTATTTTTTCCGTAGTTACGTAACGGAAGGGGAGAAGTAGTTTGAAACGGAGGCCAGAATAGGGGAAAGGAAGGGTAAATGTATTCGTTAATGAGGGTGTTGTTGTGGTTATTCAATATTTTTTAAATTTCCAACTGCTCTCTTGAATCTAATTCACGGCGGTCGTTGCATAATTTTAGTATATTCATTGTAAAATCACTCCTATGGCTGCTACATATTGTTTAGCAAAATTACTTTTATCCTCTTTGATGTTTTTATGAGCACCTAAATGTTCTTTTCTCCTGACACAGAGGTTTCTACCTGTCTACCCCACGTAGACACCAATGCAATCGCTGCATTTCAATGAATATACTAATGAATCGGTCTAATTGCTCTATTGGGTCCTTACATTTTACTAGCAGCTTTCGGAGAGTGGCATTAGGTCTAGAAGCCATGCGGAATTCGTCTCTAGGAAGAAGGTGAGCCATTTTCTGAGATACTGCACCTAGGTATGTCACCGTGAACCACTGCTTCTTTTCACTCTCGTTCTCGGAAAACATTTGGTCGATAGCCAATATTGTTTTTTTTAAACTAATTTGTCTATTAAATTTGGTAAATACCCGTTAGCTGAAGCAATTTGTTTAATTGTGCTGATTTCTTTCTTGAAGTCTTCTCTTGATAGTGGAATTTTGAACAGGCAATGAATCACAGAATGGAAAGCAATCAGTTTGTGTGAGTAATGGTGTCTTGAAATTGCTGGGATGACATGATCGGTATAACAGGGTTTCCAAAAAATGGAGAAGGAATGCCGGTCTTTTTCGAGTTTAATTGTAAGATCCAGGTAATTTAAGGTGTGGTTAGAATCTCTTTCACAGGTGAATGAAATTGTAGGATGAATATCATTTAGAAAACTCTTGAAAATATCCAGCTGCCGGCAGTGGTGGATACATATGGGGGGCGCGGGGGGCGCGCGCCGCCCCGCCAGTCAGCCCGCACGCTATTCGTTCGTGTCTTTCGTCAGTCGACTCTGAGTCAAGTTATCGAGTAGTTATACTTTCTTATGTAGCACGCGCGCAAGTCCGCGTCATCGTATTTTATACGTTTCTGTCTGGCACATAGATAGCTAACCTACGAGAAAAGTTGCGGCCATTCTAGTGATCTCGATACGTTATTCTGTCTGGCATTTGTTCGAGAAAAGTCGCGAATATTCTACTGTTTGTATCTGTTCACACTCCTTAAAAGTCTGGAAGCGAACATTCTGGCACCTGATGTTTTCGAAACAACCGAGCTACATATATTAGGGAAGCAGAGTCGCTGTCAGGCAGTCAGTTTTAAAGCTACAATCGTCGCGATAACTTGCGCCCCCCCCTTGAGTTTTTTCTGTATCTGTCACTGGCTGCCGATCAGTTCCATTCCAATGCACAATAATATCGTCGAAGTATCTGTACCAGTAGACCACATAATTTAGTAGGTTGTGTTTTGAACTAAAACTTTTTTCTTCCAAATTATCAACTAATATACTAATATCTGCCAGCAGTGGGAAAAGAGGTGAACCCATAGCGAGGCCACTACCCTGTTTACCGTTGAGCTTGAAATAATTTCTGGCCACACAAATTTTGAGAAGGGTGGGTAATTCGTTCTTAGTTTTTTTTTGCGATCTTGGCTGCCCCCAGGAGATCGATAGCCAGGCCAGTTGCTTCCTCTGGTGGTACACAAGTGGAAAGGTTGACAATGTCAAAAGAGACTAGTCTTGAGTTCTTCTGAGGTATGATGTCTTTTATTTTTTCCACGAGATCAAGAGAATTATCGACACCGCGCTTTGATTTGAATGCAGTATGTTGCGATATAAGTTGAGTCAAGGTGTGGGCTAATTTGTGCACTGGAGTGCTTGTACTCGACACAACTGGTCTACTAGGGGCATCCGGCTTGTGAATTTTAACAAGCCCGTAGATCCTAGGAGGGATAGGGTTTTTACTTAGCAAGAAATGCCTATCTTTTGGTTGAAAAAGTTCTGTTGACCTTCTTATCGCATCTCTGATAGCTTGTTGGAGCTTTGGCGTAGGGTCTTTCTCCAACAGAGTCAAATTATTTTTGTTTAAAATTAAATGTTCTTTTCTCCTGACACATTTACATCGTGTATCGTACATAGATCGTGAGGATTACACCAAGAAGTGCTACGATTTCATTCAGAAATACTTAAGAGTTACACTAAAAACCTTGCTCCACCCCTACCCTTCTCTCCCGTTTCCCAGGCCCTCCCCTAGTGGAAGCCACCTGAGAAGAGGGCGTGGGGAAGCGATGAGTGTAATGTGATCCTTTTAGTTCACGGTCATGACTGATAAGTGACTTCCAGTGGGCAAGGATGATGATGCAGCAGTTCTTCATCATAGAAAAGTCTTGGGGGAAATCGACTGAGAGCAGGCTGGTAAATTTAAAGGTCTACGGCAAAAATGTTGGTGACCTGGATAATACACCTTGTCTGTTATTACTGGACACATGATCCGAAATCATTCATTTTGTTTTTACTTTCCGCGTGATTGTGTCTAATAGTGCATACTTCCCCAACTTTAACTTGAATCTGATGAATGCGAAGAAACCATTTAGGTGAATGCCTCCATTTAGGGTGTTTGATTAAAAATTTTTATCTTAAAAATTATTAGATAGGTAAGTCTTGCTGAAATCTGTTAAAAGAGTTCATTAATGCTCTTCATATGACACAAAATCAGGGTAAATTTATTGTTTTTAATTTAAAAATGACTGAATGAACAATGATTTTCTTGTACCACATGCTTTCTCATTGAATAGAATCTTAATACTAATATCAGATCTCCGCAGATATCTAGTGATGTTCTATTTTTGAAGAAAACTAGTTTGCACTGGAAAAAATTATCCTTTTATCAAAGCAGATTTTTATAAAGAAATACTGCTGTTGATTTTAGAAGATGAACTGACAGTAAACATAATGGTTAATGTGCACATAGATGTGACATCGGAAACCATCCCTTCGCTGGAACGTTAGAAAAGTGTAACTAAAGACTTATCGAAAGATTTTCAGATTTTAGTGTTTTTCTATTATGTATTTATTTCACTATGTATGTATATACATGACTTTCATCGAGGTTCTCACTTCTTCAATCTCCAACCTTGTTCTGTATACTGGTCACAAAATGAATTGGCTGAAAACAGCTGTTCATGAGCAAAATGTTTTGAAAAGTTGGCTGCTCTGCACTCTTTTAGCATCATCATCAGAAAATTTGCCAAATGTGAATTGAAACTTCAGCCCTTAGGCTAAGTGCCAGGAATGCTAACAATTAGACCAAGAAATTCAACCTTGGAAACGTTGTTCAGGAATGCAAAATTGTTTCTTTTTTGGTAATATTTGTAGTGTTGCTTGTGAGTAAATTAGAGTATTAGGTTTCATTTTCCTGCCTATAAATGAGTAATTGTAGCCAGGAAGCAAACAGACCAAATTGGGCAGCTGAAAGGGGTTTCACGCTTCCTTGCCATAAAACCTCAGTCGTGAAACTCTTCACTTATGAAACTTCTTTGGTGGTCTGCTGAAAGTTTCATAAGTGAGGTTCTACCTACAGTAGTCTCGATGCCATCATGGAGCAGCGACACTATTTTCAATTAATTTTTTCAATGCCATTTTATTCTGTAAAATGCCAATCATTTCATGATAAAACACTTAGAAACCCTTCAAACTTGATAATGAAAATTTTTTTGGAAATTAGCAGAGACTAGTTAAAATCCCATTTCCACCAATATGTACTGTGAAATTAAAATGAAGCAGCAGCAAAAATAAGACTAATAGCTCATGACAACACCAAACAATATTTAAAATATCATTTGATGGTTTACTATACTGATTTGGAGTAGAATGTAATGAAAAGTAAATACTTGATTCATGATCATATGATAAAGCAAAACTCAACATCTTGGATTCTTCGGTCATGTAATTCACTTCCCCAGAGGGCATTGAACATGTTTACTGTTTGGTTACATGCTCCTTAAATTTGAAATTTATTTTGAAACTTGAATTTGTTCTGTTTTTCAGCTGTTGCTAGAACCACTGCTCCATTTCTTTGGGCTGGGGCTGCCTTGTGCACCCCCTTCTTGATACATTTTGGCACTCTCTGCATCATTTCAGTGGGGGTTAATGTGCCTATGTATCATTGAATAAACGAAACACCTGTTGGTAAGAGTAAAACAGTTAAAAATGTCCAAAGTGAGAAATTGTTTCAAAGAATAAACCATACTTAAGGTTGATGGAAGTTGCTCTTCAGGGAAAGGTCACTTGACAATCAATTTTAAATCTTTAATTTTGAGCCACTGTCATATTCCGAATCTGAAGTCATTCTAACTTCTGAAGCAAGTACATTTCATGATAATTCTTAGAGTCAATTATGAAAATTATCTTAGATAGCTGAGAAACTTAGTAATGGTGCCAGCTCTGCCTACCATATTCATGTGTACATGGTGCCCTTTTTTACATTGGGTACCATTACATACTATAGGACTATGAAACAGTAATCATTGTCTTCATTTGTAGCCAACCACATTTTATTAAGTCATCAATAGTTGACCCTGTGTAATTGGAAAGTGGAATATTTTGTAATTGGTAAGATGGCTAGCAAATAATGATTCAAGAGAGCCCTTCCTTAATTTGATCTCAGTTCTACAGCTGTATTATGTGGCCAAAAGTAATGAAAAACTCAAATAGTTGTAAAGTTTAAGAACCGATTGCAGTGAGGAACAAGGTGTACAGAAAAATCTTTCTTTGCAAAAAAATTCACATTGCTTTCTTGTCAGAATGATTGCATGCATTTTTTTGTGGATAGATTTTCCCCCTTCCTTTGCTCCTTGACAAGTATGGTGCTTTGACATTTACAGCAATAGTTTTTCTTTTCTTCAGATTCCAAAAGCCAGGCTTATTGCCTACATTTCTTGAGTGGTTAGTGGATTCCCTGAACTAAATATAGTTTCAGAAATTGTGGCTAATGCATCCACGTGGCCTATACCTATATTAACATGATGATTTTAGTAAAATTCAGTTACTGTAGGTAATAGTTAAAATAATTGTAAGATGGCTTCATGGCTTGCCCAAGTGTTGTGGCCTTCAGCACCCCCTATCCCCTCATTACCTGTTCAAACCACCAGCTCTGCCTCCTCCTAATCTCTTCCAGCAGTTTCCTTTCCTCACTCACCATGCCGAGCACTTCCTCGTTTGTCTTCCTTTCTGTCAACCGCACCTGCTCCATCCCCCTCCCCATATCATTTTGTACTATATATCTGAAAGTCTGCAGCCTAATCTCCTCTTTCCCAAGAGTTCATTTTATTGCTCCTTGCAATGCTACACTTCATGTTTATATTCTTTTATTGTCTTTTCTTCACATTGTAACTCAAGGAACCAATTATTAATATTCTCCCACTGTTGAATGCCTTATTTGCTAGCTCAGTTCTCCTAATGTCTCCTTTCAGTCCTCCTAAAATCTTCGCTGCTTGATATTATAATTTCATGTTTCTACGCATTATTTAAATCTGGCTGGCAGTGCCTGCTGAAGGAATTTTAATCCATTTGATAAAGGTGAAAGCTATCTTGTCCCACTTCATTTTTACTTGGAATTTTGAATCTAACATCATATTTCGTAAGTATGCCCTAGATTATGGTCAGAATCTATATCTTCTCTTAACAAGATGTGTTAAGTTTTGAATATGTTGCCTAACTTCTGGCTGAACATATTTTAATCTATTTTATGCTTAACTTTCTCTTCCAGCCTTTTCCATGCCTCTGCTGATGTCATAACCATTTTTATTATATATTATGCTCGCCTTTATGTTATAATTTATTTTTCCTGCAAAATTCCACTATCTTCTAACCACAGATTTTTCCTGTGTATGGGCCATATTCTACCCCTTCATTTGTCTGTACTCCTCCTTTCCCCAACTACCAAAGGCCAATGGCGCATAAATGTTGGTTTTTCCTACGTGGATCTTCCCTTGTTTCTTGTAGTTGCCATATCTTCCACCTTGTGAGTAGTCGTCAGTATGTAGGTATATAGATTCATTATCTTAGGTTAATCATTGAATTAGTACTAATTTCATTAGTCCCAAGTACTTATTTGAGGGCATTTTGGAATGGGTGTAAAGCCCTGTTGAATGGCTGCTTAAACTTTTTTATGTTAACTGTGTAGCAGGAGTGGTTGATGTTTGGGTGAACTTATCGGCCTGATCTGTCAGCAGCTGTTCATGAACAAATTATGTAAACTGTTCAGGAACTGTGCTTGATATGTACTCGAAGTGTTCTGTTCAGCAGCTGTTCATGAAATTCATTACCTATATAAACTGAGTGAAATTGGATAGTAGCATTGTCATCCCATAAATTCCTAGTTATGAGGATATAAATTTCTTGAGACTAACAAATGCATTTTCATTTGTATTCTATATCAGATTTTCCCAAATCTCGTTTGGGAAAAGCCAAAATGGTCCAAGCCGGAGATGACTGGAATCCAAACAAATTAGCACCAAGGGTGATTCCTGTGATTGCTGGACAGCAGCTGCTCACTGATGCTGGAGGGCATAGCATTTGGGAAACTGGCTTACCCAAATCTTGGATATCTCAGAATATGAAGTAAAAATATATTCAATTGTGAAGAACTAACCTGGATCCTTCTGGGACTCCTTACTCAATGTATAAATGTTCTCTTCAACCATTAAAAATGAGCTTAAAATAAATAATCTGTACATTTTCATTTACCCCTGGGTAATGTAGATTTTCCTCAAAGTGTTACCAATGGTGAAGAGGGAAAAGAATGCAAATATCTAAATTTTGGCAATTTAAACTGTGATAATTTCCTTTAAAGATTCCTGTTTCAGAGGGTAATTTATCAATTTATATTCATTAAAATTAAGTAGGTACATTCTTTGGTTGTACTGTGCATTCTCCTGAACTTGACATTTATTCAAAGATTGATTTTGGAAAATAAACTTGAGTGCTCTTAAAAATTTCAATAACGGCCTAAATATATCTTTGAACTCCCACCAATATAAGCATAATATTCTACAGATGGTCAGTACATCTGAAATATGAGTGGTTAAATTTGGCATGTGCCACCAAGTTCTGCGATGGTGCCACTGATTCCTTAAAAAGCCGGGCCTCAGAGCAGAGAGAAAATTGAGGGCGGAGGGACAAGGGGACTACCGTCGAGTGCCACCAAGTTTTGCGATTAATAATACTTCCCTGAACGTTGGTCGGAAGCTGTATCTCGCCAAGTCTGGTTCAGAAATAAAAGAAATGATTCTCAACCTTCACCGTGGTATGGCTCCATCCTTATTAATGCTCCTCCATACGTCTCGTGGTTAAATCAGTTAAATGGCTCTCCTTTGCGGCCAGTCCACCCGCCTTGGCAGCCATTGAACGATCCAAGCGTCCGGCCAAGACATTGATGTCGCTTCAGAAAGAAGAGCCTCTCACCTGGCTGTCATTGCAAAGCAAACGATTCGCGAAATCGCCGGAGCCCAAAATTATTCTAAGTCCAGAGCCTCCCTCACAGAGAGAGAAGAATTTCCAAGGGGTTGCCCTGCCTCGAGAACCTCGAGCGGCATTTCGTCTCGATCGACCAAAATTTTCAGAAAAATGACAAAGTCCCCAATTTTTGAATTTAAGTTCAAGTTTTGAGACCACTTTTAACAAGAACCCCGGTAGCCCAGGGGATAAGAGGAGGGAGCAGTTGGAAAGAACATAACGCATGTTGCCACGAATCCTTTTGCCGGCAAATTTTTTTTATTTCACGATTTTTTTTTTTAAATTAGCAATTTATATAAAACATTCTCCTGGGGTTTTCACATTGTGTTCAGGACGACGTGAGACGTCCAGAAAACATTAATTAGTTGAGCATTTTTTGTAATGCCGCCGATTTTTTCCCGGCGGGCTGGCCGGGCGCCCGGAAAAAATTCCGCATTTTTACAAAAAATGGTCAACAATTAAGGGTTTTCTGGACTTCTCATGTCGTCCTGAACACAATATTAAAACCTGGAAATGCATTTATTATAAAAATGCAGGGGTGGGGGGAATCTTGGAGAGAACCCTAGTTTAAAATTTGATCAATAGATGGCGTCCGTATTTAATAATTCGCAAAAGCACTTCCCAGGGACCGTTAGTTTAAAACTTGACCAACAGATGGCGAGTGCATTAACTTTTCGCGAAGTCTGCATAAAAATTTGGCTCCCCTGATGACGAACGCGGGAAAATTGATTTGCCGAATTTAATGACCCCTTTTTCGGAATCGCTTCCGACAGTTGAAAGATATAAACAAAACACTGTCATAATTCCATTCGATTAAGGCTGATTACGGAGGTCTTTGCATATTTATGTAATTCTTATGCCTCCGTGATTATCCAAATATAATCTTAGTGTTAATACGTCTTTTTAAAATGCCACCTACAGAGTGAATTGAGTTACATTACAACCAGTGAGAACTTGTTTCAATTCTCTTCTTCCTTCGTGACACGGAAAGCCAAATACATCTGAAGATCACTCTCACATTACTGCGTTCTCCCTCGGAAACACCAACCAAGCCGTGAATGAAGTAACAGAATTTTTCCTCAATATTTTTTTATTTAACCAGTTCGTACACAACGCGAAAAACAAGTCATTTTTTATGGATTATTATACATTGATGCACACCACGCGCAATAACATTTCACAATGGCGATATAGAATCCAAATCTATGCTTCATCCATTTCGTAATTCCGTGACGTAGGCGACTTGCGAAGAAGTCGCAGGAAAGTATCTTTTTTCAGGACTAAGATGAAAGTTAGTTCCATCATTGAATACAATATATTCTCCAGATTTTATTTCAAATTATGATAAACAACATTAACGGACCCTTATAGCCGAAAAATTTAATTTTTAATAGCAATCATATCCGTCAAGTCTCCGTGAACCAAAATTAGTCCACTGTCTCTTATCCACCAGATTTTAATTATCAAGTTTTTATTAGTTCGGTTTTCGTCATGTCTGTCTGTCCGGGTGGAATATTGCAACCGAGTTTAAACTAACTTCCCGATCAGCTAGAGACATGAAATTTTAACCATTCCTCAGATGTGGATGACAATGCAATATTAGCTATCTATTATAACAATTAATTAATTAATTGCTTGTTAATAAATTAACAATTAGTTAATGAACATATTTCCAGATGTGCTAGTAGGGGTTAGTAATTTTAAGAAGGAAGAAATTCCCCAAGTAATAGAGAACACGGCAATTACCATATATTATCATCGTGCAGTTAACCCACGTCTCTGATTACGAGTAGCAACGGGACACCCTTGAGTAATTCAGACATCTAAAATGGTTCCTCGCGTATCTCGATTGCGAAAGTCTTGAAAAGACACCGATGTGAATTTAAAATTAAATTTATCAAATCATTTATTCGCCACTTCTACCACTCTGCACTATCGCCCAGCGAACTAACTTTCATTTTGTTTCCAACAAATTACGAATCACTGATGTAAGCTAGCATGGAAAGTTTAGAATTAAATGTCAACTAATTCCCAGAATGAGTGGTAACAACTGAAGAGTTTAAAATAAACGAACTGATCATGACTTACCTACACACCTCTGCACCTCAAAATATTTAAATGGATTACTAAATTATTACACTCGTCTGATAGCTTACCTTCCCATTTCTCTATCTTCTCTCTAGCCATATACTGTGATTGGCAGTTCTAAGGCGATTGAATGACTGGAGATAAAAGTCCCAATGCATTTAACCTAAAGTAAGAGTCGAAAATTGGACAAGTTAGAAGATTTTCTTTATTTTTGTTTTCCACTCGACGTGAATCAAGTACGCATAGAAGGAAAATAGGGCTGATATAACCTATAAATATGTATAATATAAAAAATAACGAATATTAAAACCCGCCCTCGAAGAATAAACTACTGAAAAATAAAAACTGAAAAATCAGGAAATTAGTCACGTTCCAACAATAAAACCAATCGTTCTTGGTGACTTAATAGAAAATAAAGACAATATCTAAGTATGTTTACGGTACATTCCTTTACTTCAGTGTCGAGTTGGACTTGGAATTCCCATGCCAGGGTCATAACGTTAAGCTTTTAGATATTTACATTATGTCTTACCATATTTTTTGTAAGATCAAACTCAGTAAAAGTGAAATTTCTGATTTATCAACATAGGTTTTATTAAATTTGGACGGGGTAGATTGTACTGTGTGTAGGTGCTGAATATTTGGCAGGAGAATTATTACTCACGGTATAAATTAATTATTTCAAATGAGGCACCAGTGCATGATGACTACATACCTCTGCAGTTCATAGGAAAAATATCCATTTATTGTGTTATCTGCTCAAATAGTTACAGATATTCACAGAAGTATCTTTAAAATACAATAAAAATCAAGGGAATGCATTAATATCTCGGCAGATCAGAAACTTGTAGTTCCCAATGACATGTAAATGTGTCTTCTCTTAAATGAAATAAAAATAAAAATATGAAAACAACACGTTATGAAGAAAAATAAAGCTAATGGCGCAGTATTAAAAAATTGATTTTCTAACTTAGAAATGTCAAGAACTTCCTATAAAAAGATTTTGAAGCAATTATGTTTGAAATTAGTATTTCCAAAGAATGTAGCAATTACTGAACATGTGCAACTAACGACATTTCACCCAAGTTCTCCCCAGAGACGTATGTAAACGATAACTATAATTCTTACGGGAGGCAAAAGTTATAATTTTCTGATGCAATGGTATTTACTGAGGTTTTAGGCTTGGGGTTTGGGGAGAAGCCATAAAAGTTATTTGGAGGAGAAATTTATCTCCTTGACACTGAGCACATACGTCAAAATGGATTTCAGTTACAAACTTATTTAGTCAGGACTTGAGTGAAATAACTCAAAAGAAAAAAATCCAAACCCTGAGATGATATTGAGTGCATACAGACTTCGGTAAAATAAACTAATTTCATGACCAAAATTACAGTGACTTTTGACAGGAATTTTGCCCAACTTTCATGAAGGGCCGTTAGATTTCCTGTTCGATGCACATGGGCGTTATCTCGGGTGTGACTCAGGGTCAGGTTTCCCATTGCCAAAGTTTCGATGAGCCACCCTCCCATCTGCCTCAGGCAGCCCGACCCAGTATAAGAGCCGAGAGAATTCCATATAAAGCACCAATTTCTCTCCGGCCATGAAATTCTAATCATAATACCACCAAATTATACAATAGTATCAACAGTGTAGCATCTTCAAGTCTTCGTTAAGAGGCTACTGCACCTTCCTCTCCAAGGTTCTGGTGTCTTAAATAGATTACAACTAGAGGCTCCATCAGCAATCAAGCAGGGGGAAAATGGTAAATGACCGCAATGCTTCAGGAGGCATGCTCCTGCTTGCACCGTCCACTCTTTCAACGACGCCTCACAGCATATCACCACCATTTGGCGACTGTTTGTCTTTTACCGACGAGTCTGCTGCTCCTCTCATCTCTGGACCAGGTCTAAAAGAATTGCCACCATTTTACAGTTGATTACCATATTTCCAAAATCACTCAGTATCAAGCATATTCAACAGTTTAGTAGGTCATTTTATTACCATTTCCGATACGTGGATCCCAAGGGATAAGTATACGGCGCATAGGGAGAATCGGAGCCCTTGACGCCTGCTTTTGATGGAAGATCTGAAAATAAAATGAAACGATAACATAAGAGAGGAGGAAGGGACCAAAGATTAGAAGACGACATTTTTGCATACTGCACCCAAAAAAACTAATCAAAAGGATTGTGGTACCACTGGAGATGCGAAGAGCTAGGTTAGGTGCACGTGGGAAATTGTGAAAAGGAAAAGTATGAGTATTCTCTCCATGAAGTTGTTACGAAGCTCCACATTCACTGCATCCGTTCTGTGCAGATAACTGCTCTTCATAAAAGCCTGTATACTACACGACATATTTCCCAATGCGAGTAGATATATGAACACTTGAGAGAACACATGAACAAAATTATAAGGGGCTTCTAAAACAGAAACATGTAGTGTTTATCATTTCAAGAGGTGGAAAATATAGAATAAGACCAGTGGTGCCCACAAAAGGAGGCAATGACACAAATTTCGTCATAAAAATAAATGGGGAGGGGGAACCCGCGATTTAACAAAATTTTGGGGGGTGGGGATGGAAAAATATTGTACACATGGAGGAGATGATCCATTGAGCCTGGGGGGATTTGCACCACTGAATAAGACTCTAATAAAAATAAGCCTAGAATAAGTCCAAAATGTTTTAAATTTCTTTTTAGAGTAAGAGAGAGAGTTTGATAAGACTGAATAGGACGAAAATGGAGGAAGAACTGAAGAACAGCGGTAGATTGAAGAGACAGACGACCTATTAGGAATGTCTGCACGAACGTTAAGGGTAGCCGATGACCGCCGGAAAGGATTGATGATTGGAGGGTAGTGTATATGTAGTGTGGTAAATGATCTAGTGTATATTTTTTAGAAAAAAATCCCCCGAGTGGATTGGCGATTGGAGGGGGGTGTAGTTGTAGTGTTGTAAATGTAGTAGCGATTTTTTCACAGAAAGCTTTTCGCCGAGTGGGTTGGTGATTAGAGAGTGGTGTACGTAGCGTAGCGTATTTTTTCATAAAAAAATCCCCCTAGGGAATTGGTGATTGGAGGGGGGTGTTGTTTTAGTGTAATTTTTCAATTTTACTGTGGCCACATGTTATTTGTTGTCTTTCCAATGGTCAAATAAGAGAAATTGACATGGAAAATGGAAAGAGATCAAGGGATTTCTCACGATCCAGAAATAGAAGACTAAAATCTGTAGGAGGAGAAGAGTCTCAATGAAACATCGGACAGGATTTGAATATTTTTCTAACAATTTTGAATAGCTATTATCCATTTCTTTCGAATAGGATTTCCAAATTGAAACACATGGGAAGCTCCGTTATACCGGTTGCAAGCCGGTCCTGTCTCTAAGAGACATGAAAGAGGAATTGGAGGAGTAATAACCTCGTAAAAAACTCAGGGTCCTTCTGGCCCTGATGGTAGCACCCCATAAGGGTCAATAGCCAGGGTCACGGTGAAGCCCTCAACGGCAGCGAAGACGGAGAAGATGGATTTCGGTACGGCTGAACTAGCGGAAGAGGCAACGCGACTGACCGGGTAAAACCAAGACAGAAACCATTGCCTTGTGGTTAGAAGAGGGATCTTTGAAGGCTAAGGGAGACAACCCTGACAGAAAACAGCCAGCCGGTAGGCTTAGGAGGCAGCCCCTCCAACCGGCTGTCTCGGTAGGGCCAATAACCCACCTGAGTGAAGTTAATTATTCAGAGTATAACAGAGAGAGCTGGATGGATTAATAGGAATCGACAGAGCGAAAGAACGGACACGATTTTGGGTACATGGAACATAACATCACTCACTGGAAAGGAGTGTGCAATTGTAGATGAGATGAAAAAGTACAAACTGAGGATTCTGGGTATAAGCGAGACTCTGGGTATAAGGGTTTGGAGAATTAGCGATGTAAGATGGATATCACGTGTTTTACTCTGGGGCAGAACATCGAAGTAGAGCAAAAGAAGGAGTGGGCATAGTATAGAGGGTATTTATAGAGGCAGAGTAATGGAATGGGAGGCAGAGTAATGGAATGGGAGCCAGTGAATTCAAGAATAGTAAAGTGAATCTGGAAATGCATGAGAAAATCTCATTGATACAGGTATATGCCCCGACACAGGACAGGGAAGAGTTTGAGAAGGATCTTTTCTACACTCAGCTGCAGGAAACAATAGACAAGGTGAGATAACAGATCAGACACATTGTGATAATGGGAGATTGGAACTCCAAAATAGACAGGAACCTAGAACGAGTACCTGGATCAATTGGACCGCATGGTGGAGAGCAAGTAATCAACACAAACGGAGAGAAGATGATCGATTTTTGCATAGAGAGCGATCTGCTGATTGGTAACACCTTTTTACCGCATAGAATAACACATAAAATCACTTTTGAATCTAAGAACAGAGGATCGAGAAGTGTGATAGATTATTTCACTTAGAAAAGAAGTAGGACGTATGCTGTGAACGATGTGCGTACATACAGAAGCGCTGAACTAAGCACAGAACATAGACTACTAATCATGAAGCTGCGGCTGTGCCCCCTGAAAACTAGGAGTATCCGACTTATGAGAGTTAAATGGTTGGACAACTTAGAGATGAAAAAATAAAATGGAATATCGAGACCTAGTGACAGCAGAACTACGAAAGAGAATGGAAGAAGTAACAAGGGTTGAAAGTGAGGTAGATCAAATAAAATTAGGCTGGAGGATATTGAAAGAAACCCTTATAAATAAAACTAGAGAAATCTGTGTAGTGCAAATAGTGAAGACAGAGGCTAAAAGGACAAAGTGGTGGAATGATCATGTTAAAGGAAAAATTAAGGATAAAAAGGTTGCCTGGCAATCGTGGATTAGAGATAAAATAGATGAGGCTTGAAGAAAGTATGTACAGAAGAGAAATGAAAAGAAGCAAACAGTAAGACAAGCAAAGGAAGAATGTTGGGAAGAGTTTGTTAATGAAGTGGAAAAAAACTATCATCATAACCAACGAAAGTTTTGGCAAACGATGAAAATCCTAAACGGATAGTTCGGAAAAAGAGTAAGAAGTGTAACAGATGAAACAGGGAAGTTAGTTACCGATGAGAAAGATGTGCTGACAGTATAGCGTAATCACTTTGCTGTAACTTTTGGTCACCAGGAGCAAGTAGAAATAACGGAAGCTGAACCAAACCCGCGAAGAGAAGGAGGAAACGGAGAGGCAATAACACGAGTCGAAGTGGAGGAAGCAATAAAAAAGATAAAACTGGGTAAGCTGCATGCGCTGATGGCCTGGCGTCGGAAATGATTAAGTTTGGAGGAAATGCAATGGTTGATTGGATGTGGGAAAAATGCAGAAGAGCATGGACAGTGAAAAAGATACCAGCGGATTGGGAACTGAATATTTTAGCACCTATCTACAAGAAAGAAAATACTACTCAATGCAGCAACTATAGG
Source organism: Pyrrhosoma nymphula (assembly GCA_963573305.1). Taxonomy (NCBI): domain Eukaryota; kingdom Metazoa; phylum Arthropoda; class Insecta; order Odonata; family Coenagrionidae; genus Pyrrhosoma; species Pyrrhosoma nymphula. Next base: position 101,044,022 of record OY754335.1, on the reverse strand, counting down.
CCCATATGTCTGTCTTCCGTCGCTTTGAAGGTTTATACTAGAATTCTTGAAATAAGACTCAGAAATGAGGTTGAGGAAGAACTAGGAGAGGAACAATGTGCCTTCAGGAAAAATCACCAAGCCCAGGATCACACTTTTACAGTGCGCCAAGTGATGTACAAATATATCAACAGAAATGGATCAGTCTGCCTAGCCTTCTTAGATCTACAGGCAGCTTTTGACACTGTTCCAAGATGCAGCTTATGGGAAGCACTACGAAAAATAGGGGTATCTGTATACCTAACTAAAAGAATTAAAAGTCTATGCGTAAATGTGAAAGGAGCGGTTAGAATAGCTGGGAAAACGTCGAAAGAGTTTGCTATGAGGAAAGGTGTCAAACAAAGAGACAGCCTCAGTTCTCTACTATTTATCATTATGATGGACCAGATACATAAACAATTTGAAAGAAGTACACCAAGGTGCAAGATAAGAAATTATAGGTTAAGGCCTGTTTATGTTCAGTCACTGGTATATGCAAATGACATTGTATTGATTGCCAAGAATAAGAGAGATTTGCAAACAGCAGTGGAAGAATGGGCTAATGCAATTAGAGACCATGGAATGAGAATGAATGTGGGGAAAAGCAAGGTTATGGCAGTGTCAAAAAATAAGGTGCAGGAAAGGCTGAACATATCTTGGGAAGAGCAAGAACTAGAACAGGTTGACAAGTTCGAATACCTGGGGACACAAATCACTAGTGATGAAAGGCCAGTTTCCGAAGTAAGCCACAGAATCCATAAAGCAAACCAGGTTTATTATCAGCTTAGCAAATCAATTGTGGAAAAGAGGGAAATATCAGAAAAGACAAAGATGAGAGTATATAGAACCATTTTCCAGCCAGTATTGGTATACGGAACAGAGAGCTTAACCCTATTAGATAAACACAGGAGCAGATTCCAAAGCTGTTAAATGAGGTATCTAAGACGAGTAGCAGGACGCACTAAAAGAGATAGAGTGAGAAACACCACTTTGCCCAGTTCCAGCAAGACCCGATAGTGGAGTCGATGGAAAGAAAAACTTTAGGATGGTATGGACATGTGGTTAGGATGAATGAGGAAAGGAAGCCAAGAGAGGTGATGGGAGGCAAGACCAGAGGGAAGGTGAGGAAGAGGACGACCAAGGATGGAATGGGAAGAATATATGTGGAGTGATTGGCAGTCAGGCGCGGAAAGAGCCTGAACGAGGTGAAGCGTCTCGCTCAAAACAGGAAAGAATTTGGAAAGTGGCTGAGGGGCCCTTGACGCCCAACAGCAGAAGGAGATTCGAGAAAGAAGAAGGGAAGCGGCTGGAGTACAGTTGGAATACACCTAATAAATGACGGTGGCAGATTTATCAAATATTTCCCTATCCATTGCACATCCATCCAAAAAGCTCTATATTAACTTACGTAGTAACGGGCGGGGAGTGGGAGTGCATGAAATGTTACATAATATTATAATGCAATGATACTTTAAATTTTAATGAAATCATAGATAAGAAGGGGCATCATAAAGAATCCAAGATCATCTTACGTAAACGTACAGCCCCCAATATAGGGCGAAGTCACTTTAAATTCCAGCGAAATCTTTATATGTAAAGCATGGCAGGATAAGTCATCTCACAAGCCATGAAAAGAGAAAATATGGGGCTGGATGCCACAGTTGATGAGAAAATCACAAGTCTTCAGAATGTTAATATGCTCTTCCTTTAATTACATCCACTTATAAGAACTACATCATCAAGTACCCTTAAATATCACTAACAATGATTATTTTCCACTAACTGCAATGAATTTGCTACTGACTTGGGTGTTAACTGATATCAATATATACATACAATTGTAAAAATTTCTCCCTTGGTTTTTTTCATTGCAGTTATACGATATATATTAACCATTTTACATGCTTTAGTAATATAAAGTACCTACCTACATAAAACTGGCTTGGTTATATATATATATATATATAACCAAGCCAGTTTGGAAATTATATGAGTATGTATATATATATATATATACATACTCATATAATTTCCAAAAAAATTTTCATTAGCGTTCCTAGATAAATAAATTCACATTAAATAGAAAATATATTCTGAGATTAACGAAGTGAATACTCACCTTAGTCACAAGCAACGGGTAAATAGATCATGTCCATTATTTCAAATGACTCGGAAAAATCATCCAACCATCACGAATTAACTTAGAGGCCAATCTGTAAAGAATCGGAAAACTACAAAAAGCATGGAAGCTGACATGGAATCGTTTCAACAAGATATCATCAACCATCAACGGGAAATTAAGAGACTATAATACGGTCATTATCGGTTCGACATTTTTACTGAGAATTATAGGTTCCTGTTTCCATTGTTTTTGATTTTTGTTGGTTCGTCAATTAGTGATTTTTCTACAGCCTATAGTGCTTCCGGAAGCAGTGAGACCAACGATAATTGGCTAGAAAAAATAATTAAATAGATAGACCGGAACGGAATATCGGAAAAATAATTTGCGGACCGATGAATAGATAAGGAGTCTAAATGAAGAGGTCATCATCAAAAGTATTCAATTAAACGGATAAGATCACAGATGCGTACCAGAAAAGAGGAATTAAATATTACGGACACATACTCCGGATTGAAAAGAATATAGAAGTGGAGCGATGAAGGTCAAGGTAGAAGGAAGTGCGTCGAGGTGTATATAGGAGGTTCGAGATGAAGGGACGTGGGTCCTAGAGGTAAGGAGGTAGGGTGGGTGAGGTTGGGCGAAGTGAGGTAGGGTTGGGTATGGTGGCGTAGGGTGGAGTTAAGTGGGGTAAGGGTAGATAAGGGAAGGTAAGGAGGAGTTACAACGGGGAAGGAGGGGTATCGTGGGATGATTTTTAGTTATATTGGACGAGGCTTGATGTGGTGGGTGACATTTGTCGTGGTCGCCGACGCTTGCCCTGGTTGGCGACATGACCGTGGACGGAGGCAGAGTATATTTTTGATAACGGAAAATAGGTGTATATTTACTAAATATAATTACTTAAAATATTTAGAATCGATTCATAATTTGAAGAAAGTCTTTAATTTATCAAGGTCCCTGCGAGTTTTCAAGCAACGTTTATCTTAACCATAATATTCCTTAAAAATTATAGAGAAAATATGAACGACAACATTGAAATTGCACCAGCGACGTTAATAACTCAGGAGTCCTCATTATGTTCTTCGAATTAAAAAAAAGTAGGGGGAAACGTATGCCGACGAAGATAGTGAAGAAGATTGTAGAGGGAAATGACAAAAGAAGGGTGGTGGCATAATATGATGACGGGGAGAAATTATTACACCTTAGCTTCAATATTTAGCTAAATTTAGCTGAAAGGTAATAAGTAACGCATATTTATTGACACTTAACCAGGTTAGTACTCCGTATAACTTAATAGAGATACCAAAGCTGCTTCAGGGAAATAAATATTCCCGCGTTTATCTAAAATCATATTACGTAAGAGTTGCTTTGCGAATGGAAAATTCCCGTTAGTAAAAAGACTCATGGTTCATTATTGTCCATCTTGAAGAGACCATGGCGTAGTTACATTCAAATAAAAGGTTTGCGAAAAATATTTCCCTAATTTTGAAACAAAAGATGCTATGATAATATATTAATTGAGAATATGAGAATGCTAGAAACATTATTGGGACATACATTTTTCGTGAGGAAATGCAAATGCTATTCACCGAATAAAAAGCCGGTTTACTAGAGGTGTATTTTTTGCTTGGACGAATTGATTCGTTTACACACGTGCGTACGAAAAATCGACGGCTGTAAGAACCATCATCGTCCAGTTTTTTCAGCGGCTCGAAATTCTGCCTTCACTCTGCCCTACCAAACCTCGAGGGATCTTCCCTTGAGAAAATAACGTGAGAGAGCGCAAGAGGCGATACGAGCGCACAAAGAGCCAGGAGGTATAAGAGGCATGCGAACGGGGCTGGAATATTCAGGAGAGGTGGTCAAATTTTACTGTTCAATCAACTGCCGGAAAAAATAGTTATGGTAGTTAGGGGTTGAGTTTTAATTAAAAAAGGCTAGTGATATTCAAGGTATCATATTACATCCTGCGGACCTCCTGCACCATTAAGCAAAAATTGAAAGTCAAGAAAAACTGATTTCATTACATGGATCAATTAATGAGGGTTCACCGAGATTCGAAATCTCGATCTTCAGGTTGGATGCCGGATGCTTTACCCACTACACAACTGGAACAGTGATGTAGGCTAGCGGGTTCTATGCTCATTATGTGTGCTGCGTTCACAGATTCTCCGACGACAGACGATAGCTACATGGTGAGAGGTAGGAAAAGACATAATTTGAAAAAAAAACAAGAACTCACAGTTGGGTCTTTTACGCGTAGTCAAATTGCGATGCATATGATGTAATATCACATGGACATTCATATAATGGCTGGGATATCATTCCATTGAAAGCCTTGATTCATATCTTGGAGCACAAAGCAGTCATTGACCACGGTGACCTTAATTTTTAAATTTTTTTAAAACATCTCTGTTTTCTTTTCTGGCAATGAAATCACACGCACTATTACTTTCAAAAGTCGGTACACACGGTCAGCGCGGCCATATCCGTGTTCTGTTGAAATCGAGATTCACGTATTGCATACGCGTTCCATGACTTCTGGGGGTCAATTTTACTGCTACGACTAGCACAACTTCAGTTTGTTTTGTACTCGCAACGAGACCTCGCGTGACCTTCTCCCACCAAAAACGAATAGCCAAAACAATCCCAACCCCCACTCCTAAGAGAATTCGCCAGCCGAAGAACCCGTGAAGTGTTTTCGGCTGGGACTTATCGGCATTTCTTGTGCGAGGAAAAATGCGATAATTTCCTGTAATATGCTCATGACATGGGTCGTCGTGGCAAAAATCATTAGACCTGCGCTAAGGGAACAGATAGTAGCCTCGTTTGCATGCAGGAAAACTAGTAATTTATAGAGTTATATTAAATACGTTGCCAAAATCCACTGTTGCAAAATCAGCTCGTAAACCTTTCCCGACAATGAGAAAAGGAAGATAATGTTAAGAGATCAGATATTTTATTTCGCGCGTAATAAAAATAGCTGAGATAGCCGAGAAATGAAATCGGGGAAAGGGCGGAAGAGTTCCTCGGTGAAGACCAGTATGGGTTAAGGGAAGAGAGCGGGACGCGAAACGCATTTCTGGCGATGAATATTCTAACATTTATTTATAGATAATAGCCACTAAGTCTCTATTTGCTTCTTAGACTGCTGGAAGACTTTTTACAAGGTGCATTGGACGAGAATAATAAATATTACTGCAGAAATAGAGAGTACACTGGAATTTTAGGCGATTAATTATAAAACCTCTCCGGAATGAAGCAGTATACGGGTAATAAATGACGAATCGGAATGGGTATATTTTGGAAGAGGATTCAGGCCGGGCCATTTCTTATTACCATTGATTTTCAATTGTTCGCTGACAATTTTGTAATAAATGTATGGAAAGTGATAAAATTTGGAAAGAAAGTAGCAAGTAACTGTTAATTTTGGTAGATTTGCAGATGGCCAAGATTTATTTAGCCAGTCAGCCACGGGACTCGATGTCTATTTCGCAGGTGAAAAGGTGCGTGATATGTGGAATGTGAATTAATCATATAAAGTGCAGGTAATGAAGTTTATAAAGTAGTAATAGTAAAAAATGAAGGAAAATGAGGAAAATTCTAAGCTGGGGAAACAGGTTACCTTTCCGGGAAGTATAACTGCGTCATTCAGTAAAGGATAAATTAATGTATGGAGCTTGGTGTTACAGAGGATTTAAAGAATTTTGTTTGAATTGAAATTTCGCTGTTTTCAAGTAGGATGGAGAGAAAAATAAACGAAAAGTCGAAAGGAGATATAAGAGAGACTTAGAACAAATGAAATTCAGTGTTGCCTAAGGTGCTATAGATGGGATATGACTCACCGACGGGAAAGGGGATATTACGGTAAATATCTTAATTAATGGAACACTCGTAATAATGATAAATGTGCAAATATATCCCCATAGTTCCACAATTTAATTGAAATGATATTGCGCAGTAAATTAAAACAACGTTGAGTAAAGTTTAAAAACCAAAGAATTGATAGTAAACGCAATATCTCATGACGTTCTTGCTTATATCATTAATTATTTTCACGGAACGAACATATTGGTCCCATACACCGGAGGTTTTGGAAAGCCTCAATTACATATATTAAATACTGATACAACGATTATCCATTTTTGAACTGTAGCAAAATATATTGCTTGGATACGCAGACCGTTGAGAATTTCATAAACCCCTAAAAGGGAAAAATTAACGATGAGTGATCACCTGGGATGAGTAATTGATGGGAGTCCGATCATTCTCTTGCAATCGGGAGTTGACATTTATTCAATATTCACTCCGAATTTCCCTCAACGTAATGACTAGTGATCGGTCACTACTTAATTAATTTTGGAAAATAATCTGGAAATAATGAACGGAAACAATCCAAGCCTGGAAACGTTAACTCTAAGCCTATGATTTGTGCCACGAAAATATCACAACTTTTTTGTGACCGAAGTCAAGTACACTGGATTTGGCATAAAGCTTTTAAGTACTCTCACAATGACGCACACAATGTTTTTCACAGTATGGCATTGCTTTTAGGAGAATGCATTCAAACTGAATTTATTAATTGATTGCCTTGCGGTTGGATATATTGATTTATCAAACCAAACTATTTATGCTTAAGGATAGACAGATTTGAACAGTTTAGAGTCCCTGATACTTCCTCAGCAGCTCAATTTTCGTCAGTGCGAGTGAAAGTGTAGGTTGTGCTCTGTGCAGTGAAACAATCTCGTCGAAAGGAGCATAAAAATAGCTATCTAATTAAAATGACGTCGTGCGTTTGATACCTTTGATTTCACAAAAATTTCTTTAGTTAGCATCCCCCATTGCGTGACTGATAGATTCCATAGTCAGAGAGGTCAGTGGAGTTTTACGACATCTCCAGAATATGTTGCCACCACAGTGAATATAGCTTCTAGAAATTAGAGGCTCGTTCAGCAACGGAGAGCTGAGTGATGGATATACTTGCAGTGAATGAATCTTTTTGTTTTGTATTAATTTTCTAAAAACAGTCGTAGTGCATTTAATAGACCAATAAAAACATTGTAAGACGAATTACAGACTAATAGAGCAAACTTAACATTGAAACATGCCTTTCGTGTAACGCCGCTCGAAGCTGATTTCTAAATACGCAAAGTGAAGCCATACCTATTTCATCCAACACATATCATTACTGAAAATAATACTTTACGATATTTCCTAAAAAATGATAAAACACTAATTAGGAAAAAATTAATGCAAAACTATGGCGAATGAAGCTACAAAAAGTGGATTTGAAGCTACAATTTATCATAAATGAATGCGGTCATTTTTGAATGAGTTTTCCTTCAGTGGAGATAAAACTTAATTGATTTCTCGCTCTCAGAGAAGATATGCACTCCATTTAAAAATGCCTACGATGAAAAACTGCTCGTATGTAAAAGATAAGATTTTCAAATAAGCAACATAAAAAATGTTCCCGTCATTTAGAATAGATTCGAATGAAATGGAAGTTGTGGTTTAAACTTAAAGTTGGCGTTCATTTTGCAGCGAAAATTAATGGGAATGAGTCAAGATTTGATAAGGTTAGGAAGAAAATTGTACTAGATAATTTGGGATAATCATTTTCAGTATATTACATATGATAACATAAATCTAAAACAAAATGCTCATTTATCAGAGAACAACTTTAATATTTTGTAATATCGCCAATATTTTCAGTTTCAGATCGTAATCGTGATTGCATTGACGCAACCAAATGTTCTATTACACGGGGACGTCGGCTTAAATAATTCCAAACATCTCGTATGTATACTTATAAAGTTTTACTCGGTTCTTTCTCCGTCGTAATGCCACTCATTCACAATGTTAACCCTACACATTCTCAATAGGGGAAAGGTCCGGGGAGTTAGCTGTCCAGGGTAAAACGCAATGTCGAGAATTATCCTTTGAAAATTGCTTTATGGCGGTCGGTTCGCCGATCCATATACTCGATTTATCAAGAATAAAGTTAAGCCCGCTACTCGTAAGAGTGAAAAACACCTAACACCTTTCCCTTTTGCGTTCTCCGCCTACCGTTGCCTACCACTTGGAGTCGGGGGAGTTGGCTGGGCAGCGATAGCGGGAGAAGATTATACGAGGGTCTCCGTAGTTGAGTGGAAAGGAGTCAAGTTGACCATTAGTAGTCGCTGAATGCATAGGCAATACCCGAAGTTCGAATTCAGCGACATGCGAAGTTGGCTGCGCTCACCGTGTGGACCGACTTTTGAAAGTGATAGTATAACATTTTATTGTATGACATCCAGAACAGTTTCATAAAAAGAGTATTATCCATGACACTAGTATCTAGCCAGCACTAGTCTACCATAGTCCACTGTATCTTTGCCATTGCATTCAAACGCTGCCATTTAAATTTCTCAGTAACTATCACTGCGAATGTAATGCTTAACGCTTCTGCTGCGCAAAAAAATCGAAAGCAACACGCCACTGGAACCCATTTGCAAATAGTTTTCACTCATAAGCAGTCCCTTCAGTAACTTTAGGATTGAAATAACGGTAGTTATTCTTTCCACAAAATCCTATTCAGCTTGCCGTCAAGAAACTGCAATTTCAAGTTGTACAGAGTAATGCGTACGGACATCGTGCAACTTCTTGAGGCACCTATTACAGTAGCATTTACGCATCCCGGAAATGAAAATTCTTCACATTTTGCGTGGCCTACCTTATCGTTTCTCTCATTCAAGTTGGTATGTATTTCTTGCAAGGTTGCAAAGCAAATATCTTTCATTTGATAATTATTTCACATATCTCACACACTTTTAAAACCTACACTTGGTATTTCTTCGATAACAACTAAATTTAATTTTTAAAGCACTTTATTTAGATTACTGCGTTTTCAGAAAGTGTTTTACCTTGTTTTTCATGTAAAATTCAAGATATTACTAGTTAAGGGAAAAAGTTCTTGGTTTCCCGAGCAAAATAGGGAGATAAAACACCGTTTGGATCTAAGCAGTGCATAATGATTTTCAAAGAACATTTCTATACTTTATAACAACATCGTTAAACGGAAGGGTAGTGACCTTTGTAATTGACTTGAGCACAAGTGGGTGACGCGTATGGGAGAATGAAAAAAGGCGTATGCAGACATAATTCGTTGAATGTTGCTTCCTTTCTATTCTGGCGTTGCTTTTACCATATACAGGCATCGCCAAATCCCGGATAGAATTGGTTGAGAGGAGTTAACAAATCCAGAGTTAATTATGTAGAATAAATCGCCAATCTTCATAGTAAAAATATTCATGCAGACTCATGAGTAAATATAAAATATATGACAAAAGATTCACATGATCACGCAGGTGCAGGAACGCCCGTACACGACCATACCCTCGTAGAAATTTTCCAAATCCCCCCCCCCAAGATTGCTTCCTGTTTCCACCCATGCTTCAATTCACCATTTTTAGTTGATATTTTTATGAATTTCCTTAAAGCGAAAATTTTTAAATTCAATGATTTGTTGTTTAGAAATGTTTGTTACTGAGATCGCTGTATGGATTGCATTTTATACCTTGAATGGGTAGATAACAACAGCTTGAAAAATGTATCGCTTTTTTTTTAAATGTCCTTCATGAATCCATTTATTTCACTCCGGAATTTGGAGGTTCCATCATAAAATTTCTAGATTTGACGATTGATATTTCCTCTGTAATGCTTGGCATCAATTTTTAGGAAAAACCTTTTATCGATACCGTAATTCCAAATGATTCCCCTCACCATCACACGCATAAAATATCAACGTTTCACTCATTGATACACCGACTGGTCTCTACTCCAATGGCTAATCAATTTTGAAAAATAATTATCAATATTTAAGATAATCGATGTCCAAAACTGTTTTGAAACAAGTGTAATTGATTGAATTCTTGAAAGGAAGTTAAGACTACGCACCTTAGACTCCATTACGACAAAATCCTCAAGATTAGATAGGACAGCTTAATCCTGGCGCAAAATCCCATTTGTTGGCCCCCTGTCCTATCGAGTAGATAGCAGGTTTTTTCCCGAAGGAGAGGTTAAAAATCTCCTTTTAAAATCACGCAAAAGTCGGCAACTTAATTTTTAACTGAAAACACAAATACAGTAATAAGGACCAGAGCGGTGTATACAAACTAATATGTTGCGACTCACCTACTTGCAATTCTGTTTAACTATGATGGAATAAAGTTTCCCAACAAACGGAGCGCAGCCATTAACGCTCTAAAAGAAAATCGCTTTCCTTTCTGATGGCATATTATTCTTAGGTCTCGGCCACGACGAAGGAAATTCAAACAGTCAGGTGATGGACCAATCGTCCGAATGTGTTATGATTCCCAGCCGCTTGCCTGCCCCGAGCGAGTTTCGCGCTGGCCACGAGAACTGAAGAGCATTAAATAACCTTGTATGCATTTGAAACGTTCCATTTAAAACTCTCTCGTACGCATCAACCGAAACCAGGTAATCATAAATCATTTTCATGTAGCAAAACTCTATAGATAATACCACAGGAAGCTTATCGCTAAGTTTTATCACTAACAGACTCACGTTAGATCTAATTCTACAAAATAGCCTGCAAGCCACTTCAAGGGTGTGTGGCAGGGGGTGAGTAGTCACCAACATACTATACCATATTAAAGTTAGTGTAACTATGACTATTGATGTATTAGCATTAACCGCTAATGCTTGTGTGAATTCGAAGACTCACAAGCAGGCACTACACTATATATATGCTACCAATGTTAGAGGGACCGTTAGTATTTATGTATTTTGCAACTACTTAAACGGATAGAGATACAAGAGTTATGCTGAAGGCATGCACGGCGTGTTGTAAATACTAGGAAGCAGATAAGGACACAATAGGGAATACTAAAACTACTAAAAACTACACTACCTATCGACAAACCTAGTTAAAAGTCTCATTGGCAGCTGCTGTGGTCTTATCGTTCGCGGGAAATATGACATTTTTAATCTGTCCGTTCTGCAGTCTAGTTCCCTAATTTTTTATCTTATAAATCGACCGTAGTATGTCGGATTTCGTCGTCGGTAGTTGACCGGTAGGTTAGATAGGATGCGGATTTGAATGAATTTCCTTTGAAGACACTATGGTTTTCTGTGTGAGGACTTCACGGATATTCACAAAATTCCAATAAGTCCAGGGGAGAGAGGATAAATCGATAAATCCAGGAATGTATCTCGTCTTTGAGTGGGTGGGAAATTCGTTTCCTTTGCATTTACTAGTAAAGTTGACACATTATTTGAGCAACGGAGAATCTACCGGGAATACATTTATTCTCTCTGCGTTTAATTAAAATAAATTTATCTAAAATACTGAAAACAAAATATGATATAAAAAATTATTAATAATATGGCATTGAAACAGAAACTCTTCCATCTTGAATAAATACCTTCAATAAAACTTTTTAAAATACCTAGAAGATATGAGGAATTTAATAGGGATCTGATAGCGGGACATCACTAGGAGGGAAAAGAGACTATGTTGAGAATTTGGAATGCAGGGTGGGGACTGTCCAAGAACTTACGAATCAGCTAGTAGAATACTTAAATGAAATGCATGCTGTAATCAGGGGCGGATCCAGGGAGCAATCTTGGTGGGGGGAGGGGAGGGGGGCTAAGTTTGGAAAATTTGCGTAAGGGTATGGGTCTGTGCGAGCACGCGCGTTCCTGCGCCTGCGTGCGTATGTCAATCTCACGTCAAAGGTATATCTTACACTGTGGCGGATACATATGGGGGGCGCGCGCCCCCCCTTACAGGGCCGCCCGCGCCGCCCCCGCCAGTCAGCCCGCACGCTATTCGTTCGTGTGTTTCGTCAGTCGACTCTGAGTCGAGTTATCGAGTAGTTGTACTTTCTTATTTAGCACGCGCGCGCGTCCGCGTCATCGTATTTTATACGTTTCTGTCTGGCACATAGACCTACGAGAAAAGTCGCGGCCATTCTAGTGATCTCGATACGTTAATCTGTCTTTATTTGTTCGAGAAAAGTCGCGAATATTCTGCTGTTTGTATTTGTTCACACTCCTTAAAAGTCTGGAAGCGAACATTCTGGCACCGAATGTTCTCGAAACATCCGAGCTTCATATATAAGGGAAGCAGAGTCGCTGCCAGGCAGTCAGTTTGAAAGCTACAATCGTCGCGATAACTTGCGCCCCCTCCCCCCTTGAGTTTTTTCTGTATCCGCCACTGGTCGTGGATGTTTGTTATTCCCAAAGGAAATAGCTATTAATGCGGTGGTGCACACGTACATTGTTTTGAATAAAATAATTGGTAGTTCTAAGGAGCAAAAGTATTTTCTGTATTCGCCACTAATCTTACATTTACTCAAAACTATGGCTGTATATTTGTACAATGCCAATTGGGGATTTATTTAACATCATTAACATTGGACTTGTTGACTTCTTTCTGCCAATTCTATCCGCGATCTGTTGTTGCCTGTATATGGAACAGGGAGCGCTAAAATGGAAAAGAAGCAGCATTCATCAAACCATCTGTCTGTGTGCGCCTTCCTTCATTCTCCCATATCCGTCACCCACTTGTGCTGAAGCCAACTACTAGAGTCACTGCTCTAAGATAACCTTCTTCGCAAACCATCTTCATTGAATTTCTACGGCCTCCATTACTTTTACATTAGTCCTCGGAAAATGTGGAAAAGTTTATTTAACACACTGGGTTCACGACCACTAATTCAATAGTGGTCAAAGTATACGAAGGAGAAATTAGAGATAGCACACCAGTTTATGGAAAAGTAAATTCCGTTTTACAATTTATTTAAAAAGTATAGAAATGTTCTTTGAAAACCATTATTCACCGCTAAAATCCAAAAATAGTTATATGTCCATATCTCGCTTGGGAAACCAAGAACGTTTCACCTGAGAAAGGAATGTTTTGCACTTTACACAAAAGGCAATGTAAAACAATTGCAAATTAAGCACTAATGTGCACATTACGCACTAATTAAGCATTAACTAACTATAAGCGCTATTAAAAATAAAATTCTCTTGTTATCGGGGAAATGCTACGGAGAGGTTTTTAAAGTGTGTGGGAGAGGTGAAATAATTATCAAATGAAAGATATTTGCTTTGCAACCTTGTAAGAAATACATCCAGCTTCAATGAGATACATCCAAACGATAAGATAGGTCTCACCAAATGTGACGACTTTTCACCTCCGGAATCCGTAAATACCACTGAAGTCGGTGCCTCAAGCAGTTGTACGATGTGCGTACGCATTGTTCAGTACAACTTGAAATTGCAGTTTCTTGGTGGCAAGCTGTATAGGATCATGTGAAAAGAATAACTGTACCCGTTATTTCATTCCTAAAATTACTTAAGGGACTGCTTATGGGAGAAAATTTCTTGCAAGCGGGTTCCAATGGCGTGTTGCATTCGATTTTGTGCGCAGCAGAAATGTTAAGCATTATGTTCGCAGTGATTACCGAAGGGAAGGGGTATCCTTCATAAAAAGGTCCACGTAGTTGGCCTAAGGAAAACAGTGGTTTCTGCAATTTGGAAGACGGCCGCTCGTCCACCCACTGAAGGATCGGCGCAAGAGCGGTGCGCGCCCTTCCCCTTTTGCCCTTTCCACCGCTTGGAAGGGGGGAGAGGGAAGAGAGTGTCTCTCTATCTCTCACACACAGCTGAGCGAGGGTAGATCGGATTTGCACACCGCCTGCAGGTCTCTATTGACTCCAAAGAGCTGTCATCGTAGTACAAGTGTGCGTCAGCTACCTTGACGTGAGTCTTGGTAAAAAACAGGCCGTTATTTTGCCTCGGCCACCGTATTCGCCGGACATGGCCCCCTATGACTTCTTTCTATTCCCGAGGCTGAAGAGAATCAGAAAAGGACGACATTTTGCCATAATTGATGAGATAAATGTAGAATCGCTTAAGGAGATGAACTATATACCGAAAAGTGAGTTCCAGAAGTGCTTCCAAGATTGAAAAAAAACCGCTGGCACAAGTGTATTATACCTAAGGGGGATTAAATTGAAGGGTAAAAAATTGATAGGGATTAATAAATAAATATTCTTTAAGAAATACGAAAAATCCCGTTATTTTTTATCACGCCTCTTATATCGATGCTATTTAACATTTGAGAGACAGAATTGGGATCATTAGCGGCAAACATTACGACTATTAAGGGAATATTTAGAAATTTATTAAAATCTGTAACGAATATAGGCAACAAGAAATGAAATCACTGATAACAATGAGAGAGAAAATCCTCCTATAGAGAAAAAAAGCAACACGAGATGGAAACTTCGCGATGATCCAAGGATACTTTTTGACTTCTGAAACAGACGAGATTGAACTGTTCGCTCACTGCAATGACGTGTTCGACAAAATAGATGAAGTAACGGAGAGAGACACTCGAAATGACGGGTTTTAATTCCTCTGTGCCCTTCGCACAATTCGTGACCACGGCAGAATCACGTAGAAGCAAGAATAAATTTATTCACAGGATATATGCACGATACTTTAGTCGTTTACATACTGATATGATCATGGGTTTTGTCTATACACTATTATGCTCGCCCTTGCGACGGTTTTCGGGACACATTTACTTGTCAGAGAACACTTGATGGAATGCAAAAGTTAACAACACCTTTCGAAGCCTTGACTATATTTTATTCGTAGTCGAGGTATTGTAATAATTTTACCCTAAATTAGGCCTAGAAGCTAGGGAATCATGAATTTATAATACTAGCGAGGTAGGGGCGGAAGGATCCAGAGTTGTCACATTAAAATCCTAATCGCACATAGATATAATTGTGGATTAAAAATAGATATTGCCACTCACCAAACACTTATCACCCGAGGTTCCGGTTATCAAAATCTGGCGGTAAATATGTCGTCAAGGGTAGGTCCACAAACTGCTTAGGCCTCGGAAAGTTGCAGCGGCTGGTCCCTCAGTACACACTCGAGCGTATTCGACCACGAATGCATGTTTGCGATTGGGACCGCAAGAGGGCGACAGAGTTCTCTGTAGCCTTCGTACGTCATTCTCAATACGACTAGGTTAGCTGCGCCCAAGGTGAACAGACGGTATTCACATTCGGCGCAGTTAACCTAGCAGTCATAAAATGGCAATCCAGAGGACAGTTTACTGGCGAATGGGGCAAGGAGTGCCGACTCAACGCTTTTTCCTGCCAACGCCTCGGAACCAGAGCCATTCACTTCTCACGCATATTCAGAATCGCGGAGAGAGCTGTTGCGGAGCGAGGAATTGAGTTTTCCAAAGACAGCGCCACTGGATTCAGAATATCATACGTCCATACAACATTTCTTTGCAGGATTGGTCATTAGAAGTTATTCGTCAGCTGTCAATCAAAGGAGTCATTTTGAAGACATATGTTATCAAACGAACACAACGGTGAAATTATCGCTAAGATGTCTCAATCCAACCGTTTAAGGTGCCTGGAGCGGTAATCGTGGGTCAGTGGGCGCACATTTTAATGATGTTTTAAATTTAGTGAAAACATTTCCTAGGACCATATTTATTTGAACAGCATCTGTTAATGTGTGTGAGCAAGAGCAATGAATGCCTAAAAACCTAAGCGGTAAGATACATTTTTTCCTTTTTATCTATCTCACTGATGAGAACACACATGGAGAGTTTCACGCAAATCTGTGCGTATAGACCAAAATCACTTCACAACCTTAAGAAATATTAGCGATAAATCGTGAATTGAAGGACTAAACAGTGAACTACGGCAGGTCCAGAATAATAGAACAGAAGATAGTTTAACGGGTTCAAGGACGATATTATGAACAAAATTTAAGAATATTCCGGAAACATTCTCGCAGAATTTTTTCGTGATTCCTTGGCAGTTCACAGTCAGCTAATCTTCCGGACCTGCCGTAGTTCACCGTTTACTCGTCATGCAGGACATGACACCGAATAATACCTATTAACAGACTTATCCGCAATCGCTCTGGACTATGACACTGCTTGTTTTCCTTTGCAACATAGGGATATTGGAAATATGACACGGCTGAAAGATGTGTATCACGACGTTCTTCTCCACAGTTTTGACACATCACCGCGAAAAATCATGATTCATGCTCAACTGCCAATCGACCAAATGGCTGTGTTGGATTAGTCGCTCAGTCAGGGGTAAGACATAATTTCATAACTATAACAAATCTGAGGGGGACCCTAGCCATTGCAGGAAAGTTGCGAAATAAGATTAAAAAGTTATGATTTTTCGTAGGGAACTCTGTGAAAATATGAACACAGTATACAGGTTTAAATATAAGGTTTACGAAGTCAGTGCGGGACTCGGAACTGACTGCGTAAACCTTATATTTAAACTGTCAGTGCGGGTCTCAGCACTCATTCGGAAAACTCAATGAATTATTATTTGGGTGGCTCCACCGTAAAACGAGATAATGGTCATATTATTCATCTTCCGAAAACTTGAAAAAAAACGCGTCCTCCGTTTTACATGAGCAACAAAAATCATGCCTTTTTTCATTATTTTTTACTCTCGCAAATTGGAATAACAAACTACACGGTTTCAAATGCAATAATGGATGAAAAATGGGTAAAAATATTATTTTTCTAACAATTTCCAATCATCGCAGTTGCACAAATGAAATGGCACTCAATCACGCGCACGGGAGCAAAGATGTGGGCATGCAACCCGCCTATTTCCCGAAATTTCCTACTATTTAGTACATTTGTAAATTTCTTGTAATAATTAGCCATTTTGTAGGTTAATTTCCATTTTTCCATGAAATATGCTTAAAAGATGATAAAATATCAACAAGGGAATGCAAAGTTAGGGAATCTTGGATTATTGTAGTGATCACAAAGCTTCCTCCAACTGACGCATAATGAGCCTCACCGAATGGAACTGCTGCAATTAATGCAGTTGCTTAACATGTGAAAAATCTTCTCTCTCGTGGACGACAGATTGAAAAAAGATCGCGGAAAGATTCCCACTCCGAGAATACCCCAGAAAAACGCAGAACTTCAATCTTGGGAAGCGTGGATAACCTACTTGTAACCGGAGGAATAGATTCCGTAACACAACATCCGGTTGATTGGAAATTGAAGTAATACTACTCAAAAATAGAATCTTGGGCACTCTGAAATTTAGCCAAGGCATCCTGAATATGAACCGCATGAGTGCGAAACATATCAAATTTGGGATGAATGGAAAGTTCCGCTTCCGAATCGTTTAACTCTTTAGCTAAATCATATGCAACAGAAATCGTTGCATTCAAATGATCCCGCGAACCGAAGCGAAGAAGCTTTTTGGTTCAATAAGGGAGTTATACACTACGTTTACCAATCGATCTCAGATCGGTCTGAGTTCAGACCGATCTGAAAGTTCAGCAGGGAGCTGACTCAGATCGCCTGGTTTATCAACACAGTCTGAAAATATCGATATTGAACTATCAATTTCAGTAGTTGGAATTATTTTGAGATTTCTTGCATATTTCAGCCACACACTTCTCTCCTTTCCCTTCTTGCAGCAAGTCACGCCGTAAATGATATCGATTATATTTTGTTTACCATCGGCAAACAAAAGAAGAACGATGAGCGCCACGCTCCGGCCTCTTCGGATCGATCTGAGATCTCAGACCGGTTAGGGAAAGCGGGCTGACTCGGCTCGCTTCTCAGATCGATCTGGCCAGCGCGCTCCGTTTACCATAACGAGCTGAGCCAGTCAGATCGATCTGAGATTGATTGGTAAACGTAGTGATATTCTCTTGAATGCAGTGATATCGTTATGTATGGGTACTCCTTAACCCTAAAAGCACTTTATCCTTCCAATATCGAGAGACAAAGTGTCAATCTGGTATTGCAAATATTTAATGATGACCTTGTTGCAGCATTGACAATTTTGGGAGAAAAGAAAATGCTAAAATTCGCTGCTGAAACTGCTGCTTTTATTAAAATTATCTGTCACTGGTGGAAGGTGGTTAATGTTAAGGCACCTTTTAAAGGTTTGAGGTTGCAAGATCCATTACAGAAACCTCTTAGATTGGAGTGTGAAGGTAAGGAAGATAGCCTATTTGGAAAAATTTATAACTGGCTAGAGAAATGGGATGAGGTGGGGAGTGGCAACCTATCCAAAGAAACGCGTACTGCACTCATGCATACCACACATGCATTGGCTGAAATGACAATGCATGCCATGAATGAACTTGGCATGGATTTTTTGTTGCCAGGAAAAGTTCAGACCGACGCTTTAGAGTCTCGGTTTGGTAAGTACCGTCAGCTTTCGGGTGCTAATTACCACATTTCCATTAGGCAACTGTATGAATCAGAGGGTAAGCTAAGGCTGCAAAGTTGCTTACCTCTTAATTTACATTTTAAAAAAAGTAATGCGTTACCCATTAATATGATAGACGAGATTGAGATTGATGATCTGACTCAATCAGAAGACTCCATGCTTCACTATGATGTTTTTGTGGAGCCTGAGGACATAGACAGCGTCAGAAGTGAACTACCAGTTTTGACATATATTGCTGGATATTGTGCCAGATCTGTGCTCAAAAGGAATAACTGTGTTTCCTGCCGAGAAATATTTGTAAACGATAGTGATTTGGTGATAGGTGAATCTCAGACTTTAATAAAAGCGGGGAGTCGTGGGCAGTGGCGGATACATATGGGGGGAGCGGGGGGCGCGCGCCCCACCTTGCGGTGCCGCCCGCATTGCCGCCCGCGCCAGTCAGCTCGCACGCTATTCGTTCGTGTCTTTCGTCAGTCGACTCTGAGTCGAGTTATCGAGTAGTTGTACTTTCTTATATAGCACGCGCGCACGTCCGCGTCATCGTATTTTATACGTTTCTGTCTAGCACATAGATAGCTAACCTACGAGAAAAGTCGCGGCCATTCTAGTGATCTCGATACGTTATTCCGTCTGGCATTTGTTCGAGAAAAGTCGTGAATATTCTACTGTTTGTATTTGTTCATACTCCTTAAAAGTCTGGAAGCGAACATTCTGGCACCGAATGTTCTCGAAACAACCGAGCTACATATATAAGGGAAGCAGAGTCGCTGCCAGGCAGTCAGTTTGAAAGCTACAATCGTCGCGATAACTTGCGCCCCCTCCCCCCCTTGAGTTTTTTCTGTATCCGCCACTGGTCGTGGGGGTTTGTTATTCCCAAAGGAAATAGCTATTAATGCGGTGGTGCACACGCACATTGTTTTGAATAAAATAATTGGCAGTTCTAAGGAGCAAAAGTTTTTGCGTGAAGAAGACCAAAGAAACGTATCGTTCATCATGACAATCAATGCATTGATTATGAATGAGTGTTTGGATGACGCGTTGTGTGCTTATAACCATTCCATGGTGAATGGCATTAAAAAAATTATTATCACTGCTTCTAATATATTTCTAAAAAATTACTGTTGTAGAAAAACTGATGTAATAACTTACTCATCTAAGAGGAAACTTTGTACCGTTTCAAAATAATAATTTTTAAAGAATCTGTCCGCAAAAACAATGCGTGTGAAAATTATTTTCTCCGAGTGTTTGTTTTCCCCCGTTTTCATTCGCAACTCCCAAAATATTAGAGAGTGATTCCCAATTTCGAAGTTGCATTAGTGGTTTACCGTACCAATAGCCGTACACCGTTTACCGTGACAATATTCATTTTAATTCAATTCTGTTTTTCATTTCATTCAATTCATTTTAATTCAACACCATTTCAATTCATTGCCGTTACAATAGTGATTGTGTCGTCTTTGAATAGCTTGACATGGAAACGTGAAATGAGAATTAATTGAACCGTTGTCAGTAGTTTCGAAGTAACCCTTCTGTTCCTTCACAGGGAACCGCTCTAGCATAAAATAATAATGCATTACGGGTCAACGGTTATGCATTTAACGGATTAGTCAGATCATTGCGTTTTAATTTACAAAAATACAAAATACTTCCGGTACTTCTTTTAGCTTCGATTTAATTCGGATTACAAGTGTATGTGAGCCACTCTGCATTATGTACGATTCTCTAGTATCTAATTACTACAAGAATGGTTGGGCAGTGAAATATCTTATGCGACTTGAATCAGCCGTTCGGACGTGCCAAAGCCTACGCCCAAGCCGCGGCCGGCCTCCGGATGATGACGTCACAGCGGAGAGCTCCAGGCCTTCTCTCTAGGTGGTGTTGGCCCCGCCCATAATTAATAATACGGAAACGAACGACTGAATAAAAAACTCCTAATAAATGTAAAACACTCCCGGGTTTCGCCACTAATAATTGTACCCACTCGGGGCCGTCATTACGTTTAAAAGAGGTAGGCCTATACGAGCCGGATACTCCAAAATAAAAAAGTACAGGGAGTATTCTTGATATTCCCGTCCGATTTTTATTTCGTGAATGCAAAATTACATAAGTTTCTCTCGTTATCGGGAGATTCTTTTGTTTTGTTTGTCATAAAGAAAGTTGAAATGGAAAAAAAAATTACGCTATGCATAACATTTATTCATCGAATTCATTAGTACAAATGGCTAACCTATGAACAGTTGTTCGATGTAACTAATGTTTTCTGCTTTCCAATGTTAATTTCTTGTGTTATTAACGTCTAGCTCAGCTCTCCGTAGACAACTCGATCACAAAAAATTGATCAACTCGCTTACGGAGATACAACTGAACTGAGCGCGCGCCGTGCCCAACACAAGCTCAAATTTAGACCCCCACGCGCAGCGCTGTGACGTCACCGCACAACCCCCCCTCCGCTTGCGACAAACCATTTCCGGTAGTCGACGACACGAGCTATCCAGTAATAGTTTTAGATAATCTGTAATTCTAATAGTTTTTTCACTCGAGGCGCTCGAAAGTACAAAAATATTGGTCGCGGCAAAACTTTACATGACGCCGAGAACGAACCATAAGATGTTCATTCGCATTTACATAAAAAATACGGGGAAGAACGATAATGTAGGAAAGCAAAAATTATAAATAGGAGAGGAAATAGGGCGCTCACCTGAATCTTCTTGCACCAAGATGGCGAGCGCTCGCCACCTCTACTCGGGAACGGCTCCTCCCGCGAGGTCTAGCCAAAGGCGAATGCAGACTCCTTCCCATTATATTCCCAAATTGCTCTTGAACCACGACAACTACTCTTGCGGCGATTTTTTTTAGTCAAAACAAATGAGAACCGAATTACGCCCATGACGGAAAGGAGGGAATTTAAAAGAGGGACGGTAGGGAAACTCAAATGGCACCCGAGTGGTGCGATTGGCAGTTGCTTCCAAATGAAGTTTTGTCTATATGACACAAGTTGGTTCCAAATCTGATTATTTCAGTTTAAGGCCCAAAAAGTCTAGTTGAAACATTTTCAATTTCAATCTAGTTTATTCAAAACATGGAAGAATTGACAGGTATCACAAATTCCTAACAATTGGGTATTTTCCAAAATTTTAAATTTAAGTTTACGGATCTTTATATGTTACTTAAACTCGAACAAGCTTGCGGAGTGAAAGTAGTTTTAAAATTTATTCAATATTAATTGAGATATTTAAGATTCAAATAGTCGAAATTTCAATTTTTTTACGCCGCTGCGAAACGAAATCTGATTGGCTTGACGTCATTTTCGCTGAGCGATCGAGGGAGGGTGGGAGAAAGTGAGTAACTGTAGAAGATCTACCGTATATTTAAAAAAATTTCATTGAAAACAAAGACAATGGCGTGCAATGGTTTTATTAAAACCACATAAGTTAATTTACCCAAAGTGGATATGTTTATGGTAGGCGTTTTAATGAAGAAGGACGAGCGATTTAATGCTGCGGAAATTCGTTGAGCTTAAGTCCAAAAAATGTAAGCATAAAGTTTGCTTTTAAAATCGTCATTACTGTTTTATATCATTTTTGATACATATAATTATGTATTTGGTGTATGAACTTTATTAACTGTTTTTCAATACACTCATAATCATTATGATACTTCTTTCTTTATCGAAGTCCATATCAGTCCATGCAACAGTAAACAAACATCATCTTAGTAACATATCAACATAACACAGTACTGGCCAAATGTTTGTGCTGCCAATACTCGACACACCTAAAACGTTAATTTTTTATTTGCTAATTAGTGATTGTTTGTAGAGGAGGTTTCTAGAAGTGGCTTATCTGCTGTAGAAATGCCTAAAAATAGATTCTCATCTCCTAAATGTCTATTCAAAGTTTAATTTAAGTGTTGTTATATTATAAAGCTTCTCGTGAGAGTTATGGTGATAATGTTATAGGATACGTCCAAGTAAAGAGAGATGGACCACTGTGCACAGTCATTGCAAGAATATGTCCAGAACACTAAGAGCGGAGTAAAGCATACATTTTTACGGGTGTACATTGAGGAATCCAAGGAAGAAATTTCAATCATTCAATGTCGTGATAGCGTGAATAAATTTCTTGTTCGGTGTTTCAACCGATGTATTTGTACATTGTGGCACAAAACACCATCTATATCCCTTACTTAGATGCCATTTAAAGGCATATCTAGAAACGCGAACACGTCAGAAACTAATTTCGCCGAATTTGTTTCCACTGTAAGCATAAGGAAACGCCTGGGTCTAAATGTAAACAGCGAAAATGACGTCACAGGCCATTCGGTTGTTTTTGGAGTGTGCTCGGGAGCTTTCGTAACCTTCTACTTTCTTTATCTCTTAAAACCGAAATTCATACAATTTGATAAGAAAATTTTTAGCCAATGCAATAAGTTCAAGTAACTGAATCAGAATATCGATAGTTTTAAATACGTGGAAAATACCCAATTGCTTTTGGAAAAGGGCAAAAACACTATCGAGAGATAGCAAAAACTAACTCAATTTAACAAATAAATAATTGAGAACATCTGGTCATTCCAAGTACAATTTATTTTCATTAATAAATAAAACATTTCTCTAGATTACAAGAACATTTATACATTTTCAGTTATTAGTTACATCATCAAGAGCCATACTGACTTAACTCTGCATGGTTGGTGAAACTGGAATAATATGCTTGGAATATAAATCAAGCAGTTGGATAAGTACTCACATATTATTTCAAAACATCTATGATCTGGAAATTGATTTATTTTTGACATGCATATTTCAATAAGCTCCCATCATAACTGCATTTTAACTATACCAACATAAAACACACTGAATTCACTTGAAAGGAAAAAAAACGTTTCTATGGTTCATGGGGCAATGTAATTTCATTTGAAGAACACAAACCTGTTGAATGAAAGCCAATAAATTCTCTATTTTCCAACTAATGCCAATGATATGCATTCAATCATTTTTCCATAAGTGACTTATGCTTTAATGCTTTAAACACGAGTAACATGGCCATTTTACCACAGAGGACATTTATTTAAAAGTTTCATTTCATATCGTAGGCAAAGACATTATGTGATTACTCGTAAACTGGAATATTTACCTAGTTTTCTTTAGAAACACTTAAAAATTCTGGTAATTGTGATCAGAATCGGTATAATATAATATTCACTGGCTAGGTGCAATGGTCACTTTTAATGATGACGTTTCCATAAAAATTAAACTTTGAATAAAATTTATACATAATTATACATGTTAAATAGGGTACGTAATGACAAACCATTTTGATTTCAATGTAAAAATGGCCTCATTTAACATCTCCATAAAGCTCATGACTCAAGCATGTTTTATCGGTTTAACAAATATTGTTTGATTTTTATCATGTGGCACATAGACAGCTCAGGAACTTGCACTGTACAATACAATGAGAGAACATTTCTACTAAAAATCAATGTACAGTGATCCAGCATAATGGAAATAAAGAATTACTCTATGGTGAAAGTCACCATATTCAATTACTTCCATATCATCTAGAGACTCAATCTTCACACCATTGATTGATAAAAATTACACAAAAAAGCTTAACACACCAGAATATAACACTACAGTTACTGTGATGTTAAAAGTTAGTAATTTTACAAAATTAAAAGTACAATGTACAAAAGTAGAAAATAACTATGAAATGAATTTAGCTTTGGAATTCTGAGAAAGTACGCAATTTATAAAGTTAAACTCATCCTCACTCTTTAGTTTATTTTAATTGCTAATTGTAACAGGTGCATCAGACGATAATTTTATCACCTCTGTCCAAGGCAGTTTTTCTTAACACCCCCTGAATAACACACTCCTCGATCATTTATTCTTGTCCAATATTTAAGTTACTTCACGCCATCTCTACCCATGGCAGTTACTTAAAAACTTATCATTTCTCCAAAATAGAATGCCTACACAATCATCACATTTTTATACAATGGCAACCAATTTCACTCTGTTTAAGACTCTGGCACTTTCAATGGCTTAATTTCGGATCCAAATATCTCCGAAAGTCTCTCATCGTACCATTCTTTATGGCCTGCAATAACGACTTCCTCCCTCAGACATCACATTCTGATTACACTCTTGTCCGGTCAAATAAAAGGTTTCGTCATTATTGCACAACGTAGCACCATTTTAACTTGGCAGATTTGTAAATAAATTCATCAGCCATCCCTTCACGAAGGTCCATTGATATTAATATACATATATATTTACTATGTATATAACTATCTGTTATTATATATATGTATGTGTGTGTTTACATACATACCTTTGTTAATGAGTCTCTTTTTTATGTCAGGCATAAACATAAAAAAAACAAATAAAACCCACAATTTGAAGCCATGTAGAAGTCCATTTGATTAAAAGTAAGCTTGTGGTCAGCCTAAAACAGGCTGAAACAACAGCTTCATTGGGGCCCTCTGCTGGGTGCCGTGGACAGATGTGTGCTTTCGCTTCTCTTTGGCGGAGGTGGGGGGGGCCTTTTTCTCATCGAACCACCTGGGGCACTCGTCCTCGAGCGTGGGTGATGGGGATCCGTGGAAGCACCGCTCCCATCAGCCGGCATCCAAGAAGCAGACTCCCCACTCATGCCGTAGTGCTCCCGTACCCAGTTGCTCACGTTTGTCTCACGGTAGTCGGCAACGGGAGGGGGTGGATCTCGGAACCCCAACACTTCATGCGGTGTAGTCGTGTGGTCCCACTTGCACTTCTGTGCCACCTGCCACTTTCGACGCATCACTCGCTGGAGGTCGCTGAGGAACTCATGCGCCGGGGGATCAGAGGCCGCAAGAGATGAGGGTGCATAGTGGCTGGGTGCGGAAGGCGGCATGGTCAGGCGGGTCCCATCGCTGCGCTTGGGAGGAGATGGCACGGGTGGGAGGGAAACCGTTGCTGGCCTTCCCGGTGCATGAGGTGGGACCACAGGAGGGGAGTGGGGGGAAGATGGGGAAGGTGGCAGGGGGCCATGGGTCGGGGAGAGGGAAGCGTTGCGACTCGCCTCGTCCCCAAACGAGATCCTCCTCGGGGCCCTCCTCACCGTGTTCGAGCCCATCATGCACGAGGCCAGGAGGGGTGGAGTCGCGGGGAGGGGAGGGAGGGGGAGGTCGGCTGGGGGCGGTGGTAGGGGGGTGTCGTCCTCGATGGTACTATTCCCAGCCAACAACTCGGGTGGAGGTGGGGGCAGCACCGAGTCGACCAGACTCAGTGTGCTCTGGAATATCTCGGGTGGGGGTGGAAGTGGGAGGCTCTCCAGGTCTTCCTCGGGCGTGGGACTTCTCTCAACTGGCCTCTGCAGTGGTTGCTGCCTTGCCCTCGAGGCAAGGGGACGGGATTCGAGCGTCGACGAGGACGAACGGCTCGAATACCTCGACGAGAGACGGGAGAGCGTGGAAGGGGTTCGGGTAAGCGTACAAGAGCCATCTTCCGAGGAGGAACGCTCGTGGGAATTGACGTTCCCACCTGAGCTGACAATCGACGCATCCTCCCCCACTTCCTTGAGCTGGCGAGTCATGGAGGTGAGGGGCAGCTTTGGCTGGAGTGAGGGCTTCCTCTTTATTGTTCCCATGCCGGGGAAATCACTCTCAAAGGCAGGAGTGCAACTTCCACCACCTGTTCCACTGCTGCCGGCACTACCGGCATCGCTGCCACAGCCACTGGACCCAGAACTAGAGGCACGGCTCTGTTCAATGGCGTGGTTTCGCCTCCTTAGGGTCACCTGCCCACTGATGTCTTCTGAGGGTGCAAAGTCATCTTCAGGTGTCCGCCCGGGTGAAGGGGTGGGCGTCCCTGTGTTACCGCTGCCAAGAGCCACAGAGCTTATGGAGCAACTCCTGGCATGTGCCAAGGCATCCAGGTCCTCCTGAGCTAGTTCATCAACTAGCAAGCGGTAATTATCCAAGATTCTCCGACCATGCTGTGGGAAAAATATCCCAAAGATTAAAACAGATACTATTTTAATTTAATTTAATAACCTAAACACCATTTCATTTTTAGGAATTCCTTCCTGCAGTGAAATCTCCACATAACTAAGGAGAACATATTTTGCTCAACTTCTGGAAACAAGAATATTTTTGTCATATTTCATAAGAGCGCACATCCAAACCCCTTGAAATGCTTGGAAAATGGGTAATTTAATATAATCCCATAATTTCATCACTGGAAAATATCAGAGACGACAATCAAAATATTATTTTGCAGAATGACTGGACATAATCTTACTGAGATATAGGTCATCAATGGTTTGTAATTTGGTGAATTGCAAATAGCCACTGCAAAAAGAACTAACCTTGGCAATGCGGATGCCTGTGATCCATCGAGCCAACGTTGGTCCATCTTCAGCACACAGGAACTTTATGTATTTTGTAGATTTTGGTTGCTGCAAGCGTGGATGTTTGATGGCAAAACAATATTCTGTAGGAGCTTTGTACTTCTTTTTCCAGCCAAGTCCCCAGTAAGCCTGTTATTTAATTATTGAAAACTTACGTTAGAGATAAAACAATGCACAACACAATTATTTCATGTTAAATTAAAGATAAGATTACATCTGTCATAATTTACAGTTTTTTGTCAAAGAGACATTTTATGTTAGTACATCATTCCACAATGAGTAGCTTATGGGCACAGACAATTCATTTTCACACTGCACATACTAATCATACAACAGCTATTAACAACATCATATGAAACTAACCTTCAAGCCATTATAAACAAAATATAAATATGAGAGCACAAATTAAATTGAATTATATCAAACATAAAGAAGAAATCAATGACCGATTGAGATCTTGCATGCATATATGAAATTGACAGGACCATAGTATTGAAAAGATTGTGCCTGTCAAATCTTGGGCTTTTTGCCATCCAATAAACATAATTCACACACTCCTACATTTTTCTTAGTAAGATAATGATAAATAAAAACTTTAAATTATTAATGCTGACATATTTTTCAACTGCATTTAATGCAAGTATAAGAGCAAAAAAAATCCACAGGTTTTTTGAACCTCAAATACAAATATAGTGCTAATTTCAAAGTGTTCAATAAATAAAAAAAATGAAGTACACACATAAATATCAATGTTCAATCAAATGAACATTATTTGAGCTTCAAATAATTGAGTTTGCTTAGAATTCTGTGTTTTTCTGATGTAATAATTGAGAGAAATTTTCATCAAAGCACACTTATTAGATGAGAAAGCATCATAGAAACATACCTCATTGACATCAAAGGTTGCCAAGCAGACAAGCTGGTGTGAGGGAGGACGATGGCTCATTGAGGACGATGAAACCTTTTCCTTTGGCCAGTAGTACAGCCCAGATGCACGGAGGACAAAGTGGTATCTCTTCCATCCCTTTTTGCTCTCTGCCTTCAGCCATAGAGGACCCTCCATGTCTGGAACACATGGTGCACCTCCATTGCCAGAGAAGAATTCCTACATGAAATAGAAGCAAAAAAAATTCCATTAATTATCAAAATTGACTGATCGCGAAAATCATTTAAGTACCACTGATGTGATGGTACTTGATTGATAACATCCTTATAGCCAGGGCTTTTTTCTGGTGGCATGCATTGGAACTGCGTTCCGGCACCATTTTTGGTTGAAGTAAATTGCATGTATAAACTTGCATAAATCAATCTAAAGTCATTTGGATTTTTTCCTTAATTAATTTACAGATTTAATGTGGGAATTAAGGACGCAGCTAATCTTCCAGATAGTGAGCACATTACCAAAGTAGCTCTTATGGGAAATATAACTCTTACAGATAACATAACTCATACGGACAACTGAGTTCCACCACCATTTTTTCCAAAAAAAAGTCCTACTTATAACATGCAAAATTCAACCTTCGAAAATATGTCCCCTGAATGTAAGGAAAAACGAGCTGAAACCTTACTCTAACAAAGTCATTTATTTTATTATTAGTTACTTTAATACAACCAAAGACTCATTTATTTACTTCTTAACATGCGATGCTAGAGGAGGTAACAACATAAAATCTTCATACATATTAGTAATAATTCAACAGAAGACAAACATTTTTTAATTTCTAGTCTTGTTTCAGGCATAATGAAGGGAATTTTATAGGAGTAACACTTGCAACAACCAGTAGTAAATAAACCATACAATAAAACCAATTTGTAATTTTTATAGGAGTCCAAATGGTAGAATGCACAGAATTACAGACTTTCAATCACAAAAACTGAGGCCAAAATGATATAATACACCAAAATGATATAATAATCATCAAATGACAACATTTCAAATCATTCAAAGAGAAAGTACAAACTAAAATTTGCAAAGCATGTGAACACACTTTTTAATGATTCCCTTATCAATCCATTACATCTCATTATGGATTTTAACTAACAAAAGAACATATTATCTCATTAAAAGATTTTAATTTTTTATACGGAGTCAAACAGTGAAGGGGCTCCTGAAATAGCAATTCCAGGGATCATACCTCAATCAAAGCAGCTCTGCTGTCATCATCAAATTCACGCCCATGGTCGGAAGATGCCTGGGGAAGAAGGAACTCCTCTGGGTGAGAGAACAGCTTGAGGTACTTGTCTGGACGCTCCACAAACTGGATTTGATTTTTTGAGTCATTTGTCCACATCATTAAATTTTCCACCAATGGCTCATGGTCTTCATAGACACGCTCTGTCAAAGTCAAAAAAAAGCAAATTATTATGAGATTACAAAATATCAATACATTACAGCCACACTTACGGAGTAAAAAATTTAATAAATATATCCCACAAAATACAAGTGGGACTTTGGATCTAAAGGGGTGTCTTTATTCCTTATATATTTTGTACACAGGCAGTCCCCGAGTTACGTAAGCCTCGACTTATGTAAATCTGTACTTACGTAAGTGGCAACCTTAAAAAAAAAAAGATGAAAATTACAAAAGTTAAGGATTTGGAAGGACGGTTGCCTACTTTCAAGGAGCACATGTACTGTAATGATAGTAAGAGCTGGCCTTCCCAGTATTTCTCCGAAGGGACCGCAATCTTGAGAGCACGGACTCAGTTACAAAGTAATTTTCCACTCCTTTTTTTTCGACTCCCGTAAATTTCGACTTACACCGCAAGTGTCGGAACGCATCTATTACGTAACTCGGGGAATGACTGTGTAGTGTTTTTCATCAAATCAAAGCATTATGAGAAATAAATTATTATTACTATATGTTACCTAAATTTTAGTCAAAAATTTATCTTCATAAATTTCATTATTAGAAACCTGTTACACTTTCACTTTACAGAACTATAAAGATCCAGGTGCAAGTCTTACAAATTCACTGCTAAATGCATTTACACTACCATAAGCATTGTATTTCCATTGAATTGCTAAGTAACTTTAACCCGTCCAATATTCTTCAGAGAAAACAAAAGATAACCTTTGCATTAGCACACTAAGCATGAAGGGGTCAAAAAGAGATTGGATACATGTAGTATTTTAACAAGTCAGTCAGATTTCATAATTACTTGAATAATTCTACTATGATAAAATCTTTTCATAGTTGCTTAATCTGGACATATAGCTAATAGGCTAGGACTGATATACTTGTAATTGGAAATATTTGGGCAGTCAATTTTCAATCATAAACAGTTAATAGATTCAAGAATTTTTGTTCTTTTAACACAGGTCGTCTACTACTTCACTAATAAGGCCCATACTCCTTAGTAGAGATGTGCAACTCTGAAAATTACCGCTGTAATTTTCGTAAATTACCATGGTATTTTTCGTAATTTACCGTGCCCTTTGAAAATTACTGTAATTTTTGGTATTTTTCTAGATTATTCACCTACGTATGTTTGAAATAATTTTTCATACGGATAAATTCCCAACATGTTCTTTTAAGCCAAGTCCACTTTTCCTTTGTGTTTAATTACAATTTGAGACATGTACAACTCATTTTTGGAACATTTTACTTGAATTACAACATTATAGGATAATGTATTGGAATATTCGTATTGAAAATTTCTCATAATTTGACAAAAGAAAGCCAGATTGCGTGTTGCTGCCATAGTTCATTTAAAAATGTTAAAAATTTATAATAGATTAATGTTGTATCTGGTATGATTTAAACATCGTTATTACCTTCCTATTGCCATTACCTTTCTTATGTAACCATGCATTTGCGGTTAAATCCTTTAAACTAAAAAATACTGGAAAAATACGGTAATTTTCGTAAATTACCATAATTTACCGTGGTAATTTACCTCAGATGAAAATCCTCATTTCCCATCTCTACTCCTTAAAGCTTCAATTTTTCCATAAATACCATGTAAATGACAATCTAAGCTATTGAAGATGAGCAAATTATAGCTTACCCATATGAAGATGTGGTAGATATTCAACAAGGGCCCACTTTGGCTCCATCCTGACGTGGTTTTTGTCAGCTAGTAGCCTAGCAACCTGACCAGCACCCATCCTCTCATCAACGAGGAGTGACTTTGCAGAGCCATCTGATGAGAAGGCCTTGATAAAGAGTTTCCTCACACTGGCCTCCCTCATCTTCTCCAGAGCTAGCCGTATCTTCTCTGACTTGGCACGGCTTGCCTCATCTACATCATCACCCACCAGAGTGTGACTGCGACGGTCGATTAGGCCATCCTGTGGACATGAGAATATAAGAATTGACTAATTAGTTCTTCCTCATTTCTCGTCTCCTTTCATTGGCTAATTTTTCCTAACTTATTTATCAACTTCAAAAATGTACCTATTTTGAATGATCTGCCAAAATTTAATTATATGTATGGCGAAAGAAGGCTAGGTGTTGTGGTGTCAAGGCTATTAAATATTTGGAGGGATAATCTGGTACAGGTTAATGGTGTGAGTGATTTGAAAAGAAAAGCAAAGAAGTTTTTGTCAAAAGTGGATTTTTGATCCAACAGGATTTGAACTATCATGTTTATGTTTTCATTTATAGCGCCAGTCTTTTTTCTTTTGGTGTCTACCAAGATACATTACATGTGCATCAGCACCTCCTGAGGTTCAATATTTGCTCAGAAAAACTTAAAATGTATTTATTTTCTAAACTTTTTGTATGAAAAGTAAAAGTATTAATGAAAGTATTAATAATAATAATAACAAGTCTTACGATCCAAATATATTTTAAATGAATTAAAATTAATCAAAATTTAGAATAATGAGAGCAGTTTTAGCACAACTTACTTTAAAAATTAAGAATTGATTACATGAAATTGGTTTGAACCTAATCTGTTCCGACCTATATTTAATTCTATTTAATCTTCTGCCAAGGTCTACCATACAAGTAATACAATACAAGCTACCCAAATCACAACAATTGCTCATACAAAGACTTCCAGCATCCCTGGTCTGTTTCCAAAAACTGACTGTGACCTCAGGATAGTGTGACCCAAAATAAAAGGTCATAGGCAATAGAAAATGAAAGATGTACCGACTGTTCATCCCTTTTCATTTTCCAGTTGGGTTACCCTCCATTAACCCTTCATGGACCAAAATAGTTATTAATGAAAATGGAGTTTTTCCTTCTTATCATAAAATGAAGGAGGTTACAGAAACAAATTAATTACTGTTTAAAATATTTTTTTACCCAGTGCTGTGTGTTTCATGATTCAATTCACACAGGATTTTGTTTGCCAATCACACTGGTGCATCACATTTCCAGCAACAAGCAACATTCTCAAGCAGTCAAGACGCCTACAACTCCAGTTGAGCTAGATTGTGGCCAACATTACAATCAGAAACTAGTGTTGCAAAGGAGTGCATCTTACAGATTTCTCTAATCAGTTGTAATAACATTCTCGTAACTGAAGAAAGCATTAAAATATATCTTCCTTAATTAACTTTGGCATTATACCACTAGCACTGGCTAGTATGAGATCCCAACAACCTCTAATTGGATTGCCATCGGGAATCTCTGATGCTGCCTTTCGCGGCACGATGATTAGTCTTTATGCGTCATCTATTCAAAGAGGCGTCCTTCCAAATCTCCACCTTCAATCAACTGCATGTATTTTGTGGTTTGATTGGAGTTATATTTCATGACAATGGCCTTATGAAATAAATTATTAGTGATACAGTGTCTGAGCAGCATATTTAAGAAACTGATAAGTCGATTTCCAATGATTTTAAATCTTGAACAGTCACAAACAGGTATGCTAGCTTTGAAAATTTTACGTATTCTTAATGTCATTGGGCCATATGTAACAATAAGATGTTAGACCCAAACGGTGAGATACAAAAATGCCGTGAAGGTGAAACCGAATTTTCAACTACACGAATATAATGAGAAAATTGTAAAATGATATAAATTCAAATCCAAATCAAAATTCTCGTGGTGGAATTAGATGTGCAGAAAATCTGGTGCTTCTAGTATTAACATGGATGTATCTCTGTCCCCCAACACCTGCATTGTAAGCAGAATTTAACTTTAGTGAGAAACATAAAGACTTACAGTTTGGGGTAGCATTCCTCCAGCAGTGCGGGGCTTGTGCCCTGAAGATGAAGATGATGAAGACGAAATGACATCCACCACCCTGCCCCCACCACCCCCACTCCCCCCACTGGAAGCCGAACTCTCACTTGAGAGCATCGAAAGGTTATCGGAGAATGCTGAATCATTGTCGGGGCTATCCGTTCGGGCCACTCCTTTATAAAAAAACACACAAATAGAAAAAATTAATTAAATACAGACAGCTGCATTTTTATAACTTTAAGGGATGGCAGAAAATTCCAAAACTATCCAATGAATTACAAACCACAAACAACCACAAAATTTGATATTCACAAACAAGCAAGCAATATAAGATTTTAAAATGTTTCTGCATGAATCATATCACTATCTCAAACTACTTAGGGTCAATATAAATTTAGGCGAGATAGAAATTGCCAAGAGAACAAATCCACCTGCACTTTGAATCGAGCCACAGAGATCTTTCACTTGCCTCGATGGACCACGAAGGCAAAACATCAAGTTCGTAAGAA
This sequence comes from Pyrrhosoma nymphula, assembly GCA_963573305.1. Taxonomy (NCBI): domain Eukaryota; kingdom Metazoa; phylum Arthropoda; class Insecta; order Odonata; family Coenagrionidae; genus Pyrrhosoma; species Pyrrhosoma nymphula. Next base: position 101,010,548 of record OY754335.1, on the reverse strand, counting down.
TTCTCCAAAATTTCCATAAGAGGTCATACTTCCTTCCCAGAATTCTACTAGGACCTCCACAACACATCCATAGAGGTCTACCCTTACACCCAGAAAGCCAAAGGTCTGCGGTTTGATTCCCAGGCCAGTTAGATTTTTGCTGAGGCAATTTTAGCATATTTTATTGGCATAATTCGATAGAGGTAAAAACTTCATGCGTACAATAATTCATATACGTACAATGTGTGCCCAACATACCAGTCCCTTCAAAAGAAGGCTGAATTAAAAAATACCTTTTTATGATCAACCTTAGGGATTGATTTCGTTTCACACACTGCTTTCGCTTTTTGCACCTGTCACATTAATATATCCCTCTTTATATACTCTCTTGTCCAAAAGACATCACATTCCACGATCAATCTCTTTTACCACATTAACTTGCACAGTCCGCAATATAATCCTTCTTCTCACACCATTAATTCTTTCATCATTCATAAATTTCAACTGAGGTTCAATGGCATTCACAAATTCCTCTGCATGGAGATGTCCATACCCCGATTAATGAATGAAGATGTCCTCAGAATCTTTGAAAGCCATCTAATTTGAACTGAAACGCCATGGAAACCGATTCAACTTGTACAATTCAGTCATTTAAGAATCCATTCTCTCGTCATCACCAAAGCAATGGAACCCTTTTCACACTTGCTAATCACAAAAAAATTTCAATCCACACATTTTCATGACCCATGTATTCTTACAAATAATTTTTGGGAACCCCAGGACTTGAAATTCTCTCCACACAGCAGCCATTAAGGAATTCCACAGAAAAAACCTACACCATAGCCGACATTTGAACCCAGAGCTCTAGACACCACACCAACCTGATTCCCCTTGGTTTGTTCCATATACGAACTTGTATTAATCTATCTGAGTTTTACAAGGATTCCATCACATTGAACTGACATGAGAATGACTCAATATCCAGCTCCGTCACCATCCCAAAGAATATTTCACAAAAAGAGCGATATGAATTGATAAAAACCTTCCCAATAATTGATCTAATTTTGATGTTTGACTTTACTGCGCAACAAGGAGTGGGACATTATGTTAAAGACCAAATTTAAATTGAAAAAATTACCAAAAATTAGGGATGGTCGGATCGGATCTGCGGATCCTAAGATCTGCAGATCTTTACATTGGCTGAGATACTGATATCGGATCCAAATATACAACAGTAAATCAGATCCGCATGGGAGATTTTTAAGTGGCTGAAGTGCCGGCTGTCGTCGGCTATTGGTGGCTTCCTGCTGAACAAATAAAATGCTATTGATGTACTACGTTTGACAATCTACTTTCTCTGTACGTAAATCAAAATCACCCTTTACTATTCATCTTATTATTTTCACGAATAAAATCTCAAGATGTGGTATAACAACAGTCATTGCAGAAACACTGAGTTAATGCTGACCAACCACCGATATATATCACTTCGTGTATGCTTCCGCTTCAACGATATCGCAGGAGGTTCAAATGAGATATCGAACACTTTTTCTAAACCAAAAAATCAAAAGAAGGTTGACTGGGATACGAAGCTATAATTGTTTCCTATATTTTAGGGGTTTCTTTGTTTGTGTGTTGTGTTCATTGTTTGCGGAAATGTCTTCTGTGGTGTGGGATCACTTTTTGGTGGACTCCAAGAACAATTTGTTAGGAATTTGCTCGCACTGTGGCGTAAAAATATCGTGTGGAAATGCTAAGTCAACATCGTGACTAATTAAACATCTGCGTAGAAACATGATTCAATTTATAATGAAAAAGTAATTAAAACTGATGCTGTCTTCTTCATGTCAGAAAACTTTCTTTCTTTGCTCATAAATAAACTCATGGCACTGGCATGAAAGGCCAGTGCCATATTCTTCTAATGATGTAGGCTCAACTATGCCGGTAAACATTTGTGTTGATGAGTCTGACCTTGATGCTTATGCCTATGTTTTGTCTGCACTCCCAAACCCAAGTTCTTCATCTTCCATTTAGTTTTCCAAGAAGCACCTGTATCCCCCAAGCTACTATTGCTAGTGAACAGGTTTTCAGTACCGCTGGGTTAATATGTGATACCAAGCGAAATAGATGAGATCCTGACATCCCTAAAATGTTATTGTTTTTACAAAAGAACTTCACGGCAATTAAAGATAAGTAGAAATTGTGGCAATGACATTGTCGTTTATTTATAAATTAAATTTTAACATTTTAAAACTTGATGTTGTTTTATTTATGATTTATTTAAAAAATGTAACATCTCCTATAGAACCCCGGTAACCTTAATAACGTTATTTGATAAGTGCAAAGATCCAGTGGACTCCAAGGAGAGAAGTGGGGTATATATGCTTTACAGAGTGGTGAATGCGATGGAGTGTATGTGGGTCAAACTCTCAGGAATTTTAACATTAGAGGTAAAGAACATTTGCAAGCTTTTAAACATAACAATGACGACAAGAGAAACTTTGCTAAGCATCTTTTAGTTGAGACCATCGTAGTGATTTTATTGTTAAAATTTTACATATGTCTAATAACAGAAGGGAGTGGAACTCACTAGAGCAACTGGAGATTTCAAAAGCATCTAATGACCCGAACGTTTAAGTAATAAATGAAAATTTGTACCCTGCATCCTCTCCTATCCTTGACGCAGTTGCTGCTTCCGCTCCTCCCTCATTCCACTCAAGGTCTGCTACCAGCCCTGCACGGCACCGCTTATCTCCCCATCCTCCACCACTACCCACAGTACACTCCGTGTCCACCCCCTACTTACTAAATCCCCCACCCACCCAACCCACACCTCCCTCCAGTGTGGTATATATACAGGTTGTTTGCATTGTTTCGTCACCTAATGATGGTGCTCAGCGCCGAAACCCGGATCGTATGTGTGTGAGAGAGTGCATACTTTTCTGTGGTTTGTAAAAGTTTTTAAAATAAATCGTTTTACAGAATGGAATACCACAAAGTTAGTAGTGAACCCATTTTATTGATATTGTTTATTTTCAATAAAGTCTCCAAGGCTTAAATTTTGTTTTCATTCGTGAATTGCACCCTTGAAGACATCCTAGGATCCGAAAATAAGAACTGAGATCCAGGATCAGAAATGAAAGATCCGGTTCTGTATTTGGATCCGAAAAAAAACCTGGATCTGCCCATCCCTACAAAAAATACCGAAATAATTCCTGAAAACTTTCCTAAAATGTGTAGGCTCAAAATAAAATATGTAGATATCTGATTCTGGCTCAGATTTGTGGTCAAGCAGAAATGACTATGAAGGCTATAAGAAGCTTGGCCTGAGCAGAAATGTCACAAGTATTTACATGATGGACCATAATCACTGCCATCAAAGCAGAATAGACCTCCTGAATCATCTTTTGGCTAAGAGAGTCCAGAGTAGTATTTCATTAATGGAGAAGAGGAGGCATTAACTATAGGCAGAGGTTAAAAAATAAATAACAAGCTAGGGATGTTCATCGAAGACTTAAAATTAGGCAAAACATTAAAAATTCAAAAATCCTAACTACAATGATAAATTTTAACACAGCAACCCTATATTTTTTACTAAAAAGATGAAGGTAATGGCGAGCTAATTTTAAAATGAAGATTTATGTGATCTATTTTTGTGAAGTGAAATCACATTTTCAGCTAAATCTGGTAGCAAAATATTACCTGCATCACTTCTGGAAAGCCCCTCCATTTCTTGAGAATTTTCAGACCTCATCCTTGTGCCGTCTGAGCTAGACCGAGAATGTGTGTGATGGTGCTGTGAGTTTTGGCGCCCGATGCCTACACCACCTCCGCCACCAGGAGCACCCTGTTGCGAGCGACCCAAGGACTCCAGGCCTGAATTCATGAGTAAGAGTAATGGTGAGTTTACATCCTTACTGAGCCAAAAAGGGCAGATTAATTGATGAAGTGAATCAAAATGAGTACTTAAGTTTCAAATACTCTAATCTTTCAAATAAATACATTTGTAAATATTGTACCTCCTCCTCCTCCTTTTTGACCTTAGGCAAATGTGATACCTAATTGATGTTTGGGAAAAAGGACTCAAAATTAATTTTCCTACCATGACGTTTGGCACAATAATATCCTTTTCTTTGGTTTTTTCCCAAGTAATTACTTTGATGATTATTTAATCACATTTAATTAATACCATGAGTTGAACCAATACCATGAGTTGCATTCTCAATGCAATAAATAATCAAAGACAAATCATCATTGATTGCATAAAATTAACAATTAACTCAGTTCGCCACTGAAATGCAGAGTCAGAGTGATTTTACATAAGAGATATTTAAAAAACCTCCCCATTTTGAAGTAACAACTTAAGTATACACCATGAAAAATTGTGAAAGTGCAAATTTTTTTATAGTCACATCTGTATCCTTCAAATATTTTAATTTATGGGGCATCATACCTATAATGTATACTGTGTTAAACTAAAGGAAGTCCGTTTACCTGCTGAATAATCATGTATTAAAAGCTGCAACTGGTAAAGCTAACACTTTATAAGTATGTTTAGCATGTGCTCAACATAGGTAAAAAACATGATGTGCCATTTTTGTCTGAAACAATTACGAGATTTAAAAAAGACGACTTCATGTATCATGAATTGAAAATGTAAAAATGTGAGGCCCTATTAAGAAAGCATCAACAAATATTTGGGATGAGTTTGTTAAAAGCAAACAAAAAATGAAACCATGGAAAAAATTGGAAACACGGAAAACATTTAATCTTACTGATCTAAAAAAATAAAGTTTTTTAAGTCAGATTAAAAATTACTCTTTGACCAAAAGTAGTGTACCTAAAAGCAGAAAAAAATTGAAAACTAAAAAATACAATAAATGAAACAAACAAAAACAAATCAAGCTCACTCTTTTTCCTATGCACAATTGGTGGTCTAGTGATGATACCATTTGTGTTCCCTTGGAAATGTGACTGCTGCTGTAAGTTATGGTCACAGGAATTACTTGTGTGATTCTGCTGTCCTCTGTTGGTTGGAATGATGCCCCCGACATCTTCATCCTGTCTTGCGATAGCTCGATCATACTGGGACTCAAGGGCGCACAGCTCACCGAGAATAGCATCAAGGTCCACATCTTGGGAGTCTGTGACAGGAGAAGGAACAAAATTAACATCTAGTTGAAATGAAAAAGAATTTTGGCTCATAGTAATACATAGGTATTTTTTAAAGTCTTTGACAGACACAACCAAACAATATTGAAGCATTTAACATTTTTTTTAAATATGCAAATGCTACAACACTTGCTTTTACTAAGTCATTATACAAATCATCCAGTGGCGTAGCAAGGTTTTGGGTCTAGTGGGGGCAGAAGATCTTTAGGGGGGTGGGGGCAGAGAGTTTTAATGGGGCGCCCACTCATAAATTAACCAGTTTAGTAAACTTTAAAAATTTTGGTGAAGCTATAAGCGGATGGGTTTGTAAAAAGTATGACAATTGACAACGTATTATAAATATTTATCTATCCGTATTTGGGACTTAAAAGTGGAAAAATACACAGCTTAGGGGTGCTAGAACACGGGTTGGGGAAGTAAATGCGCTACTGCCCCTGGCTACGCTACTGAAATCATCATGACCAATTCTTGGATTCCCAACCATGTTGAAGTGGTTTCAAAAGAGGTTTAATTTCCTTTATTCAGAATAGTTTAAACTTAATAAGGATAAGGCAACAATAATGAGGTGGTTTATAAAACAGTAAAATAGGAAATTAAAACATCTTTATCCTTCAACACAATATTTCCAACTGTAAACTATGCATTTAAAATTTTTGATATAATTTTCATTCATGAAATTAGTTTTATGCAGTTTATTTTTGTGATGGCTTATTTGTCTTCACAAGAATGATGGACAGGTACACAAAAATGAATTATTCTCACATTAATTTGATTCTTAGCACCAAGAATGAGTGACTGAATAACTAAGTAATAATATTTAAATATGCCTCCACACCTCAACTAGAGACATGGTTAATTTTTAAAGACTATTTCACAGCATACTACTTTTAACACAATGACTTATGAAATTAACCATTTCTTTCAAAACCAAAGTTTTTCTTTTCTTTCTCGGGCTATGACTACAAAAGGAGTGAGGATTAAACTTACTGGTAACACAAATGAAAATATCTTACATTAGTTTGAATATCAAGTTTAAATATGGATCAAATCCAATATAATAAAGAAGGGCCAAAGTATGCAGTTTACTGCAGTGGTAGCGAATAAACAACTATTATAAAGCTCCAAAAATTAAAATCCAGATTCCTTCAGGTTTACTTTATAGAATAATAACAAATACCCACATAGACCAGTTTTAAAATGATTAAGCAAAAGTTACATTTTACTAAGTGATAACTGAATATGGCAGGGAGAGCAAACGTCAGGGACCAACTTCAATGGCATAATGTTCATGAAGATAAGCAGATCTATATGACTAGTTGAAGAACATGCATGATTAAAACTCACATTTCTATCATTACTTTTTATTCAAATCAAAGAATGAAACTGCTTGAAAGCTTCTACTGAGAACACATAACTCATTTGTCTCCCTGCAAAAAAAACAGCTTTACCGTGAAATATTTCAGGCTTTCCCAGTGACTAATATGATGAAAGGCTTCTCGAGATTCTTCACTAACCAGAGCCCTTCTTCAACTACCTTAAGATTAGTGGGATCATTTTCAATTAACAATTAAATGCATTTGTTTGACAGCAATCAGTCACATTAACACAGAAAAAGCACTGTGGTTGCCATAGTGAGAGAAGAATTAGAAATTTTATGCTTCTAAAAATGTTATTATTCCCAAAGCCTTGACAAAAACAGGTCCCTTACACCTGCATTCACAGTGGCACTCCTGTCCTTGAGTCAAAGTAAAAAAAATAAAAATAAACAGGTGCCTGGCGGTAAAGCAAGTTCACCTTTAAGTACATACATGGGGTGAAAGAATTATTCAATAATCCACTCCTCACCATATGATGTAACTGGATTAATCTTGCACCACCATGGCAGGTACAGAAAAGGGTATATACAATCCCCTTCCCGAACCGATCTATAGGGAACGTAAATAAACACACCACACGATCCGATGGCATTGTGAACCGTAAACCGGTTATGCAAATCCGCGGGAACCCTTGGGTGACTCACCTTCCAAGTTTGCCATGGAGAAGCGGTACGAGTCTATCCTTGGGGCCCTCAATGGATCACAACTTCCAGGGGATTCTGCACCCGCCGGCGACCTTGCAGCGGCGCGGTTAACTCTCCTGCGCACCTTCGGCTGTTGCTGGTTCTGTTGCTGTCGGGAGCCTGCATCTCCCAGGCCCTGCGGATGGAGGGGAAGAAAGAATTTGGTCAGGAAAAGTAGCTCCCAAATCAAGATTCGCATCTTCGTGGAAGATATCTTCGAACGAGTCTAAAATATCATAAACCCAAAACGAAATAATCTTCCTAAATAGACGTTGAACAGAAAATCCACCATCCTCGACTCGCTTGCCTGTTAGGATAAATCATCCCATCATAATATTCTATACTCTAAAAAAAAATTAATTATGAAATATCAAATTTCAGAATGCTCCAACGATTTTTCTCGTAACAAATTTAACCCCTCAGTAGAGGAATGGTAAAAGTTATGAAGAATGGCGCTCCGGTGACGCTTTAAATGCGTCACTAGGAGAATGCGTAGACCTAGATGCTGTAGTCAACAACGACATTAAAAATAATGTCTCAAATTCAACGCCACCATGAGAACGCAAAACAATCACCCCGGAGGTTGGTTTAGACTTTTCACAAATGTTATGATATTTTTTTCTTAAATTTTTGCATCAGCTATCTTGCAAAAAAGAAATTGGATTTAAGACGTAGGTACACATCAAGTGTACATCATCCATATAGAGCGACATTCAATAAATGGACAGGATAACTCAATTCCCTACGGGAATTACGTCTCAGTTGAGTGCCACTCAACCGACGAGTTAGCTGTACTAAGTCGAAAGCAACTTATACTTTCATTTTCAACAAAGCAATCACACTTGAGAGGTTGTAATCCAAAATCTGAACGTTTGCACATTTATTTCATACTTGAACTCGTTTTCTCGTTTGCCTGTAATTGATACGTGCTCCAGGAGGCACATAAAAATTTGATAAGTGCCAAGTAGGAGAAACATCAACGGGAATTATGTTAAGGAGTCGTACGGTGCGGGATATTTTTGCGCACGGCACATACCTCGATGGAGTACGATTGACGAACTCCGCATCAGGACGAAATGACGGGAAATGCAAGCGAGGGAGAGAGAGAGAGAGTGAATGCGGAAACTTGATTTCCCCGAGGTCAATTTGGTTTATAGTGGAAGGTTACAGGCCGCCTTGGTGCATATCCCGTTCGGACAGAATCGGAAAAGCTTTCGATTTGACCGCTTACGAAAAGAAAAGAAACCTTTAGCGACATCAAAAGACAATGTATTTCTCTCCAACATGCATCCGCAAAAACAGGAAACCACCTTGGTCTACTAAAATAAGTAAAAAACATACAGTTTCAGAATAAAAGACACTATCTTCAATTTAAGTTTTCGTGGTCGTGATAAAGATTTGATCCCGATTCCTCCACAACGAGAATCACTCCATTTACAATGAAGGATTTGACTGCCATTAAACCACGACAAATATTTTGATTCCAGTGCCGGAATTAGCATTTAATTTAGCAGTGATCGAATTTATCGCATTTGCCAGACGTTAAAGAGGTTTTAGCCTCTATCCTTTGCAATGAAGATACAAGGTCACTCCAAGTGTTTTGCGTTGACATCACTTACCTTGTATAAGTACTGCACGTGCCATTAAAAATACCATTAAAGAGCTCCTTTCGCTTTGGTCACCCGTAGGTACAATGATAAAAGCAACGCGGACGATGTTCAATGAAGATTTAAATAGTGGAAGACTGATTCGCAAAAGCTCCAAGGAAAAATACCACAACGAGTGATGAGAGAGATGCTCATAATATATCTTGGAATACAATAAACGGAATTCGAAAATATAAAACCTGATTTTAAATTTTCATTTACTTTCCAATAAATTTAATTAGCAAAAATTGTAATAAACAGAATGAGTAAAATAAAGTTTTCCTCTATTAAAAAAATAGTAAGACATCAAGCGCTCCACATTTCATAGCTCCATTTAAAAAGTTCATTTCTGGGGAAGCTTTTGGAAAAAATATTTGGAATGAAAATTACATGATAAGACAAACTAAGCTAAAATAAAAAAACATTCAGTTCAAGAATATAAGATAATTTCTTCAATTTAAGTTTTCGTGGTCGTGATAAAGATTTGATCCCGATCCCTTCTCAACGAGAATCACTCCATTTACAAAGGATAATTTTACTGCAACTAAACCACGACAAATAAATTGATTTCTGTCCCGGAATTAGCAAAATAACCCTTTTATTATCAACATGTTTCAAAGTAGAAAAACCTTTTCGTGCCGATCCATGATTTAGAACCGTGGAATCATCGACGGACGTCCCTAACCGTTACCGCCTCTCAGTAACCGTCGGTTACTGAGTGGCGGTATCGAATGCCCATTCAAAAAGTGCGCAATACCACGCAGGGGCAATGGCGTTGACTATCTTTGTCAGGCAAAACCCCAAAATCCAATTAGGGTGATGAAACATTTGGAGAAAATACAATCACCGCACATGAAAAAAGTACCCACAAATAAATTTACCCACATCGTTAATAACTGAAATTGAATATCAGGCTAATTTAAGCACAATTCGATTTTACCCGGGGAGAACCCGATTTGCGGGCTTTAACTTAACTTGGGACTGAAAAATGAGACCAATTTTGTAAATTTTTTCAGTCCAAATTTCCCAAACTCACTGACTGACAGGCATGAAAAATCATGATTCGTACGATAAAAATTTTTAAGAGAGTGGAAATTGAGGCTTTTTGATTACCAAAAGGATTTCAACATCATTACAATGAAATGCAAATTTAGCAGGGGAGATAATCGCCAAATTAACGTTACCTCAATTTTTCGACGAACGAATTAAATCTTCGTAGGCTATGCTCGCAAGTGAATTGATTCCACGAGTACATTTGGGGGATGGGAAGGGCACAACGCTACCAAGGCAGAAGGCATAAACAGAAATTAACAGTCGAATCAAATAATGACTTGAAAGCAGTACTACCAGCAGAAGCTAGAGTACTTGAATGTTGGGTCGTTTAAAAAAACGATACCTCGTCGCCATTTCCATCGCACGCGCAATACTGATCAATTTGCGTGATTCCCTTACCAAAGAAGGACTGAAAATTAAAAAAGAAAATGTTTCGTTAATAACGATAGTAATGTGAATACCACAAAGCAGCATGAGGTCCATGAATATCAGGGGAAGACGTGTGAGGAGGGAGTTTAGAGAATTTTGCGTAATCGGTTTGTCGCGGAAGGATCAGGGGTTTTTTTTCTGTAATTTCACCTCACGGAACATGACGTCACGGATCGCTCCTTATATGGAAAAAATATTACCGAAAACTGAGTTGTATACCGTGCCCGCCAGACAGCGAGACCATCGGCTCGTTCATTTCTGCCGAGAATGGTTCATTTCCAGTTCCTTCGGTCGTCGAATTGGGCTTCCAAATGAGTACTTCGAGATCGGAATAGCTCAAATGGATCGCTCATTTGAGTCTGTGCTCTTCCGAAAAAGCTATTTCGGAAGTGGAATTACCGAACCTCCCATATGGATTATTCAGTATTTTCACCTCACGGAACATGACGTCACGGATCACTCCTTATACGGAAAAAAATATACCGAAAACTGAGTTGTAAACCGTGCCCGCCAGACAGCGAGACCATCGACTCGTTCATTTCTGCCGAGAATGGTTCATTTCCAGTTCTTTCGGTCGTCGAATTAGGTTTCCAAATGAGTAGTACTTCGAGAGCGGAATAACTCAAACGGATCGTTCATTTAAGTTGGTGCTCTTCCGAAAGAGCTAATTCGGAAGTGGAATTACAAAATAACCCCCCGGGAGTATTTCGACCGCCGAAATAAACAACAATGGGCTCGACTAAATTCCGAGGGATCCCTTATTCGTCCATGTTGTTGCTTTCCTCGTCTGCAAGTGGCAGACATCGGAAGCTTCCCATTCATGGTGTTGAAGTGGGCGCAGATCGGAACATATCAAGGCACTTCAACACACACGAACGACAATGAATGTGTGACTATGTGCGCAGGGGATGTGATTGGTAATCTCCCGGTAGGTAACACTTTGTCGGCACTTAATTTCTCACGGCCGAATTTGAACATAATGTTGGAAAAATTTATTCCAACCACGTGCTTGAAAAAGAAAAACTTTTAACCACAAATTAATTACTTAAGGCAGTTACTTCAAGCGAGATGTTTCCCTAGTCATATATGATACCATATTCGAATTTTATTTTTTTATTCTAGCGTCTGTATCAAGTATGAATTAGATATTGTAACATTAATGGCGCAAAAATATAGTTATATATGACCAAAATTCTCATTAATTAAATAAATCTACATAAGTCTCTAACTCGACTAATTTTTTCATCCCGAACGGCTAAAAAACTTCAAAACAGCAGATTATTTTGTGATTCCGTAAAAATGTCTGCGGTGAGCAATGGATTAATTTTTATAAATAGTTGAGAAAACATACAAACTACACACTTAGTTTTTTAACGAAATCTAGGCGTTATAAATTCCTAACTTTTTCAATATTCTCCCTCTGGAGCGCACAGCCGTAATCTATCCCAAGAAAAACAGCTTACATTTTCCGGCAAATTACTCGAAAAGTAGTTCGGCAAGGGGTTAATATTTTGATATCATTGGACAGATGAGAATGTTTTCTTTAAAATGAGGTCACATTCATAAATTTCTAGGAGTAATTTCTCGCTCAAACTACCTTAAACACAATATTTTTACCTGTTTGACGAATTTACTGAAAATCCACAAATGAACAACAACCGCGGCTGTGATTATCGAAGTTCTTCACTTCTCAAACGCACGTGAACGATGCCGCCGATCTGTTTTGAATTAACGCTGCTTGGTTCACAGGATCAGAAACGAATGGAAAGTAAATTGGCTGCAGTGTTGCGTAGTGAGCAGTGTATTTGAGTGAATGGAAAGCACCAAATGAATGAGAAATAACCTGAGCGTCTAAGCACATCAAACCCAAGCACTAAAACTAAAAAAACGTAAATAACGGAAAGCCATCGCCAATTACCAACTTAATTTCTTACGTCCTTGCCCACAGCTCACTCCAGTTGGCAATTGGATCAATACCAATATTCCGACATACCTGTATAAATAAGACCTTATTTTTTCAAAGGAATAAATACCTAGCTTCTGCCGAATATAAAGACATTATAAATCCGGTGTTGATGGGATAAAGTCCTCGCCTGTTATGCCGAGGGTTGCGGGTTCGAGTCCCGCCTGAGTAGGTTTTTTACTACCTACCTGTATATTATGGATATGTGTTCGTCCGTTATCACTTGTTAAAACTCCCGATATGAAAAGCCGATAGAGCTGTTTTCGGGAATGTTGAAATAAATAAGAGTCAAGTAAATACCACTTCTTTCTTTGGTATTTAATGGAATAAGTAGGTACCTAGCTTCTGCCGAATTTAAACACATTTTAAAAAGAGTCGAGCAAACAGAGCTTCTTCGCAAATATGGGTTTGGCAGAGGGTTAATGAGACTTTTGACCCCTTTCAATCTTAAGTTTCTTGATGAGCAACATGATTCGAAATGACCTTCGTTGATCTGCCACTAACAATAAGAGCTGAAAGAAGATTCGAATTCAGAGGAATTTCATTGGCATTCATATCACAGACGGGAGCAAAACGCACATTTCCGCAATGGCAAGGGTAATTGACGGCTGTCGGAGTTTCCATCTCGTAAGACATCTAACTATAATTGGCCTTTATAAATTATCAGCATGCTCCGTTGACCACATTCCAGCTTCGGCGGGCATTGTAAAGCGAAATTCATACTTGCGAAGGTAATGATGGGAGAAACACGTGTTAGGCAAGCAATCCCAGCATGGATGGAATGTAGTTGCGTAAAATGACCGGCAAAAATAATCGGAAATGCCTCCGAAGGCCACATATTCCCTTTCACCTGCATTTTGTTTCCCCAAAGGTAAGAAAAAACACGAAGGAGGTTGAGAATTTTACTGCCATAAGTACTCTACAGGCAGGTGCCATGCTCATGTGAGCAAAATATGATAAATTACTTATCCTTTCAGTTCTGGTACAATAACGTAAGTACTAGATGTCCGTTAGCCATGCTCGAGAAATTGGCGCTCTTCAAAAGGTGCGTCACGTGAGCTGTTACGAACGCAGCGGATAAGTTTTTCTCAAATTCAAATAAGAAATGGGTTTCTGGAATTTTTCCCCACGGTGAATCATTGAATTACATTTTCACCAGCAGTCCAGTTAGCATCATCCGGTCTAAAGTTACTTCGGACGAAGCTAGCTAGTAGAAATACTGACGAAACTTTCCTCCCAATACCGCCAACTCGTAAAAAAATGAGAAGCCATCATTTAAACTAAAATGCGGAAGCCTTCACTTCCACATTCTCAACAAAGTTTTAATCTACGAATTGAATCTAAATTTAACGGGTTTTTAACCGTTGGTTGCTGTTAACGCTGTAGTCAAAGGGAGCGCAGAAACATTTCGTCACGAAGAGAGTTTTTCTATGCAAAATATCTATTATTTTGATTTCAAACCAGGAACGGTGCAGATCTCCAATATTTAACGCAATGCTACATCGTTACCACCGCCAATATTCCGACGCAAAAAGGAACTTAATAGAGGTCCTAATGAAGATAACCGAACTTTTAAAAGTACAGCAAGACCCGTACAGTTTTTCTCCGCAGTTCACTTATATTATCAAATCAATTACGCAAGATTCGTAATGATGTATATTGCGATATTCGGCGTTCATTCAAAGGCTGGGATTCTCAAACGAGGCCGAAATCGCCCCCTTAGGGACGGAATTTAGATTGGGGGGGGGGGGGAATCATGGGATTATAATCAGGGTTCCCTCCAAACTGGTTGCCTTGGCGCTATCAATTGGTGGCATTACCGACATCAAACCGAACATTGAACTATTAGCTTAGAAGCATCAGGCAAAAGATCCCATTAAATAAAGAGAAATAATCAAACCGAACATTGAACTATTAGCTTAGAAGCATCAGGCAAAAAGATCCCATTGAATAAAGATAAATAATAACATATACTATTTTCTTGTTTAAAGTTTTATCGGGGAGATTAAGAAAATTTTCCCAAAAACCTTTTAAGGGGGGGAAAAAAGAAAATAGTTAAAAAAAAGATTGATAAACCTATGAATGAATCTGAAGTTTGTGAATGGCCCAATCTAACAGATGGATTTTAAATGATAGGTTATCCATTTATTTCTGCGAACAAGGTAAACGTTAGAATCTTTGCTTTAGCATTTCTTTCCTTTTTGCTAAGGAAACCACAACTAACAGCAAGTCTCATATGCAGGCCTTGCGTTTCCAAAGTACGTGGAGGAGGCTTGCAGGGTATTGCGCGGGTGCAAATAATATGAAGTCAATACATACTTGTTGATCCGCGGAAAACCGATTATCCATTTCGCAAACGAGATCTCATTCCGGCTGACTGTATAACGGAGGTAATGGGAGTCTTCATATGCAAGAGAGAGACAACTCGGGAGGGTGAAACCAAACGGTTCAGAGAGGTCTCCACAAGTCAAGCACACGCGAAAGAAACCAGAGATAATACTCGCAGAGCGAAGCATCATCAGCTTCGGGAAGAAGCCTTACACCTTCACCGCAACGCTTTGTGGAGTCCGGAGACCCTTTAAAAGCTTTAAGGCTTCATCTCGCCCTGGTTCCAAAGGGAGTAAAACGAGGATACTCACGGAGACTGTGCCTCCACCGCCAATTGATCACCGACATACCCTCCCGGGGAGAGAGAAAAAAAGACAAAATGGGATGGACGGATGAGCATGGCTTGGGCGAGAGAAACAGCCAAGCGAGACACCATTATTAAGGGCAGCAGAATCGCAGGTGCGTACAAAATATATTCCACCCCCACGTTCTCTTCCCCTCCTCTTCGAAGAAGGCCGTTGCACCTTAAGACTGCCGGGTCCTCAAAACGGTTCGGGAGTGACACTGCAGTTACGGAGGGCAGCAGCCGAATTAAAGCAGAACACAAATTAAGGTGGTTTGAGCGAGATATTTTAGTCATAATGGAGACCATATTCAAATTTATTTTTTTTATTTCAGCGTCTGTAAGAAGTAAGAAATAAATACTGTAATATTAATGGCGCAAAGATATAGTATGACCAAAATTATCAGTAATTAAAGAAATAAAGCCACAGAAGTCTCTAGCTTGACTCATTTTTTTTCCCGCCGTGCGACTGAAAACCCTTCAAAACAGCAGATTTTTTTGCGATTCAGTAAAAATTACTGAGGTGAGTTATAGATTATTTTTTATAAATAGTTGAGAAAACATGCAATCTACACACTGTTAGGTTTTTGACGAAATATAGGTCCTAGAAGTTCCTAATTTGTTTAATATTCTCCCTCTGGAGCGCACAGCCATAATTTATCCCATGTAAAACAGCTTGCATTTTTAGGCAAATTGCTCGAAATGTAGTTCGGCAAGGGCTTGATATTTTGATATCATTGGAAAGATGAGTTTTTTCTTTAAAATGAGGCCAAATCATCAAATTCTAAGTGAAGTGATTTTTCGCTCAAACTACCTACCTTAAAGGTTTGGAGAAGTGGTGCTGGAGGTCCGAATCATCCGGCCAGGTCGGTTAGTCGTGGAAGGGTAAAGGCCGCATATACGATGCGATATATGCGATGCATTTCCCTATGCAGTTCGATTCTGACTCAGTTCATGCTGTCGAGGGAGAATGGAATGTAACTCTAACGAATTAAACAGCCTTGGAGGCGATCCTGCGAGCAAGAAATCTTTTTCGTTCGGAAGAAGAAGAAGAGCGTTCGGAAGAAGAAGAAGAGCGTTCAATCCGAAGAATGGAAAGCAAAAAGCAAGTCATTTTCTAAGATGGAGCTGGCCATTCCTGCACAACAATATTCAACGTGTGAAACAAGCAAATGCATTTCGAAGAGGAGACGAGACAACCGCTTTTGCTGCAATGGTAGACGGGCTACATAAACTATGGCTTCACACTGCGTAGTTTTGGCTGCAAAATTATCAATGCATCAGACTGGGTAATGAGTAGCAATTTGCAAACAAAGACTAAAGTGGCTCGATTGCCACGTGCCACGAATTTTCAAATGCTTACAGCTTCCTGGCGAACGAAATCTAGGACGAAGATGGTGAAGTTTTAATTTGTGCTTCGATCTTTGCTTTGATTGTGCTGTGGTCGTGAATGCTTCTAAGGGAAAGACATACTATTTCCCTATTAACCGATAATATAATTAGACTCAATTTTGATAAAATATAAGATGTTAACGCACATCTAAGCTATGATCGACTCTATTAACCAAGCAACCACGAGGAACTCTAAAAAAATAAAATTTAAAGTATTGCCACTCATCATCATGCAACCAAGAGCATTGAGTAAAATGATAACGAAATAACACTTCCGGTAGATAATGAATACACATAATGCCATAACTTTATTTCTACTTGCCATTGCAGTACCTCTTAAATTCAGAAAGTAAATTCACATAAGTAATATCGCCGCACGCAGTTAAATCGACATAATTGTGTCTTAGTACCTACCGTAGAACCATTCTAGATTCCCAAAAAATCAGGAGACGATACCACATTGCGAGAACAAATCCAGTTTTAACTCTCTTTCAGTGGAAACGTGGATGACTTCATTCAGCGGCTAGAAAGGATAAGAGTATAGGACCTTGCCGAGTTTCAAAATAATATCAAATCTCCATCACGGTAAGACGCTGTTGGGGAGGTCCACATACGACGAACGCTTCACTCCCCCGTAAAGCTCTTCCCTTCACCCTTTCCATCCTCTTGCCTTCGCGAACGTTATCTCCATGTAAAAATAAAAAAAAACACATACACGACGGAAACCGAAGGGATGGAACGACAACGATAAGCACGAGTCGACGAAAAAAACCACGGCTTCCGGTGTCAGCAACCAACGCGAGGAAAAAAAGGCGAAGGAGGATTATTATTAAAGCGAATCAGATTCGACATGGCGCGCATCGGTTTATTATATCGAAGCGTCAAATGGCGCAGTTTCGATGATTGAAAGCGAAAAGAACACAACAGTTAATTTGGATTATACTCTTCTGATTGTTAGAGATCTCCGGTGATGTAGATTATGCCAAAAAGGCGGCCAATTTGATTCATCGAAATATCTCATTTTCACCCGGGATGTCCCTGGAACGCAGGATGAATAGTCCAATGGAAAAAATAACGGGAAAGTGAGATTGCCTCGGAGAGATGTAAACATGAGTATGTGGTATGCAATATTCTAAAATACGATGAAGTAAATTCTGTTCTTCGTCATTTGATACGCATTTACAAGTTTTACGGAATATTTATTAAGATATCTCTCTTAAGATGTCTCCCGTAAAATTACTAATCGATGAAATTACTCGGCAAAGAAATTTATGTTGCAGATTGGAACTGGATCCAGAGGCTCAACATACCACGAGAAATCGTTAATTACCACTAACGACATTCACTTAGGTCGTAAAATCTACGTAGCAACGCGTTGTCATATAACATTTGTGGCTATGAGAGTTTTCCATTGGATATAGTCTACAATTTGCACGTACAAGCTCTTAACCTGACTCACGCGATAAAAAGTATCCATTAAGACCTTCTGCAGGTGAAAAACAAAAAGAGGCCGTCATTAAATTCAATTATATGCACGCGCCAGACTTGTGAAACATCACTGATAACTACGGCCAGAGCGCCATGATGCCGCAGTGATTACGCGTTGAAACAACGCGAAGTGCAATAGAAACAACGCATTCCAACGATTTTCGCAATTGCTGGGTAGATTGAATAGAAATAAGAACCCTACTGTAGGTCTTCGCTGATTGTCATCCTCCCACGGCACTGTACTAGGAAATGCCCCTCTCTTCTTAAAGGGAATGATTCCTTCGTCTCGCCAAGGCGATAAATCTCGCAGTTCGATGCAAAGGACATTTAACGTCAACAGAGAATACGGGCACGGATTTTATCCCTTATACTCAAGCCCTTACACTCAAGCAAAGCCAGTGAATGGCTTTGATTTCCAATCAGCCTCCAGCGAACCTGATGTGGTCACTTAATTCTTCCTCTTCAGCATCTGATTTAAAGGAAAATGCTCATTAAAACATTCTGCCCTCGTGATTTACTACATCTCTAAAGATTTACCTTGATTATCCACGTACGTTAACATTAATGACTCAATATCACTTAATCAAGTTACAAAACAGTATTCACGTGTCCATGCAAAATAAAACACCGGCTTTTTCGGCGATCTCTAAAGCCCTCAAAAATTAATAGCTACGCTTCTCAAGAGCTCACTTCAGCATTTCTCATTAGACATTGAATACATGGAACATAATTATGAGTGGTGAGTGGTAAAATAGACAATATTTTAACCATCTTCTCGGGTCCAATTTACATTGACTCCGAAGATTCATCATTCTCTTAAATAAAATATGTAGATGCATTATCAAGTATTCGAACGAATTTCTCAAAAGCGATCAAGAATAAAGTTCATCACTACAGCACAAAGAGATCTCAATGCAGAAACCATACATGATAACTGGGTCGCAGTTACAGAGGCTTCATTGGTATTAACCCTCCCACATGCCAATGACTTCTACTTGGTACGCCTGAATCATTGACTGACTCCCACAGCAACGTAGTGGCTAGTTAAAGCCCGCTAAAAGCAATTTCTTTGACTTTTGTTGACACAAAGTTTTCGGAATCCACACGTAGCATCCATGACAGCGCTACGGCATTATCAGGATGGTGACGCAAAGGCCGAGTCAAGGATTAGTGAAAGTGTTTCGAACTTATTCCAAACAAGTCCGAAGTTTTTCCATATAAGCCGACAACTTAAATGAAACTCACATTAAAATTATCCACAATGAGAGCCTCCTATCAAAAATAAGAGCATTGGAGCAAGCAAAAAGGTCTAAATTATCGAAATTGTGAACCTCAAAATTCCGAAGTCACATTGTCACTCAATAGGCAGTTAGGCACTGTGTACTTTAGGCCAAACTAAAATCGTCTGCACCAAATGATGAATGCACGTGAGGTGCTGACAAAAAAATCACATTGCGCCCGTGAAATTACGCCCACAATGTCTGCAATTTCAATTATGGCACACCGTTTGGAGACAGATAAGTAATCCGCTTTAAAATGACCCGGCAACATTGCATGAACGCGAGAACAGAAAAATCTTTGACTTACTCCGGAAATAAAAGGACTTCTACGAGTGTCCTTCCCGATTGAGTCAGAAGGAATGCAGCATCCAAAGTGAAGGAGAATGAGGGGAGCCGTTCGAGTCGGTATGCAGGCACTCGCAGAGATGAGAGGAGTGAAGTCACAACGAGAGGGGGGAGTTTGAGAGACGGTCAACACTCAATATCCCACTGATGTCACACTCACTCACACACCGAACACCACTGTTAACATGTCTGACAATCACTGACACTCGGACACATTCCGGCCCAAACAAGGGCGATGACGCTGGTCGCCGGAGCGACAGAAAAAAATAATAGTCGATCAGTGCCCTCGAAGATTAATAAACGCGGTGCATTCTGGGTGGGGGAGAAGATATGTCGACCGTATCCTCGAGACTGCTCAACCGGGATGACCTCATGGGAAAAAAGACTATGGGATAGAGGGGGAGGCCACTAATAAAGCGGGGGGGAGATATAACAGTTCGCCGAACGCCGCTCCAGAAGATCAGCGGAAGTGCCTTCCGAAGCCCGGGGAAGGGCGAAGAGGGAAAGACGGGCGAGGAAGAATGGCTGGCAGCGGGTGATGCTGGTGTCGCCGTGGGAAGAGGCCCCTTCGTTCGAGAAGTTGGTTCAGAAGGAAGGAACCGAAGCACTTGGTTGAACGCCGGTCACAGCGGTCGCCTCCGCCGCCGAAAAATCACAATGGGAGACAGCACATACACACACAAGACTTCCCAGCTCACAGCCGAAGGAATAATAAACGCCAAGTGAGATCTCGAGAAACCAAGAACTCCACTATAAAGAACGGAATATCTTTGCACCTCCAACAACACTCCAAACAAAACGACACTCCACTGGGGGGAACTTTGGTAAACGAAACACAAAAGTTGGAGAAGAGACGCCGCTGTCGAACTGACGGGAACGGTGACGAATCCAATAAATTAACACGACGAGACGGAACACTGGTTGTAATCCACACGGTCGAGAGTGAGAGCGGATTATTCAGGAACTGGGTTTCGTACACGCGTGAGAGAGATCACTGATATATATTTTATAAAACTACACGCTCGCTTGTGCATCCACGCAACAATAACAACTTCGACAATAAACAAATCCTTCCCGTTGGCGTCCACACGTCTTTCTTAATTCGGTCCCTCGGGCAGCACGTTTCGAGGTCCGAAGCGAAGCGAGCGATCTTCCCTAAGCGAATGAAACAGTTGAACAGACGCCGTATACTGGAGGTGGCATGCATGACGGGTCGGGCGGCCGGGAGAGGCGAAGGCGGGGGAGGGGAGACCTCCTGTGGAGGGGAGGTCGCTGAGAATGGAACGGGGGAAGTAGGGGCTGGAGGGGAATGAGGCGGCGGCGGAAGGGGAACACAGAGAGGGGTATTGAAAAAGGAAAAGAGGGGAGGGCGAGGGAGGGTAAAGGATGACTGACTGTTCTCAGAACAAGGAGGGGACGGGGAAGAGGAAGCGGGGGGAGGGAGGGGAAGGGGGAACGGCTGTGCTGTGTGTTCGGCTCGCTCGCTAGGCGGACGAAGGAGGTCTGTGTGTGTGTGTATACGTCACAGGCGAAGACGAACCCGCCGCCGGCCATGGAGGGGAGATGAACTTCAGAATTTTTTAAAAAGGGTTTTTGAATGAAGGGGCAACGTGAGGTGAGGGAGAAGGAAGTGGTGTATGGAGGGGGGCATCTTACAAGACGCGGCTGGAGGCTATGGCGAAGAAGAGATTTTCTTTCGGAGGAGTGAAAACTGCAAAGAAGGAGACGCGGGCAAGGTCTCTCGGAGAAGGCGGTGAGATGCACTTTTCTCGGTCGTTCGCGGAAAACAAACAAGGCTCAACGCCGCGCCGTGCTGACGCTTCCACGGAACAAAAAGGCATGCTCGCCGTGTATAGGGTGAACCAAGGGACCAAACAGGTAACCGACCGCACACTGCGTAAAATTAATAAGTCACCAACGCCTGGGCTTCAATGATTAGGAATACGCCGGACAGATTAGCCAACGAAAAGAACGTAAGCGTGAAAACAGTATTTTTTGTACCTTTCACATTAAAAATGCGTGTGATATACAGCGTCTGTTGTTCAGGCAGCACGCCAACTTCACAAAAAATAGACACCGATGTGTAGGTACTGAAGAATTAAATATTTCACCAGGACGGTTTACATCTCGATCAAAAGGAATTGCGCCTGCGGCGCATTTAATCGACGAATTTTGAAATTTAACACTTTTTCCTCTCCAGCATCTTCTATGCATTGCAGCAAAACCGAGGTGTATCCAAGGTATCTGTCAGCTGTTGTATTTTTTTCTTTGCAGCGTTGCGTTGCATGGTCATTACCACAGGGATGTTGGCCCGTATTTTGAAGGAGAAATTATTTTTTAATACAAATTTTTGAAGCAGTCAAGATTAAAAAAAAATACTGTCTCAAACTCCCGCAGATATAAAATGAAATCCCGACGTCCTAATACCAACAGTAGCCACCATAAGTCCACATAGATACTCGAGAACGTATAAACTCACTACTTGCCGTATTAAAACCGTTTCCTTACATAAAATTTCAGCTCTTGATATAAAAAGCCTGTCTAAATTTGTCGTCGAGTACTCTCAAGTGAGTTAACGATAGCGTCCACGTCCTCTTTGCTCACAATCAGCATCGTGCTCTTCTGCAAGAGCAGTGAGGCTTAGTTGAAAGATACGTACAAAATCACTCCCACGTCCAGCCATTTCCCTTACCTCCGGTCTTCGAAACGGCAATTATTCGTGATAAGTTTCAACGGGTGTTGCCGTAGGGCCCCATGAAAGGTCGGAAGGTCAGGCCCGGAGCCTCGCATCTGGTTTTGCTAAATTTGCTTGTGAATATAATACAAATTTCTTGTACGAAAATTATTTGGAAAAGAATTAATGCAGTATTTGTTCCCTTTGTGCATCAACATTTTTCATCACGCAGAATTTGAAAGGTTTAAATGGAAAACTTAACGGCTGAATGAAAATGCAGCTTATGTTGAGGGTTAGGGGTACAAAAAACCAATCTTCCGATATATGGTTCAATATAATTATTTACAAATTGCTACTTGGATAAAGTAATAGGTGGCTAAAATTTACACCTATGTATGTATTTCCTTTCAGATTATTTACTTGCTCGGTAAACGCTACAGACTCAACAAAAATGGCACTAATTACTAGTGACATCACCAGTAATTGTCACATCACAAAATTTCCGTCATATAATGACCCAAATTTCAACAGCTTAAACATTCCCAACAGTAAATAAAATTGATTACACGCCATAAATCTTGTACATAACAAATATTGAGCATGCAATGTATTGAGAAAGCATTTATTTACAGCTTTTTTCGATACGTAAAGTTTTATCTTTCACGTATAGACGTCAGAAAACTTTATTGGCATTTTCTACAGGAAGTTGATTCAAGAATTAGCAACAGAAATTATCTGCGACGAGAAGGTAAAAGTTCTCAAACTTTTATATCCAAAGACATCACAACTATTTTCATGTCCATTCGTTCATTAATGTCAGTTGACATAATTTACTGGCATTTGGAAGGGAATTTAATGGTTGATTTGTTTCTTTAAAAAATCCGGAATCAGCTGTGACTTCACATTAATTCCAGGATTTCTCGATTTTATCAGACACGTAACATATTTTACAATTTGTTTTGACTTAATAAACTAGAGTGGACATTAGGGGATGAATATTTTTCTCTTGCACAAAAAACATTTTTTTCTTTCTCTTTATGTCACGCTGCAATGCAGCCATAAAATTTTCAGAGTTCTTTACAGTATTAACTGCATGACTTGACAACGAATAGTGAATTAAAACGTTTAAAAATGGGTGTATACAATGCATACACTTAAAAGCATGTAAATTCTCGAAATTTGGCTAGGACCTTTCCTTATAATTTTAAACAGTTAAAACGTCTGAAAATGCAAAGCAAAACATTTTGACGAATGAGTATTGGTCAGCCACATACTTATTTATTTTTAAAAAATAAGACCACTTCGAGTACTTAGGACCCCAGTTCAGTCCCGCTGAGTACGCCTCTGTTACAGTTAGGAGGGTAAAGAGGAATTTTTCCTTCAAAAAGGCACGATGTAAACGCCAGTCCGATGAATATCGCGTTCCATTCAATGCTGTTAATATTTTACACCAGTCAATGGAACAATTTTTCAAAGGTCAGGCCATGCCGTCACATGCTGTTATCGTCGTAACCTCGATCTCGGATTTCAAAAATGACAACTTTTTCGCAAGCGATAAAATTTTCAAAATATTCAAGGAACACTCACAGTCAATTCCTGATTGGGAGATATTCCAGAGGATGATTTACGGTAGTACGTTGCTGATCCATATTATTCTTTGCACGTCCATTATACTCGTGTTTTCCTCATCGATACGATGAACAAGTTTATTGAATTGAAGTATTGAATTCGTAATTTACATTATTCACATACTAAACGTAGATATCGATGAACTGCGTTACAATTTGTGCACCAGTTGTCTGAGTTACTGTTTTGAATGTAATTAGAGTGCCCGGCCTCTAACCTTCGGTTCGGCCCTGTCCGGCCTAGATGGCTACTTACACAAGCTAAAGAAAAAAGGTCATATCAATGATTCATATATGTATATGAAGTGGCAAGGCTTGAAGCCCGCGGGCCAAGCCTTCTAGATGCAATAACAAACACTCGCAGAAACTCGTGCAGTTAGTTCAATTGATTACAAAAACATTCTTAAAACCTCCCACGCTTATTTGGAGATCTTTGCCAAGCAAATAAAACGAAGAATTCACGAATCCACTATGGGCTGCAGATTGCTACGCACATCTGTCACACGAACAGCGACTGTGGATATTGCACGCACCAAACCAACGACACGAAAATCCTGCTTGCACGAAAATATTTTTGGCATTAAAACGAAGCCCAGCGCAAGGCGTATGATTTCTCATCGATACCGAATTATATCCTCATAACGAAATTCCTATTGACGAAAGAATGCAGTCGTCGAAAAAAAGATTATTTCCAAAAATATTCATGACTCAACCCAAAGCAATCAAAGACGAATTAACTTTTTTGACTCCGTCGGACATCATCATAAATTTAAACCATCGTAAAAGAAATGGTACCACTGGTCACCGAGACTTCGAATTATGATTGGATGCCCATGAGCATAAGCGGGACTCACTCGATAATACAAGAGCTGGGAATGACAATTCTTACCCGTTCCCAAGGATTGATGAATGCTTGCCTTCCAAAAACGGAGCACGGCATCGACGGATATGGAAAGGTTTGTTCGCCAGCTGATTTTGAAGTTTTAGTGGTGCCCACAGTCTCACATCGGCGGAAAATTATGTCGAACGCAGAAGGCAAAGCGGTTAAAAATGCACTCCAAACAATTACCCAACTATCGCAAGCGTCAGACAAGCAATTACCTTATTTTTTTCCCAATGGTGATTTCGCGAAGTTGTTCATTTTTTACTGCAGTCACATCAACGGTATACCACTCAATTTTCCCACTTTTTTTATTTTTGCACAAGCGATCCGACAACATTGCCCAACTGGTTTTATCCACGGCATCTGGCGAACTTCTGTGAGAGATGGAACACAATTAGAAAGCATTAAAGTAACGTTCCACTTTCCCACGTCTTTTCGTAATAGGTAATAGGCTAAGGCGAAGTCTGGCATTTTTTTCGTAAGCAACCACTAATTATGGAATGACCGGGCATGGTTTTAGTCCAATGGAGGTGATTCTCGGCAATATCGTCCATACAAGCCACATGTTTTTTTATTTCACCGCACCCCGGCAATTCGAAAGAATTAATAACAAATGAAATACTAGGGCTGACAGTGATTACCAAAAACTAAGGAAGAGAGGAAGCGTGAATGAATTGTCAAGCAAGGAACAAAGAGCAACGGGGTGAACTAAGAAAGGAGGTGGAGACACCTTAATTCTCTGGGAGAAAGGGACACGTAGAAATAGAAACTTAATTTTCTTGAATGGAACTATATTTGATTGGACCTTTTTTGTTGGAGAACACTCTGAGTCCCTTCCAAGAAATTTAATTTTTTTTTAGAAAAGGGGCAAAAAATTACTAAAATTTAATTTTTTCAAGGGGTATTAACACATTTTACTGGTAAATATTTGCATTAGGTAATTCGAATATAAAATGAAGATTATGTTACCACAGCGGAGAAAAAGACATCTTTTACAAATATCACTAAATTTATTTAAGACTCGACCCTGGTTTCGACGTGGGTTCACATCATCATCAGGCCTGATGGTGATGTGAACCCACGTCGAACCACACAGTTAACCTTGAGAATGTAATGTTACCACAGGGTAAATAGCTAACTCGCAGCATCCATATCAGAGTAAAAACTGGCTTTAAATCCCACTAGAACTTTCACTGCATAGTCTGAAGTGGCAATACTACGCGCTATCTATGGTGTACTTATTCATTGCGTGAACGAACGCAAACGGTTTTCACCGCGCTCATGAACATTTTTTGGAGCATACAATCCGCGAAAAATGGAGGTAATTTTTTTTACATAGTAGGCTATTCTTTTTCAAAGCTTTTTTACACTGTAAAACATATAAGTCAATTTCAAAGGACATATTACTATCTAATAGTCGGGCATAAGTTATTACTTATGCTACAGCAGCTGTGGCAATGCTTATTAGGCAGGCAGACATTGAATCGAAAAGTAGACGGAGGATATCTCCAAGTGAACTCCAAATTATGAGCATGAATGCACTTAATCACAGCAGTGGCTGTTTTCCGCAAAGTCAAGCGCGCTTTCCCGTAGTTATTCAGACAATCTTCTGCAATACACAGCGCAGCTGGGACTGCACACCTAGCCAATGCATAAAATTGCGCTAAGAAATTCCTAAGGAAAAAAAGCCGCTTGAGCAAGCACATTAAATTCCATGAATATTAACTTACAATAAAAAAAGATCTCATCTGTAAAATGATACCAAAATATCAGCCACTTATTGCAACAGTTTTCGATATACTTATTCGCAAAGAAAAGTATTTTTCCACGGGATACGGCTGTGCGCTCCAGATAGACATACAAAAATGAGGAATTTTTTCCCAAATACGACGTGAAAAAAATAAACTACTGTTGTTGGCTTCACTTTGTACAAGCTTTTAATGTTAGTATTCATAAAAAATAAAATATTTACAATTAGTTCTATTCTACAGTTTTATCTTTTAATTTCACGACCCATTTCGCCGATTTACGGCATCATTATGTAAAAAATCAGAGTAAGCTTGTTTATTTCCCGTTTATTGTTGTCGCAGTTACGGGGGAGGGGCTTTAAAAAGGCAGGGGTCAGTAGAACCGTAGATAAAGGGGTAAAGGTGGGGGAAATGTTATTGTTTTTCAATGTCATTTTGTCGGAGAGGAGTGGGGAGGGGTGCGGGAATAATTGTTCATTGCATACGTCTGCGGAGTACCTACCTGATAACAATCGGACGCGTCGTGCAATTAAAGATAAGAATGTAGAAAAATACAATGTATTTTATATAATTATGAATACTAGTATATCGGCTTGAATGAATATGTATACTGAGTATTTTATACAATTAAAAATAAGTTAAGAAAAAACCTCATATGTGAAGATATGGTAAATTAATGAGTTCAGACACTAAAAACAAAGTTTATGCTCGATCAATATTACGATGTTGTCCTCACGCTTCTTGCAACTGCTGAAGTTTTGAAATCAAACTCGAATACGGTCTCTAATATGATAAAGAGACTGATCTCGCTCGAACTTAATCTGAGCAAATGCACGGCGGTACATTTCTTGCGGAGGTCGTCCAACTATTCCCATGTATATGCTGTGGATGGTGTTAACATAAAGGCGACAGATGAAGTGAAGTATCTAGGAGTTACGATAACTTCGGACCTATCGTGGGGAGCACATATAAGAAATATTTGTGGCAGAGCTCTGAAGAAGCTAGGATTCGTCAAGCGTATTGTGGGAAGATTTTCGGATGAAAAAGTAAAAGAGACTATTTCGCACTCGTCCGGCCACACCATGAATATGCAGCGATCCGGTGCAGAAAGACTTAGTCCGGGAACTTAATAAAATACAAAGGAAAGCAGCGCGATTCGTCAAAAACAGCTACGGGCGTACAGACAGCGTTACGCAGATGTTAAACGAATTAGGCTGGGAGCCGCTAGAGACTCGGAGGCTGCGCGCTAGGCTTAGATTGCTTGAACAATTGAGAATAGATATCTTTCAGAGCGACACGGAGAACATCCTATTAGAACCCCACTATATTTCCAGGTCCGACAGAAACGATAAATTAAGAGAGATATTTTGCCGAACGGATAGGTATGGGAATTCGTTTTTCCCCCGAACAATAAGGGACTATAATAAATGCTAGGCGTAATTTCATTAGAGCGTGTCCATTTTATATGAAAACGGCTGGTGTCCTAACACCCCCCGCCACACGCCTACTGAGGCGGCTTGCGGGGTAATATGTAGATGTAGATGAATTATCTAAATGATTCACCCATAAAAATATTGTGCACGACTCCTCGCATCCAATACCACAAGCCCACCGATCTCAAGTTTTGATTATTTGGCTCGAGTGTATTTTTGGCGCTCGGAGACTTCCTAATCGCGAGAAGGCCTTGCCATATATGGAGAAGGCCTTCCAAACGGAGCCGACGGGCGGCGAATACCAGGGGAAAAAAAGCGAACGCTACAACAGAGGCAGGAAGAGAAAAACTCAAGGACCTTTTACTTCTTAGCGTCGATGGCGGTCAAGTAGTTGCTCCGGGCATACATGAGTATGCATACGTGTATATTCGCGCATATATGTACATTTCACTACATACTTTGCACCCTATTTTCCGTAGGTATGTATAGACAATCTGTGTACACGTACGATATGTACACATTTCCCGGGGACGTGTTGGAATCGAGCCTCTGGCAGTCACACTCAGATAATCGGGTAACTGGAACAGCCTTATCGATTTCAGCCGCTGCGCTGGAGCCAGTCGACCGCCACGGAGCGGGGCGCTGGTTCGAGGCCTCTTGCCACTCCACAGAGGAAATAAAAATATGAGAAATTCAGACTGCGGGCTTTGTCCTCGCCGAAAACGCCGCATAAGACGAGCGAGCAAAACATCGCGGGTTGCTATGGGAGCGATGAGACCCAATAACAGACTGGAAACGAAATTTCGTCATCACGACGTGGCGAATGAAAGGGAAATCTTTGGGGATAACTTGAGCGCCTGAAAATGGCGACTCAAAAGACTTTTGCGAAATTTTTTATCACAAAAGTCGTGAGAGATAGAAACGTACTCTATTTCGCACAATGGTTAAAGAAAGTAGATACTAGGTTACCATACCAACATTTACGAAAGCGTAGACAATTTTCAAATAATTACTCAAATATGCCTTTTTCCCTGCTGCGTTACGCAGGGTTTGTGTCAAGTCGTTAAAATATTCGCCTTTCTATCGATGTCAGTAGGTCAAGCATACAGTTTTAACCTTAAATTACCCCTCGCGACGGAAAGAAATGAAATTAGGATGACGCCACAGTTTAACCCTCTATGTACAGAACTAGGTAAGCAAAACATCCTTAGTTTTACTAATAATAATACTAATAAGTAACCATGGAGCTTAAATAAACTAAGATCAAGCTTTAAAGGAAGTTAATTACTTTACATGAAATACTTCACATGCGTAGATATTATCGTGCACGATATATAAAGATCATAATATCGAGGTTTTCATCGTAGTAAACAACGCCGCCAATATCCTGATAACGTTTTGCCTCACAAAAATGAAAGGAATTGCTGTGTCTCATTTATTCTTAAAATCATGAGTTTGGTTCTAATTCTTGTGGGCGTGCAGACCCGTGACCACCGATGCAGACCTCGAGAGCAAGTCGCCAGGTCACCCGAGAGCCGAACGCGGTCAGGAGAAGTTTCCCCAAATCACTTCGTTTCATAATGAGCCAGCGTCGCCGCTGGGAGGCGTGTGATGTTATGACAGCGATGACGCTCCAAGTTTTCCGGCTGCTTCCGCGTTTCCGTGGAAACGACTGTCTTATAGGGGGGTTGAAAGCGGATGGAATCCACCCTAAACCCACCGACGCATTTCCACGACTGACAAGGATTTATGTCACGCCTCACAAGGCGTATCAGTTGAAGTTTTTGAGCACGCGGGCATTTTATTTCGCTGAAGTTCGACGAATTAGGTGATTCCAACGGCCTTCAGTTTGCGCGGAAGTGACAAACTTGAGAATTCATTTTTTTTACTGTTATAATTCAATGAGGTTTTTCGAAACATTGAATAGTCACCCATTTCATAATCCTACTCAGAAATCGAATCTAATGAAAGAAAATGTTCTCCATTGGTATTTCCAGTCAGAAGGATTACATTTCAGTTTTTTTAAGTCTGTTGCAGCATTTTTATACATGAAAACGACTTTGAGGAGTGAAAATGACAATAATTGTTGGTGAGATTAGTGTGGCTATAAAATGCTAGTAGAGGTTACCCGTTTTCATTAAAATCTATTGTAACGGGCAGGTCACCTCTGGCAAAAAAAAACTTTAAATCGAGGTAGGAAATTTACTGAGATAGAGAAAGAAATAACACGTGATCGATGTTTTGACGGGATATTTAGAATAATGGAGAATGAGGCATTTTAAGGAAATATAACAAAAAACAGTCCTCCAAAACATATCTTACAACGATAGAATTTTAAAAGTTATACAGCGGACCTTAATGCATTACGTTCTGCTAACGTATTGTTACGTGTTTTAATCACCTATATCTCTGTAAACGTTTTTGGTGTGATAGCGTGAACGTATTTCAAGCCTATACCTTTCAAGCAGATACGCTAAAGGTAGCCAGGCCCTAGGCGCTAATCAAATATAAAAGACACTGAGCCACTACGAGATAATAATTATGCTAATGTGACACATAGTTAATGTCAATAACTTAATAACACTTTGTTATTGTTAATATTCTCTAAAGCACGAGAGAAGTCAAATGTTAATTTAATTTAAAATTTCGATCAGACCGATCGCCGTCAAAATGGAAAGAAATGATTAAACAAGTTAAAAAATAGTATACGTAGATATAGTACATTAATTGGATTTAATCGAAGTGATTTCGACAGGTGAGAAATTGAACTACGCTTCGCATTTTGAACGTGTTGAAATAAGGACACGACATAACAAGCTACAAAGATAAAAACGAGACTTATTTTCCTTTTCAGCTCTCCGCAATCAACAGTATATATACGTTCTTCGATATTTTACATTAAGGCACTTCTATAGTAAAATGACGTTTATTTAATTTAATTTCTATTCTTGCAACTTATACAAAAGCGTGTCGTATATTTGATATGACCCATGAAGTTCTACGTATCAAAGGTATTTTTTCCTGCAATTTTAACTTGAAATAACGTGGTGTTGAATACATACCAGAGTGTGAAAATAGTATTTTTCTATCTAATTTAAATTCATGTTTTGCGAAAAACTGTTTACAAGAAGCGAATCCCCCCAATAAATTGCATGATAATAAAATTACCTAAGCTACCAATCGTTAAATTTTTTTTTATTTACAAGATAACTACAGAAACTTGAATAAAAATTGTTTATGTGTTATGAATGACGCTCACATCGACTATTATGGCTGGAAAAAGTTTTCACAAGAATATATTCTTCCGAAACTCTCCGTATTCTGGATCTTAATTTAGTTTTCTTTTACCTAGTCTTGAAAGCACTGTTTTTTTAACAGTGTGAACGAAAAGGTGGACTTATGTATTTGTTTTGACTCACGCAGTCGTGGTGTAACTACGATCAGTATCGCTCGTACCAAGCATCTGAGGTAATGAATGACGTTTCGTATTTTCGTCGTTCCCGAATCGGAAACATAAGCGGGGGAGAGGCAGGGAACGACCCGCGCGCTATCCCCCCTTTCTTCCCTAGCACCCAACCACACGCACCTTTTGAAATAGAAAGCACGAGAGAAATGAAAAGCACGGTTCCAGCGAGGCGGCGCTGGATGAGTCAGCGCCCATTTCCAAGGAAGTTCCGACTCGGCCGGTTTACGGGAGAGAGAGAAAAATCTAGGTCCGCCTACGTCATCGTCGGGAACCGGATGGTGACGTAGACGGGCGGAGGATGAGCGGCGAAGAAGGTTTCGAACGAGGTGGTGACTTTCCCTCCTCTTCTCGCGGATTGCGGTGACTTACCACGTTTCGTCATCGTTATTGGTGCTCCACCAAATAAATGACAAGTCCACGGACTGTCCCGCCCATCGATACCACGCCATCGGAACGTTTTCTCAAAACGTTTCCGGCACGAAGCGATCTATTTTTGACGTGAAGCGTCTTAAGGTAGTTTGGGCGAGATAATTCCCTAGTCATAATGGAGATCATATTCGAATATTATTTTTTTATTTCAGCGTCTGTATGAAGTAAATATTGTAATATGGCGCAAAGAATAGTTATATATGACAAAAATTCTCCTCCTTTATTATTATTATTTTTTCGATTATTCTGCCTCCTTCTAATTTATCCCATCAGCTTCGTCTCCTCCCGTAACTACATCTAATACTTCCTCATTTGTTTTTAATTTTCACTCAGCTCTCTACTTCCATTTTTCTCCAGACACATATCTGAATAGCTAGTGGTGTATGCTTATCCTCCTTCTCTAATGACCAAGTTTCCGAACCATACAACTATATGCTCTAACTCCAATTAAACCGATATTTTCTCGATGTATTTGCTCAAATTTTCCCTAATCAATTCCCACCGTATATTTGAATTCAATATCGTAAATGCTTCCTTCGCTGGTGCAATCCTTCATTTTGTCTTTACAGCTAAACCCATTTTCTCCTACAGTTTACTATCCAGGAATCTGAAATGTTTGTTCAACGCGAAATCAGCTCATCATCCTCTGTCTGAAAGAAAATGGAAAAGGTGGGGCGGAGAATAAACGAAATCGTTTATTTTTATGCAATTTTCTTTCGTTCGGAGAAGAAATCAATTTCCCGTTGCAGCCAATAGGGAGGGCATTTCCTCTTGGGCAAAGGGTTTTCCACCCAGACCACCTCCTAAAAATAATGCCGGATGTAAATATTATGCGACACATATATTTCCTCAATAATATTTTTCTTCCTTCAAAAGGAGAGGACCTCAGCCGACGAACGAGTCATCGCTATCTGCATTTCATCTTATTTGCCTTTAAATTAACCGGAAGTTTAAATTCGCGGATATCCAGACCAATTCAAGCACGATCCGTCGTGTAGGTATTCCACGAAAATGTCACTGCCGAGATCGGAACAAACTTGCCGACGTATCTATAAATGTAATCTCCCTCTCACTAAGCTGTATTGACGTTAATTAATAGGCAAGCTTATTTCATATGTTTAGTCTCACAATAGTCGAGGTTAGAATATTCGCATTTTATCTTAACATATAGTAACATAATTAACGCACATTTATATCACAATATCGAGTCAACGTTCAACAAGCTTCTCAACCTACATTCATCCTAAAATCTTACATTTATTTGATAGACCAAAATCTACAAATTATTGAACTAAAACCAGAAGCTTCCACTTATTAAGCAAAGACTTCCAAAAGAATACATGAAATTGTTTGAAAATACTGTTTGCTGCAACGAGTACACTAATGCTAAATGTTTCATGGTAAAGCAACTTACATATTTTTTTTATAACCTAACCTTTGTTGACATGAATACATAAAGTGCTACAAAAAAAGTGCAAAAATAATTAATTTTTATTGGTAGGCACATAAAAAAAACTCAGAAAATTCGAAAATAAAGTCCACCGAGTGGTATCACTTTGATATTTAAGTTACTTTAACTGCACCACTTAATGACTTAAAGAAATATCTTTCTGACGCATTATGACTCTCTTCGCCAATTGCGTCAATGACGAAAAGGCGGAAAAATTAATACCGTAAAAAATATGAAAAACCTTAGCGTGAAAGAAGTACATACATTTGCGTAATATCCTATGAGAACCTTTGGTGTAGGGTAAGCATACACTCGCTAACAAGGCAACAAGACCTCCTCTGGGAATATCGAAGGCTTTTCTAGAAGGCTGACTGAGTTAGAGTCTTCAGCGGTAAGCCGTGAAAAATGGCAACATTGCGCGGGCGTCTAGCTCATGAGCATGCATGCAACAGGCACATAACTATTATGATAATACCTGGTAAATCAGTCATCAATGACGAAAAAGCCATTGAATACTCAGAAATAAGTCATAGAAGCATTAAATTTCTCTGGTAGATATCAATTTCACCCATAAAATCATTTTTACACTGCAACCCTTTTACGACAAACATTGAGGTGACGAAGTACTCTGGAAACCACAGTGGGCGATTCTAACATTTTTCCCGCGGATGTGGTCACAGACCAATTCACTAATTGTCTGTCACGCCTTCTTCAGGGACTTCCTGGCAACCTAGTTAGGTAGAGACGGAATACGTGACCTAAATCCAACCGGAATGATAGTAAAAAAGCGATAAACAATAAAAAGGGGCAGTTTTCCCCCTATATTAGTTAAATTTTACTCCCATAAGAAAAGCATTGATTGAAAGCAGGCAGGAGTTACTTTTTTGTGTATAAAAATTACTTACATTCAAGACTTAAGTTTACGATTTTCATTATCGGATGGTTGAAAGACTAAAGTTTTTAATTCTTGCATTCGACTTTTCAACTCACGTTGTTTTTGCCTGTTAATTGAAATTTTGGATCTAACATCGTCCGTTTATTCACAATTGAAACAAATAAGTTATAACTTTCTTAACAACCGCAGCATAGTCTTTAATTGGCAATCCATTCGTGCTGCCTTTATGCTTCGGTTTATTGGTCAATAGGAGATTTTGAGGTAAGATTTTAGGAGGGGTAATAATTTTCATCCCAACCTCTCCATGCGTAGTCCTACCATAATTGAGAAAGTTACCAAAAAAATTAACTGATTAAAGTTAAAGTTAATCTCTGTAAAAACTAACTAGTTAAAGTTAAAAGTTACTTTTCTGAAAAAGTAACTGAAAAAACTTAAAACTAAAAAAAAGTAACTTTTACGTTAAAAGTTACTTTTTCAGTTACTTTTAAGAAACTTTTTAAAAGTAGCTTTTAAAGGCTATTTTTTGCAATTGGGATAAAATAAATACAAGCTTCAAATTCAAGGAAAATTTATTGAAAATATCTCACTGCTTCCACATCGGCATTGGAAAGTGCCTCCTGACTGATAGAAGTCGGTGAGTGTTTAAACTCTTAAAAAATGCATCAGAACTTTCATTCTTGGTCTCACTGTTCCTAAACTTTGGCGGTCACTCCACTCAACCCCGCCTTTGTTTGGATGCATTCGTCTGGGCTTATTCATTGCATTCTTGCACAACTACCCAACTCTATTGCATTCTTAGATACCATTTTCTTTTCTCCTTTGTCAGTTGAGCAAGCTTTGAGCCCAAATTCGAACAGGTCAACATTCGCACAAAAATTAACGAAAAAAATTAACTGAACTTAGTTTTGTTCCAGTTCATTTATAATTTTAACGATTAAAAGTTAAACGCTAACTATTCTAAAAATTAACGGATAAGTTAAATAGTTAACTACATTTTTAACGATTAATTTTAATCTTTGATTTTTAAAATCGTTAATCCTAACTATGAGTCCTACATTACAAGCCATTCAGTTTGCACGTCTAAATGGAAAGATTCTCTTAATCCTAAGCAACAGTTAAAAGTTTTTTCTACCAGTTGAACTTTAACGGTGGCCGTCTCCTTGTTAAATCATAATTAAATAAATCTCTGAAGTGTCTCAACCGAGACGTTAACAGGCCGAAAATGAATGCTTCGCTTCAGGGCTGAACAAGAATTAATTCTCTCTATGAATGATTCGGAATATCATTTATTTTTTCTATGTGACGACATTCGGATTCACTCCCGATTTTAAAGATCACCATCCAACATTTTTATGGAGATGATGTGAAGATGAATGCGATCCAATCGAAAACCTAGACCTCAACAAAGCGGCTTCCATGGCTTAAGGATGCAGGCAGAGGTGTTTTCTCTCATTTAGATAATCCAGATAGTACAATGAAACCGTTGCTCAGCGATTTTATCCATCTTTAATACCTACGGTAACCGATTTCAATTTTGAAAATATCTCCAAGAGCGTGCAAATTGTGAGGTGCAATTTCAGTTATCGCCAGACTATCTCTTTCTAAAATCCCTCTCTCTCCAAAGCTTCAATCTTTCAAATTCCTCAATAAAAAATAAAAATTTTCGAAAGAAGATGCATTCTTGAAACCGAGAGATTTATGAAATGTCTAAATACATTCATGCACAAAAAAAATATAATAATGATTGACAAAATCACCAAAGGAAAGCTTACATCATTATTCTCTAAATACTTAAACAAAAGCCTCTCGATTTGCATTCAATTCTGTGTATTAGAACTATGAGCATGTCTTTAATGGCAAAAAGAATAACTGAAAGTATTAACTGATTAAAAATTCATAACTCATTAAAAATGACAGCTGCTTAGATAATAAATTAATGTAATCAACCTTGGAAAAATTAAAATAAAAATAAACCTTGGAAATAGACCTATATCTCCTGAAAGTAGACAAAATAATAAAAAAGAGGTCATGAAGAGGAATCATCTAGGAAAAAGTATATTTTGCTTGCGTATGTAAAAAAATAACAGTTATAATTATTATGCCATAAAAATGTGAATTAATACAGGCGAAACTTGCGAGTTGTTACATGCATGAAAAGTAAGGGCTGAAAATAGAGGGAAGGTAAAAAGTTTAAACTATTATCATCGTACTTTGAGACTGGGATTGAAATTTAACATAAGCATGGTAAATGACACAGCATTTGGCATTCAGTCCACGAATGCGCACCGGATATCAATTACATTTGAATAATTAGTCACTTTACACACTTACGAAACTGAAAAAGAAACGCAATACGAGTATCCATTAGCACGTCGAGACATTGTGAGTTACAAGTCAATTATTATTCGAGGTTCTCAAGGGCACAAAACAGGAGACGAGAGGAAGCAGATGATCTCAGGTCTACTTTTTAATAATTCTTCGCATCAAAAAACGAAAGTGAACGCATAGCGAGTCACATAATCATCCCTATCTGCAACAGTCTCTCGACAACTACGCGTTCAACGCATCGCGTTCACTAACTTCACTTTTTGGACCTCTACTGAATGTCAGTGCGCTATTCAGCTGTTAGGTCATATCAATGGTGGTGACCCAAAGATTAAGGGTTCGAATACACGCGCTCAAATGTAGTGTTTGTCCAAAGGTTAAGGTCAAATGTTTGAAATGATGCGATTATAACCTCAGTAATTGGAGGACGTAAAATGAAGTAGACAACCACGGGTCCTGACTCGCCGGCGTCACACCTGGCAACTCAAAGGTCACGGATTCTATTCCCATATCGGGCATGGATAAGAGGGATTATTTCAAAACTCTCGCACCGATGGTTTCCAAAGTGAAAATTTAAATATACATCATTGCTCGTCGAACAGTATGTCCGAAACATGGTATATATTTTGTAATTGGCTACCAATAAATGTTCCATAGTTTCCGCCCAACCCGTTGGCAATCAAATCTATTGCTCGAATCCGACCCAAAGAAATAAATAATAAACTCTATGGTGTCATCCTTAGGACTAAGGTTCAAGGTTATGACGGTGTGCCATTGGCTCAGCAGTAACACTAAGTCCAAATCATGATGAATGGATAATAATTGCGCAATTTTTGAAGAACAAATTAAACTTAAATAATTACCAAGGTTTCACTGTTATTAAATCTTCATCAGCTATAATCACCATGTTATTGTATCGCACCTGGTGATGGAAGTAATAATATTGAAACCAAGGTCGTAATAAAAGTTTTATTTATTCATTCGTGGAAATTTGCTCGTGGTTCATCCATTCATCACGTTTCTAACTCCCCGCCAGATCGCAAGGTCCCAGAACACTGCAATGACGCAGAATTCGCATAGAGCGATTGAACACACCCCATCCGCGCATATCCACTTCATACCGCATTCACGCGCGAGAAGTAGCTTGTTTTCCCGCTGCTTGAAATCCCGCCGAGGGCCCGGCCACACGGCTCGTGGAATACCGCAATTCCCTGATCGTTGCTAGTGAATGTAGATAACAGCAAATATGAGCAGTTTGAATAAAAATGCAATAAATTCTACATGTGCGTTGTTAGTTGCTCGTCGTCGACGCCAGAGAAAATACTGGATTCATCCAATAGCAGGCAACAGATTAACGGAGAGGAAATTTGTGCTTTTACATGATACCCTCAACAAATATCCAGACAAGTTTTTCGAGTACTATAGGACGTCCATCTCTTCATTTGAAAAACTGTTAACGAAGGTGATAGTTAGGTTCTAAAAACAAGCCATTGAGATGCGGGATAGTATAAGGGCAGAAAAGAAACACGCAGTAACTTAAAAGAGTTGAGTTTTATTTTTGGTGAATAAAGTGCGTTTTCCCGCTCGTGTGGCCAAGGAATTAGCGTAAAAACAAGCTGCAAAAATAGACCAGCCCCTATTCTCCGGCGGGCGACGGTGCAGACACGTCCTATACAACCCCCAGCGGCGGGAAAACATGCTGCGTGTGGCGTACCGCATTACATTTAAGGTAGTTTGAGCGATATAGTTCACTAGTCATAATGGAGACCATATTCGAATTTTATGTTTTGATTTCTGCGTGTGTAAGAAGTATGAAGTAAATATTGTAATATTAATGGCGCAAAAATGTAGTTATATATGACAAAAATTCTCAGTAATTAAATAGATATAGCCACATTAGTGTCTAACTTGACTCATTTTTTTCACGCCGTATGGTGAAATCGCATTCTCAAACGAAGCTTTTTTTGCGATTATGTAAAAATCACTGAGGTGAGTAATTGATTAGTTTTTATAAATCGCTGGGTAAACATAGAAACTACACACCGTTAGTTTTTTGACGACATCTAGTAGTTATAAATTCCTAATATTTTCAGTATTTTCCCTCTGGAGCGCACAGCCGTAATCTATCCCAAGCAAAACAGCTTACATTTTTAGGAAAATTTCTCGACAAGTAGTACGGCAAGGGGCTAATATTTTGATTTAATCGAAAATATGGGAGTTTTTATCTTTAAAATTACGGAAAATTCATCAAATTATAGGTAAACTGATACATCGCTTAAACTACCTTAACGCATCAAATTAATCGATTGTGGCGATACTTGGAGGAAATTGAAGATATAATTCATTATTACAAAAATACAGTTCAAATTCTACTATTTATTTTAATGCTGTCGAAAGGTTTTGACGTCTTAAGCGTCATTTACAAGACGTCTTGTAAATGAAGTTTTAGACGTCAAAACCGGTCGACAGCATTAAAATAAATAGTGGAATTTGTACTGTGCTTTTGTCATAATGAATTCTACCTTAATGGAGCTCATATTTGTTGCGTGTTTTCACGCTGCATGTCTGCGGGAAAAAACGCGCGAGTGGCCGTAGGCTTTTCACTCGCCGGCGAAACACGTGACCCTCAGCAGTCTTGCTGAGGGAACACAAACGTTGTGGATGTCAAAGGAGTAGAAGTGAGTGTGGGTCACGAGATAAGACCGGATGTATTAATAATATGATAAAGAGAAGCAAGCGGACCGGAGGGATGGGGGAATAAAAGGCTTGGCGAACGGAGATAGCGGGGCTGCTTTTTTTATGTGAAAAAAATAGAGGGAGGGGAAGATGGGAGGGAATGAGAGGGGAAGCGTGTGGCAGGGGTTGAATCATCGAAGTACCAAAACCGAAAGGCGGAGGGATGCGAGGCCAACAATAGAAACGAGGGGTTGCGAAGGAAACGTAATGCATAACGACAAATTGTTGGGCCGGGAGGGGAGGGGCTTTAAAAATATTTTTGGATATTGGAAGATTTTTTAAACTATCCGCTTAAAAAGTAGTAGGGACAATAATAAAAACAAACGCTTATTGTCGTAGACCAACAGGCCATTTAAACATTCTGTACGTAAACAATTGGCATAATACTTTAGAATGAACATTACTATAATAAAATGAGATTAAATTTCATCTGTTATATGAAGTAAAAGTTAAGCAAAAGAAAAAAATGAAAAAAACAACACATTAATAGAAACGTTAATACTATCTCACTTACTATCCTTTAGAAAAGAGAAACATACTGCAATACGTACTGACAATATAATCTAGCAATTTGGGCAATGCATCAAAGTTGTGGATCGGGTTGGTGTTGTGGTTTGAGACTCAGCTCTTCATCACGAGGGTCCAGGTTCGAATCCCCCCGCAGTGATAAAGACATCTAAGCGTCATCCCTATACCTACTTGGGTCCCAAATGAAGAGCACTTCAAGTGCAGTTCTGTCCCTTGGATGAGACGTCAATCTGTGTCCCCTTGGCAACTTTTCGTAATGAACAAACCAATGCCGACGCCGTCTTTCTCTCCATCCTTCCTCCAAATCATCCAAACTTCGCCAACCAACTAACCTGTCTTGAATGACGCAAATGACTTTAGCGATTGGTCACCAACCCAAATTACAAACAGCATCAAAACTATGAGATGAACGGCCACAAACATCAACATCTGTATTCTGTCAACATGGTGTCTGGTGTATTCTGGTGTCTGGGTGTATTGCTGTCAACATGGTGTATTCTGTCAACATTGGACAGTATTTTGTTCAGCGGTAGTCAAAGGGAAACCACCTTACTAATATTTATCACCAGGTTTTGAAAGGCGCCCGTGTCGCCAACTTATTCAAATAAGATATTGAAATCAAACTACACTTGATATCGTGAGTTTATTCCCAACACAAAAAAATACATTCTTTCCATTTATTTCTCACAATGCGTGTGAATTGACGATTATCGTTGAACAGTGGTCCTTGCTGAGGGTTGGGCTCCATAAACACTTTCACTTGGCGGGAATTTCCCGAGTGAAAAAGAGCAATGTATGTACATACTGAGGGCAATGTATGTCCATGTGAGAACACTGCTGTTTGGAGTTGGAAGTCCAACGTGGTCAAACGACTGACCCTGCGACTTGTTGACTGTAATCACATTTGCCGGAATCACTGGAAATTGTCATCGTCGCAAGAAGCGTTGTCTCAGTCGGAGCCATATCAGAAATTATTTTCGCTTTCATGAAATTTCTTGCAAATAGCTTAATAACGGCATTTTAAAATTTATGTGACTGTGGCTTCATCTTAGAGCGCTCCTGAGTCGGTGAGTGAGGGATAAGGACTCTTCTAAATATATGACTGCAATAAACAGAAAAGCGAAAGTATGTTTCTTTAATAAAATGGGCATGGGAAAGAAGGGTAAACCCAGAAATTGTAGATTCAATCGTTAATGAAGGCAGCAATTTAGGGTGGGATGTAAAAATTTACACTGGTCATCAAGTGTGGAATAGCCGCTGTAAGAGAAGACGACGGAGAGGTGGTTCAAAACCTATTCCCGTCATAACGAAATGCAACCACAGTCACCAAAGTGGGTCAACCTCCCACGCCCGACGTGGGAAAGCCTATCTGTGAACTAGAGCAATATTATGACCTTGAGTGATTGCGATGACCGTTTCGCCATTATATCATTTCTCCATGCTGCAATACGTAGGTACGCAATTCATTGTGGGAGCAACAATCGGAGAAGATAATGACGCATGAGCCTTGATCCCGTTTTTTATATTTGTCAATGTTCACGAGTAAAGGTCGTTTTGCACGATGCTTATGTCAACACTGACTTCAGTACTGAAATCAGCGCCGAAAACTCAGAACCAAATTCGGGAATTAGGGTAGTTTGAGCGAAATATCACTTCACCAAGAATTTGTCTTCTTTTTAAAGATAAAACTCCCATCTTTCCAAAATATTAACCCCTTGCCAAACTACTTGCCGAGCAATTTGCCATATCGAATCGGATGGAAAATAAGTATCGTACTTTTTCTCTTTTCAGTACTGATAATCGCATTCGATTCCGTAATCGTATGCGATCACACCCTTAACACGGAACGATTTTGCAGCATGCTTAGTTCAGTTCGACTTTCAGTGCTGAAATATGAATCGTTCGTAAATGTTGGGCTTAATTTCCCCAATTATTGTTGTCAAAACTATGCTTGTGCACAAGCGTTCCTAAGCGCTTTTCATATTCATTGCTTCGTGAGTTCTCCGTAAGCTGTGGTGCTACACGACAGTTCTCTAATCAGCGTTCAGGGTTTTACGGATATTTGTTAATATAAACAAAACCTGACTACTCACGGCTATGGTGCATATTAGAACCAACTCTTTGGTTACGCGTCTCGAGTCAACAGCCGTGAGTTACGCCAATCCCACGATTGCTTCAGGCGTCAAGCGTCAAGCAGTTCGTCACATTCATTCTAAGGTGAGCCTCAGAATTGTCTTGAATTTTGCTTTATCTCCGTCTGGAATGTCACACACTCTACGTCAGACCCTACGTCCGAAGTAGCGGGAAACGGTGTGCTCCAGCAACGTCTCCGTCATCGAATCTACTCAGGGGCGGTTGTTTTGCAACTTATCGGACCCAAATCAAAATATATAGATACGGTTTCTAACGGATAGGATTTCGAAAATTCTGGCGGAAACAAAACGTAAAATTTATCGATATAGAACTGCAAGTTGTCACGGTTCGGGGAATTCCTCCCAAATGTGCCATAGATCTCTAATTCTACCCTAATTGGATATGTTTAAAGGTTACAGAATAAACCCTCAGCCCATTTATTTTGGAATATAGAGTGACTGTCACATATTAGATACTAACTGATATACCCGCTGTCCCCGGGAACAAAAAAAATATTATTTTCAGTAAAATGTTTCTCTGGCGTCAAAATATTTATCCCCTGAAGTATGAATTTTTGCCAAATCGCTAAAATAATCTCCATGTATTCATTCATATAGTTATAAAAGCTTTGATTTTTTTTAAATTAAGAAAAATAAAATACTTAATATCACAACGAAATGTTAAATATCGGTATTGAAATAAAAT
Organism: Pyrrhosoma nymphula; assembly: GCA_963573305.1. NCBI lineage: Eukaryota > Metazoa > Arthropoda > Insecta > Odonata > Coenagrionidae > Pyrrhosoma > Pyrrhosoma nymphula. Next base: position 100,968,041 of record OY754335.1, on the reverse strand, counting down.
TAGTACAGGATTCAAAGCAACTCATTTAAAGTATAGTCAAAATTGCCTCAAGATAAAAATGTAAGTACATATATACACTGTTGATGATAAGGGATAATAATTCTACTTCACATAAAATATTACACTTCTGGTTTATATATTACGATTCTTTTAAAAACTGGTTGATGGTAACACATAATCATTCTACTTTACAAATTAGATTTACAGTGAAGTGAGAGTGCAAATTAACCGTTTTGCCTCAATAGCAAGTCACTTATCGATAAAAGTCAGGCCTCCGCCGCTCCTTGCTTGTTGGGAGTTCTCTATACAAATACGTTAATAGGAGACTTGGACGCAGTGTTCCTTCACCCCCCTGGGATATTCGACGAAAAGAGTTGCCCGATACCACGAGTCTTCTTTCAGGAACCTTAACAGCCGGAATGTGGGCGGAAACAGGAGTGGAGATTGCAGGAGTTCGCGGAAAAACGAGGAGCGGGAAGTCCTCGTTGGCAATAGTGGGCGGATCGCTCGATGTGCCACGCGCGAACGTGGAAAGCGAAAGTTTCCAATGAAGAGTCGTTGGAGCACGGATTCTCGTCGTGAACAAACAGAAAACCGAGTGAATGACCTTAGTACTAAACGCATCCATTAGGTATGTTTAAGAGAAAAATTGCGGGAAATGCATTAATACCAACCATGGTATTTAAAAAGACGTTTGCTGTCATGTGTTAGGGTTTAGTTAAACCCATCATTAGCTCAAATGTTCGCGTAATTTACATGTAAGGGGAAACATTCTTTCCCCATTTTTACCCTAGATTTTTCCAGAAAGGTCTTCGTCATCATCACTTGGCATCATGTCCACTGGCTGGTAGGCTTTTGGAAAATCACCTTATGATTAATCCAGTCACAGGGACTAATACGATCTCTAAAAATTTCTCTCTTTAGCCTTCTCACGTCAACAGTCTCTCTACATATTCAATCTCCTGCGCTGTCTTTCCTACAGGTCCCCGATTGTGTTTATTTCCCTTGCAGCCAAGTAACTTCCCGTTGATATTTTTGGCCATCCTCCTTCAACTCCCTCTTGTAAGATCTTTTCAGCAATTGTCCTTACATTTTTTTGTGACATTTTACGTAATAGCTTGTGACTAAAATGTTTTATTTTCAGTGTTAATACTCATTTATCTGTGCATGACTGCCAATCTTAAAGGTTTCCGTGCTGTTTTTGGAGATCAGCAAATAAATAATGAATTATTTTATGCCTCCATTCATAACTAGCAATATTTCTTTTTAATCAATTCCAAATTTCTTCTACGTTTCCCCAACTTAAAAAAATCTTACATCCAGAAAATGAGACCCGCATGAATTAATGTAACAGCAACTTAAAGCAGGACATTTAATGCACCCTTTGCACCTCAGGATAAAATAGTCATTAAGACTCTTTTAGTTTTGCAGATCTCTTCCCATCAAATTCTTCTATACTTACTCCAATTGGTCTTCAACAATCATTTCCAACACTACATTTTCGAAAGCGTCATCTTAGTTTCAAAATCACTGACGGAAGTTTGTTTATGTTGGTTTTCTGAGATTAGTCCAACTTTTAAAGGGCGTCATTCAAGGAAATGGGTAGTAAGTCGAGAAAGGCTGTTATCGCTGTTACGCTTGCAATCTCTTTCCCGTCATAATTTGACTGAGACGTTCAATTTCATCACGAGATCAAAGCGACTCAAGATGCGGTGGCGACAATGTTCTCATCCACCAACGACTGAATGATGGATACATAGCACAATGGGGAACCATTCCCTGGCGCGGAAACAATAAAGAGACTTAAGCCAACGTCTTCTTGGCTTCTTTGACCAAAGCGGAGAAGATGGAAGTGAACGCGGCCCCCTCATAAACCCTTGGGGAACTCAGCAGACAAAATCCAAGAAAGCTGAGGGATGGAATAAAAAAATGCGTGTACACTAAGAGGGGAAAACGGAAGAAAGAAAGAAAGAAATGAAGAATGCAAGGCAAACTAAGGAAGGGCGGGAGAATTGAAGGAGGGAAGAAGTTCAGTGGAGTTGGTTCCGAGGTAGGGAAAGGGCTGGTTTTATTTTTCATTTTAAAGAGGGAAAGGAGAAGGGGAGAGGTAGCATTGGAAAGAGTTACAAGAGCGAGGGATTTCGGAGAGGAGTGCAAATACGGCGGGGATGCGGGGAAAACGTATAGAGACTGGGCGGAGGAGAAGAAGAAGAAAGCAAACAAACATGGAAGGGGAGGAGAAATGATGATGAGTGAGGGGAATATTGAAGCGATGAAAGTCAAGGCTTGAACATGGTGGAAAAAACTGAAGGATTAAAGCAGAAATTTAAAACTCGGAGATGTAAACACCCATCACTTGCGTTTTCTGAAATTTATAGATGAGAGTAAAAATCAACAAACCACAACAAACTCTTTGAGTACTCGTAAGGTAAACGTCTTCTATGAAATTTGGCAAATAGTAGAAGTAGTATTTCAGTTTAACGTGCTTCGGCAGCAAAGGGCATTTCGCACATACTGTCTGACACTTGCAGACAGGGGTAACAGCACTCAGACGAATAGGAGGATCACCCCTCCTATTTCGAACCGCGCCCAACGATACTCGACTTCGGTGGCCGAACGAGAACCGGTGTTTCCATCGTGGCAGCCAATAATCCTCCGGTAAGCCATTCCTTCATTAAAATTATTTGTAGAAGAAACAAACGTCTTTTCGCGAGATGATGTCGACTGCATAGCTTAGTATTTCTTCCGGGATTTTCACCGCAAGTGTTGGATATCCCGCACAACAGTTTCGCTCCAGTCAACGTCTTCAGCTCGAAGTGGTGGCCCGCCTATCGGATCTGAAGAGACTGGGAATGAAATTCCAACAATACTGTAATCCGAGAAATAGAACGCAGGCAAGGAAAACCCAAATGAAATGCAGAGATCTACGAAGAGTGCGCCGAAGAGGTTTGCGAACGAAGTTAAAGTCGACAGATATTAAGAAATCAAGTAAGATATACCTTTACCTGATAACATCCACTACAAATGACTCAATAACTTGTCCATAGCACATAATTGTCATTTGCAAAAAGATGTCTTTCAAATCATAGTTTTAGTTTCCATGCTCGTCGCTAGATGGCACATGTACGAATATGTATATTCGGAATATATGTCTAATATATAATCGTCATTAGACAATTCTGTATCCCGCTAATATTTAAAAGATATATTTATTTGTTGACCACATTGTTAGTATTAAGAATCCATATAATTTTTGTAGTTGAACACCATGTTTTAGTAACTAAAAAATATTAAAATACAGTTACTATAACGAATGCCAGTATACATAAAAAATGTTTGCTTAATTTGATATCCCAATTTAAATATTCCACCTCAAGGTATGGTAATATATATATATTTTTTCAATAATTTATAAGTAAAAAATAATTGTTGACTAATGTACGTTATGTTAATAATGTAGTCCTGAAGATGACAATATAAATTTTTGAAACGTTGGCAAGAGGTACGCATGTGATATAATTTATTGAAGATCAACTCTCCAAAAACATCCTTTTCTAATTAAGTGGCCAATAACCAGCTCTCATCATGGTAAATCCAACGAATGCAGTCGCTTTTTCGGTAAAAAATATCCAACAAATATCAAAGGTGTTAACAATATCTTCTATTTAACTAAACTGATTATCACCAAAAGAAAAAGTCAGCGTAATCTAAAAAGTATCTTTCGCCAACCTCTTGGTCTCCATAGTCGGAGTGTAAGGGGACTTGCTGGAGTCTATGTTTCAAACTACGCTGTTACGGCAGACAGAGAGGGTAAAGATGAGTCAAAATGCGATAATGGGATGCCTCCAAGCAAGGAAAAGTGAGTGGAATAGATGGAGAGGGTAGGGAATACGCAGCACGTGAGGTGATGTTTTTCGCTGAAAAAATTCGAAAGTGACACCCCTTCGGGCGTGGGAATTGGATGGAGGGGCAGGGTTGGGGGAGGAGAAGAGGAAAGGGAGAAAAGGGTACTGAGGGGAGAAGGGATGGAAGACAGACAGGGTGCGTGGGTGGAATCCTTTTGAATCAAGTGCAGCCAGTGCGTAAATAAATCCCAATGAAAGTTACGGGCATTCAAACGGGTAACAAAAGGTGGGTGGGAAGAAAATTCAATGCGAAAATGGAATGAATTAGGGTAGGGAAATGGAACAGTGGGAGAAAGGTAAAATAACAACCATAGCCCCTATCGAGCTACGATCCTTCGAAATGGAGGAACAAATCCTCCAAACATGAAAATTCTCGTCAAGTTATGGCTACTTGAAATTCAGATAATTACTGTGATAATTAATATTCAATTAAAAGTTTGCCAGAGACATTTATTGAAGGGAAAAATAGGTGCGCGAACGTATAATTTAGAAAATCATTTTGCAAGCAGTTATGTTCCTCGAGTCAATTTATAAAAAATGCTTACATCCGCGAGAAAAAAAGATAGGCAAATATATTCCGAAAGTGTGAATTAAACAAAATATAAATGCAATACTGTAAAAACGTTAGGCTTTGAAGGCGCAATCCATGGGAGTGTAACAGGAAAATATTAAAAAAATAATACAAATGAGAAACAGGGTAGACAGAATTTACAACAACGATTAAGAAAGGAATCAGTCAATGAAAAAAGAAAGATGTCCCCAAGCATTTGGCATTACACTATGACAAGTAAATGGCTGTATTGGCCACTACAAAGATTCTAGTGTTTGACCAATTTATAATGAAATTAACTTCAACAGGAATGTGTCGAAAAGGGGATATAATGAAATTTGAATCTTATTTTTACAATTTTGCCACGAAGGTAAGTTATGACAGTTCCTAAATACAGCTGACAGTTCCTCACGAAGAACATTTTTTTAATAAACCGTGAACCATTGAACAGGGCAGTTATTCGCATATTATAAATTTGGAAGGCATAAAAATTAAACCTTTTACATGACTTAATCTGCGGCTAAAGCGATAAAAAATGAATTCGGAGTTTTGTATCTCGACCTCGGGCATTCAACAGTTAATAACTTCCCTCAATAAGCTATTAATGCAAAAATGAATGCAAGAAAACCAGCCCGAGCCAGATGGTAATAAGGGGCCGGACGTTAAAACAGAGTAAGACACAAAGTTAATAAGAAAAGAAAGCGAGGAGCAAAAATCTGCGAGGGATCTCGCCAGGGAGATCCGTAGTTCAGAGACGGTCTATTCTTCGCATGATTTTCCACCCTCACCCTCATAAACTTCGATACTTTCAAGAAGAATTGAGAGGAGAGTGCGGTTTTAGGCCGGAGAAAAATCTCACTGGGAAGAGAGATTGAATTACAGAGAGAAGAGAGGGAGAGAGAGGCAAAGAAAAAAGTGGCTGCTTCTTGAAGCACGAGGGAATAAAAATTAATTAATCCAACTCTTCTCATCCTCCTCCCTCTCTTTTATTATACGTACGCCTACTCTCTCCTCTAGTTGTCTCCCTTCCCTCCATCCCTCTCGAGTCCACGGGGAAAGAGGGAAGCCAAGCAGTGAGGAAGTCGGGTGGGGTAAGTTAAGTGCGCATTAAATACGCGGAAAGGGGTTTTCGAGATGAGAGAAGGCAGCGGGACAAGGGTTGAAAGAAATGAAGATCAAACAGCGTCGACTCGCGATGAATAACGCAAGGAGGAAGGAAGGAAAAAGGAGAGAAGGGGAAGAAGAAAGGGTTGGCCGGAAGAAGTTGAGGAGAGAGAGAGAGAGTGCCTGAATGGGGTAAAAGAGGTAGAAACGGAAAGCAGAAATGCAAAAAAAAGGAGAAAATTCAATGACGAAATGCCGGAGGAGGAGGAGGGGGAAAAGAAAGAGAATGGGAGATTCCGGGGGAAGTTAATCCGAGGAAGGGAACGGTGCCGAGAAAGTCTCAAGAAGGACTAAAGAACGGAAGAAGAAAGATAAACACGAGTTCTCGAGGGATTGGAGTGCTTGACGCGATGCATTTTGGGACGCCTCGCGGAAACAGGTGAGCCGCTGAGATGCGCCAGGATCTAACGGGCGTTGCCAAGTCATGGAGTAAACCGACGCGGATGCATCAAATTGAAATTTGCCACGATCAGTCCCAAGCACTCCGCTCGTAATAAGACGTTGATGACGTTTTGGATGTTTATGGCGATGCCATCCTACTCCATCTATGTGGGAGAATGACAGATATACTCCTTCATTCCAAACTAAAGGATTTCCAATGCTAAGCACATTTACAAGATATATGAGAGAAGGCCAGGACTTCAGCAACAATAGAAACATTCGTCATAGCCCACGTCCGATTTTTTATGAAGGACCATATTATAGTCCGTCATCCATTACGTCAGCATAAAACCAAGAATTTCCATGACGGGATAAGTGTTTCTTTCTTGGAGAAAAGTAAAAGCATCACCTCTTCAGTTATTACGGCTTTTTTTTCGATTAAACGACGCGTCTCGGAGAGAGAATTGCTGCCAAATTTGTCCAACATTCCGAGCTAATTCATACGAATAGGTATGAAAAGAAAAACAGGGGCAACGGCCTGCCACGATGGAAACACTGGTTCCCGATCAGTCACCGAAGTTAAGCATCGTTGGGCTCGGCTCGAGTTTGGAGGGGTGATCCTCCGATTCGTCCGAGTGCTGTTGCCTCTGTCTGCACGTGGCAGACAGTATGTGCGAAATGACCTTAGCCGTCGAAGCACGAAAAACAAAAATACTACTACTACAAAAAGAAAAGCAGGAGAGAGATTTGAATGAAGGATAGGAAAATTATGTACACGGGATCAAAATAGAATTTTATCTCAAACTGTAGCGTATCGCTGGGGAAAAACGTACTCAAAAACTGATTTCTATAGTCATCTGCTCATGATTTCGGCTGTATATACCAGCCCAAAATTGCGATTCACTAAATTATTTAATAAAATATATTTTTAAAGACTCTCCAACAGCATTCTAAACAATTTAAATATGATCATGATGTATATTGGCAACCTGATAAATAAATTTTTATGGCATTCACTATGAACAGAGCATAATTAGCAGTTTTAAAGTAGGATATTCTAAAACTATCGCGCGTATGCCAAATAGGATCCACTATCGCTACCCAAGGCTATCACCGCCAATGTTTTAAATTATTCATGTTTAGGACCCACCAAGGTATAACGACAAGTGTTTTTGCGCTATCTGTGCAGCACCAGATAGCGAAAACCACGGAAGAAAGCTGCCAATGAAATGAAGCAAACGCCGCGATTAAGTGGGCCAGAGCAAATAATAATTTCCACCTTTTCGTTTGTATCATTAAAAAAAATACTGCTCTTCACTGATGAAATGCCTTCTGCTATCAGGAAAAAACAAAATTAAGACACAATATATTCAATTATTCGATGAATATATGTATTTTAATGAACACTTCCCCATCCAAAGGAGCCAACTACAGCAACATTTTGATTCAATCAATGCATTTAGACCTCAGTTAAAGCCTAAATTTGCTAATATCTAACCCTAAAAAAATAATAGATGGAGGCATATATTTCAGAATAAATTCAATTCCTTCGAAGAATTCACTTTACATAAACAGTTTTTCGCGAACATGTCATTTAAAGGACGTATTTTTATACTATTTTACTATATGTTGCACCCATTCTTGCATTTGAGCGCATATAATTTGAATGAATGTAAGTTCAATTGGCGAAAAAAATAGCGTTGAAAAGTAGGATTTTGCGGTTCACATAACACAGAGTCGTATAAGTAGCCGGGATATGAATAAAATGAAATTCTATCCGTTTTGACGGTGAGACCGCCCGTGAATGTAGTACACATCCACGAGGGCAGCGTAATGCCATTTCACGACTGGACGACGATGGCGGGGAGCTCAAGCCATGCTCGGTCGATGTCCGGACGGACTTTCGCTCTCCGTCGACACTGAGAGGAGCTTTAAAGCTCGGATGAATGGAACATCCATCGTCCAACCACCCGTCCACGCAATCCTCGTTTCTCTCTCCTTCTCTCGCTCTCGGATCCCCCAATGGTCGGTGGGCGGAGTCGAACGGCAAAAAGCCCAGAGCGAGAAGAGCGACTCACTCGCTTGCCAGTGCCACTAAGATAAGACTGCGGGCGGTGCCGGTGAGCCCGAATAAAGGAGATTAAAAGCGGCAAAAATAGCAACCGGATGAGGAAATGGATGATACAAAGAGAAGGATAACTAGGGCAGGGGATGCGCAGCAGTCGGAGAGGGCCTCTCGTACACAATTCAAACGTTTTGCCGAACTAAATTTACGGAATAGGTTGTCTCTGCTTTATTCTATTCTTTACTTTTCCATGACTACGGATTTTTTTATGAATCGATAAATCTAATATGACATTCTTAAAAAAACACGATTGTCTTTTCATTTGACTCTTGCTAATTATAGGGATATGAACAAAGATATCAGCTAAATTCGCAGAGGTTAACAACATTGAAAAACATGACTGAGTTGTAAATATTAGATAAATTTGTGCATTTTTAGGAAAATATCTTAAAATCTCCAGCATAAGAAATTGGACTCCTATAGAAAGATGTTACAGGTTAAAAGAACATCGAGTTATGAATCTAAGACACCAAGACACGCGGCCCAGAACATTTAGGAAGCGGCAGTTGAGTCAGCGCCAATTACAGGTGTGCAAGCAATGGAAGCTGAAAGCGATCGTGGTGCTTCTTTTCGTTCCATATCCTTCGGTCTCAAGATGAAACTTCACGCATCAAACACATACGGTAGGGTCGCGAGCTCTGCCTGTTAGTCTCTTATGCTTAAATATGCATTGGCAGTAGTTGTGTAGTAGGCACCCATCTAGAGACTGGCGAAGATTCTGAGTTAGACACGCTTGTTTATTTGAACTCGAATATAAACAGCTGCGGATGGAGTTCCTACAATTTCACCAGCGATGTGTTAAAGGACGAAAAGATGATGGGGGAATCGTCAAAAAGTTGATGAATAATGCAAACCCATTATTAATTCATCGCTGTGCCACTTTTTCCTGTTAATGTGCTCCCTGTCGTTACTTTCGTATATGGCCGCGAAACTGAGTTACCCAGGGCTTAATTGAATCAGGGAAATAAGAGTAAATGTTTTCTTCCAGCATGAGGTGATTCCTCGAAATTGCTGCAAATGAAAGGGCATGAAAACAGAGAATCCAGGACGTAAGAAAGCGACGGAATATTTAAGGATGTTCGTGTATACATGTACTTAACTGGATCAGTCACCCGACTCACCTTATGAGACATTCAAGAGATTCTACCACGGAAAATGTTAGGGTTTAACGTGAATCTGTTTTCAATGCTGTAAACGTTTGAAATACCTAACCGATTAGTGCCCGAGTGATTTTGTTGCAAATGTTAATATTTTTTTATGAAATATCATTAACAGTAGGTTCCTCTTCAACAATAAATATGAAGTTTTTAACAAAAATATTTTTACATGATACTTAAAATTACATGCATACTAAGTTGCTCGTGGGCACTTTGAACTAACTAAAATTTTCAAATTGACATGCACACTAATATTTTGACCATTTTCATTTCAAAACATTTTATCAGATACCTTTATAATGGTTAAAAAATACTGATCAACATTTTATGATTTAAAAACACTAAAATTTATCATGAATATTAAAACAATTTTCGTGATGCAGGATGAAGCAATCAGGGTGAAGGGAAACTTGACATTTTCGGCATATGTAAACAGTCCTTACTTTATTAAGGACGCACAATTAAAATCTTGAGGTTCCCTTCATTAGTAGGTGGTCCAAATGGTCCTTTCTTATGTCATCAACACCTGATTATAACTGGCGAAACCCTCTCCCATAAGAATAAGTTCCAAAATGCTTCATCATATATATAATGTCACTTCCATTCTAAATTTCAGTAGTGTCATTTTACTTCCCAACTTTCTGTGGATGTTGACAGGACTTTCTTTTCAGTCATAATTCGTATGTACACCTTTTGGTAAAGAACGTTGCGAATTGATATCGATTAGGTATTATAGATATATACCTGTTTAACTATTGCTTTTTGAGAATGCTTTGCCTCACATTTAGGCAGGGTTGACATATTAAATATTTATGCACGGCGATTCGACATTTCCACTGAAATAATTTCTCGATATCCACTGTCATCGCTCGCCGATAAGAATGGATTTATTCGAACGGAAGCGAAACATTACCATTCCGAACGGATACTGGATTCTTGATAAAAAGGAAAGAAGGTAATGCATAAAATTAAGTTTCAGCATTTTTTAGGCTGTCAAATTATGGCGTGGTATGTTACTCTGAACTAACTCCAGATTCATCCCCTAAAGAAAAATGTACCAAACGCTTGGTAATCTAAAAAAATTAAATTATCTCTTCTCTCCACGTAGTTTCCTGTCCCCGGCTCAGATTCGGGAGTGGAGTATCGGAAAAAAGAAGGAATCACTACATACAAACGCAAAATAAAAGGAATCGTGAGATTTGAGAGAGAGAGATTAAGACGGAAAAAACAGGATAGACTAGGGTCGATGAGGAGGTTCGGAGATGTTTTATGGAGAGAAGAGCTCAGTTCGACGGGACGAGTTCGATACAGTGGCGATATAAAACTCTATAAAGGGGTCAATTCGATGCGAAAGGCGCAGCGCTCCCAATTTGAGAGGAAATTATGCGAAAAATAACACAAGCAATCAAATCCACCCATAAATACTCTTCAACCATCAACTAAATTGACCCACAAAAGTGAAAAAAGAAATGGAGCACTGATGGCTTCCTTCCAATTTCTGAAGACATTGATGAAAACGTTCTTTCGCCGTATTTGGCTAAGCACTAGAATATTCCCTCTAATTGATGGATATAAAATTATTATTTTGTCCTAAGGGAATGAAGATCATACAATGCACCAATTATAAGCTGTAAAGGTTAAATTTAAAATTTCTTTCGGGATAATTAAAAACTATGCATGAGCATTAAAAAGTATTCATCCTCGGTAAAACAAGTATTAACAAGTCTCTTAACGAGTATTGCAGCCACTTTAGGCTTCCGTTTAATTGCTATCGTGAGAGAGAAGATTTTAATTATTCACGTACAAACCGTCAACCAAATTGGAAGGAAAGAACTAACAAGCAGGTCACAATAAGTAGAATGAAAATTTACTACATAAATTAACATTTAGACTAATTCAATCTTGAAAGAGATCAAGGAAAAGACCACAGCGTTCATTAAAGGCACGAGCCAAACTACAAAACTGAAGCTAAAATCTCGGAACCTTGTTTTATCAAAAATCTCGGGGAAATTTGAGTGATCCATTTATGAAGTCTTCGTCAACACGGTCTAAATAATTTCACCAAGGCAGTAAACAAAACTTGAAGGAATTTACGAATAGAGAAATTTCTGTTCCATCTTATCTCGTAGTGTTTTTCGAAATTATTCCTTCGAATTTTCGCTCAGCCTTCCATTGAATTTGCTCTAGTCTCTTAAGAAAACAAATACTGATTACATTCGGTGGAAGTTGGAATGATCTACTTTATGGCAGAGTCAACATGGCTCTCTTAATCTATTGAAACCTGATGTCAAGTTCTGAGCAAATTAACTCGCAAAGGAAACTTAAACAAGGTTCGAAAAATTAACTCCTCATCAAAGTTTCCACACGGCCTTCAATTTCCTATCAGCATAATCAGAACTATCATTACATAGAATTTAATTAACCTTCACACACCAATATGATGAATTCTTTGCCCAAAAATATTATGGGGAAATCAATAGGTATTTAACTTTAATGACCAGTAAAAAAAATATTTTTGGGAACAGGTATTACGATCAAAAGAAGGGCGATAGACCATTTTCCCAATGAGAATATGAAAGTAAATAAAAGGAGTTTTTTTCAGGGTAAGAAGAACTTGAAATATTAGGAATTGTGTAGTAAAAATGGAAAAAGGATGTAAGTGCCAAAAAATAAAAAAAATGACTTTTTTGGTGAAAAGCGAAGTACAAGCCATAAGATAGACAAGGTAGTAAGTGTTAGAAAATTTTTCCCTAGTTTGTAGAGCAGTCGGAAGATGTCAGCACCCTGCAAGAGCCGTGCGGGGTTGTAGACTTATTTTATTGAATACTGAAAATTTTAGTTTCTGGCACTTACAACCTTTTCCATTTTTACTACACAATTGTAGATGAAATTCTCAAAATTAAACTTAAGTAGTTGTACATTCAAAACGATAGGCATTCCAAAATTACTTTAAAAAATTCAAGTGACTTCATAATGATTTACAGGATACAGGAGGGTCAATTTACAGTGATGATGAATACAGGAGGGTCAATTTACAGTGAAGATATATGTAGAAAATGCATTTCGTCTTACATTCGGGAAAACCAGACTCGTCTTACACTTGGGCATTCACTCACAGCGTAGCCGCAAACATCATCAACAGGAGGTGCACGTCACATGTACCCTCCAATGGTCGCTGCGCGGAGCTTAGGCGAATAATAAATTCCATTTGTCTAGGTAAACCATCTGCCCGCCCAGGATGAACCGTCGGTGAGACCCCATCCTCGAGTTCCGGAGGAAATTCAATACACCCGCATGAGAGTCGTATTTGTGCCCCGGCGACCCGGAAAGACTGCACACGGCCCGACAAGGGCATTATCCCAGCGATTAATCGCATGATGCGGGACCGAAACCGACGGAGGGAATAATTGCAGCATTGCGGATTCCTCACAAGCACAGGTAGGTAAATGAATTGCATTTCCGAACACTTGAAAGAAGATATTTTCAAAATGATATAATTACCGGCGGAATGCACTGGAAAAGAAACTCCACTCGTAGTCGCTAAATTATTTTTACTTAAAAATGTTTGCTTATTTTTAATTAAATCCTATTATTAGGGGTTTTAATAAAGCCAATCCATGCAATATGAATTCCACGTTCGCAGTTGACGAGGCTCGGTTTCAGTACAAAGGATGCAGCGTAATTAGAGGCAATTTCTGTTTTCAATTTGATCTTTTGTGCATCAGACTGCATGATTGCGTCCAATGGCGACAAACGCCCCGATCAAACCGTTTGAAGAGACGAGCTTGAATAGACTGGGCCAGTCCATTGAACTTCAAATATAAATCATGATGAAATAATTCCAGTCCATCGTGGAATACCAACACAGGTAACTACCCTTCCTATTACTATGGAAAAAATTGGAGTAAAAGCACAGTATCACCTCTAGAGGAAGTTGCACTTGCTCGAGTAGGAGTACTCGTGCCTCAGTTTTACATTCTTTGACGGCTAAGGTAATAACCCACTTCCACTGTTTTACACACGCACACTTGGACACACAACAGCACTTGGACGAATAGGAGAATGACCCCGCCAAATTTGAGCCAAGCCCAACGATACTCAACTTCTTTACTTAATTACTTCGGTAACTGACCAGAAACCATTGTTTCCATCAAGACAGGCCATTGCCAAAGCTCGAGTGAGCCTTGATTAATCGCAACCTCATGCAAATATATTTGCATTTAAATCCAATATTTGCTTGTGGTTGTATTTAATGTACGGGTGTATTTATGTTTTGCGATAGGTCTTAAATACAGGATGTTTGAGAAAAATAGAGTCAAGCATGAATTCCCAATGTAGGTGAATTATGTTGGTGCATTAATTACCCTTTCTGGATAGGTAGCTTTCGGGATGGTTCGAAAGAGGAGCACGATGTGGTTCAACACTTCGCACTCTTCCCAGAAGACTTCTTGAGGAGCTAAGTCGCGGTACATGAGCCATAAAATAAGCCGTGCTCAGCCAACATGTTAAAACTATATCCAATAAAAGCCAATGATCAAAGACAACCTATCCACCCAGCAGCGTCGAAATCTGAAATCAGGATACGTAGCTCGGAATAAGTTACAAGTGGAAAGCAAGAGGGTCGGAAAGATTGGCCTTAAGATCCCTCATTGGGGCGGGAAAGCTCAATGAGCCACTCGCATATTTTTGCTTAACCTTTTATAATCCGTAAGTTCCTGAACATACAGATGAAAAGTGATTCAGAAAGGTGAAAAGAGATGAGGGGAGACATAATGCTCGATACACGAGAAACGATACTATACAAATCACAGATATGAATCTATATATACGGCTCATTTTCTCACAGAAAAGATTAAGCAAGCTGATGCTAATCCTTGACCCGTGAGTCAAGGGCTACAATCCTGTACTCTCACTCAAGGAAATATTATTAACCCGCCAAGTGCCGAGAAATCCCCAAGAAGTGTTTTGCAGATTGACCATCCATGTCGCAACCAAGTCATTCGCATCAAAGCTGTACTTCCTACACAACGGGTTCGAGAATGAAAATTAATGGAAATACAACAGGGTAGACAACACGCTAATCATTGATTCACGTGTGGAGTTTGACAGTACAAATAAACAGCGGCAAAATGAAAGAGCCAAAACTGCACAGCGTTCTCAAACTAACGGTTCAATAATTGACAGACATACATTTAAGGCGTAAGCATCGAAGATGGATGCTATACACCCTGTAATGTGTACAGAAGAGTAATTCTAAACTGAGAACGCTCGCACATATTTTTCAATCGTCAAATTAATTTGTTTGACAGATGAAGTACTTGGCATGGATGGAGAGGAAAAAAATTTGCTGGTAGAAATGAGGGGGAGGTAATAGATTGTCGCTGGTACAGGCAATCAGAGGCGAGGGGATGTTGAAGATTGCTATTGAAGATATAACGGAAGAAAATGATCGGCAGGCTGTATGGAATTAAGTGAGAAAGGAAACATGCTGACTAAATAGCGCGAGGAAGGAGATTTAAAAAAAAATATGTAAGTACAGAGCAGAAAGAACTTTACTACCACATCAAGCATCCCTTAGTAGAAATACTTAGTATCCATAATTGGAATATAAAAAACTTGTACTTCTCTACAAATTTTACTTAATTCGTTCAACGATTTCGTTTAAACGCTCTCTGATTTATATTTTTAGTACCACATAATGCCGAAAGTCGGTGAAATGCGTTGCACAAATAAGAAAAAAATGATAGAACATACAAGTGTTTCATATTCCAACTATGGATAACGAGTAGCAATGGCAACTAATTGAATACTATTAATAAAAATTAAACAGCTGTCACAGAAAATAACGTGGTAGTGGAATAGAAAGTCATTCCTAGCAAACTAGGAGACTACTCTGTCAAAATTAAGTTGGAATATAATTACTGCGGCAAAAAATAACGAATACATCCATATAAGGTTACAATTCAAAGAGCACGTAAGTGCACATGCGTCGGATGTGTGAGTGGACAGTTATATTTACATCCTTCTGGGAACAAAGCGAAGAATTCAGGCAACTCTTACAGGATTCCCCGTAGGCAGCGGTCTTCTCGTCCCCTATCAAAGGCTAGACTGGAGTTGAGTGACGGAAGGAATGTTGACGTTAGTGGGCTCTGGAATGCGTGACGTGCAACGTTTTGCAACCGTTGTTCCGTTGAGATCTGCTTTCCTCGGGACGGTCTGACGCCAGCGCCCTCAAATGCTTCACGACTGCTCGCGCGCACGGGGCGGTAGCGCTTCGCCATAGAAACGAAAGCAGCCGACGGCAGCCGATAATGAGCGCCTACGTTTTTCTCGACGGTTAACGAACGCTGCAAGCATCCCACGCGGTCGCTGGGGGTCTTGCAATGCGTCGGTGTTCACCTTAGGCGAATACATATGAATGTCCCGCAATAATCTTGGGAGCCGATCAAAGGTTTTAAATGCTACTGGGATGATAGTTGACCGTAGCCGTTCACGACATTTTTATTATATTTTCAGCAAAAGAGAAAATGGACACTTGAATATCTAGGAAATTTATTTTCGGAATGTTCGCTGAAATTTGAATGAATTTTAGCAAAAGTATATTATTTAAATCTAATATTTAAGTTCGAAGGAGGGAAGTCCACAACAGTGAGCGAAAGAAGTTGAACAGCGAAGATAGTTGAACTTCAGGCCATAAGAAAATCTCTTGGATATGTATATCACTTCCCGTGCATTTCAACCTCCTTGATAGTGATGTTCGGAGATTTCAATCGATAATCTAGCAGGACAAAAGTCATTGTTGCCATGTCCCGGAAGTCGCCGCAACTGTAATCATACCGCAAACTAATACTTTGTCATGATTAATCACTTTTAAAAAGTAATACCTATCTTACAAAATGGATGCTTCCCTTTCCGAAGAGGACCAAGAAGAAATGTGCAAAAACATATTTGGAAACTCCGTGAAAATGACGCAGGAAAATTTTCAAAGGAGGATACCCTGCGTTATGAATTTATTCTATTCTTATGATCGTTTTGTTTCTGGCATAGGTTTGTCGCCCCAAAGTAACAAATATTCCGTGTCAACGTAAGTCGGACATCTCCTCAAGGAACCGGCTATACCTGACCCCAAGGAAGACGAGGAGAAGAGATGAACGTGGTAGATGATGAGAATAAATATACAGTGATAATGATAGGAGTGACTTTCATTGAAGTCATGGGCTTATAACTACGAGCATATAGCCACAGGAAAAGTACTTTATAAACCCAGGTTATTCAGAGTACTAATCAGAAACTGTGGTAGTATGATCAGGATGGGTGCAGTACTTTAGGCATTTTGTGAATACTCGGAATATTTTTACTGAATGATATTATATCCATAGATTTCAAGTAAAAACTAATTTTTGCTGTCCATAACGAATATATTAAGACCATTTCCGATAATAATTTTGTGTGTTTTTCAATAATTTGGCCGCTCTTATCGCTAACGCTACAAGGTTTGTTTGTTTAAAAAAAAAGATAATTTGCCCCGCTACATTTTCGATCGGAACCACTGCGCAATGACCAAACGACCTTCTCCCGACGAGATTCAAAGAATAGCGTAGTTGGAGGAGCACCAAAGCAGCACCAACTCACGAGTGAATCCTGTCGACAAGAAACTCCTGCCGGCTCCTCATGCGAGCCCCAATCTCCTCGTGAAATAAAAGCCTCCGTTATCGCAGGAGTGGTGACTGCGTCCCGATGACTCATGTGGGGATCACACGAACCGACCGAAGCTCCCTCATGCTTTTGTAGTTAACCGAACATTGATGTTACAATCTTCCCCCTTGAGCCACTCAATTCATGCCGGGGGGTGTGGGTCAAAGGGCTCCGCAAGCATTTGAAGAGAACTCCGCGAGGAAAATAAAAATACACGCAAGTCAAAGACGAGTACCCTCCGTTATACCAACTCCTTTGTCGTCTGATCGAGAAATTTGTAGAAAAAATTACAATTTTTTTTGAGTTTCAAAGATCACATATCAAGAGTTTGCAAATGAGGTTCCAATAAGATTCAAATGACTCACCACCAATAATATTTATGATCTAAAGACACCATGACAACCGATCATCAAAAATTTGTTTCCAAGTGAAGCAAGTAAGCCGAATGGCGAACGAAAAACGGCAATATGGGTGCAATAAGCATTAAATATAGAAATAACAATTATTATAAGTTAAATGTGAGTATAAGTAACACATTGAACTACGATGCAAAAACTTATCTTATTTAAGAAACTCACCAGCGTGGGGATTGGGACGAATGCAGTGAGTTTAAACGCAAAGTTTGCACATGGCTACACCTTACATGGTGTAATACATAGTCTTTATAAAGGGCCGTGATATTTAGCGAACATTTCTGAAGTCAAAACATGCATAATCTAGCGACGTTTTCTTACGATAATGTCTTTGAATCCTCTACCTACTCATTTTCGCTTGCTAAACTTATCGCCACAAAAATCACTAGCTTTGTATTGGTTTTTAATATTTTGTTTAATCATCATTGGGTTTCAGAATCCTCAATAGGCACATCATAAAGGTCTCAGAGTACTTTCGCCTATCACTATACTCAACACTCACGAGCATAACGATACTTTTCCTCGTATTTATTGGAAACTTCTACTCCGGGTTCAAGGCCAGCAGCGTCATCTACTGGGCGTAAGTATAAAAAAATGGCAACGTATTTCTCGATTACAAGCACTTTTCCATCGCCCTTCTCAGCTTTCCTACCAGCTCACGAAAATGAATGAGCGACACCGAAATGTTTTACGTGAGTTACGATCGGGCCTGAAAGCCACTAGAAACTAGGCGCAAAAAGAAGCGCTCGTGAGAGGGGTAGACACGGATAGCGCCCCTTTTCGACGTTATGAGGATGGAAAGAGGGACGCGACTTCGCGAGATAGCGATGATTGAAGGTGGCCGGGGAAGAAAAAAAGTGGGTTTCGGGGGACTAGGAACGGAGCGAAACGCGCGGTGCGCCGCCATTATCAGGCGGGGAAGAGAAAAAGACAAATGAAGAACGAAAAAGAGACCGCGACGTGACGAAGGGACGGGAGACACGCGAGGTGGACGGACGAATGGCGTAAAACGGAGAAGAAGGCATCTCCCGAGTGAAAAATAATACATGAGGATAAAAAGAAAACTTCTACAAAAAGGACGAGAGGGGTGCTGACGTTTCGTTCCTCCAATTTAATTTTTTTCTTCGAAAAAAAAAAGAAAACAAAATAAACTCGACGGCCGTATTTTTTCGGAAAAAATTAAACAGAAGAAGAACGGCGTGCGTAGTAGCGGTAGTAATACTGCACGTACTGCCGCTGCAGAGGTGGTGGTGGTTTGGGGCTCACGTGATGGAAAGGCGTGCCCGGGTCGTGTACGCGTGCGCGAAGTTCAGTCACGAGTTGAAAAAAAATGAATGCGGATCGTGTAGGGGAAGGCTGAGGGTGTGTGGATGCACGGATGGAGTGAGAAATATACGAGGGTGGTGGTGGAGGAGAGAGGAAGGAGGGGAAAGGGTTAAGGGTACGGGAGAGAGAGAGAAGAGACTAATGAGGAGGGCACGGATGGAAGGGAAAAAAGGGTTTGAAGGGAAGAGGGCGGATATGATACCCTCACACGCGGGGCATTAATTTTATTCCTGGCAAAGAATTCTGCTGGAGTAAGAATTATTTACTATTCCATGTGATCAAGTGTGCGGCACTACGGAAACAGGGCTAAGATATCTACGATTACAACAACAAAATATTTACTCCGGTCTTGGACAAGTAATTCCTCCAGGGCGACGTAAAATAAATAAAACTAAGGCATTACTCCTCCGAGCAAATTCAAAAGGTTTTTCAGGCTTGAAACATTATTCACGGGAACAATGCAATGGAATTGAATTCGTTCTTGGAACAGCAATTATTATACGGTGACACCATGTACCTATACAAAATGTAGTTGATACTCTAACAACAGATTTGAATACTTAAAAGAGTGACTCATTATCCGATTTTATTGTTTATGAATTATGAATGATTTGCATAACATTACAATTAAATAACCTAGAATATTCGTCATAGACTAGGATTAAAATTTCACGAAAATTAAATGACACTTGTGCATCGCATTGAAACGCAAGAAATCGAACTAAATACAGAAAAAACGGAAGCTATAACACCATATTTGAATATATTTTCTTATCTTCCCATGCAAGGCATAATATGTATGCGAATCCACTGAAGAATTTACTTTGAGAGGGCCAAATTCCAAAAATATTGAATGAAAACAGCAAGCAAATAGATTGGAGGTAGAAAAAACAGCTCATCTCATGTTTGCTCTGAATTCGTATGCTTGCTCAAGAAGTTTAAACGTGTTTATCCTACGACCCTCCGTCCACAGAATTGAAAAAAGTATGAGGTTCAATATCCAGGAAATCAGAGATCCCATTGCACCCTCGCTAGCGAGACAAAGAAGGCTTTATAACGTCCTCACCTCGGCCTGGTTGCTTAATTATTGTGGATGACAAGCTTCTAAAACGCTGCAGGGATAGATGTCGCTACGTTCATGGTAGAAGAGCCATAACTACGGAATGAAACAAACCGAAAACCATCTTCTTGCGTAGATGTTTGCAGTTCATTTTAATGCAAGTTGATTTTTTTTCTTTACTGTGATTAAAAAAATCGTTTTTATACTTATAACATTGTGGCAGTTCCGCGCTGCTATTCTGTATGCTTCGGCTGGATCCATTTAGATGGATGAAACTTCTAAACCCCTAAGCAATAACAATTAACATAGCCAATCCATTCATGGCTTACGTGTGTATATCAACTGAAAATATGATAACGATAAAAAAATAATGCTCTTCAGTCCACGGACGGGGGTAAACAAAGAGCGGTCATCATTCAAGTCAAACGATGCCAGCAGAATAGCAGCGCACAACTGTCGTAATTACACCGATACAACAAACATGGACTACAATTGACCAAAACATCTAAACTTGAATCAGTCTGAACATGTATAAGCAAAAATAGACGTTCAAATACCACAAAGGCAGCATGAAATATAAGCAACGGAAGGAATGTATAAGGAGACATCAAGTGCTGGTCCACGCAAACATTAATTTTCACATCAGCAGGGTAAAGAGGGGGAGATCGAATATCCTTCAACACTATCGGGCGAATTTATTGATTGATTGAGGTCGACAATAATGGGCAAGCGAAAACGTTTGAATCGACTTCCAAAGCAACGCATTTGATTCACTCGAACATAAGAGCTTTCTGATTTGATACGAACTTGTACCAGCTAGAAAAAAACTGAAGCCTGGATAAAAAAATTGGAGAGAAAGATTTTGAATGGCCGATGACTTGCAATCCAAACAGAAGAGCTTGTGTCGTTCATTTCAGCCAGTTGAATACACGTTTGGAAAAGATAATGGATTCATTCCACATTGTCCTAATGATTTTTTCATTTGACACTTTCGTGACAGCTACACACTCTCTCGTTACAATTTCACATACAATGAAAAACGGTACAATGTTGAAACGTCCAAAAAAGCAAAGGGTTTGGAAGGAGAGAGCATTTTAGAGAAAAGTGAGTCACAGCCTTTTCGCAGAAGAGCAAGCGACACATTTTTAACTAACAAAAATTTGAGTTCATCCGCCCGAAAAACTTTCTCCGATCACCGAACGAAACGGACAAAGGCTTTGAAAGGTAACCGGAGGCACACGCGAGACCAGAAGCGAAATAAAAAGGCCTCAATTGGCAATAGCCCTCTGGAAGCAGATCAACAGCAAATGCCAAATATCAAAGTAGGTGGAGCGTATCGTAAAAGGGCTAGTCGGTAATAGATGGACACTATTGCACAGAAGTGCAGACTGAGGAGTAGAAACGAGGAGACGCAGTCTAAGCCATGCATCTCAATACATACTTAATCAGGATGGTCATTGGATTTCAATCAAGGGTAGCTGTACAAACAAATAATAAATAAATAAAAGACTCTCAGAAAGCACACTCTACTACTTATGAAAAGACCTCCCCCCAAACAATACCCTTAAACAATACAGGAGATAAAACAAAATCCGACACCTCACAACGATGTACCGTGCAGTAAGATGATCCTGATAAGACCATGTAATTCAAGATAGATGGATGGACTATTGCACAGTACTAATTAGTGGTTTTTTGCACCGTAATGGTATAAAAATATCGCATCGTAGTGTCGTACCGCAATTTCGCGTATCAGCATTAAAGAGAAAAATCTCATCTCGTAATATATAAGCATCAATTTTTTAGCACATAAATATTCAAACATTGGCCAATCGAGATAAGTAATAATAAACGGCGAGGTACTTTTTTCAGCATTGTTGCTTTGCAAGGTGGGTCGTTGTCTATGGCGCGGAGGACACGTCCACGTTCAACACGAAACAGTGTTAATCAGTCTCCCGACGTCCACGTGGAACTCAGCGTCCTGGTTGAAATGGTAGGAAAAACATGTGATTTTGTACTGTACCATATCCAAGAAAATATCTCTTGCCATAATTTCTTGGTATCACACGCGCGAAGGCAAATACTTCGTGTAATTGAAAGCACGGTACACTTTGTTGAGACGTCTGGTTCCATTGAAGTCTCAGTGTAGTTGTTATAGTTAATAACAGATGATAATGACACTTGGGTTAGTCATGATTTTAATGTTGATGTTTAATTTTAACGGTAACGGCAATCGGAAGGAATTCGTAGAATCTCGTTTCGCATTCCAGTCCAAGCGAATAATCCACTGTTTACGAACATCGTGATCGAGATTTTCATAAAATAATTTTAAGAAATAATTCATCGTGCAGGATATTAATTTCGATGCACTGTTGCATAGATAATATGAGAAGCTTGCGCCGTAGGATGAAGCCTGAAGGTAGTTTGAGCGAGATAATTCCCCAGTCATAATGGAGCCCATATTCGAATTTAATTTTTAATTTCAGCGTCTGTAAGAAGTATGAAGTAAATATTGTAACATTAATGGCACAAAAATACAGTTATATATGACCAAAATTCTCAGTAATTAAATAAATGTATCGACTTACGTCTCTAACTTGACTCATTTTTTTACGCCGTACGGCGAAATCGCCTTCACAATTAGTTTTTTTGTCGATTTTGTAAAAATTACTGTGGTGATTAATAGATTATGTTTTATAAATAGTTGAGAAAGCATACAAAGTCCACACCACTCCTTTTTTTACGAAATCTAGGTGTTATAAATTCCTAATTTTTTCAATATTCTCCCTCTGGAGCCTACAGCCGTAATCTTTCCCATGTAAAACAGGTTATGTTTTCAGGCAAATTGCTCGAAAAGTGGTTCGGCAAGGGATTAATATTTTGATATCTTAGGTAAGATGGGATTTTTTTAACGAGGTCAAATTGACCAAATTCTAGGTAAAGTGATTTTTCGCTGAAACTACCTTACTGGAGAATTTAAAAAAAATTCAAAGGAAAGAAAATGAATGGCGTGGAGAGAAAGAGAGAGAGATAGAGTGTAGTAGTTATTCGGTACCAAGCTCTAAAATTTATCTTAATTTTCGTTTTTCACTAAAGTTTTTTTTTCAATTTTCGCTCGGAGTACAAACGCTCCACCGTCCACCCACACTCTGCCATCTCCCCCTTTTACTTCCCGGAGCGCCTACTCACCCCCTGCTATTTCCCTTTTTTCCCGAACCCTTTCTCCACTACCCCTCCTCCCACCTTGTACCCTGACGTCCCCTCGAGCTAAAGAGACACACCTACCTCACGATGAAAAAATACCACGCCCCCTTTTCATCCTCCCGACACTGGCCCAACCCTTCCCGAAGGCGAAAAATTTCACTCCCTCGCCCATCCTGTGTGTGCACCCTTTCCACCTCAACCTCTCGCGATACCCTTGCGGGAAAAATATCATCCTCCTCGGAGAGAAAAAATGCTACTCACGCCGAGTACGCATACGAGTAAGGAATGGAGTACAGTGAGAGAATAGCTGAGAGTTAAGCACACATCTCCCAAGCTGTAGTGCCGGTGTAAGCAAACCTTCGTGCGTGGGTTCGTCTGACGCAGGAATGGGAACACCCACGCACTATCCTATGAGACGCCTTAAGGTGGTTGGAGCGATTTTTGTTAACGCACAGATTTGCGTGAAACTTTGCATACGTGTCCTTATTAGTAATATCTATACAAAAAAGTAAAAAACAAACAGCATGTAACCGTTTTGGTTTCTTTGAATAACACGTAACCTTGTGGCACTTGACATATTTTGAAATAATTCGATTGCATACATGTAGATTTTCTCTTAAACTCAAAGTAAAATTATTTTATATCATTGTGATGATTGATAGCAAATATCTAGGTATCTTCCCGAGTAAAATAAGTATATTTAGATATGATTTTCGTTTAAGTTTCGGATTCCGCGTCTAAAATCAGTTGTAACAATGCTTTCATTAGGCGAAATTTAAAAAATATAATTCTTGCATCATTTTAAATACTGCATGCATGGTTATTTTCACTGTAATAACAGATATACTTAAGTGAAATGCGGTGCACAATTTTTTTTCGACTTACTTAAAAAGATTGCTCACTTAAAGAAATGTGCACTCAATGATTCACGATAACCGCTCCAGCCACCTTAAGACTCTCAACTCAGCCCTTTCGGAAAACTAATGTATTTTCAACATAGAATAGCGAAATTGCCTGATCACACGTTACCTGTGTCAGTGCGGGATGTCTGCTGCGGCGATAACGCAAGTAGAGGTGTATGTACTCGAGTGTGCGATATATAGTCCTTCATAAGTAAAAGTCCCAGGCAGGCGAACACTACAGTTGGCGATCGAACGTATAAACATCCGTTCGACGTCAATCATAGGAGAGTGGCAGAGGGTGTTAGAGAACTAGACATAAAAAGGGGAGGAAGTAGGGAAAGAAAATTGATTGAGGGAGAGCACAGGAATCAACTTTTTGTGAACGGAGTGCTTCGTCTTTGTTGAAGTCATAAATGGTGCGCGGAAAAAGGTAATGTTTATTCAGTTCGGCAGCGTATCTCTCTTACTTTGCAGCCTCAGCCTCGATCAGCTATAGAGCTGGATGGGTGTTTCTCTCACGCTAATGCGACCTTTTCGCGGGGAGTTATTGCTGTATCGATTTGTGCCCCTCAATATTCATTGAACGAAAGAAAAAGTACCAAGACGAATTCCTTCGGAAAATGACGCCAGCGCTAACGCAAGGTCATAAAGTCTTCGGTGTTGAGATGTGGAAGCAGGGAAGTATACTCTAGATACTAGGAGGCCAGCGGTCACAAACTTTTGCCAACTTGCGCACGCCTTGTTTAGACTGTTCGTAGTCTTCTTTTCCCTCGAAGATATTCTACTCAGCTGGGCACGTCGCAGTTTGGGAATATAGTAGCCATACATCCACCATTCTCCAATCCAATTTTTATCGCGTGCCCAATAATCCCTTTGGAGGCACACGTAGCACAGGTGGGGAAACGCTAATCAAGGTTAGGTACTCAAAAAATATTTAGTTTCTTTGTAGAAGGCTAAGAAATTGTCCTCAATGATATCGTTTCCAATTTCAGCTATGGATTGAATGCATTTCGGCTTCATGTTTCCATCGCGTTAGATCGAGCTTTTTCGGGATTGAGGCAACTTGGTAATTTTAATGCAGTGCAGTACAAGTACCAAAACTAAGAAATTCGTCGAAAAAATGTCACATATGCAAACACCTCATCGGGAACTCTTCAGCACAAAGGAAAAGGAATAGCATCGTAGCCTGAGAAAATGCTATGGCAAAGGAGTGAGGCAAATGAATATCTACTAAAAGACTTGGTTATCGATTCAGGCTGAGAGAGCGTCGCATGTTGATTGCGCAACATCCAACGTCCTTTCGCGCTATTTTTTCGCAAATTGAACTTGAAATCACATGGCGTTGAACGTGAGAATGGGGGAATCTTAGGGGGAAAATAGTATATTTTATCGTAATATCAATGCCACTTTCGCTACAAACTGTTCATAAGAAGCGAATTTTCCCAGTAAATTGAATGTTAGTAGAACGTAGGCACCTTCCCATCAGATTTACCGCCTAGACAAAATCACACCAACCTACTCGCGCGGGTCGCACGCACGTAGTGTAGCAATCCAATCACGAGGTGACTTTTTTGCGCAAGCCCTTCCGGTTCCTTCCCTTAATGCATGCCGGAGAGTTTCCATTTTTTTGACATTTTTTCCCGCATTCCTCCCTCTCGATATTTTGCCACCACCCTTTTCGGCAATTTTCCCTTCCGACCTTTGCCAGACGTCGCCGTAGGGGGTGTGAGGCTAGGGGGTGGACGGAAGTGGAAGATCCTAGGGTGAGGGGCGGATAAGAAGCCATTGGGGGGGAGGAGGAGGGAAGCGAGGAGGCAGGATAGGGAGGACCGGAAGGAGGCTGAGGGAGCACCACCTGGTAGGCAGTCAGGCAGCCTCGAAGCTAATGTTGCCAACTCTCCCGGATTCTCCGGGGCACTCCCGGAATCAGTCACTTAAATTTTTTTGAAATTCCCCGCCTCACGAACTGAGGCATTTTTCTCTCGCTTTTAGTTGGTTTCAGCAATATTTTCCTCTAGTCTGAATAGAGGCCATGTTAAAATTTTACAAGGTAAATGTAAAATTTGAAAAGCATGAAGTAAATATTTTAACACTCATGACGCAAAAACATTGTTTTTATGACTGAACTTATTTGTACTAAACATGCATGCTTGAGGATTTAACTTGACTAATATGAATAAAACTGAAGATATCAGGCCTGAAATTGTGGAAATGATGGATATCCATGTTGAGAAAAAACCTCAACCCTCAAGGTTTCTCAACATTGACTTGTATGTTCCACGCCGTTGACTGAATACACTTTCACGAACAAAGGTTTTCTTTACGATGAGAAAGTACTACGGTAAGTAATATGTTAATTTTTTTAAATAATTGAGAAAGCATGAGAACTACTCAGGGTCACATTTCTGACGCGATCCGTACGTCAAAACTTACTCTGTCTTTCTGCAGCGCACAGTTGTACAATATACCTACCATTAAATGCAGCTTATGTTTTTTGGCAATTCGGCATATCAAAAGTAACAAAAGTATAATTGGCTGAATTGCGGTACCATTAGAAATGTGAGATAGTTTTCTTTATATTGAGGCCATATTATTTAAATTTTAAGTCAAGTGATATATCGCTTCCAACTACATCAAGTTCAAGTAATAATTAATAACATATTCTTTTCAATATCATCGATTCCTACGATTTACAAACTTAGTTCATCTGTTATTTGCTAATAACATAACAACATCGAGATTCATTTAATTCATCTACCATTGCTACAGTGTACCTACGTCATCCACCAACCTCGCCTCTTCATGATTTTCTCGAACTAATTCTTTCACTCACTCAGAATACTAAAGAAAACATATTGTTTTATAAAAAATTATAAATTATATAAATTTTAAACTCCGGTTTTATACAACCTAAAAGGATTAAAAAATAGGTAGGTCATGGTTAGATGAAAAACAACACGATCATGAAAATCAATACCTATTTTAATCAATAAAATTACGCCGAAACTGATGTCTCTGTGATAGTCATTCAATAAAAGTGAGGAGTTAAGTATGGCCAAAGTTAACCCAACTTCATGTGCTTCTCTCGTACGCATATTTTGTGTACCGATGATAAAGGAAAGTAAAGGGTAATACATTCAATTACATTTTAACGACATAGTTTATCGTGTGCATCTTTCCTTTTGGATTCAACACCCAAAAAATGAGGGATGGAATCCAAAGTACAATCTATTTATACTTGTTAAACTTCAGAAAGACGTATTAATCCTCATCATTTTTGATACGGCCGTGATACTTAATTATTCGCGCATCAACTCCGCCAAATTATTTTTTTACTGCGGCTCTTTCGACCACGAGAGCCATCATGTCTATTAATTGATCCGGAAATCCCATCATACCTATCGAGAGAAATGACTGTGTGCGCGTCAGAGTAATTCTCAAGTTGTCATCTTCGCGGCCGGGTGGCTCTCTGGATGACCGACGAAGGTCACGATACAAGACACACTTTTTCATTTTCACGAGGACTCGTCTCACGTATTACTGCTGAGTGGCTCGCAATCCTTTGACCAAGATACCTCATGAGATTGAGATGACAGAAAAATGCGAGTATTCACGATGAAGCGAATGTTCTTGTTTCGTTTAGTCTTACGTGAGTTGGTATTATCTTGAGCTCTGCCATTGATAAGAATGATTCCTAGATGTGAATGAAGATGTTTTTAATTGATTTCCTGCAGCTCTCAAACAACTGCATTTCATGCTTAAGAGAGATTTTGGAACTATCTGATAGTCAGCGAGTGTTGCTGGATTCATGCACCTGCATTCATGCAAAGAAATATTAGTACATCTAAAAATCAGGCATGCGGTCGAGACGTGCAGTTAATAGGGTGGTTTGCATGTTAACGAACAGGCCATATATAGGCAGATAATGGTTCGGTAGGTCACTTATTTGAGTGGGCCCAAGCCACTCGATGAACTGGGAGACATTACGAACAATCGTAGTTGTCGAAATTTAATGAATGCTATGTTCTGTTATTGCAGAGAGAAAATGGCGCTTAAAATATGTCCATTTGGAATTCTAATGCTTCAATATTATCCTTATAATACAACCAACCGTACTTAACGCAATGTTTTGACATCGTTAGAAAGTATATCGGCTCTGAAATTACTTGCTAACAATATTTAGACTAAATTTTAATCTATCGCCTGATTGTGATTCCCATCGATGTGCGTGAATGGCTTGTTCTTGTGCAAAGACTGCATTTTACGATAACTTCGTTTGACGCAATTTCTTTGCACTTAGGCGTTTGTTTCACATTTTCATGACTCATCGATTGGAATATCCTATTCTGCTTTTCCTGGAGTGCGTCACTGCCGACATAAATGTACGAAACGCTTGCGTCTTACTTTCGACAGGTGCAGTTGTAGTAATTCTTTTTCTGCTTATTACATCCGCGTAAAATAATTATCACCTCTGCTTTGAAAAATATTCAAACTGTAATTCTATTTTTAGTTTACTCGGCATTTTGTCTTCTCTCCATTCATAAAAAGAAATGTAATACTTCCCACAAGTCGCTTAAGAGGAACGCACCTATTCGGAAACATGCACATGTTCACCTTA
Source organism: Pyrrhosoma nymphula (assembly GCA_963573305.1). Lineage (NCBI taxonomy): Eukaryota > Metazoa > Arthropoda > Insecta > Odonata > Coenagrionidae > Pyrrhosoma > Pyrrhosoma nymphula. The sequence goes on along the minus strand of OY754335.1, from coordinate 100,939,541 downwards.
ATCCTAATCAGTCATTAGTATTTGCATGTAAGTCGGATGACTTCTTTCAGCCCTGCCTGCTCTAAGTGGCCAGACACATTGTATTTGTCATTTTACAGATTGCTTAGATTTTTCTACCCCAGTATTCTTAAACTGTCGGTGGCGCTCGAATACTTTTGCTTCCTTCAGGGTACATTCCACCATTTTCGGCTGTACTCATTCTGTATGCCACCTTAGTGAATATCTGTGAACTGTTTTTTACTGTGGTACTTGGCTCTTGATGTCGTCGTCGTAATGATATGAAAAATTATTCTGAAACCATGGCTTGAGAAATTTCACGCTTCCCAGCAGGAAACCTCTCTATAATGATTTTAATTATGGTGTTCCAATATCATTCACAGGATGAAATTGTCCCTCTTATCTACTATACCTACCGATACGATTTTATGGTACAATTTATTCCTACAGCTCCAGCTTTAGTTCGAACGTCGGATGCCTTTTCCTTGTTTTTACATTGCTGTGGCACGAGGGAACTGGGTTGTCTGTAACCAGGACGTCTTGCATTCTCATGATTTAATAACGCAATGCTGTTTTCTTTTGTTCTAACTTTAACTCTCACATGTCGCTCAATGAAAAACCTCTTGCCTGTGTCCTTGCTCGATGAGGTGATCCTTAAAATGTACCCTCAATTCCTCGTCGCTGTCCTCCCAAGATGTCCCTAGCACCGCACTTTCCCTTTAATACGTCCCTTAGGTCAACGAGGGAAAAGTTCTCGCCGGTATTTTTCTACTGGAGTGTTTTTCGTTCTACGGGGTATTATTCGAAAGATGGAATGTGCTTTCAATGCGTCGAAAAGTTTTTGCGAGGTTGTAATGCTTCGAGTAATTTCTCAATTTATTCAAATAGAGGATCAGTACTACCAATTCATTTTGACTTGTCTCGGGCCTCATTGGTACATACAACATATCCGGGGGAAGTGAAGGTAATGTGCCGAGGGATTTCTCTCACGGAGAAGTGATACGGCGAATTTGGATAGCAAATGATATTCTTTTCTTCCAGCGCTAATGAGGAAACCACAGCTGGGATTTCGGAATCCACAGGGATTTTGTGACCTCATTTTTTTGTGAAATGAACTTTTCCATCATCCATTTTCCCTGTTTCTCTTATGCATAGAATCATGAATATATCGTTCGGAAACAAATAGGACATAGGCATGAACTTTTTCGATTCACGATTTTTGATATGATTTTTTGTTTCGTAGAGGTTTTTTGAATATTTATTGCTTTTTGACGTATATTTCCTTAATAGTAGGATTTTTTCAGATTCCTCTCTCGGTATTTGATAAATCATATTCTAGTACAGAAGTCATCATGAGTGAAAGAAGCGTGTTACTGGAATTTTTTCAGAGTTCATTCATTTTAAAACCCTTCAAGACTATCAAGTATATCTGTCACACTACCCTACTGTTCTGGCGACAACTCCATATACTGGGTTTTTAAGACATCATGCCTCGTTAAATAAAATGAGTCTATTTGAATGGATCAAGAGTTGTTTAGTCTGGGCTAGGTTAAGGATAGGAACTACCAAGGATATCAAAGATTCCACTTCATCGTGTGTTTTCTTTTACATTTGTTCATCACCTTTATGTCTTGGAAAGGGTTTAATACGGCATACTCACGCTCTATAGTAGCACAAAGTGATTATTACTTCTTCTTCCATTAAAAATGCATCCGCTTTTTCAAAATATTTCATTATGTAATGTATAAGCTCTCATAAATCTCTCATATAGCTCTGGGGTTTGGCACCGGATAAGGCTTTTAAAGGCCAACGTTTCGATGAGTAACTCCCTCAACGTCGTCAGGGTTGAGACTGATTGCCGAGTTTGGTCCATGCCGGGTTTTTTATAGCTGGACCAAACTCGGCAATCAGTCTCAGCCCTGATGACGTTTAGGGAGTCACTCATCGAAAAGTTGGCCTTTAAAAGCCTAACCTGGTGCCAAACCCCGGAAGATTTTACAAATATTATTCGCTGGGAAAGCCTAAGATCTTTTATCAATAAAATATTTCTTTCTTTCATCCTACGTCATCTACTCTTCCCTTCAAAACCTCCCATACACCCACCCCTAATACGCGAGCTACGACCCTTGAAATCCCCCCCCCTCCTCCCTCAGCCCCGCTCGCCAAAAAAACCGCCCACTGTGGGGAAAGGGCTTTACTAACCTTGGGGAAAGGGCATAAAGAGTCGCCGGAGATGAAGAAGGGGTGTGTGCTAGTGAGTGGTTTTTATTCCGCACTGATAGGGAGGCAGGGGGTCCTTGTGTCGTGGAGGGGAAAGGGTTCCCTTCTCTTCTAAAAGGAGCCCTTTTCTTTTGCTCTGTGCTGTCGGTGGACAAGCCAGGGTAGTTGGAACTATTTTTGTCCTCGTACAGATATGCGTGAAACTTTGTATGCGTATTCTCATCAGTGATATGTAGGTATAGATAAATGTCTTTTAATTTCATCGTACTGGTTTGGTTTTTTGGCAATTCAATACTATTTTAACACGTAGTCTTACAGCATGTGACATATAATTATTTAACTGCTCACATACAGCATTTCTACCAATTTACAGTGACGCAGTAACAGAGAGCAAGGGCTGGGAAATGCAAGGAGCACCGAACCTTGAGTCTAGTGTCACATGCCTCCAAAATCCTTACTCGAATAGTAGGCAGAAGAATGGAAGGAAAAATTGAAGAAAACCTGTCAGAAAACCAATTTGGATTTAGGAAGAATAGGGGGACAAGGTAATACTATGCCTGAGACTACTGTTCTAGAAACTTGGCTTGGACTACAATGACAGAATAATTATCTACCAGCTCTACAAGGACTAGGAGGCCACAATACGCACGCAAGATGGAAGAAATATGGAGTCAACAATTAACAAAGGGGTCCGACAAGGATGTAACCTGTCACCAGCACTCTGCAATATGTACATGGAAGAAGCAATAAAAGAAATAGAAGAAAAAAGAATCAAAGGAATCAAAGTGAATGGAGAAGAAATCAATATGCTACGCTTCGCTGATGATATCGCGATCGTAGCAGAAAACGAGGAAGACCTACAGAACTCACTGAACACAATTGAAAAAGTGTTCCAGGAATACAAAATGAAAGTCAATAAGAAGAAACCAAGATACTTGTGTGCGGAAGAGAGAAAGTAGTGGCCGACGTCCGTCTCTAAGGAGAAAGATTGGAGCAAGTGGAAACATTCACCTACCTCGGGAGCACCATTACCTGGGATGGAAGAAGCACGACAGACATCAAGCGTCGAATAGCCCAAGCTAAGACGGCATTCATGGCCAAAAGGCCGCTACTCTGCTCGAAGAGCATAAGACTGGAGACAAGGAAACAGTACGTGAAAACATTCGTGTGGGCAGTGGCACTCTACGGATCAGAAGCATGGGCCATTGGAAAAACTGACCAGAAAAGAATAAAAGCCTTCGAGACCTGGTGCTGGAGGAGGATGCTAAAGATCAAATGGACGTATAGGGTGAGAAACGAAGAAGTAAACAGAAGAATTGGAGAAGAAAGGACACTGTGGAGCACCATACGCCAAAGAAGAACACGGTGGATTGGCCATGTTATGAGACACAACGATTACATAAGAAGCATAATTGAGGGAAAAATTGAAGGGAAAGGTTTGTAAAATTGTCATTTAATTGCTTGAAGTTTGTTTAATTCGAATTAAACTTTAACTGTTTAATTAAGCGTAATTTAAGTTGCGCAAAACAGTATGTACACTGAAAAAATTGCAGAACTTTCCCGTAATTTCACACCTACAGAGTAACGTCAATAGGCCTATGTGTTCCATAAAAGTTTTATCGACGGAATTTAAAAGAAGCACGACAGACATCAAGCGTCGAATAGCCCAAGCTAAGACGGCATTCATGGCCAAAAGGCCGCTACTCTACAAAAGGCTGATATCATTATCGTGTTTTCATTTTTGACGTAAACTTTTCTTCTCCTTGAATTAGGCTAGTCGCTTCTATTTGAGAGGAAATTATGCTGATATTGGGACGTAGATTGCCAGCTGTATTGCCATAATTTTCGTGGTCTTCCTATCGGTCTATGGCCATGAGGGATGCTTTCTCTAGCTATGCTTTACCACTCGTGAACCATCTTGTAACCAAAACAGGCTAGACTCCCACCAAGGTCACCAAACTACTTTGAACGACTACCTTAGTCATGCACACGAAACTGCAAATTAAGCCTCGGATGCTGGACGGATACTTCATCGACGAAATGGAACTTTTGATTGCAATAAAAGCAAAACTAGAACGAAACCCTGATGCCACGGTGTAGTTAGGTAGGGTCTTCTTCCCAGTTCTCCACCCTTTTTTTTAGGTCCTACCTATCACCCCTTAGTCCTAACCCTTTCCCTTTCACCGTCTCCGCATTTTCCCTTCCACCCCTTTCCCAACCCCCTCAGGCCATTTCCCTCTTTTCCCACTGCTTTCTCCTTCTCCCCCCCCCCTTGCACCACCCCCACCCTCGCTCATCCCCACCCACGCCCCCCCTGGCCCCTCCTCTCATGATGTCATTGTTCCGCCTCCACCCTCCGCCCGACGACTTATAGAGGATCGATGCCGCGCTGCAAAACGCGGGGCTGGCTGACTGAGGATGCTGCTCATGCCCCCCCCCCCGACCCCCCCCCCATTGAGGAGAGGGGGGGGAGGGAGCTCTGTGCATGACGGCGAGCACGTAGGTCACCCCGACTGCCATAGTAGACTACTAGACTGTGGGAAGGACGGAGAAGAAAGAGTGTAGAAGTGATGTGTGATTTTCGGCATTCGAGATCGAATCGTGACATGAATTTGGCATAATACGATATCAAATATCGCATAATATCGAGTATGGCATGGCAACGCTCATCGAATGATATCGCATATCATACTCACGCGGCAAGGGCTCCTATGATACGGCGCACAGAACAATACTGCTTGAATTGCATATCGTATTATATCGAAGATAACATGACATTTTACGTCACACTGCAGACTCACATCATATCGCGTATCGTACTATATCGCCCATCTCATAAGGTTGCACGTGGCAAGATATAGGATGTATCGCACATGAAACAATACTAAATATCGCATAAAATCGAGGTATAGAATATCGTTTAATATCGAGTATAGCATGGTATTGCTTGTCGAATTATATCGCATATCATACTCAAGTGGCAAGGTATCGGCTGATACGGTGCATGGAATAATTGGTACTGCTTTAATTTCGCAATGCGTTATATCGAAGATAACATGGTATTTCACATGGCACGGTAGACTATCACATCTTATCGCGTATTATACTACACCGCCCGTCTCATAAGAATGCACGTGGCAAGATATAGGATTCTAAAGCATATGAAACAATACTGAATGTCGAATAAAACTCGAAATATCGCATAATATCGAGTATAGCATGGTATTGCTTATCGAATGATATCGCATATCATACTCACGCGGCAAGGTATTGCATGACGCAGCTAATGGAACAACTTGCTTGAATTGTATATCGTATTATACCGAAGATAACACGATATTTCACGTCGCACGGCACACTCACATCATATCGCGTATCTTACTATATCGCCCGTCTCATAAGGTTGCACGTCGCAAGGTATTATTGGATGATATCGCACATGAAACTACACCGCGTACTAAAAATACATGCCGTACGATATCGCATTTAGTATTGTATTACATAATACATGTATCACATGGCAATGCATCGCGTGATATTGCACACAGAATATTACAACACGAGATATGGCACATTTCGGTGGGTCAATTTCATAGTGCGATATCATCAACATATTGCAGCCGGTATATCGCAAAGTCAAAAGGTAAGGAGAGGAAATGGGCGTGTAGGGAAGAAAAGAGTAGCGCTTAGTAGGTGAGAGGAGGGTTTGGGAAGGGAGTGGGGGGTTGTAGTAGGGTTGCGGAATAGTGAATGGAGTTTCTTTGCTCCCCTGCCCCTTCTCACTTCAACCCCCCTCCCCTCCTCATAACCCTTCCTCTCCCCCCTCCAACACTTCCCACGCCCTTATCCATTTTCTTCCTTCCTACTCGCAAGCCTTCCTTTCAATCTCGCACAGCGCTAATGGTCGCTAAAGCTCGCCTCGAGGTTTAGAAGGAGCCCGTTGCCTTGCACGGCTGGCATGACTGCCCCACCCCTCACACCGTGGGCAGAGTACTCCATACGTCGTCCCTTCAAGGTGGCTGGAGCGGTAATAGTGGGTCAGTGAGTGCACACTTTAATATTTTTTTAAGTAAGTCGAAAAAAAATTCTTGGACCATATTTCATTTACGTTCACCTGCTTATGACGTGGAACTCACCAAAGAGGCAGTAACGGAAATGTTACAATAATTATATTTAACCTACATTATTATTCTTGATTTAAATATGTTATGACTAGAGTTTTCGGCACGATATACGAAATTTAAACGAAATTGTATTTAAATGTTTTTTTCGAATATTGGACACGGTGTGACACCTTGATATTTGTTAGCAACAATCATAATAATATTAACTATATAATTTCGCGTTTAGAAGAAAGTCAGTGCATATGTAATCGAATTATTACGAAATGTAGATCATGTGCCTTAAGGCTACGTGTTAAAATAGCATTGAATTTCCAAGAAACCAAATCGGCAGCATGCATGTAATTTTCTTCGCTTTTATGTATGTTATATATTTATATTAATAATAAGGACACGTAAGCAAAGTTTCACGCAAATCTGTACATACCCAGAAATGGCTCCAACCACCTTAATCCGGGACTCAAGGTATTCGCGGAAAACATGGGAATGGATGCATAATAACCAGCCTTTCCCAATCGGATACCAGAGCTAAACTCATGCAGAGTTCTCCATTTTAAGGTACCCTTTTTTAAGTGCCAAAGCGTATCGATTGCTCTGCCGTAGATTGGACCGCAGGCATCTAACATGGTAGGTACGATATCTTCCAGGAGTCATAACGAGTCACCTAACGCCCAATCATGTATACTTTTAGTACAAAGTACAGCACTGAAAGAAGATAAATTGAAACCATAAAACCCAGGAGATTGCTGTCAACCTCCCGGCTAAACGACTCATGTATGACATAATTTGCCATGTCTTTGGACATAATCAACAACATACTATGGACTACTAAGCTTGCTAAAAAAACTTCTTCAGGAAGTTAGGATACCTTACTAAAATAAATGTGATAACCGTAGACGATTAAAACTTTCGCATGACACCTATTTCTGCGCGTTGATTTAAACAAACGCATTTCTTCTAACGCCATAGTTTTGAAGACTTCCTTGGAGAGAGGTTATTTTAAATCAATTTCTGTTGCGAAAAAATCCCAAATCGTCTTTTTATAACAGTGATGACAATGGCCGGTAAAATCTCATTTTCCGTGAATTGAATGGCTTTTTACCTTCACCAAGGGTGGAATGTAACTGCTAGAACAAGTGTTATCTTTGACTACGCTGCCAATCTCACTGTGGATCATGTGCTATTTACGGGTTCTGAACACTTAAAATACTTCAATTTTACTTTTTAATCTTTAAAAACAGTCAACAGAGTTATACTTTTATGGTTGTATATACTTCTTCAGACCTGAAGAAGATACAAACCGTTCTGCAATTACAAGAAAATGATCAGAAATTGCTATTTGTATGTTCTTTATGCTGGAGAAAACATGATCTTTTATTTTTTTCTATCACTGAAGTTATTTAGGCAATGAGTATGCATATGTGATGAATAATTTATATATTGTATATCGTAGGTACAATTAGAGGAGCCAAATATTATTAATTGTGTTTCAATTCAAGTACAAACGAGTCAAGTTGTCCTAATATTTATGAGCCAGTCTCTGTTAGAGAACTTTTTTCAGCGTGATTGTTGAATTTCGTCTTCCCCTGTGTTTTTTCTTCCATACATAACAAGACTGTCCTACTAATGTTATTTTTGTCCCGTATGCATATTTTAAGCTGGGTGGAAGACGTTGGCCTTCCACGTGCATTTTGAGCGGAATCTGCTGGGACTAATTATACCATACAATTCAGGAAGTGGGACAATAATAATTTGACCTGGAAACTCATAAAAGAGCCGTAAACTTCTTTAGGCATATTTAGAAGTTCATATATAATCATTGTTTTATCTTTACTTTAATAATTAGTTTCGATTTCACCATCGAAATACACTTAAAATTAATTTTATTAATTTTATTTCGACTGTAATGGGTCGTATACGTATCTGAAATTTCATGTGCTATATATGCTTATATTTAATGTAGTCCTACTAAGCATGTAAAATATAACAGGCAGTAAACACACAATTTTTGGAGACAAATTCTATGACTATGATCATGATTTAAACAAACGTATTTCTTATAACGCCATAGATTTGAAGACTTCCCTGGAGAGAGGCTATTTTAAATAGTGCAGAAAGACTGTCCGGGAACTTAATAAAATACAAAGGAAAGCTGCGCGATTCGTCAAAAACTGCTACGGGCGTACAGACAGCGTTACATAGATGTTAAACGAATTAGGCTGGGAGCCGCTAGAGACTCGGAGGCTGCGCGCTAGGCTTAGATTACTTGAACAATTGAGAATAGATATCTTTCAGAGCGGACACGACATCGGAGGATTGGATGACTTTAAAATTCTCTATTCCATTCTCTTTCCAGCAAATCGCTTTATCTATTCTCAATTCCTCATTTAAACTAAACTCATAGCTTGGTCACAGTATTCCATTCACGATAAGTCTTCCGATCCATGTTAATTTTCATAATTTTCTTTGTACGTTGTTATTTCTCAAAATGTGTCCAATTGGTTATTTTTTAAGAAACAATTAATTTCTCTAATTGGTCGAGGTCTCAAGTATGAGTACCGCAGTCAAGGGTTAAAATATTTCCAAACGACCGTACTCGCCATCGTTCAACTTTATTCGCGTACCAACAAGCTTTACCAACTCTCCCGGATTCCCAAGGAGACTCCCGGACTGGGACAATAATTCCCAAAATTCCCGTTTCCCAGATAGAGACGTTTGCCTCCCGTTTTTAAGTTTAAAAAAATATTAAATATCTTCCCAATATTACTGTTTCCTGAGATTTACGATTTTTTCTCGCATGCTGATTGATACTAATGTCGCAAAATATGTGAATACATTTCTACATTAGTGATTTTAGTGTCGTACTGGTAGTGAGATGAACGCTTAGTACATACACAATAGTAAACGAAAAAATCATGAAAATTGAGCTCGCTTTTGATAGAGCTAATATAATCGTGATGAAATTATAGAATTTATTGAGAATGCACATTCACGGAAGATACAGCAATGCTTTCAGATACGTTTCCCACATCTCCCGCTTTTTCTTACTCTTGGACAAGAGTATACGAGGAATCAACTCTTCAGGGGTGCTATTCTGTACGTTCTCAGAATTACCGAGCCTCGAAAGTGACGAAATTTTGACGTCACAGCCTCTAAAATATCAAACAGGGCCATTCAAAAGTTGAGATTTGTCGGGGGACGTGACGTCACATTCACGGATTAACCGAGGTTCGGCTTTGCCGAGTCGTAACTGAATAAGGCCCCAGAGCATTGCGATCCTAAGTCAGTATCCGCTGTGTATTAGATCGTTGCCATCGGGCGTCGAACGTACGTACACAACGATCGCGAAAGACTTCTTTTTAGTACATCCGGCGATTGCCCGAAGTGGACGGCTTGCAACTTCGCGAGAAGGAAGAGGGAGGGTCTTCAAATGGAACCCATTCTGCACTTACCTATATTATCCTTCCCTCCCCCTTACTCCCCCCACCTCTCCCTCCGCACGACCCCACTCCCCCCACCCAAACCACGAGAAAGCAAAAGAAAAACAACGCGATTGAAGCGGGCGCTCGCGGCGTGGACGCCACGGAAAATAAACATGGCGGGAGGGCGTCAAAACAAGTACGAAATTACGTGCTAGACTCCCGAGTGTGTACGGTACTTAAGCCTCTGAAGTGTGAGGGCTTGTGTGGCTGTGTGTATCCGAAAGAGAGCACTTCAATCTCCCTTGTCTGCGTGCGAGCGGAAAAGAGGAGGGGGTTAAGAGAGGAGTAAAATAAAAAAAAACTGAGAAGTAAAAAAAAGACACGGACTCCCCTTTAGCGGACGTGGCTACGCATCGGGTTGGTAGAGGCCCTAAATATAGAAATCGCAGTACCTACGAAGTCCCAAGGAGAAGTTCGTTTTCCCGTCAAGAATCGGTACAGTCTGTCTCCAAAGGATTATCGGTTTCGTTAGAGAAGTCACCCTAATCCTTGCCCGTTTCATCCAACCGTCTCTGGTGCATCTATCCAAAGGTAGGTAATTAAGACGCCCTGTTTTCCTCGGTTCCTTTAAGGTAGCTTGTTCGACATAGTTCCCTAGTCATAATGGAGACCATATTCGAATTTTATTTTTTAATTTCAGCGTCTGTAAGAAGTATGTAGTAAATACTGTAATATTAATGGAGCAAAAATTTAGTTAAATACGACAAAAATTCTCAGTAATTAAATAAATATATCCACATAAGTGTCTAACTTGACTAATTTTTTCACGCCGTACGGCGAAATTGCCTTCACAATTTGTAAAACGTACTGCGGTAATTGATTCATTTTCATAGTTGAGAAAACATACAAACTACACACCGTTAGTTTTTGGTGAAATTTAGGTGTTAGAAGTTCCTAATGTTTTTCAGTTTTCTCCCTCTGGAGGGCAAAGCCGTAATCTATCCCAAGTAAAACAGCTTGTATTTCCAGGCAAATTTGTCAAAAATTAGTTCGGCATGGGGTTAATATTTTGATATAATTGGAAAGATGGGACATTTTTTCTTTAAAATGACGTCAAATTCATCAAATTGTAGGTGAATTGATTTAACGCTCAAACTACCTTAAGGAAGCATGGCAGGAGTGTTGATTACGTGTCCAGAATTCTCCGGGAAATAAAAAATAAAATTATGTCCATGTTTTCTTTAGTAAGCTGGGTTCGTGCTAACGATATGTTCATTACGTAATATCCCTAAAATATTTCATCAATAAAGAGCACTAATTCACTCCATGATACAACATTTACATTCAGTTGAAGTTGCGCCCGAGTTTAAACAAACCAATAAAAGAAAAGGTTGAAAAATAATGAGAGATGGAGAAAAAGACGAAAAAAATTAGGAATGAGGATAAATAAACTCAAGGTGAAAGTGAAATGTAAGATATGTCATGAACCCATTTACATTTTTGAGAAACATTACATTTTTCCTCCATTTTTTCGTCTTACTTTTTCATCCTTGATCTCTACTTGATTATTTATCTGTTCAAGATCAATTTCTTTAACAATTGTTGACCCTTCTCAAAGGACCATTTCATAGCCACTGCAGAAGAACATGTATCTTTCTTAGGCTTTGAGGTTTAGGTACTCAAACTGCTAAGGTGTTGCGAAACGAACGAAAAAATTGCACTGTAGTATGATGGAGACAATATTCACTAGTTTAATTCCACACTTTATTGTCAAACCTCGATCAGATTTAGATTTATACACATATCGACATCATTTTCAATTGGCATCTCATGAGATTTCTTGGAAAAGACACACACCGATAAAATGTAGCTACAAGAAAGTTTTACCGCGAATGACATAAATATGGTGAAATGGAGGATGGCAAACAGCCATTAAAGGTGAACTATGGTGGAACAGAAACGACTTTATTAAAACTTGTCTAGTTTTCCCCCGTTCGTAAGACTTAAACCAATTGAGAAGTCTATTTCGAGACTGTTTTAATTTAAAACTTAACTACCGCAACGTCACTCAACAAAATTTGGGAAAACTGGAATATTATTAGATGTTTGTCGTCGATATTGGGGCGTCTTACATTAGACGGCGGGATGCAATAAAAGTGAGAGCTTGGTAATCAAATACTGGAATACTGCAAAGTGTCGTCTCCCTTGCATTGTCGTCTCATTCCCATGCATCCTGGGGATTTATTCAGTAAGGACTTAACACGGGCGATCATCGGAAAATCCGTGGATGTGACGCCACAGACCCCGAAAAATCTCAACTTTTGAATGGCCCTATTTGAAATTTCCTCTCCGAATCTATTCATGAAATCTCATGAAAAACTTAATCTGAAAAATGATATTTGAAATTTTCTTGGCTTTGACGTCAACATTTCGTCACTACTGAAACTCGGAAGTCCCGAAGCCATACAGAATAAGCCCTGTTCGCTAAAACTCAATTTCACATGTCGCACCGCCTGACCTTCACCCCAATTGAGGCATTCATTACGAAAAATTGATACCATCTCGGTCTTCCCTCATTTTAATGCATTTGGTTTCACGGAAATTTAAGTTGAAAAAGAATATGTATACTTTATACTGGTACGCATACGGATACTTCCCGAATGCTTACGAACTATATACGGGAGGAAACAGAACATATTTAACAAAAATATGACATAACTGCTCCGAAAACTTGCACACCAAACGGCTAATTATCACAATTCATTTCGTCAAATATCAATCATGTTTAACGGTTCTCTTGTCAGGCCTCCTCCACTCAACAATGACGGGAATGAAATTAGGTATTTCGTCACATTCATCTGAATCCGATGAGGGATTAAAAATCGTTTTCAATTTCAACGTGAGTGCGCTATTCTAAATATTTTATACAGAGGTAACGATTGATGGCAACCTGTGCGTTAGGAGTTGACTTCAATTACGTCCTCTCGTTTCCCAACGAAAAAAAACGTAGGAAGTTAACCATCTAAAACACACTGCGTACCACGTGAAAGAATTACGACGCAACGCTTTTTATCGCAGTTAAAAAAGAGAAAAACCCGATGACAGCAACCGGAACAGGAAATATGCAAAATTGACTGAAAGCTCACTGCCACGACCCGGTCGAGTCCGTACCCGAACGATAAACAAAACACGCACGAATCTCAGGGTGCGCAAGGAGTAAGGCGTCATCGTGCATGTTTGAATATATTACGCTTCGTTCGCAGGAACATGCGCGAGCAAGGTGGCGTACCAGTCAGTTGATTGGTCCATTGATCGGTCCAAATCCTCGGAAAAACTTTTTTATTTTGCTCGGAGTGACAGAAGCGTCGAAATGGTTCCTCACTTCCGCAAACTTGATATACTGATTGATTGGTGCATTTTTTCGGCTCCTAGGCAACGATGCAAAACGTCGTTTCATCGTAGGTATTAGTATGCGCATGATCATGCAAACGTTAGCATGCGAGGAAGCATAGAGACGAAATGCAATATAATTGCCCGGGTATTAATCCGAAAAATCTTTTTACGACTCTAGGAAAATAAAATATGTTCTATAACCTATATAAAAAAAAATTCGAGGCAACTCATAAAAAATCCCCACATTATTAGATATTTTGGCTCAGAAAATTTTCTGAGATTAAATGTAAATGGCTAGGCTTCACTACAATAGTTAGGTTGGCGCGTTTAATTACGTCTATAAGTAGGTACTTACTATACCAGCCGCACTTGCTATTTGCCCGTTAAGGTGCCCTAAGTTTGAAGAAGGTAAACGGCAGAGGAACTCACCTGAAATCAAAAGAAAATAGAATTTTAAGTTACATAGAGATTAAGTTTAAAGTCCTGGTAAATAATCATAGTCTTAACCCTTTAAGACCTGCCGGGAATCATATAAGTACCACATAACAAAAAGTGTCCTATTTTAAGTTTATTTTCATTGAGCCGCGAGGTTATGCTATATCCCGGGTCTATGTAATGTGTTTAGTTACCACTAGGGTGCAGGAGTCATTTGATGCCTTTCCTGGTCATCCAGAGGAGCACATCTTTCCCTTCCAAAAACTGTAAAAAGTGTGACTAAAGATGCGAAAATTTTAATTCAGGTCTCAAAGGCACACTAGATGCAGACACTCAAGCGGACGAATCCTTCCAAAGATGAAGAGCTCTTGGGATTTCATAAGGATTAGAGGCCGCATGACCGACGTTTCGGCAGTTTACTCTGCTGTCATCCTAGGGGTGATGAGTTGCTCATCTGTCTATCAAAACGTTGGCCGTTGAGTCACTCTCACCCGGGTGGAAACGCAAAAGACCTGTTCAATCCACTCAATTCACAGGGAAAGGCTGGTACGTATCCATCAGTTAATTCCATTTTAATGATAAATATACCAGAGTTCTCAAAAATTGCAGACGCGCGAGAATAGAAGAAGATGAGTGGGTATAAACGGAAACAGAAATGAACGCAATACGGCCGAAAGTAGCGAGAGATGTGACGAACTTCCATTCTGAGCAAGGGAAGCCCGCGATAACCCCTTTAGGCAAAAGCATCCAAACGAGTTCACGTACGTACGTGCTCAAATCGTGTAATGCATTGAGACGCGTGGGCGAAAGTTGTCGAGTTCTCGAGTTCGAACGTACATGCACACGAACGTGTTACGCTCTCTCGTTGCTGGTATCAACTGGGAACTCGTTACCGAAGGAGAGCGAGGAAGAACAAAAGGTTCTACCGGCTCACGCCTTCACGGAATAAAGATACTTGCTTACACATACACATAATCCGAGGGGCTTTCATGAGCTGCCCCCGCCGCCCGTGCAATTGGGCGCGAAATAAAATCTCCCGATGGATCGCGTTAGAGGCTGAGCATCGGGAGAAAGTGCTAATTTATTTTTTGGTTGTCTTCGTTTTATTTTGGAAATTTCGCCTCCTTTAAGCGCGATGATTTCAGCCAGGGAGTTAGTTATGTACACATTGCTGAGCGCAGCTCGGCCTGGATGTTTCTCCCCCCACCCCCCTCCCCTAACTTACACACCCCCTCTCTCTCTCCCATTTGTAGTGAAAAATATATCAGCGGAGCTTTTTAAAGGGAACGGCTTCTTCGTGACGTAGAGACTTTTCGGTGATCAATAAAATGGCCAAGGGACCCACCTCGGATTGAATTGAAAATGTAAAGCTCCAGAGCGCTAACTAAATTGAAATAAATGAGCAAAACAATGAAACTTTAAACATAGTTCCCTCAGTACTGAGAGTACTATAGCAACAGAGATTGCATTTTCATGATGGCGACCGTAAGTCATCTTTAACATTTCGGTGTTTTTCCTGATTTCTGGAGTCTTTCCACCACTGAGTTGCGGTAACCACTACCGGCATTAATATCGATTTCTGTCAATTTATTGGATATGCTCTACCATGTACGTACCAATAAATTTTCTACCCATATCTGCAAGTAACGATTTTCAAACGTGCTACTTTTCGATGCGATTTAGGCAAGGGTAAATAGTGAATGGGTAATAATCAGGCCAGTACTCCAAATTTAACTGCGAAGCTTTCCGCTTGGTTCTCGAAATGCTGCTTATTTTAATAAGATTCCCGTAAATCCGCTAGTTTAGACAGCTCAATTTCTCCTGCCTTGGTCGCTCATTATTCTCCTCAGATAGTCTGGGTTGCATCATTCACAACCATGATTAAGTATTCGTCTGAAAAGCGGAAATTTGCTGCTAAAAGGAATGAGAAGGCAACATTGTTCGGATCAACAACGGAAACAGCAAATCTATGATCGAGCAATCGAAATAATAGCAATCATGGTAAAAAAGCAGGAAATTAGTTTTCAGAAAACACAGAATTTTCCTCAGTTCAATTCCAAGGGAACAATGTTATTATGCTCATCGCAGATTTATTACCTAAGCTTAGCGGGTGCACGCATCCACTCCAACCAAATCTATGATAATTCCTTTGAGGCCGCCATAATTCACTCCTCACGGCTCTCTTAGCGTATCTCAAGGATATCTCCTGCGCCCTGCAAATTTTCTGCCCGTATATCAAACACATAACCGCATTACTAAGTGGATACATCACAGCGATAATGACTAAACACAACCCATTTACTCTTGAGTTCACACTGAGTGAGTTCGTCACCCAGCAACGACACATGAGCAACCCATTGAGTATAGGGATATGTTTTGCCGCTACTTTTATCTTAAAATTGTTTAGTAATTTATTACTGCCGAACATGCATCTAGAGAACTCTCACATATATGTAGCGAGATTATCCATACGCAGGCGAGTCTTATGAAATAATAAATAAACGATGAGCTTACTATTTTAAAATATTGATAAAGTCGGGATTTGATAATAAGTATGATTTGTGGAGAATAAACTGGCACGAAAGTGAGAGAAAAATACTAGCATTCTCAGGTAAGATGCCTCTGAGGAATTTGCAGCGAGAATTTTTAATGAAACACAGAAAAATGAAATTTTCAAAACAGGGCTAAATACAGCCTGAAGAATACAAAATAACTGAAAGCCTGAAAAGAAAAAAATCCGATGAAACCGAAGGAGGAGCAAAATTTGTGATGGAACAGTGCGAAAAGACTATGTCACCGCGAAATTGTTTGAAATGGGAGTTCCTAGAGATATGGTGACCGGGCGCTGGATTTAAACTATAGAGGAGAATATAGGAAGACATAGTGTGGTCTTAGTCTTGCTACTTCGGAGTGTAAGAAAATAGTGAAAAAATATATAAATTCAGAATGATAGCAAATAAGAAAAATAATAGAGAAATGTCAACCTGATTCACAAAAGTATGTAGTTTGGGCTATTGTATTTGGGCTCTATTGTTTTATACTCGTTGCAATTACAACCACAGAACAGAGAGCTGCAATGGGACATGACTGGATTTAATTAACTAGATCTAGTGTGAATTTTTTAAATGAATAAACTTTTACGAAAATCACTTCTTATTTAAAAAAAATTGTTTTCGTAAAAGTTTATTTATAAAAAAAAATAATGGATGTCATTTTTTTCTGAATCCTTCCTCTCTTCACGTTCTTTCATTCCAGCTGACCTGACACCTACTACCACACGTCGTTTAGGGGAAATTCAGAGTGATTATTCAATGAAGACATAGATGAATACCTCAAGGTATGTGTGAATATAATGGCGAAAGCCTTAATGGCAAAGCAGAGAGGCGAAATCTCAGACCTTAAAATCTTCATCCCTTCTTTGGTCCATTCCTTCTATTTTCACGCCTTCGAGTGAGCCCGAGGGTGCCACACTTGGGTGCCATTAAAAGCCATACGCGTTTCCTCACGACGGCGACATTGGATTCAGCCGCCGGCGCACTGTCGGAGGGCCGATCAGACGAGAGTCAAGTAGGGATGAAGGAGCGTCGGGAGTTTTCTTCGCAACAGAAGTGAACGCGCGAAGGAGATTTGTCTCCGAAGACGCATTGATGCGATTGAGTGGGGGTGAGCAGCGAAGCTCCGAGAAGTGAAAAAATGAAAGTTTCCCGAGGGAAATAGGAGAAGATTAGGGTGTCCCAAAAAAACCGAAAGAAAGAAAGTTTGAAAGTACTCCATGTCATTTCCATTTTCCAATGCGAATGTATGAAAAAACACCCCAAAACATTTTTCAGCTCAATCGGACAATATTTGACCCTACCGAAACGTATTCAAAGTTCAGAAATTTCTATGTTCAGCATTTCATACAATTTTGCCTTCCTCCCAGTGGTCCAGGTGGGTTTAAATTCAGAAAACTCTAAAAGAAAATTGTCTTTTATTCGTGACGTTGACGTGGTCCCGTAGTTCAACTTTGACCTAATTAAAAAGAAAAAAACTCCTTTCTTTCCAGTTATATCAAAATATCAACCCCTTGCTGAACTAATTTTCTAGCAATTTGCCTGAAAATACAAGCTGTTACATGGGATAGATTACGGCTGCGCGCTCCAGAGGGAGAAAATTACAAATTTTGGTAATTTATAACACCTAGATTTTGTAAAAAAACTAACAGTGTTTAGTTTGTATGTTTTCTTAACTGTTGTATAAAATAATCAATCACTCACCGCAGTAATTTTTACAGAATCACAAAAAAAACCTGCCGTACCGAAAGCTTTTTAGCCGTACGGTGTGAAAAAATTAGTCAATTTAGAGACTTATGTAGATATATTTATTTAATTGCTGAGAATTTTGGTCATGTATAACTAAGTATGTTTTTGCACCATTAATACTATCTACAATATTTACTTCACAATTCTCACAAACGCTGAAATAATAATATGAAACTCGAATATGGTCTCCATTATGACTAGGGAAATATCACGCTCAAACTACCTTAACTCGACGAATCCCGAAGATCTCGAAGGGATTTCGGCCAGCAAGTTCTTGTCTCCCCGAAACACTTTTCCAGCTTTACATCATCTCACCACCGCAAGGTGTAACCCCGGTAAGGGTCGAAAATTGAAATGTGTCGCCACTGGGGGGAGTTGGGGCGCGGTAGGGCTATACCGAGGTATAGAGAGAGTTGTGAAGTACGGAATTATGGCACGGGGGGGAGTAAGTGTCGTCTCAATAGAGGGTAGGAATAGGTGGAGGATGTTTCGAGGGGGCGGTTGGAAAAGGGTGAAAGGGAAAGGGTTTGGGGAAGGGTCTGGGGGAAAGGAAAGGAGGAGGAGGAGATAAGGAGAGAGGGAGGAAGAAGACTGGTAAAGAGATAAGAGGGCATGGGGTGAGAGCCATAGGCCGTGTTTCAATCCACATCAAGGCGTACTAGCCGTGCTAAATTCTCCTCAGTTTGTGGAAGTGACGTCACGTTTTAAGCCTTTGGACTAAATTCATGACCGCGAGAGGGTTACTACTGTCGGCGTCAAAATGATGAAGCGCTATACTTTGAAAATTTATATCTGGGTCTGTGTTCATGCGAAGACAATATAATATACATAATTTTAAAGGTAATTTTTTAGTCATTTTTAATGTTATATTTTTTCTATAACAGATTCAAAAATGTTAACACACCCATGGAACAATTTACTCCTCACACCCTAAAATTAGCAGTTTTAACCACTTTATGTATGTACTTTGTAACTCATTCTAGGGACAATAAAAAATTCTACCGCATTATCCCTTTACCAAAATTCAAAGAACTGCGGAACTGGCCGCGCAGTAACTTTAACGGAGTCACCCAATTGTGTGAAATTCACAGTTAAAAAATCATTCGCCTGAACTGGGATTCGAACCCAGACCTTCCGATTTCGCGCCGAGTGCTCTACTAGTTAAGCTCTTTGAATTTGTCAAAGTAAACACCTTTGTGTTTAAAGTTTGGCTTTACCTCGTGGACAGTGGCGCTTAGCGCTCGCACACAGGTACTCCATGTCATTGTATGCACGGTACCTGTGAAGACATCTCGCTCCTTAAAGCCCCATGAAATTCGCCTTGGTAGCTTGACTGGTAGAGCACTCGGCGCGAATTCAGTCTGCGCAGCGCGAGTCTGGGTTCGAATCCCAATCCAGGCAAATGATTTTTTCACAGTGAATTTCACGCAATTGTCCCATACCAAAAGTTGCAAGAATGAATTAAGATACGTGTAAATGCTAACGCACATTCATAAAACGCATAATTTGTCATTAACTAACGAAAATGTTTAAACATTATCTAGTCCCATTATTTGCCTCAAATAAAAAAATAAAAGTTATGTCAAGACATTCTAACGAATTTGAAAATTTTCTATGATCCATAATCTGTATCAATAATATTATTTGAGCAGTAGTAGTAAGAGAAAAGGCTTACTAAGAAGGCGTAGGTACTATTTCACGTAGTCGTACTAAATAAACATGGCTTTGAAGCGTGCAATGAATGAGTGGTCATTTGAGTATATTAGTGAATCATAAAATATAATGCAAACGACTTATGTGGATTTATTATTCAAGTATTGTTAGTAAATACCACGCAATTATTAGTTACTGATATCGCATTGAAAACATATTTTTGAGTCGCGTGTTAACGGGTTAAGGAGAAAAATGTAGTGTTTGATTAGTTGAATGCATTTCTTTATTGTCTTTGCTTTATACTATCATTTTAATAGAAATTAAGCCCTACTTACATTTGCTTGATAGGTGTTTTATATATCAATATAACCAGAAAGCCAGTACAATGTTTATGTTGCGAAAGTTACTTGTCGAGAAATCACTGTCACGCCTGATGTAAAACCTACCGTATGGCTATCCCATGCAAAACAGCTTATATATTTAGACAAAATGATCGAAAAGTAGTTAGGCATGGGGTTAGTATTTTGATATCATTGGAAAGATGAGAGGTTTTTTTCTTTGAAATGAGGTCAAATTCAGCAAATTCTAGGTTAAGTGATATTTCGCTCAAACTACCTTAAGGCATGTGATGTCGCGCCATCTCGATCCAACCCTATGGTGCAGGGAAGGGTCGCGGAGGGTAGACGCGGAGGCGAGGAAGATTGGAGGTCGGGGAGATAAGGGGCGGAAGGGGTTCACGAGGGGAGGATTTTGAGGAGGAGGGTGAGGAGGGACACCGACATGAATGAATGAGCGGGTACTCAAGGAGATGAGTACGTGAAAGGAGGTGGTGAAAGTCTTTTGAGTATTAAATGCGAGAGGAACAAGATGAGACCCTTGAAA
Source organism: Pyrrhosoma nymphula (assembly GCA_963573305.1). Classification (NCBI taxonomy): domain Eukaryota; kingdom Metazoa; phylum Arthropoda; class Insecta; order Odonata; family Coenagrionidae; genus Pyrrhosoma; species Pyrrhosoma nymphula. The sequence goes on along the minus strand of OY754335.1, from coordinate 100,919,117 downwards.
ATGCGGAGATGAAGGGGAGGGGTCGGGGGGTGAGATAGGAGGGGTGGGGGCAGCGGAGGAGATGAGTGAAGGAGGAGGAGAAAGTGAGAGGGAAGGAGGTGAGAGAGAGAGAGAGAGAGAATGAGGAGAAGGAGGACTTCATTAGATTATACTGATGACGGGAACGAACATTTTTAGACGATGGGTAGTCGAGGGCGGATCCTCACGTATATTGGCAGGCGCCACTCCAACTCCGAAAAGGCTTCTGCCGTTTAATTGAATGTGTTGAATTTAACGTTCACCAAGCATATAAATATAATAAAAGGGTGAACAATAACCAATAAAAATGTTTACAATTTTTACAAATACAAGGAGTTAAGCTAGCCAAAACAATTGTACATAATTATACATTATCATGATTAAAATTTTGAAATTTTACAATTTGAGTGCTGACAATTTAAGACTTGGTGCTTTCCTGGCGCACGATCTGAATAAATTCTTCACGGGATTCCCATCAGGTTAGATGTTCAGCCAGAGCCTCTGGCTGAACATCTAACCTGGTGGGAATCCCGTGAAGAATTTATGCTGACAATTTATTACACCATTTTCTGTTATAAGGGGGGGGGGGGTTCTTGTGAAGTGTGGAGATAAGCAGAGGGGAGGAGGGAGTACAGGTTTGGGTTGTCAGGTGGACAAGGATAGAATGGGGGAGTGAACATCAAATTCTACATTATTAAGAAGTTTTATTTTCTTCTTCTTTCTCTTGATAATCTCTCACTGTTCCAAGGTGTCCAGGCGTCGTCCCTTTTTCTCGTAATGGAGGATCTTCACGACAATGTTTGCACAATGGGATTCCTCTATCAAGTGTTTGGCAAGGTGGGATTTGGAATCACAGTTTGACAAACTTCTTATTGGTGCGGATTTCAAAATCGAAAAAATAAAATTTAAGTGGACAGTAGAACTACTGAAGTTTTATTCAAGTGGTGAATTGAGTGAAAAAAATCAAACAGTTTCACATGGTTCCGTGAAAATCCAATAACTTGAGCTTTCAATCCATTGAATAATTACGCATAAGTAACTCGTGCGTTTTACAAGAGTAGACCATTCGGTCGCAACATGATTTACTTTGATAGCATACTTCCGTTTAAGAGTACTTTAAATTGCTGAGGGTTTGTAGCAACGCCAAACCAAAAAGCTTCAATCCAGAGCCAAACAAATCAACCATACTCGAGGCGAGATTCAAATCCAAGACTTTCAAGTGTCACCGAGTCCCCTCTCCTCGATTTCCAATATAACCACCCATACCATGATATCCATCAGTTCATAAATATGTATGAAAAATCTATGAGACATAATTGAAGGTTCTACGATTCTACGAAGTATCTACGATTGAGGAGCACTCTCTGTCCTTGTCTCATCGAGACGCCCAAACAGAAAGCAGAAAGAGGACGAAAATGAAAGTGAAGAGGACAGACTTTCACGGAGAGACAGCAAGAAAGAAGTTAACACGAGAAATTGGGATTATCGAATTAGCAGAGCTTGGAAACAGCTCCAGGGCCAAATTTCAATTTTCCTCCAACTGGGTATCTCTTCTGAATAAGAATGCTCGCGGCTGCTAAGAACGACTTTAACAGTATTAGCGACTCCGTCGTCATTAATTAAATTTAACCACCTTTTCAAAATGAAAGTGAAAATCCCTTTCTTAATAGCAACAACCCAATAGTAGTAAACAATGGAAAAGTAACATTCGGGGTTAAGTAATAACAGTAACCTTAAACCAATATTTCTGAGCTCATTCATGCCTATATAATTTTTAATGACAAGCGATAGCCATGCATTATTTCTCTATCCGTTTCTGTTGCGGTGCATCCTAATCTCTACGGCCACAAAGATCGTTCATAATGGAGAAGAGTGAAAGACACAAATGGAGTCTTTGAAATGTAAAATAGCCTATTTAAAAGAACTCGGAAAAATGAACCCTGTTTCGTCTCTTCACCTTTTAATTGACCCCAAATATCACCACATTTACTCAATACACCACATTCACGACACCATATAGCAATGGTACATCGATTGACATCATCCGGATATATTTCACTTAGATTGCAATATAGCCCATAAAATCTAACTAGCATATCTTATTTTATCGTATTAACATTTCGCAGAATAAGCAACATGTGGTGTATTATATTGATTGGTATAACATGTCACATTTATATCAACATAAAATCGCGATTTCAGATGAGTTTTACATTAAAATATGTACGCATCTCAATATCGCTTACACCTAAGCCACAGTGCGCACAGAACGACGACGACGGTCGCACGACCTTTTAAAATTCCCGAAATAGATAGAATTGAAAGTCGTTCATCTGGCATGCTACACGTATCACTGGGGACAATACTCCCGGGTCCAAATCATGTAGATAAGCGCACTTATACATAAACCACTCAGGACAAAACCGAGCATTTTTTCCTGTTCTTCTTTTTTTCATCAACGTCTAAAGTGGAATGGTCAGAGAAAAAGAGACAACGTTAACTCCTTTGGGGCCAGCTTCTTTTTTGGCCAAAAAGTAAGATTGTAAAATTAAGTCATTAAAATCCCCAATATGCCTTCGCTATTTTAAGTGGATAACCAAACCATTATCCCAAAGAACCCCAAATTCTCGCGGAGAGGTCAGAATAGCAATAATGGTGGCTGCTAAGCGACAAATTCCGTCGAAAATGACTAAAGGGTTCACTTCAATATAAAATGACCCCGTTATTTTTTTCACATCTACAAGACTTCTGGAAGAGAAAGTGAAACGCGAATATGCTCACATTACTATTTGTGACTGTACTCAAGAAGACAGAATAGTAACGGAGAAAATGTTTTACTTGGTTAAAATACTCGCCATTAAAGGCTTTTTTGGACCCCTTTCAGCCGTTTCCCACAAAACTAATCTCAAGAGCTAAGTTAATATCACGCACCATGATATTATTACCGGAAAAGAACCACATTTTTTCAAGTAAACCACCAAAGAAATTTGCTGCATTGTCCTTAGCATTAACAAGGAACTAGCAAATTTACACGCAAGATAAGTCGTTGAACAAACATTTAAAATATGATTGCACGTTTCATTCTACGCAGATGATTCTAACCATAAGGTTTTATGAACTCTGCACAGGCGCTATAAACAACTTTAATTTCACATGTAGGAAAGGTTAGTTTACGAGATTAGTAGTAAAAAAGTTGATGCCATCATGAATACAGACAGGAGAGATTTCAACCTTCATAGCACCCAGTAAATTTAAGTCCATGCCCAACCTGTGCAAAAATATTATTTTTTACGTTCACTAGCAAGCACTTGACAGAGCGCGATAGACAGAATACAAGGGAAGAGTTAATGCACATTCACGCCAATGATGACTAAATATAAATGCGCTCATCATAGACTGACTGACTCTGTAACGCTATAAACTTGAGTTTTAAAGCGTTAAACAGTCACGAAAACGCATTTAAGCCCTGTGAACTTCCTATTCCTCCAAGGAAGCGGTAGACCGGTGGTAAGGCTGGTGGATTGTGAAGTAGCAAATGTTTATTTTCTTTTTTCATAGTTTTTTCGCTTATCTTTTTAGATATTGCACTTTCTTCAAGGTAACTTCCATTAAAAATATTTTCACGCAATTTCTTACTCTCTAAAGTGATACAATCATTAATTCCGGGGAGCAAAGCGAGTTAGATGGAGCCACAAATCAAAAGTGTTCATTATATCCATCGTCATTCAACGGGCACCTCAGGAGCCTCACAACGAACTAGTGACTCAACATTTTCGGCGTCTCAAAATTTCCGAAAATGCGTCATTTCTCGCACGACCAACCTTCCGCACGTCGCGGAATCCGTTAAAAGGACGAGGCGCGAATGTCGTGAAATAACTCGCCAATAACCTACACACGTGATCACCGCGAGGTGAATGACAGGCCTATCTTTAGCAATCAACCTCGATGCTTCCTCGGGGCTTTTATCTCAAGATCTCGGGTTGAGTAGGATGTTAGACCACTCGGGAACACGCAAACACACACGGGTCGTAGTAACCTTAACCTTCGCCGTCTCTCTTCCGTCGCTCCTCGCCTTCACAATGTCCCACTTAAAATTTCACTGCTCTTCATAAAGTCAGAAACGAGCGACGTAGTTGCGCAACGTGAACGAAGACCCTATTTTAATACACCCGCCAAGAAACGGAGCGAGCAAGTCCTTGAGTGTCGAAATCCTCTCCGGTGCGTATACCCATAGCGTTTCACAGCCTTGCAAGGTTTAGGTCAATTGCCTTAAACCAGGGAGCTCCCTTGGCCTCGTTTTTGAGAGTACGACGACTACCTGGCACTTTGCTTATCCCATCCACCGAATATATTAGTGAAAATTTCAGCTAATCAGTCGGGTGGAATGAAAATTACATGAAGAATTCCCTTCCAAATCGAGTTTTATACAGAGAAAAAAATACATTTTTCTGGCAATGCTGCAACTGTTGTCACCAAATTTCATAGTTATCGCAAATAATTGGCCAAAAAATATGCGAATTGCGTCACAAACTTAACTACGGAAACCTGCAGCTCGAAGGCCCTGCCTAAAAAAGTTATTAATCGTACATAGCATATTATGTACAGAAAGTGATACCTGCTCTACTCATCCCTTTGCTTTCATTATCACGCCACGGTGATAGACAGCGCGATATTGGACATTAATATCACATATCAATTTAAACAGTATACCGCATTAATAAAATTGTATGGGAATTGTTATTTTGCCACATCGGACCTCAAGTCCCAGTATCGTTTTTTTGTATTGATACCGCGTGCTATCATACTACGTATTCATGCCCAAAGCAATACATATTATTCCCTTAAGATTAACTATCTCATGGCAATATTTTTTAATACGGTACATACGAGTATTCCACGCGTAGGTACATTGCTCCCGAAAACCATCGTAAAAGTCAGACGCATTAGGTTAGGAAACATTTTGAAAGAAAGTTTTAATTATTCTATGGTACAGTATTCCATAAATAATGCTTCAAGAACAATTTCTTAACTACAGTTAGGTGCTCATGCGGTTGACTTATTCCAACCTCGTCCGAGCACTACACCATGACAAAGAGCGGGAATTATTTTTCGTGATAATCTCGATATAAATGACGGTTCGAGTCATAAAAAGAGGTGGGGTGGTACACGCGAAAATACGGTATTCCGTTCCACTATCGGCATATCTTAATATGGCACAGCCTAAGACGCTATAGACCTTAATATTACGGATCTATAATTAACTTTTGCAATGAAATTCTTTTTTACGAATCTTGAGGATCCCGGGAATAGCCACGATATTACCTTTGCGGCGTCATCCGCAAGTGGACATAAGTCTCACGCGCTGTCATTCTTTTTACTACCCAGTGAAACGCTACATGCAGAAAATACTTTCTTCTCTGGAGACATGGGTCTAATTATTTATGAGTAATGGTTTATCACACCTATCTGCCAACGTTCCGCATATTTATTATTCTTATGCTACATCAGGGCTACATGGCATCAGAGCTACATGTTAAACAAAATTCAACAATTTTCAAGGTTTACATATCGTGATTTACATAGTTTGATACTTCAGTTCATTATACGAGAGTATATAGAATATATGTATATATATACTCTCGTGTGTGTGTGTATATATATATATATATATATATATACACACACACACACGAGAGTATATATATACATATATTCTATTCTAGAGTATATATATACATACATACACATATATATATATATATATATATATATATATATATATATATATATATATATATATATATATATATATATATATATACATATTATACATTATATATATATATACATATTTATATACATATTTATATATGTATATATATATATACATATACATATATTTAATGAACTGATGTATCAAACTTTGTAAACCATAATATGAAAAACCTTGAATATTGTTGAATGATGCTTCAGATGCATAATTAATCCGGATACAGCCCATGTTTTTAAAATTAGCTCAGAGTTCCTTTTATATTTTTATTTTTTTGATAATTATTATTTGTTGCTATTTTTTGTTTTCTAGTTGTTTGGTGAAAATGTTACATTATTTCAAAAATTAAAATAAAATGTAAGTTATGCTTTAACATCAAATTGCAATATATTGTGCTTATTTTGGCATTGACTGTATTTTATAGCTGGTTGTTTCGTATTTAGTATTGTTTAGCATTTCGTTCAGTAATTTTCTTGACAAGTTAGATCTAAATCTATTTTTGGGTGTTTTAAATTAAAATAAAAAGTAATGCAAAAGGAAATCCTTATGTATGCCTTTAATGAACTGATGATTCAAATTTTGTAAACCATTATATGTAAACCTTGAATGTTGTTGAATGCTGCATAGCATGCATAATTAATCCTGATATAGCCCAGAAAAAGCATAATAAATATGCGAAAATTTGGCATAAAGGATTAATAGAGAATTAATCATTAATAATTAGATCTTTATCTGCACAGAAGATAGCTCATTAATAAATAGCGGTTGAGAACATAAATCACCTGGAAATGCAGAAAATCTGAGCGGAGACCCAAGCACCTCCAGGACGCGTTTTTTCCGGAACTGCTTAATGCAAGCGGATGCAGGCCAATGCATAAAACACTGGCGAGTGCATAAAAAACAGGCGAGTGCACATAAAACAGCCGTGCCGCCTCCCCCACCACCCTTCGCTTGCCCTCTGGCGAATCTAACGAGTACTTCCCCGTCCTTCCTTCTACTGGACTGGATGTGAGCGCGATGACCGTGGATCGAAGATGCGCGGGATGGAGCGCGTTTAAGGGGCGTGAACTCGGCGTACGACGCGTAGTAAAACGTGGGCGTATTATTGTATCGTGGGCGGTCGTACTAGCAGAGGTGAATGTACTCGCGCCAGGATTTTAAGGCTGCGTTGGATATTTTCAGACTTTCATCATATCCCACCTTTAACCGGAAGATTACTCAGATGATGATGACACTGCAACTTGAAATTAGCATCGGAATGCGCTCTTTGCAACTCCTGATGGAAATTTCCCTATAAGAATTCCCTAGAACATAGGGAAAGGAAAGAGAAAAAATGAAAATTCCACAGAAAAAAATTCTTTCCTACGGAAATGCCCTAAAACTCTAGGGAATTTATTTTCGACAACTTTTTTCCTTAAAAATGACAGGCTTTGGTCAGTAATTTCCCTAGAACAAAACGCTACTTTAGAGGAAACCTTCGGGCATATGAAATATACAAAAATAGCACCAGAAATTGCAAAGAGTGCAGTGTGCAATGCATAGATTGAATGACTAACAGATGAAAAAATATATATTCAAAAAAACAAAACATTTTCCATAATTAACGCTGTCCTGAGATGAAGAGAACTTCGATTCCGATAAATTCACTTACAAACCTAATTTCTCACCCTATGCACCTCAAACCGTATTAGTTGAATACATTATTATGTAAAAACTTACATTAAAAATATAAAGAGAACGAATTTAAAACAAAGACATAAAAATTAAACAAGTGGCACTGTACTGATACATTTCGGCGGTCAGACCATTTTTGTCGATCGTAGAAGTGTACTAGTTCATCGGAAAATGTCCGCTTTTTGTTTCATTATTTTTTCACTATATTTAAACATATCGTATGAATAAAAATCTGCCCAGACCCAGGATATAAAAATCAAAATGTCCCTGTGAGGAGAAAGAGCGCCTCCGTCGATTAATTCCCTTAAGGTAGTTTGAGCGACATAGTCCCATAGTAAAAATGGAGGCCATATTCGAATTTCATTTTTTTATTTCAGCGTCTGTAAGAAGTATGAAGTAAACATTGTAATATTAATGGTACAAAAATATAGTTATAAATGACACAAATTTTCAGTAATTAAATAAATATAACCACTTAAGTATCTAACTTGACTCATTTATTCACAACACTGTGCGGTAAAATCGCCTTCACAACAGAAGGTTTTTTTTTGCGATTCCGCAAAAATTACAGCGGTGAGTAATAGATAAATTTTTATAAGTAGTTGAGAAAACATATAAACTACACTTCTTTAAATTTTGACGAAATCTTGGTGCTAGAAATTCTTAATTTTAACTATATTCTCCCACTGAAGCGCAAAGCCGTAATCTATCCCTTGCAAAACAGCTTACATGTTTTGGCATATTACTCGAAAAGTAGTTCGGCAAGGGATTAATAATTTGATATCATTGGAAATATGGGAGTTTTATCTTTAAAATGACGTCAAATTCATCAAATTGTAGGTGAATTGATTTATCACTCAAACTACCTTAAGGAAGCATGGCAGGAGTTTTGATTCCGTGTCCAGAATTTTCCAGGTAATAAAAAAGGAAGTAATGTCCAAATTTTCTTTAATAAGCTACATTCGTGCTAACGATATGCTCATTACGTCATATCATTAAAATATTACGTCACTAAAGAACACTAATTATCTTTTTTTTTATCTTTAAAATGAAATTCATCAAATTCTAGGTAAAGTGATATTTCGCTCTAACTACCTTAAAAGAACCCTTTTCCCCACCCCATGCACCCTCCAGGCGCCGCACCCGGGAAAGGGCCCGTCCCCCTCTTTGTGGGAGGGACAGTTCTCACTTTGAGTATCGACAGAGGCGCCACTTGCCACCCACCACCTCCCCCACCCGCCCTCTCTCTCTATCCCTTGTCTCCGTCTCTGCCGCGGAAGTAGTCGAGGTCATTGGACTGCAATGGCGCCGGGCGGCGGAATAGGTGAGCCTAGCCCCTTCCCCACCGCCGCCTCGTCCTCTCTAACCAAACAACCCCTTCGCCATTACCCTGACAGCGCCCCATCGTCACACCCCAAAACTGCTTCACTACCGACCCACTTCCACAACCCATTCTCCTTAAGGTAGTTAAAGCGAAATATCATTTCACCTATAATTTAACGAATTTGACCTAATTTTAAAGAAAAACTCTCATATTTCCAATTATATCAAAATATTAACCCCTTGCCGAACTACTTTTCGAGCAATTTGCCTAAAAATATGAGCTGATTTACATGAGATAGATTACGGCTGTGCGCTCCAGAGGGATCAATATTTTAAAAAAAATCGGAACTTCTTGCACCCATGGTTTGTCAAAAAACTAACGGTGTATAGTTTGTATGTTTTCTCAACTCTTTATAAAAATTAATATATTACTCACCGAAGTATTTTTACAGAATCGATAAAAAAACGTGCTGTTTTGAAGCGTTTTCAGCCGGACGGCGTGAAGAAATGAGTCAAGTCTGATACTTATGTAGCTTTATTTATTTAATTACTGAGAATTTTGGTCATATATAACTATATCTTTGCGCCATTCATATATATATTATATTTATTTCATGCTTCTTACAGACGCTGAAATAAAAAAAAATTAATATGGTCTCCATTATGACTAGGGAACTATCTCGCTCAAACCACCTAAAACGGCTCAATGTCAGTGACTTCCCCGAAAACTGCTTCACTGCGACACCACTCCAAAGCCAACCATCTCAGTTCCTTAAGACAATTTTAGCGAGATTCACTCCAGGTAAAATAGAAACCATATTCATTAGAAAATTTAATCAATTGTAAGAAGAATGAAAAAAATGTAGAAATATTAATGATGGAAAAAACTCTGTTTTCGTTAGTGAAATTCTCAGTAATTATCTGTAAGTATGTATTTTGAGGCTTTAACTTGACTGATTTTTTCACGCCATGTGCTGAAAACGATGACATAACTGAAGGTTTTTGTGATTTTATAAAAAAAATATGTTGCGTATTCATTCATTCAGTAATCTACCGGTTAGAGGTAGGTTGTGATGAAAGTCAGAGAATATCTAACGAACTCTTACACGTGCCGTGCCCTTTCTACCTCTAGTATTTCTTTCTTCATCTCAGCATAAGTCCTACCTTTCTTCATCCCGTCCATAAAACCGATTCTCTTCCTTCCCCTTCCCCGCTTACCCTTCCCCTGTGAGAAATGATATGTTGCGTAAGAAATATAAAAAAAACATATGAACTAAGCATCGCTGCATTTCAGAAGCCCTAGACTTGAAGAGATGACAAAAGATATGTGCGTGGAAATTCTGCATTGGGGCAATGATGTTTCTCAGGAGCACAAAACCCTGCCGTTTCCCATGGAAAAGAGCTTCATTTTTTTTCAATATCTCGAAAAGTAGTGCAATAAATGGCTGATATTTTGGTATTATTAAAAAGTTTTAATGAACCCAATTTAACTTCTAAAATTTATTGATAAGTGCATTATGTGTGCCAGTGGGTAATTTTTGTGCGAGGTATATTTCTCAATAGAAGCTAATGAGCCTTAAGTTGGCCCAAGCTAATGAGTCTTAGGTTGGTACAACTGCTGCTATTGTTGTGTGACCTTGGAAGTGTTATTGATCCTTCATTAATTTTTGTTACAAACATTGTCATTGCGTGAAGTAATGTTAATATAACAGTGCTTACTGTAGTTAAAACCTTGAAATCATAATTCCCATTTTGTGTAAAAACCTGACGTGATAGGAAAAATGGAAGTCATTTTTAGAATCAGCATAAAAAAGTAATTCAAGAACACTTATTTATAATAAATCATCAGACAAAAAGTTTCCAAATGCAGACTGGTGTAATCTACGTAACCCGGCGAAACTTTTAACGGAATAATTCATGTGCACAAAGAGCCGTATGCCTTGCGGGACCACGTGTGCGATAAAACCTCAGACCGCGGAAAGTTGGAGCCGATAACGATTCGCTGGACTGGGTTAGCGGGTAGTTGAACTATGCGCTCTCGCTGCGAACAGCCAAAAGAACCACGAACAAACGCCGAAATCTGCGTCAGAGAGTTCAGCACGCGCGCTGAGCCGAGAAAAAGATGACTACAGTGCACCGACCAGCAACGTGAAACTCTAGTCGAGCTGGCAGAACAACCGGCGGGGGCCGTGCGTCATTTGTTGCCAAATTCCAACAGCCGCATTTTCCCTTAGCCGGAACTGCGTCAACGGCGGCACAGAAATAATTTCGTAGATAATGGAATAGGAAAATGGAATGCCTGGACTCGTCCAAAGAAAAGGATTACATAATACCAGCGCATTCAACGTGATGCCACGTATTCTATCAAAATAAGGTAGTAAAATTTCAACGAAGTGACGTTTGTTTTTTTTTTTCAGATTAAAATGGCTATAAACTTGCAATGGCTTACGGTGAAACTTCTACGCTCTCGCCTGAAAAGCTGGTTGAGCAATATTTATCGTTTTTTTAAATAATTTGGTCAACCCGTATCACAATTAGTCTTAAATATAAATTTTCCCCCTCAATCTTACCTTCCCATTTATTAGTCTTAACTAATTCGATGGCAGTAGTCAGATCAGTAACGCGCTGGTCTGGCTACCCAGAGATCGCGGGTTTGAATCCTATCTCGAGCATGGTATTTATCTATAGTTTAAGAAAAAGTTAGACATGCTACACGACCATAGGAGTTGCAAATTAAACCAGGTGTAGGTACTTCTGCTGCCACTCTCATCTAATGAAACCCAATTGACCAATTCTATCCCGTGTCTGCTGCTATAAACTGAAGAAATCTGTTACACATATTTAGCTCTCTGAATCTATAGATCTTTGAACAACCATCAAAACCATCTAGGATTCCTATTCCACTAAAAGTAAAAAATACCAATCCAGCAACAGCAGGAACCACAGTCTGCATTCGAGTGGTTTCTGCGAGAGTGGCTGTAAGTTGCCTTCAAACCCCATTTCCTTTATCCATTCGTTATTATCTTTGCACAAAAGACACATTGTGAAACCAAAGCGATTATTAAGAATTCAGCTCGACACTTCCATCAATCACAGTTACATCTCAGGGCACTTTACTACGCGGAAGTCGCAAAAACTCGAATTAATACTAGCGCCATAAAGTGGAACATTCACAAATGTGTAGGGCTTGAGGCGTCTTCGTCGACTACGAGGGAAATACGGTAGAACGAATTTTTTATGGGAAAGAGCGACACTTTTTCCGCCCACTTGAAAAAACCGCAGGGCGCTCCACTGCTCCAGCAATCCATGTTCCGACGAGCCCTGCCTGCATCCATTAGCATGATAAGTAGAACGCTCGAAGCTACGACCTGCAGGGAACGAACAATATATATTCTCCCAGACACATGAATTCAATTGCAAACTGATGAAGACGTGTTCACTGGAGGCATGTAATTGTGTGAGTGGATGAAGGAACAGATGCGTCTTCAAAAATTGCATCAAGTTAGCCTGAAAAATTTCTCTCGCGCACAGGGATGTACTCGACACAAATTCCTATATGCTGAGCATACCTCATCGCGACTTCCAGCGACGAATGGAACTGGTTCAACGATTAAATACGAATCTGTTCAAATATCTAATTACGTAATTACGATTTTCGGGAAAGCGATACTTCAATGACAAAGCCTAAAAATTTATAATGGTGGTTTTCCGTCATGTATGAGACATTTCGTTATAAATGCAATAGTAGCAACCGCAGTGCATCTACTACAGTAAACCGTTGCCCTTAACTATTTCTCTCCTCAGGTCATCTTAATTTTGCACATAATTTACTAGATTTAAAAACGCCTGTCTTATTCCTTTCTCCCCACCGCTTAGATAAAGGTTTTCCCTGTTACCACTACCTTACAGATTTCATTTACTTTTGCCAGATCCTTCATTTACTTTTAATACTTTAAAAGGAATTATCTCTGATAACTTCATCAATCATGTATGTACACAAAGTATCGTCTTGCATCTTTCATTCTGTCACCATAACCTTCTCCAAACTCACATCTCAAAGGTCCGCAATTTATTATTCACAATAGAGAAATGTTAATTTTGCTCTCCCTTACTCCGCCCACCTTTAAATTCTAACTTCATAATTAAGAAAAATCGACGCTTCAGCTGAAACATTTTCGAGCATTTGAAACTTTTTGGCTCCACTGACTTGAGGAGGGAAGGAAGGAGTCAAACGGAGAAGGTTAGGGAACCGGAAACGAGGTAGGGTGACGGCACTTCCGGGTTTGAAAACATTTTCTTCTTATTAAGAGTAGGTTCGTACCAACCGACCCGTTTTCCCTAGCAATTATAGGTACCACTTGATTACTTAACGTTAGACCGGAGAGAAAAGTCTACACTACATTCCGTGGACGAGTACAACTTTACTCTTTATTCCGAAAAGTTACGTATTTTATTTTAAAGCACGCTACGACTCAAATCGCCCAAGGAAGACGACTGGGTGACCAAGAGACAAAAAAAACGGAAAAATAAGCTTATATTCTTTTTCCATCCCAAGTCACCCTACTTCCACCTCTTGTCTCCCGGGTGGTCCCTCCGTTCAAAGCGACAACGACCTCGGGTGACCTTGACCTCCGGGGACCTTTCTTCCCCTGGCTTCTTCCAACCCCTTCCCTTCCTCCGACACCGATTTCGGGGGGCGGGACCAAAGGACGGACGGACAGGAGGAGGAGGAGGACGGTGGATTACATTATCCCCTTTTCCGCTTTCTCGCCTCCAAGGATGGAGTTGAGGAGGGCCTGGGCGAAATTCGCGCCACGAAGCGGGAAAGTCGAGAAGGGGGAGGGGTGAGGATAAGGGGGAGGAGGGGGGGGTTCAGGAAGCGGTCGGTAGGCGATGTGATGATGGTTGAGGTAGGCATGGTTTTATAGCGGACGGGCGAGAGGATTGGCTGGCTGTGCGCGGTCCTTTATTCATGGAGAGGATTTTGCGTGCGAGGGATTTCGAAGGGCAAACACCGAGAAGCGGACTAATCCTCCGCTGCCGAAACTACCTGCGAACATCGACGACGGCCACGGAGATGTGAACTCTATTGTTTTGGGCAAAACGTTTTGAAAATTCAAGATAATTAAATCAAATAAATACATATTTTAGTATGTATAATTAAGCTCAGCACTGACTGAATAGCTCTGTAACGCTGTAAGATGGAGCCACAGTCACGAAAACGCATTTCAGCCCTGTGAACTGCCTGTTCAATCAAAGAAGCGGTATCTCAGTGCTAAGGTGGTTGTAAAGACTGTGGAGAGGAAGGTATGGAGTTCGATGCCCTGAAATGGTAAATATCTTTTTTCTTTTTTTTCATAGTTTTTTTCATAGTTTTTTTCATAGTCTTTTTCGCTAATATTTTTAAATAATTTTCTCGCTCTCTAAAGTGATTCTCTCATTAATTCCGGGGAGCAAAGCGAGTCACATGGAGCTACAAATCAAAGTGTTTGCTATATTCATCATCATTCAACGCGCGCCTCAGCAGCCTTACAACTAACTAGTGTGCATATAAATTCACAATATTAATTTAAATTATTTAACCACATTTCACTTAAAAGCGTCTGTTTATGCGTTTGAACTCACCGTAAAGGCAGTAATGGAAATGATAGAAGAATTATTTAAAATCTTTTTCCTGAATTAAAGTATGTTATGACTAGATTTTTTTGGCGTGGTATTCGAAAAGTAGACGAAATTATATTGAAATACGTCGTTTTTTAATTTTGGACTCTGCGTGACACCTTGACATTTGTTTGCATCAATCGTCATAGTAATAAATGTACCCATTATTTCGCGTATAGAAGAAAATCTGTACATAAGTAATCGAAAGTATGCGCCATAAGACTACGTGTTAAAAAGGCGACGTGAAATGCCAGAAAGCAAAATCGGTAACACGCAATTATTTTCACTTTTATCAATAGATATCACTCGTAAGAACACGTAAGTAGGGTTTCTCGTAAATCTGTATGCAGGTAAACAAAAATCGCTCCTACCACCTCAGGGTAGTTGGAGCGAGATTTTTCCCTAGTCATAATAGAGACCGTATTCGAATTATATAATTTAATTATATCAGCGTCTGTAAGAAGCATGTACTAGGTAAATATTGTAACATTTATGGCGCAAAAATATTCATTTATTTAACTGAAATTCTCAGTAATTAAAAAAATACCTAAATAAGTCTTAAACTTGACTCATTTTTTCACCACGTACCGTGAAAATGCCTTCACAACAGACGGTTTTTTTGCAATCCTGTAAAGTTTAATGCCGTGGTACACCGTTTTAAATTTCTGACGATATCTATTCGTTAGAAATTCCTAATTCTTTAATTAAAGTCTCTCTAGAGTCCATACGCGTGCCATTTCCCATGGAAAACGGCTTGTATTTGTTGGAAATTATCTCGAAGAGTGCAGTGGTTAATGGCTGCTATTTCGTTATCGTTAGAAAGGGGGATATTTTTCTTAAAATGAGATTAAATTCTTTTAATTCCACATGAAATTATATCTCGTTCAAACTACCTTTAAAGAATAGGCACGCAAAACATATATCATTGACCCTGTACGAACCAGGACGGGGAAGAAGAGGAAGGAGAGCGGGAAAGATGAATTGCGGGGACGAAATAAAACGTAAAGGGGACAAAAAAATAGTGCCCTCTGTTTGAAAATTCCATTGATTACGATGGCGAGACGAGGACACGGATTTGGGTTGTCGGGGGAGGAGCGGGGGAGGCAGGGACCCAGGTTAAGGAATGGGGCGCACCCGAAAATTATGCGCGCGAGAGGACGAAAAAAATAAAAGAAAATAGAATGAAGACTAAAGAGCGCAATGGCAAAAACATTTTTTTTTTTCAAAAAATGCGACTGCACGAGAAATTCCACTTCCTTTGAGATTCCTTCTCTGAAAGTAATTATTTTTTCTCTCCTCTTTTGGAACGAAGCCAATATGTGTGTGTCTGTGCATTATTTTTTTCCTAAAAAAACGAATTCGAGGTCCTTTCTCCTACCCTCGAGCTATGTTGTCGGGAAGGAAATAAAAATGATAATAACGGCATCCGCATCGACATACTAGGTGACTACGCTCCTCGCGTTTCTTTTGTCTTTTTTCTCCCCTTTTTCTCATGAATATAGATACATTCATGCTTTTTCTCTACTTTCCTCCCTCGTCCCGGGATGGCTCTGCATTCTTACGCATGAGTGGAATGCACTCCGGGGGGCGATTTATGGCCGGTAAGGAAGCGGCGGAGCAAATGGAAAGGAGAAAGGTCGGTCGCCGATTATTATACTGCCGCTCACCCGCATAGTTCTGCATCCAATCTAGGAACTTGGAGCCGACGAAAAGGATGATGGGTGTTTTTTCAACGCGAGCTATTTTCGGAAAATGGATGGGAGAAAGGCTGCGGAAAAGAGTATTTGCCATACCTAATCTATTTACTGTGAACAAATAGCAATTACACCAACATGCACTCCACTAAAATATGAAATCTTCAATAATCTTACTTTAAATGCCTTAATAAGAACTTAGAAGTAGCAATTTTCCACAGATAAATATTTTAATTCGACCGGAATTGCTACTTCTAAGTTCTTATTATGTTCATATACCACATCATCTCGCCTGATTCCTCCCTTTTTGTTTTGAATGCCTTTTTCGGTTTCCTTAAAAACCCCTTCCACACTTCCCGTCGGTCCTGTATTAAGACTTTTCCGTTGTATATCTGTTTCTTCTTGGTTGTCAAATTACATACACCCTTCGATTTGGTTCAATTGCATTCCCATCCAGAAGTGTGGAATGCTGTGAAATTTGGCATCGAGGGTGTACCTAAGGTCAATTACGTGAGTGGAATAAAAACCATAGCCTTATCATTGAGTATCCAAGATGTGATTCAGTACTAGGAGCGCAAAGATCGGCACGGAATCACAATTAGCGAGGTCATAAATCTGGAGAAAAAAAAAATTCAACACGAGAAATGAAGAACCACCCCATAAAGAATCGCGGTTGCTGGTGAAGACGTCTGTTTCGCTGCTTTTTCGTAAGGATCATTACTCGGCTGGGGGAAGGAGAGTAGCGAGTATAATCTCGGTCACTGCTATGGAAACTAAACCATGCGGAAAGTAAATACCACGCAGATTGAGATGGAGTGTATGAAACAGGGTCGAAGAAAATTTTACCTCCCAAGAATGATGGCGATACAGACCTTTAAATTCTACGCAGCGGCGCTATAATTAAGCCAACTCTCTATATCTCTCTATATCTCATCCATCACACAACTACGAGTAGAAATTAGCGACTTTACTTTGAGTAACAAATATTTATATACAAAAGTAATAATTATTTGCTCTTTTTATGTGGAGCGGGTTCGGTCTATACAGTCCTCTCTAAAAATTAATTCGTTTTTAACGGACGAACAGAAACATTGGTCAAAAAGCCGCGCAGGTGGGACTCCAACCCGCTACCCTCAGATTGGCAGGCGAGGACTTTGCCACCGGAGCAGACAAAAGAGTGTAGAAAACAGTATTTAATCCTTTTCCCGTGATTTGAAAGGGTGACATCACAGTCCATACCTCCATTTCGTATCCTAAGTGCGTATCGAAATTCGTCCCATGTGTTCGAAAGTCATAATAATTTTACTCTAAGCATACCATAGAATCACATTCTGACCGTGTATTTACACCAAAATTTGGATACAGAATTAACAGAGCATGTCTCTATGCACCGTAAATCATACTCATTTCACACATCAAATTCTAAAAGCACATTTCGCAACTGCACTTAAAATATTGAGCAACTTCCACAGTGATAGGATTTATTACAACATCTATTTCGCTATTACAGCATCTTCAGTCCAGAAGATGCTGTAATAGCGAAAACCGTCGTAATAAATCCTATCACTGTGGAAGTTGCACAATTTTTAAGTGCAGTTATGTTACGATCCCACTCAATCACGCCTGAAATCTCAGATTAAGCACAATTCGCACTTACAACGAATATCTAATATTCACGGTGCATCGAACAATATAGAATATAATAGTCGAAATCTCGAAATATTAAGGCGTGCTTTCTATTGCCTCAATATCTCACTGCAATATTACGCTATTTTCTCATATAGAGAAGGAAATATCGCAATATTGTATATTATTACAATACAATTACCGTGCAACTGCAATATCTTTCCACCCACATCAAGCACGCAATATCTTTATACCCAAATAAAAAAATCACTCTGCACCCATCTTTATCTTATTGTGAATTTTTATCTTTTCCTCCTTCCTTGCATTTCAGCTCCACCGCGACTCGCTGTCGGCCATTCACGATCGCAGTACAAGGCTGAAAACTCTTCCCGCCCGTCACTAAAAAGCATTTGGAACAGGTGGCGCCGTCGTCTGGGGGGCGCCCGGCGACGGGAGGATGGGGAACCACTGGCACGCGAGAAGATCGATTACATACTTTTTTGTCAATTTTTTTTTGCAGCGATTACTTCTTTTTTTAATTTCGGTATTTCTCCCTCCACCACCACCCCTCTCATCTCTCTCCTTCATCTCCCTTCCCCTCTCCACCAACCCCTCCACTACATCCAGGTTAGTACGCAAGGTACGCCACGATATACGCTGAGGTGGGAGAAAAATAAAGCCGAATGTCGGAGGAAGATGGAAAACGAGAAATGCTCACGAGTAAGGAGCGAGTCGAGTGCACGTCGACTCTTCAGCCGCATGCTTTTTTCATTCACCACAACGGCGAACGGGATATCGATCCACTATCAGGCCTCGTACGAACGTAGTACGTGCTTCATGCACGGCGCCTTCGTATCGGGCTTACTACGCGAAGGTCGCGTGGACTATCACAGTTAAACATCCGAATCTACATTGCACCCCATGAGACACCACAAGGGAGTGTGGCATGTTAGGCAAGGCAAGGGAGTGTGGCATGTGGCATGTTAGTGCAGGCAAGGGGCGTTAGTGCAACAACCATTTTTTTGAGTGAATGTGGACGAAAATTGTTTCATGCAAGCGTGATTACGTTGCACTGGAGTTTTTGGGCACTTTTATGTGGTTCAGTCGTAGTTAGTAATTGGGAGATGGGTACAGTCTTTAAAACTATCGGTAAATAGTTCAATAGCCAACTATTACATCTGGGTTGACTTTCAGTCCCGGTTTCATAGTCTCTGATTCAATATTTTTTAATATGTAGACGATTCCTCTTCATGACCGCTTTTTATTATTGAACTAATTTTTTCTTCTTTCAGGAGATATAGGTCTATTAATTTGTGAATTATTTATTCTTTTTGCCGAAGTTTAGCATTTTTATATATGCTTCTTAAGGGCTACAATGAAAATTATTGGGCGTATTGTACATCAACTGAATAAGGTTTACAATTTTGGTCCATAGTTATGTTAAAAAGTAATTTTACATAGGATTTTACAAGTTACCCCAGAGAAAGTTCCTTCTAAGCTAATTGTTAGGTGATAAATTCGTTGCTTTTTATTGCTTGTTTGTGAATGGTTGTAAATTTAGGTGCTTTCAAAAATAAAAGTCAAATTAAGTGTTATTACAGAATATCAAATTATAATAAATTTTACTTAATTTGGCGATGTCTGTTTTTTGTTTTTTTTTTGTGATGAGCACCATTTCTTTAAATAATCTTTTAGATAGGTTAGGATCTATGTCTATTATTTTTGTGAGTTAGAAATGAAATGTGTGGTTATTTCTGAATTCATGATCTGCTAATGTACATAATTGAATTTTGGATTTTAGGCCGTGATATAGGGTAGGATGTTGGGTGAGTGGGAAGGGGAAGAAAGAGAATACGTTTTATGGACGGGATGAAGAAAGGTAGTAATTATGCTGAGATGAAAAAGGAAATACTAGAGATGGATAGGGTGCGGCACGTGCAAGAGTCTGTTGATTACTCTCTGACTTTCATCATGACCTACCTCTAACCGGTAGATTACTCTAATGAATGAATGAGTTTAAGTTATATGCTGGGAGATTCTATTTTTCAGATAATATGAAATCTAATGTTAATACGTACTCGCATCGATAAAACTCACGCAAACCTATTAAGATTCTGGTGTAATATACACAACGCGAACTTTCAGTTAAAATCAGTTTCAAATGAAATAGGTTTTATGTTTAAATAAATTTATGCTAATAACTTATTGAAATATTTCAACTAAATATAATCAAAGGTTGTGGGTTCTTATTTGTGGTCATTCATTATTTAATGAAAGAAATCTCTTCTCATTTCCACACAATGTAATAGTTCGACAGCGGTTTCAATCTAGAAAATGACGCTCAGGCGTTGACACCGCGGTCGGTCTATTAAATCGAGCGGAAATATGATGAGTATTCTTTCATGTTATTTAAATTAAACTTTCAGCAACGATATAACATTGATTCCCATCCAAGTTGATGAAAACGACTGGTGACACGAATAAAGTGATCTTAATGATCTTCCACGCAACTCAATTCTAATCGCTGCACACGTTAAATTATTGCATTTTAGCCCACCTCACGAGGATCCTAAATGCTTGCAGCGTGTTCCCAATGAGACCTGACAAGAGAGAGGTTATATGCAACGCCACTGCGACAGTCGTGGTGATAGTCCCTGATTAAAGGGAGCCCGGACGTTGATTGCTAACCACCTGGCCCTTTGGCCGGCAAACTACAGCCCCCACTCCGTTTCAGCTCGGGCCTCCGCCAGCACCGGATGTTAACCCACGTGGATGACTAGTAAACACAGCCCTGCATCCGTGATCATGATTAGCTGTGTACATGGTACACCAACGTTTCACACCTAGTCGTTTTGGCCAGATCAGCAAAAGATCTTCGTACCAGTCCTGCCATGGACGGTAATACATGGCTAACGAAATATCAACCTACAGGACTAAAATGTTATGGGAATATCACGGACGATCGGCTTTCACTTAAGTCTATCACTGAGGCAAAAGGTTTAATAGTTACATAATCAGTGATGAATTATATTGAATGAGAAGCAGTAACCTTGTCTGAGCCTGAACCTTATGCCCTTTTATGTCTCGATGTTGCACACAAGCAAGACTTTTAGGAAACATTGGTGGAAGTAAGTCAGAGGGAATGGTGGATATTTTGTCTGAGCCTGAGACAACGGAGTGATGAATTAACTTGAATCAATTGATATAGGAGCGCACTCTTTTTTCGTGATTATTAAAAAAGCGAATAAGCAAGGGTGGATGCATGTAAAAACATACGTATAGCCATACGCCACTATAGTCTTCACTGCATGGGTCAAATGCACAATTAGGCAGCGAATAAATAACTCGCCTCCGTAGGTAGGTTTCACATGCACGAGCGACGGACCTGATAAAAAAAATTATTTTCACATTTCTTATCCCTAACTTGAATTATTAGCTTTTCGGGAAAATTTAAATCCTTGGAGCCCTCGTATTACATAAGGTTCAGGCTAAAATAAAACTGTATAGAGAAAAATGTATAGAAAATTGTGAGCAAAATATGCGCGGATTTGGAATAGTATGCTTCTGGATTTTTTCCTTCACACATTATTTGTGGACACTATCATTGGATACAGACGGTCCATCACCAGATTGCTTCTCGTTTGTTTCTCATAATCCATACGAACTTCAAAGCCCTTCTATGTCTCGATGTTGCACACAAGCAAGACTTTTAGGAAGCATTGGTGGAAGTAAGTCAGAGGGAATGGTGGATATTTTTTTCGACGGTGATGGCGAAGAGGATAGGAAACCCTTACTAAGGGGTCGACACGATCGAAGCGCGGAGTTTTTTTCGCAGCGGTGGACATTTTATAGAGTAGGGAGTCGATGTATGTATAAATACGACTGCGAGATGTCTTCAATACAATTCTCCCCTTCATCTTCAAGTCAAAGGAAGGAAATTGGAAAGATCTCTTGTTTGAAGGCTCACAAAAGGATCTTTGTCGACTTCCTTCCCCTAAGGTATATTAAAATGCATATAACTTCCCTCCTTTATTGATTTATTTCCCAGGATATGAAGTATATTTGTGTTCTCTTAAACATTCAGATAAAATTCAATGCTGAGGAGTAATATTTGACACCCACAATTGAGAAAAGCATTTTGGTTTGCCGAGCAAGCCGAGAATTTTGTTCTGGTCAATACACAAACTTATTTATGTATATTATATCAGCTTATGTTCGGACAAAAATAATCAAGCTACCCAACCAATGCACCTAAAAAAATAAATTAATAGAATTAAAATTCAAATGCAATCGGTAATAATTTACCTTAGATTAATGAGTTCGAAATTCATAGTATTATTCAGCCGAGAGGGCACATGCTTCACATAAACAGGGCTTACTAAAAAGTAAGAGATGTTACCCGGCTCTTTGATTCAATATGAACTTGACTACGAATATAAGCAATAATCCCAGAGACTGCAGGTCCTCACGTTTTTGTAATACAAGCTTTTGGCTCTACAACTTTGATCAATGTAGGTGTTTGTAGCCCAAGGCATTTTTCTATGAAGACACCATAAGCATCTACCCCTGCCACACGCCGTTAGGGCAGATCAAGGATTACTACGGAAATGTAAATGTGATGCCGAGAGGAATCACGATCAATTAGCAAACATTAAAAAATAAATAGTGGAAAATTAAATTCGTAAGCATGCTATAAATTTAAGAATAAGGGCCCCTTTGACATTGACGTTTACACCGGCTATATTGAATCCGTTCCGTTCCCTGAGGTTCAATTGAACATTAGGGAGACTAAAAAAATCATAGAGATACATATAACTCAGCGAGGGATTAAAATATGAAGGTACTACATCCTTTCTTCGGTTAAGGCCAATGATAGATTAAATATTTTATGAAATCAAACCTGTAAAAAAAACTGCTTCGATCGAGCACCCTTTTTGAAGGAATAAAGTATACGAAAATCTAAAAAAGATGATTGAAACTCGTCTTAACTGAATTATATATTCGATACATGACACTCAAAAACCTATCTCTGCCTATAGTATGACTCTAGAATAGGATTTTCAATTAAACAAATTCATACAAAAGGTATTATTTTCGTGCTACTTATGACGGGGAAATATTTTGGCAGCTTCATGAGTGTACGGTAATAACCAAACAACCGTCCTCCCCTGTTTCGCAGGATTTTCAAAGTTTCGTAGCCCATGTCCCAAAATTGTCCACTGTGCCAGGAACTTTTGCTAGAGCTACACTCTACCTTCTCCTAACCATCTCCTCATGGAGTTCCTTCCCCTCACCCACCAAACCGGGCACTTCCTGGTTTGCCTTCCATTCAGTCCATAGCACTTCCTCCATTTTCCTCCACACCCACATCTCAAATTCCAGCAACCTATTCTCGTATCCTTTCCTCAGAGTCCACGTTTCTGCGCTATAAAATGCTACACTCTATACCAAACTGAGCCTTTATTGTTTACATTCATACACCAGATTCCAGTCAACAGCTCCCTCCCATTGCTGAACGCTTCATTACACCGAGAAAATGTCGAGGAGAGAGATAAAATGACAAGATGAGTATAAGATAGCTTGAGCGAGATAGTTCCCTAGTCATAATGGAGACCATATTCAAATTTTATATTTTCATTTCAGCGTCTGTAAGAAGTGTGAAGTAAATATTTGAATATATTGATGGCACAAAAATGTATTTATAAATAACCAAATTTCTCAGCAATTTAATAAGTATATTTAGGTATTTATTTAAGTAACAGACTTGACTCAATTTTTCACGCCGTACGGCTAAAAATCCTTCAAAGCGGCAGGACTTTTTTGTGATTCTGGAAAAATTACTGCGGTGATAAATAGACTTATTCTTATAAATAGTTGAGAAAATATACAAATTATTCCGTTAGATTTTTGATAAAATCTAACTGTTATAATTTCCTAATTTTTCAATATTTCCTCTGGAGCGCACAGCCGTAATCTATCTAATGTAAAACAGCTTGTAATTTCAGGCAAATTCCTCTAAATATAGTTAAAAAAAAGGTTAATATTTTGATATCAATGGAAAGATGAGTCTTTTTAAACGAGGTAAATCCATCAAATTCTAGGCGAATTGATATTTCGCTATAACTACCTTAAATTCTTTTTCATGAATTGTAAAATTGGCGATTTCGAAAGACCAATGGTAAAGCAATCTGAAATACAAGCAAGCGGCAAGCGAAATCTTAAAGCGTATAATTCCACATTGCAACGCAAACGTAGTTCAGTATACTATAGTAGCAGTACTTTTTTTTTCGGGAACCACTTCAGCGGAAATCTGAGCGTATCCGATGCGCTTACCAAACCGATAAAGAAAGTTCGATGAAATTATTATGAGCACCCAAGGGTGTTCCCGACTACAGCCATCCTTTTTGTTTTTTTTTTCAACCAAGATATTCCGCGGAATGAATATTGAACGATTCCCGCGGGAACTTCGTGAATTATTCGCAGGCCAAAAAATCCATTTCCCACTGGATTCGGGAGGTCGGGATCCGGGGAAGAAGGTGATGTGTGAGGTATATTGCATACATTTAAAGTAGTTTGAGCGAAATATCACTACACCTAGAATTTGATCTCATTTTTAAGAAAAATATCTCATCTTTACAATTATATCAAAATACTAACCCCTTGCCCAACTACTTTTCGAGTGATTTGCCTAGAAATATAGGCTGTTTTGCATGGGATAGATTACGTAGTAGTAGCAGTACTTTAGTGCTGCTACTACTACGTTAAAGTGCTTCGACGGCTACATCTACATAATACCCTGCAAGCCACCTCAAGGGTGTGTGGCAGGGGGCTAAGGTCATTTCGCTTCGTACTGTCTGTCACTTGCAGACAGGGGCAACAGTACTCGGACGAATCGGAGGATCACCCCTCAACACTCGAGCCAAGCCCGATGCTTAACTTCGGTGAATGATCGGGAACCGGTGTTTCCATCGTGGAAGGCCGTTGTCGGATAGATTACGGCAGTGCGCTCCAGAGGGTGAATATTGGATAAATTAGGAACTTTTAACACCAAGATTTCGTCAAAAAAACTAACGGTGTGTAGTTTGTATGTTTTCTCAACTATTTATAAAATATAATTAATTACACACTACAGTAATTTTTACAGAATCGCAGAAAAATCAACTGTTAGGAAGGCGATTCCACCGTACGGTGTGAAAAAATGAGTCAAGTGAGAGACTTATGAGGATATATTTATTAAATTACTGAGAAATTTTGACATATATGACTATATTTTTGCACCATTAATATTACAATATTTACTTCACACTTTTTTCAGTCTGTAAAATTAAAAAATAAATTCCGAATATGGTCTCCAAAATGACTACGGAAGTATCTCGCTCAGACTACCTTAAGTCTCTAGCTTGCGATAGTGTGAGGGATATTTAGGCCCGACTGCACCTGGAGAGGGAGCCACCGCGAGTAAATCCACGAAGTGTTCTCAGTGGATGACAAAAGAACGATAACAAGACGTCAGCTGTCGAAATGATTTATGGGTTCAGAAAAATGGCTGGGATTTGTAAACACCGAATTCTACCCGTGGAACATCAGTATTTCCCTCATAGAACCCCGAAACAAATGAAAGAAAATGGGTTGTACATGATTGGTGCGGGGAAAGGAAGAATGGAAGAGCAACAACTGAGAAAAAGCGAAAATTAACGAGAAAGAAACGAGTAACTAGCAAGATCAAGGACATAGGGCATTCAATCTATTTTCGGGAGGTTCTAAAGCAATCCTTAGATAATCAAGGAGGCCCTTACTTCGATGTTCTGGCAATACAATTTCGAACAAATTCACATTGGAAAGAGTAAACTTCGATTTGGTCTCCGGGAAAACAGGGCAAGGAGGCATGCAGATAAAATCGGATAGTAAAACCAGTTTACACTCATAAAATAATTTTTTTAATCAATTAAATAAATTAAAATCAGTTTTTTTTCTACGTCCAATAAGGATTATGTATTGCGAGATATTATGTTGAAAATAATGTGAATAAAATGGCTTAAATTAATGGATATCATAACTAAACTTCCTGTTATCGGTAAAAAAAAAAAAAAAAAAAATTATATATTCTGCAATGACGAGTAGGCGACAGACAAATTACCAGAGATATTCGCAATTTTCACGATGCATAAACTTTCTCGCAAAGTTCCCTGAGGTTTTAGGGGAACGTATTTCCGTCGTCTTTTCTTTTGATCCACAAACTATTTAACTATCACCCGATTGGTTCAATTCTCAAATTTCCCGCAAGACGAGCAGTACCTGCCGGTAATGAACTGTGATCGGTGCTGGTGCAGACAGTGGTAAAGAGCATGGCGCGCCACTGCGACGTCATTCCAAGGGTTGAGAGGTTCTGCACACAGATTTTTGTGTAATTTACAAGAAAAATAAACCCAAGGCAACTCTATTCTTTCACACTTCCGTCGCCACCGTGAACATTTATATAATGCAGAAGTTTTTCCCCGACGACCAGAAGATGGCTAAGTGAAAGCTGTGGACGCTGGGCGACGCTCGTTAGGGCCTGAATATTTCTCCAAGGTGGGCAAGGACGGACAGTACAGTCCCCCGGTCTCAAATGAGGTAGGGAAGCACGTATGAAAAGAGGAACGGGGAAAAAAGGGTAATGGGGATTGCATTGTCCAGGGTGGCGACGGAATGGAGAGAGAAAGGCAGTGGGGCCAATTTCCGCCCATGTGGAGAAGAAAGGACGAAGTATTCGGCGGGTGAGGGGGGGGAGGCAAGGACGAGGATAGGACGTCATTAAGGGCACTTCGGTCTGGACGAAGACGACAAAGAACACACACACGTCCCAATAGACTCGGCCGTGCCCTTCCGTGCGCCCAAATTATGTCGCGACATGTCTCAGAACACCCGAAAATCCATTTGCCCCGTCTTGTAAAAATTGCCGGTCCGCACGACCATGGTGCAATTCTTGCAAAAGCTCGTGGCAGATTCGCAGTGGACCATTTCGGGTCCATTCTACTTCCTCCCAACTATTCGCTCTGGTAGTACATACATAGTGTGAACGCGAAGCTGAACTTGAGGTCTCTTACTCCCGACTATTTTCTCTTTTGGGAAAAGGAAAAGTAAAGACTAATGATAGAATAATGTGCAGAGAGCTTCAACCAAGTAGGCGACAGACAAATTACCTGAGATATTCGCAATTTTTACGATGCATAAACTTTCTTGCAAAGTTCCCTGAGGTTTTAGGGGAATGTATTTCCGTCGTCTTTTCTTTTGATCCACAAACTATTTAACTATCACCCGATTGGTTCAATTCTCAAATTTCCCGCAAGACGAGCAGTACCTGCCGGTAATGAACTGTGATCGGTAGTAGAGTAGAGTATCGGTAGTAGGTAGAACTGTGATCGGTAGTTTGGTAGTTAGAGCGAGATATTTCCCTAGTCAAAATGGAGACCATATTCAAATTTTATTTTTTAATTTCAGCGTCTGTAAGAAGTATGAAGTAAATATTGTAATATTTATGACGCAAAAATATAGCTATACATATCAAACACTCATAGCAATTAAATAAATATAACCACATAAGTCTCTAACTTGACTCATTTTTTCACGCCGTACAGTGAAAACACCTTCACAACAGCAAGTTCTTTTAGCAATTCTGTAAAAAGTACCGCGTTAAGTAATTTATTATATTTTATAATTAGTTGAGAAAACATAAAAACTATATACCATTAGTTTTTGACGAATTCTGGGCGTTATAAATTCCTAAATTTTCAATTTTCTCCCTCTGGGGCGCAGAGCTGTAATTTATCCCATGTAAAACAGTTTAGATTTTTACGCAACTTGCTAGAAAAGTATTCTGGCAAGAGGTTGATATCTTGATATCATTGGGTAGATGAGAGTTTTTTCTGTAAAATTAAGTGAAATTCATCAAATTCTGGGTGAAGTGATATCTCATTCAAACTACCTCAAATGATCTGGGCTTAAAATTTTATTTCCATATTAAATTTGAGATTTAAGAGTGTTATCCGTTGGTTTGGCCATGTTGAGAGAATGGATGAGAATCAAATAACGAAACAGATGCAGGATAGTAGTTGAGTGAATGGTGTGAGAAGGGGTGTATCGAGAAATTTATGTGTGAATTTCGCGGAAGTGACATTAGTGATGTTGAGGCGGGTAAATATACAAGTTCCTTCACATTATCGTCACACCTTTCCAGTACCCTATGAATGAATGAAAGATTGTGAATTTCGCAATTAGCTTTTGAGTGGAGAGTTTCGTTATGAACACTATATGACGTTTGCTAATTGAGATGGTAGGACGTGCTGCCAGCTTTGGCTCCTTTTTGGGAAAAGGGGAATTCTGGGGAGGGGATTTGAGGCATGTGGGGAATTTTGGAAGGGTTCGCTCGTGCGAGTTGCGGTGAGAAGGTATGCCTGTGTATCTGTCTCTTTCCAGAGTGTATGTGACCATGTGTGTTCTCGGTGCCAGACTTAACACCCCGCCTCGTTGGTTTTTCGCCTTCTCAGAGCCACCTTTGTTGCATCAGACGCCTTTACGGTGTCCACTTCTTTTGTTTGAGTCCCGCCGTCTTGGAAGGGGGCGTTAGCACTGCAGTCAATCCTCCGCCGGCCCTTAAAAAGACGTGCCAAATGGAATTTCGGGTGTCCCCAGACGTGTCGCCACATAATTCTTGGGCGCAGGGCCACGACCGCCCTGTAAAGGGAAGTGTGCTCCCCGTCGTCTTTCACACTTGACAGCGCACCGACCATCGTCCGTAAAACCACAAGACGCGCGTTCTTATCGCAACTTGTAGTTTCCGAGATTCTTGGAACTAAATTAACGTTAAATCCACCGTGAGTTTTCCCGATACCCTCAGAGAAACTTAGCGTAAAAAAACCCGTGTTAAGTTACGGAAAACTCAGCGTGGAAATTGATGGCATTTGAATGTGTGAAATTGACTTTTAGGGAATAAATCTTTGAAGTCCAAAAATATTTCTCAAAAGCTATTTAAGGGGTCTCTGCTATGCATTGGGAATGCATCATTCAATACAAAATACTACTAATGGGTATATACATTAAATACGCCCACTCATTGTGATAGGGAGATGATGAACAGCGTAAGTGGTGGACTAAATTTATAAGGAATTAAAAAAGAAATTGGTGACCACATTGTATAGGCTACATCAGATATTTTCTACCCTTGAACTGTATAATTTCATACGCGTGCCATTTCTCAAGGAAAGTGCCATTTTTTTGGCAAATAACTCGAAAAGTATAGAGGTAGATGGCTAATTTTTGTTATCCATGGAAAAATGATATATTTTTCTTTGTGATTAAATTCATTGCTTTTTATGTGAAGTGATATGACGCTCCAACTAGCTAAATGCAAAAAAGTCCAGAAAAAAGTGAATTCATCAAAAATCTTCATAAAAATGTGCATGTTTTCCAATCATTGCGATTGCATAAATGATGTGGTACGCAGTCACGCGCACGGGTGCAGAGATGTACACCAAAGAGGGTGAAATTCGTCATGAAAAAAATCATTTGTCTGGACCGGGATTCAAACCCGAATCTCACAATTGCCGGACAGGTGCGTTAGCCAATATGTCAGGTGTGCAATTGGCTAACACACCTGACCGGCAATTGCGAGATTCGGGTTCGCATCCCAGTGAGGTCAAATGATTTTTCATGACGAATTTCACCCTCTTTGGGATAAACGTATGTATTTCGAAATTTAGATGGTTTGAACAAAAAATCACTTAAACTAGAATTTTATGAATTTGAGCTCATTTTAAAGAAAAAAACTCCCATCCATGTACAATGATTTTAAAATATTAACCCCTCGACCAACTACTATCCGAGCAATTTGCCTGAAAATACAAGCTGTTTTACATGGTATAGATTACGACTCCGCGCTCCAGAGAGAGAGTATTGAAAACATTAGGAACTTCTTACTACGAGATTTCGTCAAAAAACTAAAATTCTGTAGTTGGACGTTACCTCAACTATTTATAAAAATTAATCAATTACTCATCGCAGTAATTTTTACAGAATCGCAAAAAACCTGCTGTTTTAGTTTTTTTAGCTGTACGGCGTGAAAAATTGAGTCAAGTTAGAGACTTATGTGGTTATATTTATTTAATAATGGAGAATTTTTGCCATATATAACTATATTTTTGCGCCATTAATTTCACAATATTTACTTTATACTTCAAACAGACGCTGAAATTAAAAAAATAAAATTTTAATATGGTCTTTATTATGACTAGGGAAATATCTCGCTCAAACTACCTAAAGCGCCTAAAGCGTGTCTAGCCTATGTGTATCCCCCCCCCCATTTGGCTTCGGGGTGCAAGTGGGCGATAGCGCGAAATTGCGAAAAAAGAAGATAAAAGGCGCTGGCGCGGAATGAGGCATTGAGCGAAGGGACACTAGAGGGAGGGTGGTGCCAACATAAGTGCCCATTTGTGATCGGAGTGCGGGGGAGGCAGGGGGGGTGAGCTAAGGGAAGGGAAGCGGAGGGGGGAATGTATGGCGGCAGGAGAGGGGGTAAGTCGCGGAGGGCCAACCCGGGGCCCTCGCAATTTTCGGATGAGAGGCGCGGGACGGTACGATTTTCGCAAGGGATGTTCACCCAACACTTAAATACGAATAGCCTTCCTCCACGAATCCACTTCTTTCTAAAAGTTGGACCTTTACGGAAACTGAACATAGATACCTATGGCCCAGTGTCATAATTACCCTTACAATTAGGGACGCTGCATTTTAAAGGCACTGTGGCAAACGAAATGTGTTAGTATCGGTCGTATAACACTTTCGAAAACTAATACAACGACATATTTCAATAGCTGTTGCTATGATAAGCATGTATTCAAACAATGAATTCTGTAATAAAAGATATCGTAAATTAATTTGTTTGTTACAGTAGTCATGGCAACAGCCCACGAGCTATCGACAAATTAGGAACCTATAGCGCCACTCAGTTGTGGCGAGCAGGGAGATTCTAGCAGGATATCACAAAATACTTGATTCTATCGAGTCACCATTTACAACGGCTATAGGAATAAGTCTCTAACGTAACTGCTCAAAGCCGTTTTTGTTTGAAGGCTTTGTATTTAGGTGGTGTTGTGGTTAAGGGCCATTCAAGTATTACGCAAGACGTTTTGGGGAGGGTGGGGGGCTGGACTTTTCTTACTTTGTCTTACGTAGGGGGGTGAGGATTTACGAGACTGTCTTACGTTAGATGCCACTTCTGAATTTTTATTTTTACCTCTTTTTAAAATTGTTTTCGGAGGAAAACTCTTACTTTTTAGGATCACCGCCGCGGCGTTACGCCTGAATGTATGCTAAAATATAGAAAAACTAATACAAACTAATAAAAACAAATTAAATACATTACTAGAGCATTAATAACAGTCCAGTAATTAATAAACAAAAACAGTCCTTTATTTAAAAAAAATGACTTCAGCTTTGTTTTTAAAATATCTTTAGGTTGAAAATAACCAGGTAACCTCATATCGGTTATTCCTCATAAGCGTCCATCCCTAAATTCAACTTCATTTCCGCCAACCACCCCATAGCCACTGCTAAATTATCATAAAATATTAAACCATCCGCCAAATTCACTTCATTTTACGAACAAAATACGCACGAATACGCCAGGAGTGTAGTTAATTAGGGGGTCCGAACTGTAGTTAAATATGACCCATCTTTAATTATAGGTGTGTCCTCTATACGGACATAGTTAGTTATAAGTCGTATTTAAAGATATACAAAGTTAACTACTGTGTGCAGACTGGGCAAATGGTAATCTGGCAGTAATCGGACCTGCAAATCACGATGGCACAGGTCTCAGGTATACAAAGGCACGTTAGCACACCGTTCTCCAGCAACGACGACAGGCACAATATGGTGGTGTGAACGAGGCATCTAGAAATTTCGGGTCGGTGGGAATGGAAGGGAGCGGTGACTTCTGCGAGGGATAATGGGAAATGCAAGAGGGAGAGGGTTGCGGATGGGGTATGGTGGGGGGGGGACGTGTGGGGGGTTGGTGTTGGGTGTAATAGGGTCGGGGTTGATGGAGAAGGAGAGCCCAAGAGGGGGAAAGGGGGAAGGATTTTTAAGAAGGTCCCGAATGAGTGACGGGAATGGCGCAGGAGACAATGCCTTGTTTAAGAGTGGTTGAGCGGTTGTGGACGACAGCGTGGACGGGGGAAATGGAGACCTGTTCAAACAGGTCGCGTGGTGCGTATTTCGGGGGTGAAAATTGGTTCCCCTTTGAAATTGGGAGCGCGTCAAGCCAGGTTCCGGAGGGTGCACATCATTCGGGATCCAAATTTTTATCGCAAAGTGGAATCAATTAAGGTGGTTTGAGCGAGATAGTTCCCTAGTCATAATGGAGACCATATTCAAATTTTATTTTTTGATTGCAGCGTCTGTAAGAAGTATGAAATAAATATTGTAGTATTAATGGCGCAAAGATATAGTTATATATGACCAAAATTCTCAGTAATTAAATAAATAAAGCTACATAAGTCTCTAACTTGACTAATTTTTCCCCGCCGTACGGCCGAAAACCCTTCAAAACAGTAGGTTTTTTTGCGATTCTGTAAAAATTACTGTGGTGTGTAATAGATTACTTTTTATAAATAGTTGAGAAAACCTGCAATCTACACACCGTTAGTTTTTGACAAAATCTAGGTGCTAGAAGTTCCTAATTTGTTTAATATTCTCCCTCTGGAGCGCATAGCCATAATCTATCCCATGTAAAACAGCTTATATTTTTAGGCAAATTGCTCGAAAAGTAGTTCCGCAAGGGATTGATATTTTGATATCATTGGAAAGATGACAGTTTTTTCTTTAAAATTAGGCCAAATCCATCAAATTCTAGGTGAAAAGATTTTTCGTTCAAACTACCTTAAATGAAATCCTAGTGAAATGTACAAGAAAGGGCTTGAGGGTACTCAACGGGAACCGCGAAAATTTTTTACCTTCTCGGACCTCATAAGGAATCCCCCGCGAGGACTAACCCTCATTTGGACGGGTCCCGGCCTCGGACTCGCTGACCCTCTCTCGCCCTCGCTCGACCCTTCCCAGAGGGGAAAAGGGTAACCACCGAAGCCACGCACCAGCTTAGTTCAAAAATTTTTAAATTTAATAACAAATGAAGAAACGGAGCAGCTCTTCGTTGAGTGCCCTCAAGCCGGATTGATCTTAGAAATAAGTCGAGTACCTATATTGGAAAGCAGAATCGTAAACTGCTTTATAAAAAAATAAGAAAAACTCACATTAATTGGCAAGTTTTTAAAAACTACATACTTGAGTTTGAACAATTGAACAACAGATACGAAGAACTTCGTTGAAAATATTTTCAAACTCTACATACGAAACCCAGTTTTTCGCACTCTTCCGAGCCACAACAGGCATTAAAATTACTCCGACCTAAGTGATGACAATTGTCAAAGGACATAAATCCAATGGTTCTCCATATGAGGTGAGCTACTTTCACATGAGAGCAGTTTTAAAAGTACGAAAAGGCTTATAAAAAAGTATCCCTAATATCGTTCCAACAAAAATACAACATCTCAGAACGGAAGAAAGGGAAAATAAACTGTCACATATCAGTTGGTATTGCACAGAAAAAAAGTCCGCAGATAGTAGGTTCTTCCTTCAGTTAATGGCACGAGTACCTGAATAAATCAACAATTTTGAAAAATCCGCCCATTTAAAGATTCCAGGTCGGGGCAATGAACTCGGCGATTTTTAAAGGGATCTTTTCGGCGCGTCTGAAGCAGAAATACATTCACGCGATTCCGGGTGATTCCAAAGCAACGTGCCATTATCACAGTCGCGCATTCAATCGGTTTGAATTACGAGCATTTGCGATTACAATGGAGCAATTCGAGAGAACTGTGACGGCGTCAAAACTCACACACCGAGCCGTATTTGGGCTCATGAATCAATGAGAGATCCAACTTCCGTAAAAGTGTAAACGTAAAAGCCGGAGATCGTCGCCATGAACGGTTCACGGAAAAAATTGGCAAGCTTTCCATTACAGAGTTGTAACTCAATATTGACCCAACAGCGACCGACTTTTCAAATGGGTTATTTCGAATGTTATTCACGAGTTCCATTGTTTCAGAGGCAAACTTAAATCACTGCCCAAACCATTACGCCGCTCACTACACGAGTGGAAATGGTAGCAGACGCCTTGGAATAGAATACTCCTGCTGATAAAGGTACTATTTCCATGATCAACCATACGGGAACTTTTTGTGCGTTTCTAAAAAAAAACATTTCCATTAATATACGTACACCGGAAAATAATTTTTAAAATATCGAGTAAAATGTGCACAACCTTCGTTTAGCACGAGTATTCCATGTACACTCCTTGATCGAAGTTTTGAATTAATCCATGCTATCATGTATTCAATTATTCATACGTGAACTACTATATTTTATGTTCCCCTTTGGTACCTTCGCATTTCTTCCAAAAGCCCAACTGCTACGAACTGCCAAAAAAAGGTCTCATAACTCTCTTTTTAATTTGCATGGATATCAAATTTTCCACATTCCAATTCAGTTGGTCCAAAAAACTACGATAGAATTTGAGGACATCCAGAGCATGAAAAATATGCCACGCAAAAATGACAATTCGTGGTTGAAAAATCACTTGCGAAAATCCTGATGCATGGAGCAAAAAAGAAACATGTCGAAGTGACGGCACGAGATATTAAATATCTAAACTTGAAAAAAATAAACACACTCACTGAAGAGCATTCCGTTCGGTAAAAAAGATATATCAGACGTGCTGCAAATGAAAATCCTCGTCAATTGCTTAGTTTGAACTTTGTATTTCTTTTTCCATCCCCAAATGCAAGCGACGTTTTCGAGAGGCAATGGAAGAAGGCTGCTGCTCGTATAATGGAATACCGCAGGTTTGCCAATTTCCCTAACCTCTTTTCGAGATGTTAAGTAATTGAATCTGGATATTTGAACGCAAACGAGAGCTGGAGTTAAAGAGATTCGAATTCGGGGAGGGTGGGGGGGGGGGGGAAGGATAGGGAGGTAAACTCTTTTCTTACGGAAGGAAGCTATTTCAGACCACCGGATATTAAAAGAATAAAAATCAGGCCCGTTACCTTGATTTACATTTTCTATATTTCAAGCCAGATTTCCACTTAGTGGCTATATTGAGCTATTTCCGATTGAAGACAGCCTTCACAAATATTTGGGGATATACCAATAACTGGATTCATTTGCGCCAATTAAGAATCGATGGGTAGGTTGGTAAGGGAAGCATTGTTGGGGAATGGAGGAAGGTTGGAGAGAAAGTTGGGGTGGGCATTATCCTACAGTTGACGAAAGGCAATAATGCGTTCACAGTTTAATCTCCCATCCAATGTACGGAGTACTTACTGCGTTAAAGTACTTTCCACTTGGTACCTAAGTAAGGAAGGGGATACAACTTAAAAATTTCCGTCACAATCAAGATACGAACCTGGGCCCTGGGGATGGGAAGCCGGTTCCCAAGCCACCATACCAAAACAATACCTCTAGTTTACCTAAGGTTTCGTACATTATCCTTCAGACGTTTAACATGCCATTCAGACGACCAGGGCGCGGATAACGATTCTTTATAACGCGTGCGCTAGCGTGATCGCTGTTTTTCAATTGCGCTCATGAGAGCGCAAACGTGATCGTCATTCTTCAACTTTTTTCAGGTGCGTCAAATCACTAGCTGTGCTGTAGTGCATTCTGAGGACAGTAACTGTAAGCAATGTCCTTCTGGAGCGGTTTGCGTTTAAGATAACGATAATGCGAAAAAATTACCCAACTGTGATCCCACCCCAATAAACGCTCGAAACGGAATATATTACCTGGAAAACGTTACACTGTCGGGCACGATCTTGACTAGTAGATTTATTGATTACGTTCAGAGAATGCGGCTTATTTATCGCCCTTGATATAATTCAATGGTTGGCATAAACGACTTTAGTATAATCAGAAATGCCCTGAAATCGAAGATTTATACATTTCATTCGATACTTGTGGCTTGTTTCGCATCCTTGTTACAAATGAATCACCGTCTCAATTACAAGAGCCACATTTCATCAAATTCATTGATATGCAGGCGCAGGCACAATTACGTGAATGATTTTAATGATGCTAACGATCGCTGGCCAACGGGAAATTATATAGAATGAGTTCTCAAAAGATGTGTTGGTGACTGGAAAATTAACGAGTGAATGAATCGTTAGGAGCTCAAATCGAAGAAATTTTTACTTCTTACGCTAAAGCCAGTTTATATGATCACTTAAGTCACATTTCTTCTAAAAGCTGACTCAGTCATGCTTCTCCTTCAGAGTTTCCAGTTCGAGGAAAGATTCATTCATATATTCTTAAAAGGCCGCTTTGTTAGAACCACACATGCGTTCCATGGCTTGATTACTTCGGGAGTGGCCATTGAAAATTCTGAAGGTCCATTTGAAGGACAATTATGACGGGCGCAGGCCAAGAAGACACTTAAAAAAGCAAGGACCGAAACCCTTAATCAATAGTTTTCCTTCAATCACTGTCATAGTCCGCAATTGTGTTTTTTCAACTCAAGGTATGAAAGCATTCTTTGGATAGGTTATAAATTGATTTTGAAAATTTAAACCGAAATTTTTGAAATGCAATTATAATCTATCTCAAGCAACACTATCCCTTTAGAAGGCTTAGATCTAGGCGCAGTAAATGACGAATTACTACTAGATTTGGGTTTACAGAAGGACGGTGTTCGTAAATTAGAGTTTTGGACACTCCAACTGCTTTGGTCGTATCGCACCATTTAACATAAGACTCAGTAATAAGAACTTTATTTTTCCTGTTCTTGTCCTACTTATAGGCTTTCAAGGCGACTTTTTATCGGCAAGATATGTCAAAGGTCGTTACGATAATTTAAATAGTACCATAAATCTGATACAATAAGTGGGATGGTAATCGCTATCAGACCGAGAAAATTAATTTCGAGCTGACCTATTTTCCGATGACGACAAAAAATTTTAACGAAACCCGAAAAACTGATGTAGATTAGATCATGACCATGAAATTAGGAAAACAGACTGCATAATGGACAGGATTAAAATGTCATTTTGTCCGGCGAACGATAAAATTACCTGACACTGAGATTAACTAGGTTGTTCGACAGGTGGAGTAGCTAAATAGTATATTTGCTACTTAATACTTCTGTACTGATATGCTAAGTCGTACTAACAACACGTTTCGCGTTTATAGAGTAGGTACACATTTTGTACCTTCGTGAATTTATGCACTGGCATAATGCAATAAATAATACTCATAGTTACTATAGCATGTGTAGCATAGAATGTAGAGCAGCGTTTCCCAAACTATGTCCCGCGGAAAGTATCTGTGGTTCCGCAAAAACCAGGAATGGTTTAACGCTGCAGCTTAAACGCAATGGTTTTATATCTGCACAATAAGCATGGTGTTTCCCTTACAATTTCAGAATTTAGGTATTGTAATTTTGCACGATAAGTGTGGGAAACCATGGTGAACTATATTGTTTATGAAATTTCAACCTCTCTCGCATTTGCACCGGTAGTTGCTGAGGAATTGATACTCGCAGTTCCAATAACATTTGTAGCAGGTAGAGTAATGCATGTTGTTGAAAATGTACCCCTTGCCACAAACCCATGATTTGGCTTACAGGGTAGGAACTATGTAGGTGCAGATGAAGTTTGGCATACCCTGCCACACGCCATTGCAGGGTAACATGTAAACGAAGGCGTGGATGCACTCGAGGCATAACTGATGTGAAGAGACACTTTTTTTCTCTTCCGATGTTTTCAACTACGGACTTAAATGAGATGCCAGAAAAGAGCTGGAAAAACGCTTAATAGCGTTGCTCAACACGCTTTAATCGCTATCAAAATTGCGACACCTCTGCATCTGTGACGAAGAGGATGTTGGTCTTCCTCTCATTTCCGCTCGCGATAGCCGGGTTCGACGTTTCCACGCACTCGTGATCGACCACTTTCCAGCCAGTCGCCCAGACGTCCCTCGAGGACAATTATTAGCGCTAAATCGAATGGAATGATGCAGAAAAGCAAACGATCGTGTGCGACGCAAAGATTCGGCGATTTCGAAACCCGACGCAAGGACTTTCTTCACGTGAAGAAGGAACGGAGTCCTTGAAATGAAATAATAGTTTAACAATCGCGCATAATCCGGGTAAGAGCTTTGACCTCTCTTGCGCTCATACAAGGCTTTATGTCTCAATGCAGCACGTGAACAGTTCATTGTTGGGCGAAAGCACTTACAAAAAAATATGAGCAGGTTAAATCGAAGATCGAAAACAAAAAAAGATTCAAGGTAGGAGTAGGCTTGGGTTTAAGGTACTTCTGGGTACTTCTACCACTAACGTAACACTGCATCGTTCAGCCTAAAAATCTGCATTCTAATATATATGCAACATCCATGCTCACGGCGGATTTGGAGCCTGCAACCTTCCCGATATCTCGACATGCACGTTACCGACCTTCCCGACCTGTCTAACCCGGCCTGCGTGAGTTGCAAAAAAATCAGCCGACCATAGTCGAGATCAAGTGTAAGTAAGAAACAATCAGATGGGACGATTTCACGCAGTTAACCACAGTTTTCTCCATTAGTGAGTAAATTTCTCCATGCATTGAATTCATTAATTTCAATCGAATTACTGTCAACCTACAACAAAAAATCGACCCGGATTCAGCAGTATTAACACCTAATTCGTAAGAGTGCTATAGACAAATTAACAAATGTTACATATTCACGCAAGAAAAATCATTCACCTGAACTGCGATTGGTTGAAAATCATTATTTCCTTTGAATTTCACGCATTCATGAGTCCCTTAGCTGGTGACTCCCAGTAAAGATGAACTGTTTGGCAAAATGTAAGTAAAATTATCTTAAATTTCTTCCTCAGGAAAAAAATCGCGCAGCGGTATGATTAAAGATTAGACACAAACTATCATATGCCACACTCAAGAAAAAACATCATAATCTTCGCCAAAACTTCTTCAACTATGGTGGCATAATATTCTGCCACGGTAGTTCACTTATATTTGATATTTTGCCAAGGATCAAAGAATTTGCTGACCTAGATTGTTCCCTTGATACCGTGAAAACTGAACTCACCGATAAGGAGTCAGTATTCCGGAAACTTGGGTCATCTGATGGGGACACTTACCTGGAAAGAAAAAAGATATGGTTTAATACGTTTGAAAGCGTAGTTGTGAACTTCAGTAGTACAAATTAGGTACATAACAGTATTATAAACAAATTTAAAATGCCCTTAAAACCAACTGAATGATAAAATTATCTGTCTCAACGGAGAAACTTTTCTAGATAATATGAGCGTTGTTTTTTCTAGCACCAAGAACAACAATCGAAGTATTATAGCAGTAAAACGGAAAAAAATAAAAGTTCCTAGTGAATACCACCCATATGGCATATAACAGGTTTTTAGAAGAATTAACGACATATTTGTTAGCTGATTCCCATGCGTCCACGGCAAAACTTAGCAGTATGCAGTAGCTAAAAGGAAAAAACTATGATATTTACCAAACTGCGACGGCAAGAAAAAACGCAATCGCTTTTGAAACTCGATGAAGCATAGCCTTCTGAACACGATAATGGGCTAATACCCACTAAGGAGCTCCTTCGGCTTCGTTACGGAACGCAAAGTATTATGCCCACCACCTCGTCGCACACGTAGGTGGCAATTAGATAAGGAGACGAAAGGGAAGGCACTAAAAATATCGTCCTGAAGTGAATCAAGCATCGGGAGCGGGGCGATATGGGAAGGATAATGGCACTCGAGTGCCTCCAAGTGGTCCGTCCTCATACTTCGGGGAGCAGCCTTGGGCTATCGGTTTCGCGAGAAAGGGAAGCGAAGATTAAACGAGTGGAGAGAGAGAGGTTGGGTTGGCGGTGAGGAGGAGGTCTTTATGAAGAGTGGATAAAGTCAAGTGGAGTGAAAGGTGAAGAAGATGCGAGAGGGGTCGATGAAAGGGAGAGAGCCGAAGGA
Source organism: Pyrrhosoma nymphula (assembly GCA_963573305.1). Taxonomy (NCBI): domain Eukaryota; kingdom Metazoa; phylum Arthropoda; class Insecta; order Odonata; family Coenagrionidae; genus Pyrrhosoma; species Pyrrhosoma nymphula. Next base: position 100,879,279 of record OY754335.1, on the reverse strand, counting down.
CGAGGGAAAACAAAAGCGTTTTGAGGAGAAGAAAAAAACGGCTGACGAGGCTGTGCCTGCGGTTTCTTTCACCAGAACGCCTTCTCCTCCGAGGGAAAGGAAAAGTTACGAACAATGGAAGGTGCAAACATACATAACATAGCCAGAAAAATGAAGTCAAACACGTACCTAGGAATCACAATAAATTCAGGTCTAGCAAGTGGGGGAAGGCATTAGAAACGCTGCGTATTTTTTTTCTTCCTTCAGGAGAGATATTCTATTAATTTGTAAATTATTCATTCTCTTTGCCGACGTATCGCATTTTTATACATGCTTATTCAGGGCTACGATGAAACTTATTGGGCGTATTGTACATTCCCTTCCCCTTTTAAGGCGAAATACGACGGAGAGTTGGTGTGACTCTCCCTCGCAAGATGGGACGACGGTCGTGAAGCGCGACCTCCTAAGCATATATCGCGAAGTAGCATTTTTATTCCGCAAAACAGTATATTAAGTTCCAACTCACGTGTACATCTCACTTTTCAGAGTCATGGACAAAAGGGTCGCATATATATATATATATAACACTACAATATATATATTTTTTTAGAAAAAAAACGTATATGTAGTCTTCGCTTTTAGCTGAACTAGAGTAATGTTAGTAAAATACTCAGAAAGTTTCAATCAAAGAGCTAATTTAAAATAGGTAACATGAAAAAAATATAAAAAAACTAAAACACAATTTGAAAATGGAGAACAATATGGTGTAAAAGATAAGCACAAATGTGGATAGAAATCGTATTCTTGAATTTAAATTAACACAAATCGAGATAGAACTCACGTAAAATTAGAGAGTTTATACTTGAAGAAAAAAAGAAGCGATACAAGGAAATCGGATTGACCCTGAATAAGAAAATACATGCTAATAAGGACAAAAAAACAAAACGTTAAGAGGTTGTTGAAATTTTATACTTATTTTTAAATGAATTTTTGAACTAAAACTGAGTATAAACACACTGCAACATAATGTACACAATCCTGATGTAAACAAAAGAAATCTGATTGCGAAATGACACAAAAAACGGGCGTGGAAATATAAGTGAAAGATATATGCATGGCGTGAAATTTCTCGCGAATAAAAAAGCAAAAAAAAGTATGATTTCACGGCTTTGAAGCGGGAAGATAGAAGGGGAATAGAATGACTCGAGGGGGTGAGGGGTGGCGATGCTGAAAGCTCGCACACGGTGATCTCATTTGTTTTTTGTCGCATTTCATTTCCCTCCCTTCCAACCCCTTCCGTCCCGGCGATTCGCAGGGAGAGAGGCGGGAGCCTCACGCGGACGCCTCAAAGATCTCGGCGGGTGGTTGGCCCCGCGGGGTTTTGCAACGTTGCCAATTCTGAATTGGCGCTGAATCAACCTCCGAACAAAAGAAGATTATGGGAATGGACTTCTAAGTGGGGATTGTTTGATCCTAATGTGGCGCTAAGAAGGCGAGCTTAGACGTGAATCCAAGATGCTACAAGGGTTGTCGCTACAACACCATCATGCGATTAACAAGTGTATATTTAAACTTGACAGTGGCAGGCTTCACTTCGTAGAAGTTCATAATGTACGTACTCATGATCAATTAAAATACTGCGTACTTTTCTACAATGTTTTAAATGTACGACGCATTTCACCGCAATACGATTGTCAGGAACAGAAATTTCATGCTTTCTGTGCCTGACGATGCCTTAAATCGGTGAAACGCATCGTACAATAAAAACGTATAAAAGTACGAAGTATTTTAATTAATCATGAGAACTAACAAGTATACATTTGTCCACTGAAACTTGATACACATTAATATTATATTTCGGACTGATTTTAAGTAATAAATAAGTTAGTTATGGCAATTAAATTTAAACTATACACAAAAATGATTTTATTTTCAATTAGATTTACACATTAGAATAGAATTCAATTCGGCAAAGCCAAATTAGATACTATTCACATATTTCAACTAGGTACATGGGGCCAAAAAAAGAGAAATTTAAAGCAGTGTAAAATTTTGTTCATACAATAATGAAGTCCCACACAGGTTATTTGGTAGGTATCTGTCGGAAATGGTAACCTAGGCATTTGGTTTATATCTCCCCGTAATTACGAATTCTTCGCATTTTCTAAACCATGAGTGATATTGTTGTAATTTCTTATTGGTTTCAGTATATCCAGTGAGATACACTATTCATGATTTTTTTTCATTCGAGGTTTCCAAAGTGAAAGCGTTGCCTGGTGAGAACATGTAGTCATCCAATTTGGATTTTTATTGTCCGTTAATGTGCCTTCATGTTTTCATTCTTCTGTAGACAGTTAAACTTCATTTTCATTATCAAATTCATAGCTTAAGGGATGCTTTAAGAAGCTAAAATAGCATCGTGGAGCCAAAACAGGGCACCAGACTAAACAAAGAGTAGCAAAGAGTAGCACCGGAAGCGCTAAAACGGCGCATCATTTTTTTCGTTTGTGTTCCCGCCGGAGGGCAACACAGTTCGGCACAACCCTCTCCTGGTTTTCAGGCGACGACGCGACGTGCGGACAGCTGCTGTCACCAAGTGACCGTGCGAGACAAGACAGTTCAGCACTTAGCGCCCGGAGACCTCATCCCATCGTCAACAACTCTCTCCCATGCTCCGAGCCACTCACTTGAGGCGATCGCCGAAAGCGAAAAGGTCAGTTCCGCCCTTCTGCATGGATCATTCCCATTGCTAAATCAAAATAATAAGCCACAGACGATTTTATGAGTCTCAATTTCTACTTCTGGCATTCCTCTTGTCCGAGCGGCAAGAAATGCAAAAGTCTACTCCAAACAGGTACTTCTCAATTGTAACCACAAGGGTAATTCTAAACGATAAAATACTGCACTGTCAGTTTTACTGCCTTATGCCCCGTTATTCACTTGACCAAATTACAGATTGGTACCCAAGCACTACTCGTCGATTGGTAAAGAATTGTTTTTTTCATATGATAAGAAGCATGACGAAGATCAAATAAAAAGGGAGATTCAATCACCTACTCATTGGTCCCATAAAGAGATGGCGAGAAAAGATTCAAGATGAAAACTCTGAGAATAAAAAGAGACAAACTTTCTGGGGCCTCATACTGACACATCAATATCATCTTGAACATAACATGGGTGAAACATGAATTAAAAGTAGTGTTGGCATAAAGTGTTGTCGGAGCGGAACGGCTGCAGCCGCAACTGTTTCAAATAACTGTTGCAAACAGCAGGTTAGTTTCGTGATCGTGCCGCAGCCATGACGTTGCGCTCTGTACTGTGAAGCAGCTACTGATAGCCGAAGCTGACTGTTTCGTCTTCTATTCCGTTCCAGTTTCACTGCACGTGTGGCTTCGTTGCGGTTGTTTGCAACAATTTGTTGGATTTGAATCTGTTGCAAGCGGCAGGTCCAATTGAAATTGTTAATTTATTTAAGTGAAAGATTTCTTATTACATAGAATACAGAACTAACAGCCATGTTCTAACAGCGTCGATATATCGCCTTTGGTTTGGTGTGCCTCTAGCTGTTGTCCGCAACCGCGCGTTTCGCGGAACTGTTTCGTTTTGAAACATTTTCGATTGCGAAACAGTTGCAATGAAACTGCTGTGATATTTTAATGCCACCACTAATTACATGGATTACAGATGAAAATGTTACCACCAGGCGATTGCCTACTTGTAACGTTTTGTAATTATATTAAATATTAAATAACGTTGTCTAATGTAAATATTTCTTTTTAAAAATAACGCGGGCTTGTCGGCGTCAAAACACTACGTCATCGGAAACCCTTCGGATAACGTCACCAAACGATATATCTTTCAGTAACACTACGCATTTCGCATTTTCATGTTTAAATGAGCCAGTTTAACCTGATTCGACGAAAGTACGTAATCTTTCTCATATCATTCATGGAATGCAGTGAATTGGTATTATTGGATCCTTACCGTTGAAATACATCTATAGAAGAGACACAATAGAAAAATAGGAGTTAGAAATTTTGTTGCCATGTACACGATTCAAATATGAGGAATACATTTATTTCGTATTCCACAATAAGGTGGTTCCACCACGGCTGCGTGGATCAAAAGATATACTAAATTTCACCTTTTTATTTATTCGCTAAACAAAGTCTTACTTTCACTGATTTCATGCGTTGCCTATTTAAAAATAAAATTAAGTTACAGTATACGCAAATTATTCCTCTAATACAGCGGTTCCCAAACTGGGGGTCGCGACCCCCAGGGGGGTCGCGGGCCGTTCGGAAAGGGGTCGCGAGATGAGGATTGTAATTACTTTAAGAATAATATCATTTGAATGTACACATTGTTTGTTCTTTTTAGGGGGTCGCGGCTAAAATGTATGGGCTAAAATGGGTCGCGGAAAGAAAAAGTTTGGGAACCGCTGCTCTAATATATTATTATTGAACACATTGTTCCAGCCATTGGAGCTGACTGCAACGCCATTTCTGTAGGATTACCGTATTTTGAGTTCAATTATCACAGTGATTAGCAAATAACTCAAATAATAATACGGAAAGGTGCCTATATTTTATTTAAAATCGATTTCCCGAGATTTTTCCCTTCACATTAATAGTTTTCCTTGAAAATGACATTTGTATTAAATAGAAGGATACTATTTTTACCAGTGTTTTCCCCATTCTCCCACATAACACAATGTAATTTCAACTTCTTTTCGCGAGAAAAACCGTGAGGAATGGTAACATTTTTTAGTTCATATCGGATAAAGGACACGTTTCCCTATAATTACCCAGAATATAAATGAAATGACATTTTCATCATTTTCCGGTGAAGCCACGTTAACCTCTTAAATAATGAAAGCTAATTCCTCAACAATACCTGACATTGCCACAAAGAGAATGAAAAGTAAACTTACACAAGAGATGACGCCTTCACGAAGATGTAATACAGATCTGGACTCACTCTTGCTATCTCTAAGATTCACATGCAAACGTCAGGTAATGAATGAAGATGAGGGAAATAACGGATACTAAGGCGAGAGAGAGAGAGAGAGATAAAGAGACAGAGTGAGAGATACAACGGTAAGTTCCCAAGTCCCTAATTATTCCGTATCATCGACTTCGACAACTACTGCGATTAAAATGTTCGTTACTCCTCCCTTCCCTTTCCCAATGGATAGAAATTACCCAATTACCCGAAGAGAATCCCGAAGCTAAGACGTATTTCAATGGGGTAGAGTTCGCTCAGAAGCTGAGCAGAAACTTTCTCGGCTCACTCGATTTGAAACCTTCATAAAGTGCCAACGCAGAACTTTTGCGAACCACTCCCCCCTTTCTCATTAAACCGATAGGGCACAATGTAGTCGCGTTGTTTCATTATGAATGGCACGAACTCACAGCTTAACCCTCTCAAACTCGATGAATTTCAATTGGAAACAATTGGCGCTCATTAAATTTCGTCCGTAAATCCCGTTAACTTATATTATGGCGGCCCTTGTAACGTTGGATTTTAGTCTTTTTTTCAGGTCATCCGACCGTAAATCAATTACTCCATTCATGACCCAGCTTAATTTACAGTCTTAAATGATGAAAAAACTGAGGAAATGAATAATTTCAAGCAGAAGGAAAACAATGAATATCAGTTTTCGAGTAATGTTACCTTTTCTGAGGATTTGATGAATTGGATAATGAATTTCGATATTCCACAGAGGAAAAATCATTCGCCTGGACCGGGATGAATGATTTTTCCTCTGTGGAATTTCGCACTAATGTGCACTTGCGGGTGACTCCGTAAAAGTTTATACCGTAGCTAGTCCCGGTATCCTCAAAATTTGTGGATTATGAAGATTGCTAAGAAAAATTGAAGCCGATCGGTCAAATAGAACTTAGGAACTTATGCTTGGAAGCAAGAAAGTAAATTGGAAACTGCATGCATCATTCATTTAACGCGGCAGTGGGGCTTCTGAGCAATCGACTGCAGAGAAGAAAAGATTGGAGGCCATGGAAATGTAGAGTCACAGAAAATGGACAGAGAGAATCCCCAACGAAGAAGACCTACGAAAAATTGAAGAGAAAATAGGTTCGATCAAAACTCAGCAAAGAAGAAGTCACGTATTACTGGACTAATTTTGGGACAGGACAGCCTGCCGAAATTACTAATGGAAGGAAAACTGAATTTGAAAAATTATCATGGAAGACCAAGTTGGAATGCATCTAGAGAATCAAGAACGATGTTAATATAATGAGATTTTAAGGAATAAAGCGGTTATCTGAACAGAGAATAGAATGCAGAGCAGAAGCTCTATATACCTCTCAAAAGGAGTTCTTCAATCCGAATTTCATGGATTTTGTCTTAGTGCAAGTCTCTGCTGAATTATTAATAGATTCACGTTGGCCTGGTTTTCACCATTGGAAGATGTAGCCCTTAGGTCAGTGAGATGTTAACTGAGATACTTTTGTGAAGTAAATAATATTTTTAGCAGATGGACATGACTGATACAGGTGGAAGAACGTTTCTGACGAGTTATAATTCAGAGGAAAGCGTGAATATATTTTTATACAACCAGGCTCCGTATAGAGCTATTTTGCCGTGAAACGCACTGGTAATGAGGAAAAACATTTTCAATAAGTAACAAAGAAATGAATTCAGGAGAAGTGTCATAATATATATAAATTGGTCTTCATCATACCTTTTCCATAATGCCTGGTTTAAAACATATCCTGATTATACACCAAAGAAGGTGAAATTCGCCTATAACTTCGGTGCATAACTTCACACCCATGCGCGTGACTGCGTACCACATAATTTGTGCAACCGCAATGATTGTAAAAAATACCCTGATTAGTATACCGATGACTATACACTCTCTCATCCATTTTGTATACCTGACAGTTTATGCTAACCAGACATTATAAGTATAACCAGTACCTCAGTGACGTAATAAATAATGCTCATTCGTGCAACAAGGCAATTTCCTTACAGCTACAACAGCTGGTCACTTGACATAACTTTTGGTTAAGAATTATAGTTTTTGTAACGTTCATATTCTAAAGACTCAGTTCTTAGATTTTCTCAATATAATTGCAAAGTTAAAACAATAACTTGTGCAGAGTGCCACGCTATTCTTTCAGAATCTTTTTTAAGTGTCTGCTCATGAGCTCCTTGGATACTCCGTCATAAACCGAAAGTTCGAAGCAGGATATTTTTTTCCGGGCGTTAAACATATTTTGCTAGAGCCAACACATTACGGTAGAAACGATTACAGGAATAAAATAAAGGAAATGGACTTCAGGACTGATAGATTTAAAATGCCATTCTTTCCGCGTACAATAAGGGTCATAATAGTTGCGATAGATCAATCATATGAAACTCCCACCCTCACTAGGTAGACTTTTAACTTGTGTTTAATAACATAACACCACTACTAACACTCCACCCCAATTTAAATGCCCGGAATTATTTTGTTTTCTGCATGAATTAGTATATCATAGCATTAATAATTAAAAGAATTAGTAATATTAACCAGCAGTTGCCTCTTCACCAGTACGCATGTTTGTATGTTTATTTACGTAGCACTCTCCTAGTTTCTGGTTCGACTGTGCACTGTTCTCCGGACTGCTTTTTGGGTCTTCCCCTAGCGGCCGGCGGAACGTGCGAGGCCCTGATTTGAAAGTGAACGAGTGCTGCATGCTTGGTGTGGAATCACCCCGTGCCACACACCCTAGTGGTGACTTGCACGGTACTTCGTAGATATAGATGAAACAGCAATTCCACAGGGCTGTCAAGTATGAAATACACTCTCCGCGGTGTCGGAGGAACAAATTTCTTCCCACAGAGAATCCAACGGCTTCACCACGGTCGAAACAACCAACTCGCGCAAATCGTCCAGGCACGGATGGATGCTACTTATACCCTAACGGTGGCGAGAAAGCCATTCGGAAGGGTAACCATTCACGCATGCAGGCTCGCACGCTGGCAATGCCACGCACCTAAATGTTGCTCTAGACCTTAAAACCGCGGGGCGTGCCTCTAGCGGCGAACAGCATCCAACATTGGAAGGGGAGCTAAAAATATCACCAAATGGTACATCTCGAAGCAGTATCGCTGGTTAGGTCACGAGAGAAGTCAAAAGCGAGCTTCCTTCTTAAGGTAGTTTGAGCAAAAAATCACCTCAACTTCAATTTGACCTCATTTTAAAGAAAAAAGCACATCTTTCCAATCTTGTCAAAATATTGACACCTTGCGGAACTACTTTACGAGCAATCCACCTAAAAATATAAGCTGTTTTACATGGGATAGATTACGGCTGTGCGATACACGCGGAGAATATTGAAAAAATTAGGAATTTCTAACACCAAGATTTCGTAAAAAAACTAGCGATGTGTACTTTGTATGTTTTCTCAACTATTTATATAAAATAAACAATTACTCACCGCAGTAATATTTACAGAATCGCAAAAAAACTTTCTGTTGTGAATCCGATTTCACCGTACGGTGTGAAAAAATCAGTCAAGTAAGAGACTTATGAGGTTATATTTATTTAATAATTGAGAATTGTTGTCAAATATAACTATATTTTTTCATCATTAATATTAAAATATTTTCTTCAAATTTCTTACAGACGCTTTAATAACGTATTTGCCATTTATGCTTATAGTTTGGAAACATTATTTTCCTATCTCAGCGTCGACACGTAATCAGCCAACAAAGCAAGCCCATTCTGATCAAGTTTTGGAACCGTGAAAAGTGACAACAAAAACAAAACCAAAGTTGTTTATCTATTCATTAAAACCCAGATAGGCTCCTTGGCAGGTATCCGTCGGGAATGGTAACCTACACATTTGGGTTGTATCTCAACGTAATCTTACGAATTCTTCTCGTTTTCTGAACCATGAGAGAAATTGTTGTTCTTTCCTAATGGTCTCATTATAGTCAGTGAAATATGTTAATCATGCATTTCTTATGCGAGGTTTCCAAGGTAAAGGTTTAGCCTGGAGAGAAAATACAGTCATCCAATTAGGCTTGTTTATGTGCCTTAATGTTATTATTTTTCCATAATCCACTTAACAGCATTGTAATTACTAAATTCATAGCTTAAGAGGGAGAGTATGTTAGGCAAGCGGGAAGAGGAAGCAAGAGAAGACTGTGGATGGTGTGAAGAGGACATGCATTTAAGAGAGTTGAAGAGGTAATTTAAGGAGATAAGGTCCACCAGTAATTTGAATTAGCAGCGAGTGAGTCAGAGGTACCTATTAGCCTTTGAAGCGTAAATTATTTTGCTTCCTCAGCATCCACATCTAATCAGTCAACAAAACCAGCTAGAAAACAAAAACAAAACCTGTTTATACCCAGAGGGAGCATGCACTCGGCCTTCCCAGGGTCGCAACACCTTCCCCATGTGGTCCAGAAGGAAACTGTGCCCTCTCCCGCCCGATTTCTATTATTGTTTTTTCCCTCACGGGTCTGATCATCTGCGGCGCGAGGGAGTGGGAGGGAGGGGGGGTCATTCTAAAAAAAGGAAAAGGCGTGAGGGAGGCCCGAGGGGGAGGTGTACCAGCTCTCGGTCCACGTGAAACGCCTCCCCTGGGGATGAAGCGGGGAATGCGGGGGACTCCTCCTCTCCCGGACACGGCGAAGGCCTGGGACGGGGAAACCCTTTACACTGAAACTAGGGGTGGGGGGAAGGGTGAGGGTGGGGGAGGATAGAGGATGGCTAACGAGTGGCACGCTCACTCAGACCCTGGCCCCGGTCCAAATTGAATGCGCCGAAAAAAAGGGAGCGCCTTTGGATTCCCACTGAATCACCTTCCATCGTGGATGAGCCGCGGGGGGTTTTCGGTCTATAAGTGTAAACATTATTGCTCATACGTTTTCGCCAAGAGTATGAAAATGTATGGGTTTAAATAATAACAATAAGTGCTTTGATCTCTTAAATGTAACCGTACATTCGTATTTCAGTGATATTTATTATTTGTATCAGTTATTTTCTTATATGTGTTTATTATTTTGAAATTATGTTCCAAGGGACTTAGCTCCCAGCTGTTTCTGTTTCTGTTCTACATCAGTTAGTCGAAGTCTTTGTGTAATCTAAAAATTCTGCGGGATGTAGAAATATCGAACCATACAATGTGGAAGTGTAAACATTATTGCACATATCTTTTCACCAAGGGTATAAAAATCTATGGATTAAAATTATAAAATTAAGAGCTTTGATATCATTAATGCAGCCGTTCATCGATTAGTCGAAGTGCCAGTGTTCTCGAAAAATCCTGCGAGATTTAGAAATATCGAAACATATCATGTGGAAGTGTAAACAATATTGCACATAAGTTTTCGCCAAGAGTATGAAAATTTAATGGAATCAACAATAATATGAAGTTTTTTGTTCTCTATCATGCCACCGTGCATCGATTAGTCGAAGTGTCTGTATAATATATAAACCCTGTGAGTTGTAGAAATATCGAACCGAAGAAAATTTGCAAACTTCGCTCGTAAAGAAAACACAGAATAAAAACTCGAACCAAATTTATATCGAATTATTGCATTTTCGAAACAAAGAAATTAGATTCACAGATGATTCAGGAAAATAATTTAACTTCCTTAAACTATTTATTTAAATTGAAAGATAGTCCAAAGGATAAATTCAATCCAACCATTTATTAATCAATATTATCAATTCCATAGCATAAAAATTCAAAATTAACTATTTGTACCTATGTTTAGTAAGATCTTACACTAAAGAAGTACCTACTCCTTACTCTTATGTTCGAACACACAGCACAATGTAAGGGAATCAAGACTACATACTAGAGAGAAGGGCGCTTATTTATATATATAATAATGAACTAGGGGCACGATAATGAATAATTAATACTATCAATTACGAGAAAATTCACTTAGGTGCACTGCTCGCAAACAATATTTCTCTCTTCCCCACGTTGACATAAATGATACATCATCTTTTCGACGATAGATGCAGGCTTCTCCATGTATCTCAAAACGAGATTATTATTAATTTTGTCACATCTTCTGCATCATTCACATTGTTACATAGGCATCAATCACTCATACGCCATATTTTTCCTCCCAATATACCACCCGTGCATAGATTACACAGATCAAAAATTGAAAATGGGTATATTACTCAAATCCAGATGGGACATCGAACTAGTCTATCAATTTAAATTCAAGATTTGTCCAAATTGTCAATGAAAAGGAGAAGAAAAAGAGGAGGAAGCAGAGGACTGCATTGCACGCATTTCTGTCATCCAGGAGACCAAAGTCCAAGAGTGTACACACTTGGGACTTCGAACTTCCGACAACGCGCTCGTGTTTACGAGGTTTTAACTCTCCTAGTCGAAGGTGACCTGGATGATCGAAATGCATACATAGGAGTCTGATTTCTTCTGCTTTATATTGACAATTTGAATTTATCTTTAAATTACATTTACTTGTCAATTGCTCTTATCTTCAGCTAGTATAGCAAACAAAACAATATCGTATATGGTTAGCTCGTAGGCTTCCGCGGATGTAGTGTTGACTGTTTTTTTTTTCGGGATTCATTCCGCGATGTTTAAAATTGCAAAAAACAATATTTCACTGGTCCTCCTGCCAGCTTCATCAGAAACCGAATCACCGAACAACATCTCAGCGGACCCACTCATAATTTCAACTTTGAGGAGACAAAATTAATATCGAAGGAGGTACGCTATTACCCAAGATTAATCTGGGAGACTATAGAAATTGCGAAGAGACCGGAGAGCGTCAACCGAGAAGACGGTTACACATTGAGTAGAAAGCTTAAAATAATTTTCAAAAAATTAAAAATTCCGGCAACAATGGGAGTCCTCACTCACATATATAAAGACGAGCGAGACTAAAGAATCAGTTCAGTTAACCTGATGAAGCTGGCAGGAGGACCAGCGAAATATTGTTTTTTTGCAATTTTAAACATCGCGGAATGAATCACGAAAAAATAAACAGTCAATATCGTATATGGTTTCGGAAAATCGTCATATCCAACACATATACCCCATCCTCCTCCCAACCCTTCCCAAAAACGTACTTCTTGGCACCCTACTCACACTCTCCTGTCCTCTTTTAATGACTTTCTCGCACCCTAACGAACCCTTCCGGTTGAGGAAAAAACCGTCAATCAACAGCAACCTCCCCCACACTGTCATGGTCGCCACGACAGGGGCAGGATGTTGGTTGCCAGGCAGCGCCGCCGCTGAGACAATCGCACCCACCCGGGCGCAGATGACGGCTGACGAAACCGACGCGACGCCCTCTGCCAGCGAGCGGCGTGACTCCTCGGGGATCCCGGTGGCAACACGCCGGCCGTACCCATCAACCCCCCGTGGTGACGTCATCCCCCTCCCAGGAGCTGGGGTGGGGAGCACTCGTTGGTCGGTCCGACAGCCGGGGAGGAGGAGGGAGGGGGTGGAAGTGGGTGTGAAGGGAGCCCGAAAAATTAATTAATTAACCTCCCTGCAGGACTCTCTGTGGCCTGTCTGGGGAAGACTTCGAACCCCTAAGGACAGTGCCTTCCAGGGAAGGAGAGTAACGAGAGCCAAAGAAACCTTTCGGAACAATTCGATGCTGAGCCTTCAAGAACCTCGAGATAAACAAACATATTCTTGCTCTTTTAAGAATTATATTGGTAATATTCCACAAAATATTTATTGCACTAAATCGGTTTCGTTTTTTTCAGGTAATTATCAAGACTCTTTCTTCCAATCCAAGACCTGAAAAGGTCGAAACCGGTTGAGTGCAATAAATATTGTGTGGAATTAATTTTATTTATCATTTAAAGTTTATCGTTAAAACATCATGTCTTTACTCCAACATTTAAACTCGCCAACCACTGATTTGAAATTACTCGATGGTAGGCGAAGTAACTTTGTGGAATTCCGACATTATGGAATGAAGAATCACTTGGTGATTTCCACATACGTTTATTTAGTAAACTGACTGGTTTCGATGTTTATCACATCATCATCAGATTTATTACTACTTTGGGTTAATCTAATATACTAACTGCAGTTGTATATCTGATGAGGACGTGGTAAGCATCGAAACCGTTCAGTTGACTAAATAAATGAGTGGAAATTACCAAGGGATTCTTCATTCCATTGATTTGAAACATATTCTTGATTCGTCGACCCCATTTTAGTGAATTGAACCACGGACCTTTTCTCATTTGCCACATATTTCTCATGGTCATTTTCTACATAAAGTCATCACCGTCATTTCAGCAGAGATTAACAACTATACTTCCGTAGCCTGTCATGGCATTACGATGGTACAGGACTCATATGGGCAGAGTTATCCTCAAACTCCTTAATTTCCCGTACGTTGCCGTGGATGGATGATTTAGGTGTCAATTATTTTATGCGTTACATAGAGTTCCCTTGAATCCGTTTCAATTATCAACCCTGGAAAATAGCGTAGTGGTCTGCACAATAGCCCGACAAGCTGAAGATCCGTGGCTTCATTCTCGGCTGCGGTGGACTTTTACTAATGACAATTTTCTGCGTTAGTTCACCGCTGTTATTTCATTCGAGGTCAACCACTTCAATTATCGGTTAAATTATTTTAAATGAGCGATGAAATCCAGACCAATAACAAAGCCATCGAGGGGATTGACAATGGCGATGAATGAACTAGGTAATTATATAAATCCAAATAATTGACTAAAAAACTAGCCCTGGGGGGCCGAAAGAAAGTTTTCAATGCCTTAGCACAAGAATCTCTATTCATTAATATCATTTCAGTAATTACAGTGGCACTTCACATTTAGTTGCATACTCACACATGTGGAGACAATCACTCATGGAATGAATTGAAAAGATAGTTTTGTTTCGTAATGCATTTACGAAAATTGAATCCGAAAATAAAGGCTTTAAATGGACGTAAAAATGTCCAATGATAAAAAAACAACTCAATTCTAAGAATGTTTTGTTTGGCAAATGCCCAAGTTTCACCTAGGTAATTGAAATAAAGTGATTCTAGAACTTGTTAAAATAAAATTATGGTAGGTACCGGAAGTTTTTCAAGTTAATTACGAAAACGATAATTGCCATTTCACAATATCTAGGTTAAAAATACATTCGAATTAGATTACAAAGATTAATTCAGCTTCAAGTATTCACTCTTTTTTACACATTCATTTTGGAATTTATATGAATTTCAGAGCTCGTCATTTGTATGCCACGAGCGTTGTTAAGAGAGCCCAATGCTACAACATTCAATTCACACCGACGGCAAAGCTTAATGGAAACAATCAAATACAGTACATAATTTTTTTATTTAAAAAATTAATAAAACGCGTTGGATATGCTTTTATTTTTTCAATGCTTTCTTAATTTTGAAAAATAAGGAAGCGTCTTTAACATTATAAGATTAAGGGCCATTGCGAAGACAAATCTGGGCATCACTGACTGAGACATAATATTTACACTCGACGATGGGTTAAGAAAAACAGCACTTAAAACAGGAAAAAAGTTCGAAAAACATTTTCCACCTGGACAGGAAACACCCCATGGGCCTTACAAGTGGTTTCTGTCATCCTCAGCCTTTAAACAAGCATTTGTTTACACCAGAATAGTTGAATTCCTTGGAAAATAGTCTCAAAACTCCTCCACTGGCAGTAAATCTCAAAAGAATTGGGTCAGCCGCTAGTGTATCTACCCGCATAAGCATTCCTCAATTGTTTTTCCATCGACGAACGGGGAGCGCGATACCGTCCCTGTCTGTCACCGCCACACCCCGCCGTGGCGATCCGAGTAAACAACTCGAGCGAGAGTTAAACTAGCTTCGTGCGAGTGACTAGCTCGACGACAGGTCAGCACAAAGAAGAGTTTTCCGGAGTACGACGACTTTAATGCAATGAAATTTTTCTACACACTATACTCGGGGTTCCAACTTAGACCAGTGATATAAAAAACATTATAAACGGGCGTTATATGGATTGGATGTGCAGAAAATAACGATATATAGGTTATATGTTGTTATCAGCTCATACTGTCTTTACTCATGCAACCAATGTCACTTTTTTTCAGAAAAAAAAACAACAGAATTTTTGTTAGATGCTAATCGGGTCATTATATGGAAAATCTATTATGAATTTTAAAGCAGGTTTTAATCGTACAACTTGACGGAATTAGAGATCATACAAATCACTGAGCCTACTGGTGCTTACGAGTTGAGTAACTATTCCATGTAACCGTTACCAAATAATGAGCTGTTTCTAATTAGTCTGAAAAAGTATATGTTTCTCAAAGTTTTCTGTGCTCAAAGTGTGATGCAGAAAGTACAAACGTGATTTCAGTCGAGATCTACGACGGTATATAGCAAAAATAAATTCATCATAACATTACCCATTTTCGTTCAAAAAGGAACTAAGTGGAGAATGTCATTTGTGTTATGTATGAGTGAAAAATCTAAACCGCTCTTCATTGCGATCGAGAAAGAAATAGACCGCAATGCTTCCTCTAGCCTGAAAGGAAACAATCGTACCAACACTCTCCTCTCGGCGCGTACGCACTTCCGGTCAAGGGAGAATGTACAGGACGTGAGGACGGGCGCAGCGGCGGAAGGAAAGAACTGGGTGCGGAGAGAGAAAAAAAAGACAGACGATGCGCGCCCTTCGCAGTGGGAGTGGGGGCAAGGCGAACGGAAGAACGAGATCGTGTAGCCAGCGCTGACCGTTATTGTTTTATTTTTTCGATAACATGGAACAATGAACACACGCGGGCGCGATATCGACTATGATGTTATTTAAGCCGCCTGCGACAAGCCAATGCCAAAAAAATATGCAAAGATACGATGACACACCTACGCAGAGAATGAAGACGTAACATGTGACACTTCTTTGGAAAACTAGCTTGGCGAGTTTTTCTTTCAAGAAAAAAGGTAAGTTTCAGTTACCAGCACAAAAAATAACGTCAATGTTGGAGGAGGAGGAGGCCCGAAAAGAATCGGCGTTTTAATTACCTTCTAGTAAAATATTTTTTTAGCGAAAATGAAAACAAGGTTTTTTTGCAAAAAAAAATAAATCGTGTTGACTTTCCAACAAATAATTTAGCCCTGTTTTTTTCTAGGGAGCACGTAATCACCGGGATAAATATCTGGGACGTAATCGATATCTCAGGTTAATATTTTTTAGACATAGGCGACGTTTTCCGAGTAATTTAGGTTTCAGGAATTCTGAACCGATGGTTAGAGATTTCTACATCCTATACTAGTGTGCAGCAATGCGAAATGTTCTGTCCACAGAATATAACTAGCTGTATAAAATACCCATTGAAGTACACTAGCGAAAACCAAGCCTAGTCTCTTATAGCTCAGCTGCGTCACTCATTTTTGGCTCGTTGGAGTGAGCATTAATTCCGTTTTGAACTTATCCTATGAGGAAAATGGGGAGCCTGGTGAAATATACTCCCTCAGACTTATTGATCCTCGTGTTTATCGAGGTAAAACTAACACGTTCGAACAACTCGTAAGGTTATCCGTAATGCAAGTAAATGTAAGCGTATGGATAGCTGACTGTTAGCTAAGGGAAAAACAATATTTCGCTAAGTTTATTGTAATACGACCAGTTTCTTCGATACATTGACATCATCAGAACACTTTTCGATGAAACGGGTCTACTTAAATTATACCCTTTGATACCTACAAAGAATTTTTCTTAGCTTACATCACAAGTTTTCACCAAATAGAACCATGAACTATCGAATTTGTACAGTTGACTTTTTGTTTACGTTTGTGCTGTAAAACTATTAATCAAGATATCCAATAGGTGTGTATCTTATCCTAAAAATATGTATATAAATAATGCTTTTTACGCAAGGGTCATAAACAGTTTAACGTGTTGAAGGGAAGTAACAAGGATTTATTTTTTTCGCACTTCCACCAGTTTTGTCTGGCTTAGTGGACCGATTATAAGGTGGTATTTCACATTCATATCATGTGCCATGAATCATATGCCCCTGTAGCCAACCTCTCACTTTAGTTAGCATACTTCCAACCTCCCTTCGTCTCTTCTAATGCGTCTATCATATTCCTTCCTCTCCCACGTGGCTGACCGAAATGCTTTCGATAAACTAGTTACAAAAACTTTTCTTACCCATAGGCTACTGTATTAATGGTGGAACCTGTCTGTTAAAGTCTGTCCGAGTGCAAGACTGCCTGACCCAGACGATACATTTTTATGGAATATTTCTGGCCAGTATACAATAAAGGACAATTGAAGAAATCATGGTTTTCATTCCATTTGATGCGTCATGCCAAGGCCGTAAAACACAGGGAGGGCAGTAATAAAATAAATTTTACTAATGGCAATGTATTTCAGATTATATTTCCGATTTCCGAACACATTTCTTTTCCGATTATAACTGTCGTAGTTACAATAACTTTAGGGTTTAGTGAAATGCTTGTTGGTGACTACTCACCCCCTGCCACACAACCGTGAGGTGGCTTGCAGGGTATTTTGAAGGTGTAGATAGATGCAGATATTTCTTGACTGACAGAAAACTAAAGCTCTTTCAATCGGATTGTGACTCTATTATAGAGTTGTCCGAAGCAGGATGCACACCTGAAAGTCTGGTTTGGACGAGATTAGGAAGCTGCGACGGCTGAGAGAAGATGAGATAGTAAGGAGAGCAATCATTGACGCGCAGATGTAGCGGTTGGAGTGAAACATCGTCGCTGACAGCCGGAGAAACGGCTCGAATTGCATGAATGGGTTCGCGCGCATGTACCCACCAGTTAAACGAAACGGAAAATAAAATAAAATCGAAGGGAAGACCACTGGCACACGCGCGCACGCTGCCCGCGTGCCACGGTAGGGGGGCAATCAACAATGGCCGACGGGGCCCATTGTCGAACGCGCATTGTTGGACCGACACGGGCGGGACGATAGAATGGGACAGCCCTGCCCCATCAGGCCATTCCAGCTCAGTATGGGCGTGACTCAGGTGGCGAAGAGGAGTTGAACGGCAGAGAGGAGTGGTTTAAAATAGGTGGCGAGGGGGGCTGGGACCCTGTAGTTAGAGTCACTTGTGTGTTGGGTTTCGAGTGGCGAGAGGTCGAGTACTTCCAATGTAAGCGCTTTTTTTCGGAGAAGCAGCCGGAGCAGTGCGAGGGTACAGAGAAATATAGAATATAGGGGTGAGAGGCTGAGAGCATATGGATGGGAGCGAAAGGGGGAAAGCTAAAGGCTTGTATACAACAACTTAAGGTAGTTTGAGCGAGATAGTTCCCTAGTCATAATTGAGACCATATACGAATTTTATTTTTTTAAATTTAAGAGTCTGTAAGAAGTATGAAGTAAATATTGTAATATTAATGGTGAAAAATATAGTTATATATGAAAAACATTATCAGTAATTAAATAAATGTAACCACATAAGTCTCTCACTTGTATCATTTTTTCACGCCGTACGGCTAAAAAGCCTTCAAAATAGAATTTTCTTTTTGCGTTAAAATGGCTGCGGTGAGCAATAGATTATTTTTTATAAATAGTTGAGAAAACGTACTACAAGCTACAAATCGTTTGTTTTTTGACGAAATCTAGGTGTTAGAAGTTGCTATTTTTTTCAATATCCTCCCTCTGGAGCGCACAACCATAATCTATCCCATGCAAAACAGTTTGTACTTTCAGGCACCTTGCTCGAAAAGTAGTTTGATAAGGGGTTAATATTTTGATATCATTAAAAAAATGGGAGTTTTTCCTTTAAAATGACGTCAAATTCATCAAATCCTAGGGGAATTGATTTATCGCTCAAACTACCTTAACTATATCACACCTCTGCATGTATGAGAAAAATCATTGCCCGTTAGGAAGCACGTAATACTTAGGAAAACCATCGATTTGAAGTTAATATATATTCAAATATTTCCCAATACAGTCAAGCAGTAATAAACCTGCGCGTTGTATGATATTGTCGCCTTATAAGATGGGGCATCATCCACGGCTCTTCCAAATCGATACTGATTGGTAAGTAATCTCTTGATGACCACGTGGAACTGAGATTTATGGTCGAAATGGTACGAAAATTGTGCGAAAAAAAGACGTTGATATATACCGCAAAGAACCCTAGAAAACATTTCATGCCGTAATTTCATGGGGAACTTTCCGTTAAAATAATGTCGTTCCTCACCCTGGTGAACCCTACTGCCAAATTTCATCTATTTCCTAAAGCAGGGGTCCAAACTAATCGCAACGAGGGCCATAATGGTACTTGAACACTTTTCAACGGGCCTTAACAAATATAAACAAATAGAAAACTCTTAGGTATGAGTTTTATCGAAACCAGAAAATTTTATTAACTAATTACAGAGTATGTGAAATTAAATTATCGTATATTGATGACGATGATCCCTACCACTATATTCTCATATTTTTATCACAAAACCATTAATGTAAATGATGTTACTCTATTTGTGCTTCTTAAATCTAATTGAACTGAGATTAAAAATTTGAAACGCTAATTAATTACAAGTTGTGACCATCCAAGCAAAGTTTATGCGGCGCATTTCCGCATAATTTTTATGCGGGCCGGATAAAATCATCTTGCGAGCCAGATGTGGCCCGCGGGTCGTACTTTGGAGACCGCTACCCTAAAGAATCCTACCTTGATAAACCCAACCACCCGTCACATATAGAACCAATTGTCTTGACTGTCGATTTCCTTAACTATCCGTTAATATGACTGCAACCGAAAGCTTAATCTACTTCCAATGGCAGTTAAAATGGAAAACAACGTTAATTCTTCATTAAAGCAAGTAAATAATGGATATTTGAACATGATTATATTGATATACCTACTATTTGCAAATGTCTATGAAATTGTTTGTTTGAAAGGAAATTATTAAAATTTATGTAAATTGTGTATAGTACCATTGAAGAGTGAAATATTTTGTTATGTATGTTCCTTTGCTAGAAATTCTTGGTTACCCCCACACAGGTTTAGAATCTTTGGGGTAACCTAAAGCTTCCCAAATTATTTGTTAGATTGAATGTACTTTGTATTTAAGAAGGAAGCAATAAATTATTCTTATTCTTAATAAACTCTGTCAGGAGGCCGGCAATGGAGAGGGGATTAACACTATCGGTGACAAGTCAGGGAAACTGCATATCGATCAGGAACCAGCCCTTGCGCTCCCTAGTTCAGAAGGTGAACTGCAATGCGAGGACTCACGAGAAGGCTAACCGGTCGCAACAGCTGGGAGGGCAATAAGGCGCGGCAAGAGGAAAAAATGACGATTGGCTGAGAGAAATAAAGAGGGAGGGAGGGAGAGAGAGAGTGGGAAATCTCTTCTTCTTCTGGTTGGAGGGAAAGGTCACGACCCCAAAGGCGGCCACTCAAAGGAGTCCATCGTGATCGGAGTAAAAGAGAGAACATAAACAGGGGGGAAGGGCGTTGCCAAGGAAGATCAGGGGGAGGAAATCGTGAGCAATACTTACAGATGTGCGGGGGGGGGGGGGGGGCTCGTTATGTCGTGAAACGTCTTTTAAAAAACCGTGAGAATGGGGGTGGAGGGGTACCTAAAGCCTTGCAGCGATGGAACAGAATTGCGTACACCATGGGTCTCCAGAGTAGGTACCGCGCGCGGGCCACGTCTGGCCCGCAAGATGATTTTATCCGGCCCGCAGAAGAATTATGCGGAAATGCACCGCATAATATTTTCTTGGATGGTCGCTACTAATAAGGAATTAGCGTTTCAAAATTTAAATCTCACAATCAGTTTTATTAACATTATAAAAGCAAAAGCACAGTAACATCATTCATATTACATATTTGGTTTTGTGATGAAAATATGAGAATTTGCTGGTAGTTTTCGTTGTCATCAACATACGATAATTTTATCTCACATGCTCCGTAATTAGTAAGTAAAAATTTCTGATTTCGATAAAACTCATATATCTCGAGTTTCCTACTATATATTTTTTTACTACGGCCCGCTGAAAAGTGTTCAAGCACCCATTGCGGCCCTCGTTTCGATACGTTTGGAGACCCGTGGTATGCAACAAACATTCCTATATAACTCCAAAATTAAAAGAGATATCCGAATGACAATATTCTATTAGATAGAGGAAGTTTGAAAGAGTAAAACGATAAGCTATTTTAAAATTGATGACGTCATAATACTGAGCATGATGGCCGCCAATTTCGGGTACCAAATTTAATCACGTGTCTTTGACAGCGTAAAATTTGTTATGCTAGACGTAAAATAAGGCGAGAGGTTTGTGATTTGCTTCGTTTGAAAACATTTAGATTATTCTAAGCATAATTTTAACCACAAATCTAACTGATATCATAAGGGTTACAAAAATTTGATTTAAGGAGCGTAATATTGAAAAACTACGCACTTTTAAAATCCATTCCACATTTTTCCATGGCCCACACATTCCAAGCCCTACCTCTCCTACTTTTACCGTAAAGACTTCTGAGGTGCCCGATTCCCAATGCATTTAGCCGACACTCTTTCTTACCCAGTCAGGGTCTGTTACAAAGTCTCAAATTTTCACGTCACAGAATTTCACACATTTTTTTCACAGCACAAATTTTCTGAAGCGCACGATAGTGAAAATAAATCCATGAAAAAAATACATTTGAACTTAGATCGACATTTGCCACACGCATGCACTGTGTGCTAGCTTATCAGCAAAATTTATTTTTGTGAATGCTTCCATTGTGAAGTCAGTTCGTTTTTCCGTCAGCTTGAAAGCCATTGAACGACAAATCGTCGGCGCGGGTCCGACAAGAACGTCAAACTTCAAGCCTTCGATAAAAGGGCCCCATTTAGAGAATTTCCGACGCGGCTGTGCCGTATAGGGGGGCTGGCACGGGGTTCGGGAAAAAAATCATGCTTCTTATCTCTTCCTCCTGTGTCCGTGCGATCTCTGGCATTCTGGGAGGCGAGGTTTCTTTTTTTTCATAAAGCGATTCGCACTGCCATAAATAAAGTGGCGCAATCAAAGTTTAAGATCTCTCTCTCTCTCTCTCTCCCCCTTCCCGTTGCAATCACGATCCAAGAGCTCGATCGCTATTGCCTTTCGACTTTCTTTATTCACCATACCCACTCATCTCGAAAACATGGCCGAGCGATATGACACGATAAATCGAACTCGATTAGATTTTTTTCGTAAAGACACTGTCGAAATGGAAATTTCGTAAGCAGCTACTGTAACGTTTGAAACTTACTTTAGTTTTTATTTTGATTTGGTATAACTTTTGTTTAAATGTTATGGTGCCAAAGCGATTCCCTTTTATATACCTTTGCACTCTTTCTTTTACAATCAATTTTTATTCACCAGTTCTAATACATGAAGAATCTATGTTTCTCCCGGTGAATTATTTGAATGAATTACTCTCGGGTTTCCAACCGGGTTGAGGTCTGCATGATGTACGCCGACGTTTCGTTGGGAGACTTTCCCAACATCTTCAGGGCTGATGATGAATATCAGCCCTGAAGATGTTGGGAAAGTCTCCCAACAAAACGTCGTCGTACATCATGCAGACATTAACCCGGTTGGAAAAACCGAGAGGAATTAATTCAAGTTATAATACATTTTCATTTTACCACATCCAGCTTCCTCCAAGATGTCCTCTCCTCTCTCCAGTCTCAACAATCCCTTATTTATTTTTTCTATCACTATGACAATAACTCAAAAAGAATGATAAAATATGTTAATAAACAAAATCAAAATTAAATTCAATATTATAAATATGAATAAATAAATAAATACATGAAAGTAATTCTTGTTATCAATTAATTCAACATTTATACACTTGACATGTGTCAATGTTTTAATTTATTTCAGTGTAGAAATGTTTCTTTGATTGTTAAAATTGTTTAAAATGTTTTCGTTGCTAGGGGGTTGTTGACAAATGGATGTGGGTTGAAGGGGGGCGAAATAAAGACTGGAAGCTGGAAGAGCTGCTCTGTACTAGATAGAAGTATTTCCTAATAAAAAACGGATAATAAGTGTGGCTGATGAGTTGACACAGTCCGACGCTACAATACATATAAAAGGTTAAAAATTATCGTTCATCATGCCCATCAGGCCATACCAATAAGGAATCTCTTAAGGTGTGCTTCCACATAGCAGTCCACTGGTATGGAATTATATATTTTTAAGCTCCACCTGAGTCATCACTATTCGCGAAGCGAGTAGGTACTCAATGGATTTTCACACGAAGTAGAAGTTGTAGTACTAAAGTGCCATTTTCAATATCGATAATGACATACCATAATTAGAAACTGAGAACATCTTCGATGTGATATGAACAAAGTAGGCATCGATAACGCTCGATAAAATCTAAAAGATTTGATATGCCACATCAGCATCGCTGATATCGCTGATACATCAGCATGTATGATAGTTTTTAGAGATAGGCATGCATAACACAGCATTTACACTCGACACTACAAGAAATACCTCGGTATGCTCTGTATTAGTCCAATTAACCCATGCAGCCGATATAAAAAACAGGCAATCAATTACTGGCAATATCGTCATTTCTCCGAGTTTTTTTTTCGAAAACAATTGTCCTTACTCCTGAGTACAGCATAGGCTATGTGAGAAGGGCTGTGCCGCACGGATCCTCCTATCTAGGATCCCTGGCTATTGAATCCTAGGGGAGGGATGGACCTTATACAGGGCTCTAGCAAACTCACAATGGCGTGGGCAGATCTATTGTCCCGGCACACTATCGGGTATGAAAGGCGACGAAGGTCAGAATTCACGTGGCGGGGGAGAATGAGCGTACGGGGGAGTAAAGAGGGGATTTGTGTCCCGTTGGTTGAGCGAGGTGGGGTTGGGTGGAGGACTGCTCCCATTGGCCCACAGTGCCAGACGATGCACTCACTATGAGTTCCGCGCTAGGGTATGATGAAAAGGCTTCGGGGAAATCGAGGAGAAACAAGGCCAATGTCAGGTCGACAATGGCACAAGAGAAGCGATTAAGCCAGGGGTCTCTTTTTCGACCCCCCCCCCCCTCCCCCACTCTCTCGTTATATATCGAGAGGGGTTCCCCGAGTAAACTCGTCCGGACCAAATAATGGTGGACCGTAATGAAAGGAAAACATCATCGCCCGCGCTCAGAAGATGAAGCGGAAGAAAGGTCGTTATCCCTGTGGGATTGAAATGCCTCTGACAAAATCGATCATTAAAAAAGAAAAAATACTTTTGTCCTAAAATTATAAAATTTTACTCTCTATGGTTTCAGGCTTTACTTCGTGGAAGTATTTAGCATCCAAATTAAATAGTATACTTTGTATTTTTTCCACAGAATTTATTAACGGTACAACGCGTTTTACCGAGCTACGGCATCATCAGGTAAAAATTCTTAGTTTGTTTTGTTAATTAACCGTTGATTGTTGTCGTAGTTACGGGGTGGGTTTGAGTGGGGGAGGTGGCGGTTATACCGTTGCTTAGAAGTGTGGGCGCGGACAGGCGGCTAGAATGGTTGATTTTTCTTAAGGACATTCGGTGGTTTCACTTAACTTAAGGGAATTGGACGAAACTTGCTGGAAGCATTAACTATGTTTTCATAAAGCTACCTGATTTTTTTCAAAATTATTTACCGCGGATTTCTTAGGATATTTGATGTGGAAGTGGACATGAAATTGCATGGGTTCTTCTTAGGGATTGGAAATTTAAATCCAGAATTGATTTTCGATTAATCGACTTTCGATTTTGGTTTTTAAAATCGATTTTCTGAAAATTCGATTTTTCGCCCAAAATAATCGAAAAATCGAAATCGATATTTTTTAATATTAAAATAATTGTCTGCTGAAATACGGATGTGGGTGGGATGCAAAATATAGGTTAATGGAAGCACTAGGGATAAGAACCGAATACAGTTAAATTTATAAATACAATATATTATTTTAAAGATATTAATAAGATATACAGGAAATTATTAATCCATAACATATACTTATAAACACATAGGTAATATAACAAGCAAATTATATATAGTTTAGTAGCAATGAGAATTGTATATTGAAAAGTGGGCATACCTACCACAAAATGAAAAACAGAATTTTATTTATTTCTTGTTTGCAAAGCCGTGGAAACAGTGTTCCTCAGGGATGGACCTTAAAAAAACTAACTTATTTAAATGTTCTCCGGATAATCAATTTCGCACCTGTGTTGCAATTAACCCGGCGTGAGAAAATAATCGCTCACACGGCACGGAAGAGGCAACTATATAGATAAAATCCTGCTGGCTAGTTTGTATACGTGGGAATATTCTCCCTTAATCATCTTCCAGGCTTGTAGTGGATTAGAGTTGGACTTGTGTTCGACTGGAGGGCGGTTTACGAACTGGCGCAGCTCGATTGGCAAAATTCAAATGCTGTAGCAAACTAAAAATCGAAAATCGATCGGCTAGAATCGATTTTGATCGGTTTTTCAAAACAAAAAGTCGACTTCGATTAAATCGAAAATCAGAGTGTGATAATCGATTTTCGATTAAAATCGAAATCGATTTTCCAATCCATAGTTCTTCTGGGAACGCGAGGTGCGACTAGCATTATTCATCGAAAAGAACGTTTTCTAGTTATGAATAAGAAAAAAAAAATAATTTAAATCATCAATAGAATAATGTATGAAAATCATTTGATATACTTTATTTTTATTATCTTCGTTTTTCTTATTCTTAATTACAAAAAGGTTCTTTTAGATGAATTAAGCTACTCATTACCTTGTGTTCCCATAAGAACCCATGTAATTTTTTGTCGATTTCTCGATCAAATATCTTAAGTAATCTGCGGTAAATAATTCTGAAAAAAATCAGGTAGATTTAAGACAACATAAGTAATGCTTCCAGCAAGTTTCGTCGAATTCTCTTAAGTTGAGTGAAACCACCGAACCTCCTTAAGTTAGCTTCTCGGAAAGGAGCGGGGATGACTGCGGGAATAACTGCTCATTACACAGGGTCGTGTTAGGGTCTGCCAAGTGCCTTCTTCTCTCCATTTGCTCGAGAGCATCCATTTTTTATCCCTTGGAGAGGATGTGTAAAATTTCGGGAACCAACCAATTCCGTAACAACAACAACAACAAACAACGGTCAATAAAAAAACCAAACTAGGAATTGTACCTGAAGATGCCGTAGATCGGCGAAACGCGTTGTACCGTTAATACATTCTGTGAAAAAGTTAAAATTATATAATTTAGTATGGATTATAAAATTTTCATTGAAATACAGGCGATATTTAATCGACATGTCATAAAACGAGGATGGTGACATTAAAGTATGCGTTAAATTATAGAGAGTTGGTGTTGTCTATAATTCAACGCATGCATTAATTAAGTGGTCAATAACCAGTTCAACGAGGTGACATTAAAACATTTTCCACACCAAATTCATCAGAACGCAGCTGAAATCGTGGAAAGCTGAAACAAAGTTGCCAGAAAAAGAGGATGGATGGCATACTATAAGTAATAAATTGAAATGCTCAACACCGCAATACGCAGCGGGTTTTTGGGTCGAATCTGAAAGAGAGGAAAAAAGATAAGGCTTTGTAATTGTCACTGAGGAGAAAAGATGAAACTTCAAAATAATGGTTGGATGAAATGGTGAATAGGGTACTGGGAAAGGTAAGGACGCTTAAAAATATATTAATTAATTATTGCATTACATTTTTATGAAATGGCTAATAAGGATTTCCAAATATTGTCCAACATTTATGAATAAATTTAGAGTCCAATTATAAATGGTGATTCCGATGGTAGGCAGATAAACATTAAGCAGCACATGAATTAGACGAGAGCAACCATGGCCTTGAGGGGCACCATGACGTAGTTGAAAAAAGGTCGCAGTTGACATCAT
Organism: Pyrrhosoma nymphula; assembly: GCA_963573305.1. Lineage (NCBI taxonomy): Eukaryota > Metazoa > Arthropoda > Insecta > Odonata > Coenagrionidae > Pyrrhosoma > Pyrrhosoma nymphula. The sequence goes on along the minus strand of OY754335.1, from coordinate 100,852,433 downwards.
CAGGCGACACCTCACTTTGACAGTTGAAAACAGAATTGTTAGTAGGAAACCTAGAGACCGGCTCAACGCGTGTGACGACCGATAAAGCCTCAAGAGCACCTGATGCAGGATGGCAAGGGAAAACCCTAACTCCAAGGCATCAACCCAGTTGGGAAACACCGAGGACAATACTACCTTTTAAAAAGGATGAAGAGCGAATCGAATTCATTGGATACCGCTCTGCGCTTTCGATATAAGTGTTCCGGCGACGCTGAGTCTGGAATCGAAGTTCGCCCCCTCGTTGTACACGGCGTTCACGAGCCATGGGTGGCAGCAGGGTTGCCAACTTCACCGTATCCTCCGCCCACACTCCCGCAGTAGGACAATTGGATCTTTAAAATCTCCCACCTCCCGCACTGAGGCGTTTTCCTACCGCTTACACTCAACAAGGCAATCACCATACATCCAGGGTAAGTTTTCGTGAAGGCTTCCGCGGAGTTTTTTTGTTGAAGAGAATGGTTTTTCGGGTTTCCATCCGCGTTTATCCATTTTTGATGGACAATATTTCGCCAGCGTTCCAGTTAGCTTCAATAGTACCGACCGGCTCTTCAATAATACGGACCAATCACGACACACCTCCACTCGAAGGCGCGAAAACGGTATAACATAAAAAGGACGGACCAAACCCTGCATCGACCACCTAACGGACCTGAGGAAGCTAGTTGGAACGCTGACGAAATATTGTCCATCAAAAATGGATAAACGCGGATGGAAATCCGGAAAACCATTCTCTTCATCCAGGGTAGGTATTAGATCCTCAAAGCTGTTTGAGCGAGATATTTCCCTAATCATTATAGAGACCATAATTGGAATTTTATTTCTTTATTTCAGCGTCTTTAAGAAGTATGACGTAAATATTATGATATTAATGGTGCAAAAATATAGTTATATATGACAAAAATTCTTAGTAATCAAATAAATATAACCTCTTAATTCTCTAGCATGACTCATTTTTTCACACCGTACGGTGAAAACGCCTTCAAAACAGAACGTTTTTGAGCGATTCTGTAAACATTACTGCGGTGAGTAATTGATTATATCTTATGAATAGTTGCGGAAACAAACAAACTCACCGTTAGTTTTTTGACAAAATATAGGTGATAGAAATTCCTAATTTTTTAAATATTCTCCCTCAGTCCTATGTCACCTATGTAAAACATCTTATATTTTTAGGCAAATTTCTCGTTAAGTATTTTGGCAAGGGGTTAAAATTTTGCTATTATTGGCAAGATGAGTTTATTATTTAAATGAGGTTAAATTCATCAAATTCTAGGTAAAGGTATATTATGGTCTAACTAACTCAACTTGAGGATTCGCTGTCCTCGGGAGGAACACGGGGGAGACACGAGACTTGTAACGTCCCTCTGATTATTGTACTTGGAATGCAATTCAGCTTATGTTTAAGTTTCAGTCGAAGAAATGGTGTTGAATCGACAAAAACCACATCCCTGAGTAGGACTTACTATACTGTGATCAAATTGCACATTAATTCAGTTGAATAATGGTAAATACACACTACACGGTAGTTGTAGTACCGCTTTTAACTTAAGTTAGTTTGAGCGTGAGTTTTCCTTAGCTATAATTGAGATTGCTTCGAATTTTATTGTTTTAACCAAGCGACTGTAACAAGCATAAACTAAATATAGTATTTTAAATACGCAAAAACATTGCTTTTATGCATAAATTTATCGGTAGTCAACAAAATAACATCTTAGACGCTTTACTTTGACTTCTTTCTTTGTGATTCTATAAAGGATACTTATGTGAGCAAAAACTTTATTGGAAAAAATAATTAATAACACGTACGAACTACGTACCTATCATTACGTTTCTCACGTCATCTTTGCGTTTGAACTTTTTAAAATAAAAATGGACAACGGTCTGCCACGATGGAAACACCAGTTCCCGATCAGTCACTTGGGCTCGGCTCGTGTTTGGGGGGGGGGGGGGTGATCCTCCCGATTCGTCCGAGTGCTGCTGCCCCTGTCTGCACGCGGCAGGCAGTTAGTGTGAAATGACCTTAGCCGTCGAAGCACGCTAAACATAAATACATACTAATACTACTACTTTGATGAACATATCTCTCTGAAACGCTCAGCCGTACAGTATCTCGTGTAAAATGGGTAAATTCGTTGATTTTTATTTGTAGTTATATCTCACTCATAGCACCTTAATCTCCCGTAATTTCCTACTTTTGTAACGCACTACTCTATGGAATCAACCCGTCAGTAGTTGGCAATCCGTAGGTGGCAGATAAGGAAGAGGAGGGGCTACTATGTACGTACTATAGGCCCTATAGTATAGTATAGGGGTGGCCATGAGGGACTGTGAGTCGAGATGCGAGTGAGAGGAGTTGAAACTAGGGTAGTGAGCGAAGTGGCAAATTGGTGTGCACTCCGGAGCAGCTGTGCCCTTTCTCCAAACCCCCCTTTTGCTTGCACCCCCAGCAAAACAACGGGAACTCCCCTTGGGTTGGGATGGGAAATGGGGGGGGGGGGGCTGGGGATGGTGGTTCATTTCTTCCGACTCCCTTGGGGAGAGCGGGGAAGACAAACTAGGCCCACACGGATGTAATGGGAGGAGACTAGGGGAGTGAAATGAGGGAGGGGGTTGTGAATGTGGCTGCTGGGCGGAGACAAGAGGGGAAGGAAGCTGTCGGCGCGGAAAAGCTCTCGATGATCCAACGGGTGCGACCGAAGCAACAACTCGTATGCGACGGATAGCATCCTTACATTAGCAAAGAAGTGACATAAAAGAAAACGCAGTTGCAATGAAATTACATGAATAACAATGGGGGAACAGAATTCAACCAGATGTCACGCGATATTAACGTAGGATCGAAATAATATTTGCATGCAAAATTGAAGGCAGTGTTTTTTTCGTAGAAGTACAAAATGTGATCGATACTGATACAACTGTGCGTAAGTGTAGGAACTGATGACTTTCCCTATCGTCCTCTGTTGCCATCCAAGTCTAGGTTTGTCGATAGGTTGTGTAGCTAGTTAGTTGAGTTCCTTCCTAATACTTGTATCCTTGTCTGCTACCTGATACTAAGAGCATGCCGTGCACATTTGCAGGATAATTCTCGTATCTCTGTCCATTTATGTAGTTGCAAAACACGTTAATACAAACGGTCCCTTTAAAATTGATAGCATATCTATAGTATAGTTCATGCTTGTAAGGTTTCGTCTTCTGACAAGCATTAGCGATTTATTCTAATGCACCAATATTCGTAGTTACATTAACTTTAGTAAAGTATAGTGTAATGCATGTTGGTGACAGCTAACCCCAGCCACACACCCTTGAGTTGGCTTGCAGGGTATTATGCAGATGTAGATGAAGTCTGTGCTCACTCGAAGAAGTACCACTTGCAAGTGAGTTAAGGTAGTTTGAGCGAAAAATCATTTCACCTAGAATTTGATGAATTTGGCCTCATAATAAAGAAAAAACTCTCATCTTTCCAATGATATCAAAATGTCAACCCCTTGCCGAACTACTTTTCGAGCAATTTCCCTAAAAATATAAGCTGTTTTACATGGGATAGATTATGGCTGTGCGCTCCAGAGGGAGAGTATTGAAAAAAAATTAGGAATTTATAACACCTAGATGTCATCAAAAACTAACGGTGTGTAGATTTCATCATTTCTCAACAATTTATAAAAAATAATCGATTACTCACCACATTAATTTTTTATGGAATCGCAAAAAAACCTGATTTGAAGGGTATTCAGCCGTAAGGCGGAAAAAAATGAGTCAAGTTATAGACTTATGTAGCTATATTTATTTAATTACTGAGAGTTTTGGTCATATATAACTATATCTTTGCGCCATTAATACTACAATATTTATTCCATACTTCTTACAGACGCTGAAATAAAAAAATAAATTTTGAATATGGTCTCCATTATGACTAGGGAACTATCTCGCTCAAACCACCTAAAAGACAACTGCAATGGTATCCATTTTTATATGTGCAAAGCCGCCTTGAGAATAAAACGGTACAGTGAAAGGGGTAGGAATGATTGAAAGCGTGCGACGGAGGATGTTGAAGTAGGGAGTATGTTACGCTGTGCGTGGGTGTATGTGGGTCGCCCATTCTCCATTGGCAGGGAAGAAAGGAGGGGAAGGGAGATGGCGAGGAGGGGGGAGAGGGGGCGGAAGTTACTGTACGTGCGAAGAGATGGGGGGGGGGGAGAGACAGGAAGACGGACTGGTGTACGGGGGGGGGGGGGTTTAAGGGGTTAGGGGGTTTTGGTGGCCGTCACTCAACATCTGTCTTCCTCCCATCCGCACTGAACAGCCCCTGCCACTACCCTACTCCCCTCCTCCCAGTCTAAACCTTAATCCCGCCGAACAGGGAGACCCCTCCTCCCTTCTCCGTGCTATCCCAGTCCTCGGGATGAGTCCCTCAGACAGACAATACTGCCATGATCTTCCCGCATGAACCTCCCTAGTCCCGCCATCTTGAGCAGGCATCTATCGGAAGTGGCCTTCGACCGGAGAGTTGCGGCACATTCAGTTGGCATTATAACAATCGATTGACTCGATCCCAGAATTAATTTTCCAAAAATAAAGAGTCTCCATTCGGAAACACTTTGGAAGCTTCCGCGGCTTAATAAATTTGAAGATGTAAGTCATCCGGGTTTCTTTCCGCGAAGGTCCATTGTGCTGGAACTATGGTTTCGCTGGCGTTGCAGTCGGCTTCTTCACTTCACTGACCGGAAGAAGCCGACTGCAACGCCGGCGAAACTGTAGTCCAAGCACAATGGACCTACGCGGAAAGAAACCCGGAAGACTAACATCTAAAAGTCTCCCTTGTCGTTTTCTGTGCGAAAGAGTTCGGTCTGCCAAAAATTATGTCTCATAAACTATTCTTCTCGACTTCTATTTTAGAAATGGACTGGAAGGCCCTCAAACGATCCCCACCATGAAATGTTGAAAAGTCCTGTTAGAAATTACTTCTTAATCTTTAACTTTCCACTAACAAAACAATCAATTTACTTTAATCAAGTCCCTCTTAGGTTCATCTTTACCTTTTGCTTGTATTTAATTCGTCCACAATGACTATCACTTTCTTTTACATTCCGAGTTCTGTCCCCTTGACACCCTCTTTAACATATCCTCAGTCACCTCACATAACAACTTCGCGTCAAATTTGCTGTCACCTTTGATTTTCCAAAGAAAATTCATTTACTTCTATTAAGCATTTGGCACTTACTCGTTAGCCTGTGTATTGTTCATCACTGATGGAGTGCATTAGTTCCCGTTATTCTCCCTTCATAATACAATATGGCCGTCAATTGGGGTATTCTTGTACTGATATGCGTTTGAGGTACACGGTGGTAAAAATGCTTTAGTTATCGCTTACTTGAAGTAGAGAGTAATAAGTGGAAAAGTTTTTTTTCGTTCCACGAAGTACTGCTGTATTTAGGCGGGAAGTCTACTCAAAGAAACATTATTGAAGGGGAGTGTGCATTAAAAGCTGGACTGATCAATGGGTTCAACACGGAAGTGGCACAAAACTTAATATCATCGGCCTTGCTCTCCAAACTAGCTGCTTAACCAAAGAGCCGCTGCAATTAAAGGGGTTGCTCGTCTTAAGCCAGGATGAGAAGATAGCGTGAAAGAAATTCGGCTACTACTGTAAAGCTGGGCAGTCAGAAAAGTTCAAGTGCGTAGCCGCTGCGCTGTGGTATTTAAATAGGTAATTTTTTCCATAATTTATGCCGTCATTTGAAGCTAAAGAAGACTTCAGACGTTAATTTATAAATAATGTTGAATATCGTCATTTAATGGAAACTTCGGCGCATGATCTATTCCTTTTTAATTTTAAAGTCGCGATTCAAAATATTTTGCCAATGTTTCCAATTCATATTGACCAACCCTTCCGATCTACCCTTCCGACGCTTTTCACGATAGCTCTACGTTTTCAAGTCTCGCCTTCGGGGAAGTACTTCTCTTCTCTTGAACCCCCACAACGCTCTTGCAACCCTTTCCTCTCACCTCCCAGCCTTCCCCACCCACTGATTCCAAAACCTCCCAAACCCCAACCTCCACCCACTTCCTCTTTGAACCACCCCCCGCCCCCCAACTCCTCGCCGAATAGGTTAGAGGATGGGTGGGAAGGGGGCGAGGAGAATGAGCAAATAAATTTAAAAAAATAAAAAAAGATGGATAGCCCACCGACCGCCACCAGTGTGGAAAAAAATGAAAGAGGAAGCCCGTTCCGCGAGGCCATTATGGAGTGGGTTTGTGAGATAGGTGGCAGCACCGGGCGTGCGGTGTGGCACGGCAGCCTTATTTACTGACTAGACACGTGCCACGCGGTACCGTAACTCCCGCGCACGCGCCATCCGTTGCCCCTGTCAACAAAATCCCTCCCCCCCCCACCAATCCATCAAATCTATCCCCTCCATCCACTATGGTATGAGATATTTCGATATATCGCCGGCGATAAGCGGGATCATAGAGTAAAGAATAATCTCGATCATTCTTTATTCTATGGTGGTATACTTGATGTATGGAATTGGTATTATTCGTCACCAAGAGATTTCACGTATCGCATGATTAAATTGAAATACGTGACATCATTCCATCGCAAATCGAATGATATAATGGAGAAAAGGAAGAAATCTTCCGCTTAAATTCCACTCAGAAAACTTGATTGCACGATCACGGGATAAATGAAGTTTTTTATTCTTTAGGTATTCATAGGTTTTTATAATGTTTATTTAGATCAATTTTTGATCTTTTGGATTGATTTATGGGAGAGAAAATTATTTAGACCCAGGTTATGCCCTTAGATGGAGTAAAATGTCAAATGAAAATATTCACCAGTCCTTAAAATAAATGCAATCACGGAACTTTGGACAAAAAATGTAATCGCCCAGCTTCCCAATGGTGGTAAGCTGACTGAGAGCATTATAATAATCCTATGTGTATAAAATATTGGGCAACCATAAGAGTTAAGGTAATCTGACCGAGATAGTACACTAGTCATAATGGATACCATATTCAAATTTAATTTTTTGGCTTCAGCCTCTATAAGAAGTATGAAGTAAATATTGCTATATAAATGGTGCGAAAATATAGTTACACGAATGGCAAATTTTTCAGTAATTAAATAAATACAACTACATAAGCCTCTAACTTGACTCATATTTTCACGCCGTACGGTCAAAACGCCTTTACGACAGGTTTTTTTTTGCGATTCTGAAAAAATTACTGCGGCGAGTGATTAATTTTTACAAAATAGTTAATAAAGCATACAAACTACACACAGTGTTTTGTCGAAGTCTAGGCGTTATAAGATCCTAATTTTGTCTCCCTCTGGAGCGCACAGTCATAATCTATCCCATGCAAAACAGCTTATATTATTAGGCAAATTGCTCGAAAAGTAGTTCGGTAAAAGAGGTTAGTATTTTGATATCATTGGAAAGATTGGGGGATTTATTTTTAAAATAATTATAAGTCATCAAATTCTAGGCTAAGTGATACCTCGCTCAAACTACCTGAAATGACCTCCGATTGCTCAGGTGGTGGAAAGAAATAAAACGCGTACAAGGAAGGATAGAGGGTATTCATGCCCTGCACACGACAGAGGCTGGATTCTAACTCAGAAGATCTTCAGGTAGTTTGAGCAAAATATCACTTCACCTAGAATTTGATGAATTTGACCTCATTTTAAAAGAAAAACTCTCATTTTCCCAATGATATCAAAATATTAACCCCTTACCAAACTACTTTCCGAGTAATTTGCCTAAAAATATAAGCAGTTTTACCTGGAATAGAATACGGCTGTGCACTCCAGAAGTGGAATATTGAAATAATTAATAATTTATAAATCTTAGAATTCGTGAAAAACTACCTTTGTGCAGTGTGTATGTTTTCTCAACTTTTTATAAAATTTATCTATTACTCACCGCAGAAATATTTACAGAATCGCAAAAATAACCTTCTGTTTTGAAGGTTGTTTTTAGCCGTACGGCGTGAAAAAATGATTCAAGTTAGAGACTTATGCAGATATATTTATTTAATTACTGAGAGTATTTGTCGTATATAACAATATTTTGCGTCATTTATATTGTAATATTTACTTCATACTTCTTACAGATGATGAAATAAAATAAATAAATATTGAATATGAACTCCATTTTGACTAGGGAAATATCTCGCTCAAACTACCTTGAGGAGGTATTTCATAGGGAAAAGGCTGCGGAGAGGAAGGTGTCTCTACGGTTTTATAGACTCTTCAGATTGTTCACCATTTGTTCAAGCGACCTTCCAAAATCGACCCGTGCACGCTACAGATTACCTGCCGCGACGATGGATACCCTGCACGCCCAGGAAAGAACAAAGGGCTCGTTAAGGCGGCGAGAGTCGAGGCCGGGACTTTTAAGGGGCGCGCTCCACACCTGGCGAATTCAGGCCTATATTAGTTCACCAGCGTCGGAGACTCCATTTAATTCGCCCACAGTGTACACCACGCACACCGCACACACAATGTCATCGGTTTCCACTTGATGGGGCTCTTCGCGTGGAGAAGGTCTTCATTGGGGCTTAATTAGGTGCAGCTTCGCAGCTGTCGCGATGAACTGTGGGTAGGAAGGATGGATGGGGCGAGGTGCCGGGGGGAGAATGCACCGGAAACCATTCATGCGATTGGGCACGCTAAGAGTTTGTAGACTTTACACAAGAAAGTGCAAGATTCATCCTGGTATCATGTCGCCAATGTCACTTTTAGATATACTTCTTCATTAGCGTTATTCAAAACAGAATCGGAATGGTTGGGTCTCAAAAATGACGGAAAATTGGCGTCACAGCCTAGAAAAAAACTCAATTGTTGCATTACAAAAGTTCAGTTATGCCGAGTCTACTATGTCACAGCGTCAATAACGGCGAGAATGGAAGATGTTTTAGCCCTTCCTGAAAAAGTTCACCGATGATTATTAAACAAAAAAACACAAACTGAAAGCACACCAGGACTAATACACTAAGCGCGGTGATTAGGCGGGAAAGAAGCGAGAATTAATTTTAGCAATAAACCATAACTGGAATCTCGATATTTAAAGACTTTCCGAACTCCGCCGTGAGAAAATTGCATACCTACCCATAATCGCCATTAAGAGGGGAGTATCCTAATATCACGAGATGATTCACCCGTAGATAAATTGCGACGCCATCCGAAAATTGCCTCACGCTCTAAAGTTGCGAAGGAGAAGGATGAGCGCGAACAATGTACTCGATAGTTGCAGAAAAAAATGAGTCCATAAATGCGTCGCTGGAGCTGTTGGGCAGATGTCGAGATGAACTAGGAATAAAAGGCTGCCGTAGAGATTCGGCGAAACAAGATTTTCCCAGTTTGCACATTTTGCAATAGGGTTCTGTGAAATAATTTTTGATTTTGCAATATTAATTTCACGCCAAAAAAAGAAATAATGATTATATTTTATATTTAATCGGAAAAAATATCATCAGGCGATGACGATAAATCGTTGAAACCCGGGTCGTGTTTAATGTGTTAAGTGTGGTATTTGTAAAAGTTATTTTCCGAATCAATATGATGATAATATGGAGTACTACAAAGTTAATCAATAGAGAGTTTTATATAATAATTATTATAACAATGAGGTGATATTTAAAACATTAAGTTAGCCACATAAAAACGTTAGAGGGACAAATTTTGATGCTATAATGTAAAGAGAACGCGACCACGTTGGCTTTGAATCGCGACGACAATTTTCAGTAAACATCGTAGCTTCATCGTCAAATACCTATGTAATATACAAAGGGGATGGAGTTGAAATTTACCGACACCCACTTCCTCCTCTACCAGATGCAATCCTGCCGAGTGACGTGACGTCAATTTTATTTTTGGCGGGATGATTTTGGTAAGTTCAGCCATATTTTTCGGGCGTACGGAATATGTTGTGCATTATAAATCACAATTTACTGAACTTTCAAAGGTTAAATTGCAATTGGCAGCCTAAGTTTCCATCAAATCAATCACTGGTTCACAACCCGACTGCAGCAAACTTCAATGAGACATCTGTGTGGAACGCTATGACATGGCTGTGATACTTTTGGGACGTTAACAACAGCAGAACGGAATAGATTGGAGCTATGGAAATGTAGCACGCGACATGAAAGAATGATAACGATGGCGGAGATAATTAAGAAAGACGAAATGAAGAAGTATGACGAAGAGCTGGATGAAAACTCTGTGATGTTGAAGAGACAAACTTATTGGATAAATTCTGAGAAATAAAAACCTACTCGAAAATAATTTGAAGGAGTAACGAATGGAAAGAATTACTGGGTAACACCAAAATGGCACCAAAGACAAATGAGGAATAAATCTAGCTTAATATTGAGAGATGCTTAAATGCCGAAGACAAAATGACAGGAAAATAAGCAAAACAGAGAAGAGACTGGAGTGGTTAAAATTGCTACAAAGGCTTTCGTGGCGATTATATGACACGAAGGTTTTCGGGTTATTCCCGCGCTTGTTCATCCTTGAGGACAACAGTTTCGCCGGAATTCCAGCTGGCATCTTCAGATCCAAAGTGAGTTGCACACTTTTTTGGCCGCAATACATTGGGCTCTTGGCCCGAAGCATTTAGGGATTAGGCTAGTCTGTATATAGCGGCCAAAAAAACTGTACGAACTTACTTCGGAACTGAATATACCAGCAGGAATTCCGACGATAATGTTGTCCTCAAGGACAAACGAGCGCGGGAATAACGCGACAACCCTCGAGTCACTGGAGTGGATAGCTGCAGAAAACTAACTTTTAGATAGATTTCTTAATTAGCGTAATTCAAAACAGAATCGGAATGGTTGGGTCTCAAAAATGACGGAAAATTGGCGTCACAGCCTAGAAAAAAACTCAATTGTTGCATTACAAAAGTTCAGTTATGCCGAGTCTACTATGTCACAGCGTCAATAACGGCGAGAATGGAAGATGTTTTAGCCCTTCCTGAAAAATTTCACCGATGATTATTAAACAAAAAAACACAAACTGAAAGCACACCAGGACTAATACACTAAGCGCGGTGATTAGGCGGGAAAGAAGCGAGAATTAATTTTAGCAATAAACCATAACTGGAATCTCGATATTTAAAGACTTTCCGAACTCCGCCGTGAGAAAATTGCATACCTACACATAATCGCCATTAAGAGGGGAGTATCCTAATATCACGAGATGATGCACCCGTAGATAAATTGCGACGCCATCCGAAAATTGCCTCACGCTCTAAAGTTGCGAAGGAGAAGGATGAGCGCGAACAATGTACTCGACAGTTGCAGAAAAAAATGAGTCCATAAATGCGTCGCTGGAGCTGTTGGGCAGATGTCGAGATGAACTAGGAATAAAAGGCTGCCGTAGAGATTCGGCGAACGTCGAGCGAGAATACTACAGGGAAAAAAAGACATCTTCATCGGAGAAGTCGTGAGAGGAATTAATCTTTCCCAGATGCACGCCGAGCGAGGACGCTGCTTTACACTCTCCATGAGAATTCCCAGTATGTATGTAACACAGAGCAAGGCGAGGCAATCGCAAAGGAATGAGGAAGACGTTCGGATATCGCGAAAAAAAATAAGAGGAAATAAAATCATTTCCTTCGGTCGTCCGAAGCGTCTCGAGAGAGGGAATTGTGTGTCTGTCCCGGAGAAATATTTCGTGAGATGTTGGGAGTCGAAAAGAGAAAAATAGACGATCAATGGGCGAAAAAGGAGCGCACTTCAGATCTTCGCTTGTTCCTTTTTTCACGACGTTGACTCCGTTCCCTGTTCCCGTCACGTTTTCCGAAGCTGGGCCGTGGTTCAAGAGTCTAGAGTTGGGGGAGTGAGGGTTAGAGGGGGTGGGGTAGGGGAGGTGAGAAAAAGGAATTGGGTGGGGTAAGTTAAGATCACCAACAAACAAAAAAGCTAAAAAAATAGCCCCATGCGCCAGGCGCTTCGTTTTTGTTACTTTGTTCCACTTTCCGCCATCGTCTCCCACCAAGGAGGTTGAAATATACTTTGAAGCGCTATCTAGGAGATTTTCATGCAATTGAAAGTCCAATACCCTGGTTTGCCAACTTCAGTCGCATATAAGTGGGCTTCCTTTCTCCGAACACAATAATGAACATTAAATAATTGATATAACAACATTTTTTTTAATGCTTCCAGACTCGTGAAATAATGTTTTCATACATATATATCTTTTTCATGCCGAAAAACTCTTTAAAGCTCCACACATGGCAACTGTTTTCCTCATTTTGTATTCGAACACGACATCCAGTTGAGTTTCATGAACCGAAAAGCAATGATATTATAACAAATTATAGTTTTTGTAACATTAAAGAAAAGTTTTAGTCAACAAATCACCTGAAGCTGGGTAGTTCATTGTAACTCTTAACCCAATACGATTTCAGTGTTTTGGCCAAAGTAGACATGGCCTTCCTTTCCCATCCTGTCAAGCTCTCGCTTCATGGGATTGGACTAACAACGCCCTCTCCATTATGTTACAATTTTCATGTCTCCCGCGGAATAAAAGAATCTTCACCGAGGCGCCATAGCTCATTTTGCCCTCATCAAAACAGACAGACGTCGACAGCAAGTATTCCATAAGTTCGGCCAGCTCGAATTAGAAATGCTATGGGCTTTCCTAAAATTCCATGAGCAAATATCGAATTCTGGTACCGAATCAACGTTTAGATTTTTGTCTCAAATAATACTTTGAAAACCTTTCCCATCTTCTGTCGCTTTCAGATAATGATATTTTCCATGATATTTAAAACGCGACTTAAGAAAGAGACCAAATCTTTCTTTCAAATCTTCGAGTAGCAAAGCTAAAAAAAATCACTAAAGATGAAAATTTGATCAATTCAATGAGTTTAATATAACTCTGAGCGTGGCGTACAAATTTAAAAATCGTAAATGGGATGTACAATATAATCTCAGAGTCCGCACTGGAGAAATAAATCCTCCGCATTTTCAAGTGAGACCCGGTAGGGAAACCTAGGGCTTTAAAATGCACGCATTATTTCCGGAAAACTCATTAACGCTTAACGCAGCGTATCTAGCATCCACACGACGAAGCTTCCGATCCTACGGTTCGTAATTTCCATAACTCTTCACGAGCCCCCTGTTGGGGTAAGCCGTGAATTTATTCGGGGGAGAACTTAAATCACGCTAAATTCCCCCTCCTCCCCACGCATTACGGAAAATCCATTCACGCACGTTTATACATGTGTGCGGGTGGACGCACTCAAGAATTCCGACCCCATCTATCTGGATATTAATGGCGGGAGACAACTTCATCGCCTCCTCCCACGGTTTGCAAGCAGAATCAACTCTAAATTAACCCTCCGCTCTCGACCGGACCCCTAATACCACGGCGACCAGAGAAGCACTTCGCCTGCCTTACCCCCTCTGACGATCCTTTCGGAAAACATTAGGCGGATTAAAAAAAATGAAGTAATACGACCCGCGTGCACTGAAGTAAAACAGGCGGAGGGGAAAATTAAAAATTAAGGTACGAGGTGAAGTCGTGATTTTTTCCCCCTGAGTTTACTCGGCGCTTGAAAAAATTAAACGTACCCAGAGAACCCGTATTTCACCTATTCGAAGGACGTTAAGGGGGTGGAGGTTTTAGTGAAGCGTACCTACTTTTAAATATGCAAACATGACCTTACCCTCCTTATAAAGCTGTAGTTCTCTTGTGCTGGACGTTCGAACGTTTCCCAAGGCCAACGTCAGTTTGATATGAAAATTTTGAGAAAATTCAAAATCAAAGAGTTTGAAAGCCTATTGACGTCCCTACGTTAATTTTGTATTTCCAAAACGATCAAATTTAAATAACAAAATATGAACGAGATTAATACGGTTCGAAAATATTGCAGAGCACGTTGCTACGAAATGAAAATCTCGCATAGGTAGAGAAAATACGAAAACTTTCGCAAGCCCACAGACGTGTCTAATTAATAATGCTCTCATTTTCATAGTGCACCACAAAATATATGGGGTAGGTGCAGAAAGGGTGCAAGCGAAATTCCTTTTAATTAGGCAGCGAATTCTAAATTAAACTAGTTCATCATATGCTTCTGAAAAAAATGAGTTTGAAAGTCGTAGTCGGTGTAATTACTTTTTTATTTGCGTGAGATTCATGTTTATGACTCCAGACCTATGTAAACATTAAATTTACCTCTTAATTACCACCATTAAATTACTCATTAAAAAAAGGAAGGCGTAATTGCATCAGCAACATTAACGGAACAGGGATGCATTCAGTTGAGATTTTAACATGAGTAATTAATGAAGAGTAGGTAAGGGAGATTTTATGTAATCACTGCCTCTGGAAATAATATCATCGACAAAGAGTATGATGATGTTGATTCTCTCAAAATAAAACTGTAAACATTCCGGTATTCTACACTTCGCCCATTATTTCAACATTATTTTCCATCGATAATTTTTCTCTCTAAATACCGCACTTGATTACCGCAATTAATACCGCAATAAAGACCGCACTTGATTAGGACAATGCTTTTGGGAACTGTTTTCACGCTGATTCCTCGGTGCGAGGAACTTGTTCTTAACGAGAAGAAACCAGAACCCTGACTGCAATTAAGGTATTTTTTCCTAATATAATACCCAAACCTACCGACCTGAAAAAGTAAAATATGGCATTCGACAAAGAAAGTAAAAAAGCGATCCCTTCTTAACCTAAGCTCTTCAAGCTCACGAACGATTTCGCCCCGCCGACAAGAAACCGATCACCCAGGTAACTTCCCCTCATTCTCGCTCTCTTTTTTTCCCTCTAACTCCCGCACGATTTTGTTTTTTTTTCTAGCGCTTGGTGGTGAGAGGGCAACTGTCTTCGGTAAAAAAATACGAAAAAAAAACTTAACTGCAGAGGGGAAGGGAAGGAAGGTGCCCAAATGTAGGTAACGAGAGCACTTACGTGAGCACCACGGTGAGTGGCGGTGGGTGCTTTGGCAAGGGGAGGGGGGGGACAATGCTTATGCTTGCGTGCAACCCGAAGACGCGGTTAAATTGGATACACGGGGTTAGGGTGTAGTTTACGCAAGGGTTGGCGGCGGAAAGAAAGGGCGTGCTGGTGGTCACGGCTTAGACGTGTTCCTCCCGTGTCAGGCTGCGGTTTGCTTGGCTGTGGTCTGAGAGAGGGGGAATGGCTTAGTCCGGCGTGAACTGGATCGCCAACCACCGGTCACGCGGAAAATATATGTACGCACCTGTAAGTATACGCTGATGAGTCGTTCACCTGAGTCACGCGCACGCACGTGACTCACTTCCAGCGACGTGGCGTCACTTATCAACTCTTTATTTTATTTTAGGGGGTCCCGTGACTAAGGCAACATCGCACCGCGAGATAAATAGGAATAAGCATCCCCTTAGGCCTTCGGGCATAAATTTGTGTAAGGTAGTTTGAGCAATATATCACTTCTACAAGCATTTAATGAGTTTGACCTTATTTTAAAGAAAAAACTCCCATCTTTCCAATGACATCAAAATATTAACCCCTTACCGAACTACTTTCATAGTAATTTGCCTGAAAGTAAAAACTATTTCACCTGAGAGAGATTACGGCTGTGCGCTGCAGAATGAGAATATTGAAAACAATAGGAATTTACAATACCGAGAAACTAGTCAAAAAACTAACGGTGTGTAGTTTATATGTGTCCTCATCAACTTACAAAAATTAATCCATTACCTACTCACCGCAGTAATGTTTACAGAATCACTAAAAAAAACCTGCTGTTTTGAAGGCTTTTCAGCCGTACGGCGTGAAAAAATGAGTCAAGTTAGAGACTTATTTAAACATATTTATTTAATTACTGAAAATAATTTTTGTCATATATATAGCTGTATTTTTGCACCATTAATATTGCAATATTTGCTTCTCACTTATTGCAGACGCTGAAATTAAAAAAAATAAAATTCGAATATGGTCTCCATTATGACTAAAGAAATATTTCGCTCAAACTACCTTACGTTACAGACACCAAAAAGAGGAAACACTCCGCCAAAAAAATGATTTGGCTTTACTGGGAGGTTCTAACCGAGGTTTCTCAGTCACTGGCCAGTAATACTTGTGTGAGTCCACTGCCAGAATACTTGCTCAAAAATCAATCTTAATTTATGGCGAATTTCTCAAGGGATGAATTTCATATGACTACGCACAATATAGGCTGTGTCATTTTCGAGATTTTTATGGTAACGTTAAATACGTCCACGTATTTCACGATTTTCCTAACAACGTTTCTTCTTCAGAAAACACAAAAATACGAGAAAGAGAGTGTTTATTTTTAATTATGAACATCCCCAATGCGGGAACCCACAGCTTGTGTGGTTGGAGGGTGTCTAAACAGAGACTTCGACAAATTCGCCACTTCTTTGTGGAGATAAGGTCTCAGTTGCATAATCACAGCCTGCAAATAGACAGCTCCAACACTGGAAGCAAAACTTTTCTCATGATACTAGGGCAAATGACGGTGAGGCAAAACTTTGCCATCGATGCTAGGATACCGAAAATGCTTAGAAACAATTGGATGTACATTTAATTCAAAAAAACAATCAAAAAAGTTCAAAATTCAACAGTTGAACTATTTAACACAATTATTGGCCAAGATAGTTGCACTTTTGGGTAGTTGAAAGACGGGCGAAACTATTGTCAGCAGAAACAGCCAACGCGATGAATACCAGAAAAATTCAAGAATCTACACAGGAACGCAACGGAAACCCACTTTTTAGGTCTCAAGAGTTAATGTGCTTTCTTTGGCTTAATCACGTAAGAATTTCATCAAGTTTTAGGCGATTACCTTCTTTATCGTTTAACTATCTAAATTTTGCTTCCCGCACACAATAAGGCAGAATGTAGAGATGGCTAGACACTAGCAGTTTTCAATTATTCTATGATTATGATTTTAAAAATGTTGGGGACTGAGGCAAGGCTTCCGAGCCTTATTCGAAAGACATAGAGAATAAATAAAGAACTTCCGACAGTCATTTAGGAGAAAGGTTAATTTTTATCACTAAAAATGTTCATAACCATGAATATATATATGGATCCTAAACTTGCCCCCAGTGGGTGTGGCCAAACATTCCGCATGCACTGAAAAATCAGGACCAAGCAAATTGTAGCACCGCAAGTCCAGAGAAGGTGGTTCTAATAAAGAAAGGCCGTGATTCAAATGGAGATACTATAAATAAAGGTACCGGAATTGGCCTCCCTATTAAACCGGCCATTTTTGACACAATGAAGCGGAACCATGCCGATTGCAGTGCGTCGTATCTTTTGCGGAAAGCTTGGCAACACTGCTGCCCGTACAGTGGTGCCGAAGATTTATATCCATATGTATATTCATGTTCACAACTTATATTTTCTCTATCTCTTCTAGTGATAACTCCCTTATCGAGAGGGCTCCACAACCGTTGAACTCGGAGCAGCTGTCCCCGTTTTACTGCCTTATGGGCCTCGACATGTGAACAGCCAAGTCCCAAGATCTGTGAGTTGCGCAGTGTTTATTAAAGTTGAATAATCCACGGACTAAACGACCAAGAACTGGACAGCATAAACCGAATAAAGAAGTAATCATAATGGTGAGAAACCTCAGCTTCCACTTAGTTCAACTACATGAATCATACGCGACAGGGGGATCCTGAAACGGCATGTGAGTCAGCTACTAGCTTCATGAACGACTGGTTCACGAATGCCACGACTTATCGCGAACAGATTTATGGGAGTGATAGAGCATTAGGAAGCGAGGTGGAAGGCGCGGTAAGTCACGTGAGGGAAGGGAACGCACGGCTTGTTAGCGGCGAACGCGGGCGAACGAGAAAGGGGTTTGGAAAAGAGACGCGTCGGGGAAGGGGAGGTTCGACTTGATTGATTACCTTTTTGTATGAATGAGTAAAAATAGGTCTAAATCCACAGTTTCCCAATGTGAGTCCCATTCCACTCGTTTTCACCCAAAAGAGTGACACGTAAGTCAGCCTCCCACTTCATCATTCAAGTATTCTACCAGCTGATTGGTAGGTTCTTGGACAGTCCCCATTTTGTATCCCAACCTAATAGAAATTGTCTCGCATTCCCTCCTAAGGATGGCCCGTTATTAGATCCCTCTTCAATTCTTCATATCTTCTACCTCCTCTTATTTCGTCCAGAATTCCTATCCTCTTCCTTCCTCTCCCACGCTTCCCCAGTGTTCTCCCCTCTATCACTCTCTTCAACATGCCCTCTCCTCTCAAAACCTCCTCCATCCATCTCTTCTGCCTTCTCCGAACCTCTGCCACAAGCTTCCTCTCCTCTCCGACCATATCCAATACCTCCTCGTTCGTCTTTCTCGCCATCCAGCTAACCTTCTCTATCCTTCTCCAAACCCACATCTCAAACGCCTCAAGCCTACGCACATCATCCCTTCGCATTGACCAAGTTTCCGACCCATATAGCGCCACGCTCCATATTAAAGTTTTCACCAGCCTCTTCTTTACGTCTCTTCTCAGACCCCCCCTCATCAATTCCCTTCTCTTCGAAAATGCTTCTTTAGCTAGCGAAATTCTGCATCTGATGTCCTTACCACTAAACCCATTCGCCTCCAAAATACTACCCAGATACGTAAACTGCTCGACCTGCTCTATCTTCTGCCCTCCCACCCTTATATTCAGCTCCGCCTTCTTACTTCTAGAAAATCTCATTACTTTCGTTTTCTTGTGATTGATCTTCATCCCATACTTTTCGCACTGCACCTCTAATGCATTCACCATTGACTGTAACCCCTTGGCCGACTGACTAACCAATGCTTGATCATCTGCAAATCTCACTGATTTTATCAGCTCCCCTCCTACCTTTATTCCTACCTCCTCCTCCCCCCAAGCCTCCCTTACCATTTCTTCTGAATACACATTAAAAAGCAACGGCGATAGTGGGCACCCTTGCCTCACTCCCCGTCCTATCGTGGCCCATCCCGATTCTCCATTGGCTACCCTAACCTGCGCAGTCTGATTCATATACAAATTTCGAATCAGACGCCTGTCCCTCCAATCGACCCCTAATTTCTTCAACACTCCCATTAATTTCGTCCATTCCACCCGATCAAACGCCTTCTCGAAATCTACGAAGCATGCAAAAACATCCTGTCCATACTCTAGGTTTCTTTCTACTAGCGTCCTCATCACCGCTATAGCGTCTCGCGTTCCCGTCCCTCTCCTAAACCCGAACTGGTCGTCACCCAGGTATTCATTTGCCTTCTTCTCTAGCCTTCTGTTTAGAATCCTAAGAACTACTTTGGCCGCGTGGGATATTAAGCTTATTGTCCTATAGTCTTCGCAAGTTTTTGCCTTACTCTTCTTCGGTATAGGAATTAGTACAGTCTTCGCGAAGTCTTCCGGCCACACTCCATCCTCATAAATCCTACGAATTAGCGCAAAAAGTTTTCCTCTTCCGTTCTTCCCAATGCTCTTTAAAAACTCTGCAGGTATGTCATCTATTCCCACAGCCTTATTCCATTTCATGTCGCGTAGAGCTCTTTCGATTTCGCTATCTAGGATACTTGGTCCGATGCCATCTCTGTCGATATCGTCTTCCCTTTCTATATCTAACCTATTGGGCCTTATTTCTTTACCATACAACTCTTCAACATACTCCTTCCACCTCTCCTGGATCTCTCTCGGTTCTACGATTACCTTTCCCGTCTTGTCTGTTATCGTTGTAATTCCCCTTCCCTTATTACCACCCGTCAGTTCCTTTACTTTCCGATATAATGCATCTGCTCTTCCCTCTTTTTGGTATTTCTCTAACGCGTCGATCTGTTCTCTCCACCACGCCTCTCTTGCTTTCTTTGTTTCTCTTCTAAGCCTGTTATTAAATTCTCGGTATTTTCTCTTACCTAGCTCTGAGTTTACACTCTTCCATTTCCTTCTCTCCTCCATCTCCCTGATCATCTCCTTCGTGATCCACGGTTTTCTAATTTTAGTTGCACTCACTACGCCTACCGTTGCTTTCGCCGCTTCTATAATTCCATTTTTCAAACTTCCCCATTCATCTTCCACTGATCTAACTCCATGATCCTCACCCATTATCTCATCCACCTTCTCCCGATACTTCTTCTTCATTGCCCCAGTTAATGCCTCCGTATTCCACTTACGTACCCTCCTTCCCATTCTTATCTTTTTCAGTTTTACCCGACATTTCATGACTAACAAGTTGTGGTCTGTGTCTGCATCAGCTCCTGGATAAGTATGCGAGTTTTTAACACTATTCCTGTATCTGTGACGTACCATTATATAATCTATCTGGAACCTGTCTGTGTCTCCCGGCTTCTTCCAAGTGTACCTACGTCGAGGATGATGTCTGAACCATGTATTTGTAATTACTAGGTTATTTCTGCGGCAAAACTCCACAGCTTTCTCGCCCCGGTCATTTCTTCTTCCTAGCCCGTAATCGCCCACCTCCCGCCCATCTCTTCCTTCACCCACCACCGCGTTCCAATCCCCCATTACTACCAGGTGCTTACTTCCTGGTATCCTACCAATTATTTCCTCTAGCTGATCGTACACCCCATCTACCTCCTCCTCTTTATGATTAGAGGTAGGCATATAAACCTGGATTATAACTAAATTCGTTGGTTCTGCTTTTAGTTCCGCGACTATTATCCTATCACTCACCTGTTCTGCATACACTACTTTTCTACCAAGTTTCCTATTCATTACGAATGCAACCCCGCGCTGACTTTCATTCCCTCCACTATAAATTACTCTATAGTCGCCGCTCCAGTAATCCCCGTCATCCTTCCATCTAACTTCACCCAGACCCATGATGTCTACACCCACCCTCTCCATTTCTTGCTTTATATTCTCTAGTTTCCCCGCCCTCAGCATAGTCCTAACATTCCACGTGCCTATTCTAATAGTTTCGTTCCTCTTCTTTATCTTCTTTTCCTCTGCTGTTGATTCGTCTGAGCAAGGATTTCGTGTGATGACGACCGCAGGGGCCTTGCTCCCACCGCTGCCGGGCACGACACCCGGCCCTCTTGGCCGAGTCCCGTAGTTGCCAGGATTCATTATCAATTGAGAACTGTCCATAATTTCAAGGATTTTGTTTTAATTGAGGTAGTATTCCTTGGCCTTACTCAATAGTGTTTTTTACGTGACACCATCACTTCAGAGGCCGCCCCACTGGGGTCAGACGCCTTTTGCAGCCGCCTCACTGAGGTACAGACGCTGCGCGGACTACCATTCGTCTGTCTCCTAACCTTCGACCAATCTGGCATGGGTGACCCTACCAGGAGCAATGCTCCCGCCAGTGCAGCTCTAGGGGTCATCGGAGCACGCAAGCCCTTCAACCACGACAAGGTTGTAGTCCAAGAGAAGAGCCTCCCACTTAAGAAACGATAAATTTAAGAATTAGTCCACGAACGATTAGTATATGAACTAGTTCATGAACGACTGTTCTAATTACTATTCAATGACCGACTCTTCCACAAACGGCTTCTGAACCAAACAAGAAACCGTAGGCAGGTTAAGAATAGAATTATAATAGAATAGAATTTATTTCAATCTATTATTACAAAAACAATAATTGCGTAAACCCTAAGGAATACACTTGTATTGGGGCTAATATCATGTTATCCATGCAAAATTGCAAACAAAATATACAGAAGTAGAATTTTACACAAACAAATATTTATAGAATCCTGTGAAAAATGACAATAAAAAAGGGTACAATCAAGTCTGGCACCCGCTACATGAACGACTAGTCAATGCCCGTCTAATACACGACCATAAAGTTCATATACGACCTGTTCATGAAGGTGTAGTTCTTCAAAGAGTAGTTCACACTTGGCTAATTCGTGAACTCTTAGGAACAGATTAATTAGAACAACATTCCCGTGAGTGAGGTATCCTCTTCGAAAGTACATGAGAGTAATCTAGTAACTGACAATTCATGAACTACTAGCTCTTAAACAGATAGTTCATAAACTAGTTAAACAATCAATTAACAAACAATGGATTAAGCGAGTTACAGGTACAGGGGAGCAACAAAGTATATCGGGAAACGAGATGAAAAGCAACTACGGTGGAAGCCAGTTGCCGACTGACTGTGAGAGAAGGGGAAGTCACGCCCGGTATTTAAGTTTAAATGCGTTTTGCCCGTTAGCAGAGCACGCTAGCGAACGGAAGGAGGAAGAAACGTCGAGAAAAGGGATGGTAGGGTTGATATAATTATTTTTTTCGACGAAAATGGTAGGATAAAAAACAAGGTTTTTTGTGAGGAAAGGAGCGGTCGGCTGCCCCGGCCCGGAGTCTCTTACCGCAGGATCGGAGGATGTAGCCACGGGGTACAAAAAGGGGAAAAGGGTGCGAGCCAAGGGTTGAGAACCAAGAGATTGAAACACGTTGGAGCCACGGTGAGCTGGGAGGATTCTGTGTAGCCAAATACTCGCCATCTACTCCAGTCTACATTTTTCACATTGAAATGGGCTTCCTATTCTAAAGTATTACCATAGAATTAAATGAAATATATAAATAAACAAAGGAAATAAAAGAAATATATACCTAAATGATCGAAATATATTACAAAAACAAAATAATTAGAGTTACATAAATATTATATAGTCAAATGTCAACGAGTATTCCGAAAATAAATGTGTTCCACATGCTATTATCTCTATGTAACGCCGAAAACCACATTAAAGCGCGAATTTCAAGCGCTCCTTTTCAGTTTACATCGGAAAACAACATGTATCTAGTCAAACAATGATAGAATAAATACTTATTGATAGACTATTGGCGTTGATTATTCCGGAATTTCCGCCGCGTGGTTCCATCTTAGGGACAATATTTCGCCGGCTGTCCTGCAGGCTTCCTCAGGTCGGAAACCTACGTCAGAACTTATAGACTATTGATTTTTTCAAACAGATACATGGAAATCTTCACCATAAGCAGCAGTTTTCATTCCGAAGATATGTATGCTGCAGCTCCCCACTTAATTCTCATCTCAACTATCTTCATTTCTTCATTAGTCCTCGCTTTGACGACCTACATAATTCACCGAAAAGGAGGTGCTACCTAATATTTTATCCAGAGTCGAGTGGTATAACCAGTGTATAGTGACGAGAAATATTTAAACCGGTTCCTATTTAAATGGCTTAAATCCAAACAATAAACGTATCCACCCTATCCTAAAGCACCCATGTTCCCTCGCTACACTCCTGTTCCGTGCATTGGACCACCAGCACCCTCCTCCCCCTGGAATATCTCGACCTCCTCGGTGAGGAGCAGCCAAAGGAGGGGGGTTTGAGGGTTGTTGTGGGAAGTGAAATGGGGGTGAGGTGAAGGGGGTGTTGTAGGGGCCGTCGGTAGAGGCGGTGGTGACTGTGCACGTCTCGAAAACCACAGATGTGCGTGACCGAGAGGATGATCCGGCTATACACGGGGAAGGGGGATGAAAGTACTATAAGGGGTGGGGTGTTGGGTGGCTCAGGTTTAGCCAGGGGTGGTGTCAGGGGTTGTGCAGTCGGCGCGAGTCAAGTGCGTAGCTCAGTGTGAGGCAAGGGCGGTTGCTTCGTCACGCAATCACCTGTGCATTAACCGGAGAGGGTGAAGGTGTTTCCCAGGTGAAAAAACGATCATTGCCACCCTCCTATCTAACGGGCAGATATGTGGGTCACTCCGCAGCCTAAGCGCTAAGAAACAAGGGTCGCAAAATCGGAAAACCTTCTATGAAATTAAAAGAGATGTAACAATATTATAAGCACGTCATCAATAGTAATTTACTACCTTCGTTAGTTAAGGCATTTTGACTGTTTCGTCTCCGTCATGCGTATGGCCTCTAAGTCGATTTTAAAACTGTCATTCCATCTCTTCCGTGATATCCCTATGAATCTTTCGCCCAATGGTAATGTCCTTCTGGCTGCTTTCACAATGCTGTTGTCATCTATTCGACTGATGTGATCGCTCCACTCTATTTTTCTAAATGACGTTGATGTTTTCAACTTTGGAAATCCGGCTTATATCTTCGCCCCTTAACCTATCAATTAATGTTTCCCCACCTTACCCAACATTTTCACTGTCGAATTAAATTTAAAAAATATATTTGCAATGTTAGTCATGTCCACCTTCAATTTTCATAATAGGTTCAATGACTACTAAGATTTTTTCGAAGACTTATAAATATGTATATAACTTATTTCTAAATATAGGAATATTTTTCGTGTTACCCTAGAGGTCGTGCATATCATATCATACATGTAATGAGAAGCAATGATAACTCTGGATACCTATTTAAATGGGGCCAAAATATCATCAATCCGATAATTTGCAACCTTATGCGGGTGGTTATTCGTGATTTTCGTTCTAACGGGTAAAAATATATCTCCCCAGGTTGGTGTGCACAGGTAAATATGGCGATACATTAATCACTGAAATGATCACAGAGCTCAGGCACGATGCAGTGGAAACCTTAAGCATGGATAAACATCTGTCTGCATATACAACAATTTAACATTAATTAGTTTAGATCTAAACCGTGTAATGAGAAAATACTGTATATTCTTCTCTTATACATAACAAAAATTAGAACATATATAAATTATAAGGCCAGGGTGCCAATAACTTACAGAATAATTATGTAAATACCATTTACCACTAATGTACCGAGCTATGACACTCAAAATGATAAGTTTCGCAAAAAAGGTTTGGGTTCTGGATGGCAAAGTGATGTGCAGCTGGGATTAGAGTGGAACTAAAAACCCTGGGTTTTTCCACAGATTTATTAAAAATGATAAAGAAAGTCATCTAGCTACATCTGGGATTGGAAAACATGAAAATTATTCCATGGAGACTCATATCCAATGTGAGATACATCCTGCAGGAGGTGTATCGATCTTTTTATAATTATTAAAAAATATAACAATAGAATTTCTCACCACAACTTTATGGAATAAGGAGTTTTTTTATTTCGTAACTTAGAAACCCACTGAAAAAATATTTTTGCCACAGCAAATGGCAAACTTATACATCAAAGTCGCATTCGACGCAGTAGCAAGAGCCCGCACAGCACAGAGTATACCATATTACATAACTTGCCGCTGTGAAATACGAAGGGTTGAAGCCCTAGCCACTTCCATAGCTCATGTAAAGGGTTGCGAAGGGTGAGCGGTGTGCCAGAGGGTTGTTGTATAATGGTCGGACTGACAAGAGCCCGTTGTAAGAGAGAGAGAGGGGTGTATACAGGGGTGAGGTAGGGGATGCGAAGACCGTCGGATGGGGCGACAGCAAGGGTTACCGGGGTGGAATGAGTCACAGGGTTGTTTGGGAGGGGTGGAGCAGACGGAGGGTGGGCACGGGTTGAAGGGCGCGTTTTCGGGGGAAATGC
The DNA here is from genome assembly GCA_963573305.1 of Pyrrhosoma nymphula. Classification (NCBI taxonomy): domain Eukaryota; kingdom Metazoa; phylum Arthropoda; class Insecta; order Odonata; family Coenagrionidae; genus Pyrrhosoma; species Pyrrhosoma nymphula. Next base: position 100,827,013 of record OY754335.1, on the reverse strand, counting down.
CGACGGAAGCGTGAGATGCACATGAGCAGGTGGGGGGAGGTGGTTCCAAAAGGGGGAGAAGGGTCCACACGCTGTGAGATGCTGTGCAACGGCACGTTCCATTTCCGGGGGCGCACGGGCTTTTGACACCGCGTTGAATATGAAAAACCCCTGGAGGCCAGAGCCAATGGAGAAGTGCTGCCGAAGCGAAATTCGATCGACCAGCAGGTACGCACTCGCCGCCTCAGAAGTACGCCACAGGGCTCTGTCCGGATATAATCATAGACTGGGGAGCAAGAAGGATCTGCTGATGATGCTGAACTTCAAGGATTAAACTTAGAATAAACTCTATTGGTCTCTTTAGAGCGACCAAGATGGCTTATCATGCTCAACCACGCCTCATATGTTATTGTTGGGCAAGGGCATGAACATTCATTTCACATAAATTTTCTCGGTATGTACACCCAGAATTTAGATGGATAAGTAGTGTAAAGTTAATATACCTGACCGGCAAATGGAAGATTCAGGTTCGAATCCTAAAAAAGCAATTTATCCATGGTGAAATTCCAAATCTTTCGAGGCTTAGTGTTGTATCTTGCACCCTTGCGCAGGGCGAAGATCAATATTACTAGTGTTGTTCACGAAATGAATAAAATTTCAAAAGAGATGTATAGAAAAGAGTGCCCTGAACATAGAGAGCATTCCATCGGAAGAAGAGTCAATAACAGCTAGCGGTACAAGATGGGAAGTAATTTTGAGGATACCGGGACTAGCCACGGTATTTACCTTTACGGAGTCACCCGCAAGTGCACATGAGTGCGATATTCCACAAAGGAAAAATCATGCACCTTAACCGGGATCCCGGTTAAGGCGAATGATGGAAAGTAAGGAGGAAGTACACTGACACGCATGGATGAAACGTGCTACAAAATAAAAGTGAAGCTTGAAGGATAATAACGTCAGAACAGAAAAGATTAGAAGAAATAGAAATGTAATGCTATTTTAGAATAATAAAAACTAATTACATGAAGATTATCACAAATAAAGAAGTCCTACGAAAGGCTGAGAAGAAAAAAATGCCCAATAAAAACTATGCGAAGTGGCCTAGATTTATCGGAGAATAGTTAACATTGAACGGAGATAAGAGTTGGATAGGTAATTTATCGGAGACACAGCGAGACGCAGCGGCCTGCTGAAGAGTGGAAGGGAAATTGCAGGAGAAGAATTTCCGAGAAATACCGAGGATATAATACACCACGCAAGTAGTGGAGGATGTTAAAAAAGGAATTATACGAAGGAATTATACGAAGGAATTATACGAAGGAATTATACGAATGAATTATACGAAGGAATCAAACGTTTTGTCAAGAGGAGAGTTGGGTGGAGAGCTCCGACAAACCAATCATGGTTGCTGTAGGATGATGGGGTGCGGATGGCTTGAGAACAGTTTAGGATATTACCCTAGTGAGTTGCCATGGGGGCAGAGACAGGGGATGAACCAAGAATGCGATTCCCATACAAGGATATTTGAAAGGGTGCATATTTCAAGGATAAACGAAATTGCATTTTCCGGGCGTCGTGTTAAGCTTAAGAGCTCCGCGTTTCGACCCTCTGAGTCATCATCACATGCGTATAGTACTCCAGTCATTTTAAAATTGCCACCAAAAAAATTGCTCAACGAGTAGAAACGCGTAGTAATAGTTATATTTAAAATATTCAAAAGGCGATGTTCTTTCATTCGTTAGAATTGGCCTCTTCAACGCAGAACATAACTAGGTATTTCAAGAATTTGGGAACAAATAGGCACATTTAACATAAAGGTAGTACGAATTACTGTTACTACAGTTCAGTGGCTCAGTGATTAGGAATCGGAAGCGGGTAATAGCATTGCAAATACTACTTTTTAAAGCGGTCGTAATACAACTACTAAGTAATTTCATAAGGCAGACTTTTTACAGCCATATCAAGAATAACTATAAATATAGCTTATAGCTGTGTATTTATTATAGCTGTAATTTGTGCGCATAAATGGTTAAATATGTATTATATTATTATTAAAATCAAATAGCACAAGTGTCTGCAAGCTGAGGAAACTCATATGAGACGAACTCGATATTCTCAGTTGTAACTTTGCGAAAATCCATATCGACAGCATCAATACGATCTTTGTAAATTTCACAATGAATTTTATTTAATACGACCGGTTTCATCGCAGAGGCGAAATTGTCATATGAAGATGTGGCAGAAGATATCGCCTATGCGATGAAACCGGTCGTATTAAATAAAATTCATTGTGAAATTTACAAAGTTTGTATTGATTCTGCATATGTGAGACAATCTCGCACTGTGCCCGCGCAGTCATACCGTGGCTGACTGGAGTACCACGGCGTTGTAGGACGTGCCGTGTAGCTACCATCGATGGAAGAGCGAGAACTACTTACGTGCTTTTGGATACCTACGACTTATTCCCAATTCTATGGATTCCACGATGGTTCGGGCATTACGACGGAGAGTGGAGGAAGGCCGGGAAGCTGCTTGAGGGAGTGAGTTGGAATGGGATGTCACGTCAAGAATACCGGGCTCATCAGACAGTCTGACGCGGCGGGAGGGTGGAGGGGTCGGGGGTGAATGTGGCTCGTGACCCCCCGGGGGCGAGGGGGGGGGGTCACGGCACCCCGCATTATTCTGGTAGGGGGGCTCGGGTGAGGGGCACGCGGGCGAGGAGTGTCTGCAGAGCGAGGTGGGTTGGAAGGGCAAACAAGTGCTGGCGGAGAGGAGTGCAAGGGGAGGCTGGAGTGGGAGGATGAGCGCGTGATTCGGACGCCACCGAGGGGTGGAGATGACGCCCCCTCCCCGGTGGGGTTGTGAACCGGGCAAGAGGGGGAGGGTTTGGCGCGGACGCGTCGAGTTAATGGATTGACGAGCACACGTTTGGAGAGGGGGGTGCCTGCCTGGGAGATAGGAGAAGTGCACTTAAGGTAGTTTGAGAGAGATAGATCTCTAGTCTTAATGGAGACCATATTCGAAATTCTTTTTTTAATATCAAATTCAGTAAGAAGTATGAAGTGCACATTGTACTATTAATGCCGTAAAAATAGTTATATAAAAAAATTCTTAAAATTAAATAAATATATCTACTAAAGTCTCTAACTTGACTCATTTTTTCACGCCGTATGGGTAAATAGCTTTGCAAACAGCAGGTTTTTTGTTGAGATTCTGTAAAAATTACTGCGGTGAGTAATAGATTAATTTTTATAAATAGTTGAGAAAGCATACAATCTACACACCTTTACTTTTTTTTAAGAAATCTAGGTTCTATAAATTCCTATTTTTTCTCAATATTCTCCCTTTCGAGCGCAAAGTCGTTAGATGCCTTGAAAAATAGCTTGTATTTTCAGGCAAATTGCTCAAAAAGTAGTTCGGTAAGGGGTTAATATTTTGATCTCATTGGAAAGATGAGATATTTTTCTTTAAAATGAGGCCAAATTCTAGGTGAAGTGATTTTTCCCTCGAACTACTTTCTGGCACGTTGAGCGAGATATTTCCCTAGACATATCTATAGGAGACCATATTCGATTTTTGTAAAATATGAGCTTATTTAAGAAGTATGAAGTCTATAATATTAATGGCGTAAAAATATAGTTCTATACGACAAAATTCTCAGTAAATAAATAAATACGATATATCCTCATAAGTCTCTAACTTGCCTCATTTTTTCATCACATACGGTGAAAACGCCTTCACAAAAGATTTTTTTTATCGATTCTGTAAAAATTACTGCGGTGAGTAATTGATCAAATTTTGTAAATAAATGAGGGAAAATACTAACTACACACCGTTAATTTTTCTGACAAAATCTAGGCGATATAAATTCCTATTTTTTTCAATGCTCTCCATCTGGAGCGCAAGGCCGTAAGCTATCCCATGTAGAACAGCTTATCTTTTTAGTCAAGCTCCTCGAAAAGTGAAAAAAGATTTAATGCTTTCCCGGCAAATGCTTCGCGTATATCCTACTCTGGAGTTCTACTGGGTTACACTGGAAAAAAGTACCAAAGATTTGACGAACGACTCGTCCAAATACTCTGAAGACGTTGGACGTGTCGTCCGTCAAAACGTCGGTTCCTTTTTTGCCAAATTAAACCGGTGGTCATCCCGAGGAGAATTTTCTCGAAAAGAATCTCGGCAAGGGGTTAATATTTTGATATAATTGAAAATATGAGATTTTTTTCTTTAAAATGAGGTGAAATGCATCAAACTATAGGTGAAGTAATATCTCCCTCAAACTACCTTAAACTTGGAGGTTTGGTTGGGGTGGCTGCATCGTCACAAGGGGACCGATGGAATCCTAGACGGCTAGACGAGGTTGACGGGTATAGGGTCCACGTTTTGGGGAGAAGGCAGAGGAAAGCTACGTATGGAAGAGGGGGAGATGCTTCGAAGTCTACAAATTAGAGTCACACTTGATTCCGGATGTAAACGCCGTCTCCCTGGAATTCTACGGCTGCTGTTTAAACGGAATTTTCACTCTGCTATTTCCTCCTCCATTTTCTTCTTACCCTCCCTTAATCTGTCCAAATTTCTCACTGCGTTCCCTGCTCTCCTGCCCTGGCTTTCGATGTCCAAGTAACTCTCGAATATCCGTAAAATACATTCAACAGATTCAGGCTTGATATAGTGGAAGTTCGTCATTATGAAATGAAACAAAACAGCATTTTCCCACAAAATTCGGTCATAAACCTACCACCTTTTCCCTTCCCCTTCCTCAACTACTGTTTCCTCAACCCACCCCTTTATTTTGAGATATGAAAATAGTGTCTACCTATTTTCAAATTGTCTTAAACCTGATGTTGACTCTGTGAGTTGAAACGCGTAGTGCATTGAGAATTACATTTTGTGGAAAAAAATGCTATTTTGTTTGATTTCATAATCCTTAAAATGAATTAAAACTGGGTTCGAGGGAGTTAAATGCTTCGACGATGTCAACAAACCCTGAGTCTCACGGACTTGGATGTCGTCTCAAAACTATAAAGGCTCTCCCTGGAACTCTGCGGATGCACTGTGCTATACATACAGATTTTACCCAACACTATTTTCTTCTAAATTTCTTCTTTCTTCTAACCCCTTTTTACATTGCCCACGATTCTAACCGTGAATCCAATCTTTCTAACTGACCAAAAATCTGTCCCTTTAGTCAGGTATTTAAATGTTACAGTAGCACTAAAATATTCGTAAAAGGGCAGAAAACTGAGTTTGAAAGTAAGTTTGGTGACAAAGACTACAAATTAAGGCTGCACGATTTAGAACATCCCCCTAAAAATTATTTAATTCGTCCCAGCAATTCTTCGGTTCTACTGAACTGCATTTCCCAGTATAATTTCGTCATCAGTCCGACTTCTGGCCTCTTAACTCTCCTTCAGAATCTTTGGCCATTGCTGTTGTATTGCCTTTAGCTCTTAATCCAATCTACCTAACGTCTTTCATACCTTTTTAAATTCATCTTCTCCACCACCCTTTTTACAAATCGCCTAAATTTCGTTCCTTTTATCAGGGATTTAAAATAATGAACCCGAAACTCTTAAACACTCTAGAAGGAGGGAGATGCCGGGACGAAGTCCACATTGTGAAAGCAATGTAACAATGTAATGGAATGTAGCAATTGTGAACGTTTCCCGAAAACAGAGACGTCTTCAAAGAATTATACGAAGCTGTATAAATATATAATGCCACGTTCTCAGGATCGAGATTCATACCCTGCTTTATGTCGTCCAAAATTTCTTTTTTAATTATACCCTCTTCCCGAACTTATGCCTGTCAATTATTTCAATAATTCTTATGGTATTTTCCGTTCGCTATCATAGCTTTATTTTTATTCCTTACAACAGGTATCCCTCTCTTTGTGCTAGGGATGGAATACATTAATGGAAAGTGCCAAATAATATTTCGAATAATCGTATTAAAAATTTAAAACATCAAGCAACTAAATGTATCTGCTGAGTTGGTATGTATGCTTGTTCTCGTGGCCGTAAGTGCGGTTTTTTCATCACATATATATATCAGCGCCCTACACTATGCTTCACAGATTTTTTAAATTTGGAAAGAGCGACTCGGTTTTGCAGTCTAGACTTTGTTAAAAATATCAAAAATAATTTCTCCCTTCCTTCTTAAATTGTATCTAAATTTATCGTTTGTCTTTCTCCCTGTCAACGTTTCCCATGATTCTCCATCGAGAGCTGTAGTCATTACTTATGATAAGTAATAATGCAACTAGAGCACAAAATCCTTGGGTTGGCTAATAAATCATTACGGTAATTATTACTTCAGCACTGGCAATTGTAACGACTCCTTCGGAGTGGCGTAGTACTACGTAATCGTCCCATTGCGGAGGACTATTACATAAAGCTTGCACAAAGCACCCGGAGGAATAATGGAACGCTAGAGTATGTAAAGACTTCTGCACCCTGCGGCGTGGATACAGTAAACGACACCCCCTCGCACTTCAGACAGCAATGAAACATGAAACTTGGAGCCATTAGCCTGCCCTCCGGTCATTAAGCAAGAGACCCACGCTCTGCTATGTAAGTAATGGCTGGGAGAAATGGGAAAACGCTCCCAGTCGGATGCATAAATCGTTTAGGTGTCCTCGAAGAGACATGATTCGGGTTGCACATATCTAAAATGTGGATCTATCCACAGAATGGACTATACGGCCGGAGTTCAGAGAAATAGGAACACTGAAAGGGTAGCATATACAGAAAGCAAAATTCACTTATAAACTGAACAGAAAGTCACATCCTTTCAGAACATTTTGGGGGCCTATTGTTGCATTCTCGAAGCTCTTATCAATGAATTATTTATTGATTCCTCCCACTCGTATTTTCACCTTAACTCAGAGATATCTTCAAATTTTCACCCTTCCCTCACTTAGAATCATCGCGGCTGCTATGAAAAACGACAATGGTTTACGTAAATAATTTAATTTTCTATTCTACTTTAGAAGTCTGCGAATGAACATCGCCACACACAATACCGGCATCATTGCCGCAAAAATATACGCGTAAGAAATAAATGCTGATTAAAGAGTGCCGAAGATCACTGATGGCTTAGTATGATTTTTATTTATTTTGACGAAAGGTTTCAATAAAGGATAATCAAAGAATTTTAAATGCTGTCTCTTCCACTTATGAAGGAGGATGTATCAGGGCCCACCATTGGATATTCGCACACATATATCCACAGAGCCAATTTGTCCTCTTCAATGTTTTATTTCTGCGATAAAATGCCCCGCAAGAAATTATTGGCAGGATTAATTTAAAATAAAGACCATAAAAAAACATTATAATCAATAAGCGTAGAAGAGACCTATCATCACTGATTGCAAAGGCAAAGATGTTTTATTGCGCATCGACGCTGTAGGACGGCGTCTTCCACCTTTTCATGAGAATGGCCAGAGTGATTTGTGCACAACTACACAATTATGATTTATGGATATTGATCTCCGTAGCGCAATCTTCAAGTTTGGTATGATCTGGCTTAGGAGTCACAAAGGCAACATGCAGTTTTCTGTTGCGTAGTAATACCGTAAGAAATTATTTTTAAGCACGACTCAGTGACGTAGGTCTAGAGCTCGAAGAGGAATTAAAGAAATTTAAAGAGGAAAAGATATGCCTCATCTCCGTGGACAGGCGGAAATGTGACTTCATTTCATTGGACATGCAGGCCAGGTAATAGAAAAACCACGACTTCTTGGATTTCATCTAGCCAAGGACAGATAAGAGAATCAGTGTTTGCTGCTATCGTGAGAGATATGTCGGACGATATCGAAACAAAACGGGGTCCGAAGAGAACAGCGTTCAAGAGCGCTGGCTTGCGTTCACGCAAACAGGAAACTGTCGCTCAGCGGCGAAAGCGGTTGAGATCAAGCCGCTAGATTCGTGATGGTTGCTCGGACTAGAGAACGAATCGCAGGGAAGCATTAGGTATATAAAGTAAGGAGAGAGCAAAAAGACGCTAAAAGGCGGGGAAATGACCAAAAGCATTCTGAACTCACTGTGGAATAAAATAATCATTCGCCAGGGTTCGCTACGAGTGCTTTGGTCAATTGACCTACCTACCTGGGAGTACTCTTCCGTTCTGAATTTCGAGGATATTTCCGTTCTTTTAACGGGATGTTCTGTCTTAAAGCACTCCGCGAAAATTCAGGAGACCTTAAGTTCTAAGCCAAGCGAATGACTTTCCGTTCGATACTTTGAATTTCACGCATTCGTGCATCTCATGTGAGCATGCGACTCCAATTAAATTTGCAATTAATTTTGGAATTTCGGAAAAATAGCATTGGCACCTATGTGCAAATTGGAAAATTAACGAAAGTGAATTGAAAAAGGAAAAAAAAAACAAATTGGAAAAATAACAAATAGTAGTGAACGGCCAGATTTTGGAAAAAATAACTTTTTAGACTTACTTACTATCGCCAACTCTGCCATCAGCATAACTCTTGTTATTGACTTACCTGGAAATAAAAGAAAGAAAATTCAGTTAGAACATGAGTTATATCATTCAGTCATTTTATTCGGTCATAAAAAAATCAGCGAATGATCAAAGTACAAGTTATAACTCCATATGTTAATCAGTTTATCAACCTTATGAGCATGTAACACTAATTAATGATGCTAAGGTCAACACCCTTATATTTGCTAATGTCCTCGATTTTTTACAGGATCAAGTATTGCGTGACATAGGTTTTAGGATTAACGTCTAACTATTAAGGTCAGATGACGCAATGAAACCTCAGCAAATTGGAGTCCCTAAAATCTACAACTAACCTCTCAATTCGCCAACGCTCAACATTTACCAACCATTCGCGATGTTTACCATTGACTAAAAAGTGGTGCTCGCAAACATTTCAAAAGAATGAATGCGTTAATGAATTGATGACGGAGAGAGGATCATCAACAGTTTTGACAAACAAGTAGGTTACATTTGTACGAAGTGACTTGTGAAAAGACTCAATATAACAGCATTACGATGATAAATATGGTAAGTTAATATAGTTATTTACAACCGCACGAAATTTTACAATACCAAGTGCAGTATGAGGAGATTGAAACATATCGGATAAGAAGATAAATGCTAAATCGATGAAAGTAAATTTGTGCGAAGTGTAGACGTCGAGTAACGCGGTTTAATGGCATCTATATTTATTTTTGGAAAACGCAATTGACTGCATAAGGATTATTATGGAAGGGAAAATATTTCCCTGCTTGTGACTCGCAAGTACCTGTACCTTTAACTCGGCTTTTGATTCAATTCTGAAAAAAAAACAGAGTACAACTACACGTGGATACAACAGGGCCCAACCAATTAGCTCCAATATTACTCAAACATTCTTCTATATTGTGGTGGAGGGATATTGTAGCTGTGGAAATCGCTAGTGGTGTCGAGCACGAATAGAAATAAGCGAAATCCATAATTACGTATCACCCGCGGGGGACGTGTGGCAGGGGGTGTTAGAAAATCAGCCATGGAGAAGAGAGAGAATAGGGAAAAGGGATTGGAAGAGCAAAAGGACGAATAAGTGAATCGTGCAACGGTAAACGGAACGTCTTAGTACCACGCTCCGTGCTTTTTGTACTCATTAATTATGCGGGGATATTGAAATAATGCAAATATTACACAACACTGAAGTAAATAACTGAGTATTTCACCCATTACCAATTCCTCGGAGGGAGGAGGGTTGGACACATGCAGGCCCCTGCCACACACCCTTGAGGTGGCTTGCCCATTATTTTGTAGATGAAGAATAGTTGCGATCGATCAATCATACGAAACTCCCACCCTCACTTGATAGATTTGACTTTTCATTTGTGTTTAATAACATAAAATCATTACTAACATTTCAACCCGCTCTAAATGCCCGGCATTTTTTAAATTCTCTACATGAAGTAGTATCTCGTAGCATTCATAAATTAATAGTATTAGTAATATTAACCACTAGTTGTCTCTTTACCAGTGTACTGCATGTTCATTTACGTAGCACTCTCTCAGTTTCTGGTTTGACTGTGCACTGTTCTCCTGACTGCTTTTTGGTCCGCGCCTTGAGGCTTGGGGAACGTGCGAGGTACTGATTTGAACTGGGACGAGTACTGTATGCCTGGTGTGTAATCACCCCGTGCCACACACCCTAGTGGTGACTTGCACGGTTATTCGTAGGTGTAGATGCAAGTGAAATCTTCTTTCACGTACGAAACTTGACTTTACTTAACATTGCAGTGAGTAAAATAGCTCTTAACAGCGTGATAGTGCTATTGACGGTTAGTGCATGCCTGATGCGGGGTCTTTCCCTGCCGAAGACCATTAAGGTGGCTTGTAGAGTACCACGTAGATGTAGAAGAGACATTAGGTAAAATGACAGAGTAAAACTGAAGGAGAAGAGTGAACACGTACGGTTGCACATAAATACAAAACCAAAAGTAATCGTTAGTTTTATAGAGTATATACACACATTGCATGCTACGTACTTCGTAGATGTAGATGAGAAGGGGGTTGAGTAAGACCTCACAAGAGGGAAGAAAGACGGCAAGAGAGAGAGAGAGGAACGTGGAGGGGGTCGGTTGAGAGGACGAGGTGTGGTGTTCCCTCTGGCGAGTCCTCGAGGCTCCTCACTTCCAGGGGTGCATTTGGGAAGGTGGACTACTTGGTAGGGGTTAGGAGGGAATTACGTGAGGGGGGGAGAAAACCCCTTCCGGGCAGGGTACACGCTCGAGAGAATTCGAGGGAAGGCGAGGGAGCCATAAGAGATGGGTGTGGGAATCGGAGTTAGGGGTTGGGTGTGAAAACACAAGAGATGTGTCGAGGAGGGCGTGTCTCAGCCATTCTCCCCGTCGAATGAGGGTTTCGTGGGGGGTGGAGGCGGGGCGGGATCTCACGTTTGAGGGCATGCGGGTGGGATGAGTGGGGGATTGTTGGGGGAAGAATGGGAGGAGGGTCACACAATGAGGTAAGCAGAATCGGAGACATCCAAGAGAGCCAGCCGGGCGAACCTTAAAGGTCGGAAATTTATTCCGGAGCCTCTTCCTTTGGATTAGTCACCGCACTTCGGAGGAAAGATCGAGAGGGTGGCCGCCGGTGGAGGCAGAAGGACTAGCGACGGAAATTCAGATACGCGGCATTGTTATTCTTACAGTCCCCCATCTACAAATACAGCGTAAAAATACTTTTTTTAAACCACGCTTATATCCAAGTGTACTAAAAAGTAAAAAAATAATTTTTTCATCACTCTCTCTTGTGGAATAGATATTGATATAAAATGACAATGCGGTGTAGCTTGACCTTACTGTCGATTTATTGTCCCTCCAGCACTTGGACTCTTTAAAAAAAAATGACAGAGGTAGGATTTTGACTGAGAAAAAGCCACGCTTTTATTTTCCGAGTGAAAAAAATTATTTTTTACTTTAAGCACACTTGAAAATAAACGTGGTTTTTAAAAAAAGTATTTTTTAATATATTATTATTTTCTACTTTTTAGTCTTTATATTAATTGCTCAACGGTTCTTTGAAATTTAAATTATTAGTATTTCTTCACGCTATAAATGCCAACTTCTACTTCTTTTTTCAATATAAAATGTAAACCATTTATATTTAGTAGATTAAGTTGATAATCAGTGAATTTAATGACTGATTCATGAATTGTCATCAATAGTAAGTAAGTGTGCAAAATTTCAGCTCGATTGAACATTTGGAAGTGGGTTAGATTTCGATTACTAGATTCCATCCAGACAATACAACAAACAAAAAACAAACAAGTGAAGTTAAAATGAGCGTGGTAAAATACACAGGAAACCACCTCAATGGTGTGTGGCAGGGGTGAGTAGTCACCAACATGCATTACAAAAAACCCTAAAGTTAGTGTAACGACGACTATTGATGCATTAGCATAAATTGCTAATGCTTGCCACGAGGCGAAGCCTCACAAGCATGCTCTACACTATAGATATGCTACCAATGTTAGAGGGACTGTTAGTATTTATGTATTTTACAACTACATAAATGGACAGAAATTGAAGAGTTATGCTGAAATCATGCACGGCGTGCAGTAAGTACTAGATAGTAGATAAAGATACACTATTACTAAGAGCTATGGTGAATTTACCTATCAACAAACCTAGTTAAAAGTGTCATTGGCAGCTGTTATGGTCTCTTATGTTACGCGGGAAATATGACATTTTAAATCTGTCCGTTCTGCAGTCTAGTTCCCTAATTTTATTCTTATGATCTGATCTACCGTAGTACGTCGGATTTGGTAAAATAAGTTGTGTGAGACAATGTTCTTAAAAACTCTCCATTGACAATATCACCAAATAGATTTGAAATACACCGACTATGAGCCTCCTAGTGCACGAAAATGCACGCACTAACGAAATTATTAATTTACTATTAGTGACTATCAACCGTTACGCCATTAAATTGTTCTATTGATGAATTTTGAAGTCTGTTGGGTCATTAAATGTCGTTGCATCATTGACGTCGGTACCTAAGTGGGTCGTGAGGCGTCCCTGATGCGATTTTAATGATGAAGGGCATATTGGAGAGCGGTTGCATTTTGGCTGCGACTTTAGAGCTCGTGAAAAGAGAGGATAGCATTCGAAATGCATTGCGCTTCCTTGGTGAATGCGGGGCACTGCAAAACCAAAATATTGGAAACGGGAGTTTTTTGGCACTATACTTACTGCTGCATAGTCAGGTTTTGATGGATATCGGAGAATTTCTACCTTATTTTCTACTACTGCATGCCTCTACTTCTTCCCACGATTTTCTTCATTAGCTCAGCACACATCCTCATTTTCTGTTTCCCTATCCATAAAGGCTATTCTCTCTTTTCCACTTCCACAGTTACTTCAAATACTTCCCCCAATCAACTGCATATTCCGGATTATCATTCCAAGAGAAATTTCCAAAGAGTGTCCACAAACTAGGTGTAACGTGTTTGAAACGCACCTCATTGTTTCCTTTTTAGGCATTTTTTCATTCCCGGCAACCAATCGTTACTCGATAACAATCATTTCTATTTTCCATCATATTTCTATTTGATGCGAAACACGACGGTATTTTTTCACTCGGAATTAGTTTCAAAAGGGTAGAATTTTCGCAAATCTCATGCCAAAACCAAGCAGTGGTTTTCTTCCATCCATCAAGAAAAGGTCATCGTGGGAAACCACAGATGGCAAAAAGGATTATATTGGGCACTCGACTTGGAGCGTGCAAATTTCGCAAGCCACTGGGCTTAATTCATTTTTTCCACATCAAGTCGACCTTCGGGCTGAAGAATGAGGCTTGTCACTAATCGATTAGGGTAAATAAAATTTCATGATGTAACTATCTTTCGGTTTTTCGGGAATATATACATTATCCAGGTAACCTATACCACATTTCTATTCTAGAATATGAATAATGCGTAAGTTATGTCGAAAGCATGTGAAGGGATAAATTTAACCTTCTGGTATATCGCTATTTGCAATTGAATTAATCTCCGAATGCCAATGTAGGTTTTCCGATCCCATCAACGAACTGCCAACCATTCAAATAAACTTCATAGCTTCATTAGCGCGCACAATCATACGCAAAATTTCAAAAAGTTCATTCAGCTTCTTCGGCTTAACTGCTGGCGACGGAAAATGTTGTTGACTTCTGAACTCCAACTGAAAGAGCGAAAGCAAGTCTGCAATGACTGGACAATTGCACCAAGGACGACATTGGACACGCTGGCTCGACTTCTCCGTGGACACAACCATTAATCATTTCCCGATCCTGCTTTCAAGTCACCTTACGTGGCTAAGAGCCAAGTTGTGCACTTAAGGCATTGTCATCACTTAGCAGAAGGCTGTCACGTGAACCTGCTCTCCTTTTCAACGCTGAGAAACGCAGAGATTTATGACATAACCGTGAATACGTAACCAAACTAGAGTCTTCATTTTAAATAGACTTACGACATACATCCTTGCAAAATGTATTCCAAGCCAAAGTGCCAATGCCCCTACTCGGTAAACTGCCGCAATAATAAAGGAACAGGACCATAACCGCAACCTTTGAAGGCTCGAACAAATGGCTTCAAGCAAATGTCAGATAAAATAAATCTACAAATTCATTAATATTGAACAAGTCTCGACTGAGTCTCCTCCGAAGTTCAGGTTCGGTGTATACCCCAAGCAGGATGAGCTAAATGGAAGTGAGGCTTGGGATAGGCATGCACATTCCAGTTGGAACAAACACAAAACCGAAAACTAAGATCGGAAGCATGGTTAAGACGCTTGAAAATGTTCATGAGAGACCATACTCCTCATTCCTTAGTTTTCTCTTTAAACAGTCGGGATTATTAAGTTTCAAACAACATGAGTAGATGCAATCGCTGTGATAAAATAGTGGACATAGAGAGTGGATAGAAAAAGTGCAAAGTCATATGGATGAACCAGTTTAATGGAAGTTACTAACGCAAGACCTAAACAGGACCAAGTAAAAGCATTTATCACATTTTATATACGATAATCACGTACACCGCAACCACTTTTTTCATTCACAATAATGAACAAAATAAAACAAATAAAATGGCTCGTGCGCAAACATTCACTGCCTCATACCATGTTGACGGCTTGCGGAAGTCAAGTGCAGTTATAAGATTTTAGCCGTTCACATGCATACAAAACTGCATAGAAATTAAGGGACCAGTGACTTAGCATCCTCTTCAAATGCATGAGTATCATCATATCATCTGTAGCTAACGATGGTCCGTTATACAAATCACACACATACACGCAATAATAATTTAAAATATTTTTTGAGATATGATCAGAAACAACTATAGCACGGGATCATAGGGATGCATGAAGAGAATGTGAGTACATGGGTATACTTCAGCAGGAACGGCGACTAACGAATTTGATGTCCGAACCCAATGTTTGACGAGCCAAAAGCAATCAAAGCCGCGAGAGTATATGAAGAGGGGAGGAGATTAAAGGGAGGACTGTTTACAAGACAAGAGGGGAATTCTCTCCGAAGTCATGGGACGATGTTTTGTTCTTGAATCCGATCTACCCTCCGTTGTCTTCAACTCCCGCACCCACCAGTGTAACTGAGCCCTTGGGGGCAGGGTGAGGCCTTATAGGAGATTAGGCCGGGGAAAGGCTGGGTTGAGGGGAGGGGTTACAAAAAGCTCCCATTTATGTATGGGGTTTAAGCTTCCCACCGAATCTTCTGGTTAAAAATCTCTTGGGTTTTCCACCAGGCTTCAGGTTATTCATTTCTTCCGCAACACCGGAATCGATAAACAAGAGGGAGAGTTGTCGATTCCGGTGTTTCAGAAGATATGAGAAACCTGGCAGCCGGTGGAAAACTCGACAGGTTTTCAACCAGGTACTTCCGACCTTTTCCTTCTACTCACTTGCGTATAAATTTTAAATATTAGAGTTAAAGACTCGTAGACTCGAAAATGAATAGTTCTATTTTTCACGTAGGGTGTATTAACAGTTTCTCGTGTAAATCGGGTAAATAAGAAACTTTCGGAAACAAAAAATGAGATGCTGAAGTGAAAGAGTAAAAAATGAGTTTTTTAAAAAACGTTTAAGCAGCTGATCGAAAGTTTCAGGTAAAGAAATTTTGCGATTTTGAAGATTTAGAGTAGAAAAATAGCCTTTTTTCACGATTACGCACTGGACTAAAATTTGAAGCAAAATACAAAAAACTATGTGGCTTTCCCAAAAGAAAGTTAAATGAAAGATCAACGATACAATTATTACAGCATTTGTACAATTTTAAAAGCCAGATCATTATTTTGATGTTTATATACCAATTATTGAGACCGTATGCCTATGGTGGAGGAGGGATGTGGTGTAAGGATCACTTAAGTGGAGGGATATTAGGAGTCTTAAGAACAGGAGGGCACGCAAGAAACAATGCATGAGTGTACATTAAGCAAAAGAGGGACGTTTTTATGGGGCAGTGTAGAACAAATTACTACAACAGAATCATTTTTACAGGCCTAATACCAAGAACCAAGCTCTTGGGCGTGATGATAGTTTGTTTTTTTCTCTGAAATTATCTTCCGTATTCCTGGATAACAAGTTCAAACCGAGGAAGTTTTTCGAAAACCTGCTTTGCATTAGGATTCAAGAGGGGCTAAAAGTTGACATACTCGGCTTCATCAATTCCATAGGTTTAACAATTTCCGGGCAGCTACCGGGAAGAGCTCCAGTCAGCCATAGAGCAACGCAATACATACTAGGACAGCAGTAACCTAATTTTCTAGATTTTTTGAAAAAATAAACATCATATAAAAATGCATACTTTTAAGGTAGTTTGAGCGAGATATTTCCCTAGTCTTAATGGAGACCAGATTTGAATTTTATTTTTTTACTTCAGCGTCTGTAAGAAGTGTGAATTGAACATTTTAATATTATATTATATTCTAACAAGTCTATTATATATCTAATTGCGCAAAAATAGTCAAATATGTTAAAATCTATCAGTAATTAAATACATATATCCTCATAAGTCTCTTAACTTGATTCATTTTTTCACGGCATTCGGTGGAAACGCCTTCACTATTGATGTTTTTTTTGCGATTCTGTAAAAATGCGGTGAGTAATTTCTTATATTTTATATATAGTTAAGTAAACTTGCAAACGACACACCGTTAGTTTTTTGACGAAATTTAGATGTAAGAAATTCCTTTTTTTTTCAAAATTCTCCCTCTGGAGCGTACAGCTGTAATCCATCCCATGTAAAACAGCTTATATTTTTAGGCAAATTGCTTGAAAAGTATCTAGGCAAGGGGTTAGTATTTTGATTTCATTGGAAATATGAGAGTTTTCTCTTTAAAATTAGGTCAAAATCAGGAAATTCTAGGTGAAGTGATAATTCGCACAAACTATCTTTAAGAACCATGAGATGACTGCTTTCTTATCAAGGTATTAAAACAATGAATTCACGTTGCACTGTAATGTGAAATATTAAACAGACACTGACACCAACTTCCTCCCAACCTCATTTCTCCCATCCCATTCTCATATGCGCGATCTCACCCTTCGGCCTCCTGGTCCAATATCAGAGGCGAGTTGGAATGAAAGGGTGCAGGAGCGGATGTGGAGACTGAGAAGGGGAACGGCGATAACAAAAGGGGTTGGCGATGGTGGATGATTTTGGAGGGGACAGGAGAGCGAAAGGAAGAGGGAGAATTTGGTGGGGAAACAAGAGAATGGCGGAAGCGGAAAGAGGGACCGCGCGGGAGCTCGAGTCCTCTGGCGGGAGAGGAAAGAAAAACAGGCGACGAACGAAATGAATTTGGTTGGGTGATCCTTCGATGGAGCTCCGATATCGAATTGAATGAATAAGTATGAGGCATCGAGTGATGGCGAAAGCGGCAATGGGTGAGAGGATACTGGGCAGGAGGAGAAGGAGAGGAAGAGAATAGAAGAGAGTATTGGATGCCATGCAGGAGGAGTGAAAAACTCAAGACCCGAAGAGAGGAGGTTTTTGGGGAATGGGGTGTAGCGACTGAATTTTAAAAATATCCGGACAACGTTCAATAATGCTTCAGTTGGGAACCTTAGAAAAATATATTTAGCTCGGAAAATACACATGATAATTATTCAAGGTGATAACGATAAAATTTGGCGATAAAATTATACTGGGTCATTGAAATGTATGGATCAAATAACTTAAATCGCAGTGTCGTGATCAATACGTAACTTTTTTAGATACGAAACAAAGTTACTAAAAATTAAAAGTTTTGAATGGTATGAAGATGTGGAAACTCCTAAAAGAGGTCTCTAGGCAGATGAATTTTATTATTTTGAACGAAAAATCAGTAAAAAATTCTATATCAATAACTTAAATTCCGATCTCGTTTAAAGAAATTGGCCCATGGGCTTCCCACCAGGTTAGATTCTACTTTTCGGCCAACCTCATTCACTCGAAATTATGATTGTACTAATCATTTAGTATTTTCTTCCCTTTAACCATTATGTTAGTAAAATTTTGGTCATAAAACACGATGTAATGCCGGAAGAAAGCGTAAGTACCCTTAAGCAGGAGTTCCGATGAAGTAATAAATCAACTACGGGAAAACCGAAGAATTTGATGCAATGACACCTTGTGCATTAAAGCAGATTGAAGTTTTACAATAAGACAAATCAGTACAGAAATTGATAATTTTACAGACTCAGATAAGCATTGAATTTGCGCACACTAACTATTTTCCCCCAGCGTGCATAAAAAAGACAGTTTCGAAATTTTGAATTTCTGCTAGGTCGTCTAAATAGGTGCCTTGTATTCTGACTATGAAACTGTCATTAAATACAATCTTTTTGATCCTGTTTGGTTTATGATAGAAGTCGTTTTCTCCAACGCCTTACCTACCCTTCGTGAACCATAATAATTAAGGTAGACGAAAAGCCCAACGCCGTCTTTCGGGTGTCACACCGGAGGAAGGTACCTATTTCGTGGCGCGCAAAGGTATATGAAGAGTTTAAAAGAGAAAGAAGTTAACTGTATATTGGAAACGATCGTAACGAATCGATCCATCAAGAAACCATCCATCCTCCGGTGTACAAGTTGACACAAGGTGTTAAAACCTAGGTCTTAATAAACAAGAATTTAGTAGAATCTATATAGTTGGTGCTAATTTCCCTCAGCTTAAAAAGGCTTCAGCAAAGGAAAAAAAAGGTTTAATGAATGAAAAGTAAGGGTAAACCCCCTGTAGTCACCTTTATCTACGGGAAATGTAAAACAGGACTATTCTATATATTCAGTAATGATACATTACTATATACTATTATTAGGGTAGAAAACTAATACCGATGAAAAAACTAAAGAAAAGTATATTAAAACCATATGGAAATATTTTTACCGACTAAAGGTTTTCCTAACTTTTAAACTCCAATGACCATACTTAGTTAGTTCCCACGTGTGATAAATTGCACGTAGATTTACAGCGAATTTAATAACACACCACAGATCTACACGTGCGAAAAATTAAATGAAACTAAAACACCACTACACATACCTTAACAAGGTATCTTCACAGAATATCGATCTGTGATGGTTCGCGGGAAATTCAATTCCTTGCCAGGGGCCAACCACTGAGAAGGAGGCCCAGAAAAAGAAGGCAATAGGAGGCGGTTCATTCAAGCTCATACTCTCTCATTATTCCCGGGAAACGGACGCTGGAGTTGTTTTTTTTACCTGATTATAACATTTGAGGCCTTAGAGCACAAATTACATCACTCACTTCCAACCATTGCTTCAAAGAGCTGACAAACTGGAACAAAAACAAAGGTATTGGGGCGTGGTTCCGTAAACCAGGGTTTAGAGGTAGGGGTGGGACCAGGGGAAGCTGGGAAGGAAGCCGGGGACGCCGCTGAAAGGGTTGGAGGTAGGAAGAGTGAGGGAAATGCATTAAGAGAGAGGAAGAAATAGGGGGTGGGAAGAGGTAAGGGGGTGTGTCCCTTATATATTCCCTTTCGGTGGATGGGGTGAAAGGGGAGAGGGGGGTAAGGGAAGGGTGTTCGGTCCCACAGGGAAATGAAGGGGTTGAACAATGAAGTGAGAGAGGGAAGAGGGCGGTTTTTTTTATATTCCCTGGTCGTATTCGGGGGTGTGCAGGGGGTGGGTGGGGGAAGGGGTTGGAAGGGACCAGGAGGAGGACAAGGAGCGGGAAGGGATGAGTATTCGCGCACAGGGAGCACGTGATCAGTGTAGCGGAAGGGGAGACGATAAGCGAGAGTGCGAAGAAAAATAAAACGACGAGGGACGACATTTCCCTCGAAAACAAAGCCAGGGAGAAAGGATGGGAGTGATGGGAAGACATTGGCAATAAATCTGACGCGTGCGGGTTATTTCATTGGCGATATCGCATTCCCACCTAAAGTGGAGGATCGGGTTCGTTAGGGATTTTGCTGGTGTGGTGGCTCTGTGTATTGCCTCCCCATCTTCAGGACCTAAGTTCGAACCACGGCCGTGGACGAGATTTATCAGTGGATTCCTCATGCCTACTTGTGAGCTATATGGAGAACACTACAAGGACCGTACTCCGTCCGCTGAGAGGATCCTTTTGGTTCCCCTTACTCCCTTGGTTAAGTGTGAGCTGATTCCGACGCCGGGTTACCCTTCGCTCATCCTTCATTCGCCTTTACAACCAATCCTCCTATCCTTCACAGTGCAAATGATCTCAGTTGTTTGTTGCCTCTCCAAACATTTATATTACCTGGCCAATGCCGACGTCTAATTTTGCTACAGCTATCTATCCACCATTGTACCATTGCTTAAATATCCAACCAATACAAAAAACATAACATCACAGCCCAAATTACACCAGCTGCGAGGTTGTACATTAACATCTTCCTATATAATAGAAATAAATTTGGAAAATCTGCCCCTTACAAGATGTAGGAAAATTTCACAAGTAACATTTCAGACAATGAGTTACTCATACTGCACATTCGATTTGAATAATGGAAAAACTCCCCAGATGGTCAATACTCGCACTGATTAAAATTTTCCTAGTGCTCCTAAAATAGTATAAAAAACTAAAATGCAATAGAATTATTTCCATTCTAATCCACAACTAACACTGAACTGTTAAAAGCCACAATTTCTTTGTGAAACTACATTTGTATTGTAACATAACGGTGAAACCGCCATGTTGAGGGCGATCTCGCCACGTGGTGCATAAGGCACAAAATTAACAATCGAAGTCAGCCACGCTGGGCATTTCTACTTCGCTCTGCACTCCCGGTGGAAGTGGGGAACAATTTACTTTAACAAGCAAAATCGTTAGGTGACAGGGGAGCCTATAGCGTGGATTCACGGGTTCACGGGAGAAGAACTCGGGGAAAGGAGAAGGGAGGTAACAATGGGAGTCGAAATCGCGAGTGCCCACGGAGTCTCTGAAATAGCAAGACGCGCAAGTAAAGACGTCCCGAGACGAGAAAGTTAAAGAGAGACGAAGCACTCCTTTTATAACTTAATTCACGTTAAGAATTAGAATAAATTCACGCGGGTGCATTCCGATAGCCAATTAATCTGGACAGCAGTTTAAGATAGGCGAGACTACCTGGCTGGTGAACTAGGAAATAGCGGGAGCCCATCGACGCCACTGGGTCGTGTAGGACACAAGAAGCCATCCGAGGGGAAGGCAGCCCACCTGTGTCGTAACTATATATATTTTGTGTAATGTGTATGTGTTGATTTAAAGTGTTAAGCTGATTGACGAAGAGAGAGTGGGCAAAAGGAAAAGTGACTTTAAAAGGAACTATCATCATTAAGCTTTCATGCCCACTTCATTTTTTGAACAGAGATTTAAATAGGATAGAATTCATATATTAAATGCATGTAATTATTGTAAAATTTAATATTACGCAAATCATTTGATATAGTAAAGGGAAATTTGTGTTTAAAATAAGTCTCATGCTTTATTTCGCTGAGTTAGCCAGTCAAATAAATAAATAAAAAGATATGTATTAAATAAAGGGTGTATCGATGTACGGAAACAATGGAAAAACGTGGGTAGGTTGTATCACAGTATTTTGGTATCTCACAGGAAGGCATACGAAAACGCTTCCCGACTACCAGAGAGGCTTAGCCATAGCCATGGAGCGTAGACATAGACATACAAATTCCATTGAAATGTGTCACTTTAACAGAGGAAGTATTTACCATACTTCCGTGATTCGAGCCAAACTGAAAAAATAAACCTTAATTCCTACGCGCACACACAATCCTAAGTTATTATGTTATCCTTGAAAGAGGTAATACAGCACTTCTTGCCATCTAAATGAATCAACCATTCATAGTAAAAAAACGAGAAATATAGAGCTTAAAGGTAAAATCCTATGCAGACTGTGGTAGTTCTACAACCAAAGACGTCTTAAATAATTTTTTACGCCTTAAATTAGTTCCGCATCGTGACAGCATTTTCTTCTACCACTGCACCGGTATGAGAAAGAGACTTTACAGATATTTTTAATCAACGAATATTTAAAATTCCTATTTCTTTAAACTCAAAGAAGATGGGGAGGAAATATATTCTTTGATGTTCCCGAAAACGCGGAGTCAAACGCACTATGAAATAACGAAAATAATTCAAGATTAGCTCTCTGATCTCGCCCACATCAAAGGCAATTCATGAGGAATCGGCGAGGGTCACACAAAGAAAGTAACGGGTGGGGAATGATAATAAAATACACCTTTGCACACGCATGACTTACGGACAAAATAAAAAAATTACCTCCACCGGAAGGAATGCAACGAAGTCAATTCTGGAGCGGAACTATAGCGACGCGACGTCTGTGATTATATTCCTCGCATCTAATTTCGGAGCATCACTCTTTTATGTGACTTTACATTCCACGAAATTTGTTTGCTTTACTGATTAAAAAGGAGGGTCGACCCCTGAAACCTCTCCAGGGCCTGAGTGGGAAAGGGATAAAACGGGAAGGTCGGGGAGAGGGGAAGGAGTTGTGGGGTGTCATCCTGAAATAAAGGATTTCGGCAGGGCGAGCCGGGTGAATTTATAATGTTGGAGGGCGCGGACAAAAGGAAATGATTCGAAGGGCTCAGGGGTGGGATAAAGGGTGAAAAAACTCACACAGGGAATAAGACACGGATCCCCCATGGAGCGACTCTTTCAATAGATAGCGACCTATGACATTATTTCATCTGTCTGAAGGCTTTGAATTTTCTCTGGCTATCGCGGGAATGCAATATGACATACAATGGAGCACGACTCATTGCTTCCACACAACACGAATTCAATAAACTTAACAACTGCCGCCCCAAAGATTAGGACCTTTTTTTAGCCACCGATAACAAACTTGAACGAAATTTCAACTAAAAAATTGAAACACTATTTCTGATATTTGTGAGATTGCGTAGCGTAACTACAATAGATGGCTGCGGAAAGAAAAAAATATACACAGCACATAGCAGTAGTATTAGGCCGCTGATGATAACTTTTGACTGCTTTTCTATGCAAAAACAATTGTTTACACTTTTTAAGAGAAAAATGCCCATCAAAATTTTGATGATAGGTAGTTAAACAAAAAACAATGAAAGAGCCACTTCGTTCTCAGCCAATTATCACTATTAAACAATTAGACATACATGTCAAGATTCAAAAATTGCGAATTTTACCATGAAATTATCAGGAATCACCACAACATTTCTACATTTAAAAAATAGCTGTAAAGGTACTCCGGTTTCAACCAAAAAAGTGGAGAAACGAGTACGGGGGAAGCTGTCATTGCGGTTAATTTTTTTCTCATTACTCCCATGTGAAGGGACTCAATCGGCTTAACTATGTTCTCGTAAGATCTCCCCCAAAAAATTAAGCTTGTCCATATGCCCACCTGCAATGCGACCACGCCCTTACTCGAGGCATTGAAGAAAAATAAAAGAACGAAGAGGAGCACTCGACGGGGATTACGAGACAAAACGCTTGAGATAGAGTGAGAGATGAGGGGAAGAGAGAATGACTCCTTTATTTTTCATTTCGTCGAGACTTAAGAGGATCCCCGCGGAAATGGTAATGCTGCCATTGTGGACCAATCCCGTTCAAGGAAGTTCAACGACGACAGTGAGAGTGAAAACAAGCCATGAATTCCACCTTTTCTTAAATATTATTTGCATTGAAAACATGAATAAGCTAAGGGGTCATTCAATTATAACGTTAGGCGATTTTGGTCGCGTTTTAACCCTTTCCCTCCTCCATGTAAGTCAACGTAAGATTTCATGAACCCATCCCCTTCCCATCTTACGTAAGTTGTTATGTATATTTTTTTAATCATGCACATAGATAACGATTTATTTTTGGGCGATTCCCTGTCCAGGTGTAAAATATAATTTAACTCACATCTCCGGTGCTTTTATTTTTTTACATAATAATAGATAAATTTAGAAACGTGATTTTTTAACCGGATATCGATATCGGTTTACATGATTTCGCGATTCACGCCAAATGCAATGGAAAAGAAATGATCATACTTTTTTTCTGTAATTTAGCGTCAATTCAATCCTGCACGCGCCACCACAGTAATCGAAAAATGACATTTATTTTGCCCTATAATAATGAAAAATATGATCGATCTCAGAAGTGACTATAGCCTTTCGTAGGATTGTCTCGGATCTCCTCACTCACTCCCCGACAACGCAAGGAAATCTCAACCCCTCTCCCCCAAAACGTCTTACGTAATACTTGAATGACCCCGAATATAAAAAAATACTAAGTCACAAAAGATGATGAATATATTATTTTTAACTAACACTTTTTCTATCCATAGAAGCCGAACTAATTCTATTGCGCTATCGAATTTCGGCATAAATGATTGCAGTAATTTATCTACTAATAACTCAAAAAAAATATGAGAAGATGCCTTAATTCCAATGCCATGAAATTCCCTGGGAGAACTAGCATCTAATGAACATTTTCCGGAAATGGTAGAAAAATAACATTTCTCCTTATGCTTAACCCATTATTCGCATTTGAGGTAGTTTGAGCGAAAAATCACTTCACCTAGAATTAACTGAATTTTGCCTCGTTTTAAAGAAAAAAAAATTAATTTTTCCAAAGATATAAAAATACCAACCCCTTTCCGAACTACTTATCGAGCAATTAGCCTAAAATGATAAGCTGTTTTGTAAAGGATAGATTACGGCTCTGCGCTCCAGAGGGAGAATTTTGAAAAAGAAATAGGCATTTACAACACCTAGATTGCGTCAAAAAACTAACGGTGTTTTGTTTTCATATTTTTTCAACTATTTGTAAAAATTAATCTAATACTCACCGCAGTAATGTTTACAGAATCGCAAAAAAACTCTGCTGTTTTGAAGGCTTTTAAGCCGTACGGCGTGAAAAAATGAATCAAGGTAGAGACTTATGTAGCTTAAATAATTTAATTATCGAGAACTTTGGCCATATATTATTATTATTTTGCGCCATTAACACTGAAATATTTATTTCATACTTCTTAAAGAAGCTGAAATAAAATTCGAATATGAATGATCTCCATTACGACTAGGGAACTGTCTCGCTCAAACTACATTAACATGTAACTTCAAGTTTCACTTGCGAAACAATTGAGTGCTGCAAGTGTTTTGCTGCAAGTTTCCGGAATACAAAGAGAATTCCATTTATGCTAATTTTCCGGCCAATGGAAGGAGTTGACAGGAGGACTCCGCTCCGGATCGCTCGTCGACAGCGACATTAAACAAGTGAAGCGCGAGACGCGGGCACGAGCCCCCTCATAATCGGATCCGCGCCTCGGAGGGGACAAAGGCTCACGGGAAGGGAGACGAGAGGAATAAAACGAGAAAAAATGAAGGTTGGAGGAGGGGCTTAATAAGATGTCTCCGCCCCGAACTATCTTGGAGTAAATCCCCGGGTGACAAACAAGTCATCTCCCGCGGAGACTGATAAATCTCGACCTTTGTACACGCCTGAAATATATCAAAGGATTTGGGTAATAAAACAGTCTGGATTGAATGAGAGTTGACGTTTTTCACGCTCAGCTGCGAAATATTATGATATTCAAATCACCTCGTGGAATAGATCATTGTCACTGAGGGACAAACTAAAATTTATTAAAATTGTTTTCACCAAGAAAGGCAAAATAGAGACAGATTTAGCTTGAATTGAAGATTTTGCTTGAAAAGTATGCTTTTAGTTTTCCTTTTGAGACAAATACATTCTAATAACTGGGAGTACAGGAGTATGGAGTACTTTGTCGCAAAGTTTACGCTAGAAATAATTGAAAAATACTGTACAATTTATACGTCAACATAAATTTGGATGCTAACTTGAAAAATAACTTCACCCCACCATATTTTGCGGAAAAAAAGTAAAAAATACTTCAAGAGAGTAATTTTGTGAAATTGCATACTGAGTTTCGTCGGCGTAATTAGACCTGGGCTGTTGTGACACCTAAAATTTGATCCTTTGGAAATATGGAAAGAAAGCTTCCTCCTTTGAATTTTGAAATTCTTTGACCCTTACATTTTCATACTGAGAGGCAGATATTTTCTAGTACATTGTAAAATTATGGATATCAGGAAGTCTTTGTTGTGAGTTATGCTTTAAATTGCTTTTGTTTTCTCTGAGGTTAACTGCCAGTATCCCATTGAGAGCGGAATGAATAATGGTAACAGGTCATAAGCGTGTTTGGGCACGATGGATAAGTCCGATATTTCGCTCAGCCACGTACCACACACGAATTTCATAATAACGCATCGGGCATTCTCATCAAATAAGATCCGAGCTCGCTTCAATCGCTTTCTGGATGAAAATAAACGGTTTTAACCTTTCAAGGAGTTCAATACAATTTATCGAAATTTCCCAACATGGAGGAAACGCCTTCATTTCACATGAATGGTAAACTAAATTCCCAAGCTCAGAACGAGCTCGTAAGCACAGGCTTCTCGGAATTACACACATTCCCGAATTTCATGCCACGGCGATCTCGGCACATTACTTCGTCCACAGCGAAACCGCCCTTCGAATTGAATGCATATTTCTCGAGAAGCTTCCGCTTGAGTAGAAAAGTATTCAGCGCTACTTCGCCCGGACAAAATATATTCATGCGTTTATTATTATATCACTCCTTCTCATAAGACTAGTAAGTTAGCCCAGAGCGCATAAAGGTCTCGAATTCTATTGCATTTGACGACCCTAGATACATTTACTACTACTACTCCCAAGCTAGGAAAACTGTTTGCGCACTAAAAATTTCAAAAATGCTATGAATGGCAAAAGGGATTCAGTAGGTCCACCTACTATAATAAAATGATTTTCACTCCCGTTGGGCGAACACTAATATTTTGTTCTTTTATGGAAAAGAAGAAGAGAATATTGAACTCTATCTTAACTCATCTAAAAAAGCATTCGGGTGCATATGATACTGCTATTGTTATTATTACTGTTTTTGAAAATAGTCTCCTGATGAAATTATATTTGCTGCCATCAAGTCATTTCGACTCTTTTCTAATTAGTTAACCATCAGGAAGAAATTGATATTATGGAGACTCGACAGCGATGGAGTACTGGTGCCCTATTTGATTTGGTCTCTAAATTTCCGAGCTTCGGCAGTGACGAACGTTTGACGTCACAGCCTGGAATATTTCAAACAGGGTCATTCAAAAGTTGAGATTTGTCGGAGGCTGTAGCGTCACACCCACTGATTTTCCTAGGCTCGACCGTGTCGCGTCCTTACAGAATAAGGCACCTGAAGGCACACGTCTCAAAGATCCCTTTTGCTGCAATGAACGATAGAGATTTAACGAGGTAGTGACGCCAGAGCATTGACGTTGTCAACCTTTCCTCAGTAGAGTCCAACCTGAATCAGGCGCCGGAAATGTTGGCGATGGAGAAATAAGTTACGCGGAATCATTCATGGGACCGTGGTTCAGGAGTAGCTCAAAATTATCGGAACTCAAATATATTGAGGTATTGACGTCACATCCTCGTGGGAACTCAACTTTCTCAATGAAACAATCGAGATTTCCGATGCTGTGACGTCAAAATGTTGTAATTGTGACAGCTCGACAATGCCAAGTCCTGACTGAATAAGGTCCTCGCTTTTCCGTTTAGGGATTTACTTCCTCCTCGACTTGTTTCATCTAATCGAATCCGTCTAAAATTATTCCGCCACGGTTTTCTGAGAGGAAGGGAGAGATGTGAGAGCAAAAGCGGCTGGCAAATGTTTCGCTTGGAGACGTTTTGCTGACTTGAGTGACGCAGAGCATTAACCGAGGCGCCTCTTGTCTTCGCTTTCGGGGCCGCGCTTTTGAAAAGGGAATCGGCTCTTGGTGGCGTGCAGGGGACACGACAGCTGCTGCTCCTGCCGTGCCCGCCCGCCTGGATTGAGACTAATTCTCTTTTTGTAGACGATGACGCGTTTTGAGGCGGGCGGATGGCACCAAGAGAAGAGGGAATATTGTCTCACAGAAATGGGTCCATTATTCAACCCTTTCACCTCAGCGACGCGCAAAATATGGGTTCCCTTGCGTGGGTAGCTTCTAATATTCGTCTTCCGTGAACAAAATTAACCCTTTCTCTGGCCGTAAAGCTCTCATCGGACGAGAGACATTTAGGATTACAAACGTAATACATATAAATGACTTTAGGAACCGGATTAACAACGTAACAAAAATATCTTATGATCGAACGAAGTTCTGAAGAGAAGAAAAATAATACCTAATTACCCAAAAGGAATAGCTGTGCACATAAAAGGAAGTCTATAAGGGATCGGGATGGTCTGGTGGCTTCAGCAACGGCTTCCCATCCCAAGGCCCGGGTTCGAATACAGTTTGGAACGGAAATTTCACAGGAAAATCCCCATTCCTACTTGCGTGCCTTGAGGAAAGCACTTCAAGTGCAGTAGGTACCTACTCCGACCGTCAGATGAGACGTTTAGGTGGTTTGAGCTATTTTTGTTCATGAACAGATTTGCGTGAAACTTTGCATTCGTGTTCTCATAAGTGATATATACAAATAAAAGTGAAAAATTTTGCACCGTACAAATTAGTTTTTTTTGGTAATTCAATGCTATTTTAGCATGCAGTCATGTGGCACACGTTACACATTACGTAATAATTCCATTACATATGCACAGATTGTCTTTTATACGCGAAATAATACATTTCATATAATTATAATGGTTGCCAACAAATATCAAGGTGTATTGCCGAGTGCAGTATCCGAAAATTAACATTTCAATATTATTTCCTCTGGATTTAGAATACCGCGCTGAAAACTCTAGTCATAACATGTTTTAATTAAGGTAAAAAAATTTAATTCTTGTATTTATGGTGAGTTCCAACGCGCATAAATATGGACTCAAATGAAATTCGGTCCAAGAATATTTTTTTTATTATACTTACTTTAAAAAAAATTATAAAATGCAATACGACCCACGATTACCGCTCCAGCAACCTTAAGCTGTGGTCCCGATAGTCTGCACATGCAGGATACAATCCCAGCCCCTCGCAACGTGAAAACAGCACTCAAACTAAGACCACACTTCATAATGAACCCTGTTCCTAGCTGAGAAGGGTTTGAGTAAGAGTAGCAGCGATTTGATGAGGAACGACAAGGCTAGTAAAACATTTGAATTATAAGATACAGAACGAAAAATATACGGTTAGGTATGGGCATGAAAGGAATTAAAATGGCTGCTTTAGCCAATCTGAGAAAAAAATAATGAGATTGGAATCACAAAAATTACTTTAAAGGAAGACATGGGATATATTTTTATCATTATTAGAGGTCAAGGTAGGTTTTAAAGGGTGGATGGTAAAATTCTTCAAGAAATATACAAGCGCCGGCTCCTATCCCCTAACACGATTTCGTTTCAGCTCGGCGTACTTCTCTTCATCCCATCCAAAACGTCAAATTCTCTTTCTTCTCCTTCCACGCTTACTGGATACCTTTCCCTCTATAACGGCCTTCAGCATCCCTTCGTCCCTCAATACATTATTCAACCAACTACAGCGTACTTCCTCCTACTCTCCTCCAGAAGTTTCCTCTCCTCACACACTTTTACTATCAATTTCCATTCCGTCCTTTGCATCATTACATACTCCTCCAATCACATACCTCAAAAGCCTGTCTCCAAATTCTCATCCTCTTTCCTCAGAGTCTACATTTCAGCACCATTCAAACCAGACTCCATATTAGACTCTTTGCTAGTCTTTTCTTCACATTATAATACGTTTTCTTAAGGCCGTTTTACACGATGAAAGATTTTGTACAAACGAATGTACGTGAGTTTGTACGTTTGTCTCAACGAAATTATAACAGGTTCTATTTCCCGTGCAGGCATTGAGACATTCGCACAAGCGTTCATACAATTTGCCGCTTTACACGATACATTTTGCCTCATGCAAGAGTTCACGGAAGAGTTTGTGCAAACAAATGTACCGTGTAAAACGGCCTTTACCCTAAGCTTTCTCTTTTTGGTGAACGCTTTCTCCGTCTTTTTTGAATTCCATTCCATTCCAATTCAGCTCTATTTCCGCTAATTCCCAATCTAACTAATATGCTCTTCTTCCTCTAAAGTACCAACAAGTAATCAAATTGCTATACTTGCTCCAATATACTTGAGTATATATAGAATTATGAGTACTACTTGCTCCAGTTTGTGCCTTCTCTCTTGCACGAGCAACACCGTTCGATATCTTATTGAGCTTCTAAGATGTTCGAGAGCAGAATAATCAGGTGTCACTGGAACACGAGAGTAAGCGCGAACCATTTCACCTAAGCAACATCAGCGAAAGAGGTACACGTACGAAATAAATAGAAATAAGATAAACGGAAATAGTACCTTACCCTCAACATGAGCACTCACTTCAACTGTGACTGCTCGGAAAGGAAGAGGAGGAGAAGAAGAAAAAAAGGATAAAATGGGCATATGCACTCATGTTCAAAAAATCCCATTTCAATCCCTTCAGAAAAAATTTTACTACCATACCCTGATGCACGTGAATGAGTAATAAAATCGTTAAACTGAGCGCTGGGAACGCATCCATATCTTTCAAGCCATAGAAAATGAGGAAGAGGGGAGGAGAGGGAGCGGAGGGGAAAGAGTTATAGAGGGAGAGGCTCTCTAAACAAATCCAAATAGAGGTCGGAAATAGAAGTGGATAGGGTGAGGGGTGGGGGGAGAGGGAGGAGGTTGGTGGTGGTGAGGGAGAGCTTAAATAAAAAGGCCCCTTACGGTTGGCGCCCGTTGCTAGGCAATTCCTTAAAAAGCGGTCAATGAACTCCGAGACGAATGGGAACATTCGTTTTTCGGCATAAACTTGCGGGGGTGTTGAAAAGGACCCTCTTAAAATGCAGGGCACTTACCCTAAGGGTGTGCTCTATTTGGTTTTCCACGCTCAAAATCCGTGGAAGGGATAATAAAAGGGAAAACTATTAATTACATCCCTCTCGCCCGTTTCCCTTCCAGAGAGAACGAGCGATGAGTCAGGGAAGGACGAGGGAAGATGCTTTGACTCATGACAATAGGCTCCGTGACGCTGGAAATCAAATTAAGTTCCTTCCTTGGCCGAATTTCGTTCGGGCCAAAGGAGACTGCGGATATTACAAAGGTAAGTGAGGATAACGATGCCATGCAGAGATTTACGCTCTTCTTCCCCAAAAGACGACGGAAACGAAGGCGAAACAGGCTCAAGTCACCCCGTGCCTCGCACTCTCATAATTCACGTCCTCGGTTCATTAACTCGTCCCTCTCGAAATTTCGGAGGTGCGAAGAACGGGAAGCTTTTTCCAAATAAGTGAGTTCGCCGAGTTTCCATTTGGAAATTGGATCGCATTCATTACAGTCGCTCTAAAATGCCGTCCTTCGTCTGACTCCCGAGAGCTTCCGGACACAATTATTAAAACCCCGGTCCATAAATATTAAGTCAGGCCGCATTAGGAGTAATGCGCTATGAAATATTCAACCAACATGAGTAACTGCGACTAGGTTGAACTTGAAAAGTTCCACTTAATCCTCCACTTTATTTCCACCAGTCTAAAAGGCGAGAAAAAGTCCATTGACAATTTAAACATACAGCTAAATTACCATTTACTCCCTTTAAATAACTATTAAAATTGGGAATATTAGAAAATACATCAAATAAATAATATTTAAAGATTATAAAGATAGTCTTCACAGTTACCTACTATTGATGACGTAGCTATCGTAGCAACGTTTCACGCATCACTTTATACATATTTAAATTTAAGATTACATTATTACTCCGGAATCAAATCAAATCTTAGAAGCTACAACTGAATGATTACATCAAGTACGCGCATTAAACCAACGGGCAATTTGAGAGCAAAAGCAATCCAACATGATGAATCTGAATGAGCATTAAAGAATATTTGGGAACCTTTCGATTCAAATATATGTTAAGCATGCTTCCCGAGTTACATTACAGTGTAAATATATTTTACAAAGCCTTTCAAAACCACTATCGTTACCGAGGTTTAATAACAGAGAGAAAAAATAGCAAACTTCTTCACATGAATGCTCTTTTCTTCGCGTATTTTGAGCGAAATATCACTTCACCTAGAATTTGATGAATTTTACCTCATTTAAAGAAAAAACTCCAACATTTCCAATTTTATCAAAATATTAACCCTTTTTCGAAATACTTTTCGAGCAATTGGTCTGAAAATATAAGCTGCTTTACATGGGATAGATTACGGCTGTGCGCTCCAGAGGGAGAATATTGAAAAAAATAGTAATTTCTAACACCTAGATTACGACAATAACTAACCATGTGTAGTTTGCATGTTTCCTCAACAATTTATAAAAATTAATCTGTTAGGTACTCACCGCAGTAATTTGTACATAATCGCAAAAACCCTTCTATTGTGAAGGGGATTTCACCGTTCGACGTGAAAAATGAGTCAAGCTCGAGACTTATGTGGTTATATTTATTTAATTACTGAGAAATTTTGTCATATATAACTATATTTTTGCGCTATTAATATCACTATTTACTTCATACTTCTTACAGACGCTTAAATAAAAAAATTCGAATATGGTCTCCATTGTGACTTGGGAACTATCTCGCTCAAACTACCTTAAGACTGTTTTGAGAACATTTTGCTTCACGATCATACTCTCTCTACATCGCCCACACCATTTCACAAAAGGTCAGCAAGTCGGAACTGATTTCAGTAAATGATACAAGAACTTATACAGTTAATGTTTCGCCCATCCTTATTTATATCCGGTACAGAGCTATGGGTAAGTGTCCGCAAGCGAAGGTTTGCCAGTGCAACCCTGGCTATCTTTAGGCCCTACGCCCTAGTTCTGCGCGAAATCTCGTATGCTCTGGGAAAACCTACCTCGCAGGGGCATGAATAAAAAAACCTTTCCAGAATTAATTCACTTATTTGGAGACGGCCGGTGGGGACGAGGAAATAAATTTAATCTGCCCGCGCCCCTTTAATGCATCCAACTCGTGGAAAACCCAGGGTGGAGTTGGGGACACACCAGGGGTTTCGCGTCCCCAGTGATTCATCCCCCCACGTCGCTGAAAGCTAATATGAATTTATTATGCAATTAAGTTTTACGATCAATATCGAAATAACTGAAAACAAACATGAAGCGTAATGAAGTTAAGTGTTTTATAAGACTCGGCCGTGAGAATGTTTCATTAAAAGAGAAAGGAATGATGACCAATTCATCCAGTCTAAAATTGAAACAGTTGCGTGCACGTGTAGTTGATGGTGTTTTAGTCGCCTACCTAGTGATCTAGGAGCCGCACCCTAAAAAATATCATGCCACGAGCTTAACGCGAGACTAAAAGCAAATTTACAAAAAGGCACAACTGTAAGATATGCTCTTAGAACCTAGACAATCACTTTTCCCTGAATCCGGAACAAAATTAAAAAAATACGTACTTATAAGTGAACGTACTACTTATGTGTATTTTAAAGCAGCCGTTATTAAGTCGGTAACCGGCGAGAACTTTTCAGGTCACTTATGACCTGAAGAAGATAGTTGCAATCCAACAACCAGCCAACATACTAGGGCACAGGCATGTCACGTCTGACCTGAAGGAGATGCCGGCCTCGGTGTTGGCGGGGTAACGTTCTCGCCAACCAACCCAAAGGCCGCGTGTTCGAGTCCCGCCTGGGTTGGAAATTTACACCTTCCAGGGCAAGGTTGTTTGTGTTGTCGAAATATAATATATATGTAGTAATTGGCGTAAGCTGTTACCTATAGATAAATTATTATTATTAAGATAGCTGCAATGCTATCGAAAATGCCGTCTAGGACAATGGAAACACGCGGAAGGAAGCCCAAAAAGCCTTCAATGCCGTCTCAACGACTC
Organism: Pyrrhosoma nymphula; assembly: GCA_963573305.1. Taxonomy (NCBI): domain Eukaryota; kingdom Metazoa; phylum Arthropoda; class Insecta; order Odonata; family Coenagrionidae; genus Pyrrhosoma; species Pyrrhosoma nymphula. The sequence goes on along the minus strand of OY754335.1, from coordinate 100,793,161 downwards.
CGCGAAAGCTTTCGAGTTCATATGTAGTCATAGCATGCTTTAATTCAAGAAAAAAAATTAAAATATAATTCTTGTACCATTTCCGTTACTTCCTGCATGGTTAGTTCCGTCGCATAAACAGACGTACTCGAATGAAATGTGGTCCAAGAATTTTTTTTCGAATTACTTAAAATATTATTATAATGTGCAATCAGTGACCCACGATTACCGCTACATCCACCTTTACCCGGGCTCCCTCGCGCTCACCCTGGGCTGGCTGGCTCTTGCATGGACAGAGAGGGGGCTGGTGGGTGGGTTACGTCGACGAAAAGTTCAAGGCTTCCTTCCGGTCCGCCGTTCTATTTGAGGAAGTCACATTTCGAGGTCCTCGAGGGAGTGTTCGGGGGGAGGGGTGGGGGAGTGGCGTGGGTGGCGAAGGGGAGAGCAACGCGGCACCCACCACTGCCAACCAGCGGAAGACCAACACCCTAGGGCACAAAACATCATGGGGAAAGCGGCAAGAACACTCGCACGAGAGTGCTTATGAAAGATGCCATTTCGGGCGGAAAGGGCCATTTAAAATTAAAACCGCGCCGAGTCTAAATGACAAATCAGAACGGGCTGAATTATTATCTTCGATATGACCGTATAGGCAAGGTTATAAATATAATCATACTAAAGATGGTGTCCACATGGAGGATATAGTCTAAATGACTAGATAGAAGTCTCATGGACGATGCTGACAAGATGACAGATATGATTACAGAAACAAAACACCTGCAGTTTTCCACTAATAGAAGATTTGATACGACTAGTCAACTACATCATCTTCAAGACTTGATGGGAACCAGAGATCTTACACCTAACATCCGCATCTTCCGAAAAGAAGACTAGGCTGTATTCCAAACCCACGTTAAGGCATATGAGCTGTACTTAACATTCCCTAAATTCAGGAAGTGACGTCACAATGTAAATCTTTGGACCAATTTCACGACCACGAAGGGGGCTGGTACGAGCTCAAGTAAAAGGACGGACTTACTACCCGGCCATACCAGTCGATCTAATTCATCATGGGCTATAGTTTGGGTTTCGAACTTCGGGTCGGCTAATTTGAATGCATATTAATCAATCATCATCATAAATATTAGGTTGAAGAACAGTTATTATGTTCCTTCGTGTCCTTATTAACATTTATTGGGTCGTAAAATTTAATTTATAGGTGTTTTCACGGTGCATGCCAAGGTAACGGCTGCTGCCACTAGTACCCTGTTCAATATGATAGCTCAGTTGACAGAAATGCAGCCAATTTGTAAACACATCCAAAGCCGTTTGGGGAAGGAAATCACGTGACTGAAGAATCCATGATGGTGGCCTTTTTTTAAATCATACGATCGTGAAAAAGTTGACTTTTAATTTATTTCTAAGCCAAATCATAAAATTGAAAATACGCTATTATGTTCGACGGAATATTTGTTTGATGTATTTTTCGACAACATGTAAGTACGTACAAGCACTAGCTATCCGTTCCACTTCGCAAGAATGGCCCAGGCTCGTCCTGAGTGTAGTAATTGTAATATACAGGGTATTATACTACGCGAGTATACCTGAACTGGAGCCCGGCTTAAGGTAGTTAGAGCGAGATATTTCCCTAGTCATAATTAGACCATATTCGAATTTTATTTTTTTATTTCAGCGTCTGTAAGAAGTATTAAATAAACATTCTAATATTAATGGCGCAAAAATATAGTTATATATGACTAAAATTCTCAGTAATTAAATAAATATATCTACATAAGTCACCAACTTGACTCATTTTTTCACGCCGTACGGCTAAAAAGCCTTCAAAACGGCAGGGTTTTGGCGATTCTGTAAAAATTACTGCGGTGAGTAATTGATTTATAAATAGCTGAGAAAACATAAAAACTACACACCGTTAGTTTTTTGACGAAATCAAGGTGTTATAAATTCCAAATTTTTTCAAAATTCTCCCTGTGGAGCTCACAGCCGTAATCTATCCCATGTAAAACAGCTTGTATTTTCAGGTAAATTGCTCGAAAAGTAGTTTGGTAAGATATATCATTGGAAAGATGATAGTTTTTCCTTAAAAGTGAGGTAATATTCGTCACATTCTATGAGAAGTGATATTTCGCTCAAACTACCTTAAAAGAGGGCGGGGGTTGAGGGCTTTAAAGATGGTGCGGGAAGAGATGTAGTAGGTACCTATGGGTAGGGTGGGAGAAATTCCGAAGAGGAAACAGGAACCCCCACCCACCAGAGGAGGGATTCGATGGGTCGAGACGGCTGAGCGAAAGGGCTGGGGCGGGTCTGTTTAATATAAGAACACGCCGCTGTTGTTGAACGGCTGAGAAGAGGCCACTACCCTCTTCGGACGTGGCAGAGAGGCGAAGGGCGTTCAAAAGGGAACTAAAGGGAGCGGTAGGGGGTTCGCTAACCGCTCGGATATGCGCGACTTAATAAGGAAGGAAGAACAGCCACTTTGTCGTATTCCACTAAATAATGACGAATGTTCCACCGTCAATTGAAGTACACTCACACCTCGGTACTACAGATTAAAAGGGTCGGTCCGATAAAGTCGAATGTCCGCAGGCACCGACACTAAGTTCTAATCAATGCGATTGCGCAAATGATGTGGGGCGCAGTCACGTGCATGAGTGCGAAGTTATACACCAAATACGGTGAAATCTTGTACGTATAAACCCCCGCTGAAATGCGCCTTGAGTTAAGATGGCTTGGTGGTGTAACTGGCTAACACACCTGACCGGCAATTGGGAGATCCGGGTTCAAATCCCGGACAAGTCAAATGACTTCTTCATGGCGAATTTCACGGTATTTGGTGTGTACCGACACTAAAGTTACAACTAATATCAAACAACTATCGCCCCCGCCAGAGCTCCATAAAGTCACTAAACTTAACCCATTAACAAAATGCAAAGATAAACGATGGCTGAATTTACGCATTTCTTCATGTTTCACGACAACAATGATGCATGAGGAGCACGAAAGTAACATGTAGATAGTACCTTATACAACTTCAAGGGTGTGCGGTGAGTTCTCATTAATGTGCACTACACTATCCCACAATGTCGTCATAGACCACCTCTAATGTAGCCCACCCCCTGCCACAGACCCCTGAGGTGGCTTGCAGGGTATTTTCTAGATGTAGATGTATATGAAATTTAGTTTACGTTAGGAGTGGCTAATATCATCAATTACTCTGCGAAAGACAGGAATAAATGTTCAATAATAATAACAAAAAATTCTTACAATCGTCAGCTTTAAACGATATGTGTGAAAAAAAAATTGTAAAATTCAATAGTCTGTATTTTCTTGGTCAATCGCGCCTAAATGTATTATAAATCCATAGGTATTCCGGTCATTTCCTCCAAAGAAATTATTCTCAATATAATGCCTGGACTGTAATAAAATACAGTACTGTAATTTTAATTAAGCACACTATCCAATAAGATGACGTAATATACATTTACACTGTATATTTACGCTACAATACGGCTCCATTCGTAGAGTGCGGGACTTTTGAATTGTGTCGGCTTCTCCAAATATTGTTCGCGGCTTCCAAAATCCATGAAAGAGAGGTCCGCAGTACCGAGGTAGTATGAGCGTAAAGGTCAGATTCTTCATATTTGGGCTACCTCCATAGATTCGTGTCCTTTACCTGACGTCAAGCAATCCTGCCTTTCCACATTATTCTCTTTCCATAAAATTAACTTCGAAGCATTCAGAGCATGCAAATTATATTTTCCCTCTCTTGTACAAATGACATTTACGCTAAAGCGAGTTAATTATCGGTTATTGTCATGAAATTTAATCGAATTGAATTCGTTAACATATTCGGTTTAAAATTGTAACTTATTTTAGTAATTAGAAAAAATGTCGTTGATTGAAGTCAAAACGCGTTATTTCAACAGATCTATTCCGACACAAATATTTGCCATGGCTGAGTAAAATAGGAAGTTAAAAATCAGTACGAAACTTGATACTAGGAGATTTTTTGGCATTCAGAGTCCCTTAAATTCAGATAACTCATTCACATGAATGTACTGAATTCCATCCAAGGTGAACTTATGCAGTAAATATATCAAAACTTTTCATTTCTGCAAATACAGGCGAAAAGCAAAGCGAATGGACAAAAAATTCTTGCAATCGTCAGCTTTGAACGATACGTGTGAAAAATATCTTGTAAAATTCAATAGCCTGTATTTAATTGGTCGATCGCGCTTAAAAGTATTATAAATCCATATTTTACGGCCGTTTTCTCTAAGAAATAATTCTCAAAATAATGCCTGAGCTGAAAGAAAAAAGAACACTGCCTCTGGCATCACTCGGTGGAACTCCTTCATAACGAATGAAAAAAACAGCTCTTGGAAATGATTCCACACTTTATTTGAAGCAACACGACTCTAGGTTTCCGCATATCAACCTGACGATGGCATGATATGCCGAAACCTAGGTCGAGTACATCAAATAAAGCGTGGAATCATAACCAAGTCCTTGTTTTTTCATTCCCTGTAAGAAAAAACATTCTAAGATTCCTGATAACTATGCAGACCCTTCAGGTGGATTTCTCCTTACAAATATAATTCACCGTACTGAAGAAAAACTTTCGATTTGGAAGATCTTCTCTACGGTTGGAGTGAAACTCGACTCACGGAAGGTGCGAACGGGGAAAAATAACCTACGACTCAATATAGGGAGGGGGGATTTGAGCATTGGATTTGAGAGGGATAAAAAAAAGACGAACGTAAAGCGCTCGGGAAACAATTGAATCGCGTCGCCCGAACTCACCCAATCGACGACTCCCTCGTCCTCCTCCACCACCGCGTCTTCCTCCTCGGACTCGGCCGCTTCCTCCACCACATCCTCCTCCGAGAGGCCTCCCTCCTCCGCAACGACGCCCTCTTCCTCCTCCTCCTCCCTCTCCACCCTCTTGGAAGCGGCGTACAGAGACTCCTCACCCTCCCGGCACAGTTCCACTCGTCTCCACCAGGGGACACCACCTCCTCCACCACCACCACCCAAGCGGGGCATCTTAGTGCCGTTCACGTATTTATATAACGCGACGAGAGGAAAAAATAATGTGTATGTATATCCTTTTTTCCACTTCCTTCCCAGAAAAAAACAGGGAGGAAGGAGCACGAACTACTAAGCAGGGAGGAAAAACGGAAGGAATCCTCCTCACAGCTTCAAACACACACACTTCTGTTTTTTCTTCCTACCACACGAGCACTGTCAAATTCTCCCCAAGGGAATAATGACAGCAAAAAGCACTGGTATCTTCTCCACAGTTCGTCTCCTTTGAGGAAAAATGAATATCCGGGTGTGGGGCGAGGGCTGTTGGTCCTATACGAAGGAACTAGGCTTCGCTTCCTACACAGATGTGCACGTTTTTTTAGGCTGGCGTTCGAGAAGCCTGTGAGTTGGTTAAGAACCCGCCCGCATACACTTCCCACCAGTTCACTCTTTCCCGGAGACAATGATAAACCCACGAAGAGGTGGTCCCGGATGAGGACGCTGGAGTTTACAGCACCCTTGATCGGAACTTTCCGTCAATGACCCAAGGAGGTAACCGTGGGGGGGATCTAAGGAACCAACCCGCAAACAGTTCACCTTGTCCACTCCATCCGGGAGACGAAGATGAACGAAAGAAAACACGGTAAAAGTTCCCCTGATGAATTGGCGGGAGTCTACAATAACCCTGACTGGTACCTTCAGTCAGTGACCCCGGGATGAAACCCTGATCACAAAAATCTTTCTCCTAGGAAGTGTCGGGTTTACTACAGCATTCCACAGCACCAAGATAAACACTACTTCCGTCGACACGGAGCGCTGTACATTGTCCGGTTCGCCGCTCCAACACTCACTTGTTTATCGGAAAGATGTGTACATTATATCCCCTCCTTTGCTCCTCTAGGCGTTGATAATCGGTTGGAGGCTTTCCTAAATTTAAACCATTTGGGCCCACTACATTTCCAAGAACGATGATGCTCTTCCTCCGCGAGACACTTTCCAGTCTCCCTTGTTATTATTCACTCACACGCACAAACTCCAAGGTTGTTTACAAGAGAAAAAATGTTAGTCCACTCAGTTCATTCTTCGTTGAAACTTTTAAGTTCAAAGGTTTGCGGCCAAGCCAACCTTGAGCACGATTGAAAAGAACCGCACTGTATCTTCTCCAGGGGAAAAGAACAGGACGTGTATCTCAGCGCTTACAGCACTTGGCAAGGTAAAGAATGAACCCTTGAAATACGCAAACGAAACTTAAAATATTTTGTGTGATTGGATCATCATAATGTAGTCGACTTGGTTAATCAAAAATGAAAAGCAGAGTTAGTAAGTCTCGCACTACAACATACGGTAAGACGTAGAAGTACACAAAGTAAACCACAAATAAGTCAGTGAAAATTGACCCCGATGGTGTAACTTAATCGGGAACGAAGAGAGAAAAGTTCCACCAAGAACAAGAATACGTTTTCAAATTGATGAATCACTTCTCGATTTATTTTCACAACAAACCCTCACACCTTACTCTTCAGGCGGGCATCTCTAAGCGACTTCACCTCGTAAGATTTCACCCTCTACGGACAAACAGTCGATTCCACGGAGCGATACGCGGAAGAGCAAAGGTCCGAAAACTCTCTCTCCTGGTAACGAGCCTTATAACCCTATTTCCTCACGCAAACATGCGCACGGGAATGGAAAACCTCACTCGACGCGTATATTTCACCCCCAGAAAATCCTTTTTTATGCCTCCACAAGACCCTAAGGGATCGGGAGGGGTATTCTTTCCTTTCCACCCTTTTCACGGATTCCCTTTTCTCCTCCCCGGAAATCCTCAAAAAAGAAAACACGCGGGCCGGATGAACGTGAAAGCCTTGTCTATACCCTCCTTCCTTCCCGCGGAGACAAAAATCCCGATCGATTCGGAGATAAGACGTTGTTTGCTCGTCGCAGGGGGGGAAGACAAACTTCGCGGATGCTAAGGAAGATGGAATGAAAAGGGTTTTATAGTAAGGAAGGGAGAAATCCCAGTCTACATTAGGTGGGGGAGACCGCGAAGAATGAAGGTTCCCTAGCTGTTGGAAAAAGAAAAACCTTTCACAGGAACTTGATTTTTGCGGAAACAATGTAAAACGCTATTACCTTTATCAGGTGCTAATTTTGGAGGAACAACGTAAAAGTATCCTTGAATTCCCTCATAAACCATCCCAACTAACCCACGACCTCACTGAACAACCCATTCTCATTAATTCTCCTCGGTAAGTACGATCATCATGGTTCCATCCCATGTTTTTCAAGTTTTTTTAAAATGATGATTCCCTATCTATAGAGACTCACCACCCTCACCGATGCCTCCAGATCCCACCCCACAAGTCCACTTGTTGTTCTGACCAAGACGATTGGCTAAAGACACGCAAACACACTTATTTTCAACCCTTTTCCCTCGTCTTACCCTCTGTAACAGTTCCTGATTTCCCCGACACCTGTTTCCGCTCTCGCGTTTACGGGAAATATATCCACGCTATACGGTCCGTCGCTTTCAAGTTGGAATGAGTTACAGACCTAGCAAAGCCCCCCGTAAAAAAAATTCGGCTGAAAAATTTTTCCCTCGGGTGCAGACTATGCTTTATCTCTCAGTATTTCTGTCTCGGCGTCTCTGACACGAGAATTCCCGGGAGAAATTCACTCGCGCCCCCACTACCGCAAGCGGAGAACGCATACACACGCACCAAGTTCCACCACAATATCTACCTCGCCCACCTCCTCCCTCCTTCCTTTCTCATCCCCCACCACATTCTCGTGGCGTTTCCCCCTGGTTTCGGAATGATTTAGTCCCGTGGTGCCCCGCGGCGGGGTTGAGCGTATGGAACGGCGAGATTTCGCCCGGTTGAGGGAGGAAGAGACAAACACACACAAAACCCGCAAACTAACACACGTGTGCAACTCCACCGGCAAGGTAAACTGCTGAAACACCAACCCCTTTCGCTTCGCTAGCAAAGAGCCCAAGGCTACGAGACACCGCGGAAGGGGACAAACGGGCCTAAATCAAATTTTCCACCATTTGAGCGCGTGGGGAAAACCCAGCTAACCGGCCTCCGGTATGGAGGTAGAAGACTAGAAATATGGACCGTAGAGAAACAATTATTTACTCCAGTATTGTTTGAGTGGTAAAAATACAGTCCTTAACTCACTACCGAAGAGCCCAAAGGCTACGAGACAACGCGGATACCACAGTGGTGGGGAAAAACGGACCTTAAATGAATTTTCCGAGCTAGCCGGGCACAGCCTATAGCCCAAGACAACCAGAAATGCGGCTTGAGAAGAAACAAAGATTTTCCTCCCGTCGCTTTACGCTGCGAAGCACGCACAGAATCAAGACAGTAGAGGGTGGAGCGAAAGACTATTTTTTCCCTTAGACGGAGAGAATGTGGGAGGAGAAAGAAAAGATGATACGATCGACAAACGAAAAAACAGTGTGTCCAAACCCAGCCACACGCTACCACTTCTTCCCTCCTCTCGTATAACGACCCTATACCTCTTCACAGCACGCGCTGAGATGCTCACTTTTTTCCTTTCAGTCTGCCCCAACCCCTACTCCTACACGGCGGAGAACAATCGAGAGACGTATCCTTCGCAGGAATTTCAATCGACCAGTTCTTTTATCGGAGACTACCCCTCACTCCTCCACCGTCCCATGAGATGAAAGCAAAACAGTCCAACGTCCATCCGAAACAAGACAAAGACTTCTCTCCTCCCCCACAAATGTCGCTACAGGAGTCGTGAGCCGCGTCCAAACATGAGAAAACCAGTAGCCGTGGTCCACGTAATCAACACTAGGGCGCCTCGAGCTACGGGAGGCGCTGAAGGTGGACCCAACACTGGCTGGGCGGGGAGATGGACCGACGCGGACTCAAACCAAACTATCCAACCTCAAAAACGCTTAGGGAGGCACGCACACAAAGCAGACGGCGCGTGGACAGCGGAGCACGTAAGCTCACGTAGCGGAGAGGATAACCGTTCCCGAACTTCCGCCTCGTCGCTTCTATTGCGTCCGCTACCCCTTCCTTATAAAACCTCGCGCAGCACAGCTGTAGTGTCCTTCGAGGACCGCACAAGGGCCCTTTAGGAGCCGAATTAACGGCACGGCGAATTCCCTCCCCTTTTGATCCACGGGAGATACTCAAGAAGGGGCCGAAAATTTAGACGACACACCAAGGGAGGAGGAGGCTAAAGCAAGAGTTTATTTTTTTATCTTTTTAATGCGTAGCGTTAAAGTTTATCAACTCGTCAAGAAAACTTCTTGAGAGTTTTACCTCATCCAAAAAGGTTCCGTTGACAAAAAAAAATAGCGTCAAGGACTTGGGAAGAAGACGAAACGGTCCACTTTATGAGCTGTCTCCAACACAATCGCCACTTTTCGATCAAAAAACTTTTCGAGATGAAATTTGGGAGGGAGAGCACACCGAAGCGATGGTTATCTCGTCGACAACGACGAAAGGAGGGCTCTATCTTCGAAAGCGTGAGCTCCTTCAAACCGAAAGCGGGCGACGAGAGGCTCCGATGGAGAACACAAGAGTGTGGAAAACAGAAAAGGTCAGACAAGTTGGCAGAGAGGTCAACAAAGTTTTCCAGGGGGTCAGAGGCGATTGTTATCACACGGTAAAACACACGGCAAAATTGTTTCAGTCCTTCTTCTCCAGCACTTTATCTAACACCTCCGAGTACAGCTCTTCTCTACTACCAACAGTCGAGTGACAGGAAGAATGAGCCGGGGAGTTACACAACACCGCACGCACCAACACTGAATACACTTGTACCGGATGCGACTCTCCACGAGCCCAGCGCCGCGCTGGGAGATCCGGCACCCGGCGGACAGGAAGCGGAATCGATCAGCGAGCGAGAACGGCGGGTAATATGAAACCGAAGAGTTAGACACAGTGGGCGGGGCGATCAGCCGATTAAAAATAGTTCAGAAGAAGTCTCAAGGTGTACTTCTAATGGCGAGCGAAACGTTTGCAAAAAGATTTGGGGAAGAGGATCACACTTTTGACGCCAAGTTCACAGCTGAAGTATCCAGAAATACTTTGAGACTCCGTGCAGCGCGAAAGCTAGAACCTCAAATTGTTCCTTGGGTGAAGAACGAAACGTTTGATCACGAAATGTTTCACCAACACTATTTTTTGATTATCCCACGGTGCAAAACGGGTAAGGGAAAACTACTTCCACAATTAGTTCGCCGGTTAGGCAGTCTATCTGTGCAGCTATAGTCCGGGTGCATTGTAGAACAAACAACTTCAAATTGATTATGGAGCGGGGAGCGAAACGTATGCACACGAAACGTTTCGTCAGCACTACAGTTGTTGAACTCTGGGCGCGAAACACATGGAGGACCACTCCTTCCAAGCAGGGATCACTGGCGTGATGTCCCAAGCGTGCACAGCGAGAGATTAACGTCACGAACGCAGAAGAAGCGACACTGTCACGATATGATCCACGCACGCGAGGCTATGGATGTGGAGAGAGTCCAGGGCCGTGTCTGCTCGCCCTTGTCGTTGCCGCCAGACTGAAGAGGAGTCTCCCGCGAGGAGGAGCGATTGGTACGGGACGCGTGTATATGGTTAAGTGGGATGTGAGAGGGCGTTAGGGGGAGGGGGAGGAGTGGGTGGAGGAAGGGAGAAAGAGAGGGAGAGAGAGAAAGAGAGAGAGAGAAAGAGAAGGATATAAGGGGAAGTGAAATGGGAGAGAGGGGAAGTGAGGGGAAAAGGATATATATAAGGGTGTGTGAGGGGTGGGCGAGAGGGACTGGTGGTAGGGGTTAAAGGGGTGAGGTTGGAGGGGTAAGAGGGAAACATTTGGATTCATGCTGTGAGGAGTGTGGGGGGAGGGGGAGGGAAAGGGTAAAAGGGGAAAGAGATGGAAATGGAAGGGAAACAGCAAGGGAATTTGGAGTAGGGGGAAGGATGGATTGAACCTCCATCCCGCCTTCGCTGTTCCATGTTCAAAATTCAGCATCCCATTGCGATGTAAATGTTACACCGTAAAAGAAACCACCCATAGCATATTGCTCGATATTATAGCGAATACCTTATTTCGTAGCATCGCATCGTGAATTGCATCGCACAGCATCAGCACTGGATTGTACATCGCATTTCATCGCAAAGTGATATAAACCATTTACGTCGTGTGTACATACCTGTATCGCATCACATCGAACGTAGCATAGAATCGCATTATATCGCGGTATATTTTATCGCAATGAAATAATGATCTTCCTATTTAAGCATCATATCCCTGCTGCGATATAACGGACACATCTCAATTGATATATTAGTACTCATGATTAATAAAAATACTTAGTTCTTTTCTAAAAAAATTCATTTTCATTTTATTTTCATTAATCATGACTTAGTACTAACATGATAAACTTTTACGAAGTGAAGCCTGTCACTGTCAAGTTTATTCAATTGATATATTTTACTCTTTAAACCATCAAAACTAGTTAACATAGGAAATATCAAACGTAAAACTACCTATATGTCGGTCATTTTAAATAAACAAATTACTGTAACAGAAGTATCGTAAATTACATCCAACAAGTTATACTAATTTTGGCCTTGTTTTCCACATTATTTTTCTGTATTTCTTAAATCATTTTGATTTTTTCTTTTTTTTCTGTTATGGCATATTGAGGGCGTCAAAAAAGACGAATTCTCTAGGGTATAAAATGATTGGCTGTTAGGAGAGAGCAACGGAGAGCTGCAGCTAACCAATCTTCGGATTGATGACTACTGATGATGACAGCACAGTGATTGAAATGTTATTTCAGAATAATCTCACGCGGTTGGAAAGCCTACGATAACGAACGATGTAGCCATTATTGCTAACAGCATCGCAACGCGATATTTCCGGCGCCTCGCATATCGCAGTCGATTCATCGCTATATCGCTCACTTCAACCGCTATTTCATAGTACGGAGGGGAGGAAATTAAACTCTATAAAACCTCCCAGTCACAGAGGGGTCGTGGGGTGTGGGGGAGAAAGTGTAATGCAATGGTCGCAGGGGGAGCAGTAGGGGAAGGGAGGGAGAGTTTAGCAGGCTTCCCCACCCCTCCCCACCTCCATTAACCCTCCCATCCCCGTCTTTCCCTCTCCCCTCCTCCTACGGACAGCACCTCCCAAACCACCCACGGACCGAATGTGCGGCTGTTGGGGTCTCTCCCTCTTATTCCTTTTCTTCTTTTCTCTTCCATTCTTCCCATCCGCTCTTTTCCCGCTCTTCCATCTCCTCTCTTTCTCCTCTTCTTTGCCCTCTTGTTCGCAGCAGGGGGAGATGGAGGTGGGGAGCGACTGGACGATTACCGGAACGCAACCACGCGTGGATTCAGTAATTACAACCGCACGGGGAAAGGGAAAAAAACGCATGAGAGAGGGAGGAGGAGGTTAGTTCAATACCTACTACTTTTTAACAGACTACTTTTTCAACAAAGGCAGACTACCGTGTAAGCTTTTAGGAAGGGTTACGAAATCTATGAAAGCGCTACACAGCGAGGAGGGAGACACAAACTGGAGCAAGTGGAACAATTTAATTACTTGGGTAGTAGGTACGCTAGAAGAAAATAGGCATAGTAGCAAATACATTAGGAGGAGAATAGCGCTAGCGAAGAAAGTGTTGAGTCATAGAAGAGAGCTGATGACGGCGACCTTATGTAAGGATGTAAAAAAGAGGCTGGTGAAGAGCTTGATATGGAGTGTTGCGTTGTTCAGGGCAGAAACGTGGACCTTGAGAAACGAAGACGAAAATAGCCTGAAGGCGTTCGAGATGTGGGTGAGGAGGAGGATGGAGAAGGTGTAGTGGACGGAAAGGAAGACAAATGAGGAAGTGCTTGACATGGTGGGTGGGGAGAGGGAACTTGTGGATGAGATTAGGGAAAGACAGGGTAGGTGGCTGGAAGCGGTAATGTGGGACGATGGTTTGCAGAAGGTCGTGATAGAGGGAAGGATGTTGGGCAAGCGGGGAAGGGGAAGAAAAAGAATAGGTTTCATGGACGGGATGAAGAAAGGTAGGACTTACGCAGAGATGAAGAAAGAAATACTAGAGGAAGATAGGGCACTGCACGTGTAAGAGTCCGTTGGATATTCCTTGACTTTCATCATAACCTAACTTTAACCCGTAGATTACTCAGATGATGACGAAATATATTCACTTCCTACTGAGGATTGCCGAATCCAATTCACGTTTGCACCTTCTCGTAGAGTCTACCCCGGTGATGTAATATTCTACGCTCTAGCGGCGAATTGCACAGGTAATTGAACACTACTCGGGCTTTCCACCGAGTTAAAGTCTTCATTGTCCAGCCAATTTTTCCAAAGGAGACTTTCCAATCATCTTCAGGTCTATTGATACCACTTCGACTAAGCCGTTAGCATTATGGAGGTGCTCTATGATTTAGGTCAGGTCAACGCTGATTGGTTGATTCTTCCGTCTTTATACCACCATTTTCAGGATTATGTTCAAGGGTCCATTCGTGTAGTATTCCTAATTCCTTGTAGAATTCACGGGTTAAAGGCGGAATGCAATGGCCTCCTCAGAAATTCCACCTTGTATCCATTAGTTCGGCAGAGTGAAGTCTACCAAAGTATTAATTATACCAAGAGTAGAATTTTGGGAATAAAATTTACTAACAAGAGGAAAATTATAACAAAGATTGTAGTAGGGATTGCGGATACCTTTTCCAGATCCTCTTCCTCAAAGGTGGCCTACGGTGCACGTTTTTAGTACAGGTTACGAAAACTGTTCATGAAATCGGCGAATCTAGCTACCATTTTCAGCCTCTCTTATTTCCACTAACCCACCGGGTGTATAAAGAAAAGATTGCATTTGGGAAGACATCACCTACTGACAAGGACGAGCTTGTGAAATGATCGAGGCGAGGTTCAATCCTTTTTCCAGATTCACTTTCATAATTGGTAGCCCATGTTTAGGTTTTCAGGGACGTTTAACATAGCACTACTAACACACCATTCTGGATCGGTGAATTAATCTCTTTTTTTATTTTTACAGTGGTACTGAAGGCGCTAGGAGTAGCAATGTGCGACCAATAGAAGCATTTACCAACAGGAAAGAACTCGTGATTGAGATCCATAGAGAGGTTGTTCAAAAAAGACGGTTTAAATTTTAATACGAAAAGTGGCGTTTTGTGACTTCAAAACTTGAGAATAAATATTGATTGGGGTTCTTAGAATAGTTTTCGCACATTTGGTATTGGGTACAGAGGAGGATTGAAAATATACAAACAGGAGATGGAATAAAAAAATGAAGGAATACTGGATATCGTACGAGAGGTTAGGAAGCAGTTGGAGGATATAAGAAGGCAGAACATCTAAAGGACGAAGGCAGTATCGATTTTTAAGTCAGCATTGGAAACACAAAGTACGTGGGGATGGGGAAAGAAAAGAATAGGCAATTAAGATGGTATTAAGACACATAAGAAGGAAGACAAACTGCAGGGAAATAGAATTAAACGATAAATGTATTGACCCTAACACAACACTGAGCTACAATGCAAAATGAATGGAAATTGAGGGTAAGCAATGTAACGTAGCCCACCAAATCAGACAGTTGATAGGGATAATGCCGATGTGTAAAATATTTTCCATCCCATACATATCGACCGAAATATCTATCATTTTTGCCTTCCTTTTCGGTATTGAACATTTTATAATATTTCTGTAACAATTAACCAAACTAGTAATACTAAGCATTGGACGGTACTATACGAGAACTAGTAAGAATCATTAGTGGCTTCTAGATCCCGTGAGCTCTCCAATGTCTCGTGGAATGTAACTCCATGAAGAATGAAGTAAAGATGAAGTCTAAAATGTAACATCTTTCCCGCTTCCCAAGCCCTCGCCCTCACATCACTTATTATCGTCACATGCCTTTATTATTCCGCTCGCTCAGTTACATTTCCACCCACTTACTCAGCCTCTTTTGAATACACCACCGCAACTTTCCTCCTACGCTCACAGCAAACACTCATGCTGAGCTCAAAAGAGCAACTGTCTGAACCGCAAATGCTAGGGTATTACCTGAAATGATTTAATTTTAGCCATAGCACAGTTAGTAGAAACGTCTTTAGCAGCAAAACACCGACAGTACTGACCAACACTTCAAAGTAATAAGATGAAGATAACACGGTACCTAAAATTAAAAGCACTTGGTATCAATACATAGAATCTAATATGTTTAATGATATCAAAATATCAGTCAAATAATGCTATAATTTTATAGAATTAAAGATATTAAACCCGTTTTCCATGAGATATGATACGTCTGGGCGCTCCAAAGAGATATCGTTGATTAAAATGCGGTAGTTCAGAAGAACACCTGACGTCAAAAGTTTAACACTGTAAGCGTCGTATTTTTCTCAATTATAAAAAAAATAATCAATCGCCGTAATACTTTTTATAAAGTCGCAATCAAAACTTCGGTTGTGAAGGTGTTTCATAGTACGGTTTGAAACAAATAAGCCAAATCAAAGTCTCAAACATGTAAATTTAGTTTATTACTGAGAATTCTGTCAAATAAAACAAAGTTTTTGCGTCCGTAACCCAGCTTTATTTTCGCCAAGATTCTTAGAATAGCTTAAATTTTGAAATGTTATTAGAATACATTCCCTATAATGACGAGAGAAAAATATTCTCAAAACCTCTCTAAGCAATGAAGAAAGAAAATAATGAGAGAGGTACTTTTAATTTTTGCACGTGTTTTTTGATAAATTGGCTTTCCGGAATCCATTTAAAAATTTCATACGTCAATTTTTTATCTTAAGTGGGAGAGACTATGAGGAGACACGTCCCATTCTCTTAGGCTGTAATGGTTAAAGCCAGACCTCACACCGTTTATGATAGATGGAGGGGCAGACATTATGTGCCATGAGGAGCATTGAAAGTTGCTCAGAGCCTCAGAAAGTTCCGTATAACCTCCAGGACGAGAGAATAAGTTTGAGAAAACAGTGGCGAAAGACAATATAGGCTCAGCTCACACCCCTTGGAGGTACCTACATTAGTTTTCCGAACTTCCACAACCCCAAAGTGCACACACTCCTTGTCCCAGCGCTTTCATCACATTTACGATGTAAGTTCTTCAGCCGTGACTCAAACACAGATTTGTTAAACTGCTCGTAAGACACTTTGGGTAGATAGCTCAGCTTCCCTTCTTTACACATTTTCCGAGAATATTATTCGCTTCCCGCCATTCAGAACGTTTAAATAGAGAATAATGCTACCTGCTACGCAAATATTTTCACCGTATATAATGGTAAACTTATTCACTGCATGCAATAAATATGAAAGCGAAACTATAAAGATCACATAGACTGAATTATGAGATGAAAATAAAATATTTACTATTTAGAGCTTCTAATTCATGGATCTGTCCAAAGAGCATTCAGCAAATAAACCTATGCTTTCCTTCAGTATTTTAACCTTCTGAATTGATACATGACATTTGGCTCATATCCTTTGATTCATACTTTTTAAAAGAGAATATAGCGATAATACTTTCAAGGAATTAAATAAAATTGCCTCTTCCGTAATTTATAACATTATGGAGAAAATGTAAAGCCTATATTAAGCGAATTATAACTCGTACGAAAGAGAGTCCCTAAAATGTTCTAGCGCGGATTCACGAATTTGTCAATAAATGGAGATCGAGGCTTATTTTGACACCCCTTCCCACTGCATCGCTCTCAGTCACAGTCATCCACCGAGTTTATCGCGAGGCAAACAGAGACACTTAAAATGCCAGCGGTCAAGTTGACATATACATCGCGCTCCCCGGCTGTCAATAGCAGCGATATAACCGAAAGACATTCTGCGCAAGTAAAACATTTCTTATGCTTTTCCCGCGCTACAAACAATCAACACATCAATGCTTGTCTAGAAATGCTCTTTTTCACAGCTTATGCCACTGAGAAAGAGATATGATTAGTTTAAAATGATCCACACATACTCGTGCGATTGGACGCGAAGTTGACATTTACTAGATACTCATTCTTTCAACGAGAACTGGTCTTACTACACTACTGGCTACGCACATTTGGTCAAAAAAGATTTCACTTAACGTTTACGAAGCAATAATAATCATAGAGTAACTGCAAGTTTATACCGGATAACAGTTTTCCATAAATGCATGATCATGGATAAGTTCCATCTTCTCGGGTGTGAATTAATTTTATTTAAATAACCAACAAAACGAAAATCCTCTACCCCTATAATTATTATAATAGAAGTAGCGATTTTTTACTGGCACTTATTATAATTTTAGTAAGTGACAGTGTAATTGGCCATTGCACGAAAAATGATGTCAATAAATGTTAAACGTTAAGGTCATTACAAAAAAAATTGTAGCCTTCGTTGCGGCAGACAAACCAAAAGTAGACACTTATCCATATATTTAAAAACGTTCATAAAAATAAAGTATTCATGTCCATAACCAAAACATAACTGTACTGTTCCACATTATTATTTTAGGTTAAACACGTTTCACCGTACTACGCCATCGTTGGATGAGTTATTTAAATATCCATTAATGAGTGATACATACCTAGATTAAATATATTCAATCCACTTTTATAGGCTATCACATACCATAGCTATTAGGTGAAACCTAATGACACAGATTTACACTGGGTGGAGAAAATGGGAGATCGGCTGGATTTTGGATACGACGATGTTGTAAACTTGTTCGTCATTTAGCCGCATAAGTTAAATGTATACGCATTTTATCTCGTCCCCTATCAAATCCTACGCTGATGAAAGGTGATACAAATGATTCTATGCTTTTGACTAAGTAATGGTAGTTATTTTTTGAAACAATAAATTTATTTTTGTAGCAAGAAACGAACACGACATCAGATAACAACAAATCATGTTTCTAGCGATGCTTTATTCGCGCTCTCTTTGTGTAAAGGGTAAGCAACAAGTTTGGGAACCTATTAACGCGCGGGCCCCATAATTAGAAGCGGAATGGGTACTCTTCCCGTTGCTATGCTACGTGCGCAAGTCCCCCTTTTTTTAATATATTCAAATTAGTAGCTATGCTGGCCATATCACTCAGCACGAACCTTGAATATCGAATACCCCCTCGTAGATGGTGTCCAAAAGGTCACTTCCTAGTTCACCACACGAGACTTCCATCGAACTTCCGCCGGCCATAATGCCTCGGTGAGGCTCGGAAGAGGTCGCAGTCCCTCTTGTTTGCATACACGCTCTGGCGGTAAGTGAACCACGCCTCACAGTTCAAGGGCGGGATCCGTTCACGAATGGCCTATCTATCAAACTTTGACCGTCCCTGAACCATACGATTGAAATATACACAAACTTTCCACAGACCGATAAATTCACATCTAAATGTACGACTGACTGAATATGCAAGGTTTATGTTGACGTTGACTCAGACGAGAAATTCCTGCATTTTTTTGTACACAACAACCTCAATTCCCAAAGTACGTTTGAACGTGGAGGCTTAATGTATTGAACCTACGACGTACTCCCTTGAAATAGCCTAAAGAGTATTCACCTACGGCAAATAAAACTCCTCATGGAGGATAATGGAAAAAATTCTACTTCATTTCAGGGATCACAAGGCGCTAGTGCATGAGGACGACATGCTTGTTCAAAGCGTCCTTGAGATAAAAGTGAATAACTTTTCATATTTTAGTTAGTCATCAGAAAAGCAAATTTTGTAGTAAATTTAAATACTGGCCCGACTTCGTTGAATAATTGATTCACAGGAAAAATAATCGTCAAAATTATGCGGAACATTTCCTTGGAATAAAAAGCTATTTTTATTATACCAATTAAGTATTAGGACCAAAGCTTTTATCAGTATTAAAAAGACGGAATTGAGGGATTTAATGTATAAAAATAAGAAAATTACTGATTCATAGTAGAATATATTGTGTGTATTTAAAATATTTCCTTGAGCACGGTGTATTTATTTCAATTCATAAATTAAGTATTTATTGAAAAAAGTGAGATATTCTTTCTACTGAAAAAAGTGAGGTTTCTTTAACAATGTTAATGGAATTGGGGAATCAACAGATGAACGCAATTATGAGCAACTTTAATTTTTAAATTAACGCCGCACGAACACTGTAATACTTGCAGGTGAGTGATTCGGTCACAGTTTACGTCCGCGAGTCGTTCGTGACGAAAGATTCGTTCGTGATGAACGATTCGTTCGTGATGGACTATCACTCACACACGATGCACCCCTCTTCACGGGGATGGGTTAAGGAGTTTCCTTTCTCTACCCTGCACTCCCTTCCCCCACGTTAAGGACGCTCCGCTCCTTATGTGGTCTTCCTCGCCCAGCGATAGCGTCCACTAAGAGGGGGATATGGGGGAGGGGGTGGGAGAGAAGATACTTCTTGGGAAGGAGGTGGAGGAGGAGACAGTGTACGTGCAAGTACTCTATAATGGCCATTTCCGCTCGTCACAAACTTAAGGGGTTGGGAAATTTTACCGCAGGAATCCCTATTTCCACCACGTACGTTAATGTCATTAAAAATTAATAAAACATGCGATTATTTGTGGGTCATATTCTTCCAAAAGAGGCCCTAACGAAACGCATATATTGAAAGCCAAATATACGTCGAAAAACGGCCATTTTTCCGGGACAATGTCCAAATTCCTTACACCAAACATGAAATATCTTCACGCAGGAGCAAGACAGGCATGCCCTATACCATTGGTTCCCAACCCGTAGAAGTCTGCGGGCCACTCAGCCTGAAATTAAATCATTTACGGACGACCCCCACCCCCCACCATACTCCCCCTATCAGTTGTAACCCTTTCCTCAGCGCCTTTCCCATAGCCAAATTCAAAGGTGGCTAGGTAAAAAAGTTTTTTAGAACACATTATTTATTTATTATTACTAATAATTAGTGTACAGTACAACTTAATTACCCATTTCGTTGTACGCACATCACTTTCAAAATTCCCATTTAGTGGAAACTTTTATATATGCGCAGTGGGCCACTCCAGAGGATCCAGCGGACCACCGGTCGGGAACCACTGCCCTAGTAGGAGATGATGATAACACAGATTTGACGACCTCTAAGTTAAAATAAATTTCACTCACAGGAGTAACTGTGAAAATATCCTTTACTCTGGACACAATAACCGATTACCTGCGAAAAATTTGCTTTGGAATTCAGTTTAAAGCTAAAAATAAATGGTTGAATGAACCTTCTTTCTCCAACAGGAGCAATATTTTGAATCCTACAAATTTACGTCTTTTAGATCCCTTTGGTTTTAATCTCCGTACACCAAGCATTTATGTAAATTCTTCACTAGTACTTCGAGGGGCTCCGCCAATAACTTTAAATGCGAGATCAAGTGCAGTCTACCTATTATGGACTCGCTATGGACATCCGCAACAATTCCGTCCGAATACGTCATAGGCATGTGGATATAATTATTGGCTTCTCGGAACGAACCATTACTTGGTGCATGGATTGATTTGCTGATGTGATTTTTTTCTCACATATTACAATGTGTGTTACTTCATCCCACACGTCCGCTAAATGGTGTGATTTCATAATTCTTGCCGGGAGAATCTGAAGGATAAGCCTCGTCACATCGTTTGCGCACTTTTCCGACGTCTATAAGCAATTTAGAAACGTTTGAGTAATTTAATTTAAACTGACAATACGTCCAAGGGCTATTAACTATTGCTTAGTTGGCCAATTGAGGAAAGAATCCGCTATCAAAGAATGCGCAAGCTTATATGATGTTTACAAAAACGTCCTTCCCTGTGGGTGGGAGTGACGTTGATACAAGGGCTACTAAGGATGCAAGGAGGGACATCTATGATGAGAAAAAAGATGACGAGAGACAGGACAAAGAGAGTGAAGGAAGTTGAAGGAAAGAAGAAGTCAATTCACGGGAGTATGGTATGATAAAGTACCCTGCGCCGTCCATTTAAGGTCTCATTTCTGAACGAAGTTATTTGCATATACATGGAACACAGCCATAACTATCGAGAATGAATATGGAAAAAATAATTGTTGAAAGAATTTTGCACCTATTTAATGCCTTTTCAGCCAATGTTTTCCACACTGCTTATACCTGATTGTAATTAGCACAGCTTTCGCCTCGACGCACAGCGTCATTTGCTTATAAGACTACTGATACCCCTTCTCTTGTTATTACTCTCTCTTCCTCTAAAATTTCCCCGCGAGTAAATTATTTTGTCACTCATGGTCCACCCCTTACGGTAATGACAATAATTCATCTTTCAAATAAGTATTCCTTTATTCGAAACTTATCCACTCTCCCAACACGACCGACTCAAGGAAACACTTCACTTTAAAAACCGTCCGTTACCGGAAAGTCCAATCCTTATGCATAAGTTCCTCACCCTTCCCTTCTTAATCATTCCGAAAGCATTTATCAGGCACCCACTGCTCACATTTTATTTTCGAAAATTTTCCCCCTGTAGATTTAGAGGGATCAAACTTATCTCACCCTAATGTCTCAGGATAAACTTGATCCCACAAAATCTGCGGGAGAAAGCATTTCCGACAAAACATGCGGGCGCTGAGAGACCTTTTTTTTGTCTAATTTATTGTCCTTAGCCATGAATGCGGTGGAGATGAATAGTCACTCCCAACGTGTCCATGTTGATTAGATAATGGGGAACATATCAAACCTCTCGGGCTCACACCCCCGTCTACGCCGTTAAACTTTTCAGCTTACGGCGCGCACTAACTAGTCGTTCCCGTCCCACGATTCCTGTCGTCGACGGGGTTGGCGTAGGAGGCAAAGGAAAAGGAGTCATTCTGGTCTAACGGCGACAGCGGTGCCCCCTTTAACGATTCCGACGAAGCCGGAAAGCTTAAGACGAGGCACACATTCCACTCAGGAACAGCTCTCCCGAGGTCCGAAAGGGCCACACTTTATTTAAAAGACGTTGGGCCTCGACCGCGTGAGTGAAAACCTCACGAGAATTTCAACCTTTTCCTACATGCAGAGGGAATAAGACACCATTTTCAATGATAACATACGCATGTCATAGCAAAATAATACAAATAAACCAATGTTTAACATTAGTGCAGATAAAGTTTCAGCTGAGCACCTTCCTCGAAATGGAACTCAGTGCAAACTTTTCACTCTTTTACGAAATTATTTCCTGGAAAAGTGCGCATCTTGCATCATGAGTGTTGCAAGGAGAAATAATGCCCCAGTGTAAATAAATTTTATTTTCTGTAAATTAAAAATGCTCTCATCAAGCCTCGTGTCCTATCCTTACAACGTCCTCCATCTGCTTACAAAACTTTTGTTTATATTATAAGTATTTTTTTATGCAAAAAGCTACAACGTGAACATAAAAAAGTTGGTACTATTATTCCACAACTGTTTTAAACAAAAAACCTCTTCATTCTCTTCTGTGGACCTTTCCATCCATTAATGTTATATATTAGTGCTTATATATAATTTCCTCGTCGCTGTGTAGTATCATTTACAGTATTTTTTCTTAGCAACGATCCACCGTGATTATTTTATTCAAATGATATACATTTTGCGGCAAGGTGCACTATATATTCTTTTTGAAAGCAGGTGATACGCAAACAGGGGAAAAATACACAATTATTTCCACTGTCGATTAAAACCTGTGCTTGTTTGTACAGGGTCTTGTAAATTTTTATTTATTTTATTAATTGTAAGTATGAATAGTTATGGCGTCATTTTGTACCCAAAAACTAATATAATTTTGGGGGTATATTTTTAGAGCACACGGTAATGTTATAATGGAGATGAAGGACACAAAATCAATGTAATCTGCATCAAGAGAGGGTAGGGATATCTTCTTAATCCTTTCCTCCACATTAATTAGGGAATTGTAATAAGAGTGTCATTCGCTTCAGAGAATGATACGATTAATGAAATTAGGGCCCATTTCTCGACGAACCAGCTCGTAGAAACTAAACCGTGGGGACTCTTACATGAAAAATTACGGTTTAAACGGAGAAAATTTCAAGAGTTGTAAGAGAGGGACCTAATTGGCCAGTGGGTCCCGCATTATCTCCGGCTGGAATTTTGAACTGACCTCACCCAATTGCAAGGGTTGCTTTTTGGTATCCTCGTTCAATAGGGTGGCCCAAAATATATGGTCCGACTTTGCAAAAAAATGGACAAATGAACGAGAATTCTGGAAATGAAATGACGAAATTGAAATTATTCCAGCTCATGGACTCCAGAAGGAGTGTTTTTTTATTGTTCCATTGACCTGATTCTCAGAAGACAAGAGGGTTTAGAATTTATCGCTCACGCCAGTCGTTAACGCTCGTACAAAATGATGGAAATGTTCTTGGCTGAAAAATTATTTCTCCAATTTTATGATTTTCCCGGATAGAGAAAACGATTTTTTTTACACAAAAGTTACGGTGAAGTCATTTTTTATTTTTGTAGGGAGACAACCATATCTTGGATAGTACAAATCTTGTGAGAAGAATCATAAACAAGATATGATTCAAATGTGGACTGTATAAAAAATCATACGTTCGCTTCCTAGGTAAAAACACAGCTGTAACAACAGCGGCAATTTCACGCAATCTACTGGGAGTGGGAAAGAAGATCTTATCGAAAAATGAAAATATATGATTTATGACAACCGCATGTGACACATAAGTATCCAGAGGGAAATAGTTACTCGAGCAGTATCGGAACAATACATGAAAAGAGGTTGGTTACTTTCTCCATCTTTGTCACCCAAGACATTCCATCGCTTAATGCCGTGCCACGTGGTTAAGATTCATTATTCATTTGGTAATCGACCTATTGATTGGTTGTTATTTTTGGACGGTTTTTGTATTTAATTCTCCATTTCGGTGCCATCTTCAAACCTTCCAACACATAACTATGCACTTGCCCGCCATCAAGTTTCTCTCTTCTTAACTCCTGCCTTCCCTTATTTCGTTCAAAATAAAAGTTCACCTGCTTCTTCTTCCGCGCTTACCCAGGATCATCTCCTCTATCGCCATATTTTGGGCTCCAAATATCCTAAACTCGTTGGCGTAGGGAATCTAATGCAAACCACAGAGGTTTCCATGCGGAAATAAATTTAGCCATGGAATAACTACCACAGTTTCTGAAGTATGTGTATCATCCAAATATCCTAGGAAAAAGTGCAGGATATCCTAGACGAGTCCTTGGCATAAAGCCATTGGGATTTGTCAAAACTCGGATTGAAGCTAAATGATAGAATGAAGAATCACTTGGCAATTTCCACAAAGTTACCTTACCTACCATCGAGTTATTTTGGAGCAAAATGAGTTCTTCCAGAGAATTCAACGCATTTCTGATTGATGGCACGTGAACAAGACAAGACAAGAGACCTGGATTGAACTTCGTCGTCGACATCAAGCTTTCCAGGGATGTGTGTCGTTCTTCGTGGAGTGGGGAAACATGCTTCATTGGCCCCTTATCTCGCGCAACAGAAGCCCAAATAGTCAGTTGGGTGTTGATCGTACAAAGCAATACGTGCGCACGACCAACCCTGGATTACTGAAAACCTTGATATTTCCGCGAAGGAGATGTTTCTCTTGTTCGTTGAACACGAGGTGATTACTGAAGTTTTCCACGCCCATAAAAAGCTTGCGAATTTGTACGAATTCCTTCAAAGAGGAGAACAAACTCTCCCCAGCTTTTAAACCCAACAGTTGTGACAGAATAATGAGGGGCGCCAAACCAGCTTTCTCGAAACGTCGAGGAACAGTTTTCAGAGTCAGGCAGGGGCCGAATGCTTTGAGAGTGGAATTTTCCAGATGAACGGATTCCGATGCCGGCATAATTTAACGAGCATTCCGACCGCAATGGTGGACCGCATGTGCGTAAATTAAGGCTCGGGCTACGTCAGCAGCAGAATATCGCGAAAGAGAATCTAATTTATCCGAAAGGGAAACGCAGCAATTTGGATTATGTTACATTGAATGCAGTGACGATTACTACGACATGGAAAGCAGCGCAGTTGTGGCGGCACATATTACAATCTTAAACTCTCATATTTTTTCCAAACTAAAAAAATTTAAAAAACAAAATTCCAGACAGGACAACGGATTAAATAATATAATATAGCATAATACATTTTTAATTATTAAATTACTGAACAAATTTAGCACTTCGATATTGGAGGAAGTTCAAGCATGCTATACTTTTGCCCGTCACTTAACTCTGACCATAGTTCAAACACTAACAATAACTACTTCACTTTTGCTGGAAATCCATCGCGTGGCAAATATTTCAAGACCACTCCTTTATTCTCATTAAAAGAGATACAACAAAGCGGAAGGTCGGCTGAAATATTTTGTCACCGTAAAATCTGGCTGCAAGCATACGAAAACAATTGGTAACCAAGGAAGTTGCTTGTTAGCCTGTAAATGCCTTTTTTTTCTACCTGCTCAATATCCTGTCAGCTGCGTTGGCAAATTTCCCACTATTGCACCAATTTACCTCTCTTGATGATCTGACAGTAAACGTCGGATAACGAATTGCTGCTCTCTGCCAGTTTCCTCCCCTGATGTGTAGTTTAGCGATGAGAGTTGCGCCCACGTCCGCCAACCCAAAGGGAGTTCGAGATTCCTAAATGCCTTACTGTTATGTACTAGTTGGATAGGATTCTCCGTTCTTTGAAAATCAGTCGAACAGGCAACAAAGATTGGCATTTACAAATTTCAGGATTTTACGCGGGCCTACAAACGAGAGTGAATCAAATATCAATAAGAGAGCGGGTAAACACCTACGTTTTCCCTGCTAGTCCATATCGGGTATTCCATACGCGGCGATACAACGAGGGGGTTTGGAGAAGAATGAAGAAAAAATGATGAACTGAAAGTACGTGTATCGCAGGGAAAGAAAGGAAACCGCATGAGGAAGCTCGGAGGCAGAGTATGTGGCTGAAAGAGGTGTGTAGGTACTAATAAGCAGACGGATGTTGAAAGACGTGTTGTGAAGGAAAATATTAGAGCTGGAATGCGGATAACTTGGAAGTAACCTGAGCCGAAGAGTAACAGAGTGCAATAAAGTACCTAATGTTTGACGAAAGTAAAAATACTCAATCAAAATCTGTGATTTTTTAGGTTACCTGCCTAAAAGGTATTTGTCAGCCTCATACGTAAATATGTGGATTTATTTCATATTTAGAGCAAAAGGTGAACTTAAAAGACTGAAATCTTCACTAAGTATGTATAGTTAGAGGAATGGCAGTATTTGAGTTCGCCTTTCGCTCAAAAAATCGCCAATAATACGAAATATGTTCACACTCAACTCTTTTTGTGACGTCGAATACAAGCCGAACAATGGGATAAACTCAAAATTACAATGATATTTATTTATTTATTTAAATTTACCACAAAAACAGCCAGTAGGCCTTTTAAATTGGGCATATTAAAATAAATAAATTCAAGTAAATTGTTCATAACTAAAGGTGGAGATAACAAAAACAGCTAAGTAAACAACATACAGATGGCTATTCATGGGATGAATCAAGTTGTAAGTGGTAGCGTTTTAGAGAGGAGTTAAAAATGCTGTTGGATGACAAGAGGTCTAGAGAAGGATACTCGATGGAGATTGAGTTAAAAAGGGATGGATTCGGTGGAAAATGGACCTTTTGGAAACGGATAGGCGGAACTTGGGTCTAAGAAGGAGACTCTTGCTTCGAGTGTAACGAGATGGGACACGCAGAAGGAGAAGGAATATAATTCAACATTAGATGACTATGAAGCTCAATTTCACCCTAATAACGTCTTGGTCGTACGTTTACAATAAATTTAAGGGCATATAACATACGTATACCTATCATGAAAATCATAATTTCTCAAATGCCTATAGCTTCCTGACTAGTATGTTGGTAAAGCTATACCTACTCATAATAGTAAGCCAAAAAGCACTATAGCAGTCGCAGCGCCCAATTGGAAGCCGACAGATGATTGCATAATGCCCTCGATAGATATGCTCCAGTATCCCGTCTATAACTCTCTCGCAATACCTCCTTCCGCACATTCACCCCCCGCCACTCACCACCAGTAGTCTCTCCCTCTTCATTGGCAACAATTGGCACCGACCTTCTCTTCTAAACCCCCTTCCACAAGCTCTCTCCATGACAATGCCCCCGCGCCACACAAACCGCCATTACTTGTGTCTTTCCATCTGGCCAGCCAATCGGCTTCTCCGTCCACGTTCAAGCGAGTCGTTTGAATTAATTTGCCATTTCCAGCCGCTCGCGTCCACCACTACTCCGTTCGTGTTTTTTTACTTCACCACCATCCCGACGAGCCACACGAAATGTGAGCGTCCTTGCCAACTTATCCATTAAAAACAGCGCCGTCCGTTCGTTGAGCGCTTGATTCGCTTCAATTGTTTTTATAGCCCTTGCTGTGTCTCTCATTCCGTCGCTTTCTCTCGTGTTTCGTTTCGTTCTCCAGGAGAACTTCTCTTATATTTTATTTTACAGCTTCCCAATTGAGTTCCCGGCGTGATTTGTCAATTTCAATCGTTAATTACGGATATGGGAGTGAAAGGAGGGCCTGTAAGTGGTCCCCAGCGATGCATAAGTCTTCCGCGTCAACCATTCTGTCGCACTCCGCCAGGCGCATCGAATCGCACGGCTTTTTAAGGAGAAGTGAATTGGACATGGAAGACAGTCGATATAAATCAATCTACATCTACGAACTTACGACTCAGAGAGTCGCCATAAGGGCGTGTGGAGAGGGATACGCTAGGATATGAGCAAAAAATACGGAGAACGAAAACATTTTCCGTCCAGGTGTTAAACGAATGTCAAACCACGAGTTTTAAAAATCACTGGCCCATATTAGTCGGAAATATAAACTGGGCCCTTCCTCACCTCACTCCATTTCCTCATTATTCTTACATCCTCTGCAATCAATTAAAGTATCCATCAACAACTATAAAGTACCCTGCGATCCGCCGAAAGGGCATTTGACAGGGTGTGCTAAGACACCATCCATGGAAAGGGAGCGAATAGGGAGAAGTAATTAGAAGACGTTACGGACGGAAAGTGACTGAGAAGTTTCACAGTTTAAAGGCCGTTTTACACACAGAAAGATTTTGTACAAACGAATGTGCGTGAGATTGTACGTTTGAGACATTTCAGTCATTGAGATTGTACGTTTCAGTCATCGAGACATTTGCACAAGCGTTCATACAATTTGCCGCTTTACACGATACATTTTGTCTCATGCAAGAGTTCACGGAAGAGTTTGTACAAACAAATGTACTGTGTAAAACGGCCTTAAGAGTCTCGCACCGAATTTACTGTTTTTATTAATGATGCTTGAAAAAAGGCATTATTGTACCTGTTTTATACATTGTGTATTGGCTCTCTTGTTTTACTGCTTTTCCCTCTTCTAAACCTGTCTAAAAAGGGTGAAATTATACGTCATATCTAAACACAAAATATATAGAAATACATCTCATGATATCTAAATTTGTCTTGTACTTTCCGATGTTCAAGCGACATCCAACACAAGTCTTCCAACTGCCGCTACACTTCCTTAAGACTCGTATCAGTATTTACTAAGCACATGGCTTTCCTTCGTATTCTGAATACTTTACGTATTAATATTTCAGATCTGGGTCGCAAGGAAGGCTTTAAATGGAAAGCACTTAGTGATGTTCAAATTTAACTCACTTTCAATACCTTGATAAGAGCTACATGCCATTTTGGAAGAGTGCTAGACTATTCAGGTGGTAGAAATTTAGCTAATTAACCGCGGAAATATCAAATGACATTCGTGAATGATTATCTGAAACATGTGAGGCGAAGTCAGCCAAATTATAAGAATATAAGTAGTGAATATTGCTATCATCAAATATTGTAGGTATAGACATTACGGTTATAAAAAACA
Source organism: Pyrrhosoma nymphula (assembly GCA_963573305.1). Classification (NCBI taxonomy): domain Eukaryota; kingdom Metazoa; phylum Arthropoda; class Insecta; order Odonata; family Coenagrionidae; genus Pyrrhosoma; species Pyrrhosoma nymphula. The sequence goes on along the minus strand of OY754335.1, from coordinate 100,764,209 downwards.
AGATCGGAATGTTTACCACCAATGCGCTATAAATTATAAGCATGTATATTGCCCCATTGCGTATGATAAATAAGTAGTAGCACCAGAGGGAAATCGGCTTTCACGCACGAACAATAATCAAAACAAGACCGGGTGTGACTTGATGCTGGAAGTAATTTTAATCTCAAAAGAAATCACCGGAGCGACACTCACCTTAATTAAAAAAACAAACATATACGTGGCTACACCAGTTAATTACGTCTGGTAGCTTTATTGATCATTAGGATACCGACAGCTGTATAAACATCATAACGCTTCAGAGAACAGATTAATACATAGAAACACCTTCGCGTATAAGAGTGAGCGCACCGACGAAGATATGTATTAAGTGCCTGATAATGGATTTAATCAACGACCAACGCATGTGCCTAATGTTTGCACCCCTATTAAAATTTTTATTTCCTCGGAAAAATGTGAGAGGTTTGTGCATTAAGTTACCACCTCCATGTTCATATAACGCTGTACTGTTTCCCTTCACAAGATTTGACACTCCACTACGCCCTCTATATCCTCCCTCTTTTAAATATTTACTCACGTCCCGAGTAATATCTTGCCTCCTCCATCACGGAGGGCATCGATCAACAAGTGAACGCCGGAGTGAAGAATAGGCAGGGATGGAGGAAAATAATGAACGTGCATGCGTACAAATCCCTCCCAGCATCTGATGCGCGGTGAAAGCAAATCTTTTTGAAATGCCGAGGACACAGGGAGTTGGAATGGAAGAAAACAAAAGATTTTCTCGGACCTCATTCAACATTTACATCCCTTCACATCCGCTTCGGCTTCCGAAATAATAAAACATAAAAAAGGAGAAACGAAAAGAAGAGGATGGAGATAAAAAGATAAGGTCCCTTTTTTAGGCTTTTTTCTCCTACACCCCTCCCAATAAACAAACGATACACCACCGGACTTGAATAATACTAAGGCGGAGGCCAGCCACTCGCCTCACTCCGTGGAATAACCACGCTTAAGGGGGCACGGACAAAAACTTCGGGAAATATCTCTTCCTGTGCTCCTTCTATTATATTTCTCCACTCATACGCACTCTTCCTTTGCCCCTTCTTCCTTCCCTTACGTAGAACTTCACGAACGACGCACGCACTGGTGAGGTGGAAGGCAGGGGGAGGGGGACGTTGGTACCTCCCCACCCCCAAACGAGCGCTTTGTATGCCGGGAATCACGGCAGCACGTGCCCCAACAGTTTCCAACCTCCCCCACCATCCGAAAACCTCCACAGCCAAAAAAAAAAAAACTTAGAGGGAAAGAAAACTTACATGGGTTTACTAGGATCACCATTTCACGCGTTTGCTCGATGATTCCAATACATTTGATGGTCCCTGGCGTGACTTAATGGAAGTGACTCTTTTCCATTATCATACGCAAATATTTCCCCTGCCACACTTCATGTTTTTACTTTAATACTTTTGTTTACCTTGATAGGGCATCTTCTGGCAGATTATAAAGCTTCAACCAGTATATATATATATATATCTCTAAAAAGGCTAGAGTTTGTTTCAAACCACTCCCAGTTGTGAACAAATTCCTGTCGGTATATTTAGACTGGTTGAAGTATATTAACTTGTAGTGGAAAAGTACGAAGTTTAGCTATTAAAATGGGTATCATGAATTTCAGTTGATTTATCCAAATTAATTGAAATATTATTGCAAGGGGATCGGGTTGATGTGGTGGTTAGAGGGGAGGTGGCGATGGTCCTGCTTCGTTTTTCGGCAATCGAGGATTTATCTCAGATGAATCCTGGTTTTTACTTGGATTTTGTATGTTATGAGCATTTATGGTACGTTTGGGGCAAAAGATTCACGGAGAAAAACAGAATCCTATTCGTACGCTTAAGGATTCCGGTAACTTGATCAAAATTAATTGAAATATTGGGATAAGAAATCGTGTTTGCAAAATGTAGATATTCGCTTCCAACTCCGATGGCCGAGGTTTGAATCCCATCAGAGGAGATGGGTTTTTAGGTAGAAATCTAGTCCTTACTTGGATGTGTTTTGTGGAGATAACTTGAGGGGATAAGCGACGTTTAAGAAAAAAGATCAAAAGAGAAAAAAATGCATTATTGGGATTAAGCTTGTCCTGCGTATGATTCGATTAATTTTTAGGCACGAAAAATTACTTTTATTTTAGGAACGAAAAAAATGGCGAGACGCCATATGGCGTAGAACGTGTTTTTAGTCACGATATATATTGTCGTTAGATAATACAATCAAAATCGTACGCTTGGCACATGTGAAATAGTACCGGAATTAGGGCCCGGCAGGAAACGTGTTAAGAAAACGGGTTGATTTTTCATAACAAAGCATACGAAATTTGGAATTTTTCCGACGGAAAAAAGGTCTTGTTGTGGCAGAAACAGGAACTGTTTATATTTATCCTGAAAATTGGAATGGTTGACATCTCTTTAACCATCTTGTCCGATTAACTTAAATTTCACAAGTTTGTTGATATTTGTTCACATCGTGTGCCCGATAAAAAAAATATGCAGTGTAATTACCACCAAAGTCGCTGTAACAATTGTTATTTTTATCTGTTTCTACCTGTTTATTTTGTTAATTTTGTTTCATGGTTGTCAATTAGCCCTGAGAATGGCAAAACATTTCCTGGAACGTTGACAGTGAAATAATGACCTTTAATTGACCAAAGCTTAAGAAATTAAAAGATGAAATTATTTATAAGTGGTCATAAAATACATTACAAATTAAAAACAGGAACCACAGGCACCCTAACTTCTCTACAAACCGAAAAATACCATCTAACTGAGATAAGTGAGGGCAGTCAAAGAACTCACGTCAGCGAGTGTCTGAGCACATTTCAAACAATGATTCATTGCTCGCTATACTCGGCAGTATAACTCAAATCAACTCGACTAAACTTCAGATTCCGACTCACTGATGATGGTAACCGACTTTATCACTGGCATTGGAGTAGTATCCATTTAACTATTACATATTGGCTTGTTTTTATTTTATTGTCCCGGTAGTCTTCCACGCTGAAAACCGTGCGATTGAACTTCGTCCGAGGTCAAAATAACTTTTTTCAATATTATCACTTCCTAATTCGTAGACACGTACTTGGTTTGTCTCTTCCATAGTCTTCCCCAAGCTACGGGTAAATGACAACATCCCAAATAATTCAACATTTTAGGCGTTCAGAGTCAAACCAGAAGATATTAGTTATAATCCGATGGTAAGCCAATATTCGGTATGGAAACGAAGTGAGTATCTGGCTGGTGTAAAGGCTTGAGTTCTGGTTCCCCATCCAGATGGCCCGTGTTCGACTCCCGTCAGAGGCGGAGATTTATTTCAATGGAATCCCGATGACTATTTGGCTGCTATGCGAAGTACACTTCGAGTTCAGTACTCCGTCCGTCGGATGGGACGTTAAGTGTACCCCTTGGTGCCTTTCGTTAAGGTGGTTGGAGCGATTTTTGTTTATGCACAAATTTGCGTGAAACTTTGCATACCTGTTCTCATTAGTGATATCTATATATACGAGAAATGATAATTGCATGCTTTGAGGAGACTTGGTTTCCGGATCTTCTTCCGCTTGTATCCATTTATATCTCTCCTTCCATATAAATGGATAGACGCGGAAGAAGACCCGGAAACCACTCTCTTCAAGTCAAAGACTCCGCCGAAGCCTTCACGGAAAATTGCACGTTGCCGATTTGGTTACTCGGCAATTCAATACTATTTTAACACGAAGCCCTATAGCACATGGCATACATTTCGTAATAATTCGGATGTACTTACATATTTTCTTCTAAACGCGAAATAATACAATGGGGGTTTATCACGATTTTTGCTTTTTACTTAATCGTGCAGGGGACCATGACAAATGATCATTTGCAAATCATCTCTTAAAGATTCAAAAAATTGCCAGAGATATAGGAATAAAACGTAGTCTTCAGAAACTTTGTGGTATTTCATCGCAACAATTTATTACAGTGAGGAAACTTTTACAAACCACATAAAAAATGTACACAACCACGACCCGGGTTTCGACGGCTAAGCGTCATCATCAGGTGAACAAAAGTGTACAGCTGTACATATAAGGGATTGCTGTACATACATACGAGGGATTGCTGTACACTTTTGTTCACCTGATGATGACGCTTAGCCGTCGAAACCCGGGTCGTGGTTGTGTAAATTTTTTATGTGGTTTGTAAAAGTTTCCTCATTGTAATAAATTGCAGAGATATAGGAGTCTAAAGTTGATCGGACGAGCATCCTTCATAACAGCCGTGGCGTCATTTCATCCATCGCTTCTTCCCGATGCATTCTAAAAATGCCTTAAAAAAGCTTTTGTGAAGTTGTCCACATCTGCCGGAAAAACAAAAGTCTAAAGATTTAGAAAATACTTTGAAAAAATATCAGTCTTCACCGGGAATCAAACCACGTCCGGGAGCTAGGGAACCCGTTAATATCCAAAAGCATTCGAATGATAATCCCCCATTGTTATTCTTACAATTGTTGGTTAGAAATATCAAGGTGCCACGCCGAGTCCAATACTCAAAAACAATATATTTCATAATAATTTCGTCTAAATTTTTAATACAGCGCCGAAAACTCTAGTCATAACATACTTTAACTGAGGAAAAATGTAATTCTTGCATCATTTTCATTACTGCATGCACGATGAGTTCCAACCCATAAAGAGATACACTTTTATGAAATGTGGTCCAAGAATTTATTTTCGAATTACTTATTAAATTATAAAAATGTGCACTAAATGACCCACGATTACTGCTCCATCCACGTTAAAAGCAGGCTGAATCCGACGCCAGGTTCCACCCTTCCTCAATCTCATTCTCTGCAACCGATTTCAATGACGCGAAAAAACAGTTTTCGGTCGCCTCCCCCAAGTAACCAAACCGGAAACGAAGAAAAATGCGAAGATCATTTCACATCCTACTTCATGTGAATGCACTTGGTTTTTGCCGACGCCCTATGTAAAGTACACAATACCAAATGTTTTCGCACGCACAAACGTTCGGTGCTCCTACACCAGTATCCGTTATAATCACACGCACATCGTGTTAGCATTTGTTCGAGAGGAAGAATGAGTTCCTCTTGGAGCAATCAAGCCCATAATGCCCTCTGCTGTCCCCTCCTTCCCCCTACGCTTCGTCCTTCGACTCCTCCCCTACCCTCCCATCCCAGACCACTCCCCGTTTCCCTGCCAACCGCCCCTCCCAACCGCCTCATGGCTTCCCGTCCATCATAATCACATCGCTCTCCGCGACACGATATTTTTCATTTCTGCCCTCTCGCCTCGAATATTAAGGCTGGGAAGGGAGTGTGAGTGTCGGTCAGGAAATGGACGCTTTATCGTCCGAAGCGTATGCAAGCCACGGGAAGTTTTTTATTGCTATAGGTAATCTACTGCCTTTTACAATTGGGTTGTGGATGGTCCACAGTGGAATTCGAAAGTAATTCTTCACGGAATTGAAAAAAATGTAATTTTCGGGCCATTCGCATCCTCTCTTCCATTTCATGAAGAAACAAATGCACATTCTCTTTCTTCTACTCATGGACATTCTGCCTAAAAACCACAAATTACCAAAACATCCTCCTCCAGTAAAAACACCCATTTCCTTAGATAATAAACATATTTAAATCTCCAGGCAAATTATGAAGCAACCGAACAAATTCCCTAAAATTAAATGATCACTGTCAGATTGATGAAAATCGAAAGTCTTTTTTTGTTAGAGTTACCTTCTCACACTTCCTATCTTTCTCTCTTTAACATATAGATTTACACATATATACCAGCATACAAGTGCCGAAAGTACATTATAATTTAATTTCCTAAAGAACCGTTACATCTATACACTACAAGCCGAATGTTCAAAGTCAAAACCTATGATATTCTCTTCTCCGACAATTCACAAACGATGATTCCACTCTCCTCTTAAGGTGGATGGAGCGGTAATCGTGAGTCGTTGAAGGCACATTCTAATAACTTTTCAAGTAAGTCGAAAAAAATATTCTTGGACCACATTTCACTCAAGTACACCTGTTTATACTCATAATGAATAAAGACATTTGGTAATCTTCCACAGATTTGTTGAAAATCACCATACATGGAATAATGTATATGATGCAAGAGTTATATTTCAAATTTTCGCCTTAATTAAAGCATTGTTTTGACTTGGATTTTCGGCGCGGAATTCGAAATTTACGAGAAAATCATATCTAAATACGCTTTTCTTACTCGGCATGATACCTTGATAATTGTTAGCAGCTATTATAATAATATGAAACTTATTATTTCGCATTTAGGAGAAAATCTGTACATAAGTAATCGAATTGTTTCAAAATATATGCAATGTGCCATTAGAGTACTTGTTAAAATAGCATAGAATTGCCAGGAAACAAAATCGGTAGCAAGCAGTTTTTTCACTTTTATCGATAGATATTACTAATAAATACGTATGCAATGTTTCACGCAAATCTGTACATGCCACAAAAAACAAACATGCTGTACTGTCAAAAACCGCTCCAGCCACCAAAAACTCATATTATTTGCTTCCAAAACCATTTTCCTAATGCTCTCAACTGACGCTCCATTTTGTGAATAAAATGAGTGCGGTGATTATGGCAGAGGAATCAACTTGGAAAAGAAACTCCAACAAGCAAGGGAGATCAAAAGAGAAAACAAAATATACCCGCGTACGCATAACATGATCTCGTCCTTCTGTCAATGATTTGATTACGCGTGGAATCGGAAAAAGCCGTTTCCAATGCCGAGCGGAATCAATGCTTGGGTACCGAGGGCAAAAAATGGGAAAACTGTTCGCGATAAAGCAGGCGATATTTTTTTCCAGCCGGGTTCGCCGCTGTTTGGGAAGTGGGACGGTTAAATTTCCCCAGATTACAAAATCAGCGAGTTCAGACCCGGGAAAGAATTTAGAAAAGGATTTTCGGGAAATTTTTTCCATGGACACTGATCGTTCGAATATACACGACTGTAGGAAGGAAGCTTTTTGAAGACGAACAGATAATATACCAGTTTTGGTAGTTTCACATTCGTAGCAAGTTTTTGGCTTCCAATTTTGATAATGCAATGATTATTTTCTCTAAAATTTCAATGTTTCACGCCAGCTGCGCGAAACATTAATGCTACTTTTCTTCCCAACGTGAATTTCAAAACTCAATCGGAGCCGCAGGCAAAAGTTGTAGCCCATTTCTTTCGAAAGTTAAATATAGTTACGCAATCATTTGAGTTGTTTAGATCGCTTTTTTGACCTGAAAAGATATTGTGAGTAGAGCGCTGCAGAAAATCAATCTGGATTGATGACCCCTAATGATGAAATGCGAGTTTATTTCGCCAAAGAAAGCCATCCATTAAATTTCTGAGATGTAAACTTCCGAATAAATCTCACTTAGAGCAAAGTTAATGGAGAATAAAACTATGTATGTATTACTCTTGTTAAAAAATACAACATTCTCGCACATATTCAATTAAATAAATTGAGAAAAAAGTAGGTTGCCGTTAGAATGAGTTCGACGCAGGCCGCGGTAGTCAGCCTATAGCAGCGAGCCGGCCTGGCTATCCATTGGCTGCGGGTTAGAAACCCATTACAGGCGAGGGTGTCGTGTTAGTCTAACGAATAACGAATAAGGTTAGATGATGCGACCTGTCGATAGAAGGACCAAATCTAAAAACCAAATTCTAGTACCACTATCACGAATACATCCACCATTAAATATAAAATTAACTATGAAATAAAGTCTTGATAAAAATTATGCGCCAAAAACAGCAATTTCAAAATGATGGAAAGAAACGCTTCTATATGTACATATTTCCCTGATAGCCGCCACCACCGTATGACAGGGGATGTTTGGCTATGGAAGCCAGCACTGAAAATGGGAGAAAGTAGGAAAAGGAAGGTGAAAGATCGAATAAGAACAGAAACGAACAGACTGCCAAATTGCCTGACTTAGTTTTGGTTGCAGTTACCAATGGTGCGAGAAAAGATGGAATTTTTGTACCCATTACTTTGGCAGTAAGTATAAATTGAATCGAGTCAGGCGATGCTTCTTGAAAAAGTGACATACTGAAAGAAAAATTAAACGATGTATTTTTCATACAATTTATTAAAACACTAAGCCCCTTAAATTAACTCAAACGATGAATTTTAATAAATTGTGTGAAATTGTGTGAAAAATACATCGTTTAAGAGTTCTTTCAGTCGGCAGCAAGTACCTATAAATTTCTTATTCTGTCACTTCCATTAGTTGTAGACGCATATTTAAAATAATATCCTCGGTGTCATACTGAAACTCGCTTGATCTGAATTTACAAGTAATCTTATGTTAGTCTATAATGCACCATACAAGTTTCTAGCGGCTCCCATTCTTATCCTTCCATCAGCACTGCTCACTCGCAGCCGTTTTTACGAAGCATGAGGCTTTCCTTTGTATTTCTTCTATATCGCAAATGAAGTCTTTCTATGTCGGATGCCAGAGTTCCGCTGGCCGACGGGCGAAGTTTTGCGCGAAATAGTAAACCACTCACTCAGGCATCTGCTCAGCAATATGACGCCGTCGAACGCGGATGTGACGTAACCTTAAAAGTCAGTTTCTTGAGCACCAAGGGTGGTGCATACAAACTTGGCTCTGGGCCGCGACTTGAGGACTCCACTTGCAATGCGTATCAACAAGGCCAGAGAGCGGCGGAATGATGCATTGCCCGGCGCTAAGATATGTTGGAAGAGCCAAAGGAAAACAGGAAAGGGCAGCAAAAGTCGCTCTGGTACGCTTCCGAAAGCTTTGTCGGCTCTTGCACTCCTGTCAAAGAGGAGCGTAGCGCATTACATTACTTCACCGTCCGATGATGCTCACGAAGGCCTACTCTGATGGCGTCCAATGGCAGAATTATTAAGCGCCGATGCAGCTCTAAGCGTTAATGACACCGCCGCGGCATAACCCATAACCCTTGATGACGATGAGTGGAAAGGATACGCTAGATAGATTTTATGAGGACATTAGGAGTTGGCACGTAACCATGTACTCAGTAATGACCTCGGAATCTGTAACGATTTCTAATCAATTTGATTCATGTGCACTTAACGTATACATGATTGCGAAAATAAAAACGAGCAAGGTCCATCAGGTGAATTTCTCAAATCGCAATAGATTGTGTAGCAAAAGATTGGCAGCGTAGGCAAAGTAAATGCGTAGTCAGGTGAAAAGACGTTCAATTTCTTAGGTGCTCTTTACTCATTGTCAAATTCAGAATAAAAAGGAGTAAAATAATACCACTCCCAGTTAGATAATTTGGACACGATTTAAATGACATTCCTCACGAGATAAGTAATCTCCCATAGTAGTATAAACTATACGGTATAAAGGAGAAGACGTGCAAAAGACTAACTCAACTGGCAAGACTATTTTTACTATGATTAGCGTAATTTTATATTTGCATACATTGAGAGAAAAGTATTTCATTGAGCAGCTTCGAATTAACAGCAACGTATTTATTTCTAGGAGCGAATTTAGTAAGCTTTATTATTTAGTAAGTCTTATTTGCACAGGCATATTTAGTAATACTCTTAGGAGAAATGAATTTAGTACAGTGAAAGTCCCCCCAAACACGCCCTTCACGATAGCTTCCAAGGTGATGTGAAGATGAAACATACAGATTCATTTTTAAGAATCCAAGAAATATATACCAAGTAAAATTTCAGCATTCCATTCCGTACTTTTCCTGTAAATGAAAGGCCAGCTGTATGAAGTTGAATAAAATGCTAATTTAAGGGTTGGGTAGGTGGATTCCATTACCGCGTTACAATGCTTCTTCATTTCTCGTATGGATCATAAGGTATTCTACCAGTCATTTGGTCAGTTAACGGCGTTCCAATTTCCAATTGCGATCAAAAGTTTACACCCAGGCATTCTAATTATTATACCTGCCGGCTGATCGCACACAATATCTTCCTCACTATAAAGCCATTTATCTAAGATCCCATCTGAACTGTTTCATCAACGGAGTATCAAATATATAAAATAAGGAAATAAAATAGAAAAATGCGACATTTTGACTCACAGAATGGATATGTCCAACTTATTGCAAGAGTACATACATTACGGGTTATGTGACAAGAGTGTAAAAACCTATTATTACTCCCATATGAACTGCAATTGATTATTACCACAGCATGGAAATTGAACCCATTTTTTACCAAGAGTTTTTTATTTTGAAGATCCTACAATTTCCAACTTTTTCACTTCCCTCATTTTAATTGCACCTTCCCAGGGCTACCAACTTCAGGCCCCTTAAGTAATTAACTCGGAACCTCGGAAACAGCGGCCTAATTTCATCCGAGGCGAGAAATTTTATCTGTTCCATTCCCACAATCATTTCTGACCCTATTACACTCAGTTATGAAACACAGTACAAACTTTTGACATAAAAAGTTCTTGAACGCCATCACGTGAAAAACGAGAGGACTTTGCCATTATGAGCACCCACCGATATTCACATCAATAGTAAGAAAAGAACTGACTGAAGTCAAAATTCGCACAGCGTAAAAGGTGGACGATTAAAAAACGGCGTTAATAGGAAGAATAACCCGTTCCGAACTAATATACTAAAAATAATTTTAAAAAATCCCTAAGAAAAATCACTATTATTGAAAAAAACCAGGCATTAACTCCAGCACCTATTAAGAGTCGGGGTATGATGAATGTTTAACTTTTTTGTCACCTGAAGCAAGAAGCTACAGTTCACTTATCTAGTGGATATCGCGTTAGTGTTGTCCGTAGAGAGTATTGGCTTGCATTGCGGTGAGCCAGGCTTCCAAACTCGATAGCGGTGGTGATTTGTCAGAGTAATCCCGATCCCTGCCTGGTTGATATTTGGAGAGCACTTAAAGCTCAGTAGTCTGTCCGCCGCACAACTGTGGACGAAGCACCATTCGGTGGGATCATACTAACGCCCAAGACGGGTTTATCATCATTATCCCTCCAGTCACTCACTTGATGCATCTTACCTTCGCAAACTACCAAAATATCAATGATGACAAAATAATGAAAGTTGCTTGTCAATTTCAAAAATATCCAACTCCTCACATAATTATAATTATACTCACGACTCACATTACGTTCATCACATGATAGATTTTCATTTGGGGAGTGTTGCATATGCAATAAAAAAACTCAAATTCTTGTGCTATATTGAAACTGCTGATTTCGAGGACAAATGAACCCGCGAATCGTTCGTCGATGATCCTAGATTTCAACTCGATCCTTAAGTATTCCCGAAAAATGCTTTTGAAGCCTCACACACAGGAAGGCTAAAACAGCTTTTGGGGTGGACTAAACGACTTTTTTACGGAAGAGGTTAGAAAGTGAAGGACAGTATTTTTTTACGATGCGTACTTGACCCATTACGGTACTCCCTTCCCCCTATGCTTAAATTTTTGTTTTACAATTGAGACGGTGATATATATCATTCCTTATAGGACAGGAAACAATGAGTGAAAGGGGCGGCGTATGGGTCCCTGCACTTTGAACTATCCTGCCTCCCCAGAATAGTCCCGAAACAAAAGTAAATGCCCAAAGGAGAGAGAAAAAACATTCTCTTCTCCGTGGAGGTGGTGGCTGGGCTTACAATTGTGAGCACGGGCAATTCCCTCGCCTTTTTTTCTCTTTCCTTCAATTCTTCTTCGCACTTCTTCTTCACAGGGTAGGTGGGGGGGGGGGGTGGAGGAAAGTGTGGGGTCTCCATCCCTCAAGGGATTGCGCAACAAGGGCCGTTTGGGGGCAATAACGTCCAATAAAGCCTCCGCACGAAAATTCTCCCGGCTTTCCAGCTAGAAAAGGGGAAAAAACCACCTACGCCTTGTGGTTCCGCCCAGGACGCGCGAAGAGGTGCTCGTCGCTTGTTTTTACGGCACATCCACCACCCCACCCATTACCCCGCTTACCCCACAGCAGACCCCAGAAAATCCTCGGCGCCCCTAGGACACAACCCCTACTAGTCGACAGAAACGCCCCCTACCCACCAATACATCTTCCCTACACTTCTCCCTTCCCCCCCTAAAGAAACCCTCAATTGCCTCTTCACCGCCTCAACAATTTCACCAACCCTCAATTTTCCCTCCAACCCTAACAGGCATCCACAAAAGGGGCACTCGAAAAGACAAATATATCAATTTCGGGAGCTTTGTCTCAAGTTGTGTTCGTACAGTATTATTGTCGGGAACAAAATATGAATCATCCTCGAGTATATTAAACATTCCCCACTCTCTTGCTTTAGTACTTGTTCCCAGTGGGGAATTTTTTGTCCAAAAGATGGCCAAAGAACGTTCAATGAACACTATTAAAACGAACAAAGATCATTCAAGAAGGACATTTAATGAATGTTCATCTGACACTTATTGATAGTGCAGAGAATATTCATTGGAATACTTCAAAGATTTTTCAAAGAATGTTCAACGTAGGTGATTCTCTAAACGTAAAAAGTTTCTTTATCTCCAAAGGCTACTATCATAGAATCACTATGTCTACTTAATACCACACTGTTATCACATGTCTACCTATGCATATGCCTATACATACCTACAATCGCAAGTTATTAGAATTAAGGAAGTCGAAGCCACTATATACCTGGCTACTCCCATGCGTCAATATAACTGTGAGAACTAATTTTTAAATGTATTTTAAATGCCGTGATAATTTCAGAAACTATCATCCAATCATGATAACTGGCATAAATTAATTGTAACCTATGTTGCCACATAGGATGAATAAAAAGTCAATATTACAGAGCCACTCAAAACCACCAACCAAGCAATAAGTAAATATGGAAATAAGACCACAAGGACTATATATACTTATATATAAGTCCTATAGGTCCTATAGGAGACGTAGGTTTTATATCCCTCTCACGAAATTTGTTAAGTTAGGGTTTGTATGAAGGTAGAAGAAAACATTCTTAATACTCCTCTCCTTAATAGAAGAAAAGAAAACTCTGAAATGTAGTATTAGTGTCGGTATAATTTATATTAAAGCAAAAATGACAAGAACCCGAAGAAGAAATGTAAAGAAAATAAAAGTGAAGAGTTTGATGTGGAAGACGGTGCCGTGCAGCTCCTAAAAGTGGATTTGGAGAAAGGGGATAAGAATGAATTCGGTAGAACCTCTAAAATATGGGTTACGAGAAGGATGGTGAAAATTAAAATGGTCATAAAAAAGGCAAACTACGAACTGCTTAGCACGGTAAAGGAGTAAAGACAGTTTTTGAAGAGATTCTACGACGGAGGAATAGGCCGGAGGCCATCGTAATAAGAGGAAATTTGTTGCTGAAAGATGGTATGTTAGACATGCGGAGACGAGAAAGAAAACAAAATTCATAAGCCAAATGATAAATTTTTCAGTCATTGAAAACCCACTCCAAGTGTCGAATACCAACATTATTAATGATATTGAATAAATATCTCGGATTAGTACGTAGACAACAAAGATCGACAAGCTTTAGTAAAAGGGCGTTGCGATAATTTATCAATGCCGCAGGCCTATTCAAATTAGAAAGCCTATTAGAAAAAAAACTAGAACGAGATTCCTCTCGGACCAAATCTTCGAGGAGAAGTTCGAAGCCGACTTTTATTTTTTAACTAGCGGAAGGTGCCCGTTGAAATTCAACGGGTGTGAAAAACATTGAACTTATTTTATAAGAAAAACACAAAGCTTGGAGAATACTGTTGGCGTGGTCATTTGAGGAGTTTGTATCCTATCTTGTACGTTGTGTTCGATGTAATAGACATGCTAACCGTTTTCCAGGTGCACGGAGAGTTGGTCCTCTTTCATGCACGGGAAACCCAAAAATGAGTGAATATAAGTTAACCACTTTAACACGTTTAAACATATATAAATAACTCGCAACGTTTATGATGTGGACATTGGTCTAAAAACAATTCGAAATCGTAATGAGAGGCAGACGCTTCCACTACGTGTAATACATCTGAGTGTTAAACGATAATAAACAACGATGTGTTTGTTGTAGCAACATAGGCATTATTACCATTACTATTTGTTGAACCTAAATATTCTTGCACATTTAATTAAGTGTGCAATATATTTGATTCCTTTATGTGTATCGCTTACTACGTAAGTGATCGCTTACTACTCTTATATACATGCAGTGCCTCTATGAGAGCTACTATGACAATAGAGATTGAAGAGTATACTAGTGAATTTGCATTGAATTTATCGATTACCCCACGAAGCAATCTATCATGGGGCCCTTGGGACTATGGGCCATTCTTATACAGATTTCCTTTTACGTGCTATCATGGGCCTGCAGGAAAGCGTGATATTTAAATTCTAGAGGCGTGAATATCCTTTGAAAATCAAATTTCTGGTTGTCAAGGAAAGATGCTATTGTTGATTTCAGAAAAAAATGTGAGATTTTTCAGCTAAAAACATGATATTCAGACAAATATAAAGCGCAAAAGAAAATCGAATGAAAGAATAAGAAACTTCATTTATTCAGCCATCCGATTAAAAAAAATTCAACCTTCTATGCTGAGCGTAAGTAATTTTAAGAAGCAAAAAATTATAGCACCGCACAAAACCAAATGCGTAGCGTACCAAAGGTCCGGCACCTTTTTGGGACCATTTGGGGCCCTGATATCTTTTTGGGCCCTGAGATCTTTTTAAAATAGCCTACAATTTTCCTCTGTTTAAAGCTTCATTAATGAGCTAAACAATACTTTAAGTTCTCATCGCTTTCTTACTTTACTTTTCGTTATTAAAACGCCTCTATGAATGCTTATGCTTATTCTATATGCACACGATACATTTTAATGTATTAATAGCAATAATAATAATATATTTCGTTAACTTAATTTCAAAATTAATGTTATTATACAACAATTAAAAATAGTAATATTTTTTCTGATATTTTCAAAGCATGAAACATAGTAAATTCTTGTTAGTTTTCACCCCTACCATACACGTTTAAAATGTCTTGTACTGAATACTGGGTACACCAAACTTTATTATTAAACACAGATCTTTCCTGTCGTGCAATACAAGGTAAATATTACGTATAATACTCAATAACAGTGAAAATAAAGTGATATATAATGATTGCGCGCGCATAAATCATTTATCCAAAGATAATGACAACTTAGAATTAAACAACTAATTTCTTTTCTCTCACCTTTGAATATGTATTTACCAACAACTGAGAAGGTTGCAGCGTGTAACCAAGACAAGCAACTAAAATAATGAAACTCGATTTCCTTCGAGAAGCGTCGGAAGTTGCTCCCTTCATTTTGTCCTACAACGTTAGAAAAAACTGTACATGTAGATGCAGGTTAACTCCATTGTCATCATATGAGACGACCTACGGAAAGATGGTTGCAGTTGGCCAGATGGTGCGCTTGTTCGTTCCGTCGATAGACATTTGGTAAATATACTGCCATGAGTCGCCCAGAATTACGAATGATTGATCGACGAAAACCATCGCAGAGATAACCTGAATTGAATCGGGTGCCGCCGTGAAGACTGACGCGGGACAAGGGCGGTGCCAAATAAAATCGGCCTTCGACAGAGGTCCTCAACCTTGTCGAATCGAATGGTTTCGCGAATTGATACGGATGAAAGCTTTGGATTTTTTTAGGACGCGGACACACTCCGAATGCGAACAACGCGTACACAAACCCCACAAAGCGAAGCAAAGTGGCGCATCGTCAACATGATCTCTTGTGTGCGTGTGTGTGTCTTTTCCGGGGAATCAAAGCGTGAGAAATGGCATTCATCGAAAGGAGTTTGACGCGTGCAGCTCGTGGGAATCTTTTACAGGAAGTTCTCAAAGCGATTGGACGCGCCCGACGCTTCCCGGGAGTCACGGCGTCGATTAGAGTCCGTTTGCCGCCGCGGCGGCAAAGCGACGCGAAGGGAGGAAGACTCCACGCCGGAAATCGAGAGATGGATCCGATGCCGGGGAATCCTATTCGGGTCGCACTTGCGTGAAATCACGTCTCTCGTGGGAAAGATTGCGACTCGGGAGTCCACCACCTCCTCAGGAAAAGACGAAATCCTTTGAACTTAGATTGAACCCCTCCCCCCCAGGAAAATACGCAGTTTCATCGGTCATAACTAATGCATTTTTTACATGGAATGTTTACTGTTTGCCGCCGCTGAAAATCTACTGGCCTTAATATTTTTATTTACGTTTTTACTCTTCTAGCAAAGGTTACCCACAATAAAATTTCACCGATGAAAAAATATGACAAATATTTCTGTTTTATTATACGGTTGATAACTCAAGTTAAAGAAGTGGAATAAATGCGTCAGTAATTAATCTAAAATCATTTTTTAGAGGTACTTCGACTAACGAACCACTGGACACACGACAGTTTCGAGATACGTACATTTTTTTCATATTTTGTTTTGGCTTCTGGACCTTAAGTCTCTAGATAAGATCTGTGACGTGATGATTTTATGATGCAGTGTTTCACAGAATACTTAGAACGATCAGTAATACATATATTAAACTTTATACAAAGGTGCGTATTTACAGAAAAAGGTCAGAATTGTTAATTTTTTCCAATTTTTTTAGTCTGGGAACAGATTGATTGATTTCCCATAAGTAAAATTTTAAACTATGTTCCGAGATACGAACTTTTCAAGTAACGAACCCCAGGAAAGAACTAATTAAGTTCGCCAGTCGAGGTACCATTTCACCATGGAATAAAAATACCATAGAATCGTGATAAATAAGTTAAAGGAATTTTAGTATTTACTCCGAGGAAGAAATCAAGCATGTCACAACTGAAGGATAACTCGATTGTTTAGTGATATTTTTAGATCAAAATAAACTGGAGTCATATTCATTACCCCTGTTCCTCTGTCCTTCTGTTGTAATGAATCGAAACTGTTAAGTAATACAAAAAATTACTGGTACGAGTAAAGTTATTCAATAAAACAATAAGGCCATACAGGGTGACTTTGTGAAGACCACAGTTTGGAAATTTGACAAATGGAGTAAAACGATACCTGTTACACCAGTTCTATAAGAGAAACAGTAAGAACAAGCATTTTCGAGTTATCAAAATTGAAAGATAAGGAAGACAGCAGCTTGTACAAATTAATCAGCAAATCCTTGTCAAATTTTGAGAATGCTTTTACAAATCTTCCTCCGCGTTGGAAGAAGGTATCAAGAGTGGAATATAGCTAACTTAGTTAATTAACTTTCGGATAACAAGCTCTGTCATTTCTACAGGATATCCGGCCTTAATATTTGTTTTCTCACAGGAGAAATCGGTTTCGTACCATAAAGTGAAGAGCATTAATCTTTCCGATGACAGAAGATTCAGCTGAAGGTACAGAAGGTACAGAAGGTGTGCAGCTGAATGAAAACTGGGTGGCGGGATCAATTCACTCATCGCAATTTTCAACAGAAACGAGGAAGATAAACTTGAATCATCAGTGAGGAGAGAAGTGGACCATGGCGCCAAGGGGACGGAACAGTTTTGAAACGGATTATTTCCGACGTCAACGAGGAGTGAATTTCACCGCCACGGCGAAATTGGGGGTCCCGACGACTTACTTTCATTTCACGGCCAGAATTTTCAATAAAACCTATTCACGTCTCATTTATCTGAGGCCAAGTACCATGTCCGAAGATGCCTGCACGTTTTTTAAGTACCGGGCCCTCATTCAAGGGACTAAATTGCTTGCTCTGAGGTAGGGAATTTCTTTTCCCAGAGATATACTACTCCTACACGACTTTGCAGCCCTAACTCAGGGAAAAACACGAAATTCATTCCTGAAACATTCGGAATATATTTCATGGCAACGCATGTGGGTTTATTACACATTGGGCTTTAAGCTGGAGCATTGCTATAAATGAAGACGAGGCCTTAGTCGAGTATTGATTTTAAAAATTTTCTTCGGTTCCTATACAAACTGGTTCAAACAATACACAAATATAGCAATGATGGGGGGGGGGATCCGTGATAACTTATTTTTTAAAGATAAATAAACCTTAAACCAGCACATTCTTTACAAAAAAGAAACCTGAATTAAATACACCAGTATTTTGCATTAGGCTCGTACTTAGCTGTCCCGCTAGCGCTTGTAATGTATCACTTAGAGGAGTGACATAGGGAAGTTTAAGAAAATGAAAACTTTATCAAGGACGGAAAATAATAGATAACATGAAAATCGAAATTTAAAAATCGGAAAATACGAGTCTGATGAGCTTAAAATAATACTTGTACCACTGTCCTTTAAACTATATTTCAGAAAAAAACACCCCTAACGGAAGAGCCAATCTTATATGTTTTTCTCTCCGCCATAAAAATTGAGTCAGTATTGCCGTCTTCCCTAAAAAACAAATCTTCCCAACGCACTCACGGGGAAATCAGCGGGTGAGGAGGAGTTGGAGATTTGTTTCAAGGACACAACCGTACATCACTTGGAAATACACAACTATTCCGCTTAAACCCAATTGGGAAGAACTCTACGGGCTAGGAGAAGAAAGGAAAGGGATTTTGAACGGCATGCATTGAGAGAGGAATGCAAGACGAAACATGTCCTTTTATTCTGTCCCGTCCTTCAATGCAAGAGCAACCCCGCTGGCGTCAGAGTGATAAACGATCGCCCCAGAAATCAAATAATTGCGTTTACGCATACTATATTCACTCCTCTTTGGTTGCCGAGACCCCCGCCGTCATCGAATGGGAAAAAGAGTTAAAGCGTAGACGTATATCATTCCCCATTCTCGCATCACCTCCTTTATAAATGATTCAACTCTCTTCTATCTTTTCCCCTTTGGTAGATATTCCCCCCCTACCACCCGTACCCAACCCTCTTCTGTCCCTCCCCCCTGGTGGGGGTCGCCTTCGATAACCCCAGGACATCATCTCGTGACCCCTTTATCGGATTCCTAACCCCACCCGCACAAAAACCACTCCTTCCTTCGCCCGTTCCTTAACGGCACTCGTCGTCTCAGTCCCCCGGATGACTTTTCCCAAGACCTTCGGACGGAGCCGAGAACCGTAACAGATAAGTGAATCAATGTCAGATGTTTTCACCACCATCGTCACACTGTGGAAAGCATGTTGGAAGGCTTGGAAAGATGCTTCTAGAACTTCTCTGGACTAGAATAGAGCGGGTCTCTACTTTCACTAAGGTTCTACAAATTAGTCTTCTCCAAAATGCGGTTTTAGTCCAAATAAAAATCCTCTCTCTACTTCGCCGAGCACATCAGATAAAAAGGGTAGCTAGCAACCATCTAGAGCGGGTCTGCTAAAATGTGTCAAATTAAAATAAAAACGACTTTGAAAAACTTCACTTTGAGTCCTCAATATTGAAAAAGGATAAACTTTGCTGTTTCCACAAAATTCATTTTGAGGAGTTTGATACTTCACCAGAGTAGGCGTTTTCAGACCGCTGGGGATTTCAACTTCCACGGTTGTATGCCAGTAGATAAAATTAATATTTTAACCATTAGGTGCTTAAAAGAAGTGTGCAAACGTTATTTTTTGAAGTTGATACCAAATCATATCGAAAAGAGCAAAATCGCAAAGAAAAGAGAAATGATAGTAAACCCAAAGAAAATAAACTGCTGCACTTACGAAGAGAAGAGCAAAAAATTTAAAATATAGAAATAGAAAATGAAAAAAAGAGACTGTTACATCATACAAACACTTAGAAACAATTTTTACAAAAAATGGGAAAATCACTGAAAAAATACAGCATAGAATAAAATAAGCCAGCGGTATACACTACCAGCTAAATAACACATTAATAGGAAAAAGATAAATAGACCAGAAAACAAAAATAGAAATACACAAAACAATTTATCTACCAAATTCTTACAAATGGCTCCGAATGTTGGGCTTTTACAATCAGAACAGAAAGTAGAATAACTGCAGCATAAATTAAATTAATTAGGTGAATAATAAAGAAGACCAAAAGAGACCTGGAAAGAAACTCGAGAATTAGATAAAAACTCTAGAAGCCCTTAATGGAAAAAATAGAAAGAGACCAGTAACTATGGGATGGACACCTCAATGGAATGGACCAAAATAGAATCTCCATGAAAAAGCTGGAGGCTAAACCAGAAGGAAGATCATGTAGAGGTAGACGTAGAGAGACTTGGATGGGAACAATATAAAGGCATAGAAAGAGAAGAGGGAAGACAGAGAGGGAGGTGAAGATGCTGGTGGAGGACCGTAAGAGGTGGAAGAAACCCTAAATCAGACCATTTTCAACGGAGCATCACTCTGTATTGGGAAGTGAGAAGAAAACCGGCAAACGCATGCGTCTCTCACTGATGATCCTCCATCTTTGGATTCTGTCATTTCTCGAGAACGTAACTACGCTTCATAGATTTCTATGATCGTGATAACCGAGGAGGGTGTCGTGCTCTGCAGACCGTTGTGAAAGCAGCGCCTTTTTCGCATAGGAAGGACTCGCAGTCACACCCCTTTCACCAACTCCACTGTAGAAATGCTTTTGCATTTTTTTCCGAACTTCCGAAAAGTATGCTCTCCCCTTAAGGGAACGACGCGCGTTTCGCCAAGGGTGGACATTGCCCACGTAAGGGTGATTTTTAATGGCACGCTTATTCTCATGGCATGCGTCGACCAATTAAACTGAATTTTTTGGGAGCAAAAAGTGTTAATCAATCGTCAAAAATTAGAAATCTATATAGATATTCATCTTGTTCACCAAAGCAGACCTGATTCCATCAATTTGATTTACTTTGAGTATTATTTAGCCATGAACAAAAAATGATGACCGCGCAATGTCATCTTTCCTAGATGAAGTAAATCCTGATATTGTAAGCATTAATGAACATTGGTTGTGCCCTGATGAAACTCAATCCATTTATTTGCCCGGTTTTTCAATTGGAGACATTTACTGTCGGTCAATCAATAGAAATGGTGGTGCCATAATACTTGCAAACAGAATATCCTCATGCAACCTGTGAATTTTACATATAGGTCATTAAACGAAGATAAGGTATACGAATTTTGTGCAGTAATTATTGTCCTGGAAGTAAATATGCTAACAGTGATCACTATCTATAGATCTCCCCTAAGTTCAATGTCTTCCTTGATCGCTTTTCCCTGCTTCTGGAAAGAATCCATGAGGACACGCGATGGTCTAAAATAATCATTACTGGTAATTTTAACAGTAACATCCTTGACAAATCAGTCTCAAGCAAAAAGCTCCTAGATCTCAATGAATCTTTGGCTCAAGGCATCTTCCCAGCTCAGCAAAAAATTTCTAAAATTATACCAATTTATAAAAGCAAAGGCTCGTGCGAAGATTTCAACAACTACAGGCCAATGGCCATTCAAAGCACGTCAAAAATATTTGAAAAAGTTCTACATAATAGACTAATCTCCTTCCTGGAAATACAATTTACTTTCTCCATTCCAACATGGCTTCCGCAAGGGAAGATTCAACCTATCCGCTAACTACGAAGCAGTCAACTCCCCTTTGAAGTCCTCAGACCATAAAAGAGAGACTATAGGGTTATTTTTTGATTTATCCAAAGCGTTTGATCGAGTAACTCACCATGTACTCCAGAGGAAACTTGAAAGACTGGGTATCAGAGAGGAACCCAACAAATGGATTGGCTCTTTCCTCAGAGATCACTTACAGGTTGTGTCGCTCACGGTCAATGGAGTGAAATATGCCTCTTCTCCTCAAACAATTTCCCTGGGTGTGCCACAAGGATCCGTAGTAGGACCATTTCTCTTCCTGCTCTACATTAATGACCTTCCTCGGGCTTTCAGTAACATAAATGGCCTAACCCCAATCCTTTATACTGATGACAAAAATGTCATTCTATTTGACTCATTATATCCCAACCTTATTAAAAAAGCAAACAGAGCCACGGAGAATATTAGGAAATGGTGTCCAGAAAACGGACTACGTATATATGAAAATAAAACCCACATGTCTAAATTTTCCTATTGTAATGATGTTAAAGAGAGCTGTCTAGAAAAAATAGGTAATCAGTCTATTGTGGAAACCTCTACAGTAACATTCCTTGGGGTACACCTGACTGCTAATATGACTTGGGAAAAGCAGGTTGAGGAATTAAAAAGCAAGCTACATTCAAGATGCTATTTATTTAGACAACTGAGACACACTACAGGCATTGATGTTTTATCAAAATTATATTATGCTGAATTCCATGTTAGGGTGTTACAAAACATATTGTTCTGGGGGGCATCTAATTTTCCTCGACGAAATATTCATCTTGCAAAAACGAATAATCAGAACCATCACCTTCCATCACCTCCCTCCAAGCCTATTTTCCGTTCCCTAAAAGTTCTTCCACTCCACTGTATATATCTATTTCAACTTATTTTACATGTGAAAAAAACTTGAGTCAGTTCTCCACTAATTCTGATCTTCATGATCACAATACTAGGAGAAAAAACTACCTTCACTATTACTCTATTGGAACGAAGAGGTTAAAACGTGGACCACAGGAGATGGGAACTAGAGTTTACAATCAAATTCCTGCAGAATCAAAAAATCTACGAAGTGCTAGCCTCTTCAAGGTAAAACTTAAAGAGTTTTTATTTTAAAAACTGTATTACTCAGTGACTGAGTACATGAGAGATGACTCTCCTGAATGTTAAAGAGTGTATTTTTCGTGCATATTTATTTTCATTTATGTAAATTTCTATGTGACTCGGTGTGGATTATATTAATGTATTTAAAAATTGTAAATGCTAATGATTTACGAATGTAATATGTGATGAAAATTAATAACTGTTTGTTAAAAATGCAGTATATTTGACCTGATTATCTTTTGACGTGCCAAATATTGGTTATAGTAAGTTTTAATTTACCTGATCTTGCATGGAAAATAAACTTTTTATTTATTATTATTTATTTGCTGTTGGAAGAAAGGAAGTTTGGATACATTTATTTCTTGGAAGCTTCACAAAGTGAAGAGAAAAAGACCAGTAAATTACATTATCATCACGGCATGCAAGGCGAAGAATGTTCAAAGCCTCTGATCAGACTGTTTTCGCAGTTTTTCAGTGGAACGGGATTATCAGTAGAGCTAATGAGTGTCAGTTTAAATAAAACGGTGAAAGAATACATTTTTATCGAAAAAGAGATAAAATTCAGTTCAGAAAAATGAAAAGCATTCATCATTACTGGAGGCCTGCGGAATGTGAGAACAACGAAAATCAGAGATAATATTGCAATAGAGTGATTTTAAGTTGGATAGATTATGCGTCATTTTTCATGTTCATTTTGAGAAAGTGGTCACTGTAGGTCAATTATAAAAATGATTGCATTGTATACTAATTTGATTTCAAAGTAATAACTCGCTGCCATTGTGTTTAGACGGGCTTAACGATTCTCTAATGAGTTAACGATTCCTTCAAAGGCCTTAATATCATGATTCAATGCGTATTGAATCAATAATGGACACATCAGAATGCAAACTCCACTCGCAGATTAATTTAGCTAAACAGATAATTCTCGAGTTAACTATCGCGCTTGAGAGGACATAAAAAATACATCAACGTTGCATGAATGAGTCGTATCGCTCGTATTAACACCGAATGATCGTGAAAGTCTCCTTTTTTCGGGAAAAAAGGTCTCTCAATTTTGAATTGACTGAAGGGCAATTTTCACAAAACCACTCAGTTAGCTCTTTACTAACTCATCCGTCTGGAAGGGCCAAGGCCATGGAAATCATTTTCAAATGAAAGAGAGTTCAATGGAATACGGAGCGATTTGGTGGAAATAAGCAAACACAACCGAACCGCTTCATTACCCAGAGCCGTATTCAGTCCAAGCTCCTCACGTAACAAGGACAAAAAGGTCATCATAAGTTCTGTAAACAAAAATACTTCATGCGTGCCCTACTACGCTGGGGGTCTGTAATGCAATGTCGCACCACTTAAAGTAAGATTTTACGCAAAGTATTACGAAATAAAACAAAAACTCATTACCCTGTACGTATGAGAGCCACTACACTACTATTTCTATATGCATACACTTAATGCTCACAAAGAGCGATTCAGACAATACTGTGACAAAATATTTCGATTAAGGCAAAGGATCAGTCGATTGCACAACACTCTCAGGGATACGCGATTTTTGAGGTAGGTATATACTAGAGATATACAGCAGATATACTAGCGGGAAGCGGAAAGGGCACTGTTTGACGACAGAGTTCATTTGGAGCTCACTAAGTAGAACTCAGTTTGGAAAAATTCGCGGTTTGGACTCTCTATGATCACACCGTACTTAGTAACCATTCACTACACATCTATGAATAGGTATGTACTTACAAATCTAGGTACTCAGGTGCCTAGTATGAGCTAAAAACCCACTCGTTTGGTGATACCGGAGATAAACTCACCTAAAATCAAAAGAAAAAATCACGTTAGTTACATAAAGACTAAATTTACAGATATGTTTCATTAGAGCATAAAAATCAAGTAAATATTGTGAAAAATGTGCAATTTATTAAGATTGGAAAAGGTACTCCTTACTTACATAAGTATATACAATGAGATCAGCTGTACAAGTGATTGTTTATGACAATAATTATATCAGCATAAACAAAATAACCTATTTAAGGAAACGGTTCTGTATTATTTGAAATATTCAGTAGTTTTCGCATTCATCCTTTTAAAATAAACTCACTGCAGGAAAACTCTCGCACGAGAAGGGGAGCGTGAAAAACCAACGCAACCTACTGACAGAGAATCTGACAATTAACCTAGAGTATTACAGTTGAAAACCCAATAAAACTATACTATTCACAACATGTAATCATGCAACACAAAACAAATACACTATACGCTTTATATAATTTTTCTTGGAGGTAAATGTAAAGGCAAACAAATAAGAAACATGGTATGGACTAAAATATTAATGTTTATTATTCCATTCATCAAGAATTTCCATTTATGTTACAAGGAAGTTTGGATAGCCTATAAGACAATTGGCCAGTGTTTAGGCTAACTTTAACTAATATTTTGCTTTAGAATGAAAAACTTGCACCAAAACTGACGAAGAATAAGTAAACAAAAAATAAAGTGCGTAAAAATGGTCAATATAGTGATTAATAGAGAAAAAGATTCATTTACAACATGAGATTGTCAGACGTATGTATATGCGCTTTAAAATATCATTTCGACATTGTCAATCAATCCATTGATGAACCATCCTTTAAAATATTTAATGAGACGTATTAAGTAATTTTTTATAGTATTTGGCTGTTTATTGAACAATTTAGGCCAATAGGGACCCAGTAAGCTCATCTTAACAAGAGATGTTTACATCACTCGCTGAAAAGTTCAAAAGTGCGTTCGAATTTCAACTATGGAGTCAGGAAAAATAAATAAAAAACATATAAGCATCTGATGACTTGAATAGGTGTATGACAATGAGGTAGAAACTTATGTAGTACATTGAAGGGTGAACAGGGTAGCACAAAAAACCCCCAGTGGAAATGTTGGGACAGTGCCGCGAGATGAAATTCTGTGAGAGGGAGAACAATCGCGAATTTCCGGTGAAAGAGAGGATATTCGAACGAGTTCTGAAAAGACGAAAATGGAGTGCGGTAAACGGCGCGTTATGGCGGGGACGACCGCATTGGTGGGAAGACGGCTCATGATTAAGTGCGGATGACTTTCTCCCTCTCTCACTCCCTGGTAGCCCATCGGGAAATGGAGGGCCAGGGAAGAAATATATATAAAAAGAGATGATGACGGCTGTAAAAACGTTCTGATCTCCCGAGGCATTGAGAGGGGACGAAAATATTCGACGGACCATTCCACTTCCAATAACAAGCTTTTCACTCCCCGACCACTGAGCCGTGAGTCACAATACAATTGGGGACCCTGGGCCTGGAATTCTTCCTGCCGTTCATGAACAACATTAGTGCGGATGTTATTAAGGTTCGTTCTACCTTGCACTGTTTCCTCGACACGGGGTAAAACAATTGGATGTATTTATTGGAATGAATACTAACTGCATTTGGGCGTCTCAATACCACAAAAAATTTTCTTGCGTACAACTTACAACTATTCTATCATTTTGCCCATTCCGAATGATTCCACTACGCCACAAATATTTTTACATATTTTCCAAAATAAATGTGAAAAACAATCCACTTTTTGACTCTTTTCATGAAATAAATACAAAAAATGGATTGAACGGATAGATAAAAAAGCCTTTTCTCTCTGTGTAATATGTTCTTGTATTTTTGTGTAATTTGCTCAAAGAATTCTTATTCAGGCAGACACTCAAAAACCTTATTTTTGCCTATCTCAGATGTAGGATCATGATCACTTATAATGTTTAATTAAGTATTTACTGTTCAATATAGCTAACCAAATATTCGAGCAATGGCTAATGTCAAAACATATGACATATTCGTAAAGGACTTACGCCTTTAGGGATTATCCGAGTATGAATTTTAGAATAATTTTCATTGCTTATTTTTCACAAATGTCTGGATTTATAATCCAGACGCGGGAAACCGACGCGACGCGACGGAAAAAAGACGCGAAAAGTCCTTCACGAATATGGGTCGTACACGTTTTAACAATTTGAATACGGCCTATTGTAGTTTTACACGCACACGTGTTTTTTAAAACAGACACATGTAGTATACCTAAAAACACACACATATATATACACAAATAGTATATATGCATATACATGTATACTATATGTGTAATATGTATACAATGTGTAATATATATGTAGTAGTTGGTGCAGGTGCCTCTATCCCTCCAACTCTGCCTTTTCGCTGATCGCTTTCCTGCTTACGTGGCTCTCCAATACACCCACCCCCTCCCGGCATCCCTGCTTCACCTCTCTCACAAAATCGACGCGTTTTATTTCCTGTGGATGGGTGGGAGGGGTTTGGCGGCACGAACCCCTGCTATACACCCAATGACGTACCCATCGCCCGACGCCAAATGACCTTTTCATTAACCGCCGCAGAAAGAATCCCCATATCCGCCGCCCCTCCTCCGTCTCGCTCCTGCCGCCCCCACATTCGGCGTCAAAACACGCAACAACAGTTCCCCACAGAACGACCACTCACGTCCTGGGGGGTTATTTTGTAATCTCACTTTAGTGAGAATACGTCATAAAATGTCACTTTTTCGTAGTTCAACTCCGCCACCCAGGCGGTGTGACCATCTTCGGATCTCAATCGGTGAACTGCCGGTCATGTGCTGGTCTTTTAGACGATTCATCCGCTCTGATCCGTATCTTTCGACTCTTGATCCGTTTCATTATCTCCGCCTGGCATTAGTTCCATCTCACCTGTCATAAAGAACGTGACATGGAGCCACCATCGTTTCCACTTGAAGCTTGAGTTGGAAAATAAACAAGGGAGCGAAAGATACAAACGATTTTAAATCGTATTGTTGTAATTAGCGAAACGTGAAGAACTTCAGTATTTTCAACTCCAATTTATTGGGCACTTGAAGGTATGCTTTCTTTGAAATGCTTATGTTATTATTAGCTTGAATTATCTGTGTATATATTTCGTATCAATATTTCCCAAACAATGTTGCGTGTGCCTATCCTCCAGTGTATGGAGAATGGAATTCAGTTATTTATACCATAATTTCATAATTTAAAAAAATATTGCCTCAAAATCTAAATTCTTTGTAGATGTTTCAGGTGCTTGTGAATCGAACACTAATTAGATGCACTTATTTTTTTTTAATATTGAGTGATCGCTTACATGTCGCTTGTAGTTTTGACTATATTTAGATTTTCGTGGTATGTACAGTGTAAGATATCTTCCGTAAGATGTTGAGCAATCTGTGTATTCGCTAGTCTCGGCATCTTTTATTTGATGTAAGGTAATTGAAGCTTCGACAATTCACGAACCGTTCGTGAGCCGATCATTAAGAGAGGGAAACGGATCTCCCGCCTTTCCACTAAGAGTCACTAAAAAGGTGAGATTACAAAATAACCCCCCAGGGCCAAACGGCCGCATCAAGCGTGGACAACGAAACTACACCCCCAATCCATTAAGAAATGGTACATACAAAGTACATACAAAGATTTGGATAGGATTGATGAGTGTCGATTATTTTTCAAAGTAAGTTTACTATAGATAGCAAATGAACACGCTCTGAGGAAATGATTTAATTCTCTATGATGTTCACAACTGCCGAAAACGTATTAGAGACTTTTTTATTCATTTACTATTTATTTATAACTGATTTATCTATATATGGCCAAACTTATTTCTTAGATAGCCTCGTGATATAAGAGGTTCAATTAGTTTAACATCATTTTTGACCAGAGTAAAAAGATGGTTATTTGATGTAAAATATCCAGATTTGTTTTTTTGTTAATAGTATGGTTAACACTCACTATTAAAAGGTTGAGATAAAACAAAAATTGTTATAATTTTTATGCATATATTTATGTTACGTATCTGGTCTCAGTTCATTTATTTTTTTCAATTATTCGCAACGTAAATGGTTTTTAGGTACCCCGAGTACAGGCAAAGCCTAAAAAGGGATTCCTAATTTATCCTTTTTTATTTTAAAATGTAAAGGTGTGCTTTTAATGTTGATTCAATGGGTAAATATATATTATTATATTTAAAACCAAGCACCAAGCGACATTGCACACATTTTGTATCTCATTGGACTTGTTCAGTTGCAACATCGGCTGTTTGTCTTTCTAATTTTAAGTACTTTGAGTGGCTCCGTTAATTTTTGCGTTGCTACTCGACTCTTCAGAGCGGGCAGAAGATGGGATTGTCCCCACACTTGACGTAAATATTACGATTCCTCCGATTCACATTGGACGAAGTAGAAGAGAAACGCCCTGGGCCACAAAGTCGCGTCAAGTGCATGGATATTTCGCTAGGGAAAAATTGACGAATATCATCCCATGATAACAACAAGCTCATTTAAAATACCAACAAAATATAAATAATATAATTCACTAGCCGCAACCCCCACATGGGTCAAAAGCTGAATGTTTGAAGAGCGCCAAAGCAATAGATATAATCCATTCAAACGGGACGATTGAATCAGAAAGGTGATTTGAATTTGAGTCAAATATAACATAGATTTTTCTTAAACCTAAAAGTAATGAAAAAACAATATTAAAATTTAGAGATGATTTGCCTGAAGAACATTTTTGAACAAGGGATTTTTTCAACAATGAAGCAATATTTTTATGCACCGGTAAGTTACACTACTTGGTCTCTGAAACCATGCTTATATTATTAATGAGGGTTAGACTGAAGTCATTAAAGTTAAAACCATAGTATTTGGCGGTTACATAATCCCCGTTTTAATCAAAATGTCATTCCAGCGCCCATTTATGAAAAAACTATGGGTATTTAACGCAACATATATCAGTTTCTTGTTTTCATTCATTTAAGATTTCCTAATCTCTCATCGTTCTCATTTTATCGGACATAATATTTATTGCGTACTGGATGACTATCTGATTAAAAAATGTCCCTCATTCGTATTTCCGGGCGAAAGAACGTATATATCCCTCGGTAATCCACCCGATAATATGCCGTGATTAAATGAGCCGTCGATGAACACAGTTAAATTACTAGAACGGCTCCATGCCCGTCGGGCATTGGAAGGTTAGCCAGTACATATACGTCCCTCATTTGTAGTCACTAACAACGGAACGCAATTGTCCAACGGTATTTTACACGATGATATTCCACGATTAAGAAATATGAATTAAGTTATCAAAAAAAAGGAAGGAAACATGCCTCGACGAATTGATTAAGGTATTCGGATGACTACAGTCCCAGTCAGTTCACTTCAATAATCACTGGTTTGGATTGATCAAAAGGATAATTTCCGGAATCCTAGCAGAATTTCCGTTCCCTGAAATCCACCGAAGGTAACTACGTGCATGCCAAAAACAGATTTTTTTCTTTTATATTAAAAAAAAGTATTTGACGTAGACTAATGATGCGGAGGGTAAACGAAATTGAATGGAGGGGAAAAAATAATAATATCCCTTCGTCAGGAGGTTTGGGGATATTGACGTCACAATGGATCATCCGTTTTCGCGCATCCGATCGAGGAATGGGGACAAGTTGGGCCTTTGTTTCCGACTGACTCCATCAGGCTCATCTCCCCCCTGCATCCTCCAGCTAACCTTTCCTGGGGAAAATTCACAAAAACCAGCAAAAAACATTAAATTCACTGCGTCCATATCGTCAAATCAAATTTCCAATTCTTTTCCCGTAGGATTCAAATCCCTAACCATTCAATATAGGCTTCCACATCTTTTGTAATACAGCCGTGGCCTGGAGGTTTATTTCCTCATGGTTGAAATGTTACTCTTAAATCTTTTATTCATGGATTGATCAAGCAGACATTCAGGAGGAGTCAATGACCTTTTAGATCAATTGGTCAACCTTATTTCATTAGGTCTTGCCTGAAAACATATCTACAATATACGCGTCATATTCCTCTCCGAAGAACTTTAATTTCGAAGTCATTCGGCCCAAAAGCATGAATAACCTCAAGGATAGCGGTTTATAAGTATTAGAATAAGCTATATCCAGGAAGAGAACTACAACAAAACAAGCTATTCCCATGAAAAAATATTCCTGGAGTTGAAACGCTAAGACGCTTGCCAAAGTGTTTTTTCCATGGTGTAAAAATGTGTTTCCTTTCAATACCGTAAAAATTTATTTCCTTTCGATATAAAATCATGAACACATTACGATATATCATACCTAAGACAATGAAAAATATGGGAAATGTGTTTACCCATCCCATAATCCCGGAAATGAAAAGTAGAATTTAATATCACAGATGCCCCCGAAAATGTCGAAAGAATACACATAACGTCTCTTGAGTGTTGGCTTCCGCAGCTGATCGTAGAAGAAGAACCGAAGAAGAAGCTTCACTCCTGAAGAAATCCGCTGCAACACGAGAAAAACGTTTAGCCAAATAAACTCCAAATGCAGCATGACTCAAAAGTCACATCAGCTCACTTAAGAGACTATCTATCAACATCCTAACCCTGGTTATGATCATAGTCGAAATTATGGACGGTGAGATGACCACTATGAAGAGTGCACGATTTTCAAATGGTGAAAACAGTTTATCGACACACAAAAAGCATGCATTAGGTCGTATTCAAGATGAATACGCTAAATGCTAATTTCTCAGCGGGTAGCGTGCTCGAATCATTTGAAGAAGGCCTTTTGTCTTGGATAACAAGAAAAAGGCAGAGAAGCGACATAATGTCGGAGCACATTCTGAAAAGTAATGCACTCGCCTCTGGTTTCATTAACGGAACCAAAATCGTGTGCCACGCCCCTTATTCTCGCGCGAAAAGACCCTTTTTAAAACACGGTGTTCTTAACATGATGGGCGTGGAGGCATTTATTTCCCCTCCGCAGGGTTTCTTGGGGTTAGCGGTGGGACGCCTCTCCTGAGACGCCTGAGGGATTTACGTGTGCTCGGGGGATGGGGTCTATCAACCGTAAAGAAATGGAAGGGAACCGCGGAGTCTCCAGCTTTGATAAATCTACTAGGTTTTTATTTTTTAAAAACTCCCTTCTCGTTTACGACAAGACTCTACGATTTACGAAAATGAGCATCGCAACGCATTTGTAGTGATAGAAGAATATGAAATGATTTCTTGTTCCTACATGATGTAATGAATAAAGGAGAGAGCTCTAACTTGTTATGCAAACTAAATATGCATATTCCAAATAACAAAGATAGACACAAGAGAACATTTTACATAATGATTGTAAGTAGCAACTATAGTCAAAATGCTCCCATAAATAGAATATGTGCATCATTTAGTACTGTGTTCAATTACCTGAATTTTGTTGAGGAAAGGAAAATCTTTTACAGAATAGCGTTTAATAAATTGCCAGCAATAAAATTGTAAAATATAAGTCGCGATAATGCATAAGTATTTTTTTAATAAAAAAATAAAAAGTTTTTTTGGTAACTTGACTCTTTCTTGTATTTTTAACAATTGTAAACATTTTTATTTGTTATTTTTCACCCTTTGATTATATTTATATGTTGGGTGAACGTTAAATTCAATTCAATTACACTGCACCGCAAATCATCCATCGCTTTGCAATGTATCACATACATTCATACTCGTGCATACATATCACACTGTTTCTGTCGGTGCATGTACGATCAAAAGAGCTAAGTTTCCACAACAAGGTCTAAAAACTGTTTTTTGCAATTTCTCCCATACATCACTCTTTTTTCATACCTCTTCCGCTTCTATTATGTAAATTCAATCCTTCGTAAACGTTCTCCTGCTCTTGGGATTTCTAATTTACGTCCTATAAATTTTTCTATTACATTCGGCCATGACTTTCTCGGTCAACACCCGCTTCGCTATGTAAATTGCTAATTTCCGCATGATTTCACATGAAAGATAGCACATAAAAGTTTTCTCATATTTAACGGAAGATATTGCATATTCGAAGTAATGTAGGTCTTCCTTTTTGTGATTGTTTTTCAATTGATTGACGTCTGACCGATTAAGTTTTCAATTCCATACTTGCTCTGAGAGAACAGTAAATGCCACTGTTGCTGTATGCGGAAATTAAAAAAAATCGTAAAATATAGCGAGATTTCACAATTCGCACAATACCGCATATCGCATGACGTAGTTTATTTGATTATACAGCAAGTTGTTACATGAGGCAAAAATAGCATACCTTCGCATGATATCGTATTTACCCCAATATGTTACATGATATGGCATTTCACTGCCGGCCGTGGTCATTGACGCAGCGGTTTTGCAGTTCAAAGGTCGCAGGTTCAAATACCCACCTTAGGAATGGATGATTTGATAGCCGCGGGATTAGGTAGATAAGATGGTGTGATGCAATCACAGTAAAAAAGGATACTTGAAATACATTTCTGCTACCACTCACCAGTTTGGTAGGTTATCTGGGGGAGGCGACCACTAACTGGTCAATTGCGCGACTGAAGACAGGTGGTTAGATCGGTAGGGAATGGAAGAACGGAGGAGAGAAACACGGTGTCGGCATTGGCTTACCCTACAGGATAGGCGCCTAGGGGGCGAACAGAGTATAAAGTCCCATCCGACAGACGGAGTACTGTTCTTGAAAAAATCTGGACCAATTGAGATTGGGATTCTACTGAAAAATCTCCGCCACTGCCGGGTTTACAACACGGACCCTCGGAACGGGAAGCTAGTACTCTGGGTCGCCACACCAATCCTATCCCTACCACTCATCAGTTATCCCTCACATTTCATATGATATCGCATGCTGAATGGCCACGACCTATAAATAACATTCCTATCGCATTGATTTTGCTAAAGTACAAATAATCGTCGATGCATAAAAATAATGGCTTTGGCAAGATGTAGTGGAAGGAAGTTGCATTCAGTTTGTTGAAACTTGCAAATGTTCGTTCGCTGTTACTTGTTGAAACACCCGATGTAAAAGGCCAGTAGATTTGTTTTCGGGATATTGGAAATAAATAAATAAGTTTTATGAAGAAAAGTTTTGTGGAAAAGTGCAAGTTTCGATACACTGAGGTGATGTTTATAGCAGCACCGCACAGGATATACCTTAGAAGAGGTAGGAATACAAGTTCCTTCCTCGTACATCTCCATCCTTTTTCCCAAACTTTAATCCACCTCACATGCTCGCCTTCCATTTCACATCCACCGCTATGCCCTCCATCTCCTCTGTCTCAAAGCACGCATAATACGCCGACCGGACCTCCCTTTAATTCCCCCCTAAACCCCCCCCCCCAACCAACATTCATTATCTTCCCCTAACTCTCCCCCCGGCCAAAGCCACGGGCTTCTTATAAAACCAGCCCCTCCCCCTGTACCCGCGCTCCCCCCCCCGCCTTCAACCTCCCCCCTACACCACTAATATTATCAGAACCACTCAAGCAGTCCACTCCTCTTCCTACGACCCCCACACGGCCAGCGCTCAGCCAGAGAAGAGGCTCATCCATCCAATCCCTTCCCGTCGTCCATTGCGCCGCTTCCCGTATTACGCGCAGCCGTGAACACACAACGCGGGCGTGATGCCTTCCACAATTCCCCCCCCTCTCTAACCCCCCACCCTCCCTCAACCGAGTGCACTCGACCGCGTGCCGAGCCGAAATCTTCCCTCTACCTTCCATCTACTCTCCGCCTGACCGGTCGAAAACATTAGAGAAAAACGAAAAAAAACACGAGAGAGAAATCCTCAATCCACCACTAATCTAGGGTTTTGGGTTGGGTTCGGCTGGTATACTGGCGTCCTAAAGGACACGGGTTCAGATCCCGGCATCAGCAGAGATATTTCAGCGGAAAATCGATCCCTGCTTGAGTGCTTTGTAGAGACCATTCCAATTTTCAGTGATCCGTCCATCGAATTGGATGGTTCCCTCGGTGCTTTTCCCTAATACTAGGCTAATTCCGTCGCCAGGTTTCACTCCACCCTTCCTCCATTCCTCAAATAATCCTTCCCTTAACAAAATACCCCTCCAACCCTAACTACTCAAATACTACTCAATTTCTCGGTAGATGAACGAATCGCCAGCTATCTAATTTTGCTACTAACTCAAGAGAACTCTATAGAGTACATAAATAAAGAATAACAGGGGCTGATCACGCTTCCATGTTGAACATCGGATTTCACCCTTAATGACGGTTTTTGATTCCCGTCAACGTGAACTTACACCGAGAGTTCTGAGCATTGGTGTTCATGGATGCGTTTATGATCACTTGATAGCCTCAGCCGAGAACAACTGTCAACTTTGAAGTTCAATCTCCTTTTCACCTACTTCCTAACCACTTAGGGCTTTGAAATTTGGCACGTATGTGGAATTGGTCAATTAATAAATTATTACGAAAAAATAAAAAGTTGAAAAAATATAAAAATATTATTTATGCCTATTTATTTGTTCGGCAAATGAGACCACTGATCACTATCCGATTCGTCTGGGGGGAAGGCGACCATCCAATACTCCGGCCAATGGCTCCTCCCTAATGTGCGCACGATTTCGAAATCGGATCAAAGGCACGTCCTCAATTGCTTCTGGCCGCTACATTCCGATTAAAGGCCCTTCCTTCACTCTGCCGGTTCGGCACATCCCCACCGCGTGATTCTCCTAAACGGACTCCGTTAAGCGAATCCATTGGTCTTCTTCGAGTTATTCCCATTTTAAAATGAAAAAAAATCACCGAACTGATCCAACACATCTGTCTTTTAATCAACCAATTAATTCAAAGATTGGACAGATTAACAGCCTTTCCGTTAGCTAGACCGCACACCTTATTAGGAAATGCAAGGCAACTAGCTTTCTTAACGTCGCACGGTTGTTTAAAGAAATTACTATGCTTATTTTTAAGGCTAAATTCATATGAACATATACTTATTAGTCCCTTTGCTGGACCATACCTCAAACATCCAAAACACATTATATCTGTAGTATGATGGCTAAATATAATATGTAATGTTTTGCAAATTTCGCAGGAGAGCAATTATAAAGTTAAGTAGGCTCGGAAAAATCTGAACCTCAAAGTTTAGGTCTTAGATTTTTGTAATAGATGTACAAAACTGTTGTTATCACATTTTTTTTAACTTTCCAAATCCAAAGGTATTAGCACTACGAATCCAACGGTATGCATAACTCAGTTTTGCGAAAAAAACGAACATATCATATTTAGCCATCGTAACACAGATATCAAAATATAAAATTCGCTTGATAGCCTAATGAACCACATAAATGTAACGTGATGATTCAAAAGATGAGGATATACCCAAAATTAATTTTTTAAATCAATTTAGTGTACTAAATGTAGTGTACTAAAACAGAGAATCACAGATATACGCCATCGAAAGGAAAGTTCCCCTTCAATTTTGATCAGATATGATGCAAAGGTTGAACCAAATACGCATGGTATGGGATTTTTATAGTAATTTATTACCTTTATTAATAACTTTCCCAGTTGAAAGCGCAGTTCAAACTTAAATTGTGAATTACCACAACAATCTAATACCCCGGAAACAAGAAAAAAATGCCCAAGCCTCTAAGTTTGATTGGCTCTTAAACCTTACTCTAGTTCTCCCTTTTCTTATATGGACGGAAAAAAATCTAATTAAGTAGTTTGTTAGCGATTCTTAGGGAGAATAAAAAACTTCACCCGATCCATCATTTTAATGAGAAAAAATAAGGAACGAAGCCCAAGCTGACCAATTAGGCCCGACTCCACTGAAGTTTGATTGATGACGCAGATGTCAATTTAACCCTGGAATGCTTCCCCGTGGTATCTCGAACAGTAAGGAGCTTAGAATTTTTGGCAGCCTGAAGTGATTTTATACACAACGGCGTGAAATACGGGGGAATATTAGGTGATCGCGCAAGAGGAAAGAAAGGAGTATGGTTTCAGATGACATGCAGGAAAAGAGAAGATATGACGGGGTATCTTAAAAGGCATATAATCTTGGAAAATCACTAGGAAATCACATTTATGAGACGGAAGCATCAGAAAAGATTCCGCTACGGTAGAAATATGCACAGGAACTGTTACAAGAACAAAATATCAATTTTTTTACCCTTCTATGACAGGTGCGCCTAGTTCGACACATACCTCTGGAGTCATCTCAACTTATTTACCAACGCCCAAAAGTGCCGAATCCGGTACAATGAAAATTATATACAAATTTAAAAAATCGTTAATTAAATATAGCTGACTTTCCAAAACCCTCCCCACTCCTTTATGATAAAATAGCCTTTTTATATAATAACCTTTCCCGCCTCACCAGCCCTTGATATACGTGCTCCCCAGCAGCCTCTCTCAACCCTGTCCAAATATTTGTATTTTTTCTCCTCCTACTACAACAACAATGAAAGAAAACAAACAAAACATTCTCTACCTGACGATGCCGAGAATCAGCGAAACGCGTCGTACTAATAAATTATTGTTGAAATTTGCAAAGTATTTTACTTTATTACGAATACAAACAATCTTTAACCAGTTTGATGCTGTTTCTGCAATTTTCATTATTCAATGGAAATGAGAAAAAATCTTTTCTCACAAATAATATTTTTAGTCCATTAAAGACAAATTACTTATGATGATGAGACCATACGGGATATTAATGCCTACATCTTACAATTTACAATTGTTAGATACCAATTGTAGAACCAGATTCCTTCAAGCATTCAACTAAACAATTGAGGAAAAAACAGAGAAAAGTCATTGTAGTATCTCCTAAGCTTCGTTAACTATTTTGTTCAATGGCGCTTGACGATAGATCGACGCAATATACTCTTGCGATTAACTTTAGAGGCTCGATGTTGGAATAGAAAATATATAATTACTGATCAGAAAGCATGATGAAAAACCTGGATTTTCGAAATTTTTCTGACTCGCAGATGGCTTACTAACGTTTTGGATATGGATAGATTTTCGAGTAACTCAAATCGACCCTGGGTACATCAACAACAGAAAATGTCGACACGATATCTTGGAATTTCTCCCTCCAAATTTAATCCCTAATCCCTAACAATGCCTAAATAGTCCCTTCATGCCCTTTCCTTGGTTCTCTCTTCTTATTCTGTCCTCGCGCTGAAAGAGAAAAAAAGGAGCCAGTTCACTTACCGCGAGGCTTCTCTCCATCCCTTTCCTCACCCTCTTTCGCTCGAGACTCAAGTCTCTTCCTTTCCACCCCCGTTCTCTCTTTCTGCTTTGAACACAAAGGTCTTCCCTCTCCATCCGCCCCCACCCATCCCATGATTCACCCTTCGCTAACCTTCTCCAACCCTCCCCCCAAACTCCCCCTACAGAATCCTCCTTTAATCCCAAATACCAAGACACCCACAAACTCCAATTTTCCAATTCCTTCCCCTTCCGTATAGGATAGGGAAAGCGGGAGATGGAATGAAAATAAAACGTTGAAGAAAAGGCAAATATAATTTCCCCCGGCTTGGTCTTCCGGAACTTTTCCCCCCGGTTCTAACAAAAAAAACCTTCCTCTTATATTTCAAACCCCACTGCCCCACCCCACGCCCGGAATGTTTTTTTTTCTTATCGCGGTCGCATTTCCTCCCTCTTTTGTTTTTTTTCATCCTCACATCTCGCTTCCACCAAAAACGAGCTGACCCTCATGCGCATGTATGTAGCATTTTAACTGGCAAATAAATACTAAGAGAAAGCAAGACCTTACAATCAGTCTCGTGGCGTCCTATTCCGCCCTCGAAGCATTGTAATCACTTATTTTTTTTGAGGGGTGAAATCCATTTACGGAATGCGTGTCGGACTCCCGTTTCCGGACTACCGACTAAAATACCCTCCGTTCTCCTTGGGCGAGCTCGGTACCGTTTATTACATTACTTCGTGCTAGGTCCAACCATTGCAAGCACTAGAGACGCGGTGTAAACCTTTGGCCATTTGCATAAAACTTAAATTGAAAAAAGTCGTCCTGAACTGGAATTCGAACCCCGATCCTCCGATTTAGAGCCGGGTGCAACAACCAATTAAGCTAGCTGTTGCTGAAACGTGGTGTCGTGCAAATGTCATGAATGAATCGCACTCGTAAGCATGGCGGCGCTGTCCACGAGCCCATTTTGAAGAACATGTTAGAGGACATCCGGGTAGCTTAAATGGTTTAAGCGTATGACGCGAAATCTGGGTTTCGAATTATCGATTTTCAGCCCAGACGGACAATTAGATTAGAATAGATTAGGTTTTATTTATGCTCTGGGTACAACACCCCTTACAGCACAAAAGTTACAAAAGGGGTGTTCATTATACTCAT
This sequence comes from Pyrrhosoma nymphula, assembly GCA_963573305.1. Taxonomy (NCBI): domain Eukaryota; kingdom Metazoa; phylum Arthropoda; class Insecta; order Odonata; family Coenagrionidae; genus Pyrrhosoma; species Pyrrhosoma nymphula. Next base: position 100,725,370 of record OY754335.1, on the reverse strand, counting down.
ATAGAAGTGACAAAGGAAAACAAAAAAGCATATAGATAAGTAGATACATCAATGGCCCATAGGCCCCAGTCTCTATTGCTCATGCTGTGTAATGGCAGGTGTCTCAATCAGAGACCAAAGTACAAGTGAAAAAATTAAACAATCAAAAGCCACTTTACAGTATACTTGGAAGTAAAGGTTACCAGACATGACACACGACAAATAAATGTTTGACAGGGTAACAAAGTATTAAATCAATTACTCGATACAGAAATGTGCCATACATGGCCAAACAGTGACAGGTAATTATATTCAAGATGAATTTCGAAGCAGAGATTTATAAAATAGTGTTTTAAATACAGACAAAGATTTTAGAGATTTTAGTGAATTTGGTAGCGAATTCTATGTTACTGTAGATCTGGAAACGAATGAGGCACATTCAATGTGAATTTCACACATTCTTCCATAGTGGGTGACGCCCGTTGAAGTTTTCGACCATTTAACGAACTGCATAGATCACAGACCACCATGTACTCTAACTTGGCGAGAGACGATCATATCCCCATGCCTCTACCTGTTATGGACATCGCTATAGATGGCAACATCGAGATATATTATATTTCATCACGGTATTGAAGAGAAAAAGGCGTTTAATATAAGAAGACATATGACGACAGGGACCACGGGGAAGGATGTTAAGAAAGGGCTGGTGAAGTCCATATTTGAGACATGGGCCTCTGCCAGTGACAGTATTTTCCAGTAGAAGTTTTCCTTCACGGTAGTAGTAGAAAAAAAATTCACTTTTATTTGTTACTTCAATTTCTGTATACTTTCCTCCAATGTCAGTGAGAGAAAAATAGATTAACTATAGGCTTGGACTAAGACTCAAAATTTGGAGACAAAATTTTGAAACAGCTACTTTCTTGGTACAACTTGGTACGAATCTAGAGGAGGAAGGACATTTCTATCCCTTTCCCTGTTCCCTTCTTTTAGCCTTAGCCCGGGGCTGCATTTTATCTGCCCCAACGCCCCAACCCAGAGCTACTCTTATAAAGAAAAAAAACAACACATCTCCGCCCTAATTTGTTCCCTTTTCTTTATATCCCCCCTTTCCAACTTCCAACCACTCCCATTTCCCGCCCACAATTATCCACACTCCTCGCTCCAATCGAAAAAGGACCCAAAAGAGAACAAGAAGAAAAAAGAAAAGGGGAGATAGAGAGAGAGGACTGAAAATACAAAAAAAAAGACTTTCTGGCTCCGGGGGCGAGATAATATCACGTACTCCTAATTTCGCCGTAAAATTGGAGGCGACACATTTTTTTTTACCGTCTTACGGAATCTTCGTCACGTTTGTCATCAACGCTTCCTCGTCTGGTAGGATCAATGGCATGCGGGTGGAGCGTTCGGTTCCGGACCGTGGAGTTCCGGGTTCAAATCCGGGAGAGATCTCTATAAATACCACCACCAGAAACCTCTCTGTGCTGTACGTCCTTCTAAAAGAAACTAAACTTAGCACTTTTTGATATCGTATTGTTACCGTACTTGCCGGCATTTTAGGCGTGATTTGGCTCCGATAAAAATCAATGGCCTAATGACCACAGGTCTAATGCGGTCAATGCCACAATCAGATTCGGCCTAAAGACAGCCGGCATGGACTAGTTGACATTATAGAGGAGTGGAAGCGGTTCTACCAATCACCGCGCGTTCGCTCTGCTCTCACTCGTGCGAAGAAATTCCCAAAACAAACACCGTTGAAGTTGCGGTACCACTATTGATGAATTGATGACATCACGGGGCACGACACATTAAAAAATGAACCTGATTTTTTAAAATTAAGGAGGTTCCTCCGCGACTGCATGAGTCTAAACAAATGGTAAATTTCACTTTTTTGTTTATTTGGTTTAAAAAATCCTGCTTTCACTGACGACACGCATTACCTGTAGAACACCAAAATTAAGGTACAACATATGCAGATTATTCCGCGAATATGTTATTAATTAACACTTTTCCCATCCATAGGAGCCAATTGCAGCGTAATTTCTATCAAATTACCCAATTTGGACTTAATTTATCGCAGTCCTTGGCTATCAACTAAAAGAAATAAGGAGGCAAAATAAGTATATTTTTAATCCAATTTATCGAGAGTATTACTTTCATGTAAACAAGTGTCCTCGAAAATGGTATTTATATTATATGGAAAAATATTATTTAACAATGAATATTATTCAAGTTCATTTTGCGAGAAAATAGCGAGAAAAGGTAACATTTTGTTGTTAATATTAGTTGGAGTACAACTCTTTCTACTAGTTACCAGGATATTAATGATATTTAATTCATTTTACGGTGGTACCACCTTAACTATCGAAAGTCCAAGACTCAATCAGTTTGCTCTTCGTTCTCATTCGAGCACAAGAAAATTGTTGTTCGTTGATGTTCCCTAACATCCAGTTTGGTCACGTGACCAGTGACTTTATTGTTCTATCCATCCATTAGCTTCCAGTGACGCAATGCCGGTTGACGGAATTTCGAAAACTTATAGTTGTAATTCGCACCAGTATTACTTTACGTTTATCTGTTGAAAAATCACTTTAACAATTACCTGTGTCTATGATAAAAATTCATGAATCTAATTTTGGTTGAAAATTTGTCGAAATCTGTGTGGTTTATACTAATCCACAAATTATTGGCAAGTGTTTCGGATTCTCGGATCTCCATGGCACCATATTTGTTGACATCATCATTCGGTAAAATATCAATGTCTAAGAGTTGTGTGTGGGGTTTCCATTTTTTCAACATTATGTTTCTAAACAAAGCGCACGTAATTTACCATCATCATCATAGTATTACAATACTAGGATTGGTAAACTGCAAGCCCTCCATTTCACCCTCTCCCATGCCAGTTCCTTCACTTCCCTATATACCAGAGCATCCCATAACCAGGAAAAGACGGTAATTTGGCAAATCGCACCTAATTAAGACACTGGCTTCACATTCATGAAGTTTTCGTATTTTAGTATGTTCGTAATTTCCAAGTCAAAACTGACACAATAGAATGTACCTTGTAATGGCGCAGATTTATTTCGAACGAGATGTCATTAGTTCGTGAAGTACTGCCAGAGTGCCAGATGGAGGGGTATGCGCTCATTGAATAAACGTTCAGGTATTAAATGTGAACCAACTAAATGATTGTCAAATACGATTCGGACGGTAATAATCCAACGAAGCTATGAGAAATGCCGAAAAAGTAGCGTTAAGCCTCGTGATCGCACAAATGCGAAAGATAGCACGATATCGTTTCATCTGGGTTAAATTCCTGGCCAAGGGGAATGATTTATTTCGCATGGGAATTTTCACTTAAGGGAACATATAAAGAGACACAACTTGACAAAAGAAGAAGGAGCTCAAATTGAGAATGCGGTAGTTGGGTGAATGGGTTTACGACACGTGACACAGCTTGCGAGGAATGAATGGGAATTCGGGAAAAACGATCCGGAAAAAATTATAGGAAATGATGGGCCGGCTGCGGCGAGACGCCAGAGACTCGTTCAGCGAAATGCCGGAGCTGAAAGAGAAGGACGACTAATCCGTGATTCACGATTTACATTGCGGCTTGTACGACCCCAAAGTGAAAACACAAAAAGGTGTCAAAAAAAGGAACCGGATAAAAACGTAGCAATAAAAGGAACCGGAATGTTGAATGAATGTCGAGGATACGTTGAAGATGACGAATGAGTATAGCGACAAAATGGATCACGGGACAAATGATTAAGGAAACGTAAAATATGAAACATGGAGCAAGGTGTGATAAATAAGGAAGCCATGAGGGCATAAACGTACAAATTGGAATGAAAAAATATAAAGAAAAAGCAATGATTTCTTTAAAAAATCATCAATGAGTTCCATCACTGGAAAGGAAGTGTCAGCATTATGAACAAATGGACTGAACGATACTGATCCTCGGTAAAATAAAACTGAAATTGTTGTTAAAATGCACATAGAAAAGAACAAGCTTAGTTGTTCCCGAAAGTTTTACGCGAGAAAGGTTGCATAATGTTTGCATAAATATGCATCGCTTCACATCTTATTTTGTAATCTCACCTTTTTAATGACTCTTTTGCGGGAAGTCAGGAGATCCGTTTCGCTCTCTTAATGAACGGCTCACGATCGGACAAGGTCCGATGGTGGCTCCATTTCATGTTCCTAGTGACTTGTGATATGGAACTAATGAAGTTCGGAGCCAAATGAAACGGATCAAGAGTCGAAAAATACGGATCAAAAGTCGAAAGAGCGGATGAATCAAATAAATCGACCGGTAGTTCACCGCTTGAGAGCCAAAGATGGTCACGTCGCCTGGGTGGCGGAGTTGAACTACGAAAAATGACGTAATTTTCCACATTTTATGACGTATTCTCACTTTAGTGAGATTACAAAATACCCCCCAGGCCTGATTTAATATTTTCTTAAACAGATAAATTGGCCATTGCACGAAGAAAACATTCACGCATCAGCACTCCTCCATCATTAACAATCAGAAACGAATGCTTGGCGAGGAAAATTGTCGGAATTGGAAGAGGAGGACTTTTTCAAATACCTAGCGCTGGGATGGTGACTCAATTGCCGACGAAAAGATTGCGGGACGCGCCCATCCCGCGCCATTGACGGCAGCGCGATGCTTCACGAGAAAGGAATGCACGGCAGGAAATGCGTCCAATAGTCCTCGCATAGCTTCAGTCGTTGGTCAAGTTCACTATCGGAACCACTCATTCATGAGTGCTCCACTGGAGTCCAGCGAGGAATCACGTACGATGAAGCCATGAGTTTACTTCATACCGATGAGAACAACTTAAGGTAGTCTGAGCGAGATGGTTCCCTAGTCATAATGGAGACCATATTCGAATTTTATTTTTTTAATTTAAGTACCTGTAAGATGTATGAAGTAAATATTGTAAAATAATGGTGCAAAAATATAGTTATGCATGAAAAAAAAATTCTCAGTAATTAAATAAATATAACCACATGAGTCTTTAACTAGACTCATTTTTTCATCCTACGGTGAAATCACCTTCACAATAGAAATTCTTTTTGCGATTCTGTAAAAAGTACTGCGGGTTTCTGACAACATTTAGGTGTTAGAAGTTCTTAATTTTGTCAATATGCTCCCTCTGGAGCGCACAGCCGTAACCTATGCCATGTAAAACAGCTTATATTTTCCGACAAATTGCTCGACAAGAGGTTCGGCAACGGGATAATATTTTGGCATCATTAAAAAGATTTAAAGATTTTTTTTAAATGACGTCAAATTCAACAAATTCTAGGTCATTTGACTTATCGCTCAAACTACCTTAAAATCTCCATCATTTTTAACGGGCGTGGGACTGAAATCCATCGTCTAATACTATTGAGTCAGACAGTACGAGTATATGAACAGGCTAGAGAACTTTATGCTTGCATTCATGTTTACGGAATCTCTTCACAGATAAGAGTAACTTTTATTTAAAATTGAGCCTCAGCCGTGATGTAGTGGAAGGCTTCCATATTACATCGTGAAATGGCACTTTTCCACGAAAAAACTTTTATTTCCCATCTATAACTAACATCATACTCCCTCGTTTATTCCAGGTGCCATTCAACACTCATAAAATGCTGACAATGGCATTGTTCAATTGTGTACCACATCTCAAAAATTGAGAATCCAGTGAGCAGGGAGCGGGACTAGATGAACACGACCCGAGTGAAGTTTAATAATGATAAGTTACGCGAAGGGGAATTAACGGTGAATTGCAAACAGCGATGAGTAAGAGTCACCCCAATCAGGCCTCAGAATATGAGATGGCATTTTAAGACAACAGATAATATCTGCTGGGTCAATGACGTTAGAAACATAAATGAAAATTATATTTTGTCACCCAACCTAGCATATACTGAATTGATGTTCAGGGTGGGGATTAACTAGTTGTAGACATATTTTTGCCTAAACTGTATCAGGTATTTTGGAGTAATAGCAACATAAAGGTAGTCTCACGAATTATTCCGAGAAACAGCAGTGCACTTGACTTTAGGAGCTCAGAATTTTAAGGCTATATATCACCTACTACGAAGTCCTAAGAATAACTCGAAACCAGTGCTGGAGGCAGGAGAAGTTACTGCATCCTATATGTTACCAAGTAGAGGCATTATCAACGAGATTCGGCCACCGCATTCGGCAGAACGTACAAAGTGTTTATATTCAAGGGAATCGTTCCTTCGACAGTCAGCGTCTGATGTCGAACGCAATCTTCTTCGACCCGACCAAAACTTTCGCTCAAACCGTCACTCTAGGAGCGTTCCTTCCGATCGGGATACTGAAATCGGGATACTCCCAGTGGCGAAAGAATGGCATTTAATAGGACACTGCATATGACAGCATCAATATGGTTTTAATTGATCTCTCGGTTGAGGCATGTTTAAATGGAAGAAGGAACATCCATGTATAATATATTTGAGCTAGCCTATTTTCCCCTGCCTCCTTGCATTTTTTCTCCTTCTTCGGCTCGGCTTACGTCCTACATTTCTTCATCCCATCCATAAAGCTCATTCTCTTTCTCCCCCTTCTCCACCAATCCCAACATCCCTCACAAACCCCTCGCTCCTCATAACCAATTCCAACCACCTAATCTGCCCCCTCATATTCTCCTCCAGAAGTTTCCTCTACTTAGTCACCATGCCGAGCACTACCTCGTTCGTTTTCTGTTGCGTACATCGCACTTTCTCCATTCTCCTCCACACCCACATCTCAAACGCCCACCGCCTATCACCGCCCTCTTCCCTTAGAGTCCACATTTTGGCACCATGCGACGCCACGCTTCGTATTAAACTTTTCGCAAGTCTTTTCTTTACATTGTTACCAAAGATCCCGTTCATTACTTTTCTCACATTAGTGAACACCTCCTTTCCAAAAGCTATTCTCCTTCTAAGGGGCCAACAAGTACTACTTAAAGCGATTTTGGCCACTATTTGACCCCCCCCCCTCCCACATGTAAGATGCAATGAACCCCCAGCCCTTCTTCTCCCAATCTTACGAAAGTTGTCATAGAAATTTGGAAACAAAAACCTGTAAAAATAAGGCTGGTGGATGTCCAAACGTGCAAACTGATCAATAACGGTTTTCAAGATCTCGCAATTTCGCAGTAGTCACATCACGCAGAACACGTGATCTTTAGAATTGCGAAAGGAATTGATTATACGGTTTTCTATAGTTTAGCATAAATTCAGGCATACAAACTTTGCCTTCCTATAAAAGTAAGATTTTTCTTCCGAATTTGCTTTGAAAAAGTGATAAAAATACGATAATAGAAGTAAATAAAAACGTATGATTGCTTCGATCCCCTCGTCCCCCTCGGTAAGACAACGTAAGAAGAAACCAACCCCCCTCTCCCCTAATGTGTCTTACGTAATAATTGAGCGGCCCCTAATACCATAACTACATTGGCCATTTACTCCCAATATACTACCCAAGTGATTGAAATGCTCAACCGGCTCCAGTTTTTTCCCTACTGCTTTCATGGTCAGCCTAGCTTTCTCAGACGAGGGCACAGGATTTGGAGAACATAAGACGTTGATGCATCGCCCATTCACGCTCACCTTACACCAATGTCGCGCCTCGGCTCACTCCTGTCCCCTGCGACGTCTCATTTCAAGTCCCAGAGAGCGTTTTTTCCCTTTTCCCTTACAACTACTTCTTCCAGTTGTGCGCCTTCTTCGCTTTCTCCCTTGGACGCCATCCCCTCACCACATTCCCTGATCAATCTCTCCACTCCCCTTGGGCCCTCCAGGAGCCAGCCATCCTTTTCATCTCTCGAATCCACTCCTCCTCCAGGCCTAAAATTACCGCCCTCCCTCTCTTTTTTTCAAGTTCCCTGCCAACGCCGGCGTGCAGCCGAGAAGACGAACACAAAAAAACGTAGTGAGGGGGAAAAAAATAAGAGAAGCGACCACCCCCACAAGCACAAAACGCTTTCGCTCTTAACATTTTTTTCCCCTCCGTACTAACCACGGTCGTAGAATAGGTACTAACCGTAATAACTCGCCCCTGGCTTCCCTCTAGCGAAGTCAATCCTTTTTTCGGTCTCGAAAATCGAATGTGGCGGTTTGAGATGGGAGCAGTAGGGCTGGGCAGCACTTTATTTCTTATCGACACTAAAGTTATTGAGTTGGTGACGCTGAGTACATCTGTAAGGCGATAACTTTCAGGAACCTTGAAGGCTTCCATGGAGTATTTGACCTGAAGAGACTTGGTTTGCAGATCTTCTTCCGCGTCTATCCATATTCTTCTGGAAAATATTTTGCCGTCGTTCCAGCTGGCTTCTTCACGTCCGCTGAAGTCACTTGAGCGGACCTGAAGTGGCTCCAGCGGTTCCAGGTGGCTTACCTGAAACGCCGGCGAAATATTGTCCACAGAATAAGTATAGACGCGGAAGAAGACCTAAAAACCAAGTCTCTTCAACTTTCAGAAACATTGAGCGATCGGCAACATTGGATGCAGCGGGCAGTGTTGATAATATGGACCGTGGCGTCCTATCGATGGTAATCATTACCAATACTGCCAGTGTTGTGATATAGAGAAAAATAATCGAATAAGTATGTGAGTAAACATAACATAGTCAGGCTGGACCTAGAAGCAGTTGTCGATATTCATGGTGAGTAAAACACTTATAAATCTTCTACAGATTAAACTTGACAATGTCAGGCTTCACTTAGTAGAAGTTCATTATGTTAGTATGTACTTATGATTAATGAAAATACTAAGTACATTTCTATAATTCCTTTGCTGTACGACACTTTTCACCGATTTACGGCATCGTCAGGCACAGAAAGTTTGTTTTATGCATTAATTGTTGTTGTAGTTACGGAGGAGGAGGGAAAACAAATATTCGGGCAGGGTTGAAAAAAAACACGTTGATTAAGGGCTGGTGAGGCGGTAAACGTTAATTTGCCGGAAAGGAGTGGGGAGGAATGCGGAAATAATAATTCATTACAAAAGTTACTGGATTTTCTGATAATTTCTATTGGTTAAAGTGCGTCCATTTTCAGGCATTTGGGATAGGTTAATCATGAGTTCTACTGACTAGTTGAATGGCAAGACGCGTTTCACTACTCTGTGGCATAATCATGTTTACATGACTATGCCGCAGCATGATGAAACGTGTCGTGCCATTCAATTAATCTGTTGAATATTAGTGTTTTACTCATCATGAATAGGTATGTGAGCCTTAATAAAAATACTGTAATAGTGAAAATATCCCTAATTTTCTCACACAAATGATAACGTCAACATAAAAACTGCAACACACATCAAAAATATCGCCGGGCTCGGAAACTAGCAAGGTAAAGCGATGGCCTGGCAACTTGAAGCTCGAGGGATAGAAACCCGGCTTAGGCATAGATGTTGTGTTTTTCCTAGGATTAAAGTCATAGGTGATTTACGCGGTGCTAAGCAGTTGCGAGCACCAAAAACCATAGCCTAAAACTACAACGGCATTCACATTATCACATCTAAAATAAAATACGACTCTTGATGCATTGATTCTAGATAATATATGGTTTCAATATGAAAAATATCGACATGGCATCGATATATCGCCGTATCGCACGGCACAATGAGTGCGTACGCACGTATGAGAAGCATCAAGAGGAACTCCGAGATAAAGAACTCCCCCACATCCTTACCGAAAATCCTCCGCCACTGAGGTATTCGCCCTCGAGTCCTTTTACGTCTGAGATGAGGGTTAAAATAAAGAAAAAAGCGAACGAAACGGAAAATTCTCTTTCTCTGACGAGCGCATCACATATTTAAGGACATACCCACTCTTTTATTTCGTGTATACATGAATTCATTTCCCGGGATGGGATGGGTGGATATTTATAACAGCGACTCCTTTTAACTTGGGGAAAAAGAGGAATTTTCTGGAAAAATATCAGGCGCGGTTTTTCTGTGCCTCCCTCCGCATCCTCCATTCTCCGTGTATCTCTTTCTCTCTCATCCCTCCCTCCTAAACCAGAGATAAAGTGCTCAATTAGGCAACCGGTGATCCTTTATCTTCCCTGTCTCACAAACAGCCTTCTTTTATTTTTCTTCCTCTATGGTTCGCTCCATCGCTCCAGAAAAGACGTCCCCTTTAAGTCAGGGCAGAGGAGACTTAACGTAGCATTGACGGCGGCTCGGGACGCACATTTGAGGTCGAGCGGAAAAACATAGTGATACATCAAGTAATGGCATCAGGACGAGGTTTTAGTGCCAATTTGGTTAGCGTGAAGCTCCCAATTTTTTAAAAGATACAAATAATAACAGAAAAATTGAATAAATTTATGATTTCAGATGGGACAGAGTGGACATAACGTATATACGTATACGAATATTTGTTTTTCTCCCTCCTCCCCCGTAACTACAGTAACAATTAACACAAATAACAAAATTCTGTACCTGACGATGCCGCAAAGCGGTGAAACGCGTCGCACATTAAAAAGTTTGTAGAAAAGTACTAAGCTTGTCTTTAATCATGACTACTAATATAATTACTAATACATACTAATATAATTAACTTCTAAGAAGTAAAGACTGCCACGGTCAAGTTGATATAAGTCGCAATAACAAAACTTAAAACATTTCCCCGGTTTATTTTTCTATGAGTCCGGTTCGGGTCAGAAGAAGCCTCATCCACGGAAAACCGGTCGCAGAAACAAACTTAATATGTCTGACTTCAATCATTTTTATTTTTATTTGGTAATAACAAAAAATGTCTGCTTTACCACATTTTCTTCTATTCCTCAAGGTGAAACCGGTCGCTGAAATAATTTAACTGCGAAAAAGTACGAATTTTAGTTATCACAATCGCAAAACGATAGAAGAGGACACCGGGTGTTAAGGTTGATACACGTAGGAATTATCATGATGTAGAATATCAAAGTAAACTACATTAAATGGCATTTCTGTCGAGCGTGGATACTTCTGGGATACTCAATTCAGATCACCCGGCTCTTCTTTGAAGCATTCTTCCTCAACCTCCCGATCTTAAACTCCCTGCCCACGCAATAATGGAATGGGTCGATAAATATTTTCAGAGGTAAAGAAAATAAACTGAACAGAGAGAGGGAGACAAAATAAAATGTGGATTATCAGAGAATAAAGTGGAAAGCGAAGTGAATAAGGAAGATATGAAGGACACAGAAAAACTTGATAAAGGAGATGCTGGCAGACTAAGTGATGTTGAAAAGCAGACAGAATCATGAATATTGGGCAATTGAGGGAATATAAATTGCTTTTTCGGAGGCCGGAAGAAGATATTAAGAGACGCTAAAGTGGGAAATAATGTGTAACAAAAGACGTTTAAGCAGGGAAGAATTGTAGTCAAGCCATAGACGTTTACTGAAAATAATTGTGCGAGCAAAGGTTTCATGAAAACTCAGAAAAGAATAAGATACAGTTCATTAGCTCATGCTGAGAAATATAAGCCTCCGTGAAACTATGACTTATGACATGGGAAGAATTATTGATGATGATAAAGAAATTCATCGGGTAAATTGCAATTGATTCTCAAAGGTATTGCTTTGAAATTTAGGATTTTTATCCATATTATAGACAAATAGTGCATCAAATATATGTAAATATATTTTATTAAGTTTTATTGTCATTATTTTAGAGCATATTATTTGTTTTTTATACTTCGGAGGACTACTAGAAGCGGAGAAGAAGACGCCTCCAGGACGGGAGGATAAACTTTGTCCTAAAACAACGACGCTGCTGATATCCTGAAAGAAGTGAAACATCTACCCAGTTGTCACGGAAACTTTAGAGAGAACTAATCATTCAAATGTTATCATAAAGAAAGTAGGAATATATGAAGGAGTTAAGGTAGTTAGAGCGAGATATTTCCCTAGTCATACTGGATACCATATTCGAATTTTATTTGTTTTTTTTATTTCAGCGTCTGTAATAAGTATGAAGTAAAAATATTTTAACATTAATGGTGCAAAGTCATAGGTATATGATCAAAACTCTTAGTAATTAAATAAATATATCGACTTAAGTGTATAACTTGACTCATGTTTTCCATGCCGTATGGCTAAAAATCTTTCATAACCGATGTTTTTTTTTGCGATTCTGTATAAGTTACTGCGGTTGGTTATAGATTATTTTTTATAAAGAGTTGAGAAAACACACAAACTACACAAAGTTAATTTTTGACGAAATCTAGGTGTTACAAATTCCTAAAATTTTAATTATTCTCCCTCTGGAGCGTTCCACCGTAATCTATCGCATGTAAAACAGCTTGTATTTTCAGGCAAATTGATCGAAAAGTAGTTTGGCAAGCAGTTAACAATTTTGATAGAATTGGAAAGATGAGATTTTTTTCTTTAAAATGTGGTCAAATTCATCAAATTCTAGGCGAAGTGATTTTTCGCTCAAACTACCTTAAAGTGGCCAGCAGACAGGGAAATAATATGGGAGCTAAAGCTAAACCTATCTTCGGACTAATCAATGCTGTGATGATAACATTTCGTATGACATTAGTGTCAGCGACGAGGTTTTGATGATATTTAGTCTATCGTCTCTCTCAACGCTTCCTCGCATCCGACGGCCAAGTTCGCTCGAGTGGCGCGTGGGTGTATCGTTCATCTACACGATGAACGCAAACAGCTGACCTGAAAGAAAAGGATGCATGGATACAGATCACTCTAGGCAAGCATGAGCCACATAGATGCACTGAGTTCGTGGCTAAGTATATACGCCAACTCAACTCATTCTATCGTGCCGTATTGTGTGTACCTACACAATACGGTACGTTCCGGGTAGGTACCTGAAAGAGATTACACCGTAGCATTCATTCGAAAAACTACTTGCCATGGCACTCGCTAGCCACTGCATGAATGCACAGATACAACGCAACGCACAATAGAATATCACACTTCCACGCAACAATAGAAAACACTAAAAAAAAAAAAGTTCATGCACAAAAACCAGCACCGAGAATAAATAGCTCAGGTATGTGAGTGATGTTGGCGGCGGAATAATTAGCCATGACTCAAAACTATCACTATCCACTACACGTCCAACCTGTAAAAAGGAATCACCACGGCATTTACACGCAAAAACTCAATAAGCGCAAAACTCTTCAAGGAAAATATAGATTAATCCAATCAATTGGAGTCACTTTAAGTTTACATCCCCAAGTTATAAAATTTTCAGATAATACTCTAAATTTGTGTGCTGATGAAAGATTGACAGGAGACCGATTGGAAAAGAGAAGATGATGAAAGAGCCATTTCCACTCGGAGAACCTCTCCGGCTCACGGAGGCGAAATCGTTTGACGGGGGCGCCGCGCTGCTGCCTGGGGTGGACCTCGCGAGCATTAGGAAATGGACGATATTCTTCCCGGGCGGCGCTCGAACGTTGCGCAACCGAGTTCACAAGCGATCCTCCACTGCAAACATATGCTAGGAGCAAAGAGGAGTCATGGGATCCCGGAGATGTCGCATCACCGCCCCCATATGATGAACACAATTTGTTCTCCAAAAAAATTCGACCCACCACCCCCTTTCCTGGTTTTACTGGGAATTTTAGACGACGCGACGGGTCATGGAATCTAAGTTTTTCCGATGACGCAGTCACCAAACGTTACTCAACTAGAGTTAAAACAGCAACTTTGCACGGTTGATAAGGTATTTTGAGCGAGATATGCCCCTAGTCATATCTTTGCTTAAAACTTTTAATGATATTCAAAGAGGAATTAGCGGTAACTACTCTATGGTCACTAATGCACTCAACGGTGTTTACCTTAATTAGCAATTGCGGTATATTTGTTGCCAATAAATCAAGAATGTTGTACCCTCTTTTAGGCGTCGTAGCTATCTGATGTAGGTCATTTGATGAGAACGTGTACAGCAGGGCCTCACATATATCTTTGTCTCTTCCCCCCTGATATGTAACAGTAGGTCCTCCAATCTATAGAGGGCGTATTGAAATCTCCACCTATGATTAAATTTCTTTCGGTGTTCCTGGATGTGATGTTCTTTATTTGTGTTTCGAGTTCTAAAATTGAGGTGATTTCGGTGTTAGGTGGCCTGTAGTATGCGCACACGAATATTGTTTTTGATTTAGGGCATCTAATAGAGGACCATACAGATTCTAGGCTGGTATCTGGTACGATTTCCGCTTGGCTGACAATGATATTCTTTACAGCTATAAATTCTCAGCCTCCGGTTCCGTTGGTCCTATCTACCAATTGGAGATCTACCTATTAACGGACCAATCATTATTATACACCATTGAGAAATTAGTTTTTTTCTATATTAATACTAACATTTCAGGGACCTGTTTAGAGTTAAGAATGAACGAGAAACGCCATGAAATATTATGTTTTCCAGACTTGGAGCAAAATACCTTATGATTATAGAGCAATGGAACTAGATATGCAATTGCCAGGACTACGATGGTGTTGCGAAAATATATTTATTTTTTCACTATAGCGTAAATTCCACAGCTATGCCATTTTATTGCCCGATATTCGTGCTTCTACGGGCATTCGTTTAAGAGAAATGTAAAATGCAATGTGATGTGATACTGTTTATATTATCCGCTATCAACGACGAATTCCATCGGCTTAAAGCTAAATCTTAGTTAGTGAGTGCACATGGCGGCTTCCTCCAAGCTCGAAGCATTGCCTCTACACGATCACCTACTTCACTCACTCAGGCATACTAGAAAGATCGTACGACTCTCGGGCATGGAAGGCTATAAATCAGTGGGCATTGATGTTGATTGAATTCACTCTATCGAGTCAGACACTTAAGTGAGTAAGGCTCTCTCTTAAGAGTCTTCCTTCGGAGAAACACGTCCACGTCCTCCATCTCCTCGGAATGAACGACCCGAGCGCCACTCCGTCGAGAGAGGGGATTAAAAAAAAAAGAGTGACGACGGCCGCCTCGTGATTCCATTGCACGCGAAAAACTTTGCAAACCGTGCACGTGCCGCCATCTCGTTCAGCGCCCTTGCCCGGCGCACACGAAAAATATTCTCCAATTCGTCACAGCGCACCACTCCCCTGTCCTATCAACCGCTCAATCACTCTTCCTTCGACTTCGAGTGGATGGACCGACCCCTGAAAGTACATTGGTCTCGCTCAAGTACGGAAAATGCGCCCCTGAATTGAAGTTTCATGAAGAGCGGAAATTGCACACCGCTGGCAAATGAGATGATATCAGGCATGTATTCTAGTAAGTGACTGATATTCATTTTAATTACACATTATCGCTCCAGAGCAAAGCAGTCCAATCGAAACGGATGTACACTGATGTTGTTTTTAGGTGAACGTCAGAGTAGATATTGAACGTACCATCAGCAGTAGCCAACAATTCTAAGACTGGCCTGCTGGGGCTACCCACCCCAATATCAATTTAGCTAACCGCTTCTCTACTTCACAAATTTTCATTATCACGTCATATGCTTTAGGTATTTTGCATCATGAAAATTTTATCGTAGAATACTGTGCGCTTAAAAAAATATTCAATATTCCTGGAGGAATTTGTGGTACTCTTCCCACACTAAGTCCAATACCTCATCGTTTGTTCTCGTCGACACTCCGCTGAATCTTTTAAAAATCTCTAAATTTTTATCTCAGAAAAGATCACGCAAATCAGGCTCTTGTTCCTCATAGACCAGGTTTCAAAACCACGCTAAGCTACACTCCATAAGTAAGCTATGACAAAATTTACAACGGAAGACATGGTTTCTTGAAGATATTTATTTTTAATAAGTAAGTTTGCTGTGGTTACCAGTTTTCGTAGCCATCCAATGCTCTATATTTAATTTTAACTGTCGTTAGTCAAAGTAGCATTTAAACAATTGCTAACCTCACCATTTAGGTAAATGTAATATAAAATACATCGCTCTTAGAAATCACAAAATAATGAGGCCAAGATTGATAGTATGGTACACATTCAATTTGATAGTAAATGCTTTAAAATTCGATTCCAATAAATCGCTAAGTCACATAATTCATAATTCAGTCAAAAATATTTTCCCTCGAATGCAAATTTCATCCGAATGAAACCACCGCTTCAGTAACGTTAGTCAAGAATTGACGAGCCGAATGAATCACCCGCTGACGCGTGTGATGACGAAAAGAAGACCATTTGGAATGCTGACGAAGGCCAGGGTCGAGATGAACTGTAGCGGCGGCCAATTCGTCGAGACCACGGACTTAGAACTAAGTCGAGACAAAACGGCAGGGCCCAATCGAGAAGGCTCGCTCAATATCCCTCGGTAAGACGTGAATGTATCCGCGAAGGGATGTCTGAAAATAAAAGGGTCTGCGGTCATCCAACCCCAGGGTCAGCGGAACTGACCAGTCGAGACGCAAAGAAACAGACGTCAAGAGAAAACTTACGCTAAGAGAGGCTGCTTCAAATACACTTTGCCCTTAAAATTCCCAATTGAATACATGAATTACCTCAATATAAATTTAATTTTAATTAAAAGTCCGTGTATGTATACACCATCAAAGTTTTACATTAATTTTATTATTATTTCGAAACAATATTTTATTTTAATTTCATTACTAAAATAATCTAACTACATTTTCCAGTAATCGCATAGCATGGGAAAGTTAATAGAAAAAATAGTAAAGATTGCTCATGATAGTAAAATAACACTTCTTTTAAATTCAGGAGAATAGAAGTAATGACCGTGAGGTGTTATCGAGGGAAGATCAAGATCCAATCCAAGGACGCAGAGAATGTTGAGAAGTAACCATAATCAAGCATTAAACTTAGAACCATTGAAGTGCGTACAATGTGCCACTTGTTTTCGCATGTTCATTTGTTTTGTAACTTCAATTCCTGTGTTTAGAACACAAGGAGTTTCTATCAAAATCACCAGTTGAGTTTTTTTATTACTATTGACGAAATCCCAACAGAGAATCATCGGCGAAGAAGTCCTCCGAGGAGCTGAAGAGGAAAGAAGTTTAATAAAAACTCTGGGAAGAAAAGGAGACTGACTTACTGGACATTATTTGCAACAAAATAGCCTATTGAAAACAATAATGGGAGAATAAAGGAATGGGAAGAACTACAATGGAAGACCAAGTATGGTATTGACTACACAAATTATTCTAGTGAAAAATTCTACATCTATATATTAACCAGCGGAAGCGAGTCGCCACAAACATGTGTGGTAGAGGTTGTTAAGAAGCGGAGGGAATGAGGAAAAGGAATGGAAACCGGGGAAATTCATGCAGAAACGAAAAAGCGAATCGCTGAGAAAACAGTGGACAGCGGTGAGCCGGACAAAAACAACCTTCGGATATATGACTGCTGATGATCAGATGTGACTCAGAACATATTATATAATGACACTGCGGTTTAAAAGTGTAGAATAAAATGTAAACACTGATTTCAAGTGACATCTCACGGCAATGGTTCCAAAATGCTGCTAGATCTCCTAGATATTATGTCGCACAATAAATCTTAGGCGTTAAAATCGAAAAGCGATATTAAGTTAATTTAACAACATGTCTATACATTTCGGAGCATGTTGAGCCTGCTGGATGTAAAATTGAGTGACTATGGATAACATTTTTTTTTAGTAATGGCATTGCGCGTATTCATCTAGCATCCCTTTCCGCTTCCATACGCGACCCATGAGCAGCACAAATTTAAAAAAATAATTAAAATCATTATGACTACTGTCCATGCAAAAAGTCGAGATACCGGAGTTTGAGATGTTATATCTCATTAACAAATATACCTATTGCAACACAGTAAACTACATATCAAAGGTAATTTATATGTCCGTCAACTGCTCTACTTCGTGATTTTTTTGTACTGTTTAAATATATTTATTTGAGCTTGTATGAAAAAAACACGCTTTTCGCCGGTACAAAAATGGTAGCACCACTTCATACGTTAATAACATAGAAACGTACCGCTGTTTTCACAAGGAATTTTATATAGGTAAACACAACACTATTAAGAGTAAGAAAATTGAAGTAGAATGTTGTAAAAATATAAATAATATCGGATAAAGATTACTGCTTTAGAATATACTATTTTCGTTATTTGAAGGCATACGAGATATTTTAAGGTATCGTTGGCAGCGGATAAAAGCCCATATGGCGAATATATGAACAAAACCATTCGTGTATTACCCTTCTATTTTATTTTGATTTTTATTTATCTTTCATTTTGCTCCGTGTTTCTCGCCGAGCAAGTGGAGCATGAGTACTTTTTTTTAGTAGGTTTTTTTAGTATTTCTAGTCATCATGCCACAAAATCACGCCCGAAACAAAAGATTGCAATAAAATAATTATTTTATGGTGAGCCCACTGCAGAAGCTCGATGCGTCGAGTATGCACAACCAGAATGGAGATACATGCACGTGCACTTAATGCCCAGCGCGTCGCCGCCAACGGTCAAAAGCACGCACGGCGTCTTCCTCGGGGAGTCAGCGAATCGCGTCTTTGTTTAGGTTCCCCCCGGGTCATGCATCTGGAAAGTGGGACTGATTTAAACTCATTGGGAGAGAGTACATACATGAACTGTTACAAGAGTCCCCTTGACTGCGCACGTCGATGGACCAACAGCTCAATGATTTCCGTGTTTTAATCACAACAAGTACTCAACCGAGTAGGACCAGCAATTGGAAGATGGCCGGGCCGAATTTCAATGGACTTCGCTGATATTAATTTCAATCGCACAAGTGCACGATTAGAAGTTCAAGTACGATAAATGTTGATGTGATTGATACTGTGACTGACTGAACTTACACAAAAAATTTAAACAAACTTAAAAGACATTGAAAATGAATAAGTAGGAAACTATTGAAGATTATTGTGTAATGACTGGGGGGTAAACATGAAGTGTACGACCCTATGTAACAATATATAAAATAAATGTCCGTTCCGCAGACCCCTTCGGGAGTAGGTGGGGCGTTTTTGTTATTTTATTTATGGATGGTTTCAACAAGGGTTTACCATGCTAAGGTGAATAACAACGTATTCTAGGTTCGAGAAGAAATTCACAAGAAACACAGCTTATTTCGGCCAGTTTTTTAGGCAATAATTCTTAGAGCAGATTATAACTTCAAGGAGCTATAGTTCATTTAAAATTATGTAATAGTTCGTAAAACTACGATCAAATCCCCCACTTCTCATGCAGATTATATATTTTTAATATTTTCCAAATAAGGAGAGACCTAACGCCATTGAAGGAACTTTTTAATCAACAAAATAAACTAAAAATTGATCGAAGAAGGCCCGACATGAAGGAAACGACGTAGTTTTCAAACATTAGCTGTTGAAACGACAAGGAAAATCGGTTCGTTTCAGATGGAAAAACTCATAGGAATGCAAAACGCTAGCATTAACTTCCCATGTTTCCAGAAAAATTTAGCAATCAAAGGCCGGTTCTAAAGTATGTGCGTGGCAGACCATTGGGAAAGAGAACGAACGTATTTTTGCTTAGAAACGTAAGAGATGCTACTCAATTCTCGCCCACTAAGATACAATATGAATTACTATGATAAACACCCATGGAATAAATTGCTGTAAACATTTTTCATGACCCAAGACAAAATTTCTCAACAATAAAAATCCTAAGCATAAAAAGCCACGAGTCCACTCTAAAATCTAAAAATCGAACTCAGCATGAAGTAGATATGTAACCGATAGCTCTCTCACAATATCGTACACAATCCCTCCGCTTGACAGAAACGGACTTACATAAATCTCAATAAGGGAGTGGGCAACGATAAGGTTTTCTTTATTTTTTTTTAAGATTTCTCCGAGCTCATAACACCAACACGCGACGACGCGACGTCTATTACTCTCGCAGCGACGAGGCCACAGTCAGGGAGGAAATGAAGACATTTTTGGTCTTGGACGCGGGGGGGAAAACAAACACCTAGAAACGAAAATATTCCGTGGCATGGGGGAATAAACATTTCGCCACGCGCAGCGGAACGCAACTTCTTCCCATAAGAATCCTAACTTCAGCTGATTTACATAGGGTAACTCATTTTTCATTAATTATTTACTTATTTTCTCACCGTCAAATGAAGCGACATCTGATTTACAGAGGGAACCAATTTTTCATTCATTCGTTCATTCTATTTTTCAGGTAACTCAGTCCTGAATATGTACGTAACTTTTCTGACAATTTCCATTGGACCTAGTGCGGTACTTTTGAAATAGTATCTTGGATCTACATAATGCTTCAAAATGTAAGAATGATAATGCATTACCAATATTAAAGTTCGTAATAGTTTCTAATTTTTGACTAACGTAATAGTTTAAACAATGACTTAAACTACAGCCATGATATTGAGCGACTCTTGGAAGAAATCGTATATAAATAACTCCAATTATATATGTTGCGGAATCATATTTTACTAACATGTAGCCAAAAGTGACATAAAAAAGTTGTAACATGCCTAAAAGAATCAACATGTCTGATTTCAATTTACCAGTTGAGAATATGGCAAAAAAGCCGCTTAAGGTTATTTAATAATCTTAGAAACTTGACTGAGTCTTTTGAATGACGAAATATACAAGGGTTTTGGAGCGAAAATCATTAACTTTATGATTTCACATTGTTTTTATTAAGAAACGACCCGGGTTTCGACGTTAAAAGTCATCCACAGGCGATCTGAAGATGACTTTGAACGTCGAAACCACGGTCCTTTCATAATAAAAATAATGTGGATTCACAAATTTAAAGTTTTTCACTCTAACACGAATCGATTCCATCAAGTTACGCCTGAGACTACCAATTATACATGGGTTTCAATAGAAATCTATGCGATTTTTCGAAGTCATAGAGGATTAGATTTCTAGCATTTTTTGCGTTGTAGACTTGGAATTGTATCTCCTTTGCAAACGCATTATCCAGAGCATTTTGTATTTGCAATGATAATGCCATGCTAATTGCCATGAGCGTGGTAGGAGCGTGGTGGCCTAGTGGGTAGAGCGCTTGGCTACTGATCGAATGGTTCCGGGTTCAAATCAGGGCGTAGCCTTTGGACGCCTCCGAACAAAAAAAAACCTCGGAGTGCGAGGTGGCCCAGGGAAAGGAACTGGCCCCCCTACCCTGAATGCGCCTGTGGCTTAGTCCGTGGTGAGCTCTCCCCACAACTATCCAAACCAACCTTCGAGTTGAATCACTGAGTGAGTATAATGCCAACATTAAGGTATCATTTTGAAAATAAGCCACAATTAGCAGGAATTAGCCTTTAAAGCCGATTTTTTACCATTGCATCACATAAAACGAGCAGAAAAGATACTGCAGTATTACCTACTTTCTGGGATTTTTAAGCGACTAGCCCCGAGATCCTGGGGCAACCCGAACGCAAAGGAAGAGATGGATTCTTTCGCACTTGGAGCACCAGGGATATCTCACAAGGATTAAACAACCCGACAAAATCCGGCGGCGTCACGGAAAATTCTCGTAAAAGGGAATAAAGAACAATAAAGGGTTCCCCATCCCCCACGATTTTTTTTCCTACCGCCTACTTTCTCCCCTTCCACCCCTACCTCTGGTGTTCACCGCTGTCTCCCCCAAAGCCGCTCTCCACGAGATACCGAAACAAACGACTGTGCAAGGGAGAGGAGAGGGAAGGGGGAGGATAACCCCCCCCCCACCTATCACCTCCCAACCCCCCCCCCCCCACTTCCCTCCCCCGGACCCGCTGAGAGATGGCACAATAAAAACATCGCCGAAGCAGCGCTGAAGGCACGGACAAGAAGACTATATTTAGTCACGGCGGGAAGCGCACGACCATTCGACTCAACCAAGGGTAAGAAAGATCCACCACTACGAAATAATGTCTCCCGCAGGAGTAGAAAACCTTAATGGAAGGATAATACATAGATAGAGATGGAAGTTTATCACTAGGGGAACGACTGCCCATTAGAGACAGGTATAACTTGAGAATGACTCAAAGAGAATCCTGGTTTACAAATTAAAGTGATATACCTACTCAGATTATTTTGTGAATCTCAAAGATTTTCATAATTATTTAAAAAAAACTCATCGTACAACTTCTCACTTATCCAGGATAGAATCGAAAGGATGTGTGGAATTGTAGAGTGTATTTTTAATCATGATGGTCGTATACCTATTCATAATCGTAACTACTAAGGATTATTTTGTGAAACTCAACGAATTTCACAATGAATGAAAAAAAACACATCGTACAACTCCTCACTCATCTGGGAAGTCAGTGGTTATTCGCTAAATACAAACTTTTACAGCAACATTTTTTCACCATGGTTCCCATAAAGAAAGCTAATGGCGCCCTCATGAAGATGAGGGCTTCGTGTATGCTTGAGCAGAGTTTTCAGGTCACGTTCGCCTTTAGGGATGATGAGATATCGAGTGTGACGCCCCTGGACATGTGCCATTTACGGGCTAGGGGTGGGTGGGTGAACAGAAGGAAAAATTATAATGAAATGGGAACTGTGATGCCATTTTTGACATGATTATAATATTGTTTGATGAAATAAAAAACGAGCATTGTATATTTACAAATGACTTTTGTATTTATTTGCATAGTGCTATTTCATACCTTAGATAGACATGACTTGGCAGAGCACACACAGATAACACAATGAAAACACATCAGAAAAAATGCATCTAAATATCGGCTTCCAATCTCTTAATCACTCTCAGATTTCTGATTTTATTTTTTTATTTTTTATTCCAATTCCACAAAACTGACATATACGAAACGTGCCAGAATTTTTTCCACAGCTTTTGACGCATACCAAAATGAAGGAACAGTCCACATTGGACGCAAATTCAATGGTTTTGTTGTAGTTACATGATTCTCATCCATACGAAACCAGGTACACAACGACACAAGTGAAGCGGAGAGCTTTCGTTAACAGAACTGAAAGTGAGAAAATAGACGATGTCTACTACGCTTAAGATGATTGTTGGATGGATGTCACCATCCATTAAACGGTTAGCGTCCAATGGTTGCGTATTAAAGCGATTTTCCAGTATTTATCTCTAAAAATTCCAAAAACTCATTATCAATTCCCTTTGCGTTAGCCCGACATTGGGGAGATATTGCAGGAGAACCTCTGGCTCCAAAGCGTTTCCTCGGGAACGTGAATTTCAAATAGCGTCCATCGCCTCTCATGCGGTTTACAACCCTCTTTTACGTCCAGGTTGATAGCAGCAGAAACTCTGCCCTCAATCATGCGTATCTCTTCACAGAAGAGAAAATCCAACCTCGATGTGATTACCGCGGGTCTACTATGGCTCTGAGACATCTCCTGACGGTGTGTGGCAAATATTGCGAATGCAAGCGGGAGGCTGAACCAATGGGGAGAACTGGCTCATGTATGTACAGACTTTGTATTAACTTTGACAGAGTCACTGCGCAATGCTGGCCTTTCAGAAAAATCATAATAGTTTAACATGATATTTGTTAACGCTTTTCAGTAACGAATCATAGCTATATGTACCGAATTTTAGCAGCATATCATCTCTAATGAAATTTTAATAACGGGATTTTTGTCTAATATATCTCCGTGCGTTGTGCACTGTGGCCTCAATCTCCAGCGAACCCTAACTTTCCAATGTCACCAATTTAACAGCGGGAAGGGCTACGTAATTGTGAAAAAATTCCACTTCTGACACAGAGATTGTGTTAAAAAAATGGAAGGCATACATTTACTTTTTTAGGGTAAGAAAAAAAGACACGACAGTCCCTTATCTCTTCGGGAAGTGGGAACACAAAAAAAACACGAACGAATTATTGCGTGCGTATCTCGGCTTTTTTCCCATCTCCCTTTCATTCCAGTCCTACCGTGTCGCCCTTCCTCTTCCGACACAGCCCTATCCGGAGGATAACAGAGGCCTAACTGCCAGTGGCAGTTAGGCCTCTGTTGGTGCCTGTATGCCACCACTCCTTACGAACGACTGCGCGCTAAGCGGCTGAGTAGCGGCTAGGAAGCAACTGGGGAGCGGGAGTCTCTCCGAATTAGTACCCCCGGGATAAAAATGAATGACACATTCACGCATCGATGAAAAAATAACCGTCCTCCTCTAAAAAATCTCTCTGGGATTAAACGCTCGCTTCGGAGATTAGAGAGCTCTCCGCAATTACGGTCTTTCGAAGAGGATTACGAAAAATGTTAAAAAGCCGAGAGCGCGGAAATATTTACCGTTAAAATCTGATCCTCGGCAAAAAAAATAGGGTAATTTCATTTTGATGGTTCTCACTACCTACTTTTACACCTACTGAGGACTGTCCCGTCTCCACTGTTGAGTCTTAGGCAGCCAAACCCTTTGTATTTAATGCGACCTGGTTTTCACGCCCGACAAGTTGTATTTATTAGGATGGGAAGTATGTAAATTTTATTAGTTTTCATGCAAACCTATTTGTCCTAATTTCATACGCAGGAATGAATATATGCATGTGACATGATTATATGCGAAATAGATGGGGAAGACCAACACTTTAACATGAGAAGTGCTCTGAAACATAAAGCACATGACAAAGCCTGTTACATAGCCACCAATTTTGGTCGCGTATGGAGGTAAAAAGGGATGAAGGATGCATATGCGGAATGGCTTCACTAAAAAAAAGGTTATCCACAGTCACCCAGTTTTACATCCAGCAGGCATCCAAAATACTCAAAAACATATGTTGTTAAATTAACGTAATTATCACTTTTCGTTTTCAACAACTAAAATTTATTGTACGACATAATGTCCAGGAGTTCTAGCGGCGTTTTGGAACCATTATTTCGAGATATCACTTGAAATCAGTGTTTACATTTTATAATATGCTTTTAAACCGCAGTGTCGTTACATAATATGTACATACTGAGGAAAAAAGAAAGGCTTTGAGGTGAAATTGTATGCACATACCCAAACACGCATTGCTTTTGAAAATCCAGAGAATATATGATGCACAGACTTATTATAGAGCGGAAAGGGAGCATTGTACTTTGAAAATTAATCAAATCCCGCAAATACCCCCAACGGAGCAAAATGTTTGAAGCGCAACCAACTGTATCGGTTTCGCTCAACTCCTAGTTTTCCAGACCGCAACAGCAACTCCACATGTTCTTTAACAATCAACGAGAGAAATGAAGTGTATCGATTTCAATGGAGTAACGAGTGAACCTCGAAGTGAGAGTCAGCTGTGAAGGACACCAATAGCCAAAACACATTAGTTTCCTTTCCTACTTTTACACCAACTCCCCATAATACCAGACACACCACAACGGGGAGTCCAACTGGATGCAGATGGTCGCACTTCCCCGTTCGGATGTCTAAAAATAAAATAATTGCTTTGCCGCCTCCCACTCGTCGTATTTTATCTCTCCGCCCAAGATAATGGAATAGATTTTTATATTTTGTGCATCCTTTTCTCTCACATATTTTGGGTGTCACACAGGTGAAATTAAAATCGACGAATCCCAGTGTACGGTGAAGACGGCATGAACTCTTCTCCTAACAAGATTGCGCCAACGGATGTCGGTTCAATACCAATGCCCAATAGTCATCAACAAACAGAAATGAGAGATGAAGTCCACAAAAAATGAAGGTGAAATAAACTCACAGCAAAGAAGCCAATTGACGCGGAGCAATATATATTTACATGCTAATGCGATGCGTGCTAATTTTCAGCTTTCGTACCCCTACATCTTGAGCGCAAAAATACCTACATGATGCTACGTAAAAACTATCTAAGCATAGCTTTAGGTAACGCACATCTACACACCAAACTGCAATCCACCATAAAGAAACGTGGTTGAATAAATTGGAACACCAGCCATAAATTGTAGAGGATTGAATAAATTGACATCCTCTTTAAAGGAAGCTGAATACAATTATGCCCCGTTAAATGTTTCAAAACTTTGTTGGATCGTAGTCTCGGACTAAGCTAGAAAAGAGAAGCATTAATCTTAGCATGTTAGTCCCTGAGTTCTGGAGCTCATTTCTTTATTTTCATCTCCTAATGTGAAGGTGATTTAACCGTACGGTGTGAAAAAATGAGTCACGTTAGAGACTTATGTGGTTATATTTATTTAATTACTGCGAATTTTTGTCATAAATAACTATATTTCTACACCATTAATACTATTAAAAACAATATTTGCTTCATACTTCTTACAGACGCTTAAATTAAAAAATGAAATTCAATAATGGTCTCTATTGTGACTAGGGAACTATCTCACTCAAACAACCTTAAAGATCGAGCGTTAGTTCATTTTTTTCTGTAGAGGGAATTTTAGGGGAATTGCGTAATAAACGGACTGGTGGCTTGAAAGCTTTAGCTAGCACATAACCGAAAGCTCGGGCGGGGAGAGCCTTGAACAGCGGCGCACGTGCGTGGAGCCATACCACTCACCCCAACCCACTTCCCACCGGCTTCCCTTCCATACCGAACCCCCCTCCCTCCGAACGTATAACTCCCTTTTACACGCTTGTCCTTCCATCTTTCCCCCCACTTCAAGACGGAGAAAGAAGGACTTCACCCCCAACCCAAATTCCCTCAAAGCTAAAGGGACCACGCAAAGCGAAGGCGGCCATTCATCAATCTCAGTTTAGTGGACTCACGTGCTGTCCAACCCCCACCGTCCCTCCCCCATCCTCTCCGACCCTCCCTCTTTCATCCCTCTCTCCCTCTTCACCGTCAATAAAAGAAACTCGGAGAGTTCTCTCCAATCATAAATCCATTGAAAGACTTACTAGAGTAGGTAACGTTCCTGCGGCACACGAGTCCCGTTGCATCAGACGAAAATCACGGCTACGGACCGACCGTGGATCGTATCATTCGAGTCGTTAAACCGTGATGCATTCACTTGATCAACCCTCGTTATTTATTTCAAGTAGTTTGAGCGCAATAGTCATAATAGACACCATATTCGAATTTCATTTTTAATTTAAGCGTCTGCCAGAAGTATGAAGTAAATATTGTAATATTAATGGTACAAAAATATGGTTATGCCCGACTAAAATTCTCAGAAATGAAATGAATATATCGACTTAAGTTTCTAACTTGACTCATTTATTGACGCCTAAGGATGAAATCACCTTCACAATAGAAGGTTTTTTTGTGATGCAGTAATAAGTACTGCGGTGAGTAATTGATTAATTTTTATAAGTAGTTTTATGATTGTTAAGGTAGTTTGAGCGAGATAGTTCCCCGGTCATAATGGAGACCATTTAAGAATTTTATTTTTCGATTTAAGCGTCTGTGAGAAGTACGAAGTAAATATTGTAATATTAATGGCACAGAAATATAGCTATATATGACCAAAATTCTCAGTAATTAAATAAATATAGCCACACAAGTCTTTAGCTTGACTCATTTTTTTACGTCAGACAATCGCCTTCAAAACGGACTGTTTTTTTTGCGATTCTGTAAAAAGTACTGCGGTGAGTAATTGATTAATTTTTATAAGTAGTTGAGAAGACATAGAAACTACGCACCGTTATTTTTTGACGAAATCTAGGTGTTAGAAGATCCTAATTTTTTCAATATTCTCCCTCTGGAGCGCACAGCCGTGTAATCTATCCCATGTAAAACAGCTCATATTTTTAGGCAAATTGCTCGAAAAGTAGTTCGGAAAGCGGTTAATATTTTGATAACATTTAAAAGGTGGGCGTTTTTATTTGAAATGACTTCAAATCCTAGGTGAATTGATTCATCGCTCAAACTACCTTAAACGTGAATTTTCTGTTGCTCCGGGACAACTCTCTGGACACATGGATGGGAGTTGACGAACGATTAGTTGCTGGGCACGGTAAACGAAGAGACAAAGTCACCAGGTGGACATTCAAGACGGCAGTAAAAGTATATGAAGCAGATAATTAAAGGAACTGTGACCTAAATAGAATTTCGTTCAGCTGACAAACCCTCGTAAATTATATGGACAGGGTACATTCTTTTACACTCCGTACGACATCTGGGCACCGGGAGTTGAAAAAAAAGAATGACGAACAAAGAGATGTTACGCATGGTACGCGATGAGAGAAAGTTACTGGAGGAAATTTTACTATGGCAGTAAAGATAAATGAAGCACATAATTTGAAGCAATGGTGCGCCGAAGGCCGTCAATAGAGTGGAGCATGTTAGGTAAGCGAGGGAAAGGGAGGAAAAGGATGCATTTTCTGTACCTAACATGCTTGTGAAATATCTATGACAAGTTATAATTTGAATCACGGCAGGGCTCAAAATTAGGATCAACACAAGAAGGAGCTAAACATGAATACTGTTCAACCAGAAGAATACTGCGGCAGAAAATCAATACCTACAATATCCTGATATAAAAATTTTGCTAAAGACCTTTTTACCCACAGCTATCTCCTATTTTTACCACCCTTTGATACGAAGGTGATGATAATCAATATGAATGCCGATAAGTAGACTATCCCTATTTTTAACATGAATTAATCAAAGTACTATTCACCCATTATGAAGACGCAGTATTGCATAAAAATCGGAATAAGCGATTGAAACGCACGAAAACATTATCCGAAATACTAACATCATCCAAAATATCTTCACAATTGATATGAAAAGCCATAGCTATTCAACGTGAATTCTCCCAGTAAGAAATACCAAAACATTTTAATGAATGAGCTACGCACAAATGTCGACGAATACAGTCTTTTTAGATATTAAAGGAAGTTGGATCAAATATTACTATAGGAAATTAAAGCCAATGGACCCAATTTATTTCACTTTTTTATCATAAATAATTGTACCAGTATTTATGCGGTAGAACAAATCAATCACAATTATAAAAAATATGAATAAAAATATCATTAATAATCCTTGTTAGATTTAAAAGATGCAAAGGAGAAAAATATTAGATGTCAGATTAGTTCAGACACATTGTCAGGCATTGACTGAGGAATTAAAAAAGTTTCTCTCTGAGCCATGATAGAGACCGATTACTCAAACAGGTAGCGACTAATTAATCAAGCCCATCACACATCCTCTCGTTTCCCACACAAAACACCCGGAACAGACGGACTGCCTTCTCAGGAGCGCACAAAAGATCACAAGGAACCCTCCACAACGAGACCGCAAACAAGAAACCGACGAGGAACTCAAGTCAAAGATCTTCGAAGGCGATTACGTTTTTCAGCGGAGACCCACGGCACCAGAACGACACGACGCTAATCAGACGAATTAGACCTAATGAACACTTATACCGTTAGGGGAAGATAGCTAGACGTCGTCTCCTTTGTGACTCCACTTCCCCATACGCAACCCTCCCTTAACTACGAAGTCCCAAAAAGAACCTTACAGGAAGGAATTCCATCATTAAATGGAATTTTGGTAATTTGTTCGTATTCGTCTTCTAACAGAAAAACGTGTCTCCTGTTTGGTAAGGTAAACATAATCCGTCTTTACATCCTAAGTTTTCCTCAAATTAAAATTGAAATTACATTGACCTAAAGGTAAAAATGCATTACAAAAATAAATAATTAGCATTTCTCTCTCATATAAATTTGCCATTTTAGGAAAAAACTGGGAGAATGAATATTTTCAGGAATTTAAATATTAGTAAAGTTCAGGCACTAATAATGTTCGGAATGACAAATATTCATTTAAGTTTGTAGGATAATTATACCCGAAATGCATACTTATATTTGATTTAAGAGTAGCTATCGTTATGTGATGACAATATCAATTTTTTTAGGAAAGATTTGACATTGGAAATGGCAAATTTTCAACCACACGAAATTTCTGCAAGCTGGAAACTCGGAAAAATACACGAAAAGAGGGGAGAGCATTGAATGCGTGTTACGATTCCAAATTTACGATACTCCAATTCGAATGGGAGGGCATTGAATGCGCGTGAACAATAAGAGGAAGGGCATTGAATGCGTGAGGGATGCGTTCGTTCACAGACGAGACCTTGACCGTAGATTGCACGGGCGCTGTGCGGAAGGCTGAAGAGTGTTGTGGGTTATGAGACTCGTTCGGGACGAGTTTATTTTTCCACGCACAGCTCACTGCCTGGATCTTCCAGGCCTCACGACCCCGTCGAGCAGTCATCCTCCGAAACGGGAAATTCTTGTTTCACAATTGTTCTGCCCCGCGTGTACTTTGCGCAGAGAATTCTAGACTCTTGGCGGGGAGAAAACAATGCAGTCGCCGCTAAACCTACTCGCCGAAGCACCAGCGGCTAGCCGCGGCATTAAAACAAACGAGTACAATGAAAACCTATCCATGCTACGGCTTGGGTATTGTCGCGAGAACTACTGCAGGAATACAACGCAAAAAAATGAACCATGCTGTTTACGCTTAGCTACGTAAATGACGATGGAAAGAGACAGCCTAAAAACTACATTCCTGCCATTGAACAATGTTTAACCTCCTGAAGTTCTATTTCATCATTGGCCGTTCATTCTGCTACCAATTCATCTTTACGAACAGTATTCTAGTTGGTATATCAAGAAAAAATCTAAGTTGCGGTTTACAGCATGCTACGCCAACGGAAATGCACACACAGGAACCGCCAACAATACGTTGCCCAATACCGCTTTTCACATACTCGATATTTTAAATATTATTCCTTATTTTGCTTTAGAGAGAAATAAATTGCCAATTTTTTCAAACCAATTTTTTCATTTTAACAATGTTAACAATTTGTCTCCAGCAATTGCTCTCTCCAGCAGTGCTATTTCATTTTAGAAATTTTGTTCGCAGTAAAAGTTAAATTTGGCGGAGAATATTACTCCGTGAATTACATCGAATGAAAGATGCACGTCGAAAGAACAATCCCAAATAATAAAATAGAAATCTAAAATTACTTTGAATTGTTTCCTTTGAGTATTTTTTTAAAACATGAATTTTACGGCTTTAGTGACATAGCAAACGCTTTTGCAATTTAAATCGTGCTGAGAATAAAATGCAAATTTCATAATTTATTATCAGTCAAATTACCGCATTTCCAAGTGTTTCATTGTATCTTTCAGTTTAATCCCACAGTTGATTTTGGAAGGGATATAAAGATATTCTGCAGTTATAAATGATTGAATATAGATTTATGCTTTTCTCATTAAAAAAATAGTTTGCACATTTTAAAGTATGCAGGTACCTTAGGTGTTTTTGCTGCAACAGGTAGAAAAATAATCCCTCCAAACGGATGCATCAGGTATTAAATTGTAATGCGCACCTAAGTGAAATTGATAGCGAAATGTTACACGCGTTTGGGATCGGGTTGGTGTGGTGGCTGAAGTACTGCCTTCCAATCCCGTAGACTCAGGTTGAAATCAAAGTATTTGAGTTTCCAATGGGTTAAGACCAAAACCTAAGCACCTACATGAAAAAATTAACTAATCCAGGTAGTAAATACACCTTAACAGCATCCTGCTCGCATCCAACCATTCCTTTGAGGTATACTGTGACCAAAAACCCTTAGTGAGGAAGGTGGAAGGACCAATCTCTCGGCATTCGTCTCAACCATAGCTTCTTTTCAGTTCTTACCACGGTACCGAAGAGCTGAGAAAAGAGAAAATTTAAGTTCTCGTAGCAACAGGAAAAGCGAGAATTGGATGAAAAAACCAGTTCCTATGTTCAACTAAAAATTTTCAAACTTCGAAACAATAACATTTCGGTAAAGGTAATTCTTACGAAATTTTTGTAGACCCCAAAATCCGAGGATGTGCCGTAAACTATTCTCCGAGTCTCCAAAAAATGTAATAAGTTGGCAAAATCAGAAAAAATACCTTCCATTACCAAATATTCACCTTGAAAACGATTGATAAACAGGATCATAATCCACTCTGATTTTACAACTGCTGCGACGTGTTATCACATAATGCCTTTTAAAGTGTTTCACGAATGCATTTGGAGCTTTCTTACGGAAATTAAAATTTCAAATTCCTAAGTTCAGATATTTAAAAAAAAGTTATATGTCCTATTGTACAAACAGCCAGATGACTCAGAAATGAAATGTTTATGTGAATCAATTTCGTGTTTATCGCCACTGAAGAATAAATGTCGAAATGGTAAAATTTCAGTCATTATTTTAAGCTTATATTAAACTTTACAAAATTTGCTGTTTTCGTCACAGTACCAGTATCAAGATTAGAGCATAACTGGAACTCAGAATTGGGAACGGATGGATACGGAACCTAGAACCAGGCCCGGAAAAACAGTGGCCTCTCTGGTCTCAAGTTCACCATTATTTCGCCTTTGAAGGGCAGCGGACGGCAGAGAAAAAAATAAAAAAAAGGATAGTAAAGGCCGAAGAATGAATGGCGAATACTCATGCAAGAGTCGCCCCACTAGAGGTCACTGCCAAGAGAAGAGCGCCCGGAATCGCGTGACTCCAACCACGCTTCCCCTAGCGGAGTGATTTCCTTATGAATGCGTGAAGAAGCACGATATGTGCCCTCCCCGAGGCGATGAGACCCTAGTCCGCTCCTGAAAGATTTATTTTTGGTTGTCCTCGCGGAACCGCAATTCAATGGGACCAGATGTGTAACGCAACCCTGATGTTGGATCAAGAAAAGACCAGAAGAGCAATTAATGAACTGTGCGGTAGAATGATGGGGCGGCGTTGCCACATTTACTCCGTAACTACGACCAGCTCCTCGAAGCAGAGTCGGTCAGGAGGGAAATGTGTCAATGGTGGGCTTCGTATAACTCGATGCAAAAGACTGAAAAGCTCCTTCAAATTTACCCAGAATGAAGAAGCAAGATGAAATTGATCGGCAGATTTTTTCCACATTTTATGGAGTAATATTATGACTCCAACCCTGTCCCAACTTTCACATTGTTTCATGTTAGAACAGAGCACAACGGACAGAGAGCATGATATAGTCAGTGGAAAATGAGATGACCCAGCTGGTGGTCCTCCATTAACACGAAAGGAACAATAACGGGCTAATAACCTTGAGAAGTTCCTTAAGAAATCCTTGACTGTACACAATGATTTGGCCCAAAATCATCAAGTTTGATTCTTAAAAACCTACGAAAAGAACTGAAAAGAAAAATGTAGTAAACTGGGTAGGAACTGCGGCATGCCCACGTGTTAATTAAACTTAGTCGTGGCCAAATTGCTTAGCTAACCTTTCTGAATATGTTAAAGCCACAAATATACTTCTGAGGACATATGATATGAGAGACATTCGTGTCGAAATTTTTTTATTTTTGGAAGCGTCCACCGCCGACCCTGTCGTTTGCAACGCATCGTTTGATTTGTATTTTTGAAATACACGCCATCTTCAAGTCAAATGTTATAGCAAATATGTTCTTAGTTGACTGAGCTATTTCCAATTATGATAGCAAATAATGCTTCGCAGTTGAGCCGATAACATCTTTGCTAATTATTGTTTGTTTATTAATTGTTGTAAATTTAGGTGCTTTCAAAAAATCAAAAATTAATTAAATTGAGTTATAACATATCAAATTATAATAAATTTTACTTTATTTGGTGATGTCTGTTTTTTATTGCAGGAGGTTTTAGTTATTGCGATGTGCACCATTTCTTCAAATAATCTTTCAGATAGATTAGGTTCGTAGTGTATTATTTTTGTGAGCTGGAAATTAAATCTGTGGTTGTCTTCATTGCGTGATCTGCCAGTGCACATAATTGAATTTTAGATTTAATTGTAGTTTTATCCTTATTATAGTTTTTGAAATGTTATTATGAATATAAAAATTGTGGCTAAAATCAAGAAATACATTACTGAAAACATATTTATTACAAAAAATTAATTACTTGAAATAAACAGGTAATGACGCTCAAATATCACCTCGAAATCGTGCATTCGATGTGAGAACTCTCGATAATACCGGCCGATAAATTGGTAGAATACCAAATTATAATAACGAGCAGGTTGTTCTAAAAGTAACCTCCTGTGCCCAGGTGGCCCGCTGCCGCTCATGAGTGCTCCCGTGAGCTGAGACTCCAAAAACTATCGAACGGAAGAGATTTTTCTCACGGCCAAAGTTCGTGCGCTACGTGTCCGTGGAGTTCAAGAGTGCTGGTATAAGGACCAGCGGAGTCCGGACACAATGCATCCCTTTTATGCGGTCCGTGCATGTGGACCTTGGATCGTGACCTTAGAAAGAGGGGCCCTCGCTTTCTACTTCACAGTTCACCCGAAACCTGTTCGCCCACGCAAATTCGGTTTATCTCTTTCTCGGTCGGGGGGAAAAAAACACACTCCTTCACTCAAGCGAGATGCAGTTATTTTTCTATTTTTTTTTTTTTAATATTTAACTTCTTGATACGCCGTACGCCGCCGTGAACCAGGGAGGACAAAAAAGGCAAACATACAAGAGAAGCTCCCTTTGAAAAAAAAATACATGACGTCACGTACCAACGAGAACATGCAGCGTTTTACTTTCCCGATAGTATCGCACACATGACGCGGTAGTTTGTTATTTTGATTTAAAGGAAGCGTCCCTCTTCGAGCAAAAACCTGTTTCCTATGCACCGAAGGAAGATCTCCTTTTAAGCCGAGGGTAATTAATTCCTTTTTTAAAGGGTCTGGGATGCATTCCAGAACGCCCCCTGTGTGTCTTAAGTGCCTAATGGAGCTCCGTTACCTCGCACGGCATATGTTCGTGTTTATTTATTCCCTCGTTCAAGTTTCAATTGTCAAACGTTTCCATTAATATGGTTAGAGCCCTTCAAGGATTTGAGGTAGAGGAATAATAAATCATTAGTCTAAAGTAGTCGTATTCTGTCGTTTTATTGTTTATATTCTGCTTTAAACTATCAAACCCAACTTAGCTGGCGCTCATCCCATTCACCAGCACGATCGGGTGGGTACATCTATCTGGAAAATGTATGTAAGAACCACCCGAAAAATGTTTGCCAATCTCTGTAAGAACCAAGCCATTCTTTTATCCTAGATGAAGCTAGAAAGCAAAACATTTCATGCTATTCCCAAGACAAGAGGCTCACCCTATTACGAGCGGAGTCATCCAGGTACTTTTTACGTGCGTAGTGCTGCGTCAACTGGCCAAGCTACTCTTCAGCCACTCTGGCTTCTTCATACTATTAACCGGAAGAGGTCACTACCTGATTTGACCGACAAATTTTCATTCCCCTAAAATTATATCTACAGTTGATTCCATGAATAAAAATGTACATTTTCATCGAATTGTGACCGATGAACAATGTTGCAAAAAAAACTTTCCCACAACAAATAATTGTTTTTAATAAATAAATCTATCTTGCATCATAGTCCAAATGTAGGAAACGTTTGCAGCTATTGCGTAAACAGTCGTATATGGTTCGAAGAAACTTTATTAATGTATTTCAAATTTCAACCAACCTGGCCACATGAAAGGTTTAAAAACATGTTTTTTGCCAAAAATAAAGCTAAAAAAAATCAGCTTCTGACCCGCAATGAACAAAATGAAATTACATTACTTAAGACTAGCTAGTACTAAAATTTCGCAACATAAAAATTTTCCACAACATCCCTGCCGGGATTCGAACCCGGGACCTTTGGATTAGAAGTCCAACGCGCTATCCACTGCGCTACAGGGACCTGACAATTTACGAGCAAAAAAGGTTTAGTGCCGGCCATCCAGGGAGTTGGACAAACGCGGGCACTTAAATTTTTCGCAGTGGCGCGCGATGGCACATATGCACTATACAGATCTTGGAGACTTTATGATTACAGAAAATTTGACTAGCAAATCAATGTGGTATTGTGAGCAACATTTTCAATGCCAGCAAATAATACCGGAAGTAGCAGCAACTACTTATCACATTCAAAGCACTCCAAGCTCATTAAGAAGATATAAAACGGAACCAATGGAATTATTTCAGAATATTTAAATATAGCTTAAGGGTGGATCGGCCGCCTTTCTCCCAAAAGAACAAACGGAAAGGGAGTTCTTACATTGATTAAATCTCAGGTAGGGAACTTTTATCGACTTAAAAGGATCGTTGGACCGAAAAACGAAATCCGGAACCTCAACGCTTGCTCAGGAAACTGTGGGTATATCACTAACGAAAATTACAATAATCAATTCGATAAACAAACCTGCATGCCTCAATGATAAAACCATATGGCTGCTAGGAATATGTACACGGGCTTATCCAAACCAACAAAAAATACCCCCATAGGCATATCACAAATATACTTTCCCGACAAACAACAAACTATTGTTCACCTCGGGAAGAAAATATGATCCTCTCGATAAAGGAGAAATGTCTAAATGCATTAAAAGTATTTTTGAAATACCGGCCTGATAAACTTACACTGAACTCCTGAAAAGTGTCTGGTTACTTTTAACAACCAAGGTGAGTTTTCCATTCAACCTGTAAAAGTTATACAACTACAGTGTTTGAGCGTGAGCATGAGAATAACTGGAAAAACAGTAAATTTAGTCAATTTGTATAATTTTTCATTGCATTTTTCTATAGAAGATGGCGATTTTTTTTAGATAAATGAACTTCAGAAAGTTGTGTTATTAACGCGTGTCAAACAAAAATTAATAGTATTTATACTTGTTAACCTGACGTCAAATTAACCTGTTAGCAAATATCTGATTCTAGTTATTTTATTTTAAACAGCAATTCAATGGGGCTTAATAGCCCAGAAGACAAATACAATCCATTTCAAATCGTTCGGTTCTGTTCTGTAAGTTACTGGAGAATTCCACGAAGTTATGCCTCAAACCGTAAAACGCTTTCCTATGTCCAGGAGATGTCTTTCTAAGTTCTATGTAAATTTAGACGTAACAGGTAATCATTAGAAGGAGGTTTGAATTTCAAACATTGAAATCGATGAAAGCAAAAGAAAAACCCATGGTGACGGTTAGTTAGTGCCTCGATCGGCGATGGGGCAGGTGAGTCACCAGCTACCTGCCTCCTACTGCGTGAGTTTTATAGATCTTTGTTCAAAACGATCTGGAAAATGAAAAAAAATGGACGCTAATATAAATATCTTTCCAGATTTATAGCCATCGTAATCCATCGCAACGCCACATTCCGCTCCTTAAAAGAAAAACCTTTTCCTTCCCCGGAATGAGAAAAGTTATCCAAACAAATCCAGATTCTTTTTTTACGAGCCCACGAAGCGAAGAATGGGAACGGCGTCTTCATTACGGGCCGTACGTGAGGGCTTTCAGCGTCGAACAAATGACTCCTTCGGACGAATTCTTACGGGAACGGGATATACCCCCCCGATCGAAATTATTTATCTGCTCATTTGGGGACGATTTATTTCGCAAGGCGGCCATCATTATTATTTCATGACTTTTATTGGAGAATCGAGGCAATAAAAACGGGGCGAAGTGGCGATCTCCTTGGAATGG
The DNA here is from genome assembly GCA_963573305.1 of Pyrrhosoma nymphula. Taxonomy (NCBI): domain Eukaryota; kingdom Metazoa; phylum Arthropoda; class Insecta; order Odonata; family Coenagrionidae; genus Pyrrhosoma; species Pyrrhosoma nymphula. The sequence continues at coordinate 100,688,081 of OY754335.1, read as the reverse complement.
CTACGATGGATAAAGAGAGTGCCTCCTGGAAGCTTCCACCACCACCTCACGGTGGAGATAGAGACGCAGTGATTAGACTTGGGTAACGGTTGGAAGCACGAAAGCGATAAAGAAAATAATATCGGTGGGGTGTCAGGAAAGCCGGAGGAAAATAGCGTTTTATTGGAGTACTGCTGTGCACGATCAACAATCCTCACCCACCTACTTATATTCTTCAAAAAAAAATGAGCCATTACTCAGATTCAAGGAGGCTTCGAATGTGCATTACTTAAATGTTTTTAATCTTCTCACTAAGCGTAATGCACTTCGAAAGCAACAATACAGCAATGAGCTCTTGCTCGTTCGAATAGTAATATCTAAAAATATAACTCAGGCAGAGAACTGTGCACAGACGTTTTTGAATTAAAATCCATTCACAGTATCCGTAACAATTAGCGGAATTGACCGGTAGCCGAGGAAACCAGTAAGAAAAAAAATTAGGAATCGAGTTCGTGCGGTTGACTAGAGTTGACTCCCTAAGTTAACTCTCCATCCTAAAAAAGCTAAGACCAATAATAACAGTAAAACATAAAGAGGAAGACCAACGATCACTAGCAAAAACAAAAGACGGAGGAATGAAATGTAGGGAAACAACAGGAGCAAGTCAGTCGTAAGGTTTAAGAGAATTTTCAACTATAAAATACTTATTTCAATTGACTTTCGTTTATAACACTAACAATAAGACTAGTTACCATTGAAAGCTCTTCTCCGTACAAAATGCCAAATAGCATTTCCTTCAAACTTACCTCAGATTTCTGAGCTCATATTTAGCGAAAAACACATTTTTAATTAATGTCCTCACAACTTTTCCAAGGATTTAACTTACTAATTGAACTATCTCACTAAGGAGTACGGAGGTGACCTACCTTTTAAGTGATATATTAATACATTTTGGTATTAAATGAAACACAATTCGCATATTTCCAGATAATGTTTAACTATTACGCGTTTCAACTCACAGAGTCACTATTCTTCAGGTGTTTACTTCAACTCACAGACTCTGTAAGTTGACACGCGTAGTAGAATTAATAATCCAATGAAAAAGTGCGAATAGTTTTTAACTTTAAATGGACTGATGAAAGACCGTATAAGGCTTTCCCGGTGGATGATATGAATGAAGTCATCTCGGGTGTGGTACCGGGTAAGGCTTTCCATAGCCGATGATTCGATAAGCAACTTTATCGATAGCTCATCTAAACGTCGGCAATGGAAAGCCTAACCCGCTACCACATCCGAGAAGATTTCATCCTTAACAGGGATTCCTTGTACTGCATTGAGCCTGAATCTGTAGAAAGTATACCAAAGAAATTCAAAATGTATTTTCAAGTGATGGTTCATCCACTGGATCAATTTTTTCACATAGTGCACTCAAGAATTTGAATTTCTTTTACACATTATTTGGAAACTGAGTAGAAAAGCGTCGGAAAATAAGAGGTTGGTACAGAAAAATGTTCCCTGGGCCAATAATGAAAAGTGAATTATCAGCGAGCTGTAACCTTTGCAACATTCTTTAATGAGGTTCCGTCGCGACTGCGTGACTCAAAACCAATACTAAATTCCACATTTTTTATATTTTTCAAAAACATCCTGATTTTACTGATGCAATGCGTTACCTATAGAAACCAAAAAGTAAGGTACAAAATATGCAGATTAAGCCACGAATGTATTTTAAATGAGCAATTTTTTCCAGCCATAGGAGCCGACTGCAGCGCCATTTCCTACGAATTACCGCATTTTGACTTCAATTACGGCAGTAATTCCCTAATAACTAAAAAAAAGATAGTAAGATTCCTATATGTTATTTTTATTCAATTTATCTGGATTATTTCCTTCTTATAAATAGTTTTCCGCAAATATGGCATTTATATTTTATGGAAAAATACTATTTTTCCCCGTGTTTCTCTCATTCCCCCAATCAACACCAAGTAATTTCAAGTTCAATTATAGAATAAAATAGTGTGGAAAGGTATTATTTTGTTGTTCATATCAGATAGAGGACAACTTTTTCTACCAGTAGACCGAATATGAATAAAATGAAATTTAAGTCGTTTTACGGTGGAACCACCTTAACCCTTTTTTTATAGGTAAAGCTCACAATGCAAAAACGAATACGCGCCTTCGTTCGCACAGATGATGTTAGATAAACAACGCAGGTTACTCGGATTCCCGCACATCTGACATTACAAGTGGTCATAAATGGGAAAAAAGAGGCGGCGTGAAATATTTCAAAGGAAACGGCACAAGAGAGGTGGAAAAGATCGACGATTACAAGAAAGTCGTTACTGGAGTCGGGCGGGTCCTTTGAGTTGGAAGCGAGGGAGCGGCAAGCAGCGAAATTCCTCCTTCCGAATCCACACCACCGCGTACTGCATTCCTCCTTTCTAAACGCACCGGCAAGTCTAAAGATCATATTTAGAAATAAACTAACGCTAGAATAAATTAGGATCAATTGCCTTAAAAATTCCAATGAACGTTACTGCATACGAGTTTTCATACAAAAATTAACTCCAATCTGTCGCGTTTGAATGTAAATATTCTAAGCAAACATGGTCCGTGTGAATCCAATAATTGTTAATAAATGTTCCATAATATTGATTGTAAGTTGATATATTTAATTTGTAACTGTTCGTTTTTCGCCTATGAATTAATTTAATTCCGTCCCTACGGTGTACACAGTAATTCAACTAATGACTGACGAGAAGCACAAGAAAAAACCGACTACGACACTGCGCCATTAAAATTCGGACAATCCTACGCTCTTTTTTCGTAACTTAACTCGGGTTTCACGCAAAGTTGTTCTACGAATGCCAACATAGCCGGAAAGACACCTAAATATCACGTTAAGTCTACACTAACTTTAATTAGGCACTGGTTTTTTTTCCATAAATCTTCCAGAAAAATCAATTCCGAACCACCGTTCGGTCGTGATAGCATTACGACGATAAACATTTTTATGTCCGGACCATAACTTATTTTTTAAGGCACTCTTCGAGTCGTTGGTCCTGATAGACTAAGGGCGGGGGGGGGAGCAGGGGGAGGAGGGGAGGTACTTCATCCAAAGGGACGCACCCTGCGACGCCATACTCCTTTCAAATCACGTGAAACGAAACTCGAAAAGTAGAAGGACGATATCGTTGTGTTACCATCGTCATTAGATTTTAACAATAACTTAGATTGGAATCACTAGTTGAACGTTGTTTAAAATACGAGCCAACCAATACAGTCAACTACATGCCAGCCTATTCTACAGGGAAGCAAAAATCATTTCCATCGTGAACAAAATTGTAAAAGAAAAAAAATACTTTTGAGGTTGCTGTAGATGAATGATCAACAGCGCAATGAGGAAGTATTTTATGCATACATAACTCTTCAAGATCTGCAAATTGCACATCAGTAAATAAAGGCATTTAACACTGAACTAAATTTTTGTAATCATTGTGATAGCACAAATTATGTGGTACGCAGTCGCGCTCACAGGTGCAGAAATATCCTTTAAAAAAATTATTTAACTTGACTCCGGTCAAGCCAAATGATTTTTTCATAGCGACTTTCACCCTCTTTGGTTATATGTCGCACCAAATAGTGAACACTAATACATACCTACTATCAACCTGTATAAATTAACTCTTTCACTGCTTAAATCGAATTCATGTTTCGTTTGCCACATGAGTCAAGCATTCACAAAAATTAAAAAAAGTTACGTTTTTCAATATTTTTTAGTAATATAATATAGCATTATGTTTCGTTTAGAACAGGAACGATAACATTTTTATTTTTAATCAATGTTTTATAGAGGTAAATATAACCATTTCATACACTATGGAGAAAAGCGCGTCATTTGCAGTGGTAGGAAAGGATTTCTCAGTTCGTAGGGTAAAGTCGAGCTCTCCTGTCGGAGGATGAAAACACACATTCGGATTATCATCCGGCAAGATTCTTACCGGAAATCGCAAAAAATGGGCCACACAAGCTAATAACTGGTTGCATGAAGCGTTTTGCAAACCAGGTGAGGATTCACAATGGCGCAGGTTGTGCGACGCCCTGGAGTCTTATTGGATGAGACGCCCAAACACCGTCCTCAGGGCGTGGATATGCATACAGTCTCTGGAGGAAAAGACAGCCGCCGCTGTAAGTGTTGCAGGCCAGGGAGGGGGGAAGGTAAGGGGGGGCGTCGTTCGGCGGTTTTGCCCTAAAATGCCGCTGAGCCGATAAGCTTTCAGCGTGGGAATGGGAGGAGGAAGGTGAGACATGGCTTAACGGCCTACGGCATGGAGCGGGAGGTAGAGATTGAGGGAAGGGTTTAATACGGAGCAGGGGAGGGAGGGAGAGGGGTTGGTGGAAGGTGGATGAAAATGGAGGCGACACGTGGAATTAGAGGAAGGAAAATGCCTCGGAGGGGAAACGCGACAAAAGGGTAGTGTCGAAGTTTGAGAAACTAAGTTGGCAGCTCAAGTCCATGAATCAGATCCGAAGCATGGAAATACACACATTAAACGTGGGTTCCACTCAGCACATTTGCATATGCTACAGCAACGAATACCAATACGATTAGCACAGACAAACATGCAGAATGAGAGAGACTGCACCTGGAAACGTTTAGAACAAAATATGACATTATATTCACCGGAATTCCTAAGAATGGAATGATTTTGTGCCAGCTGATTTTCACCCCTAAATGCCAACGGTTTAGCTCAATAGGAGTGTTAGGAAAAATATTATCTTTCGCTGCTGGAGGAGATTTGGAGAAGGCAAAATAGAACAGAGAGTTTTAACAGGGAATGAAGGGGAGAATAGATAAGAAAAATACTGCAATAGAGGAGAGGATGTTGGGTAAACGTGGAAGAGGAAGAAAGGGCAAAGGGTTTATTTATAAAAGGGATGAAGAGGAGTAACACGTACTCTCAGCTAAAGAATGAAATCATGCAGGGATATTGGGGCCAGCAGCTGTAGATGAGGGTGTAGGATTTTCTCCTCTTATTTTCAATAATTTCGGTAATTTTGGTAAGTTTATTTTGGATTTCTGCAAATAGCACGACGAAACTGTAGCTAAAAAAGTTTAGTTTAATCGCAGAAATCCAAAAGAAACTTAGTAAAATTAAAATGAACTGCGAAAATCTACAAAAAACATTTCTCCTCACTCTAGGGTCAGGTGCCGCCTAATTCATCGGTTTCCCTCTTCAACTCCATGATAGCAACATCAATTAACTTGTGAACAAACATTTTAACCGCATAAAACAATAATGGGAAGAATATTTGATAAATTGTAATTTATACTTAAAGCGGGGAGTAAAAGCCTCAATTCAGGATGCAAGAGATTTGAAAAACCCTTGTCTAATCCCGGGTTTCCTCCGATGAATCTGCTAGGGTTTCAAACCCTAGTGATGAAGCAAACAGGCATAGACTCAATTCAAAGAACGGACGCATTGAAGCGTTTATTGTGCTTGCTGCACGGCCGAGATTGTAGTCCTTTAAATGACGGCTGAGGTGGAAACCACCGAAGGGGATTTTGGATGGGACTTATGCTTGGCGCGAGGGTGCAGCACAACCCTCGGGGAGGGGGGGACCAGAGTGGATTTAAGGGTGGATGTGGAGGTAAAGGAAGGGGGATGGGCCCTTAAATCCTGCCGAGAATGATAGGGGACCGCCGGCGGCGAAGTTGTGATTGGTGGGTAAAGGTGTGAAGGGATGAGAGCGAAGCGATCCAAAGGTGGGTCGGGTAAGGACGCGAGACACTAGCGCACTAACGACTTCGATGTTTACGAAAGAGGGCAGACAACCAGCATCGCCCGGAGATATTGGCTCTGCATGGATCGGGTGAAGATGTACGCACATACGACGCTTTGAATCATCCAGGAAGTTCAAACACCTAGAGAATACTACATATCTACGTCGCTGAATTCGATTACATTATCACGAGAAGAAGTTCGTCAAGATTATTGCTTTCTTTTACTAAGAGCAAACGAAAACCATTTCAATTGATACTAGTCGATTGAAAAATTAAAATAGTCCGGGCCAAAAATCACTCCTAAGATGAAAATCGACAGCATGCCCGTATATTCTCGATAATGACGAAACCAAGTGTGGAAATATCAGCTCCACTTTGACTAAAACGCACCCCAGAAAGTTAGTTCCGAAAGACCTGCATTAGAAACACATTGTAAAAAAGTCGAGCATTTATTTTTAAGGTAGTTTGAGCGAAAAAAAATTTCACCTACAATTTGATGAATTTGACCTCGTTTTAAAGAAGAAATTCTCATATTTCCAATGAGATCAAAATATTAACCGTTTGCCGAACTGCTTTTCGAGCAATTTGCCTGTTTTACATGGGATAGATTACGGCTGTGTTCCCCGGGGGGAGGATATTGAAAAAAATAGGAATTTATAGCACCTAGATTTCGTCAAAAAACTAAGGGTGTGTAGTTTGTGTGCTTTCTTAAGTATCTATAAAAATTAATCAATTATTCACCGCAGTAATTTTTACAGAATTGCATGTATAACCCTGCTGTTTTGAAGGCTATTTATCCGTGCGGCGTGAAAAATGACTCAAGTTAGAGATGTACACCAAAGACGGTGAAATTCGCCATGAAAAAATCATTCGACTTGACCGGGATTCAATGATTTTTTCACGGCGAATATCACCGCCTTTGGTGTATATCTTCGCACCCATGCGCGTGAGTACGCACCATATCAATAATTGTGCAATCGCAATGATTGAAGAATCGTCAAGTTAGAGAATTATGTAGATATATTTATTTAATTACAGAGAATTTTGGTCGTATATAACCATTTTTTGGCACCATTAGTATTGCAATATTTAGGTACTTCACGCTTCTTTCAGACGCTGAAATTAAAATATATAAAATTCGAATATGGTCTCCATTTTGACTAGGGAAAAATCTCGCTTAAACTACCTTGTCCAATCCTTGGCTCTTCACTCCACTCCTCCACCCAGTCTCCCCCCTGACTCGACTCGTGAGCGTTCCCGATTGCTGCCATGTGCCACCGCCAGAAGTTCCATATGGGCGATAAATAGGCACGAGCGGGAGAGGGGAGGGGTGGGTGGGGAAGTGCAGTGCCCATCCGAAAGGACAGGAAGTTGCGGACAATGGTCGGTTTGGCTGTCGAGGGGGAGGAGGGGCGAATGGTTCTGGCGGGAAGGGAGTGGTTGGGGTGAGGGGATGATGGGGAATGGACTAGACAAGGGATGGCGGAAGGAGGAGGGTGTTGAAAGCATAAGGGGGAGGGAGAAGGATACGGCAAGATGTGCGTAGCCAGGGCCGGAAGAAAAGGGGCGGAAGAAAAGGGTCTCAAACGATGGAGAGAAGGGATTCAGGGTCGGGCACAGGGTACAACATGGATCGAAACGCAAAGAAAATAAGGAAACTATTTCAATTAACTGTATTACGCCTGCCAGATACAAAGCCTCTGTTACAACGGCAGACTTCAGATCCTCCAATTACGCGTAAAGCTTTATAAATTTGGTCATGCCAATTACATACATCAACATTTTTTATCAAGAGAGATACTTATGCATGAACGCAAGCACCTACAGTTAGAGGTAAAGTCCGTCTAAGACAATAGGGCATAAAAGTAAACAATTTGTTGACGATGGTATGATTTAAACAAAGACTACCATCATGGATTCTTCAGTCACGTGATTCCCTTCCTCAAACGGCATTGGACGAGTTTAGAAATTAGCTGCATTTCTCTCAACTGCGCTATTACCTTCGACGAACTCTAGTCATTTTGATCTCCATATTTCTATTAATCGTTGATTCAGGTTACAGCTACGCAATTCCACGTCTCTTTCCTATTTACTATATCCAGATGATTAAAGATATCCCTACCAAAGTTTTTTTTGAAATTTGATCCAGCAGGAATTCGAAATGAATTTACTACGCATCGGAAAAAAACTATATCGTTATTCTTTCGTAGTATGAATATATCCGTGTATATATTTTCAGAACGTTCATTGATCAAAATAAATCATAAAAAATATTGCCACAGAAAAACAACAAAAAGATTAGGAGCCAAAAATGACATATTTACTGAAAGAAACTACTGAATGAAGGCCTATAAAAGGGCAAGAAGTACATAAAAATTTTAAATCTATAAACACAAAAATTGTAAAATAAATTCAAGTGTGATAGTGCAGAGGAAAAAGCGTTCGACAGAAATGTACTCATTATTACACTTTAAAATAAAGTAAGAGGTTGGGAAGAATTAATTCAAACGCACTAACCAACTACATGTTATTACCATTTACAGCGGCTCTCAAGCGTATTACACTTGAGAGCGCGGGTATATTAACATTGCATAATGGACACAATATAGACGGTGACGTTAAGCCAAGACATCAGTACGGGAGGCAAGAATCGAACTCTCGTCTTTGGAGTTCTCCGATGAGTTCGCTGACTGCTGCGAGTACGAGGTTACCTCGTGTCTGGAGTAAAAACTAGAACGTTGTCTCTAGCTCACCGCTAGGGATGAATGGATCAAGTGCTCAAAGATTATAAGAATTATTATTTTCGATTCAGCAAGCACAGGGTACGGTAAAGGAAACCCCTGAGCAGCATTCCGTTATTTGCTATTCCCATAGCAAATAACGGAAGTATACAGTATATGAACATAACGGAAGTACCTATATAAAATGGTATTGAATGATGTTCACTTGAACATAGGCATATGAATTGTATGAGTATGAACTTATATGTATGTAATTGTTTGTGTATGTGAATATATACATATCCATGTGTATACATGCATATTTAAATTTGGGTGTATATAATATGTATGTTTAATTGAATAGTCAAGTGAGATTAATTTCTGTACATGTGCTGGCTGAAGTGGTTCTCTAAAATATGAACGCACAAAATTACTGAAAGATTTAATCACTGTATCACTTATATAATAGTGTAACTGATAATCAAGAATTAGCGCCGGCTCTATCATTGTAATATTATTCATGATAGTAACCCCGAAACAGGTTTTCCTGTGGGGTACCTATATTCCATCACTTTCTTTAAATTGTCCAAGGTAATACTGTAAATTTTGTATGAATGGAATAAAAATATAATAATTATTATTATTATTACGGATTATTTTCCGTGCGTCAAATGAGATCCATCCAAAGAATCCAATGCAAAAAATTTGGAATAAATGAAGTAAAGTCACAACACCGGATTCATTACCAAGAAAAAATAGAGGGCCTCCACCTTGGCCCAAATTCGGAGAAACTCGGATGGAGCTTCAAAAATTTCAAAGCAAAAATGAATTAAACCACAATGAAGGTTATTCGTGTCATCTTTACTTTCGCTGAAGCTTGCTTTTTGATTTCCACGTGCCCTCCGAGAATCATGAATACCAATGGGGAGTTTTGACATTCGAGAGGCACTTGAATGTCAAATGACGAGTCAAGGAGTGCGGCGGGAAAGGTTTGGCCTTGAATGGAATTCTTGGAAGTGAAAATATTAAGGGTCTTCTTCAAAGAATAATTTTATTTTGTAATTTAGGCAAATTCAGCAAAAAGCAACATTCTCCTTAGAGTTCTGCGAAAGGACTGAGACTCGTAGGGAGACAAAGAATGAACGTTTAAAAAGGAAAAAAATATTCCTTAGTGCAAAATATCGCGGTATAATTCGTAAGAATTAATTCAGTGGATGAGTTCCATGCTATATTGGAGCAAATTTTCTCATAGAGACACTAAATTCACACAAACAGCAGTACAACAGTCACACAAAACATCTTTTACCGATCCTGGTGCCTAGAGGGATGATCCGATGAATGACGTGTAATTCGGGACAAAAGTCGAGACGGAACAGAAATGTAAATCCATGTAAGAAAATCTATATCTTTATTCTTCAACAATAGTAATTTTGACGAGCGAAACTGAATTCAATCCCCTCAGAATACGCTTTCCCTTGCACGACTTTTCCTTGAAATGTAAAAATTATTATTCCGATTTATTTGCTGCAGCAAAATCGGAAATCTCCCATACAGAGTGATGTTGTCTTAGACTTAAGACCAAATTAGGGCTCTTATTATTTCTTAAATGACAGATTCTATAGGAAAACCCAACTTTAGGACGCAACACGAGGTATGCGTTAACTATTCACAATGCCTGACAGGAAAGGATTCAAACCTAGGAAATGAACAGTAGACTTAAGAGGTATAGTTCGAGGAATTAAAATTTTCTGAATTCCATCCTCAAACTTTGGACCACAGTCCAGATTTTTTCCTTAAGGAACATACGATTGAATTAATTGCATTTTTCCAGAGTTAAATGATAGGTCAGAGAGTGTTCTCAAGCCCAAGGGAACGAAGAAAATCGGGCATACAATTTTTCGCAACATGTTGTAGAGCACACTCGAGGAAAAACTTGTTCGACTGGGTGAGTTTATTGCAGCGTTTGGTCCTGTGTCAAAAGCATAGCGGGCACTTCCTTTTTTTTTGACAGCGTAGTAGGACTCCTAAAGGCGACCCTAATCGTCAAGTCCTCAAATCAACACCACCAGCCACTCCCTCCTTGCAGCTGTCCACTGGCGAGGAGGCCTTTGGGACTCTCTTACATCCGCCCTACCTCACTCCCCCTCCCACCCAACCCAGGGGGGGGGAGGTCACACCCCCCAACCCAGAGGGCAACGCACCGTACCAAATTTGCATCAGTCTCTCGACCCCTCAGTCAGTTCACACCCCCAAGTGAAAAAAATAAGACTATCTTTTGATTCGGTCACGTAAACCCTCCCACCGACAAAACCCCGTGCCCTACCACTGAACCGTCGCGTCGGCCCCGATCGACTCTTAAGATCGACTCCTCCTCTCCTATAAGGGTCGTGCACGAAATTCGCAAGTGAGCGAGTAAATGACTCTTTCCATCGACACGCCTCGACGACCGCTAATGCCCCGTTTATATTACATGCTTTATACCCTAGTAACTCGAATGTTAGAAAGAATTTCGCCGTATGAACGCAATTGAGCGCCAGCCCTAGTAAACTTGTTTACCACGCAAGAGTTACTACGGTATACGCTGGTTACCATCAATAGAAATGCGTTTTAGCGCAAGTTGTTTGAAACTGTGGGTGAAATACGAGTTAAGGAAATGGAGCGTCAAGCAGAATGACGTAACCACTACACTGCAAGGGAAATTGAAGTTCTCGTGGACTAATACAGCCAGCGAGTTCATTCAAAGGAGGATACATTGATTAAATTAGCATTGTAGACAAATGAAATTTGAATACTTCTCAAGTCAGGTTGCTTCAGTTGTTTCTTTAGACATTCCTTACTTTTCACTAGAGGTCACCAGCATTTTTACAACGGTAAGCTGGAAATCGTGTGAACGCATGCAAGTAAGAGCCCCCATCATTCAACTCTAGAGATGTAAACGGGGCATAAGCAAAGTAAGCCAAAGCTCGGTGGCTCATAGGACGTCGAATTTAACTGTGTTCTTAGTTCCCAAGGGTTCAGGTCCTAATCTCGGCTGCGGTGGGGATTTTTTAGTGGAATTCCGATACCTTCTGGGGTGACATGTGGAGAACATTTGATGTGCAGCAGTTCGTTCGTCGGGTGGGAGGCAACACCGTTGACCCATTGCCGCATTTCGTTTCGCAAAGACTAGTGTTGATACCAAGTTTCTCTCCACCCTTACTCCACTCCCCAGAACATCTTCCTAGACCATAATGCCCCTAACTACTTACCCACGTATTCTTAATGGCGTAAATGACCTCGATTGGCGGTCGCCTTCCCTCAAATAGCAAAAGAAATGTTAAGCTTCGTGTAAAGAAAGCAGCTACTATTCACGGGTCATCAGGGAAGCCGTTGAAATAGAAAAAAGACCTAACAACTTAAACAGAGAGGATGGCTACAAACTCCCTCATACGCGGAAAAGACTTTTGCAAAATTCAATTATAAATTAATTCTTTTACATAATAACCGCCGAGGTGTGTTTCTATTTGTAATTGTTGATTCAGATAGCCTGACGAATCCGGCAGAATAGCACGGCGAAACTGTAGCTCAAAAAGTATTTATTCCGCAGAAACCAAAATATATTTATTCAAATAAAAATGAACTGCATAAATACATATACGAAAAAAGCCAAAGAAATGAGGTGATCGAAAAATTCCGATACATTATTAATAGGTTTTACAGCTTTCTTGGGGATACTTATTTTCTGAAATTGGTAAAATTAGGACTGCTTTAATGTAAAGTGGAATACTTTTTAATGAGTCGAGCTTATAAAAAGGGAAGAACACTGTTTTCTCAATGATTTTTCATTTGTTTTAGTGTAAATCAATTCAGGTCCATAAGTACTTACTGAACCATCCACACGTATTTCTTGGGTGTAAAGATGTTCTATACTTGAAGAAGGTTAATAGAAGAGGAACTCACCTGAAATCAAAAGAAAATCGAATGTTAAGTTACATAAAGATTAAATTTAGAGTCATGGTAAGTAATCATACTTTATAAGATATTCTAATACTACTAAAAGGTGCAGACGTCCCCAGTTTTTCGTCCTTTCCGCAGATAATGCTCCACCTAAAACCTATGGGAGTAGGTTCATCATGCAACCAAACACTTGAATCGACCGCAAATTAAATCCTCATTTATCAACTGCCGATAAAAACACACGTGACCGGCGATTGATAGATCCGGATACAAATTCGAGAATTTTTTATGATTATTGTCCATGTGAATTCTGTACATGGTAAAATGCTTTGCAGGACACTTTTATTTTGCTCTCGGACGATTCTGGTGGCCCGCATGTCCCTGCGATCCGGATAGGCCATAGGCCTGGCATCAGGTTTCTCAGGGGCCGAACCACCAGATCTTGACAGAAACACCCATTTTATGAAGTGAATTAGTGATGAATGATGGAGAATACAGTGGAGTAAAATATTTTTCGGAAGGTTTGAATACGTTTCTGAATGAGTGTTTCAGCAGAAAATGCTGCCACCAAGTACATAGACTCGTAAAAAAATCAACTGGAAAGATATCTAGTTCCCATAAATGCTCCATGAATTGTCAAGAGAACTAGGAACCTTAGTGGTCTGCACATTGGCCTGGCATGCCAAAGGTCCGTGATTCGTTTTATGGTCAAGATGGATCTATACTCGTGGAAATTTATACACATTGTTGTCATATATCGGACTCGTCCGCGTGAGATCGAGTGGGTACATCAATAAATTATCATTCATCATTTTTCAAATATAGAATGTACCCACTGGCTTTACGACGTACACATTTTTAAATACTATATAGGCCATCAATTTCCAATCCAAGCTAAAATGTTCAGGATAAGAGACTGTACCCAGTGGAGGAGGGTGTAGGAGTGGTGTGAGAGGCATAAACCAACGTAGACAATCCATGAGACCACATCGCCACGCATTCGATTTGTTTCTACCGAAATCCGAGAAGGACCACCGCTTGCCCTTGTCCGAACGTGACCGATCGACAGAAACTCCTTAATCCGTTTTTATTCTGCGTACACCCTAGTGTGGAAGGGGAGATTTTTCCAGCCACATAAAGGAAGTGAGAGGAGCGTGGATAACTATAAGGGAGGGATGGGGGAGAAGGGCTGACTACTATTTAGTGTTCTTTCCTCAGATGCGGTTGCATGAGCCGGGTGGGGGAGGATGGCTTGGCAGCAGAGGGATTGGACAAAACAGACAGACGCTGAATGCGGGGGCTATTTATTCGCAGTGGGGGATTTTCCAGGGGTCCACACCCCATTGTGGCGGGAGTCTGGAAATGGCCAGGGGGGTGGTGGTGCCGTTGGCGGATGGGTTATCAATTGGGAGCTAATGCGACTGAGGACTGGGCTATCTGACGGCGAATGTGGGGATATAAAAGGACCAGACATCGTACTCACGAAATGGGGAGATTACCGGAAATTTACACTCCTAGAAATGCTGCATAAGACGATAAAATTTGGGCATAAAGTACGCAATACAGTATGAACATTACTGAACTGTATTCAATCTTTCTCTAATCCTCACGGTAAGTACAATGCTTCTACTTAATGTAGGCATTTGAGAGCAAAATGTGGCAGAAAAAATTAAATAAATAGCTCATCCGACAGAAAACAGCAATTATGTTCTGAATACGAAATATTTTAGTTATATGCTTTAATCACAAAACTTGAATGAAAATTATCTTATAAGGCAAAGACTAGTAGGCATTGACAGAATCAATACAAACTTTGTAAATTTTAAAAGGGATTTTATTCAACACGACTGGTTTCATCGCATAGGCGACATCTTCAGGTGCCGCCTATGCGATGAAACCGATCGTATTGAATAAAATCCATTTCAAAATTTACAAAGTTTGTATTGATTCTGTCAATATGGAATTTTACAAAGTAATGCCTGAGAATATCGAGTTCAACTAGTAGGCATTGGCTGATAGAAGTAATGATATTAAATTTTATTAAAATTAGATTTTTCTCCATCTCCTATGAAATGTTCTCAGATGCAGGACAAAGTTAGTAGAAATAAATGCGGCGAGTGTCGCTGTAATTATGCTTTAAAAAATTTCGCTTAGTATCAGATATTGAGATATTACAGAGAAGATAATATAGAAGATAGATACGGGAGATTGCAGTTTAGAAAACTGTTGAGGAATGGACTAACTTCCATGAAAAAGGAGCATATGAAACGACACAGTTTAAGACGTCTATATAGCCATTATTGACAGGGGATATTTCACAGGCGTTTCCACGCTATTCTCCCTTTGTGCCGGCAGCTAACTCCCACCCCTACTCCATCGCTAAAGTTCGCGCATGGCCATGCGAAGTGGGCACCTGCTCTCATTCCGTATAACCTTGAGCTGAAGCTCGCGGGTTCGATACCGAGAGGTGGTATTCATGTCGATTGCACCACAAAACGCATGACTGACAATGGCGCCAACATATCGGCGCTGGTTTCATCAACGTATCGCCAGTCCGATCTTCGGTGACCTTTCAAGAAGTCCTAATGACGTCGGGATAGCCTTGCGAGTAATGGGCGATAATTCTTGCACATGCATTCACGGCGATGCATTTAAGTGCAGTTCGCATACATTGCGAAGGGTGCTCCCTTCAATTCCCGGAGAACCCGCCTTTGAAATTCTTAGGAAGGGAACATTTAGCCGCAATGACCTCAGATGGAAAGCTGGAAATCCCAAGTTGAAACTTAATAGCAAAGGAGACATCCGACCTAAGACGTCGCTGCATTTCACAGTTTACGATCATCATGATTACCCATCAATATCCAGAAGGAAGTAAAACTTCTCAGTAATTTATAGCAAAAGTATGTTTACGTGCTTGCATCAGTTTAATTCGTATCTTTTTTTATTAAGATTGCGTCACACACTACGGAAAACTCACAGCACGGTACATACATACATGAAGACGAATCCTATGATTGCATTTGATTTAAAAAGCATATGCACAGCCAGATTCTATATACCATTTTACTTCCTTTTCAGAGCCTACTTTCATACTGAAGTTGACCTAGATGCCCATGTAAATTTTGGTTCATATAACGAAAAACCGTCATAAAAGCTACATTAATTTATAATTAGTATAAGGTGGGTGTACCAAAGATGGCCATAGCTAAGGATTAACTACTTTAAATAAATACATATGATGATTTTTTTCTTTTGTAGACATGCTCATCGACAGCTAGAGTCATTACCTAATGACTGTCCCAATTTTAATTTTGAGAAACTTTGATTTCATTTTTTAACAATAAATATTTCCTTGTATACCTTAGGGCCACCATATAAAACAGGGTGTTCCAAAGCTGGCCCGCATGGATTACCCAAGGTGGTCCCTGCTACTAATTTACTGCATATATAAACTTTACGATTGAAATGTTGGGTAGTTGAAGTAAACACAATTTAAATCATAAAAAATATCATTAAAAATAAAATAATCCTATTACTGACACAAAACATATAATGAAAGCAATCCATTAGAGCTGTGTCTAATTTAAGGTTAAATGTAAATTGCTCACCTTCAAAATGAAGATGTCGCTTATACGACGAAACCGGTCGTAGTGAATAAAATCCATTGTAAAATTTACAAAGTTTGTTTTGATTCTATCATCAAAACACTTTTTATTTCTGACAACTATAGGAGGCTGAGATGTTTTGGTTACATTAAATTTATACGTTCATACAATTTTATAATGGGCTGAGAGAAATGTAGCAGGAGATTGATGAAAAGGAGAAACTTTTTCTTGCGAATCAACAATGCATAAATCAAGGAGCGTATAGCTATTCTCAGTATGATGAGTAGCATTTATTATTAAATTATTATTAAAGAATTATCTGCCACAGACATTACCACAAGACACAATTATAACATTCTCGCCAGGTTCAGAGGCAATGTTGTGCGCTCGTTTCGTGCCCTTCCGGGCTAAGACAACTGCAGCTTAATGCAAGCACTATCAATTACCATTCTCATCAACATTATACATTTACTGAGGCTTATGCATTAAATCCACTTCAATCATAACTTTTCTCAACATTTCATAATAATCATTTACTATAAATCTGTTTAATTTTTGTGCCCTTGCAGGATTAAATTTTGAGACTTTATTTCACTGACTGATTCCTTTGCGTAAAGAATTTTAACCATTTTCTTCCTTGAAACCCTAATTCATCATTGAATGGAATTTTCATATTGTTCAATTAACAAGAGGTGTAAACAGTTGGCTAACAGTTAATAAATACTTAGCTGGATTTCTCCGGAAGTTTATGCAGCTGCAAAACTGCCTTGACAGAAGGAAGACGAAAGAAATGGATGATATAAAACATTTGATGAAAAGTAGAAAATATGTCGTTGAGCTAATGAGAGAAATAGTCACCACAAGAGGGATTAGAACCCTGGCAACTACGATATTCAGCCTACTGGGACGGATGTCGTACCCCACGGCAGTGGATGCAAGCACTGCGATGTCGTCATCACAATAAATCCTTGCATAGCAGGTGATTAAAGCCCAATGGAAAAGAAAACATCACTGCAATTATCGCAAATCTAGGTGTATAGACAAATACAGAGTGAAGATAAATCTCACTATGATGCAGCGGGGGATTAAGGTCGTTGTTTTGGAGGGAGCGGATTGCTACTTTCCGGAGGTCTGGGGTATATGGAATACTTAATGACCACTATTTTTCCTAATGTACCAGGAATTACAAGGGGCGGCCGCCCTCCCCCAACCCCGCACCCCCCTTAATCCGTCGATGCTATGAGGTGGGTGCGGAAAAGGGAGAAGAGGTTAAGCAGGGTAACGAGAGAAGTGAACGATGAAGTATTGGACATGACTGGGGAGCAGAGGATTGCCGGTAGAGATTCGAAGAAAGCAGAAAATGTGGACATAGGACGTATTTGAATTTGGCAATAAGATGATGCGGCATCAGAGGGGTGTAAGCTGGGCAAGCACGGAAGAAAAAGCAATGCAGATTACGTGAAAAAGAATTATGGACAACAAAAAGAAAGGTAGGAAGTATACGGAGTTTTTTGGAGACTGACAAGCAAGAAAGTTGATTCTTTTTTTGCAGAATTAAATAAATATCAAATGGCGAATTAATAGTAGGCACCGCCAAAACAAACCTTATCATAAATCGGTAGAATACGATGTGATTATTAACGGCGATAACGGCGGGATGATAACGCCGGGATGATAACGGCGTATTAATTTAACATGAGGGATATAGCATTAATGTAGCACACAGCAAACGATGCGTTGCAGTATTATACGGGCCGATGTCATAACAGACGCATACAAGGTCTCCCAGTGGCTGCTGCATCGCCCTCTCCCTGTCTCCCCTCTATCTCGAAACGTCCCACATATCTGTCGCCCGGCAATATCCCCACCCTCTGGTCGCCCACGCCAAACCCATCCCGCCGGGGGACGGAGAGAGTAAGGCAGGGGGTGAGGATGGAGGGGGGACATGCATTGAAAGAGAGAGGGTTAGGAAACCTAATCCGGCTTGCCCGGCCCTGCGATGAAGGAACCGACAGTGTTGCCAGCCCTTCCGACTCACTGCGAGGAGCTTCTACGAGCAGGAGTAGAAATGCACGGAAAAACCGAAACAGTATTTGGAAGTGCGCCCCAGAAAGCTTTGAAATGAATGAATTGAAAATGTCATTATGGACAGAATAATATCCAAATGAATTTTATTGAATAATCAAGTAATTCATGGAGTGTTAATCGTTTGGCTACTTTCCTGGATAGCAAGTTTAAATATCGCTGGAGCCTGTTCGAGAACTTCCGTTCGCCCAAAATGAGGGATTTAGAGGGTACTTCTCAGAGCTATCAGCAGAGTGGGAAGTGGTATGTAACTATGCGCGGTAAGTTACTCTGTGCTTGTATGCAACCCAATCTTTATCTCCCACTTTCGCATTTACTAATCATTTCGTCTCATAAAATGGTCTTCAGTTCATTACTTTGTATTCTTTCAATTAACTGATATATTATTGAGACAGCCTATTCTTTAACTAACTATAATACATAGCTATGTACGCAACCGACAACTGAGGTTATTTACACCATCAAGGATTGGTGGGCGTTTCCAAATCACTGCGAATGCACCAGCGATATGGAACGCAGTCATGCACACGGGTGCAAATATATAAATTACAGGGGATGAAATTAACCATGAAAAAAGTAATTTGACTTGACCGGAATCGTTACCCGGTCAGATATGTTAATCGGTTACACCACCAGGCCACTATTATTCAAGGCGTATTTCAGCATGGGATACACACCTGACCGTCAACTGGGAGATCCAGGTTCGAATCCCACTCAACACAAAAAATTTTCATGGCAAATTTCATCCTCTTGGGTTTTGATTGGTAGGTTGGCTGGGGGATGATTATTCGAGGAGTATAGGGAGGTTGGAGAGAAAGCCGGCGTTGGCATCACCCTTCTCTGAACGGGAAGGGATCACACGGTTCCTTCTATCGTGTGGTCGTTATCGCTATCCTAAACGCAATTCGCTCAGGAGACACAGGCACTGTCCTTTGAACGCACTCCATGAGCTAAAACTAGTGATTTACAGCACCTGACAAAATGAAAAAAATTACGATCTCGTTTTCGCTACCAAGAGCGCAGTCTAAACATAACGATAACGCGAGCGGACGCGTTTTGTAAACCGAGATCGCGCCCCCATTTTTTAACGTCACACACTATGGAAGGAGTACTGCAACTGGAGTGCTCTCCACAGAGCACCCAAACAGGGATCCGAAAATTTTGCGTAACCTCCGGGGTTCAAACGGAAGCTCTCGGGATAGGAATCAAGTACTATATCCAACACACCAACCCAATCTCCGCCATTAAAAACATGGATGTTTTCTGTCACAATTATTGAAGATTATTTTTAAATTTAAGAATAATTTCTGTAACTATGGAATGTATTTGATCAATTAATATTGTCCCATCAACATAGTACATGTTTATTTCCCATTGCTTCCTGGTGTATGATTGTGTGAACACGCTTTAAAATGCAATTTAATATGTAACATGCTGACTCTACTGCAAAATGAATTGTAATATTTATTATGTTGTGGCCTAGCTCCAACCAGTTATTTTTGGCAAATTTAAATGGTGACAAACCCAACACAAGTTTTCTTTTACCTCATGGGTGTCTCTTGTTCCAATAATCAATCGTAAACTTGTATAATTGGTGGAATAAATACCAATATCAATATCATCACTAAACTTATCCATTCTCTCTCCACATTATATGAGCACTCTTCCTTCTGCAACGGTTTTCAGAACCCTAATATCAATCACCATCACAATCCACCTTCCACAGTACCCTCGTATCTTCCACATTTCCTTCATGGATAAGTTTTTAGCAGTCACCTGCTCTGCTTTCAGCTCCAATCCGCCACATAAGAAAACGTATTGAGAGGATATAAAAAGGGAAGAAAGGATAATCGGGAATACGAGTAAGAGGCTGAGCAAGAGGCAAGAGCAGTTCCAGGGGTCCCTCGCTGCCAGAGGGGTCGCTTCGGATTCAGTCGACGTCCGCCGTGCAGCGTGTAATGGGTTCAATCTGGCAGTCGACGAAGCGCAGGGGACATATCGCACGAGACGGGCATGCTGAAAGATTCAACACGCGGGGGAAGAGTTGTTTCAAGGGGAAATAAAAGAACAACGCTTGGCGAGACTATTCCACAGTTTAATTCGCGTGAGCCACAGGCCGATCTCGATACTCTCCCTAAATTAACTCTCACTAAAGGGTGGTATAAGCGTCACATTTCCAAAATTTTCAAATCTTTATGTCACACTAGCAGAAATTTCGGTTGATTCTCAACCGGAAAGATAAAAAGTATCAAATGTAAATGGCCAAAATGCATCCGTCTGCTGCGTTATAATAATAAGCAGTCTGCTTCCGTTGACAAATTGGATTCATCTTTAATTTAATAGAAATTGGATATTAACCAATGTGACTTCGATGGAAGATACCTCAGACGGGAAGGGGTCACACCAGAGGGCCACGATCGAATCACAAGGGCAAAGAGAGGAGCATGATGGAAGGAACATGAATTCCTGAGCGATGAAAGGGAACGAGAAAATTGGCAGAGAACGGGAGGACTCGGACGCCCACTGCAAACCAATCAGGGAATATCGCTAGTCTATGATGGCGATGATGATGACGATGTTGATGAAGGAATCGTGTTTGGAATCCCGCAGGACTGGTTTGAACATGGAGAGGAGAGGGAGGTGTAGCAGCGACGGCCAATCTCGGAATCGAAAAACACTGATGGAGTTCGATTCCCACGGCCGTCATGACTACCTGGATGGACGACTGCACTCGCACCCGCTCCGAGGGGGTAGAAGAAGAGGTGGATTGTGACGGAGGGTGAGGGAGGGAGGGTGGGGAAGGGGAAAGGTAAGCCGCAGTAGGGTGTGTGGCAGGGGGTGATTTACATTTAGACCCAACAATATTACCTTCTAATTAAACTAATTACATAAGTAAACTTCAACTCGTTAATTCTTGGGGAATACAATATCAGTGATCGTCTTTTAAATATAAATTTTATGTGTAGACTTAGTTTTAATCTAAGTTTATTCAGGCTTTACCTCTAAGAAGCATCGAATACCCATAGGAGGCGAAATATTTGTTCAAACAGTCGACCAGAGTTTATTTGGAACGGCACTCGACGTTTCGATGCACAGAAGTCTCACGTATAACACATCTTCCATCATCATCAGTTTTTCTCAATCTACATCTTATTACTACAATTGCCGACATTGGAAAATGTGCATCTCATATCGTAGTAGTATTTCTCAAAGTACGTGAATATTTGCCTCTCATTAAATAATTTACCGTCAAATATTTACTATGTACCTCCTGCGCATAGTAAAAATTAGAGTTTGAAATATAACTAGTTTAGATTGATTGATGGAACAGTTCCGCTTAGTAAAGTAGGTAGATATCAAATTATTTTTTATAATATAAAAATGTATTATCTTTTACTTCTTATTTCAATCCACTATAACGAGAGATATGACCATAAGTATAACGAGGAGTTGAGTACGATACTGTCAACTCCCCCCTCGACGCAAAATTTCATTTCCTTCGAACAGCGGGCGGCGAAGCGACGCCATCCGACGCACGCTCGAGATGTCATACGCGTCTGGGCGTCGCACACGCGTGAGCGTGTATAATGGAGCGTGCGTGGGATGCGGTCGCTGCTGGCTACTGCTTGCGGTGACTGCGTGGATGATGATTCGACAGAACTCTTAAGAGGACAAACACGCACCCACGCTGAACTTCTCTCGGAATGAGGAAGCAAGCAGTAAGCCAAAGAAGAGGCATCGAGCATACACATGTGAACACACGGAACTTACTCCGTATTTCAACCCGAAGGTTGGTTTTGATAGGTGCGAGCAGAGTTCACCCCAAATGTAGGTACTAAGAGCGACTGGACGACTGGAAGGCTTGCCAAATTCACACATTCAGGGTAGGGGGGGCCAGTCCCTTACCCTGAGCCACCCGCGATTTTCCACGAAGTGCGGACAGTCATAAAGTCGCACCGCGAGGATTTTCGGACGAGGTGCCCAGAGAGGCTTCACCCGGACTTTTATTTATTTTTTATTCATTTTAAAGAAAATAGTAAATATAAAGCAATATTGCCAACTGGGGAAGCGTGGGAGAGGAAGGAAGAGGATAGGAATTCTGGACGAAATAAGAGGAGGTAGAAGATATGAAGAATTGAAGAGGGATCTAATAACGGGCCATCCTTAGGAGGGAATGCGAGACAATTTCTATTAGGTTGGGATGCAAAATGGGGACTGTCCAAGAACCTACCAATCAGCTGGTAGAATACTTGAATGAAATTGCCAATTTAAAGTGCACTTGTAACATGGAAGTTCTGACATAGGCTTCCGCGGGGGTTGGAAGGAGAATATTTCCGGTTTCCGGGGTTTCCCCCGCGTCGTTCCATTTCTCTTGGACAATATTTCGCCTTGCTATCCTGCAGGTTCTTCAGATCAACCGAGGGCCTGATTTTGGAGGATGGAGGGCCAGAAAATCAGGCTACTTTTGGAGAGGGGTTGAGAAATGAATAAAACAAATTCGTGGGACGGAGAGGGCTTTTTGCATGCTCCAATCACGTGGCTAATGGGTTTCGGCCGTTGCCAAGGGGAGGGGACATGCCTCCTTACCCCATCGGATGAGGGGTCAATCTCTCCCTCCCGACGGTGATTGATGGTTCAAATTTATGGAGCAATTACCTTGTAGCCTCTATCATGCGAGATGATACTGGAACTGATAGCGTGAAGCGGAATGTCAAGCATGCACAGTCTACTCAGAAATCTTTGCAATATTTTTAAGTACGAGCGAGAAAAAATTAAAATGTGACAGAACTACCAATGGACGAGACGGAAAACTCA
The DNA here is from genome assembly GCA_963573305.1 of Pyrrhosoma nymphula. Lineage (NCBI taxonomy): Eukaryota > Metazoa > Arthropoda > Insecta > Odonata > Coenagrionidae > Pyrrhosoma > Pyrrhosoma nymphula. The sequence goes on along the minus strand of OY754335.1, from coordinate 100,665,156 downwards.
CAAAAGCCTTACCATAGCAGTTCTGTACGTGAACGTAGGTTTGAATACAGCGCAAATCACCAACAATTCTTTGGAAAAATGTTAATTCTTTGGGTTTATCCAGCATTTGAATTTAGTTTGTGATAATATTAGAGACATAAAATATGTTTCAAAGAATAAATTCGCAAACATTTTCTAGCCAATATTTCTCGAAGTAAAATACATTAGGTGTTAAACACAAACACACACAATTAAATATTGAGAGCTAATAAATTATGATGAGATAGGAGAACCCCCAAATATTTGTTATAATGTTTTTACAACTATAAAAACGAAGCAGTATAGCATTATTTTCACAAAATTTGTAAGCAAAGTTTAAAGTTTACGATTGTTAATACGAAAAAATGTCATCTAATTACTAGAACGAGCACTGTTGACGTAAGTATGTAACGCATCACCTGGAAAGGGGAAATGTACCTCAACTTTCCCCTATCAAATTGCCCGATGCTGAATAAAATAATAAAAAAACTACAATTAATTAGAAGTAATGGTAGAGAAGTTGTAGCTATACTGTTGCGGCAGAAACACTGGTGTGATTTCTGGCTTTTCGAGCAAAAAATACGGAACTTAAGTTGGCTAAAAATCCAAACGAGTCAAGAAACACAATTCTCGACGCACGCAACGAAGCGATCGTAACACACTACGCAATCGGTAATTCACATTTTCCAAGCAATATCAAAAACTATTGACCCGAAAAAAACTTCGAATTGAGAGAGGGATCCTCGAAAAGGAGTAGGAGAAATAAACCAAGGAGGAGCGATGGCTAATTGACCGAATTCTAAAGGAAAGAGACGCTCGATGGAATTGGAGTGAAGCCGTCGATCATGCGGTTAGACGAGGGGGCGAAGAGGAGACGTTTATATATGTGAGAGTGTGCGCAAGAGGGACTGCGACAACAAGAAGTTATTACAACGCCCAATAAAATGCGAAATCCCGCGTGTGACATCAGAGAGGGGGACGCTCGTGATCCAACGAGAAGGGGCAGATGCTCGCGCCATCACTAACTTTGAAGAGTGTCACGTGGGAGAGACATGAAATCGGCGGCAAAAAGTCATAACGGACGACTCTAATTGTTAACGAGTTCCTTGCTCCGGCGCCAGCCTTTGAATCACTTTCAGGGTTTTTCCATTTGCGATTCATGGCAATGGACCGTCGTCATCCATACATAACGCTTAAGGGACGAACTCTAGCGGCTCTCAGCAACAGATAAACGGGTTACCTACTTTAATGCACCATAAAAAGGGGGAGTATGTAATTCAGCAGTATAAGCAGAGGCATCCGAGAAGGCACATGAAAATTGACGATAAGTGATAAGCACTGCTCTAACTAGAAGGCAGAAAAACTGGAGAGTGGACGTATGTATTGAAGGGCAACGACATGTTGAAATGGGCGACAGAGGAGAGAAAGATGAGGAAGTGGAAAGGAAGATAGGGGAAGGGAATAGGAACCTTTGGCGGTATGAAGCGATACGAAGATACGAAGAGTTTAAAATGGAATTGATATTGGGAAACAACATCTTCGAAGGAAAAGTAAGATATAACTTCCCGTTAATGAACCGGGACTGTCCATGGACCTCTCATTTATTTCGCCAATAAAAATTATGTTACATCAGTAATTCTAGATCAGCCCAAACTGACAAGATTTTTATTAAGCATTACAAGGGGGAGCGAAAAGTAAATGGTGCAAATGATGTTACTATTCTTTAATAAATCGACAGGCTGTAAAGAAATAACATAAAACCATCACCAAAAAAGTTCAATGACAAACAGCAACAAGATATATCGATTTCATTAATGTTTTAGCACATACCCTATGGTTTTTGTGTACATGATTTTAATTAAATATTGTACGAGAATTCTGGTGTATCAATTCTAACTGTACATTTAATAAACGATCTGTTTGATTGAATGGGTCGATAATAGAGAAAGGTGCTTAAATGCAACTTGTTGAATGGACAACTCAAGGAAGACCTATATTAATGAAAGATTTGTACGCAAACAATCGTCCCAGACCATTGTGCACTGAAAAGAAAAAAATATCATATCCAGCTATGAGGACATTCAAAGAAAGTTACATGCATTGGTTAAAATCTATCAAGAGAATACAGGAAGAGAAACCTCAGATAAAAAAAAATTGTCATGCTCCAATTCGATATGCAATAGGTCTTCAAATGGGGGAATTATCGATTAGTCTGGGAAACTATTTGAGGCAGTTAACTTATGCCGTAAACCACGGAGATGGAATACGTAGAAATTGCCAATAGAAAAAATCCAACAGGACCGAGAATCAAACTACGGTCTTAGTCCGAGAAGAATCAAACCCAACCAAAGATAAGGAAGAGCACACATGTAAAAACCTCACTTGCCTTGTGATACATATGGCAATCACTAGTGAAGGTGCCCAAAAAAGAAATTTCGATTTATCGTTTTGATATTATCATTTACATATATCTTATTTCGAGCAAAGAATCATTGAGTTAATAGATACACACGGAATCTTGACTTAAAAAATGAGCATGATCGTTAAGGGGACGATGACTCAAAAACGCTAAAATATTGCGAAAAATCGTTACATTTTAGCATTAACAATAGAGTATTTGCACAATTTTTGGTAACTATGTTAAATTTTGCTTTGGTGCGTAAAAACCATAAATCCAAAATTTTACTGTCGTAACTTTCCTACTTTTTAAACAATAAGCGATTTAAAATCATATTTCGGACCTTGCGCACAAACGGACCGCGGCCATATTGAATCTGCTGTGACGTAATCGCCCTTACTCCACAATCGCTGCCGGGTTTGTTTACATTCGTTCTGTGTTGTATTTACTGCCTTGTGTGGTAAATATCCTTTTTTACAGGCTAAATAGTTCCAAAAATTACCATGTAGATGCCTGATGATATCAATTAAAAATTACTGCGAAAAAGAAGAGCTACAAAGAGCATTGTTTCGTGCCATAATGCTAAAGTACGCGGATATCAACTCCAGATAAAGTATTCGTCAACGTGTCATGTAACGCTTCATTGCGAAAGAAGCTTAGGAGCTCGGAGCACCAACGTTTTATTTCAAATATCGAAATAACTTCGAAAAGGCAAATACTATTTCACTCTCAACGCACAGCTAGGCTATTTCGCTTCTGCTAATATGGGAGATGACGTCACACTACATTTAGACCATGGAAATTTCGATGCTAAAACAATGCATATTAAAAGCTATTTATTAAATTAATTAGTAGGAATTATACCTTGGTATTTCGTACGTGGCATTTCAAAACCAAACACTACTCGCTACAATAAATTTCAACAAAATACCTCACTTACGCAAATACTCTGTTCCAGAATTTCGACCGGAATTCGATTGAAGGAATACGAATCTTTATTCTGTTTTCTTTCTATTGGTACTTTTTTCAACAACAGAAAATCACTATTTCTAATTTTATTTTGCAAATAAAAAAAGGTCGTCAGCCAAATGAGGATTCAACTTCACCTATCTTTCTTATGTGAAAGTTACTGACAATATACACATCGGTCATTACTATAGTAGATATTGAAACGATGGGAAGCTATCGGATCAGCATACAGTACGATGACTAACGTCCATCGTTATGTCGACGAAAAATTTAACGAACGCTACTTCCTAAAGAACGCCGTAAATGAGTACACGACTTCATCCTCAACACGCGGTCCACGCAGCCATTCAGAAGCGTAAACGAGCGGTGAAAACGAAAAAAGAAAACTCGGGTAAAAAATTTAAAAAAAAACACGGGAAAAAAAGATACCAACTTAACGAAGCCCAGGTAGACAGGCAGAAGGACGAATGCGTGTATGAGTTCTGTGGTCTCATTGTTACTCGACGGGACAAAAGACATCAGATAAAGGGGGCGGGAAAGAGTTCGGGAAAGAGGTGGGAGAATGGAAGAGAGAGGGAGAGAGTTAAACAAGAAAATGAGACGAGGAATGACTGAGGGAAGAGGTATATTGGGAAGAGAAGCACCAAGGAGGGTGGAGGGGTCAGTTACTCTTAAAACTGCCCCACCCCGGCCCTGCTCTTCATATACCTACAAAACAAAAACCTGCGCCGAACGGCCCTCTTTTGTTTCGTTAGTTCCCATAATTCCCACGGAGGTGGCAGGACCATCGCCGGACATGGCGGTCCCGCAGAGGCCATGCCTCATTTTCACGTTTCTGTTATTTTTTTATTCTGGGAACTGCGGGCATCCACTCTCTTTCTACGTACACCCTGTTCCCACCGAGATCTTCGGGAGGAGGCAACACCCAAGAAGGTTCAAAGATAAATAAGTACGCATATATATCATATAAAAAAAGAAGGGAATAAACTGGGGAAAAAATCGGACCTCCCAGACTGAGGAACTATGGGGATCGAGAGGGGGGAACAGGGATGTCTACGAGAAAGACGGGAGCGTAGAAATATTTATCTCTCGCGGAGAAGACTTTTCGTGGGAAGAGGGGAGATAAGTCACAACACCACGCGCTGTAAGATTGTATGTACACTCGCCACGCACGCACACGCATGTAAGACGAAGAAGGAACGCTTGCCGCCGCGAATACGTTCTCAACCTCGAGGGATGTGGGATTCAGTCCTGCGAGCGCCGCCGCCGCTTCCACTGCGGGAGCCTCGGGATTGTAGTTACACAGCTGTGATTCCCATAACAACGGACACATCTCACCACCCCTGCAGCCCTTCATGTGGTGCAGAACGGATTCGATAAGTTACGCAAATAGATCCCGGCTATAGCGGCATCGCGCTGAAAAACCCTTCTTGTGTGCGGGTGGTTATCGTAAAACTCGACTGATGTTGCTTCCGAGGCGGAATGTGGACGTGATAAGGGCTCAGGCTGAGCGTGAATTGACTCACATTCCCTTAAACCACCCACAAGCTCCTGTTACAACACAGCGAAGCTACTTCCCAGCAAGCAGTGGACCTAGTTTGTAGCTCATAAAAGCTTTCACGTGCATTGAGACGTGTTCTGTCAAATAAAATTATTCGTAGCTAACAATTAGCAGGAGATAACATTTTTAAGACAGAGGGGTTGGTTCAGGTGTTTACGGCTTCATGGATATTCTGGTAGAGAAAAGGCTACATTTTATGGAATGAGCATCAAACATAACCACGTGAGGTTTATTGTGTTGTCCAGTATTAAGAACCTCGAAACACTACCGAGCCTATCGTTCATTGGAGATATTGGATTCTTTGCACGCTTCCATGACAGCCATATTACCTATTCCTCATCTGAAATTATTCAAGATAATTTAAGTAGTTTTCATTTTAAGCCAATGCGACGAATTTAAGGTTTCAATGAGAAACATGAGGAAAGAATTCAAATAGTGGGTAATCCTTTTTATGCCGACCTGAATTTACTGAATTCATTTTAAATGGTCGCTCACTGAGTAAAATCAAACTCATTCATGGGAGTTACAAAGACTGCAGAAGTGGATGTGTGCTTTGCCACTGGCATGTGGTCAAAGGATTTAGGTCACGTGCTGTAAAGGGAAAAGGTACATGCCTAAAATCGGAAGTGCAATCATCTCTCAAAATATTTACCGCTACATATACACCACCCAGTAGAGGAAATTGAAACCGAATATGAGATTTCAAATACACCATCTCAAAGTTATAAATGCATTCCAGTCAACTGAAAACGAAATGCTCCCGCAGTAAGTACCAGATCTTGACCTAATGAGGATACACATAAATCTGGGTCACACTTCATTTACGGCAGCCGTTACCATTCTTGAATGGATGTTTTTCCAGCTCTGTTGAAAGTCACTTTACCCTGCATATATGCGCTTTCCAACGGAGTACGATTCATCCTATAACGAGGCCGATATATACTTTGAGAGCAAACTAAGTTATATTAATCCCCTGGAATTAAAATATAAAATCCTCTGAAGGGGATTATGAGATGATGTCAGAAGTTAAAAAGAAAAATATTCGAAGCATTCGCAAAAATAAACAGTAGCGCATAGCATTATATTGATATCATCAGCCTTATCAAACAAGAAACGGTGAGTGTTTATTTTCTATAAAGAGATACGCAAGAGGGCAAATACCGTTAAAAGTAGTCTAGATGGAAAATTCATAACAGTATCTGGCCAAATAAAACAATGGACATCCGAAATATTCAAATGGCCTCGAAAAATAAAAGTATTTACGGACGAGGAGATGAGAATTAACATATAAATGATTCGTGCGATGCGTACAGTGCCTACTTACCAGAATCTTGAGAGAAAAAAATTGATGCCGTTTAAGAAACCGTTTCCCACACTACCCCATTTCATTATGAGCTCACTTAATATTCTAGCGGATATATTTAGAATCCATTGTCAGCTCGGACAGCGAAGATATTTAAAAATGCGTTGAGTCGAACAAGCGGTGCCTTTCACGCAGGTGAAGGAATGATTTATTAAACTCTCATTCATCACGAGGACACTCACGTGTTGCACCCCCACTGAAATAGCTTAAAAAACAAACGCATGTTTTGGTCTAGCAGGCCAACCACATAAATCAGCCATTGCCCTTTAAGTGAGAAGTTTACTGTTCCACTCGTGAGGCCAGGAAAGTAAATACATTCATCGATAGACAAGGAATGCTCGTACTCACGACCCAAGAGATATGACTTATCTTCTCCATAGCATGGTACATTTAGATTGGTTCACTATTTGGACCTACGCGATCAAATAGTGCGAGTATTCAATCACAAACCTCGACGCGATAAATATTGACGACGGGTGCATGATGAAGCTCGAACTCCCATGCAGTTTCATGTGGAGAGCCAATTGTACAGCAACGACAGAAACGGGATTTTTCAAAGAAAAATACAAAGTAATAAAACATGAGAATGGCTTAATTATACATGATTGAGGGCTAGCTCTGATCACCAACTAATTTCTACTTAGAAAAATCAACTAGCACCAAGAATTCTGAGATATGCATTCGTGAACATTACGATTGCATAATATTTTTACGCAAAACTTCAATTCAACGACTTCGCGGTATGAATGGACAATATCTGCCTGAAAGTTTTGCCCATCACATATTATTACATGAAATATAATATTATACACATAGTTCGCCGTTTCTGCATCTACCGCATTATGCAGTCTATGTATCGCAATATCGCTAGGCAAATTACACAGTTCTTGAGGGCTTATTAAAAACTGAATCCTTCAACAGAAGCCGATATGTTTGTTGTTTGCTAACAAGGCCTTCCACGGTCTCTAGGCAATCCAGCTACGAGAGTTCAAGGTTTATTCAAATCTTCACGTTTATCGAAATTTAGGTATAGATAATGAAAAATACTTATTCCTCCGCCAATGTTTCATATGTGTTTAAAAAAATAGGATTCATTAAACAAATCACAGTAGAATTTTAAAACTTTTGACGCAATAAGTAAGAGGTTGAGAAAAGATTTACTTGGGTTCTTCACTGTTCTCTATGCATTGTTTGTAGCCATGGCGATGTTTTCTTTCTTACAAAACAGAGTGAATTCCTCATAGATTTCATTTTTGGCTAATGTTATAATACCATAGCTCACTAGTAGAATTTTTGTTCCGTTTGCTGTTTTTTGGAAGTCCACCATGGATTTCAACACGAAACAGTTCCTTTTTCCCCAAAGGAGTTATTACTACCATTGTTATCGCCTTCCATCTCTTGTGCTTTTTGTGCAAGTTAAAGTATGTGTGTTGATGTTCCGCCCTCCTCTCTGCTGACTGAGCTGAGTCTTATCGTGTAGAAAGATCGAGTCTGCAATCCCGTCGTGCGCCAACCTCCAAGCAATTTGTCCCTTTCTAACTAAGGGTTGGAAAAATAGCCACCGTCCTACCAAGCGACCTAGCCAAGGCGATGAGCGGAGTGCAATTGCCCATTGACACTTTTCAGGGGACTTTCTCGTCCGTTTCTAGTATAGTGAGTGCAAATAAGCAAGAAATGTTAGCGGAGGAATAAAAGTTTTTACTTTTGTAAGCCAGGATCTCGACAAACATGAATTATTAATAAAAACTGTTTTTCATTAGCGTATCCCCTAAACAATATTTTCACTCGGCAAAGTATTGCTGAGGTTCTTCAGAAAATCTTGATAAAATACAGTTCTCTCCTATATGATACACCAATGCAGATTTATACTGAGTTTTACGTCGGTAAAACCCGTTATACTTTCAGTGGAACCTGAAACGGACGGTGATATATCTTTGGTCAAGAAATAATGCTACGGGATATTTCCGAGGAGGCCCCCTAAAAAAAAAGGAACCGTCTCAAACGCCTAATGTGGGTCGTTTAGTCCGGCCCTGCCCGGCCAGAGGTTAATCAAACCCCGCTGTCCGCCTTGACGTGGTAGAGGCGGGCAGGGGTCAATGTGAGGGAGGGAACTCTGGCAGCCGCTGCCGAGGACACACATGAGGGACTCTTTGGAGGCTTCCGGTGCGGCAGCGAGCGGGTGCAGGCCCTTGTACAGCAGGGGCGGGAGGGAGCGGAGGAAGCTTTTACTGCCCTGGGGGCGATTGGGACCCTTTTTAAGGAAAACAGGGATGTCTGAGGGTGGGCTATAGGGAGGAGACGGTGGAACTGACATGTCAAGGAGAAAGGGGAGGGCTCTGTGGGTCCATATAACATTTGCCCACCACGTGTCAGCCAGAGAGCAACGCCCCGAGGCAATGCCACCCATCTTCCCTAAAAGTCGAAAGAAATTGACAAAAGAAACTCAGCTCCATTTGGTTCGAAAAGATCGGCTCGAAGACTCGTGTGCATGAGTGATAAAGCCACCGCAACGGAGACTTTTGAATGATTATCCCACAGACGATATTTTTATTTATGTACATAATATAATATAACATTAATTTTTCTAGGACTTGAGTCCTTAGGAACAGCTTAAAATATTATAAAGTAAATATCATTACAAATTTTATCTTACATGTAATATGACTTGAGCAGACTCTTTAACCTGACTAGGACAGTATGCGAGTCTGTTACGTGGAATATTATCACCGATGAATATAGTGAAATTTTTCTTGAGAATGACCTAAAGGCTTTGAAACGATCCGAGGTTTTGAAAAGAAAATCATAATCATAGCAGTTCTGCCAACATAAGAAGTTTTTAGGCAGCGCTTCACCGGGAAGGAAAAAAAGTATCGGGAAATGTAGCTCTGTTTTTAGAGAATCTTGTGGTGACATATGTATCAACACTGCCTCCATACTTGGAGAGGCAAAAGTTAAAATTTGTTGCCTCTTTGAAGCCTTAAGGGCCTTCCTCCAGTGACCCTGGACTCCCAGTAAATCCGACAGGCAAGTTGACTGCTTAATACTTCAACACTTGCTCCCACCGCGCTGACGACATCGAAACAGGACCCAAGGGAAAGATTGGTAAGTCATTGGAAATTCTTAAGTCTGGCGAGAGTGATTAAGACAGCTTCCAAGTTTAGATCCCCGACGCCCAATGAGAGGGTGAAGGAATGCTGGGCGGGAGCCGTGACGTCATTTAGACCTCAAGCGCACCGAAGCCTCCTAGCGTCCCATTGTGCAACTTGCCGTAAACTTGAAATCTGAATTTCACACAAAATAATAAGCGCGAGCACATTTAGAATTAGAACAGGGTTGAACCCCGGTGTAGCGGATAACAGGAGAGACGAATAAAAGGTGAAGGAATTTAGTTAGGCTTCATTAGGAATAGAAATAACGTACCTAATAATAATATAAAAGAAATGAGTAAATAATCACTGATTAGGAAAATAGTGATGTATTTAAACGGATGGTAGTATGTTAACGCTGGGATGGCTCCGACATTGCTTTTTCTTAACTATCATAGGAAGAGCTGGAAGATATTGTCGGCGTCGTACTTTGTTCAATTGGAATGCATTAACCTTTGAAATGAGAGATTGATTTTAATATTGTAGCAATAACAGAGAAGAGGTTTTTTAAAACAAAAATATTTCATGTTCCACGCTTACTTTTTTAATGAATTACTTCGATTAAGGGAAATTTTACAAAGTTCTTTTTGCAGGTGAAGATGATGTAAAACAGCAAAACCCGGGTCGCGTAATTAATCTAATTTGTGGAAATTTTCACTTAATCCAAGTTATTCACTATGGAAAAATTCCACGCAATATCGCCAGAATCCACGAATTTTTTCTTACTTTTTATTTTCCGGACGGTTTCGAAAAAATCATAATGCTCTAGGCATGAGTACTCGCGACTATTTCAACGTCACAAGTGGTTATACTCAATGATCCATAGACTGGCTTACCTTCGACTTTTTCATCTGCTGGGAGTCTTCTGTAACGTTTTATTCATTCAATAATCAAATTAATCAATGTTAAATTCCTTTGAAGCTCTTCGGATCATTAGCCTTCGTTCAGGCGACCCATGATACCTGGTCTTCTCCTCCCTATTCCACGTTTACTCAACATTTTCCTTTCCTATCACCCTCCACAAATTATGTTAAACTTCGGTGTGGGATACATACACAATGTAAATAGGTATGACCAAATAACTCCATATTACGTTAAGGTGAACCGCTTCAAAGTACTCATCGAAGCATCATAATGATAAATACTCTCAAACTCTCTTTTATATATACATACTACCTTGTAATATCTATTGGTATATTGGTCGTCAACAATTAATTGATTCAAAGGTTTGGATGATACTCCAGACCACATTGTTCTATCACAGAATGTAATTTAAATTTCATAAAACGTGTTCTTGTAATTTAGTACTTATTATGGTAACTTAACTTGATAATTGTTTTGTAAAATCTGCCAATATATTGTATTTTTTCATATTTTTTTGTATCGCAATAACATCTGGAATGGTTTTCAATTTCATGTTGTTTAAGCAAGGTGACTTGTAAACTTTTCTGTAACACAGAGCTTCTTTTTCTGTATTAACAGCATGCTCCATAGGGCATTCTGTCCTAGAACAATATATTTATATTCTATTCTATTCTTCTGCATGTCTTCACTTCCCTCAAACGACCTCCATCCAATTTTGCTGCCTCCTAAAATCCCCAATCAGCCTCATTTCTTTCACTCACTACCTCTCGCACTCCCTCTTTTGTTTTCTTCTCCATCCAAAATGGCTACTTGGGAACTCATAAAGCGAATAATTAATAACGCCCAATTGGATGATTTCTCATATTTCCATCCGGGTTAGTGTCTCCATGTCTAACGTCCAAAAAGCTGTCCAACGTTTCGACAGCATACTCCGCTGTCAAAACGTTAGACACGGAACCACTAACCCGGATGGAAACCAGAGAGACCTTCATCCACTCAATACTGCGGGAAAGCCTGAAGTAATTCATAACGCCCGATTTTTTAATGATGCCAACTGAGAGTTTGGATTTTGTATAACTCATTAGAATGTCAGTTAGTTGACTTGAGCGTTATCGATGGACAGCGTATTGACTTGTGTTATCATCCAGATAAAATATATAACAGATATCACGATACCGGGTTTGACTGTTTATTTTAAAGTGTAAGAAGACCCAATCACGTTGGTAGTCTATTATGGTAATTATTAACTTTGTTGAGTTGGTTCTTGACCACTTTTTATTAATGTATGCGTATTTTATTGAGAGTTGGTTAAAGATTTTTTTTTAATCCCAACTTCTTTTCGCCAACGTTTCACTCTATAAAATAAGCATCATCAGGGCCTAAGGTGAGAACATTTTCTTGTTATGACAATGGTAAAAAAGATTTTTTCTTATTCTACGACTTATCTTAGTCTAAGTATTAGTCTATGAAGAAATCTTTGTTACCATTGTCATAACAAGAAAATGTTCTCACCTTAAGCCCTGATGATGCTTATATAAAAGAGCGAAAGGTTGTAAAAAGGAAGTTGAGATTAAAAAAAACTTTGACCAACTCTCAATAAAACACGCATACCTTAATTATTAATAGACATTTAAAGAGACACATCTGAGGGATACTACGCTCACGACTTCCCACGACCTTCCGTAAGGGCAAAGCGAATATTAAAATTATTCAATGTCAACGCATGCGTTCAGGAGGACACGGAAGGGATGAGGCCTGCGCTCCCACATGTCGACCACCCGCAAACCCACCCACCGCTTCACTTTCCGAACAGGCAGCTCCTAAAACGAATCCTTCCCTTTCGCCAACTGACTCGGCTTCCTTCCTACTTACCGCTAGATTGCCGCCGCACCAAGCAGAACATGCCCTTCGTCCCACCCAACCCCTTTTCGTCCTTCTAAACCCTTTTACCGCTACCCCCAACCCCAACAGACCCTTCCCTACACCCCTTCTCCTCCCCCCTCTCTCTCTCCAGCCCCGCCCCGTCTTTTAGACCGACCCAGGTCGCCAATTCGCATATAATAAAAAAAAGAATAACATAAAACAAATTCGCGGTCGAGTTTATTTTAATGGGTGCGGTCAAGTGGACGGATGGCAAGGCTTTCAAAGGGATGCGTTCGTCGTTTTAAAAGGGGAAAATATTGCTTGGAAATACTTATTTCCGCAAGCTGTTCCTCAATAGAGGGTTGCGATCAAATGTTTTTATTGATGCACCACTTCCCGATTGTTTTGATCGTCGAGTAATCTCCTGTAATTCATCGGGCGTAGGATTGCAAATCAACCAGGATATTGCGAATATCCTGGCTGGTCCGTTTTCCGGGGTCAAATTCGCGACTAAATTTCGTCTCAAACACTGATGATGGAAAGTTGACTCGTCACTTTCAGAAACTTCCCATTCAATTCGTTGAAGTTAAGGCACGATCAGAACACATAGCGAACTCAAGCGCACACGAAAAGATAGAAAAGATAAACGTCTTTATTTTGGCGAGATTGAGACTTTAAAAGTCCCTTCTTCTACCTAACCCATCGTGAGTACATGAGTCATTGAGCATGATAAACACTGCAATACATATAAATCAAAGAAATAATGCTAATACAAATAGAAATATAACACGCATAATAAGATATATAACATGCAGAATAAGAAATATAACATTATGGTGACATAATAAGTATCAGAAGTCAGTGTAAAAAGATATGTACAATTTTGGGAAAAACGTGAGGATTTTGGCTGGCATCCATCACAAAGAAAAACCCACTGCAGGAAAACACCCACACGAGAAGGGGGGTGTGAATAACCTACGAAAACCTACTGAGAGAAGCTAATGTGACTCAATTACATTTTCAAGGTTAACTGTGTGGTATTCCATCGTAACGGAGAAAAAGACAACTTTTACATATACCACTGAATTTATTAAAAACGACCCGGGTTTCGATGTAAGTTCACATCATCCATAAGTTCGATGTAAGTTCACATAAAGACGCCTGATGATGATGTGAACTTACATCGAAACCCGGGTCGTTTTTAATAAATTCAGTGGTATATGTAAAAGTTGTCTTTTTCTCCGTTGCTAATGTGACTCATTATAATGAATAATATAAATACACAATAAATACCAACATTGAAACGTATGTGCATTTATTTGAACAGAGAGTATTTTATGTGTATTCGGCATATTACCTTATGTATTTTACTAGTCACCCTGCTGTGCCTTGAGAATGCCCTCACCCTGCTGTGCCTGTGTCTTATGGAATCCCTTTTTGAAATAAGACAGTGATGGTGCATTTCGTAAGGTAATGTCAAGATTATTCCACTCGCGGCAAGCGGTTACAATAAATGATTTATTGAATATGACGGTTCGAAAAGATGGAGAATAGAACGTTATGCGCAAGCGAAATGCTCGGTAACCTGCCAATAGGTAGCATTTCGCTGGGACATTATCGTCAAAACAGTTTTTTTTTAATAGTTAGCCAATTCGTAGCAACCATTTGCTGAAGAAAGAGCTTTACACCACCAAGCAATGAAACAACTTTAGAAAACCAATGTTTGACGCCATTCCTGGAATTCAACGCATGGAGAACAATCGGCTAGGTGATTATCGAATTTCTTTTCTTCTCAAGCGCACTCTGGCGCAAAACAACTCTGCTCCTTGGGGGCTGCTATTCTGTATGTTCCCGGAATTTCCGAGCCACGAAAGTGACGAAATTTTGACGTCACAGCCTCTAAAAATTTCAAAAGGGCCATTCTTTAGCTGAGATTTGTGACGTCATAAACACGGATTCTCCGAGGTTCGACCGTGTCGAGTCCTTACTGAGTAAGGCCCCTAATCTGTTTCGAAGTGCGCAGCTGACTACGCGCCGGGTCTGAAACGAATGGGAAGCAACAACTGCTGCGCTAAAGCGAATGGATATCGCCCACTGACTTCGGTCGCCTGTCATGTTGACGCATTCCACATGTTGTGCGCAAAAATATTTCTGGGAATTTGCTGAGACACTAGCGCGCGAGGAAAAGGCGCAGTTGGACACACTGATTTGGAACTCGAGAAAGTCTAACGTCATCCAGTGATCATGCCTACGTATTCTGTATCTAGTTCCACATGGAATGTGCATGGAATAGCGTACGCTATTTTCAGTATTAAATTCTCATTACTAATTTTTTTTATCGACAACATTTTTTATCATGGTCCATTCATGTTTTATGTTTCAACTGTTTAAAATGTTTTTTTCTAATCTCATACTTATTGTGACCTTAAGGATTTTTACCTTTCGATTATTTTGTATCACACCTATCTTTGAATTCAATTGTATCACATATACAGTTACTGTTTTTCACTGAGGGAAGTTGTTTTTGTCTTTCTTTTTCTTCGTTACTAAGCTCGATTTATTTTCTGATTTGAAAAAATCTTTTTTTAATTTGTTAATTACCTCGCCGCAATTTCTTTGTACAATATCGAATACTACACATCGTGAGAATCAAAAGTTTTACCAAACCTAGCTTGCGAAGTTAATTCGCTGTTACACAGGCTGTGCCCTATGAAGTTATTTTACAATGTGGGCACGCTTAACGCACAACTTCAACATTGCTTACCTTAATAAGTAAGTACGTTTAAAGCCAAACTTTCGGTTGCAAACATGGAAGCTGTGGATTTTGTGGCTTTTCCCCAATATATCATCATATCGACATCCACGTACGCCACATCCATGCCTCGCTTCATAAATATTCTCATTTTCAAAGGGTCGTTTTACAAGAGAACATCTACAAAAGCCAGTTTCAAATCCAATGAATCGCTCGGACTACTAACGAAAACAGAGCATGGTTTATTCATGGAGTCTCTAGTAAATCTATGGTATTATCAGTTTTCAACGTAGTATCCCATTTTTTAAGCAATTCGGTTCATTATACGGCGTAATATTGCAAGTGCGAGCATCTTAATTCCATTTTTGGAACGGCCTATGCCTACAAAAGTGACATGTTATTAAAAATTTTCAATCGAGGGTATCTCTCCACCCTTTTTTCATGGGCAATTTACTCCTCTGCCAAACGTGCCTATAATTATTAGTCCGTCCATTGTTAATTCAGCACGACCATACTATACAAACATACTCGTTTTATAATTGCACATCACTGGCGCATGCGATCCAAATTCTTTTGTGAATCACTCACTGTATCTTTTACTTATTCGGCACAACTTTCTCAAATGTTCTAGAAGCCACCTAAGTTACCTAATATGTTCGGCTCAGTTGTTAGTTGTATATGCATATCCATGAGAGTAACTGGATTCAAATGATATATTTCCCGACTTCTTCCTAAACAGCTAAGACCAAATCATGGAAAAAATCAAAACCTACCAATGATTTATCGTCACAATGTCATCCATAGCCGTCTATTTAAAAACTGTGAACCGATGGACAAGCAAATAAAAATAATGAAAGGAAACTCATAGACAAATTTTCAAAGGCAGCTTGAATCGTCCATTCACTCAAACATAATAACTTAAGCACATGAGATGCAGCATTATTTTAACTATCTTACGGAAATTATCTGACATAGGTACCTCATCTTTTTATATGAACAAATTATGGTGTAACTAGAGATAGCAATAAAATATAATTAGTCGATTTATCAATTAATCAGAAATTTTTTAACTTTTTGGTTCAATACGTCAATTAATCGATAAACCGAGCAATAATTGCGTTTTTAAATAAAACCACACAATTTGAATATGAAATTTTTATCGATCAATTCAAATCTTATCAATACAACTATTTCATGCAGTCATTTTTAAGCCTCGGATATAATAATTTTTAAGGTGCTAGAAAGGAAAGATTTTTATGTTATGTCGCTACGTTTGAGAATTGAAAAACGCGTCTTCAAACATCGAATTACCCAATCATTTTGCCCCAAACAGTGCATTCTCGATATATTTTAAAGAATCGATTAATGAATCTCATTTTCAATTAATCGAATTCAAAAATATCAAAAGATCAATCGTTTAACCGAACGTTATCATTCGATTTATCATTTCATATAACTATGGCCATCTTATGGTGAAACCTCAGGCTACTCATTGCCAGTGGCAGGTTAACTTGAGCGTGATAACAGCAGGTAACAAGCAACCGTTAACTAGCCGAAGTCTTAGAGAGCGTGTTAGATACGTTTCCGGTGTCTCACTGCACGAAAGTACTTCACAATGAGTTCTCGCTGTGCCTGTAATAATTTATTCCTCCAGCCAATGATGCATTCCTTCATGACTCATAAATAAAAAGTGTGTTGAATAAGAATATTTCAGTTTTCCAATTTAATTCATAGACGCCATTTATAACGTCATTACAGTTTCACGGGTTAGCCACTATTACACCATACAAAAAACAAGCTTAGGAGTCGTTCTTCGATTTCAATACACATTAAAATAAAAAAGAATTGGATGTCAACATTTGATTGATCCAGAATGAGAAAAGGAAGGGCTCTGGATTACATTAACGCCACTTTCTTTTGATCCAATGCATACGGAATTAAGTTTTCTAATGGGTTGAAAAAATGGGAAAGCGACGGCAGAGGCCCTGATAGACTGTATAACAACCCACGCCTTTTTTTACTCTTCGACCAACGGGTGAGCAAATGCAATTAAGAACAAAGAGAGACGTTTCATATTTCATCAGTAACCACTGATTTTGATCGTGCGGAAATTATATAGGTCTAGAAATTCGAAATGTGGACGTTAACCAATTTTATCATCCGCATTTTATACTCAAACGACAATGAATAAATTACAGCTTCATAAAAACGAGGGTCGTGGATAATCGAGAGTATGATCCTCTTTGCAAGAGTCGTTTTAAAAATAAAATATAGGACACTGAAGTACTTTCTAGGTACTAAAAAACCAGGTCATATGCCTAGAATTTAATGATCGGATTGAATAAAAAAATACACCCGAATTTTATCCTCTAGTAACTACTTTCTCTCTCACATAATCAACGAGCGAAATGGAAATAAGATTAAACATTCCAGCTTTTATGAAGATCCTTTCAACGTATCCCTTTCGTCGGGGTAAAATAAAATACGAAACATTAAAATTCCCAGCCAATTTGTCGGAATGACAAATAATGGTAAGCTGGAAGTGTTAGGCGCGATAGGTGATTTAAACTGCCGAGGGGAACGGTAACGTATATTGAGGACTAATTATAGCTACAAGGAATTTGATGAATGAAAGGAGGCTTTTTGGGAAGAGGGGAGAGAGTTAAATGAAGGTATAATAAGCGATAGAAGTCGGGAAGAGCTGTGGAAGGAAATAATATTGTGCAAATGGAAGAAATGTAAGTAGAAATGTTTCAGGTAACCCCGACGACGACCGATAATTTTCGTAATTATTTTTTTCAGGAGATATTGGTCCATTTACTTTTAAATTATTTCATTTCTCTTAACCGACTTTTCGCATTTTTATACATGCTTTAACAGGGCTCAGAGATAGCTCTTAATGAATTAATTATACAATGATTCTCTCTGAGCCCTGAAGAAGCATTTATGCAAATACGAAACGTCAGTAAAGGGAAATAAAATAATTTAAAAATTAATAAACCTTTATCTCTTGAATGAAGAAAAGAAAATAATTAGATAATAAGAGGCCATGAAGAGGAATTATCTAAAGAGTTTTCATGTATGAATGCCTCAGCGACCTACTGACAATGAAATGCGACTGAATCCATGAAGAACTTAAAGGTTATAGAAAAACACTTAAACATTCAGCTTACACCTCAAAATTGGTTCAAAATAAACCAAACGCACAACAAATAGGGTTCGGCCTGCGTCAGAAACGATTAGCTTATTGTTAGAAGAGATAAGAATAAGAGAAGTGAATAAAGACTCATGAATGGACCAGCTGCATTGATTTTTGGCAAGAGCGCAGCGGAAATGACTTGCACCTAGTCAGTTTCTAATAATAATATCATTTTGTTTCACTCAAAGAAATACCTTTACATAAGGAAAATGTGAAATTAGGCTCCCCAGAAAAAAAATTCATATTTTGAAGGTTGCCTATTGTTGTGCGGCAGCTTATATTCATAATAATTGGGCATAATAACTTTTCTGGCTTTTTACAACAAAATTTATGTATTTATATTACAGAAATATATAGATAATATTTGAATTGAGTTCAAAATATTAGTGAATACAAATTTATCAATTACACAAAGTGAGCACTGTAAGCATATAAAATTGCAATCTATGTCTATTAAATCAAACACTAGTTTTGAGGAGATTTTCCTCATCCCTATTCAAGATCAGCCAATCTTTCAATTTTCTTTAAAAAATTGACTCCGTGCCAAATAGCTTTTGGTATTCTAAGGTAAATTGCAGGAGTAATTTAGTCATAGAAATGCTTTAAGACTTCAATATTAGGTTTAGGAATAGTGTTACAATTAAAAATTCATCGCCAAGAACACTATATTGTTCATCACTTAGTTTCGCGGCCATGAAAGGGAAGAAAAGTTGAAAGCCAATAAAGCGCAAGCTGAAGGGAGCGGGCACGAGGCATATTTACGGCCCCGAAACGGAATTCCCGCATGTTAGGGAGAATACTTCACGCAGCCTCGAGAGACACTCCTCGGTAACAAGAGAGCAAACAAATTTACCGCGATCAAACACCGTCAGTATACAAAAGAATGGCGCCCAAGAGATGAGTAACGCAAGGAGTTATCTCACTCAAAAAAGTCATCATGGAGCCGAGAGTTAAACAACGGGCAAGGAAGACTAAGCGCGCTTTGCACCATGAAATTGCTTCTTTAGCACGCAAAAAGGAAGTTTCTCAGAAGTAAGTTTCAAGTTCCGTGCGACTCGTGTTAGGGAAATAATAATAGATTCAGTTCTACTGCGTATGATATTTCGTGATCCTTCAAAATTGACTTGAATCTTCTATCCAAATCCCCAATTTTCTATCCATCTTTCATGTAAATAAATTTTCAATTTCACGAAAGAAACAATCATAGAGGATTATTTATGTAATGATGGATGTATTTATGCGAAAGTGAGCGAAGAAAATGATGGTGATGCATGCCTATAAAATTAAACAACATTAGCACAATTGAAAAAGAATTTTTCTCCAATATGAAGAGGATAATTATTAACTATAATTTTCAATAAAATAGTTATTCATACCAACTGATAAACCGTAAAGCATAGTACGGTAGAGAACTACGACAGGGGAGTCACAATTATAATAATTTCAAGTCAAACATGAAAATTAGGAAAAAAGAGCCAGGATTTAGTATTCTTTAAGTCCCAGAAGTAAAGTGCAAGTCTAAATTCTCGAAGTGCCAAGTACACCACCATAGATGCATAAGGAAGTGCAGTGGACTGTTTAGTCACAAACCATACAGGAGGAGTTTTAAAGGGACAGGGAAGGAAAATTAATAAAACAGGAGATGTGTGATGTTATCTAAATTAATGAACTGCACTCTAATTGTTGTGATCATGAATCGCGTATAAATATATAGGAACAAGTGAAGGTGCCCGTTGAATATCAACGGGAATGAAAAAAATCAACACTGCGCGTGGCTGCGTACTACGTCAAATTTTTCCATGAAATTTACTAAACATTTTACCTTTTAATAGCACAAATGAAATTTCGATTTATCATGCAAATTATTATCATCTACATTGATTGTAATAAACCCTTAGATATTTAGTGCAAAGAATCATTGAGTTAATGGATATATACACGGAATCTCTACTTAAACAATAAGTATGGTCGTTATGGGTACGACGACTCAAAAACGCTAAAATATTGCGAAAAATCGTTACTTTTTAGCAAATATTTCGTAATTTCGACCGGATTACAAAATTCGATTGAAGTAATAAAAATCTTTATTTTATTTTATTTCTATTGGTTATTTTTATATTAAAAGAAAGCCACTATTTCTAGTTTAATTTGAGAATAAAAAAAGGTTTGCAGCCAAAGGAAGATCCAGCTTCACGTGTATTTCTTATGTGAAAGTTACTGACATACCTATATATACACATCGGTGATTACTATAGTAGAATACTTGAATCTTAACCATACATCCATCCCTTAAACCATCTCTCTGAAATGAAACTACAGCAGAACTTAGGTATTACTAATGCTATGGGAAAACGAAACTGTGCATCTGGTACGACAGGGTAAATGTTTTATTCGCTCTTTGAAAAAAAAAATACACCTACCTCTTGATTCGCGGCTGGAAAATTTTTCTGAGGAAGGCGGAAAAGGAGAGAGCCATTATATTGACTACCATGGAGGACTTAAGTAAGCTGTAAATAACCTTCTTTAATTTTTCAATGTCTTCAATGCTCATTAACACAATTAATTCTGATAACGAGGTACTTATTGTGCAGCAAAATATAAAAAGTCTGAGAAGTAACTTTGACAGTTTTTATCTCATTTATGTGCCTTAAAAAGTCAGCCATGTATTATTGTCCTCACTGAAATTTGGATACAAGACTATGAAATGAGTCACTATCAGATTAATGGCTACAAATATTTTGTAAAATGGAACAATGAAAGCCGAGCAAAAGGTATTGTGGTGTACGTAAAAGATAATTTAAAGTGCTTATCTAAGCCTGTTTCTTTAAATTCTTCTGATTGTATATTGCTTTCCATAGAATTAAGTTTTTTGTAATATTGAGCTCCTGAGTGTTTATAGAACCCTATATATTCCTACGGTACAGTTTTTTAATGGTATAGAAATTATTTTGAGAAAATGTCGTAGTAATCTTGTTTTTATTGGTGACATGAAGATAAACACCCTGGTCACAAATAATGATACTTATAGTTATTTGAACTTGTTAAGTTCATTTGATCTAATTTGTCTGATTACTCCGCCTACTAGGATAACGAATATTTCTGCTTCATGTACATACCATTTGTTAGATTTTCAAATTCTTATAAGTATACACTGTTACCAGATGTATTACATTTAGGAATAACCAATCATTCATTGGTATCGCTCACTATCTCTGCTAATGAATGCAAAAGTATTTGTGTAAATAATCCTACAAACTATACATGCACCACGAGAGTAAATCATGTCATTTTTTTTTAAATCCGTAACAAGTATTAATTGGAATGCTGAGTTTAGTGAAAACGATGCATCAAATGCATTTTTGCTTATGTTAGAATCTCTCCAAACTAGTCTCTAAGCTGCAAAATATGAAGTAAATCACACGATAAAAGACGCTAAATTAAAACCGTGGATTACTGGAAATCTCCTACGATATATCGAGAGGAAAAATTACCTCTTCAAAAAATACAGAAAACACCCAAGCAACGTTAGCCTAAAAATTAATATCTTACGTGCAGAAACAAGTACCGCGAATACCTGCGGAACGCCGCAAGTAATTACTACATGTCAAAGTTTGAAAAGGCAAATAGAAACATTAAATTGCAATGCAAATTGCTTAAATAAATATTTGGTGAAAAACAAATAGATCGTTCGAAGATGAAGTAGAATAAAATGGAATTGTTATTAATTATTCAAAACATTTAGCCTCGGAATTTAATAATTACTTCAACAAAATTTTTGAATGTGCAAAAGCAAGATGTAATGATGAGAACAGGGCACGAACTCAAAACCCATGTGCTAAAAAAAGTGAGTTGACTTCCTGAATAAGTCTCCCGGACATCATGGTATAGATACTAAAATGTTGAAATTAGTCATTAACGATGTTGCTCCGGTGCTTTTTCACGTTTGTAACTTAAGTTTTATCAATGGCGTATTTCCGAGCCCTTTGAAGAAAGCTGTTGTTATACAATTGCACAAAAAGGGGACAGACTACAAATCACGAATTACCGACCGATATCTCTTTAGTCAGTGTTTGCAAAAATTTTTAGAGAAACTTGTTAAAAGCCGCATACTGAAATTCCTAGATAAAACCAAATTTTTTAGTGAAAGCCAGTTTGGATTTAGACATGGAGTAGGAACTGAAGATGCTCTAGAGAAGCACATGACCGAAGTATACAAATTAGTCAATTCAAGCATGCGGACGATTGGGTTATATCTAGATATAACTAAGGCATTTGATACACTCACGCACAAAGTATTATTAATGAAACTTGAGCAAGCCGGAATACGTGGAATATCACTGAAGTGGTTCGAAAGTTATTTTTCAACGAGAGCACAATGTGTGAAAGTAAATAATTGTTTTAGTGAATATGTAACTATTGAGACAGAAGTTCCACAGGGCTCTGTTCTAGGATCTATTCTGTTTTTGATTTACGTAAACGATTTGTGTGAAAATACATTCAATGGTAAACTCACAGCTTTTGCTGATGACATAGCGCTGTGCTATTCAGCACCTAATAGGAATTGTACTGAAACATTTGTTAACGAGGATCTACGTTTCTTACAAAAATGGTTTGATTTCAATGGGTTAGAGTTAAGTAATAAGACGAAGTTTATGTGTTATGACATCTGTAATACACAATTTTAATTGTAATTTCGTATTTAATACTATACATTGTTTTAATTGTGCATGTAACTGTTCAGATATTGAGAGAGTGAATGAAATGAAATATTTTGGAGTAATTTTGGACAGTAATCTACGCTGGGATAAACATGTACTTACTGCAAACAAATGCCTTAGAAATGCCTTGTCCAAACTTTACTTCTTTCGAAACAAATGTCCACTTCCGGTCAAAAACAACATTTATCATGCTCTTGTTCATTCCAAAATCTCTTATGGTATGATCTTCTGGGGCAGTGTATACATGAACACATTTAAGTGTGCACTCGTCGGGCAAAAAAATTAATTCGTGTAATATCGTCCAAAAATTCTTATGAACACTCCTTTCCGTTGTTCGTGGCCCTCAAATTGTTGCCACTAAGGCATTTGTATTCATTTAAGGTCTTAAATTTGTTTTATGCCATAAGTGGCAATATGCCGAGTGTATCTGATAAATGTAAATGTAATTTAAGGAATGAGTCAAACATTGTAACAAACAGACCGAGACTAACTTAATATAAATGCTGCTTTCTCTATATGGGGACAACGATATTTAATATACTGCCCGCTGAAATTAAAAAAAAATAAATTCTCAAAAAAATGTTAAAACTTGCAAAAGACTAGCTTTTTTCTCAAGAAAATATTGAAAATTTATTTTGATGGTATTTTCATTGTAACAATACTTATGTAACAGTTACTGCGTTTATTTTTATGGCATACATTTTTTGTAATTTGCTGGTGGCTCAATTCTGGTCTTATGACCTTGGAGAACACCTAAAGCTCCCGCTCTTTTGTTGTTACCAGTTTGAGCAAAAAAAAATGTTTTTTGGGAGTAAATAAATTATTATTATCTTTGGCACTATCAATGGGAATATTTTCACTAGAACAAAGCCATCGGTAAACGCCTCCAAACATATAGAATGTTAAACCGCAATATTCCTTCCCAAGACGACTTCCTTGCCAATTTATTACTGCATAGGGGTAGGTAAAACAATATACATTTAGATCGATTTTCTGCCATGAAATATATTGAATTCCGGGTAAACTGCAACGGATTGTCTGTAACCGTCTGCACTGGCGAAAAAATACGTTTTTGACCAATTCATTCGTGTTTCCTTGGCAACCCACCTCCTCATTCTTCTCTACATGTGGATTAAGGATCCTAAACCATATCAAATGTCATGAATCCACGTCGCTTTCATCGCCTCGCTAAAGCCTCCGCAATTTCTCACCAGAGCTCGCTTTAATTCTCTTCCTCGCCTTGAATGCATCCGCGAGGTTCCGCCCAAGGAGATGAACATTTAATGTCCACGGAATGTCAGCTCTTTTTTCAAGGGATGGAATGTCTCGACCCTTTACAGCATCCAGCGTTTTCTAAGAAAACTCCCGAATGAAAATAAAACAACCCCTCCGTCTTAAGTGAGTTTAAAGAGTGGGAAAAAGGCAGGTCGACGACTTGACCTAACCAACGCACAATGGCTAAATTTTCTCATCACGACACTAAATTGTGGCAATGACACCACGTCGTTAATGGAAAAAATTCACCCCCGCGAAAATCAAGATGCGAAAATATTTGAAAGAGCTTGCCGAGTTTTACACTGGAACATGAAATGAGCAAGCTTCTAAATTTTGAAAGTACCGCAAGGTACTTTTTAAGATTTTTGCAAGGCCATGATTTAAACTTTATAAGTATACGTAACAAACTGGAGCAAGTTGAACAATTTAATTACTTGGGTAGTACGCTAGAAGAAAGAGGACATAGTAGCAAAGACATTAGGAGGAGAATAGCGCTAGCGAAGGAAGCGTTCAATAATAGAAGGGAGCTGATGACGGGGACCTTAAGTAAGGATGTAAAAAAGAGGCTAGTAAAGAGCTTGATATGGAGTGTGGCGTTATATGGGGCGGAAACGTGGACCTTGAGAAAGAAAGACGAAAATAGGCTGAAGGCTTTCGAGATGTGGGTGTGGAGGAGGATGGAGAAGGTGCGTTGGACGGAAAGGAAGACAAATGAGGAAGTGCTTGACATGGTGGGCGAGGAGAGGAAACTTATAGATGAGATTGGGGGAAGGCAGGGTAGGTGGCTGGAAGGGGTAATGAGGGACGATGGTTTGCTGAAGGTCGTGATAGAGGTTAGGATGTTGGGTAAGCGGGCAAGGGGAAGGAAGAGAATCGGTTTTATGGACGGGATGAAGAAAGGTAGGACTTATGCTGCGATGAAGAAAGAAATACAAGAGGTAGAAAGGGCACAGCACGTGTAAGAGTTCGTTGGATATTCTCTGACTTTCATCACAACCTACCTCTAACCGGTAGATTACTGTAATGAATGAATGAAGTATACGTATACGTAAACCTAGCTGATAAGTCAAGATAGGCTTAAAACCAGCTTTAAGCTCCGGTTACCCCCGTGCCGTCTACGGACGAAGCACTCAGCCTTATCGCACAAAAGCGAAAACAAAACTTCATGCCATTATTCTCACTATCACAAGCAAAATATGGTCCATACAGAAGCCAAACCAATCCAAAAAAGAATACCAGCATAGCAGAAATATCAATATGCATAAGATAAAAATAAATAAAAATTATTGCAATCAATGCCTGAATGCATCCACGGAAGTTATTGACAAGCTGAAGAAAACATTTGTTCAGCACAAAAGTTAAAGAGCAGAAAGTCCAAAATATATGCCAAAAAAGTTAATTATTATTATTTGAGAATTGATGGTATTCATAAGCCTTTGCATTGGTTTCACTGCATTCACGAATATTGAGTGACGAAGAGCAAACCATTCTTTAAACGATGAAGAAGCTATCGACTTCATCACTAAATTTCATAAGTATGTACAATGTAAGTAGGTACATTGTACATGGCTTAAAAAATATGTATAGAAATGTGTAGAATTTTCCGCCTGAAAAGTAAGCTAATTTTGCGGCAAAAGTAATGGCTTCACAAATTAAGGACCTGTAGAATCCCGATCCCGATTCCGATTAAGTACTATGAAAAGAGCAAAATGATGTCTGTAAGCGCATCCATTGAGTTGGACGCGAAACTGGAAACCCTTTTGAGCTTTCGTTTGAGATCAGACTGATGCGGACGCCAGTTTCTCTACTCCTCTCCCCAAATGATATTATCCTCAACCGAGTCACCAGAATGGCACATATGACCTCAGACGTCGGCCCACATAACAACAACATATGCATAGCCACTACGTGGTACGCCCACGAAAACCCGAGAAAAAGCTCAACAATTTAAAAATAAAATGAAATGAGACAGTTCTTTTGTTTTTAGGAAGGAAAAGTTAGGTAAAATAATAACAGCTATCTGTAACATGCAAAAAATCGCGATTAAATTCTTAAATAATGACATATTCACGCAAAAATCTTAATGTTGAAGCGTTTCATAATTTTTATGTTTCTTAAAGTTCTAAGTATCTTAATTGGAAGAATGGTTCTTTTTCCCTTGAAAACTTTCAATGCGTTGAATTAATTTAATATATTTTACGAGTAATGTTGCTATGAAGGAATGTTAGTCACAAAAACAGCAGTAATATTTATTCTGTAACCATGACGCCAGACAAATATATAGATGTGGTTTGTAGTGAAGTAACATGTCCTCTCTATGTTGCGTGAGTTACCCCCAATTTAAATTCAACATTATGAGTATCAATCAATAAACCAAAAATTACTTAGACATGGAATGTGAATCGATTCTTATATGTTCCAAATTGACATTTTGTTTTTAAACTGATAGTGACACGATGATTAAGTCACTACTGTCGGCGCAGAAAGTATGCGACCCTGAGTTTGAGACGTAATATCTCTAAAACGGCTAGGACGCTTTTAATGATAATGGCATCTACATTTAGCTTGTTTTAATTTACGTTAATTAATTACAAGAAAACATTTTAAAAACTACAATAAAATTTTGTTTCTTGGGAGAAAAGAAAAAAAGAGCCCATTTTTTTGCCCGCGACAGGCGATGTCCAAATTTCGGGGATTACTACGCCATTACCGTTGATTCGATGGCAGTCAAACTTAAACACCTTATTGCTCTAACTTCTAAAAGTACTTTAGTTTTTATGTTTACTTGATCTTTATTTGTTTAAATATTGTAGGCAGTTTTGTGGCGAAACTTTATCTCCGTTCTCACGGTATGCAGAGAGATTTCCGTGACACCAGTTTGGGTTTGTCGTGAGTTCTTTGAGTTGACTAAGGCTTTGTCGTGAGTTCTGCATTGCAACTTATATATATATCCCGGCTAAGGTGAAATTTTTTCTGTCTGGATTTGACTCATTTTCATCTTCCCCACCAAACCCTGTGTTCGTCCTTTTATGTGTACCTATCCATTTCCATTTTCCTATGAATGTATGTATATATATATATATATATATATATATATATATATATAAGTACATTAAAATAGTAGTAAGTTTTTTTAAAGTAGTAAATAGGTGTATGGTGAGTTACTAACGACATGCCTTTCAGTGCTTTCTTCGGGATCTTCTTCAACACAAGCACGGCTCATCAAATTACAGGATCTCCGGATAGAACTGGAAATGGCAATCAATTGAGAGGAGGAAATTCGGTCCCTCACTTGTCAACATCCAAAAGAGGAAACTCGGAAGGGTAGAGAGAAAAGTACATGCCCATGTAAATGAGAGACGATAAGCGATAACGAAAGGCATTGATGGATACACATCGTCAAGGAGGCCCCCCGGACAACGTAACCCCAACTTACCCCCACAACTTACCCCAACGCCCGCCCATGATCGTCGAAGAAAAACGAAATTTTTTACTTATTTACTAATTAGAAAAAAAAAACTCAATTCAACGCGGATGAAACCGCGGAAGGCCCCCATTCCCACTCGTGGAGTCGTGGAAGGATTGAAAGGAGCACGAGAGGGAAATAAAATTGAAGTCATAAAACACTAGAGAGCACGCAGCTGTCGTCTCGAAGATAGCGAGTAAACAAACGCTACGGGGGAGAACTTTGTCTGGCATCCCCCGGCAGCGTATACACCACCAAGTGACTACATAGTGCCTATGTATGTATACTGTGCGCGTACTCGAGCACAAACAGTATATACGTGCACAGGGAAGGCACCAGAGGGAAAGGCCAAATAAAAACGGCGGGTAGGGTTGAAGACAATAAAAAAAGGAACGTTTCACTCGTAGGAGGATGAGGCTTTTCCATTATCCACTAGATTAGACAGTGGAGGCCACGGTCACAATACTACTGCAGTTTTCCCATTAGCACCGTGGATTGAAGATGAGAATATCTTCTTGTGGTTTTCGGTTAATGGTGCAACTATTTTTTTTAGCGCGAGTTTTCGCCAACTAATTTTCGCCAATAATCCCCGACGAAGTATAAACGGTGAAAGAAAACTAGATCTTAAAAATTACTATCATTGTTAATCGAAAGCAACAAAATATTTATGAAAAACACAGAAAATCTAAGATCAAAATGCGAAGTAGAGAATAGGTAGCGTCAGAGTACACAAAATTGAAGACTAGTTTTTTCAGCAAAAAATATATCCACAAAGCACCCATACTGAGCCTTAAATCCTTGTACCATATAATAAAATTCTATGTTTTTTATTCTATAATTTTTGGTTTACGAATGTTTAGGTGTGCTACAATGGTGCTCGAGAATTCACCACTAACACCTCTGCTTTCGGCGAATGAAAAGTGTAACAGATTCACTCAGCATTGCCGAATGTGCATTTATTGGCTTATATATTCTCCACTGCAGTTGAGCAAACTATATTTAACTTGAACTCGATACTCTCAGGCGTTACTTTGTAAAATTCCATTTTGATAGAAACGAAACAAACTTTGTAAATTTTACAATTGATTTTATTCACTACTACTATTCACTATTAGTAATTAATAAAATCAATTGTAAAATTTACAAAGTTTGTTTCGTTTCTATCTATATTTAACTTGCCTGTTTTTAAGGTGGCTTGAGCGAGATAGTTCCCTAGTTATAATGGAGACCATATTCAAATTTTATTTTTTGATTTCAGCGATGGTAAGAAGTATGAAATAATTATTGTAATATTAATGGCGCAAATATATAGTTATATATGACAAAAGTTCTAAGTAATTAAATAAATAAAGCTACATAAGTCTCTAACTTGACTCATTTTTTCCCGCCGTACGGCTGAAATCCCTTCAAAACAGAAGGTTATTTTGCAATTCTGTAAAACTTACTTTGTGAGTAATAGATTATTTTTTATAAATAGCTGAGAAAATATGCAATCTACACACCATTAGTTTTTTGACGAAATCTAGACGCTAACAGTTCCTAATTTTTTAAATATTCTCCCTCTGGAGCGCACAGCCGTAATCTATCCCATGTAAAACAGCTTATATTTTTAGGCAAATTGCTCGAAAATTAGTTTGTCAAGGGGTTGATATTTTGATACCATTGGAAAGATGAGAGTTTTTCTGTGAAATGAGGACAAATTCATCAAATTCTAGGTGAAGTGATTTTCCGCTCAAACTACCTTAAATACATTATTTAAATTCGCGTTTCATTGATCCTCTAAGGAATAAATGAATAATAACGAAATAATGCAATATACTTTCGTGCTAATAAGTACAAATGCATTATTTTGAAAGTGATGATTGCAAACGCACACACTCTAACGAACACACTCAAAATATAGCATTAACGAACAAAACAAATATCCGATAGCGTCAGCGGATAGAAGATCAACAGAGCTAGGACGATAGTGATAACTCTGGAGCTGCACATCGCTCTGCAATTTAGCAATTTCACTCGGTGAATAACAGCGATGCTAAAGAGCTTCGAAACAAATGCTTTTGATTGCGATCAGCGTTTAGCCAGAATTTTTAGGACAATTTGTCAGGATAATGAGTTTGGTCACATCCATTGAAATGGGCGATCGTTCGAGAATATAATCAAAGGGAAATAAACAGGGACGCAGAAGCTCTAGCGACTGTAAAACATGGCATTCATCTCATGGCCCAAATTAAATACCTCGTGCTGCTTTGGAATTTCCAATCAATAAACATATTTCGCCAAATTTTCCGATCAGTATCGGAAAAATTTAGAAAGGCATTTGATCAAACATGTGTGAATAATCCATAAAAACCTTATACATCATCATATGAGGACCCTAGAAGCCAAGAGGTACAAGTGACAAAAAGCTAGTTTTGAGTTATTCATGTTTAAAGTTCAACTTGTTGTCATTGTTCAATGTCTTTCATGAAGTAGATGAAATTTAATTCACTAGATCTCAGCACCCATCAGTCATTCACTTATACCTCATGACCACAACAATTTCACATACTTTAGGAACACATTTCTGGACTATGCTCGAAAAAACTAAAAATGTCACTTGCACCCCTTGGCTTCTAGGCTCCTCATATGATCATAACATTCTGTGACGGTTATTTCAGGTTCTTATTGGTGACATTTCGCGATGCCCTTGGTTTATAGGCAACGAAAAGCTATAGAGATCCACAAAAAAGATTGTAATCAATAGATTTTATCAACTTTCGTGCGCTATTATCTGCATAAAACGAGCTTAAAACCAAATGTTTTTAATCAATTGTGTGAAACAAAGTAATTACTAAATAACTAAGGTCCCAAAGAGTCGCTCCTAAAATGTTAGAACATTCTATGTATAGTTGTATAGTGACGTGAACTGCAAGGCGTTCAAGAAAACCTGTAAAAATATAATGGAGTACGGTGCTCGTGAAAGAAATGGCGAGAAAGAGAAAAGTTTTAGCTTCACCTCAATGAAAACCTGCAGTCAACATCTGAATGAATTGTTATCAACACATTATCTGAAGGAACGAAAACAAATGTGGATGGTTTCAGGTTGATGTGGAAGCAATGCATCGTAATGATGGGCAATTGGGTGGAATATACCAGGCGGAGATAATAAAAGGTATCTGCTGACATAGAAGACTTTGTATATACTTACTTGGAGAATAAGTAAATTTTGGTCCTTACGATAGTGGTCAGAACGGGGCACAAGTGATTCGATCTTATTATTCCTGCCAGCCCTGAGGCTGTTCTCCCCTTCATTCTTTTGGGCACGTCATCGCTACTCTGCACTCCCCTCCCTACAGCTCTCCTCAATTCCATTCATTCATCTCCTCCTGCCCCTGGACCTTCGGTGGCGTCACAGACGAATGACCGACATAGAGAGGGGGTGGAGGGCGGCGGGAGGGGGGGAGGTGAGGGCAGGGAGGTAACAGGAAACGGCGCCTTATCAAACGCGGCGTCACCCACCCCCGCTGCCATACCATGAGGGTCAGAGGGGGTATGGAGGAAGAGGAGGGGGGGGGGAGGAAGGATGGGGCGAGAATAACAAATGGGACGGGATGAAATTCGAGAGGGAG
Source organism: Pyrrhosoma nymphula (assembly GCA_963573305.1). NCBI lineage: Eukaryota > Metazoa > Arthropoda > Insecta > Odonata > Coenagrionidae > Pyrrhosoma > Pyrrhosoma nymphula. Next base: position 100,633,953 of record OY754335.1, on the reverse strand, counting down.
AAAAAAAGTACACCACGATTGTAAGTACAAATGAAAGGATTTCTTTCCATGTATTTCCGTTAAACTGTAATCCGACAAAAAATAGGTTAAACTTTTACGCCAAGTCTTCCGCACAATGGGCGTAAAAAAGGTACTTCTTCGACTCTAAATAGTACACTACGCTAACAAACACTGGAAAACACTATTGGTAGGTAAGGTGAGCTCGTATTTTCGCGTATTTTCAGAAGATGCAGGTATTGATTTTAGCTACTCATACGTTTTTTTGGGCTTTCACTAGCAAAATAAGGTTTCCAGAAATGGAAAAATATGTGATGTTTTCGTTAACACCAGTCCAAAGTTCCAGAAACCAATAAAAAACCCTTTGAATAGCATTATGATCATAAGTGACGTCAGGAAATCTCAGAAAACTTCACTTTATACCAAGAATACTTGTTAAAGCTTCACACTTAAAGAAATCAAAAGATTCTTGGGTAGTTTTGATTAGCATGTGTGGGTGGATTAATCCTAAGAGTGTCCATAGAATAAAGTCTTACGGCTAAAAAAAAAGCTCATTTAGGTGCAAAAGTATTATTTTTCCAGACTAGGATTGATGATAACTACGAGTAATAATGAAAATCCAAACGTTTGGCGGTTTTATGGGAGTTACGTTAGGTTTCTGGAGTCTGGAAACCTAGCGTAATCCAGACCCCTAGACCAAGGAGGTATTATAAATATACACTCATTCATTGGAGTAATCTACCGGTTAGAGATGGGTCATGATGAAAGTCAGAGAATATCCAACATGCTCTTACTCGAGCCGTACCCTATCCATCTCTAGGATTTCCTTTTCATCTCAGCATAAGTCCTATCTTTCTTCATCCCGTCCATAATACCTATTCTCTTCCTTCCCCTTACCCGCTTACCCAACATCCTACCCTCTATCACGCCCTTCAGCAAACCATTACCCCTTCCAGCCACCTGCCCTGCCTTGCCCTAATCTCATCCACAAGTTTCCACTACTCACCCACCATGTCAAGCACTTCCTCGTTTGTCTTCCTTTTCGTCCAACGCACCTTCTCCATCCTCCTCCACACCCACATCTCGAAAGCCTTCAGCCTATTTTCGTTTTCCTTTCTCAAGGTCCACGTTTCTGCCCCATAAAACGCCACATTCTATATCAAGCTCTTCACCAGCCTCTTTTTTACATCCTTACTTATAGTTCCCGTTATCAGCTCCCTTCAAATTTACACTAAGAAAGCCATAGATTAAAGAAAAGAGTAGATAGCACCTTGAAGTGAACGAAAGTTAAGCCTGTTTCTTAGCGAAAAATGATCCACCGAACATGGCCATGACGCGCTATTTGTCCATTTATGTTATGAATAATTTAGTGCTTCTTTGGGAATCATTTCCTTTTTGCTTATTTATTATATAAATTCATTACGTCACCGCGACAGTTTCGCTACTGGTAGCAATCCTTTCAGCGTATTAGCTGTACAACTGACCCATTCAATATGGCTGAGTGCACATTTTAGTAGCTTCAATATTCCCCATACGCTGCCGTACCGTATGGTTCCGCGCGACAATACAACGCGCTGAAAATCAACCTGGCGCATAATTTAGGAGCAGGATGCGGAATCACGCATGCTGCCAATCGGTTAATCGTTCCAACACCGACCAATCAATCTGAATTTGGCCATCCTGCCTCCGCGACACGTTGGATGCGCGTCAAGTAGGCTCCCTCTCCTCTTATTTTCCCGTGCGCTCGCATCAGTGCAACGGCCACAACTAAAAGGATGCAGAAATGTTTACCAACCCTTTTCATCTTTTTAACGAGACGTTTCCTGATTAGGGATTCCTGTTTGTTTATCCGCAGATGCGCATCATAGCCCGCTCACGGAATGCAAAGCGATCAGTGACGGTCTTGCGTCGCAATATCTAAAGCCCGGATGGGATAAAGCGTAACTGTATAAGCTGTAACCGGAAGATAATCCTCAACACTAAATGGAAAAATGTCTTTAATTAAACTGGTCAAACTTAGCGAAGTGGTTGGTGGAATTTGGACGTACGTTTAGTGGCACAAAAGGAGAATAATTCTGCTATATTGCAAAAGGAGAATCACTGCCAAAGCAGGATTGCACTTGACCAGATGGCGTAAAATATAATATTTATACATCGAATGTTTATGAATATTTTCAGACGGCAATACAACTTAAACATTTACTTCCATATTCGCACTTTATTTCAGTACCTCAAAACAATGGGTTAAACAGAATTATTAGTTTAATCCTTTAAGTCATACAAAAAATGCATAATTAGGAACCCAAGAACAGCTAACGATTGCAGTGAATACGTCTATCTGTTATCTGTCCGATATACCTAACATGTGAAACTTATCCTGCATAGAAATTTTGCATTCCGTCCGATGAAAACAGGTGTATCACTATTTTCTTCTAATTACGTAACGTCATGACAATACTTCTTTCGGGTGATGATTATGATGATCTCAGGGAAAGGCCGTGATGATACAGCTCCCGTGAGGTCATAGAAGACACTGTGGGAGGCATCCAGAGACTTCCATTGAGTGACGGCACGTCCCAAAAGAACCAGGAATAGGCCTTTTTTAAAGTTTTAAGTAACAAAGTTGGGACAGCGTTGGTTCTTAGTTTTCGGCGGCGCGGCGTTGGCCAGCGGATCTCCTATCCGTTTTTCGGATCTACACCGCGTTCGTTGACTTTGGTAAACAAAGCAAACAGTGAAGATCCGAAAAATGGAGAGATCAAAGTTGGGAAAATTTTTAAACGAAGTCGATTTGCATGAAGAAGAAGGGAATATTTGCTTATGTGAACTATAATGAGCCTAGATACCTATCTGTTGAGTAAAGCATTTTGATATTAACCGCTGAAATTGTATTAGTAGTACCCATGCAATTAAATATTGGCGCTTATGTCGAAAATTACTAAAGCACGTTCATAGCTTCGTGGATCTCTCCATTTTTCGGGTTTGCGCCGCGTCATAGGTTGACGACAGTTTCGCCGGGATTCCACCAGGCGTCTTCAGGTCGAAATGCCGTTCACGTTCAAAGAGTTCAAGTAAACTATTGAATGCTAAAACTGATTATTATGGATATCCATGATGGGAAAACCGTATGCCACAGTGTGGTGAAACGCGCGTCGTGCCAGCGTAAGAAAGTTTGTGGAAATAACAAAGGTGGTTTTCTAATCATGGATATTGAATGCTAATTTTTGAAAGGAAGAATAAAACCAAGCTAATTTTAACGAAGTTTTACACATCGTCAGGTTTAGAACCATTCTATCTATACCTGACGATGCCGCATAGGGCAGATACGCGTCGTACTAATATAAAATATTTTGGAAAAGTACGAAGTATTTTACTTTATCATGAGTATAAACATAAAATTCTTCTAGAAAGTGAAGGTTTCCACTGTCAAGTTTGTCTAATAAAGTATCTTTGATGCTTAAAACTTTTGAGGAGAGAACTGAAATTCCAATAATGGATTGAGCAACAGAGTAAGAACATCAGCGAATTGCTAGAAAATACCTCATGGGATTCATTTTCCCTCGATATATTCACATCACATGCCCAACGAATCGTTTTAATCGCAGTAACACACAAGTCGACCGGCTTCATATGAAAATGTTCAATAAGCAGTAAATTACGTCAATAAAAGTGGTAAATTATCCAATAAGACTTGCAAATGGTCAATTATCTTTGAATTGAAATGTTTTTTTTCGATTTCCCACCACCTAATTTCTAGTGCCTTTGATTCCGCTCCCAACTCATTTCTCGATGAGGCGATTCGCACTCGCCAATACATTCGGTGGATTACAATGCTTCACGCGGATCGTCGAATTGCGTCATTCGGCCCACGCTGCTCTTTTGTTTCTCGCCGCGGTTCTGCCGGGCGGGGGGCGTCTTCCACTCTTTTAATTCTTCTTCCACGCACACCCACGCCACGCCGTAAAAATCCACTTAAGAAGGGAAAGGGAATGAGTCCCTCTTCCTCATCTCTTACGTCCTCGCAGCTGTTGTTCCCTTTTATTTGGTGACCTCTCCCCTTCGCCTTATATTCTCCGGACGGACACTCTCCTTCTGATTGGCGGCTCGCTTAGGGAAGCGCCTCTCACGTATCGCAAGATCAGAAGCCTCGAAGAGCAGACGTTCGCCCCGTCGAAAAAGAGGCCAAAAACTCACACTCCCCAGGCCATTTGGTAGCCCTGGATGTCAATTTTCGGGTTGACGCTCTGTTTGCCTCGCCTTTAAGTTTGTCTCAGCGTTAAAGTGAAGTCAAAAAACTACAAAAACAGATATTTCATGCTCCACATTTTCCACATTTTTCTGTCAACGTGGTAATTCACTTTAGACATGCGGCCGTACGTGACTGAAAGGTTCAGTTATTAGCATAAAAAAGTAACTAGGGTTTTCCATTATTGTTCAATGGGAATTACATGTAAGTCCACATACCTTTTTCGTCATATTTTTCACAATTAGTGCGCGTCAAATGCTCACATTACTAAGGTAAACAAATAGATTTTCAGAACATTAGCCCTTACATTAGAAAAATATAAGCTTGTGCGTGATGGATATTTGATGTGATAACCATTTGTGATGGAAAATTTACAGAATTATAATTAAAATTTCGCAAGTAATTTTTAATTAAATGAAGGCAGCTCGATTTGATGCATGCTAATAATGCAGGAGAAACGAAATAATGCCATAAAAACTTACTGGAGAAAAAGCACTACATTCTTCATGGGGATTTTCAAAAAGTTAGTTAGAAGCAATGAAAAACGACGAAGACATTACTCATGACATCAGACAAAACGCAAATCTCAAACGATCAAGTTAATGACATTATTTTAATGGGAAAGCGAGATATCATATTTAGCGTCTTATAAAGAATTCTTTTCCTTGGCCTAGTTTTAAAGCCTTCCATTAAATCATCGTGCGAGCAAAAATTAAAAAAACAATCTAAATTCTACACTTGTTTCCATTCTCGTTAAAACAGGGTGTAAACTAAAAAATGCTCAATTTTCAGAAAGAAAAAAATTGGAATCCATATCGAGGAAACGTATTTAGTATAATTCCACTTTTCTTGTGATTGACCTAGGTTTCTCAGCGTCATAGAACCATAAATTCCACAGCCTGTTGAAACTCGGCATCATGTACGGTTCGAAATTACTATTTCTTTTACAATTCCTTTACTTCAATCAAAACATGTACATTTTGCGCGGGGAATTTAACAAATTCAATAAATATAGTTATTAAGGCTTTTCATTATTGATGCCTAGCTTTCTTCCTTACAAATATGATTGAAAATTCAAATATTAGCTCCGCCAAAGGAAATTATGAGCATTGACATTTCTGGCTCTATGAGATGAAAAGGTTGTATGTTCAAAAAAGAACTTCGCTAGGATTTTTCCATTTAAAAAAAACCAATAGGTATTATGAGCAGGATGCACATTAATACAGCAGTAATAACGCAACCAAGCCATTAAAAAACTTCATTGAAGTAGAACTAAAAACGAAGTTTCATTTAGAATTACCGAAGAGTTTGAAAATATTAAATGCACTTTTTAAAACAAGCACTTACGATTCCCATGTAATTAAAGTGGTGAACCTAGAGTGGAGTGAAGTAATAATAAATAAATTCGTGTCGACCAATAATTTATTCATGATTGACGAGTCTTCAAATTTTTATGGACTAACCAACTGTTGATTACGTACTTAGTAATGATGAAACTAAAAATACGAAAGCCATAACATTGGCGCACAAATTAAGAGTAATCCACGGTTTACTTTGATTAATATGTTACTCAAGACTGAATCAGCATACTTTTTAAAACATTAATTAACTGATTCAGTTGCAAACTATATGCACCAAAGCAACTTACATCTACTGATATGACCAAATCATGCTCGTGTTAGATGCGTCAAACATACTGCATTCAAATGTTTTGCTATATATGCCTAAATATTAATGTATAATATTTATGCTGTACATAAATGCAAATATAACTGCTTCAGGCTAGACCAGATGAAATTTGATGAAAGCCATGATGAATGGAACATTTATGCCTAGTTTTAAGGTCTGGTTAACGTTAATCGCTAAGCGAGGTACCCCCTGGCGTTACTTTGGTGTCAACTAGGTTTGGGATATATAAATTGTGTTGAAATTCTGGTTAATTGACGTGAGCAATATTCGAAAGAAAAGGAAACCAAATTGGTTCGCTATTCCGAGAAAATATTGGACTCTAGGCTATGAAACCTGGCAATAGTATCTTTCAACATATTTTTATAAGTGGCACAACGCATTACACGACAGTGTGGCATGGGGCATGATTATACCCCAGGGTTGTGACACGCGTCGTGCCGTTTAAATCAATTCAAGGATGACAACTAATTACTTTTCATTCATCCAGGGAACCCAAAATACTAGACCCATTCCCCGAACGACAATAACTGACCTGTAAATCACATACCATTGGTAACGCCCATCCCTCATCAACGTAAATAAAAATTTAATGGAACTGCGGCCCAATTCCGGAGCGTCATCAAGAAAAGAAATTGGATTCGCAGAACAACAAAGAAGGCGATCCCAACGCTTTTTGTCACGGGCGAAAGGGAATGCAGATTCGTTCCTCTGACATGAATATATATAGGTGTCCCTCTTTGCTATGCACTGAGAGAGAACCTTTGCCAACACATCTTCAAGACCATTTGCATGTTCTGCATCTAGGAGGCGATCTCAACGCCCCATTTCGATCGGAGACGTGTTCAAAGTTGATTAGGTTGAAGTTGAGGAAGGAGCAGGGCGTTGCGTATGCGAGAGGGGATGGAAATAGATATGCTAATAGGAATAGCTACCCTAGAAAGTACTTTCAAGGTTGATGTACGGGGAGACTTGCTTGAAATTCAATAAAGGCTGCCACCCTAGCGACTGAAAGATTGAAAACGTTTTGACAATATAGTCAGTAAGAATTTAACAAATTCAGTTATAGCATGCTCAAAAGTCAAAGCTATTAATGTGGCGAGTAAACTTTTATTTTGATCTCTAACACGAAGATAGGATAAGTACAAGTAGCGCGAATTTATTTCGATCGAATTTAAATTTTAAAAAGTCGACCGGAAGAGGCTTCAGAATTAGTGAGTTAATAAGTAAAAAAATAGATTTGTAGCTACACGGTGAATTCAAAGTTTCACGTTAACATTAAATGAGTTGATGGAAATCTGCAATCCAAGTTTAGCTGGGTCTCGTGTTCAGGGGTATTGATATCTGATTCCGTATTCTCCAATTGTATTTTTCATTAACGATTTTGCATCAAAATTCTATAGTGTCAATGTCATGCTATCATGATGGTGTCATAAAAATTGGCTGGTCCCGCAGCACTAAATATTATAGAGAATGGACAGGATTGAATTGAGTGACAGCTGGGATGCCGGTGGAGGGATAAACCCGGAGATTCTGAGGTTGTTACGGAACTACTTGACGCAGCGGAACGACTTCCACAAGCATTCGCAGGTTGTATGTTCACGCTACCTATTCTGGAGTCGACATATTGTTGCATGTATCCTGGTGAGGTGAAGAGCATGGCCTTGTCTGTTCCTTATCCTCTGCAATACAACTGTTGCCAAGTGTTTTGATACTCTTCTCATCCCACTATTGAATCTTAGTAGTTTCCTTCCTTCGAATTCACGAATAATTCGCATCTAATTTGATTTTTAAAATCCATCAGCCTGTATCCTATCACCGGGTCTTATTAATAGAATTAAAATTTTATAACAAAATTTTGATATAGATCCTTTACAAAAGGGACAAAGTTACGAATCTACAAAAATTACGAATCTGCACAAAATAATTCAGATTAGTAATTTTTAACAAGCCTTTTCTCAGATGAAGTATCCAATCTCCACCTATAAAATAAACCTAGTAATAAGGTATTTGAAAATAGTCTATCCAAATATTTAGCTATATTTGGCAGCTGTGTAAAGACTAAAAAAAAATATACTCTCCTGAAAACGGAGTGTTTGCCAGACTGGCAAATGTGACATTTTTGTGATGGCTTGCAAACCAGAATATTTACGAGGAGACCATAGTGATAGAATAAATTGCCCTTTCTGATCACGAGGGGTGTGACGATAGGGGAGTGGTGAATGAAGAGAAGATGTGGGGGTGAGGAGGAGGGGAATCAGTGGCATGGGAACCTTGCGGTTCCAACAATGGGTCGTTATAGTAAACCCCATCGGTAGAGGGGACGGCGCGGAGGGTGACTCCGAATTAGAATATCGAATTATCCCATTTGCGGATTCGGGATAGAGAGAATGAGGAGAGGGGACGCTGTTTGACAATTCTTTGCACCCAACCCCTCTCGCCATCATCCCGGAACCCCGTGGCAAACTTCCCCCTCATCGTCCTCCAATATCCCTCCCTGCTCCCTAGTCTTCAATGACATGACTGATGCATTGAACATTAAATTGCAGCGGCTGCAAAACTCATGTATAACATTTGTATTTTCTTTGCGCCGTGATGACCGTATTTCTCCTATAGGACTAAACTACAATGGTTAAACATTAAAGATAGACGCAGATACATTTTGGGTAGCTTCCTCCATCAGCCGTTTTAATATTACGAACCTTTGAATTTGTTTGAATCTTATAAGATGTAACCTTTGTCTAGATATATATATTAATACAATGAGTACAGCTTCAGTGTTATAATGCCCTGCTCATCGCACTACAGCTTTCAACAAATAATTTGTAGTACAATCTACACTTTTGTGGAACTCATTATCAACTGAAATAAAAAATGTAAACACTATCCAAAACTTCAAAGACAGATTTGCAACATTAATGCCATAATTCTATATTTCTTTTATTCTCATTGTGATGTTATTTGTTCTGTATTTTAATATTTAAATTTATTTTTCTTTATTTCTTACTCAACTTTATTAATCACTAAAAGAAGTAATTTGTAAAGTACACCGTTATAGGAAATGTGTTGTTTCATTTTTGCTCAAATGACTTTGTACCCGGAAAAATGTAATACATCTATTTCTATTTCCCTCTCGCCTTTGAACACTCTTACATTCTTGCCTCTATGTCCCAACACGACATCTGTGTCGCAGGCACAGCTGTTTATCAAGCACCATAGGCACCCATGCATTCATTCTTGCTCTCAATATTTCACTCACTGATTCAAGAAAAATGTCAAAATATAAACGAAACCATCATTTATGGCATAACGCTAGTAGGCAAACGTCCTTTACGGTGGTTTGAGCGAGATTTTTCCCTAGTCATAATGGAGACCATATTCAAATTTAATATTTACATTTTAGCAGCAGTAAGACAACATGAAGTAAAAATAGTAAGCCTAATTACACAAAAACTTTGTTTTAAATTTCTGCAATTCTCAGTAATTAACTGAGAATACATTTATAAGGTTTCAACTTGACTCATTTTTTCACAGTAAAAATAGTAAGCCTAATTACACAAAAACTTTGTTTTAAATTTCTGCAATTCTCAGTAATTAACTGAGAATACATTTATAAGGTTTCAACTTGACTCATTTTTTCACAGTAAAAATAGTAAGCCTAATTACACAAAAACTTTGTTTTAAATTTCTGCAATTCTCAGTAATTAACTGAGATTACATTTATAAGGTTTCAACTTGACTCATTTTTTCACAGTAAAAATAGTAAGCCTAATTACACAAAAACTTTGTTTTAAATTTCTGCAATTCTCAGTAATTAACTGAGAATACAGTTATAAGGTTTCAACTTGACTCATTTTTTCACAGTAAAAATAGTGAGCCTAATTACACAAAAACTTTGTTTTAAATTTCTGCAATTCTCAGTAGTTAACTGAGAATACATTTATAAGGTTTCAACTTGACTCATTTTTTCATACAGTACGATGAAAACACCTTCACAGCCGGAGATGTTTTGGCAATTCTGTAAACATTACTACTGTGAGATTTAAAAAAATAGTTGATAAAGCATACAAACTATACACTATTAAAATTCTGACAAGATATATGCGTTGGAAATTCCTCATTTTTTTAATTGAGTCTCCTTGGAGTGCATACCCATAACATTTCTCTAGGAATATGGCTGGTATGTTTTTGGCAAATATCTCCAAAAGTATGAGGGTACGTGGTTTATATTTGTCATCATTGGAAAGATGACTTCTTTTTCTTTACAATGAGGCCAAATTAATCGAAATTTATTTCAGGAAAACAGGATGGACGGAGAAAACGACCTGGGAGTGGAATCTCACAACGCCGTGATAATTATCGCATGTTAGAGTAACAATACTATCGCATGGTTTCATCGATTCAGTGTAGTTAAGTTGTCACATTATGCCTGCATGTGATAATTGTTGTATGACTAATATCATGTGTTGGCGTAGCATGCGATACTTCAACGAAACCGTGCGATAAGCTGTCATTTCACTGTTGCTATGCTGTTTTGCATGCGATAATTATCACAGCCTTTCGAGAATTACCCCCTGAAGATGCTAGCAAGATGGCTAGAGAAACAATCGTCAATCAGGCACAAGGCAAGGAAAGCATGAAAGTTCAACAAAAGAGGACTTGGTGAGGCACGCATGACCTCTGCTCTGGAGGCACCCTAATTCCAACCCTGCCGGTATCAAACTTAATATCCTGACACAATATCCTTCACAGCTACCGTTATCACCTAATAGAGGACGCTTTTTTTTGCTGATACAAGGTTCTTCAAACATTCACCTCTGACATAACATGGTTTCAACCCTGAAGCACGAATACGTCATGGGCCACATAAATTTCCACCCCCTCACACATCGTATGCTTTTGAACACATATGAACATGTTTTTATCCATGAAAATTTACATAAACCTTAAAAACATGGGGAATGCGGAAACCCTCTTTGGTTCTCCCCAAAAAAGTAACCCCATGAGTTATTACGAGACTATGCATTACAAAAAACATAATCCCCTGAGCAGTTACGTACCCAAGCGTCAAACCACCCCAAGCAACCACGCCATACCATCGACTCGTAAATTCGCGAGACAGTGGCACATACATCTCATTTCCTAATAGCGGAATCGTGCTCGTCAAAACGGATAACATTATAGCGTTGCCGCGGATGTCGTGGGTGTATATATTCATGGACATATGTTATTTCCGCTGGCGCCTCGCAGCTTCGTCCTCTTCCCGCCTTTGTCCATCCGGTCGGTCCCCTCGCGTGGGCTATTTCCAGCTCGCGCGCCAAGCAACACAGGAGAGCGTTTATCGCCGTCGGAAGATACGACGCGGACTGAGAATACTAATAATTTTTATTTCCCGTCGATTGTCCACGTCTTTGATTTCCATCTCTGGGTCAATAACTCGCCATTCACTCCATCCCGCACGTTTATTTCGATTCGACTGGCGGGAAGATTAAGACGAGCTCCCAGAAGACATCCGGTACTGAGTGGGCTCTTAGGTCGGCTCCCAGCGATACGGCGATATCATAGACAATGAGATCCTTTCTTAAGTGACACGCGCGAGGCTAAATTTGGAGTCAGCTGACATGATTGGTTTCACATTCATTTGACTGACAGACCTATTGGCCTCGCCTCGGCGTCAGATGGGACCAGTTGATGCTGTGCAGGACGAGCTCGAGAAAAAAATTGATTAACATTATTGATTGGTCGATTCCAAAATTATAGCGATTCCTATCCCAATCCCGATTGTCTCATTTCGATTACTATTCTATCGATTCCGATATAATCGATTCCTAGAAAAATAGCACTTAATCCCACACAAAATAACAACCACTTAAAAAGTTATTACTTCTGTGAAAGAATCACTTAACACAAGTATTGATAATATAGCCCCATGTAAATTAAGAATAATTGCTTGATTTCAGCGCAGAACATGCCTAGGTGGAGTGGTATAATCTCTTACGTAATACAACATCATACAAATATTAATACTCACCATGTTAAAATTGAAATAATAACCTCAGCTAGAACAGCAAACTTTTACTAAGAATCTATAATCCTTGTCACAAATGTCTTACAACATTCAGTCATATTCCTCGAACAAATTTAAAATTTTTGTTGAGAAAGCAAAGCATCATGACTCTGTCAGGATCAAGCCTGCAACGTTTTGTATCATATATGTTTCCTGCTGAGCTAACAAGTCTATCGCTGAACACAGAGGATGGTGGTATGGCAAGCAACGTTTTTGTTAATGCTATCAGCCTAGGGTAGGAAAAGGAAGCTTTCCTGTATTCTCCAAGGGGAGAATTTGGTGGTACATTCATCTCTGATAAATAACCTTCCACTTTAGCTTCAACTGTATTTACTCTGGTATCCTTGGGTACCTTGCCAAACACATCACTGGTAAACTTTTTTTGTAGATTTTCGCAGCTCATGTTTATGGCATTAAGGTTTCTGGTTCTTCGATTAAATTATTTAATATTATGAGACAGTTTCGCCGTGCTATGCTGCCGGCTTCGTCGGGGTTTTAAGAACAACAAAGCCGGTTGTTGTTAAAAGTTGTTCTGAAAAGCCCGACGAAGCCGGCAGCATAGCGCGGCGAAACTGTCGCATAATATTAAATAATTTAATCGCAGAACCAGAAACCTTAATACCACATCACTGCTAATTTCATCAGGATAACGCAAATTAATCCTCGTAGTTTTTTCATGCTGAGCCGTTAATGAAAATAAATGCGATGATTTTTCAGTGCAATTTCGATCCTTCCATGAATTTTGTGCCGACATAGCAGTGTGCAGCATAGCAGTACGTCGGATGGGACACATAATTACAATGAGGACCACAGGACGCCTTTCGTTTAAGAGTAGGTACTTTAGGTAGTTTGAGCGAAAAATCACTTCACCAAGAATTTGATGAATTTGGCATCATTTTAAAGAAAAAAAACTCTCATGTTTCCAATGATATCAAAATACTAACCCCTTGACGAACTACTTTTCGAGGAATTTGCCTAAAAATTTAAGCTGGGATAAATTACAGCTGTGCGCTCCAGAGGGAAAACATTTAAAAATATAGGAATTAACAGCACCTAGATTAAGTAAAAACAGACGGTGTTAAGTCTGTACGTTTTATGAACCATTTAAAAAAATTAACCTATTACTCACCGTAGTAAGTTTTACAGAATCGAAAAATTTACTTATTTGAAGGCTTTTTATCCGTACGTCGTGAAAAAATGAGTCAGAGACTTATGTAGCTTTATATATTTCATAACTGAGAATTTTAGATACATGTAACTATTATATTGCTCCATTGCAACTACTATCTTAAAAAAATACTACAATATTTATTTCATGCTTCTTACAGACACTGAAATAAAAAAGTAAAATTCTAATAACGTCTCCATTATGATTAGGGAACTATCTCGATCAAACTAGGTACCTAAAATGTTGACCCAGGGTTTCTGTCTCTTACCCAAATAATCCTACCGCACATACTTATCCTAAGTGTAGCAAGTAACTTCATTGCGTTGGTCGCTACTTCAAGTAAACAACCAATGGAGTGGATCAAAAAATGCTGATGCATATTTCATTTGTCGAATCCAGAGCGTTCTCAATGATATGCAAATTCTGGAGCAGAGAAAAATTAAGGCAGCAGGGGCAGAGAAGAGATTGGTTTTAAATTGGACGAGCTCAGGATAGCGTTTATTGTGGAGTACATTGTTTTAACTAGGTATTTGATCACATCTGCCTTCGTATTTTTTTCATTTTACGTCTACGAGTACTTACCGAACCACTGTAACGCGCGTCTGGCATTCAAAGTTAGAAGTAAACAGAAGAACTCACCTGGAATAAATAGAAAATCAAATGTTATTATATTAAGGCTACATTTATAATTGATAACCGTATGCTTAACCCATTTTGATTTCAAATAGCGCACATGGCCAACCGACCAAGATAGGCAACAAAGCGACAAATATGTGAGGAAGTTCATCATAAAAAGAGTATTGGAATCGACTGGGAATGGAATCCTGACCTCTCAAATGCCAAACGACCGGTGATTAGAAGACCCGAGTCCGAATCCCGGTCAAGTCAAATGCTATGGTGAATTTCCACACACAAGTATTATAACTTGCTGCATTGTGGTTTCATATACTTGCATGACTAAATTTAAAACGACTATCATCATTAGAAAATACTACCGGACCACTGGTTAATGGCCTATTCATATTGAAAAAGAAGAAACTCATGTTTAAAAAAATTACGTAATATTTTCATCAAATAGTAGCATATTCTTGAATCACACATCGTATTTTCGAAAGAAATGTTGTGGAAGCAACCACGTTTGTTCTATTTCAATGTGGATAATCACCATTTCCACCAAAACAAGGCCTGATTCCATTAAAATATTCTGAGTAATTTGTTCTCCGATTTTTTAAAATTATATCTGCCATTTATAGAGATGTGAGAGCAAAGTTGTTTACCACTGAAACTAAAGTTGAATTGCCTGGTCTCAAAGAAACGTGAAGACTGGACATTAGGTAATCGATCATCCTCGATTAATTTCAAAATTGGAAATTTCACCGTCGATGAAAAGCGGAATAAGCATAACCTAAGCGCACTGGAGGGAGCGTGGTGGCCTAGTGGGTAGAGCTATCGAAGGGTCCCGGGTTCAAATCCGGGTGAAGCCTTTGGACGCCCCCGAACAAAAAAATCCTCGGAGTGCGAGGTGGCCCAGGGAAAGGAACTGGCCCCCATACCCTGAATGTGTGAAATTCACACGCCTATGGCTTAGCCGTTTTTCACTTGTCTACCGATCATTCCACAGCCAAGAGACTCTAAATCTGTTCATTCTCATATCTTGCTCCTCACCTTGATAGATTTATATGACTCCAGTTTATAATAGGGACAACGCTGCTTTTAGGAATAATATCTCACTTGGCATGAGAATGGTAACCATAAAAGTTTAGCAAACATTTTACAATGCCCTTCGGAATATTTTTCATCGTGAATAAATAATGTATCAAAGCTCTCAATTCAATCATATTCAAGCGAGGTGGCAAACTTTTATCTCCTCACACCCCGTCAGTCATTCCATTGCATGTGATATTGGTTTTATTAATCGTAACATTCATTGGTTATGGGTTTTATGATTGGAAATATTCATCGGTTAGGTATTGGTTTTAGGAGACGTGATACAGGAACATTTTGGCACTCGTAACACTAGGTATAATTCACACGAGAGGATGTCAACAAAACTCCCGAGTTCAGTCACCCATTTTAGCGGCAGCTCGCCTGCTCTCCAAATTGGCTTTCCTCCGAAAATTGCACGAAGTGCTAATCAAACCATACCTGAATGGCAAGGCGTTGTAAATTAAAAATCGAAAGGGGATGAAAGACCAGCACCATGCCATAAATCCACCCCGTGCAGCAGCATAATGAGTAGTCAGTAAAATGCAGGGGTGTGATATATTTTGGAGGCAAACAAAGACCATATTCTAGATAGGGAAGTGAGTAATGCATATTTATTTACACGCGCTGATAATGGCGTGGGATGATTCGGACAAGCCATCGATATTCCTACGCCACCCGATTGCACTTTTCAAAAACCATAAATCTTTGAGGTCTGAACACAACATCCACCTTCCAGCTATTCGTCAAATAATAAAAAAAATACCTTCCCTCCCCACACCACAACATCCATGAAGCCTAACTTTAATTTATTCCCATCCTTTTTTTGTCCATTTATTTCCACCCCTGCCCAAACTCTCGACAGGCCTTACATGTTTACCCACGCCACCGCTTCACCCTTACACTTTAGTTCACCCCTCCACCGCCTCTCCAAAAACGCCAGCACGTGGGTCTCAGATGGGGTGGCAGCACATTCGCGTCTTCCGTCGGCGGCGGCAGGAGGCGGCCGGAGGTGACGTCATGGTTCGACAAGACGTGTAGCGAATTTGCATCACAAGGGAAGTCAGAAGAGGGGAGCAGGGAATCACTACACGGAATTAAAAGGGGATAAGAAATCATTGGGAGGGTAACATGTCGAATGTTAAGGCCATGCCCAAAGTCACATGTTTCAAGTGTCGGATAAATTCTCAGCCAACAATGTATCGAACACCACAAAATCTATCATGATAATGTGTTTCAGAGAGTAGACAGGCTGCTTTTGATTTTCTCTCGTAGGAAATCCAAGCAAGATACACATTCCTTATGCAATAAATAGTCCGTCTAATTTCGTGGCGCGATTCCCGCAACGTTATTAAAATTAAGGTATTTACCACCGCAAAAAATTACCAATTTTTAAGAACGTGTCGCACGGTACTTACTTCTTTCATATTTTCTCTGAAACAAAATATATCCCGCAAAATCCATTGCCGAACACTACTGCAGTGCGTTGCATTGGTAAGTGGAATTCTGGGAAGAAAGAGTGGTGATCATCAAAATCGCGACGGTAGACGTACCGACTTTTGGCTACTGCTACAATACAACAAAACAAAGACTGATCACGGCGTAAACAAGGAGAAATTAACCACGGGAAATCTGAGTCAAGAGGAATAGCTAAGCAATGGCGTAATTATTTCATTATTTGATCGATTTCGTCGCAGGAATAGTACAAACAATAAGTTTTCTTCCGTAATTTTGAGCGGCAGGTGCATAAAAACGGCATGGCCGTCGCAGGACGGCCGACAGAAGTGGAACACTACGTGCGGATATGACTGGCAATGGGGAGCTAACAGTATTGCGTATAAGTAAATAAAAATAATAAAATTAATATGCATGAAAACATGAATACGAAAATTATATTTATACATTAATGATAAGTACAAGAAATACACATAGACTTAAAATATTGATATGTCATCACACTATATCCCTCTATTGATAGTATTGTGCATTAATTTGAAGCGCTTGTATCCACGCAACCAAGTTCCTGGAGTCGAATGTCGCGTGACGTTAGGCTTTTGCGAGATTACCGCCATTAGAAATGTTCCACCTAAAAAAAATTTGACGGAAATATAGAGATGATATTAAACTAGGATTTGCAGTCAATACGTGTAGAGAAATAGTGAAATTTTTGAGCCACAATATTTAGTAGAGGTCGCAGGAATACAGAAATTTCATTGTTAGTGACACTTGTGGCGTGTGGCACGGGGAATTCAGGGATAAGGGGTGGGTAAGGAGAGGATGAGTGACCAATGACCATTCATCGCGAGTCTTGCGTACTGGGAACGGAGGGGAGTGGCGGAGAATTAAAATAAGGGGTGCAGGGAGGAGAGGCGTGGGAAGTGGGAATGCGTGGTCAGCGGGAGAATGAAGTAAGTAGAGATATTCAAGATCGGGGAGAGGGGAAGAAGAGATAAAAGGAAAAGAATGGGAAAGGAAGGATTTTCGAGCGGGGAGTACTTTTTAGTGTTCTTTTCAAGCCTGCTCATCATTGATTGTACATACCTTAATACAGAGAAGATAGGTAAAAGGTTGATAATGGAAGGAAGTACTAGTAACGCACTCACATGATGCTTGGCATCAAAGTCGACCGTGTCTAATATGCTCCCTTTTGTGATTTACAATCAATACTTTTAAAACTTCAGACGAACAGCTTATTTACAGGGGTTAAATGAGCTTCCTTCTATGCCCCAAGAAAGGATGAAATGATGCAACCATTCAAAAACAAAATACTTATGAAGTGTCGAAGAGGGTAATTTTATATAATTGAAGTGATATAATTAAAGAAATTGAACACAATATTTTCGAGCCGGGACTCTGAAAGTGTTGTATATTACATTTTTTCTCTTCGTAATTTATCTTTTTTCTTTTCTTAGGATACTTAAAAGATTTAGGGCAACTTGCTAGCAATAAATAATTTCAAGGGAATAGCTAGCTGCGAAATATTAATGTAGCTTTTTAAATCACATTTACGAAAAAAAGCACTCAGAGAACAAGTCATTATTATCCAGAAAGACGAACATAAAGTGATAGCATTTCTTCCACAGAGGGAATTGGGACGGAAGATGAGAGTTGAGAAGACGCTTTTGAGACGTGGTTCCGGAGAAAAATAGAAAACTTGAGGTGGTGATAGAAGAGGCAGACAAACGAGTAGTAAAGTGTGCTATAAGTGGATTAGAATTTGCCGACGGAGATTCTAATACGAAAGCAAGATTTAAAAGACCAATTTAGGACTTCGGGAAATCAAGTAATTTTTAATATAATATAATTAATTAATCAATAATTCAGTATTCATTGTCAATTATTTGCTGAGCCAATTGTTATTTGGTAATAAAGATAGTGTGGAAAATACTAAACTATCGTTTTTATTAACATAAACAGCTAAAGTTAACCAAAGACTTAATGAGAGGTACTGCATGTTGACGTAATGTTCAATATTTTGATACCGACGAGTATGCTGAGGAACTGCGAAAGAAAATAGAAATTTTAGACGACATGAAGAACGGCAAGAGGACATGAAGAGCCAAAAATAGATTTCATTGAGGACTGACAGATGTTTGAAACGTTGAGCTTCGTAGACGACGCTGAGATGAGGGGCGCTTATGCGGGGACCAACTATTCTAACGCTGCTCTATTGAACGGAAAAAAGTAAACTCGATAGTTAGCATTTCCTATCTTATAGAATGAGATACGGATATCTTAAATCCAGAGTGGAATCACATTACTCTGCCAAACACACTTGCGGCCTAATGTGGTTTCAGCGAGATTTTGCCCGTCATAATAGAGTATGAAGTAAATATTGTAATATAAATGGCGCAAACAATTTTTTTTAATACGGTTAAAATTCTCAGTAATTAAATAAATATTCATACATAAGCCATTACCTTGACTCATTTTTCCTAGCCATTCGCTGAAAACGCCTTCTTAACCGAAGATGTTTTTACAATTCTGTAAAAACTACTGCAGTGAGTAATTGATTTATTTTTTAAGTGTTAAGAATCAATAGAAACTAAGAATTGACAAATTCTGACGAGATGTATGCGTCAAATATTTCTCATTTCTTAAATAAAACCTCTCTGGAGTACTATTTCCTAAGTAAAATGGCTGATAATTATTGGCGAATACCTTGGAAACTATGATGGTAAGTGGCTGTCATTTTGTTTTCATCGGAAAGGTGACATCTTTTTCGTTGTAATGAGACCAAATTCAACGAATTTTATATTATTAAGTGATACCTTCCTCAAGCTACCTTAATTGTTGGACCAAAGAAACTGGCTCGTTTACAATAAATTCCTCCATGGTGCTTAAAGTACCTCCTACGCTTCTGCTACATTCATGCAGTGTTTCATATACGTTCTCTTGTTCATAAGACTCCGTTAGTTCCTTCTCTCAACAGTCTTTCCCACCCACCGCACTCACCCAAGGCTTCCTAGGTCTACCTATTACTTCATTAAAAGAGTCATTTATCTATCTACCTACCTCCAACACCATTCACTCCTATACCCTAAATCTGTTTCGTTGGTATTTTTGCCAAATAACTCAAAACGTATTGCGAGAAGTGGCTGATATTTTGTTACCATTGGAAAAATGTGATGTTATTCTTTATTATGAGGCCAAATTCACTAAAATATGGAATGATATCTCGATTAAACTACCTAAAGGGGTAACCATGTAGACTTAGAGGTTGATGGAGGAGAACGATGGTCCAGGACCGTGTGTAGCGTCACAATCAGTTAGGGATGATGAAAACAAGCAAAGGGTGGGATTAAAGAAGAAAAGGGTACTGTAGGGGAGAGGAGGGTAAAGGAAACAAAGGGTGGGGGGAGAGGGGTGAGTAGGGGTGTTTCCATGGGACCAAGGACACGTATGGCTGCTCTGGGGGGAGGGGGAAGGGACAGGGATAGAAAGGGGGGGGGGGTTGAAAGAGGGGTGGATAGTTGCGGCGTGCTAAGAAGAGATAAAAAAATGAACAGGGACGATGGGATGAGTCAAGTGCTCGCTCACATACAGAAGCACCCCCACTGCATTCTCCTCTTCCAACTCCTTTGTCTTTCCTCTCCCCATCATCTCCCCTTCTAGGGAAAGGATATCAAACGGGGGACCCATGAGGAGATCCCAAAACTAAGGTAGTTGGAGCGAAATATCAACTCTCCTAGAATTCGATTAATTTTACCACATTTTAAAGAACAAACCATCATCTTTCTAATAACATCAAAATTCTAAAACCTTGCCGAACTACTTCACCAGCAATTTGCCTGAAAATATAACTTGTTTTGCTTCGGATAAATTATGACTTTGCGCTCCAGAGGGAGAATCTTAAAAAAAATAGGAATTTACAACACCTAGTTTTTGTCAAGAAACTAACGGTGTGTAGCTTGTGTGTTTTGTCAACTATTTATAAAATATAATCAGTTACTAGCAGCAGTAATTATTACAAAATCACAGAAAAGATCTGTTGGGAAGGCGTTTTCACCCTAAGTACGGCGTGAAAAATAAGTCAAGATAGAGACTTATGAAGATATATTTATTTATTTACTGAGAAATGTTGACATATGTAACTATACTTTTGCGCCATTAATATTACAATATTTACTTCATGCGTCCTACAACACTGAAAAAAAAACAAAATTCTAATATGGTCTCCATTATGACTAAGGAAATATCTCGCTCAAACTACCACAAACGCAGGGGTGGGACGAATCCCACATCTCTTCAAATCAGATCTCAAATCCTACAAATTTCTTTTCCCCAAAATCTTGAATCTCTTGAAGTCTGTATTTATGGATACTAATATAAATTTAAAACCCCATTAAAAAACAAGAGTTTTGATTCAAAGCCTAATTAAGAGTCAGTTTTTTTTCTGAAGCGCAAAATTATTAATAAAATCGATAAATTAAATACATAACTAGAGTTTTTCCTATGTTTCTAACGAATATCTCCCATGTTTATATGAAACCCATAAGCCGAAAAGACTTTTAAAGCTAACTTATTTCACGTTTAAGTGCTCAAACGATTTTCAAATAATTTTCAAGATTAGTATGAGGACAAAAAGTAATGAGATACGAGTTTTCCAATCTCCAGTATTTTCTTAAGACTCGAACAATACGTAAAGTCGATCTACGAACTCGATCAATACGTTAAGCCGACCGAAGCTTACAAGGGGTGGGACTTCACTACTAAAATGATCACACATGCCTTTTTCCCCCATCCATGTTAATTATAGAAAATCTTGCACTCTAACTGATATCTGATGACAAAACTCTAAATGTCCACCTCTTTTCACACTCTTAAGTTAAAATTTCAAGGAGTTATGCGTAAGACTACAACAAGAGTAATAAAAACATTATTTTGCCTGATAAATGCCATAAACGCAGGTCACTAAAGAAATTTCGGCAAACCTAACATGAAAGCAAATATATACAGGTGATCAAATGTTAAAACAACCAAGGCGCCAAATCATCACAGATTTGGAGTTTTTGCATCTTACTGCAGTTTTTTTATAAAAATACGTTATTTCAACCATTTTCACGCTGCAGTAGGTATGCTCCTCAGCCAGGTAAAAGCATTCATTAAAAAACATATTCGTCAACTAACCTGCATATTTTCTATCTTACTTTAACCTGCCAAGATCTAAGGAATGTTATTAGTAAAGACATAATTTTCTATTCGATAAAGCGAACGCGTGGATTTTTCATTTGTTTTGACTCTCACAGTCGCGAGAGATCCTCCTCAACCGAACGCCGCCACCTTTTCGTGCGTCATTTATTTTATTCCTCTTCCTCCCTTCACTCGAACCCTCATGAGCAAACGAATCACGGTGCGACCGTATTTTTTATTAGCTTCTTACACACAGACATACGAGACCGACACAATGGCTTGGGAGGATGGGAAAAGGCTCGGGAGAATAGAAGACACCCATGCCTTACAAGCGGATGAGGCTTTGAAAAGAAAACAGTTGAAGGAGCGGCTGCGGGGAAGCCTTACCAACGACGACTTCCGAAACACAAAATGAAAGAAAAAAATAAATAAAATGCGAGACGAGTCCCCGCCCGCTGAGTCATAAAAACAGAAAGATCCCGGAATGAAAGTAAATATAGAACTCGCTGGTGTATTCCCATGAGTGCAGAAGAGGAAGAGACGAACGAACAAATTTATCATTGCTTTAGATTATTTCCGAGAAGTGTACGAAGTCAAAATGAACACAGTTTACTTCATCGTGATGAACTCTCTGTTACCAAACCTTAACGAAGATATTACCTACACGATTCATAAATATACGTAAGGATTACAACTTAAGCTATGCATTTAGAAAAATGTGAAAATATCTACCATTCATACTAAATACAACGTATGAATAAAAGTACGATCACCATTCAAGAAAAAGACCATGATCTTGGTGACACGAAGATCTTCCATGATATTGTAATATTATAACAGTTGGCTTTTGAAGAGTCACGTCAAAACGTTTTGGCCAGGATAGTATAAGAATATTATGGATTATTTCTCAAAGAAATACTCCATAAATTTGGGACATTTAAAGCCGTTGAATACATAATTCCTTTACATACAGGATTCCTTTCGAGTGAAAAGAGGATATAAAAAACGTATAACTGAGTAAAAACGTATATTTTTTAAGTTAACCATTCTAATTGTGTTCTACAAAGAGAAGCATGACCCCGCCGGCGAGGGCCAATTAAGCCTCACACAAGAATTTTGTAGCCATAGCAATTAATGCACAGTACAAATAGCATTAATTTCGGGGATAAATAAATAAAGAAACTATCAATACACTTATATGAAGGAAGCTTGGACTTAATTTGATGCACAATACCGTTAATTTCTTGGGAACTTAATAAATTTGAACAAGCAGCATTCGACGATTGTTAGTCATGCCAAGACTCAGGACTATTTTGAAATAATCAATGGAAATATTACAGTTAAGAAAATAAAAGAAGCGTAAATTGTTGGCGCCCGTGAAATCGTTACAAGGCTGTATGGGATGTGATAATATTAAGAGCGTTAGAGTAGGAGTCATTTCATGTCAAATAGATACATTTTCGGAAGAAATGTTGCCGTACCAATTCCGATTTTTACGAAAATTGTGTCATGAATAGTCCCAACATTCTTAAGACCAAAATCTTTTTCCTTAATCCTGGGAAAAATGTTGCCCCTGCAATATAGGCAACTGTGCACTGAAACAACGGCGAAAAAACGTGTTTTAGCACCTTTTTCGATGAGCTATAGCAATTTTTATATGCATCAAGTGGACGTCATTATAGTATCACGAGATAGATAAAATTGTGTTATTTATGCATATTCAATCAAAATTGGACTTTTCACTAGATAAAATTCTCTTTTTACAGTTTGAAATCAAACTAAAAAATTGTCATTTTTTGAACTTCTAGACATAAAATATACCAAGAAGGACTGTAAATAACAGGTTAATATTTTTACTTGTAGCACTTATGTATATGTAGAGTACGTATAATAAAAATGAAAAGGATATTAGATATCTTTCACTGCGAAAAAATTCCTCGAATTTGACAAATTTTGAAAAAGTTTGTTTTTTTAGGTAAAATAAAATAAATGTGGGGATGGATTTAAAAATCAAGGAGTCATTGAATTAGGAATCCATTTGGATATGCTTTATAATTAAAAAAGAATCGTTTTGTTATTCGCATTGATTGAATAGATACAGCCTTTGACTTGGTGAAAAAAACAATGCGGGACCCCAATAAGGTGTAAGCTTAAACATAAGTGTGGATGCCACAAGAAATTCCTCTGTGAGTGGTAAAATTATAAAGGATACTAACTGGGAGCACTCTAAGGGCTATTTAAAAACTTTTTGGAATTTGGGAATGGAGATAGGATGGTCGCAGAGGGAATGGAGCGGCGAAAGGGAATGGAGTAAAAATACTAAATGGAAAACGATTTTGGTCTTAGGAATGTTGGGGCTATTCATGACCCACTTTTCGTCAAAATCGGAATTGGTGCGGCAACGACCATTTTCATATTTAACATGGAATGATTCGTAGGTACTAGTCTTTTTCATGGATGGCCAAAGCTTCAATCCCAAAGATGACGGAAAGTTACCACCAGCAAACAAAGTTCTACTTGAATTGATCAAGGAGAGAACTTGAAACAAATGAATTTGTCCATCAGATGGAAAATTTAACTATGTTCCCCATGCTGTCTTCAGTCAACAGCATGCAAACATTGATCATAGCATCATTCCTTATCTCTACCTCTTCTTCCACTCTTATCCCAAATAAATACATTCGACTGGTCTTGTTTGTAACAGACAGAGCAGTTTACAAATGAATGAATGGAGAATGTTTTGCGCATACTTATTAGCTATATTGCGGCGTGATTTTCACTCCATTGTGCTTGTAGAGTAGGAAAGTGTGTGACCGATCAAAATAAGATATTCAAATATTGAATAAAAATAATACACGCGTGTATTTCTCTATTGTCTGCCGTCATATTCCTGACGAAGTTCGTACTCGCAGCCATATTTCTTCCGAAGATGCCATAAATCGCGGTCGCGGGAAAGATAGTGAGGAACCGAATGGTGTCATTATAACGGCTTCCCGTATTTCATGCCGACCTATAAACGACCCGGGACCTAAAACGAGACAAGACCGTAGTCTAACCTCGTGATACCAGTCTCCTAAATATCTAAAAAGCGTGAGGAATTAAAGTGTAAAATCCACCAACCACCGTCATATAGAGTTATAGGAGTCGAGATCTGGCGTCCACTGGTGCAATTTAAGATGAGCAAAACTCGCACCCCGCGTGAATCGTTCCGATGAGTGTTTTACAGCCACCAATAACCCCTCAATGCATTTTAAGAGGGAGTTAGAACGAAGGTGAAGAGTGTTAGTAATGTGCTCAAGGCGATGTGGCCCTTGGAAAAATATGGAAATTTATCTCCTTTTGTAAGTGTTCCTTTTCAAAATAGCATATATATTTGTCTAGGCCCCAGAAATAAACGTTTGCAACTGGGTTTTCACAGAATTAGCACTCAAACTCATGAAAAGTAAGGTAAACACTGATGCTTCAGCGATGCAAAACATCGTATTTTTCTCAAATCGTTCGCTGAAGCAGGCGTTGCCTATGGTGAGGATAGCAACTGATAAGATATCATGAAGAAATTATATTTTCGGTTAGCTGAAATGAGCGTCAAAAACGGAAGAGCGAATCATCCATGGTGTTCATATCACGAAAAAGCTTAACCAAGAATTGTATCATGGAATCATAATGCTGGCTAACAATACCATCTACGAAAACGGTAGTTACAGAGAGACTCATAAAAAAAATTATTTAGAAAAACGAGAAAAACCTTTCCCGCATGACAGGCATCTTGGCATCTTGGCGACAGACATAGCAAAGCTTGACATCTGACCGAAATTCAGAGTCGACTCTCCTCTCCAGGTGCTTTCAGTGATCGCGTGTAGAGGAGTGAAGGACACTCAATTACTTAGCATACGCCTCTCACCGCCAATTACTCCAACGGCCGACGCTGTAAAAAACACTGACTCCGGCGTTTTCTGCACTGCCACGAGGGCGGGCGCAATCGAAACCTTAGACGAATTAACATTCAAGATAGCATTCGCTACACGCAAATCGAAAGTACTCAAGAGACAGCGGATACGCGCCTAAATATCTTAAAACTCTACTTAAAAAATTATTTGAAATGGTAGATATTCCACAGAGGGAAAATCATCCGCCTTGACTGGGATTCTAACCCGAATCCCCGATCCCTCGATCCGGGTTCGAATCCCAGTAAAAACGAATGATTTTTACTCTGTGGAATATCGCACCAATGTGCACTTGCGGGTGATTCCGTAAAATGTAAATACCGTGGCTAGTCCTAGTATCCTCAAAAGTTGTTGAAATGTTAGCCTAGATCAGGGGTCTCCAAAGTGGTCGATCAGGGGTCAAAGCGTTCTCCAGGGGTCAATTAATACACGAGTATCGAAAGTTTACACACAGACAAGGGGTTCTATTAATGTTATTGGGTGGCTTTTATAATTGGAACTATAGATATGGGAACTATAAATTCTTTCGTTGGGTTATTATGCGTGTTTCCTTATTGCTTAGCATCAGAAATGTAGAAAATTAATTATAATTTTTGTTAAATACTTAATCATGGGGTCTATAAGAAGGCAAATATTCTATGAAAGGGTCGACGGGATAAAATGTTTGGGGGCCCCTGGCCTAGAGTGAAGCCAGGAATAAGATGGCGGGCTGCATTGTAGGCGGGAAGCCTAAATCCAGGATAAAAAGTAAAAAGTACCTACACTTGGCAACAACTCGATAATTTGATGTGATAAGATACATCGCATCCACGAAGGGCATGATGCATTCATATATAACTGCTGCTTGAACTTGCTACTTTAATATTTAACAAAATGCTTGCTAAAAAGCAAGAGGCAAGTAGTCAACAGTCTCAAATGGTATTTGCCATTTAACACGAGCTCATTTATCAGAAATTTTCCTCATTGCCGGCAATGAATGTAGTATCGCTGGGGGTGAGTACTACACGTTTTTCATGATGAACTTTTAAGTGCCTAAAAG
Source organism: Pyrrhosoma nymphula (assembly GCA_963573305.1). Taxonomy (NCBI): domain Eukaryota; kingdom Metazoa; phylum Arthropoda; class Insecta; order Odonata; family Coenagrionidae; genus Pyrrhosoma; species Pyrrhosoma nymphula. The sequence goes on along the minus strand of OY754335.1, from coordinate 100,607,469 downwards.
GTCAAATCCTTTGCATGTCATGGGGAGATGTGCTGAATATTGAAACCAAGGAATATGAATGGGGGGCATATTAATCTGCAATTCATATAGCACGAATCATTATTTTCCCTAGATTGAATGAGGCAATCAGTGTTTGAGCGACGCATTCCCTGGCATAAGCCAGGAATTTTAATGAGGGTATTCACAACCCACGGGGTTTATTTTTCACAACTAGACCTCGAATGTGCGTGTCTTGCCAATAAAATTGAGACCGCATCGATTATGGCGAGGAGATGCCGTGAATACTTTGCCCACCGTCACACGAGCGGATGCCTCGAAAATACGATCCAGTCCCACACGAGCGAAATTTAAAAGACTGGAGCATTGATTTGGTCTGATTGATGGGCGACAAAGAGGCGCCACCCATAAAACACTGCCCAAAATTTCTGGCATTAAAGAAGTGATACGAATTTCATTCATTCCACCGAGCTCATTTATGGCCACCATAACTGGGGGTCCCTTCACCAAAACAGGATTCGAAAAAGAGGACAAAGGCGGGCAAATAAAAATTAGCAAATCACAGACCAGCAAACTCTGAGCCGAGGCTACATCATTTTCATTGTGCAATGTCCTTACAGTTTGGGCGTTTATTAAGGCAAGAGGCGTTCGATATACCATCAGCCATTTTATCGCCCACTTTTCCATAGCCGAGGGTAGTAATCAGCGCCGCTACATTTTCGAACAGCAGCCAATATAACCACTCCGTTGATCGCTCAAGAGGCACTCAGGTAGAATTCAGAATGGGCACCGATTCCCATTAAATATGCCAAACGTGTTCGAATGAGACTGTGAATTGGAAATTCATCATCATAGATAGTCGAACGAACGTTGGTAGGCCTTTGGCTGGTCTCACTCGAAAAGCTTTGCCGATCTACGTGGAGATCTATCAATAGCGTTTCATAATGCACCATTTACCCTACAATATTTTCTTCTTGAGTTCTTCACACTACCACACCACGTCCCCCAATATCCCTTTAAATTCTCCCTCATTATTCACCACTTCATCACGGACATGAATATTGATTCGTTACCCTTCCCAACATTTTTCGGCCTTCTTTAAATTCCTATTACCACTGTTCTATTCTACTCAGCTTATTCTAGCACTTTTAAGCTAGTCTATCTCTGAAACCAACTCAATTACCCCACCTCTTCGAACCAACAACCTGGAAATCTCCACATGCAATCGCCCTAGAGCCAAAAGCCCTAGTAGACTGTACGTCAGTTAAAACAGTTCAATTCCACTTGGTATATATTCATGAGCCATCCGTAGTTTATCAAAATATTAGCCAGCATAGAGACAAAGCAAACGTTAAATTTACACTTTCATCTAAATATTTGGGAGAACTTTCTTTAACAATAATCTTTGATAGTATTTTAGCTGTCTAAAAGTTGGTTTAAGAACTTTTCTAGTATTCTCAAACAAGTTATTCCTATCAAACAGAAAGTGTTACTTGAAAATCAGCGCAAATTACAATCGCAATTTCCGCATGAGCTCTTTTACAACTGAAGGTCACTCCACATAAAAAACACCATGATGGAGCGTAAAAAATAACTTACACTGAGGCACGGTTTTATAATGCCTGGTTAACGTTAACTGCAGCATGACATAGCCATTACTTTAAATTGGTGATCACAGAGAGTTTGGGTTATGTACATTAAACCTGACTTTCAGTTAGTTAGTTTCCGTGAGCGTTGTCAAGATTGGTTTGGTTACTAAGAAAATTATTAGCTACAGACCATACCACCAGGTCTTTACGTATCACACTCAGTTTTAAAACGTAAAGTACAACATTCCGTTGGTATAATTCCATTCAATAAACTTGACGAGTGTGACGCCAATGTTAGCTTATCAGAAGAGCACCGATTTGAATTAGACACATGCTATGGTTTGTCATAAAAAATATTAGCAAAGTTTCTATCATCCCATGCATATGTTTCGTTTTCATGAACTAAACGCGTTTGATACAATTGCTGGCATATCAGGTGCGTCTAGATTTTAATATGAGCCACGAGCGCATTGGGTTTTCATAAAAAAACAACAAAGCCAACAGCACCAACACCCATACGTGATTACTTATGCCTTTGACCACACGTACTCAAGGAGGCAGCGGTATACTACGGCACCCACCGCGCCGTTATGAATAGACGCGAATTGCGCAGGAGAGTTAATCCCGTAGGATTAATAACCTGCGGTTAGGAGTGGTGACATGCATAGACCCGGACTGCAGAGCGGAGAAAGTCACCGTCGCATACGACACACGAGTACGTGGATATGAGAGGAGAGGGTTGCAATTCTCGGGCAACTGGAGATTGTGTGTGTGGGTAAGAGGGCGAACGCTGGATGGCTGGCTGTGGGAACGGAGTCACCGCGGGGCAATTGGCCTGTCCCACGCGGGGACGTACCCTCCCACCCCCCATGGGTAAGGGGGGTTTAAGGGGGGGGGAGCGCTCTTCGGACTTGGGGCGATAATTGGCCCCCTGGTGAGAGGGGCATCAGGTCGCCGACCTAAAAATAAATAAATAAGACGCCATTGCACGGTTGGGACGATGAAATAGCTACTTGACTCACAAACCCTTCACGATCAAAATCAAAAGCTCGTGGGAACTTTTTTTTTAGCCTTGCTCAACTCATAGAATAAATAGCAATAGGTTAAATTGAAGACCCAAAGGCAAATTAAAATTATTAACCATCGTCAGACAAGACTACCCGGGGTCAATGAAGTTATACGCAGGACGGTCCATTCATCTTCCATTTATTTCGTAGAACCTCAAATTGATTGACTGATGAATTTTGCTGTAGATTTGCTCTTTCCCAGTTCATAGAAAAAATAAATCAAAATAAATATATATTTTTTAAAATTACTATTGGACTCTCCGTGGTTGAAAAAAAATGATGACATTACTATTTAAAAATTAATTTTTTTCTTGGTAGAATACCTTGATTGATTTGTTGATACATTTTGCATTTGTAAATGGAATACTTTCGACTACCACACAGGTACATATCCGCATTCTTGGTTTTCCTACGTAAAACATTTTTGAGAAGGCTCCATTTTAGTCAGCCCATATAATTGATAGCAATCGATATAGTGCCTACAAAGACTATAATTAAATTCTGCGATTAATACCGCCATATTCACAGTTTATACCTATATTTGGAAAATAAAAAAAACGCTTTGTCACATCCAGAAAGTGAATATACATCCAACACTTCTGGATTGGTTTTTGGGTGGGCTTGAGCAACATTTGGGTTATATCACATTCGTGGATTTTTGATTTATCAACCTATCATAAGCAGTACTTTAAATATTATTTTGTCTCTAAAACAATAATCTGAAGTTTTATAAAAGGAGAATTTTGTTTCTACTGTTAAATTTTATTTGGCATTTAAAACATCATTTACGTGACGAATGGTACCGAATGATTCAGCTAGGAACGAACGCCAACTGCACTTGCAATAAGAACTACTGCAAAACACATTTCTTTTTCTATTGACCCTATTCTATTCGACGACCTTGAAAATGACAGTTCCTAAACCATGGTCAGTAAAAGTAAAATTTAATGTAGAATATTATTAGGTATAGCTATTTAATTTAGAAGGTAACAGGTTCATAAAAGCTAGCCTAAATCAATGCTTTATTCCTAAATATTTAAATGAAGTTCGTCAATTTTGTTGACGTTTAATACAATGATGCAATTGTCCTCATTTGTGTGGTTTAATGATCTTTCATGCTCCCTTACCCCGGTAGAACTTACAGAACATCACACCGCAGAGTGGAAAACATGTTTATGATAGAAAGAAAGCAAGTACATACATAAGCATTCCGCAGTTTCCTTAAAATTTGAGAGCACATGAGAACAGCAGCTGCCGGATGTCAAAATTTGAGGGCATCGAAGAAGATTTATCTTCACCTGGTGAACTGGCTTCTCACCATTTATCTAGTCTCTTTGAGGAAGTATAATGATCTCCGTATCCAAAGTACAGAGGTGACTTCCATACCAATTATAAGGAGCGTTCAAATCGTGGAAGGAAGGCAGAGAATTCTCTCACAAAACTGGATCAAAGATAACACGATTCACGCCCGGGAACCGGTTTAGGGCCAAAATCCGCTGAGTGTCGAAAAAATATTTTCGGCGTGCGAGTCTTAACTCAAATCAAAATTCATTTTATGCAAAATTATGAACAAAGAAGCAACTTAGGAAATACTAATTGGTTTCAGGTCAAAGTTCTTTACTAAAACCCACCGAAGAGTACTTATCTTCCGCCAAGTTCATTATTGAAAAGCGTTGTAACACTTGCACGAAACATAAAAGAAATGGAACTCCTGCCCTGATTCTGTAGCAACAGCACCCACCACGGAGTACCGAAATCTGAAGCCTAACCTCTTCAAACAATGCTACACCTCTGATAGATAACTATCTATGAATAAGAGCAATCATTTCATAGCAGGAAAAATACCAGTTGGATTAAATCATTTTATTCTACATTAAAAATTAAGGAAATTAGATAAAAGAATAAAAATATATTAAAAATTACTAAATTTACACGGTGAAAATTAATTAACACCAAAACATAAAAATTACATTACACGCTTCATACAAGTTTTCTCCCCCGTATGTGTAATGCTATGACAGATAAACCAGTGTGTTAAATGAAAGTTTACTCAGTAGGAAAAAAATCGATAGCTATCATAGGATATTAAATAGAAATTGGTCGTACGTATTGATGCGACGAACCAACTCAGCGTCAAAGAAATCGTCGAGATAAAAAAAAATGAAAATCAGCACACCTGTCGCTAGGCAACGGGTCGCAGCCGGTGGCTCGCGTAAAATTTTTCAAATACAGAAAGAGATTCGTGTTTTCTTTATCATACTACTCCCAAATAACTATAGGTAATAAGTAAACCAGTCTGATATGTATTTACTCATTTCCTAGATGACTTGCGCTTCACAAATATTCCATAGATTAGACCGAAATGTATAAAAATTCTCTTCAACTGCATTTTAATAGTGGCGCTGAATAGAAACAGAAAAATGAGATGACGATAGCATATGGTGCTTTTTGATCGTCTTTTAACAGGAGTGGGCGTTTATATTTAAGTTAACGCGGCAACGATTATTGCAATTATTAACGAAAAGGTAATTGACGGATGGAGAAGAGGGCTCCCACAGTCAGATTTGAAAAGTTGAAACAATTGAAAGTAAAAACTAAAAAGGTCGCAGTTAATTACTTTACATTCATGGTTTCGATGCTCTTAAAATCGCATTTATGTCGCCGTAAGCACACGTGTTGAACTCCCGCCTTCAACTCACCGAGACGAGCATCAGCAACACTTGGTCCCTGGGGTTGCTCCCGTTGGCCCATCGCAGCAGGACGGTCGCGGGACAGGACCCTAGGGCACGCCCCTTAGTGACACGCCCCCTCGAACCCCTGGCCCCTCCGGCACCCAGCAACCCGCACAACATTGTCGGTTCCCTTCAGGATATCTCAATAACACCGCTGGGGGGAATGAATATAATACCGGGTCGCGAATACGAATTACGAACAGCGATGTCAGTCCATACCCGCGAAGTATTCAAGTCTGGTTCCCTTTTGACCTTCTCACACAACGCCAACCACACAAGAGCACAAAATATCCTCTCCTTATTCAGAGAGTCAGAGGAGAATAACTCAGTACTGACGCCTCCCACGATTGGAAACCGGTGGAGTGTTTTTTTTTGTCTTTCACAGCACTTCACGGATGCACGGAGCACGTCCCAGGCTCCCCGATGAAAGATATACACATGAATTGGCAAACGTCACGGAGACTCGGTACACTCTGTTGGATTTCAGCGGAATAAGAACGACAAAAATAAAAATAAAATGAAACCGGAGTCAGCAGTAGATAAACCAAAATAAGAAAATGAAACAAACGCTCTTCAGTAAATCCACTCACATAAACTTCACACTCACGAAACACTGAGTGATAAAAGAAGACGACGGCACACTTATCTTTGGAGGAGTTTTCTGGAAGGTTTAGCACAACCTCTCGAGTCCACTGACCGCGGAGAACACGTAAGCTTGAGCACAAGTGTTGAGTACGTAGTACGTGGTCTCTGTTTATTTTTTTATATTTTCTTCTTTTCCCAACGCGACTCCAGGGAGGCTCAGGGAAGCCTTAACGTCTTCCTTCGGAAGAAAGAGCTTTTCCTTCCGTCACTCCGCAACCCGCATCGACGCCCACCTTATCCTGCGCTTGGCGCAAAAAGACGAATCGTTGACGGCGCTTCCTGTCGGAGAACCCATCGGCCCAGCATCGACTCTCTTCTTCACTACCGGCACAAGTCTCCTTTACGGGCACTAACGGGCATTATGACCGCCCTTCTGGGAGGGGGGCGGGGGTTGTTTTTATCGCCGGATGGCGCATAAAAGAGCGGGGAGATGAATAAAAAACGAAGAACGGGAAGAGACTCGGGCACTTCCTGCGGTTCCTTTTTATATGTTTATATCGGGGAAGCCTCCGGTGCACAAGGCAGCTTGCGCGGATTGGGGCGAAGACCGGGGATGAATCTGGGCTGGAATAATCTCAAACCTCGCTCGTACTCGAACTTTTCCTTGGCGAAAGAAGTCTTTTGTTTTTTTCTTCAACTTCCCCGTTGTATTTTTATGGAGAAGAATTGGCAGTGCTTGTTTCCGCTGAAGAGGGAATACGAACTGATGAGTGAATCTCAAACACCCAACTTCTTCGCGGCTAGGAAGACTGATATTTTTTTTTCTTCTTATAATTTCGCCGTTGGTTTTCGTATCGAGAAGAATGGATATCGTTCGCGCCGGCTGAGGAAGGAGAAGATCGAGGACGAACTGAAGAGACGAGCACGAACTTCGTGACGCGGGTTTAACGGTTTTAAAAGTCTCGTCGGTGCCGTGAGATCGGGCGCCGCTCTCGACGCCAGCGCCTCCACGCGACGAAACGCCGTATCAACACTCGCGGAGGGCGCGCAGGTGTGGGGAGTGGCGGGACACGGAAAGCTCTCCTCCCACAACAACAAAACCACGCCAGCCAGCCAGCTCCGCACACTATACCTGCGGCACTGAATTGGCCTCAAGTCCCCCCACTATCTCTCTCCACGCGAAACACGCCCATTTGAACTCACAAGACGGGACAAAGGAGAGTGCCTTGGCGGACTGGACTCGCGGATGGTTCCGGGCTACGTACGACTCCACCCTCTGCCGAGCCCTTTGTTTCGAAAAAAATTATGAAAATGAAGAAGGCGATAATAATAATGAGAGAAACTCCTTCCACTCGTTTTCACCGGAAGGTGTCGCCCCAATGCGAGGGAAAAAAATAATCTCGACTCGACGTTCAAAAACCACGCACTTGCCTCCTTGTTGCGTGGTGGATGGCGCCGGACTGAGAGTTCTTGCTCTGCCGGGAAGGAGTTAAATCAGGTGAGGTGGAGAGGAAGGAGGAGAAAGGACAAGGAGGAGAGAGAGTGTAAGATAGAGGAGTGGAGAGAGAGAGGAAGAGGACCTGTGGCTTGAGATGGCAACTCGCTGCTTGGGAAGGAGAGTCGCACTCGGAGGAGGAGAGATTGTTTTGTAGCAACCGAGGAGGTTGGGCTATTGGAGGGGAAACGTTGGAGGGGGAATCGACAAGCGAGCGACGATGGGCGAGCCCGCCTTTTCAGATGGGCCTGCCGTTTGGACCTCACCCTACACAGATGTGGGGACTCAAGCAAGAGGGAGGAGGTGGTGGGTAGGGGAGGTGGGGATTTGCGGCGCGAGACGTAAGATGGTGTGAGGGGGCAGGTGCTGCCGCCTTCGCAGCGGGCACGTGAGGAGCAGACGCTGCCGCACCACGAGGCGGCCACGCCAGGAGGTTGGGGAGATTGGCAGGGGTTGCTGCGAATGGGGAGGAGGGGTGGGAAGAGGAAAAAGACGCAAGAAGATTTTTCGGGAGGAGGTGGTGGGAGGCGGGATGATGGAAAAAGCGTGCTGAGAGTTGAAATTCGGGAAGGGCGGTCTGGGGAAAGAGGGAGAGAGAAAGATATAGATGAAGAGTTCTTCCAGAGCAAAAGAGAGAGAGAGCGGATGTTTTGTTGGTCGAAGGAGTGAGGTCGGCCCGCGAGCACCTGGCGGTTGGCGCGAGGGACTTCTGGAGACCGTCAGATCGGCCCCAAGCTTCCCTCAGCCCCTTCTCCGCCCCCCCCCCCAACCTCCCCACATAACACCACTCTTGTCTAGGCGCGCGTCCCGGTTTTAAAGGGACGAGCCTTTTAAAAAAAGTTTGAACTTTCCGCCCCCTAAGAAACGCAAGGGGGTGAGTTGGAGGATCTGTAGGAACACTTGTGCGGGATGAACGTGAGCCCCTGGATAGAAACGGCACAATAGAGAAGACGGTACTGCACTGGTTTGTGCGGCAGTGCAGGCGTCCCGGACAACATCTGGAATAATATCCGAGAGATATGGATGCCACGAAGATGGTTTTATGGTTGACAAATATCATGCTATCTCAGGGCAGTACAGCGGTAGCACAGATTGTAAGAGAAGAACCCTCTTGAGATGAGATTTACCCCAGCCATATAACTTTGAGGCTTGCAGGGTAATAAATATATACAAAGGTAAAAAGGCGAACGTACTCCGCCCATGAAAACACGTTTCATGAATAACAAAAAGGGTACATAGCTTGGAAGACATCTGAGTATGAATAAGAAATAATTTCAGTCAATATTATCCTTCAAAGACGAGAAAAACGAAAAGGTATGTATGTAATAAAACTTTTATGCAAAATGAATGCAATTTTAGACCAACAAGAAATATTTTCACCGTACTAAAACAGAAAAATCATGGGAACACGAACGCATTTAAGTAGCCTTCCTAATCATCGAAATGGTAAATATTTTAGGCAACTCATTCATATGGCTTTAAGATAAGTTATTCATGGAAAAAATATAATTTCATCCTGAATACATACCAATTTGAGAGTAATAAACATCAGGTATGACGCTTATTACCTTCAAATTTTTAAGTTTTCAGCATGAAAGTGAAAGGCAGGTTTGACCTTGTTAAGGTATCTTTTAGCCTCTCGTCACAAGTCAAGAAGATGCCTTATAGAGGGAAAACGGTCACAGGAATAAATAAGCAATGGAAAAGTATTTCCTACTGCATTGAAACCGATAGAGTTCGTGTCATGCTAAAGAACATTATTCTTAAACTACATCATGGACCAAAATACAGCTGTTATCCGTAAAAGAGGAATCAAAAATATCAACGTAAAATTTCCCTGTCGACGTGTGATGCCCGTAAAATGAGCCATAGCATATTTTTCAGATGGGAGACTTCAACGACAGAGGGTGCTTGGTTACCCCAGAAAAGCCACGTGTCTTAGACGAAAAGAATATTAGATTTTACGATACAAAGGGATGGAAGCGACACGCCCAAAGAGTACTTTAAATTAATTTCCAACCAATATTACCAACACCAACCAACCGACACAAGTTCACACTCCAGAGAAGTTTCCACATAAACCGGAGAATGATATAGAGAAATAGACAACACGTAATCTTCAAATAAATATTTAATCGCTCTGATACTAGTCGATCAATCCATAGAGAACGACCATGCAGGCAAAAATGTTAGGCAAGGATAATGTAACTTAAGAGATGCACATTCATAACTATCCATAAATTTTCCTGAGGCTGAACTTCGGAGAATCGGCTGCTTACCCAACAGATGATTTTAAAATTAATAGCGTCAACTTAAATGGGTTAATTTTACTACTTTCATTCTTTTTCTACCGATTTTTCACACCTTTTGTTAAGGCACTGGGAGAACTATTCCAAAGATAAAACCAACCAATTTTAGGAAAATCTTCCGTCAATTTCTGCACAGCAATAAAATTGGAGCAGTAAGGAAATCCCATTAAATTTGGAAGCCATCAAAGTCCCCTGAAGTAAGATTCAGAAAGAGGATTTAGTCATTAGTTATTGATTTTACTACATTTTTTATATAAAAGAAAATCACCATTCCCATTGTGACTTTAATTATTAAATTAACTAATAAAACACGGAATTTGCAATAAAGACGTCGCTGGGGAATTTCCAAGGTCATCTTGGACTCCCTGCCAACACTTCAGTCACGAAAAACAAGGCTACTCCCTTCACACCTATCCAAGAAACGGCTGACTACTTATCCAGGAATTTTGGTGAAAAATTTCACTATCTCACTTCATTTGTTTTCATATATCTGTAAATTCATTAATATTTCAACTGCTGAAATATAATCGAAATATGTGGACGGCTGTGTAACGACACTACGAGATTCAATGGGTTGACACGAAAGATCACTTCAACCAAGGTGAGGAAAATCAGCGCATATTATGATTTAAAAAGAATTTTTTTGGAAATTGATCGGCAGAAAATTTTCACACTTGTACCAGCCCAAATATACCATGAATACCAATTTTAAACGCAGTATACGGTAGGTGAGGCTCCGAGATACAACTGAGTTGACATTATAAATTTTATTAATGTGAATTGAAAATTTTCGAGAGTGATAGGAATAAAACCGTTACACCTCTACTGTCGAACAAAATACTATTCGATGTACAGTAGTACATCTAATTTCCACTTCACCTAGTACAGCTAATTCAAGTAGTCTGGTACAGCTCTCGCGAAAGATTATGGCGTTCGGATGCGCAGAAGAAGACGTAGTGGAGGGGTAAATTTTGAAGGAAGGGGTAGGGAAAAGGGACGTAGGGGAAATCGAAGACATGGCATTTGTGCCATGCATGAGTGGATTTAAAAAAATGGAATTTGTATGACGCGGACAACACAAACGCCGCGCATCTGAACGCAATAAGCTTTCGCGATAGCTGTACCTAATGTCTCATTACTGGGTCTCTCACAGGTCATCATGTCGACAACAGCATATATCATTACTTGGTCACTCACAGATCATCATGTTGGGACAAAATGATGACAATTCAGGGCAAAATTACGACCTAACTTCCATTCAGGGTTTACGGTAGGTAGCGAGGGAAAAGGGATGAATGACAATTATGCGAGACCGAAAGGCGGTGTTCGTTAATAACATCGCGGGAATACGTTCGCCACTAAAGAACTGAGAAATAGGTCAATACGGGCGTTCACAGCTCTGAAGAGTCGTTAAAACTGTCGAGGACAAGATCCCATGAATGAACACTGGGCTTCCATTTGGAACAAGACGTGGTAGTGCGGTTACAATGAAGGGGTTTTTACATATTTCCCGACTGGCTTTTCGTAGTAATTGGACGTCTTGTTCTGGTTTAAACTTGAATTATTCAATTAAAAAAATAACTGTAGTCATTTCGAGATTAATGCATGGCAATAGATCATGGGGTGGCCGTATAAATGAACTATTAAAAATGTTATAATGCGACGAAAAACTATAATCAGAATTGTCACAGTTTAAAACATCACACCCTTCGCCTTCGTTATCACCACACCCACTTTTTCGCAATTCAAATATTCTTCAATTTAGTTACTTATTCAAGTACAAAGTTTTACAAACTTTTTATTTAGAAGCAGACGAAGAGTTGGTACAGTCCCAAGGTGGTAGAATTTTAGGTGGAATTTTCGTGCCCAGTTATATTTTCAATCCCCTGGAACCCACATTATAATACGCATAGAGTAAGTATGCTTACTCTATGAATATTGCTATATTTACACGATATTTTTAATAATCTTTTTCCTAAGCTATTTATCCAACTACTGTTTGGGATATATCGCATCATTTAGCCTCCAAAATTAAGGCAGTTTGAATGAGATATCACTTCAAATTAATAAAATTGACAACCTGGGGCGTTACTTGGTGGAACTACACTATCAACAAAATGAGAAGACTTCGTATGGTCCACAGGTAAATTTATGTGTGGATTATACAAAGTCTTTTCATTTTCGTTGAGAAAGCAGTTCCAATAAGGAACGCCTGGGACTGGACACAAATTATTATTTGTGGACTATGCGAAGTATTTAATTTTCGTTGACTACACAATAAGTTCAAATTATTTTACCTAATTACAAATTAAAATATTTTATCTTTTTATGGTAGCATACTATCCATCAATCGCACATTTATCGAGATATTAATAAGAAAAATAGAAGTCGTTGTCCATGGGATATGGCATGGCTGTGCGATCCATAGTAACCTCATTTAAAAAAATAGCTAGCTCTGACACAGATCGCTTAATACGTATCACGAGTATAAAAACACAGATAACGACAGATATGTTACGGCGCGGCGTGTAGTTTCTCAATTTTTTCTCAATTATTGAAAAAAATATTTTTCACTGTAAATTATCTTATAAAATTGCGAGTCGTGGAGGATTGCTTCGAGTGGTTATGCGTGTGGCGTCAAAAAAATGCAATGCAAATGTTTATTCAGGTGGTTACGGAGAAGATTAATTTATTAACAGTATTTACAGCATGATTCCTACAAATTCTTAAATAATGTTCAAATATGACCTCTAATAAGACTAGAGAAAAATCTTCTGCTCAAACTATTTTCACCTTAAGGAGATTCACTACATCCTAGACCGAGGCGTACTTCGGATATGTGATCTATGAATAGCCACTGCTTTGTGCTATCTCGCTGGTTATTGCGGCTGGCATTAGAATGGGAGGACACAAATTAGAGCAGTCGAATATAGAGAGCGCATTTGAATAGAAATCACGTCCACTCCAAATTGTTCATTCCAATTCAAAGCTAAAATCACAATGAGGGGCGTAACACGAAGCAACATCTTCAGCCCTTTGTCGGGCTTACCAATGCATAACACGAACGAGACAAGCGTTCCGCTGGAGTTACTGGTGAAATTGTTGAAATGTTCTTTTTGTCTCTGCTCCGTTTTACCCGCGATTGTAATTTCTTTAATTAAGGATGCCTTCCCTGAGCACTATAAGCAGCTTCCACGAATAGACTTGTCAACGCGGAGTGATTAACTCCTGAAATTCGATATCTCTCCATCTCTGTTGTCATCCTTAGGGAAACGCCTTAATGACCATATTTATAAGTCTCCTGTGGAGTCGACTGACTTCTTCCCGCGAAGAATGAGTAACGCGATAGCTTACTTTTTTCCATGACGTCATGCAGAGGGTCAATAATTTGAACGCAATTATGGCGATGCCCCGACAAGAGAGTCTAAATTAACATCAAAGGGAACGCAGACTCGCTATTGTAATCTCTTGTCTCATAAAATAAATCATCCAGCAAAAGAAAGATGAAAATATCCATCGAAAAAGGCTGAACATAAATTATTTATACAATAATTTTTAAAACAGTCAGTTATCTACCAATCCTGAAATGTCATTAGGTTTTATATGACATTACACACCCCCACAAAATTAAAAATTTTGTCGGTAACATTTCTATCAATCAAATCAATGGTTTCGTTAAAAAATATATCGGAAAAAGAAATTCTTCACAGTAAGCTTGAATTTTGAATTATTATCGCGTATTCAGTCAGAACATTTTTCTGCGGTGAACGTCAGGCAAAATTTGTGATACACCATCGCATGTTACTGGTATATTTTATTATAAACTACACACAAAGACTTCTAATTTCCCTGCAGAGGAGGTTTGAGTCAGTATATTAGGATGGTTAAAGCGATATATTAATAAAAAGACTCTCAGTGAATTTGGCCTCATTTTTTTGAGAAAAAATTATCTCATATTCTAATGATATCAAAACAGCCATTCATCGCACTCATAATTCGAGGTACATATTTGCAAACACATAGAAACCGTTTCCCATGACACGTGGTGGGAATGTGCTCTCCAGGGAGACATTATTTAGAAAAGGTTATTTCTGACGCAACGATCTCGTCAGGAATATAACGCTGTGTGCTTCGTTTGTTTTATCAGTAACTTTTAAAATTAATTTATTACCCACCGAAATACCTTTATAAAATGGCAAAAAAAACTTCGATTGTGAAGGCGTTTTCAGTGATCAACGTGAAACTAATACATTAAAGCCTCAAATATGCATATTTAGTAGTAAACTAAGCTATGTTTAATTACTGAAAAACAAAGATGTTTTTACGCCATTATTACTGCTATATTTACCTAATATTTTTTCGGGTTAAGTTTTAAAATGCTAATTGAAAAATAGTCTCTAATATGACTTGGTAAAAATGCCACTAAAACTTTCTTAAGAAATGTGTAGAGATCTCATACCAGGCCCGTACTCCCTTCAAAGCGGCTCGAAGGATTCAAAGGAAACACGTCATGGGATGAAAAACATCCTCTTTGCTAAGGAGCGCTTTTTACGCAGTAGCAAGACCTCATGTATGACTGCTTAGAAGACAAAATTTATCGCCACCCCCATAAAAGATAACGCGGAAGTTGGATCGTAAAATGAAAGTTATGCTATATTTTCATATTTTGGGTACTTTCACGTCTGCCTTTCTGAGTTAATTTTTCCTCAAGACAAACTTGAAATTACAAAGACTTAGTTGGTAGGGTGAACGTAACCAAAGAAATACGTAACTAATTTTGACCATCATTAAGACTCGTGTCAATCATGTTGAACTACAGGCTAAATAGTCGTATTATTATACAAGGAGAATGTAAATAAAAGGAAGTCATCAAAGGGAGGTAGAGGTATGGGAAACTGAAATAAAAGGAATGATATAGAAATAGCGACCTTTCTTTCGAGAAACAGATGAGCATAGACGGTAAGGCATAAGGCAGCACTTATGTTTCCATTAATCCTACCTTAATTGACAGAATACCGATAATAATATTGTAGATGATGGTTTCCGACCTTACTTACAATTAGTGAAATTCCTTGATATCAGGGATAGAAAAATTAACACTGCCTGATCACCTGAAGACGTAGCTCTGCGACGAAACCGGACGAGTCAATAAATTTATTACCATGTGGAATGGCAGTGTTAATTCTTATATCACTGAAAATAATATTGATTACAATTATGCAAATAATTTCGATCATCCCCAACAAATTAGGTGGGAAAATAGCGCTGCGTTAGGTTTCCCAGACGGCAAAAAGGAACACTAAAAAAAAAGCGATACACTCTTATCTGTATTTTGAGTGCCTCACTTTTATTCTATTATATTCGTTCAAACAGGAATGTTAACAAAGAATGCGGTACACTTTAAAGCGTCTTGATTCTTTCAAGCGTCATATACAAAATAATATTAGTACCATTATATTTTTTATAATTAATGGCACATTAAATTTAAATAAAGTACATCAATGTATACAAGATATTATTGGATAGCAGTATTAGTATTGGTAATAGTCTTTCATCAATAATGAAGAAACGTAAAAGAAAATAAATAAGAGTCCAGTTGAGGTCCTGCTAAGCCATTGCGGCTTGTCAGTAGGTACCTTTAGTAAAAAAAGTTTTTTTTTGGCTGTGTAGCATTTTGGACAATGTTAACCAATCAGCCACCCTTTTAGTAATTTTTAAGAACAGATATGTATTTAAAATAATGCATTGACATAGATAATTTGTTTAACAACTCAGGGACTACATGTGTCAAAGACCTCTATCCATTAAAGACATTGAATGGGGAAAAGTGGAAGGAATATGGAATATAGTCGGATGGGCAAGAGTTTGAAGAGGACCATGGATGGATGGCACGGGCAGGTGCGGAAAAGCTTGACAAGGCTGAAGTGTGGGAGGGTGGGGGAGTAAGTAGCCCCAGCCACCAGCAGACACCGTGGCTTGTGTTGGAAGGCAAGGCGGGCGGGTGGCGCAAGCCCCAGGAGATGGATGACTGCTCAAACACGCAGCAGAAAAAAATACGCTCATATTTATTTCAGCCACAATGGTTTAGGAACAGTAGCGGCAGTGGTGGTGTGTCTCAGGGGGAATGGAAATATATTGCTGGAGGGTAGGTGTGTTGGCGTTGAAGACAAGCGTTGAAGCTGGGGAAAACGTCTTGGAAAATACGAGAGCGACTCCAACACTTAACAGGGTTTTTAAATGTTACTGGACAGGAAATGAGCAGGAAACCACGCCTTTGATGGTAAAAAAATATCTCAAATTGATTGGTTATTATAAAAGACGATCGTTTTCCAAGTTAACGAAATTAAAGAGGACCCATCATGAATCTAAGTGTACTTTTGCCTTGATATTTCCTTGACTTACACATGGGTTTTGGTTTGTATATTGCTCTTGAGAAATCTTTTACGTGGTTTTATTTTCGGCGAGTCAAAGAGAAGGCTCGCGGATGACACTTGATTCAAACTTCTGTATTTTCAGCGATTGTCAAATTCTATGCGGTCTTAAATTCGCAAACTCCAAATCGGGCGATATTGTCAAAAGTTTGCACATCCCGCAAAAAAAAGAATAAGTGAATACGCAATACACTTACCGATCGCAGCAAATCTAGGCCTACTAAATTAAATGTTCGCAAATTTCCAATTAACAATCCGCCAAGTGAGTAGGTACTATACTTAGGGACATAATTTAATACACAACGCGGTATTTTCAAAGTTTAACGAATATACTTTGACTAAATACATGACAGCGAAAAGAGATAGTTGTTGTACACTTGAAATCAGTATGGTATTCAATCTGTTTCTGTGTATATTATGCATATTGTAATTATTTTGTATTTATCATATGTAAACATAATCTATATCTTGTAATTATTATTTTTTTAAATTCTATCTTATGTATAAATTAACTTTATGTGCTCAAAAGTCTGGAATTCCGATGTAAAACTCTGCGACAGTAAACTTTTATATTATGTATTATCACTTTTTCATATTAAATCTTCTCACTCGCTATTTGGCCTTCTCTCATTTTGGCGACGTATAAGAAATTTTTCAACCCATTAATGGAAGCGTTGACCGACCGCAACCTTATTCGGAAAAAGGAATTAAAACTTCACCCGATGCCAATAGCTTGTCATCATAAGTGCTCTACCGATATTCGTGTTCTTGCCCAGCTTGAGAGAATTAAAATAATATGTCCATGCCAATGCTGCTATGAACCATTACTTGTATCTTACGCTATCCACTCCTTTTACATTTTAAATGTCCTACCCACACCCCAGGTCAAACTATAAAAGGAAATAATAATTGATCAGGGAGAACCCTAAACAGTATTCTCAACACATACAGCAGCATTTTAATGGTCAACTAAATACACTTTAACTAACTTTCTACATACTCTTCGAGATAAAATTAGGTATTTTATAGTTTTCAAGTTAGTAATGCAAGTCGTGCTGGAATTCATACCTGAGGTATGTATTCCAGCCTGAGGTATGAATTCCAATTCATACCTGAGGGTACGATGACCCACGGCGATCTCGCTTAGCTGAGTACATTACATTTTTTTCTCGCATTTGGGTAAGACTATTGCGTCGTTGGCACCGCCGCATGAAGAGCACGTACCCAAGAAGCGATCCAGAAGATTTGGATGGGGTGGAGCGGTTGGGGGACGAGGGAACAGGGGTTGCTGGCCGAAATGTGGCGGAAAAAAAGAGGGGAGAGGATGAGAGAGGGTCATTTTTCTATCTGGCCCCGGGATCGAAAAAGGGTCATGCTCCGAGGGAAGTGTCCGGAAAGGGTGTATTGGAGAGGGTATACTTGCCGTGTAAGAAGGGGCAGGGCGGAAGTTTTCGTGCGGCAAGTGGAATACTACTTTACGGGGGGTGGACCCATCACCTCGTTGAAGAGCACCCTTCGGAACAGTTTTCCGACGAAGGGAGAAGGAGAAGGGGAGGGCAGGAAGAGAGGCGATACGATGCATCCAATGCGATATTTTTCATATTAATCAGTTCGATATTGAAAATCAAAGTAAGTGTGAAATAGCACAGCTGATATTAGAGAAAACTTAAGTAGCGAAAAAAGCTTCTGCAAGCCTCTAAAATCTACCACAAGAAAAGTCCACAAGAATACGAAAATACGATATTTTTCATATTGATCAGTTCGATATTAAAAATCAAAGTAGCACAGTTGATATAAAAGAAAGCTTATGTAGCAAAAATAGCTGCTCCAAGTCTCTAAAACATGTCACAAGAAACGTCCACTTATAACAAGCAAAAGAAGCTTGAAAGTAGGGAAATTCTTTTGGAAAAAATACTTATAGATCCTACTCTTAAGTGGCAGTGTTGTTTACAAAAACCGCTGCCATGCAAGAACAATAGACGGGAAAAGCAGTAAAACAAACAAGACGTGTGACTTTGAAAACGTTGTGTTGAAGAAGACTGATGAATATCAAATGACGGGAGAGAATCGCCCAACGAAGAGATGGAGAGAAAAGATATACGTATAATAAATTCCCTGAGAAGAAAAATGAAAAATTTATAGTGCATATTCTCAAGTAAAACAGCGTATTGTCAATAAAAAGGAAAGGAGCGGGAGATGAGATCGATCCATAAGGTGAGTCAATCCTATGAGTATTCAATACCTACTTGAGATCCTCCCTTGCGAATTAGATATTTTCTGGCTCCAATTGGTGAAATCTTGTGACGTTATAGAAAAAATAGTATGATTTCAAAGCATTGATTGTTATTCGACCATTTTCACAGACTAGTCGACATCCACAGGACAAATCACATCGAAACGATAGGCTACATCGAATAGTCGGCATCGCTCAGTCCGATCAAGTCGCATCGAATGGTCAATGTCATTATTATTATCAATGTGATTATTTGACGAAACGGGTTAAATTAAAATAATTTGTGTTCCATAAAATGTATTTTTTTTTAACTTTGTTCACACCGTTCCGTCTCAAGACGTCATATGACATGACGGCTAAAGAGAATATATAATAATCAATGATGCTGAGCTAAACCTGAGTTGGTACTCGATTCACTTGATGATTATCGTCACGTCGGCAAGTCGATGGCACTCCTATACTTTTGGTATCGAGAGTAAACATCGTAAATTGAGTAGGTGTCTCAAATAACCCGTAAGGTAATTTGAGCGAGATATTTCCCGAGTCATAATGGAGACCATATTCCAATTTTACATTTTACTTTCAGCGTAAGTAAGAAATATGAAATAATTATTATAATATTATGAGTGCAAAAATATAGTGAAATATGACAAAACTTCTCAGTAATTAATTAAATATAACCACATAAGTCTCTAACTTGACTCAATTTTTCACGCCGTACGGTGAAATCGCCCTCACAATAGAGGGTCTTTTTTTGAAATTCTGTAAAAATTACTACGGTGAGTAGTTGATATATTTTTATAAATAGTTGAGAAAACATACAAACTACACACTGTTAGTTTTTTGACGTGTTATAAGTGTTAGAAGTTCTTAATTTTTCCAATATTCTACATCTGGAGCGCACAGCCGTAATCTATCCCATGTAAAACATATTTTTTGGGCAAATTGCTCGAAAAGTAGTCGGGCAAGGGGTTAATATTTTGATAAAATCAAAAAGATGGAAGTATTTTTCTACAAAATGACGTCCAATTCATCAAATTCTAGGGGAATTGATTTATCGCTCAAACTACCTTAATGGGAGAGGAGTAGCAGCACTTCAGGGTTCGTGTTGGGACAGGGGCGAGAGAGATGTCCGAGAACGAAGGTTAACGTCTTCCCCCCAGACTTTACTCCATCATCGCGCCACACGTGCTCCTCCCTAAAGGGGGGGGGGATGAGGGACGGCTTCGGTTTCCCGAATAAAAAAAGAAAAAGATCGGAAAAAATACGTAAAAAGAATAAAATCACCGCCCGTCACCCAGTATCTTTTTTACTCTAACCCCGTATTAGTCCTTTTTTTTCATTATTATTTTTTTAAGGGGATCTCTCTCCATCCTTTTTCCACGGAGACGTAACAGTAACGGCGGCGGCACCCTTAAAACCCTTCCTCATCCTTTCAAAGGATTTTTCGCCGACGGGGAAAAGGGACAGCACATGACGACGGCCGTGAAATAGTAGGGGGCAGTGTGCTCGAGTCTGATGTGGGCTGTAGCGGCATGCGCGAGAGAGAAACCCTGATCTTATTTATTTCTCCCAACACACTTTTTTTATCTGCTTTTTCCGGCTCTAAAATTTTTTCCCTCGTGGCGGGGAAATGACATGGGTCCCTCTACAGCACGTGACGGAAAACTGAGGCTTCTATTTTTTTTCCTCCCCCGTCCTCTTTTATCTGGAGCTCATAATGCTCCCAGACGCATGACACGGGGTTCTCTTGATGGGACGACACATAACCGAGGGATGGAACGGGAACACGACGTAAAACTTGGCGTGAAATGTAATACGCGCTCGCTAATTACACGACGATCAACCGAGGACGTCGCTCAAGAACAGGGAGGAAAGGGTCTCACGGCATAAATGAGTGGCGTAACGAGTGCGTACACCACATCACTTTGGATGACTAAATTTACAGAATGGCTCAGAGATACGCGCAAGTGAAACGTGTACAAATCATAGATTAAACAAGAAAACAAATGGTGACATGGTTCACCAAATAGAATCATAATTTTTGGAAAAAATTAATTCAAAACAACACCACTATCGCGAGAAAATTGCTCGTTACCGCGAAATTTACGAGGGATCTAATGGCGGGACATCCCTAGCAGGGAAAAGAGACTATGTTCAGAATTTGGGATGCAGGAAGGGGACAGTCCGAGAACCTACTAATCAGCTGGTAGAATACTTGAATGAAACCGTTGAATAAATTGTTTTCTTAGTAAGAAATTGTATCAGGCTTAACTTTGTGGAAGTCACGAGCCTTCATGATTAAAAAATTATTTTTTGAGTGGATTTAAACACAATAATTTTTAATCATGAATGTTTTCTTAGTGACTTTTTTATTCCACTAACACTCAAGGAAACAATCCGTTAAAACACATCTATGATTATTAGTCGTAGTTACACTAATTTTAGGGTATGGTGTTATGCATGTTGGTGACCACTCACCCCATGCCATACACACACTCGAGGTGGCTTTCAGGGTATTTTGTAGATAAAGATAGATATAGATACGAGGCCACCAAGCCTCATATCTATATCTATCTTTAGATATAGATATGGGGCTCTGGAGCGCACAGCTAGTGTATGTGAGCTAGTGTGAAGCTTGGATGATGTAAGCATTAGGACAGAGAGAATTTGAAACTATGGAGAAAATCAAGAACGAGTGGGACAAAACTATGACAAATGTCAAATGGCAGATGAATGTGAGGGACAACAAAATAGTGCTTTATGGAAGAAGTCGAAAAGAGAAGGTGGCTCTGAAACATGAGAAGCAAGAATAGGGACGATCTGATGAATCTTGCCATCTGAGAGGCAGGGTCACCAATGACGGAAGAAAAAAAGTCAGCAGAGTACAAGAAAGAAGGCAGTAGGAATCTACTAACAAGTTGCAACACAAGTAAATAAGGAAGGGATCACTTCTCCAAGACAAACGGAGCATGTTATTTTACGGCAATGAATCTTGCATGATATAAACAGCCAAGCAAAGAAAATTGGAAGGACTGGAAATATGGATTTATTGAAGAATGACGGAGACAAAATGGGCGGAGAGAGCCCTCGAAGAGGTGAAGAAAATATCCTAAATGAAAAATCTGAAAATTAGCAAACACAAACTTATTGGAGACATGGTATTCAGGTTTCTGGTTCTGCGATTAAATTATTTTAATATTATGCGACAGTTTCGCCGTGCTATGCTGCAGGCTTCGTCGGGCTTTTTTTTTATTTTTGGTATCTTCTTAATTTTTGGTATAATCCAAATTAAATATTATTTTTTGGTAAAAAAAAGCCCGACGAAGCCTGCAGCATAGCACGGCGAAGCTGTCGCATAATATTAAATAATTTAATCGCAGAACCAGAAACCTGAATACCATAAACATGAGCTGCGAAAATCTTCAAAAAAAGTTTATTGGAGACATTCTCACCGTCAGACTTAACGGCCCCCAGAAAACAATAACGGGAGAAACAAGTAGGTAATGGGGAGAGTTATCGCTGCAGACCACGGAGGAATACATGATACATATGCAAGGGCAAATTTTGAAGGACTGCTAACATTGTGTAATAAGAGTGTAGGAATGATGTGGGTTATCTGATAGAAGAGTGGAGTTGACAGCTGCAGCAAACCAATCTTCGGATTTATGAATACTGATGAACCTAGCGTTTAGTGGCACTACTTTTGAGTTTGAGCTTATGACCTCCTTGCTGATGATGCAGGGATTCGACAGAAGTAAAGTTTCACATGCTAATTAACCTAAAGACCAACTACATTAAGAAGCTGCGGTGTAAAATCTAGAGTGCAATAGAAAGCTATTATATAAATATATCTCCCACGATTGCCCATACATTTTATGCCTATTAAAAATTATTTATACGAGAATTCACGTATCCATAGATAAATCGCACGAAACTCAACACAGGGAAGACATCAGTGAAGAAACCAATGCCGGAAAACTTAGCGAAGGGCGAATGACAAATTGCGATTTATTTCCCAACGATGTTCTTTTGAAATTTCTAATTAACTTCAATAGTCAATCTGTTGTAGAGAGATGCGCAGGGATCAATTTATATCGAAAACTCTTTCCGGTTCAAATAACCTATGAGTTCAAAGCCACCGAGATGATAAGCCTGTCAAGGAGGGAAGAAACGATTTCTTTAATGTTTTTTTCAGATCGATCAATGCCACACTAGAGACAAGGCTAGAAAACGCAACATTTTACTTCCCAAAGGCTATGTCTTTGTCAACACTATGCAGCGAATTAATGTGAGTCCCATCCAGTTGAGAAAAACACCGGTCAGAGGCAGGGAAAAGCTGTCGTTGCCGTTATAGCCGTTTAAGGGATATGGCGTTTTAAGGGTTAGGGAAGAGCTGGCTTCAAAAAGTCTTCTTTAAAGGTGACCACTTCATCCAGAGACGAGAATAAAGCGATGCTGGATCGTTCTTTTTTAAAGGAAAAGAAATAAATCTTTCTCATCATGAATACATATTCCAAGAAAATTTGAATGAGCTAATAAAAACTAAAATCGCTTTGGAAATACAAAAGAGAAGAAAGAGGGATAGGCACTGAGCAAGTTCCTGGCTTTTTGGAGGCATTTTACAGCTGCGGGTTAAAGAAATAAACAGAGAAAAACTGCTGTTCCAAATTGAAAAAAATAAGTAGTTTGTATTATTTTTTGGGAAAACTACAAAACGCATATTTCACTGAAATAAATGCATCTTATTATAACCTCTATCCTGACATGCTATATCTATTCAAGATTCATTTTTTCCTCGTAATAGTCTCCTCGCTACGGAGATATCGAAACTCGTTGGGATTCACACGAACAGAAAGAAGTTCAAACGCAGATTTCCACTGCAATCACAGTTTCAGCTGGGACTACAGTTGAACATCCCACCCGACCAACGGAGCTCATCCTTTGAAATATTTCCAAATTGCATTCAAGAAGGGCTCGAGATTACACTGAAAAAAGTCGCCATCACTATCGGGATTCGAACCCGAATACTTGGGAATGGAAAACCAATGCTCGAGCCACCACACCAACCAACCTTTAAAGTGGAGCAACTTTGCACCTGTTAACAAATTGCCAGAATTATTTATAAAATATTAAGCAGGTATATCAGCTGAAAAGTGACTCATTATATTCTTCTAAACCAGTAGATGTATGACAACAAATATAGCGATAAAATTAATAGGCTCACTTCGCATTCGCCCGCACAGGCGAACGCAGTTATGTGTACAACTCGTCCGTGTTTGCCAGAATTGTATGTCAAAGGGGATTGCCATGATGGCAGACGGTGGTTACATGTTTGTGACGTCACTCCCTCTACTTCCACCTCATGTTGGGGACGCTCTCTTCCTCACAAAACATTGTGGGGACAATAAAACTCTCTCAGCCGCCATTTTTAAGACCCTTTGGGTGGCGGAAGTGACTCCATTCTCGGCAGGAAATTATACAGAAGAAAATGAGATTATTCCAACGCATTATTCCGCTCAGATTAAGCGCAATTTCGGAATTGTGATGACTGGACCAGAAATGTCCCCTTCGTTTGGATTTTCAACCACTCAGCAAAGCATTGCTCCCCTCTACACAAAAGTGGAAACCAAGGACTTATTCCTACCCCCCACTTCTTTTGCGTGGCTGGCTCTAGAGGGGGCAAAGCAAAGGAAAAGTCGATTTCATTTGTAATTCCCGCACGTGGAGAGGCCATGTTTTCATGACGGCAGCACTTTTATGTGTACCAAGCGATGGAAAACGGGTTGGTGGACATAGTGATGGTTCAAAGAGGTCTCAAAATTCAATTGTTATACCACACTAATGTAAATAAATTCACAGAGAAAATAACATCCGCCTTGACTAGGATTCGAGCCAACGATTTCGTGCAGATTGCTTTCGGCAATATTAACTTCATTTGGTTGCAGTTGAGATTAGGTGGTTGTGGAGGCTTGGGAGGTGGCTCACCATTACGATGGGCCAGAGATGGAATCCCCGAGGTGGCGGAGATTTTTCGTTTGAATTCCTAAGTAATCCAGTGCTTATTGAAGAAAAAGTCAAGTGCTATACCGCATCCGTCAGATGGAACGTTGAACTGGGAACCCTGAGGCTAGTCAAACGCCACGTAATCACCCTTCCTTTATTTCCCAAACGATTATCCTTTAATTATCTAGTGCAATACCCTTCAGGGGGCGCCAGAAAGGGCGCTATCAGACGGCTGAGGTTTTAATCGCTAGGGTTGCATGCAAACAGAACGATAAAAAATCGTATTGTTACCATTCGAAGATTGAAAAAATGGAGCAAAATGGAGCAAACCGTTGGTTCATATAGTCGACGCTAATCATTTTGAAAAGAAAATAGCTAAATTCGATAAAAATAGCCCATGATTAAGGAAGCAGTACTCGTTAATGGGGAGTGGTACGAAAACTAACTGACGCACGAGTCATGAAATTGTGAATTCTCGGGAAATTACTGCATTCACTTTTCAATTAAGTCATTTCCCGAATGAAATATGCTTTTCAAGAGTGAAAAAGTGCAGATCTATGCGAAATTCTTATGCATTTTGGCGAACTTTCACTCGTATTTTCAAGAAGTGTCCACACTCACCAATGGCTTCCAATTACTTGTCATCGACCGCCTCTCCAAATATCCAATTGAACTGGATGTGATTCAACAGAATGCATTACGCGAATGTAAAGTTCGCAATCTAAAGCTACTGTCGTGCAAACTACAGTGTGGTTAATCCTGGTTAATCCTGGTTAAACCATGTTTAACTTAAGGGACATAAAAGTCAGATATAAGGCTAAACTTT
Source organism: Pyrrhosoma nymphula (assembly GCA_963573305.1). Taxonomy (NCBI): domain Eukaryota; kingdom Metazoa; phylum Arthropoda; class Insecta; order Odonata; family Coenagrionidae; genus Pyrrhosoma; species Pyrrhosoma nymphula. The sequence continues at coordinate 100,582,199 of OY754335.1, read as the reverse complement.
ACAGTTGTATTTATTAGGCCTCCAATCAAGAGTTTTAATTTTCAACGCCAATTAGTTATCAGCAGAAATACCGATAAAGTTTTGGAGGGTAAAGAGAAACACATCCTTCAATGACAATATTAACTGGAAGCTGATAACTCACCAAATAATAAGTACTCCCTCCATTGAGAAGCTGAAGTTGTACTCACCTAAAAAAGAAAAAAAAGAACAATATTAGCGTGCGCTTCATGAAGAACAACACCCAGGCTACACTGAATATTTTACAAGAAATTTGGAAAGTGACCAAGCAGAAATGAACGTTCAAGGTATTCTAGACTCATATGAATAAATTCATTTTGACCTTAAAATACTCGCAGATATAGAAAATCCATGGCCAAATATACCAATTGTTTAATACAGTCGCTCTCAATAATGGTCTTAGGCTTTTCACTATCACAAGACACACTAAAAGAGATGAGGGAAATTTCAATTTAGACATATATTTTCCTATGCATCACAACTAAATCCCCTTAGGTTCAACGATCATGGTGCGGAACGAATCCACTTTAATAAAAACTGATCTGGTGAAGACATTCCATTTTAGTGCTCAGCCGCAAGCACAATCATCGTGTCCGGCGTTTGTATCAACCATTCCAGCAGAATACTGAACTCCTAGGAAGTCATAATATTTAAGTGCATAGCCAGTAAATTTAAGGAGGGAAAACATGCAGGGAACAAGGGAAATATGCTGTGAATATCCACAAGAAGAAAACGCAAATGATTATTAGGGAATTCACAGTCAAAGTTTTCTTTTGATGCTCTGACATTATAATTTTGGAATGAAAAACCTACATTCAAATTAAGAAATAGGGATAATTGAATGAAGGGATAGGGATTATTGAATGGAGACGGCAGCTGGTATAACTATGAAAATCCATCATAAAACAGAAATACTTATACAATGCCACAATACCTATTGCTGTTCAAAATAGCATGCTATACGTTGTGGCATCATCACTTAAAATGCTGATAAAAAATGATCAAGTAGAAAATATTTTCATCAATGAAACTGAAGAAATAATTTTAAAAGTTCAGAAATACTGAAGAAATAATTTTAAAAGTTCAGAAATGAACAAAGTTTTTTCACTCATCAACGAAAAAAAAAGAATACGTTGTATTTTTTGGAGAAAAGTATAACATTTTTTGCATTCAACGGCATTTAAGCTAAAAGAAATTCCAATGGAAACAGTTGTTTTTGCTTCCATTTTGCTGCAATACCATTCTGATGAGGAAGCCTATAAGTGTTCGATATCTGTGGCAACAGTAATACGTTTTCAGTAGACGGAGAAGCATCGATTATTTAACAAATGCAATTTTCAGTACGGGAGAGCGGAAAAATCAGTCTACATAGCTATGCGTCCAACTCGTTTGGCTCAGGAGTAGTGGTGGCACTAAAAGAACACAACAGTTTCATTTCAACTGTTTCGCAACCGAAACAGTTTAAAAAAAAAACAGCTCCGCGAAACACCCAGTTGAGAACAACAGCTATAGGCACACCAAACAACAGGCGATCGATCCGCGCTGTTAGAATATTGCTGATAATTTAACTGTTTCTATGTAATACGAAATATTTCACTTAAATAAAGTAACAATTTAATTTGGATTAATGAAAGATAGGTACTTCACAGTTCTAATTATATCTGCAACGACGGGCGGACGTGTGTTGGCTGAATAAACCAGCAACCGCCTGCAACAGATTCAAATCCAACAAATTGTAGCTTATGACCACAACGCATTCACACGTGCAGTGCAACTGGAACAGAATAGAAGACGAAAAAGTCAGCTTCAGCTATCAGTTGCCGCTACACAGCATAGAGCGTAACGGCTACGGCACGATAACGAAACTAACCTGTTATCTGCAACAGTCATTTGAAACAGTTGTCTGACTGAAACAGTAGTGACTGCAGCCGTTTCGTTCCAGCAACCTCTTAATCCACAACTAATCGGGAGGCATGCAGAAAATTTTTGCGAGCAACAAGCGAACTATTCAAGGGCATCTTCGGTAGGAAAACGACTGTCGCTCGCTGCGTGGAGGAATGCCGCCACTTAGGCGATACACATCGCTTCATATTCAAGGGCGGTGCAATCACTCCCTTCCGGCCGGGAGAGTTGATAAGGCCATTGGCGATTCAGTCGGCGGCATCACTGCTGTCGAGAGAGGCTGGACGAATCTCCGGCGCCAGACCGGAGTTAGTTCATGCCGTCAGTCGCCTCCGTGAAGCGCAAGGGATTTTTTAACGAGATCAGGCAGTTGTCTACGTCCAACATGGATTACAAATGCTAACTTTTTTTTTAAAGCTTCTGAAGACATAATCCGTAGATGGAACCCAAATTAGCATGAACCCATTAATAAGAAGACGGCTTCCGGATAGAGAAAAAGATACTGACGTGCGACTTTGAGCCTTCCTCTCCTCACCATCGGCAGATTTCAGCGTCAAAGGGCCATCCTTAATGGAGGAGTCAAGTCCTGACACTACATCAATTGGTAATACCCAATAGCGCAATATCAAATCTTTATTTCCCATTTCAAATAAAAAAATATTGGTAAATTTCCACACAGTATATTATAAAAACACATTTAAAATACACCACCGACCAAGGTTTCGGCACGTAATGCCATTATCAAGGCCGTGCCGAAACCTTGGTCGGTGGTGTATTTTAACTGTGTTTTTTATAATATACTGTGTGGAAATTTACCAATATTGTTTTATTTGAAATGAACGTAAAGTATTTCCAAAAATTTAAGCCTGATACGCTTTTATACGTCTTTATTTTCCACCAGGAAATGAGGGTTTCCAGCTACACGTGCACATGAAAATTAACAGATGAAATTGAATCACAATTAAATTGAAGAATCAAAACTTACAATGAAGGCAAGAGACTTTTTCATCCATAAAATTGTGGAGACTAATCGTTTAAAAAAAACGATTACTCAGTAGTTAACCACACTTGTAATTTATTTCCGACGATGGTTTCAGCACTTAAAGAAAACTGATCTTGAAAGTGATAATTAGTTACTGAAATCATGGTCGGAAATAAAGTAGAAGGCAAGAGTAATAATCTGTCATTTTGATTGCATCATAAAATGAAATTAAAAATTATGACCAATTAAGACGAAAAACAAGATGTAATATTTGGATATAGTGATATGATCCAGGAATATTTCTTTATTGAGCTGAAAGTCTCCTCTTCATAGTATCTTACGGTAAAATCAAATCCGGAGACATAAAGCTATTTGTTGTCATCATTCTTAAAATGTCATAAAATTGAAGATTGATTCGATTCATCCCTACACTTTACACTCCTCTTACCAAAAGTGTTACAAGTCTTCATTTACAATTTGTTTCATGCTCATCCATAGTTTTCATCAATAATTCTTCCCATTGATTTCTCTTACCACTACAAGATGCAAGAAAACTACGAGTCACAAAATTCGTTCAATCCCATTGTCTCCTCACCTTCAGAGATTTTTCGTTAACCTTCTGTTTACACCAATGGGATTTAATGCCCGTAAATGCCTTCCGGATGCAATAAAGATGCCTTTATTGTAACTGGATCAACGTTAATATAAATATCTATCAACGTTATCAACGCTAAAATGCACTATATAGCGGACTGCTTATAGTGATCATGATAAAATATATTTATTCTATTTTCTGTGGTCATTAATACACTAGCAATAATTTTAATGAAACAGCTTCACCTTCATTGCTACTCTAATGAGGTTTTACGCCTTCTCTACAAGTCTAGGAAGTAAGTTAGGGCAAATAAAATGAATAAAACGCACTTTCACGTCTCAGGGAGCCGGTACATGAGACCGCTAGTTTTTCAGCATTATACAGTGACTTAATGAAAAATAACGGCTGATTAATGAGTTGTAATAATTTTTATCGCGAATTAAGTTGGTCGGGCGTTCTGCATAATCAGTTAATGCGGTGCCATTGTCTTTAGGCGCTAACCCAGCCGCTGGCAACTTGACTAGCACGAAGCTCAGCTTATCTCCGAAAGTGAAAGCGAAGCTACGCCAGAGAGAGAATGTTATTTTTCCTTCCTATTATAGCACCTCGCCCTGCATAATTCAAAGCGACGGGCAGGTGCCGTTGCCGCCCGCCTGCAGTAAATCTACTCCACCCTGCATATGCAAAAAAAAAGAAAAACACAAGAACCAGCGACCACGATTTCCTAGACGTTAAAAAGTTACTTAATAGGACGCATCCATTGGAGATGAATTGCGGGACCCATTGGCTTGACAACAATTTTGTCTCCAAAATGCCATTGTTTATACATCGACCTTAAAAAAATTAACTAGCCTCGATATGATGATAAGAATGATAGACATAGATATTGCTGCAAAGATGATGTGAGCAATGTGCCGAAAATTGTCGTTTTATAGAAAATACGGGATTTACTTTCTATGAAAACAATTTAGCCGATATCACTCAGATTATCGTCAACATGATGATATGAATACGGTAATGCCAATGTAACAATATGGCCGATAATGTCAATAAGAAATTGCGGATGATGATGAGACCAAGATGTGGATAACGTCATATGAAATAAATTGTTAGAAATCAGAGTAGGAACATTCAGTTAATAATTAATCGTGAAGGTTTGTAATAGCAGTAAATATGATTTCAATTGTTTACCCTACAAGAGATTTTATGTCAATAAAGCCTTATATATAAGTAATACATCCTTAGTTATCCTAATATAACACCTACTAGTACTAAGGAATCACATTCTAAAAATTACCGCTCAAAAAATCAAAATATTTCATCGGAATACTGTTTTAAGCGATTTTTTTACTCAGAAGTTCTAAATAATGAGTCAAAAACATGTTTAAAACAACCTAAGAAATGTATGAAAAGTAATTCATTCAAGTGAAGACAACGTTTTTTTAATTTCTTTTACCTACTTTCCTAACTAAAGGTTGGAGATTTACATACAATTTTTGAAACATGAAGGCCAATTCAAAACATATTTCGATAAGATGATACGTTCCATACTATCGATAGATTTTGATATACCCGTAATGGTTGATATTTTCGATATATCCGAGAGTTATCGACATGTGGAAAATGCTATTTCCACCTCAATAACTTATTTTATACCGAATTAGGGCGGCGATAGCAACTTCAAAAACGATTAGTTCTAATGAGGGGTACAAGTAAAAGGCGAGGAGAGTATCCCAGCATCCTCAGCCGCATAACTCCAAGCAAGAATTGTTGACGCAAAACGTGAACTTCGCATTACTGCGACGACAAAGGGCACCCAGGCCATTTGTATCTTCCGAGTAATGTGATACCGGTCAGCAGAAGGCCCTTTTAAAGAGTCAGAGTAACAAAACACAGCCACGCTCTGCTGTTCTCGTTTTACTCGGATATGAATGATTTACGCAGCCCTGAAGAGAGTGGAGACCGCCCTTGGCCCTACACCTTCTTCACACCTGCCGGAAGAAGAGACCGTCGCGTCGGCTCCAGGCACCACCTCCTTCTCCTCCGAAGAGGGGGGCTCCCAATCCGTAGACCCACATGTAAGCCGTACCACTGTGCTGTACCTCAAACTACACGAGCCACACATAGCCCGTGACAGGGTAATTGGTGGGTTCCTTCAAGGAAAAGTAAGAGGAGGTCAACCGATTTAGGTAGACGAAGAGAGGTTGGCCTCTACAGATTTTTTGGAAAACCTCAGGAGCCTACTTTCTCACACGATTTCTCCCTTCAGCTCTCTGAAGAATTCATAATTTTCGCACAAAAATTATAAATAAAAAGATGGTTAAGATATTAAGGAACAGACAAAAAGGCACCATTACAGTCATAACCATGAAATAGAAGTTTGACACAGCTAAAGTAACACCGTCGTAATCGACAGTGACGATGCTGTCTAAGGAGCTAGGGTTTGTCAACATTATGGTGAAATCGCGTAAAACGAGAAAACAGGTAATTATAGAAAAATACCCCCTTACCAAAGAAATATTTAACTTTATTCAACAGAAATCACAGTGTTCTCACATTTTCTCGCAATGAAAACTAATAATATTCACAAATGTTTTTAGTTTTGCCAAAGAGTTTCGTGCAAATGAAGATATATCAAATCCTACATTGGGAGAATTAGTATTATCGATGGCCTACGGATTGACTCCATAATAATCTTAAAGAATTCGCTCCACCTTAAAAACGGAGAAGGCAACCAATCGATGACACGTTTGAGTCCAACTTACTTCAATCGAAGACTAGACAACTTTACAATCAAAACGTGTTGAATTAAAAGAAACAAATTTTACTAGGATATTTAGTAATTGTAAAAAATTTATATCCTAATTATTTGAACATATGTACATGTTTGTGTGCTCCAATGGGATACAATTTTAAGAAAAAATGTCAACTTAAAAACATTTAATTAATGTATTTTTTATGTATTCCCAATTAGTGTATTAGCAGTTGTTCGCTCCAAAAGACAATAGTAGTTTGAGCGAAATATTACTACGGATAATATTCAACTGTTTGTAAAGAAAGAGTCATTGTAAATATGAATGCCTTGTTTTCGAAATGACACCAAAATATCAGCCATTAATTGAATAAGTTTTCGAGATATTTTCCCAGAATACAAGTCATTTTCCATGGGATTCAGTATGACTGTGCCGTTCAGAGGGCTCATATTTTAAAAATAGAGGTTCTGAATCACAGATCTCCTCAGAAATAAAACGGTAGAAGTAGTTTTCTTGCATTCTCAATTATTTTCCTTCATTAATCACCTTTTTAAAACTGCTTTTAAAAACCTGGTGATTTAAGCGTACGGCATGAAGCAAATAAGTCAAATCGTAAATAAGTATTATTTATTAATTAGGTACTGAGAATTTCGGTCATTTAAACGAAAGGTTTGATTGATTCGTATCACTATATTTGCTTCATGATTCGTAAAACTGCATGTATGTTAAAATAATATTCGAATATCTTTATTATGCCTAGCGAAGACGCTCCAACCTCTTAAGGTAGATGAGCGATAAATCACTTCTCCTATAATTTGATGAATCTGACGTCATTTTAAAGGAAAATATCCCATCTTTCCAAGGACATCAAAATGTTAACCTCTCGCCAAACTACTTTTCGAGCAATTGGCCTAAAAATATAAGCTTTTTCACATGGGATTGATTACGGCTGTGCGCTTCAGAAGGATAGTATTGAAAAAAATAGCAATTTATAACACCTAGATTTCGTTAAAAAACCAAACTACTTCAAAAGAAAAAAGGTAAGTGTTTGGCCGAATCAAAGGTTTTGGTTCAAGTCACTCTTGGGCGAAACGAGTTATGTCACAAAACGTGTGAGATTTCATTTTGAAAAAAAAACCTCGAGAGATGAATCTCGGTAGGCGAGAATATGCGGGGTGAGGAGGGATGCGGCCCCAAGGGTCTCCTTGTGGGTGTGACCTCCACACACCCCGACCCTTGGAGTGAGGTCAACAGGGACAGCACCCACGCACCGGGTACGGCCCCCTTTAAAAAAAACAAGTGAGGTCCACATCCGAAAAACCACTTAGCGGCCGTGTTGTGTTCGGATGACGGGGAGGTGGTTAGAGAGGTTTGCGGGGTATGGTGGTGAGGGTGGGTAAAAGGTGAGGGAGGAGGAGGGAGGTTTTAAGAGCAGAAGGGTGGGCGAAGCAGAAAGGGAGACAGAGAGCACGTGTGTTGCACAGGCTGCGTAGTCTCGCACTGGCGCACCTGCGACTTCCCTCAACACACAACGCGCCTGCCGAAAACGGATTGGTGTGCACATAGGACTCTCTCCCTGCGGGAACACCACCGGTTTCTTTCCCCCTCGACGAGAGGCGGATTTCCATTTGCCGAAGTTATCTCGTTCGGGGAAATGTTCAAGGTTTGTTTGAGCGAATTATTTCCCTAGTCATAACGGAGACCAAATTCGAATTATATATTTTTATTTCAGCGTCTGTAAGAAGTATGAAGTAAATATTGTAATATAAATGGTGCTAAAATATAGTTATATATGACGAAAATTTTCAGTAATTAAATAAATATAGCCACATAAGTCTCTAACTTGACTCATTTTTTCAAACCGCGCGGCTAAAAAAACCTTTAAAACAGCATTTTTTTGTGATTCTATAAAAATTACTGCGGTGAGTAATGGATTATTTTTATAAATAGTTGAGAAAAAATACAAACTACACAATGTTAGTTTTTTTAACGAAATCAAGGTGTTTTACATTCCTAATTTTTACAATCTTCTCCTTCTGGAGCGCACAGCCGTAATCTATCCCATGTCAAACAGCTTGTATATTCAGGCAAATTGCTCGGTAAGGGATAAATATTTTGATATCATTGCAAATATGAGATTTTTTCTTTGAATTGAGGTCAAATTCATCAAATGTTATGAAAATAGATTTTTCCATGGTACTGCCATGAATGCGGCGTGTTCTCGCAACCTCTCCCCTTTCATCTACCTGGAAATAACCCCCCTATCCCAATCCTGGCGCGTTGGTTATGTGGAGGGACGTTTGTGGTGTGGTGGAGGACGAGGGGTGGTTCGCCCCGGGAACAGGAGAGGGCGTGCGTGGTTGGTCACGCGGGGAGGCGCGTGGTTCCCCTGGGGGGAGGCACGTGCCTCAACGAGAGGAAGAGTGGAGAAGTGCTGGATGGCTAGCGTCGAATGATGAGTGAGGAGAGGCACGAGGTCGTCGCCCCAGGGCCGACCCGGTACGTGACCGAGTCGACCGGCGATCCCTTCTGCCATGGTACTACTAATGCATATGCAATAATGCTTCTAGATGGTTGGTAAATTATTCGATACGAAGAACATGACAAATCATTTATCAGTGGATAATTGTATTTAATTTCATAGGAACGAAGCATTAATGTTTTTTCGATTGCAAGTACGCATTTTGCACAGATTTACAATGGCATTTTTCCCGCGAACGATATGAGACCATAACAGCTGCCAATCAGACTTTTATCTAGGAGTGTCGATAGATAGTGTAGTTCTTAGTAGTAGTAGTACTCTCTAATACTTGTATCCTTATCTGCTACCTAGTAACGGTCCCTCTAACATTGGTTGCATATCTATAGTGTTGAGCATGCTTGTGAGGCTTCGCCTTGTGACAAGCGTGACAAGACATCAATAGTCGTAGTTAAACTAACTTTAGGGTTACACTAACTTAATTCACCCCCTGCCACACACCCTTGAGGTGGCCTGCAGGGTATTTTGTAGATTCAGATATAGCTGGACGGAGTTATCATGAAGACATAATGTTCCATTGGGGACATTACCACAGTGAATTCAGCAAAGCGAAGTTTAAGTCGAGGTTAATATTTCTTCCAACTTGCTTACAATTCATTATTCTTTACCATCCTTGTTGATCAAACTCAAACCTAAATACCGACAATACTCGACCAGCTCCGTACGTTTCGCGAGTACTCGTATGCATAGGTGTCCCAGGTGACATCACGGATATGCACGCAGCCATGCTGGGCATGCGCAACGACCTACCTTGTATGAATGCCGTTCTACACGAGGCACTTTATTGCACAATTTGAAGTAGCATCTGTTTACGTAATGCGAGAATACAGGCTCGGAGTTAGAGCAGGGGCTATTTTCCAATCTGTCATTGCATACTTGTAAGGATTCGCCTCGTGACAAGCATTAGCGATTTATGCTAGTGCATGATTAGTCGTAGTTACACTAACTTTAGGGTATAGTGTAATGCATGTTGGTGAATACTCACCCCCTGCCACACACGCCTGAGGTGGCTTGCAGGGTATTTTGTAGATGTAGATTGATGCATATGCCCATGCATTCTTGCAATTCACCGCTTTACATGACACAATTTTCAATGCACATCCGTACATACATCAGGTTGTGCAATAAAGTGCCTCGTTTAAAACGGTCTTTAGTAGTACCATGCCTTCTGGTTGGAGCACCTCACGATTATCGGGAAGCCACAAAGAAAGATGACCGGCGTCGTTCACGAGAAACCATTGTTTCCCTTCCCCTTCCGCTCCCGGGATTCCATCAGTGGGAACATGATTGTTTCCACATGGGAATGAGCACAATTTTGAGAGTGACAATGTAACTACCTAAATATTATGAAATAAAAGCGACCCATGGGTAAATTTTAAACAGCACATAGCAATGTACGTTAATTTTTTAATTAAGTAACAGATGACGAAATGAACGCATAAATAATATTTTTGAAGGATTATTTGCTTCTGATCCAAAACACACAGGATGTACGAACTCGCATTGTGTGTACCTGCATCTGTAATCGCGCAAAGAGAAGCTCTAGAAATTATGCAATCTTGTAAACAGAAAAGGACATATCTCAACTCGTCAAAAACCTATTTGGACAGTTCTACACCCATACTCGACTGAAAAACAAAACTAAACATTAATTAAAACGAAAAGCCGGGAAGAATAAAACAAGAGCCTTGACAATGTCTTTGAAACAAATTCACACGAATTTCGGTCTCCACGGTCAAAGCTCTTAGGCAAAATGAAAATTGCAAAAACGTTATAACCAGGGGGACAAAGAAACTTTTTTTTTGTTTCTCACTCTGATAGAAAAATAAAAACGAGGTCCCCTCTTATCGTGACCATCACGCGAGAAAAATCTTTATTGCGCGAACACCTCATGTTTATGCTAAACCAATTCGCTAATTGTGGGAGCGCTGTTAACGCAAAGGGAGGAGATATAGAGAGGAGATTGGGAGTCACAACATTAAGGTACTTTGAGCGAGACAGTTCCCTAGTCATAATGGAGACAATATTGTAAATTATTTTTTTTATTTCAGCACTTGTAAGAATTATGAAGTAAATATTGTAATATTAATGGCGCCAAAATATAGCTATGATATTCTGTAGGACAAAAAATGTGGGAAAATAAATAAATATAACCACATAAATCTCTAACTTCACTCATTTGTACCACGCCCTACGGTGTAAACGCCTTCATAACAGATGGATTTTTTGCGATAATGTAAAAATTAATGCGGTTAATGATTGGTTAATTGCTATAAATAGTTAATAAAACATATAACTACACACAGTTAGTTTTTTTGACAAAATCTAGGTTTTAGAAATTCCAAAATTTGTCTATATTCTCCCTCTGGAACGCACAGCCGTAATCAATCCTATGTAAAATAACTTTTATGTTTAGGCAAATTGCTCGAAAAGTAGTTCGGCAAGGGGTTAATATTATGATTATATTGATAAAAATTCTCGGTTAATAAATAAATATAACTATATTTGTCTCTAACTTGACTACTTTTTTCAAGCCTTACCGGGAAAACGCCTTCACAACTGAAGGATGTTCGCGATTCTGTAAAAACTACTGCGGTCAGCGATTGATTAATTGCTATAAATTGTTTAGAAAACATATAACTATACACTATTAGTTTTCATAGAAATCTAGGTGTTATTAATTTCTAATTCTTTCAATGTTCTCCCTCTGGAGCGCACAGCCGTAATCTATCCCATGTAAAACAGTTTGCATTTTTAGGCAAATTGCTCGAAAACTAATTCGGCAAGGGGTTGACATTTAGATATAATTGGAAATGTGGAAGTTTTATCTTTAAAAATGAAGTCGAGTTTATCAAATTCTTGGTGAAGTGATGTTTCGCTCGAACTACTTTAAGCTCTCCCCCTCTTCCCTCTCGTCCAAGAAACTCACGTGATAATTCGAGGTGAACACGCGGTCGCTTGCTCCCGAGCGGGCCAGTGCGTTCACCCGGGTGATTACTGGGCTCGCACACGCGTGTCCACCCTCACTCCGGATTCCGCCGCGTGTCCTGGCGAATTGCACGCTCGGGTGAGCAGGACACTCGGGAGGACCTGACCTTTAACCTTGGGCAACGCGAATCACAAATTAAAAATGGAATTTTCCACGTAAATTTTGTAACGTGAAAATTATGAACAAAGGCATGGAAAGCAGTGTTCGAATTAGGTAAATGGGATTTAATTTCGCCATAGAGATACAATTTTTAGACGCATTTTGCGACACAATACCCTTCTAAAAACTATTCATTCATTTACACATAGTCTGTAACTAAAGTTCTGCGATATACTCTTTAAAAAATGTATCTTATTCGCAACAAATGACCATTGGGAAGTCTGAGGATACTTTATAATGCATTAGTAAACTCTAAATTGAATATGGCATACTTGCAAGGGGAGGAGCATATCTCAACTCGATAAACCAGCTGTAATCTTGCAAAAAAGGATTATCAGGGTGATAGCTAAAAAGAAACGTTACGATCCTTCCTTTTTGCTATTTAAAAATTTAAGTTTGCTCGCTCTTAGGCATTTGTATGTGTATAAAGTGCTCAGACTCTTTTCTTGAATAGTGGTGCAAAAATAAAAATGCCAAACAGGCCATGCTTGTGGAACCTACGTAGTGTTTTTCAACATTTGCCCAGGCCCAAATTGTCCTTCTTTAGACGAAGTTTTTCATATATTGGGCATAAAGTGTATAACCTATTACCTTTTGTCTGTAAAAATGTATAAAATTTAACTTCTTAAAAAAAGTTTAGATATTGGCTATATAACTATCAAAATATTGAAGACATTAAAAAAAATGTATTTTTAAAATGTTGGTATGTTTATTTCATATTAAAAAGCAATGTATGGTCGTTTATTTGTTTATTTATGTTGATGGTAACATCAATACAGGTTTTTCTTAGAGGTTACCTAAAGCTCCCTATCTTTGAGATTGTATTCTATGTAAATTGTTTGGGAGTAATAAACACGTATTATATTATTTAGTATTCTACCAGCTGATTGGTAGGTTCTTGGACAGTCCCCATCCTGCATCCCAATTTCTGAAACTTTGTCTCGCTTCCCCTCCTAAGGGTGTCCCGCCATTAAATCCCTCTTAAATCCCTCATATATTCTACCTCCTCTTATTCCGTCCAGAATTCCTATCCTCTTCCTTTCTCTTCCACGCTTCTCCAGTATTCATTCCTCTTATCACCCTCTTCAAAGTGTCACCCCCTCTCAAAAACTCCTCCATCCATCTCTTCTGCATTCCCCGAACCTCTGCCACAAGCTTCCTCTCCTCTCCAACCATATCCAATACCTCCTCGTTCGTCTTCCTCGCCATCCAGCTCACCTTCTCCATCCTTCTCCAAATCCACATCTCAAACGCCTCGTCTACAAATAAATATAACCACATAAGTTTCTGACTTGACTCATTTTTGCACGCCATACGGTGAAATCGCCTTCACAAAGGAAGAGTTTTTTTGCGATTCTGTAAAAATTACTTCGATGAGTAATTAATTATTTTTTTAATAGTTGAGAAAACATACAAACTACAAGCCATTAGTTTTTTTGACGAAATTTAGGTGTTAGAAGTTCCTATTTTTTTTTCAATATTCTCCCTCTGGAGCACATAGTTTTCTTGTAGATCCATCGCATGTATAACAGCTCATATTATTAGGCAAATTGCTCGGAAAGTAGTTCGGCAAGGGGTTAATATTTTGATACCATTAAAAATATGGGAGTTTTTTCATTAAAATTACGCCATTTCCATCAAATTTTAGGCGAATTGATTTAACGCTCAAACTACCTTGACAGCGCCAGCATGCGTACACTTGAGTGATGCACTCAGGCAGGCTGCCACCCCTGACTCTCTCGAGGTGTCGGTCCACACATTCTAAAGCTCCCCCCCATGAGGAACCGACAGCGTTCAACGGAGCGTTTCAGGCAAGAAGCGTACAAGTCACGGCGGTAACTTCGCACACACGATTCCCACGACTATCACGACAGCCTCGGGAAGTGAATGGCGTGCGACAGCGGGTCAACCAACCGGTTGGGATAATTTTACTCCTGGATGACTCTCGTCTGCGGACCCATTATATAGCGCCCTGATGCATACAATTAACCCACGTTCAAATAGGTGAGAAGTTGATTGCATCTTTAGATAAAATTGGAGAGGCTATTTACTCCGCTATCATTCTATTATTTCAAATGTAACAAACACGTATAAGCTAAATTTAAAGTACTTAATACAGTGGGTGACCCATGCCCTTTCACCTAGCATTTAGTTTTTAACTGACGAATTAATTTAGATTGAACATAATGATATCCATCTTGGGAAATATTTTATCTACACATGCACAAGTGTTCTCAAAGACAGGTACATATATTAACGTTTCGCCTCACAAGCTTTCGCTACGGGGTCTTGATGAAAACGGATAAGTCACGATAGGCCTAAAAGTCCTACTCTTTTAAGTTTACACATGGCATCAAATAAACGAAAACATCACCACATCACACCAATGTATTACATAACAGCATAAATTACGGAATGGATCATAATACTCCAAGGAACTACAGCAAAGCCTCTTTCCCTGAGTTTTTTAAGTAATTATTTAGTACAGTCCGTATAGGCACATGATATATTACATTTTTTGACTGGTAGTTTTCTTATTATATACGATCTACCTCTCATATATTTTCGACTTTTCAGCTGAATTTTCATTTTACCCAAATAAATATATAACACGCTTTCCTTTACAACAACATCTAATATTTTTTATTGTTGGAAATATGCTGGGAAATTTTAATTTCAGGATTTATATGATTGGAAAGAAGGGCCTTATTTTTTCTTGCTTCAACTTCGATGACTTCCGTGTACCGTCACATTTATTGGAATACACGCAACACAATACCATGCACAGAAACCTAAAACGAATATTAAGCATTATTAACGTTCCACGATTATTCTTTTAGTATTAAAAAAGCATGATGATGACGGCGAGTTCTGAATTCTCTACATTAGTGGGATGTTGGTATATATATTTTAAGGACAGGGTCTGCACACTGTGGTAAGAAAGCTTGAGTTGCTCTTCTTCTAAATCCTTCAGGAGAATTGTACATGCCATTAACGTGATGATTAAAACCATGATTGGGAATTCTACCAGCTGATCATCTTTTATCTACCATATGAGTCCTTGGCATACACTTGGATGAATCATAAATAGCAATAAACCAAACACATTCTTAATCCACAATGGAATAAAAATGGTCTTTAGAGCCCTTACCACATGCCCTAGTGGCCACTCGCGGGGTGCAATCAAAACTATCAACTTCCAAAATAGGATATATTGGCATATTAATTGATATTAATATCACATAATGTGTAGGTGTATTTCATTTCGCAATTCAAAAGTTAGACACGTGATGGTGAATGATACAATTTGATTATAGTATAAGCTATTCCGTTTATGATACAACTGTAGTATTTATGCTGCACTCCTATATACATACTATGAAACATATTCAATGATCGTTTTAAAAAACTTACTTTAAACTCAGACCTTCAGAATCTCTCAAAATATCTTACTCTTGTACCACACTTCCCCCAGAATAAACTCTTGAAAGGGTAAGCCATCCTAAGAATAATTGATATTAACATCATATAACGTGTAGGTGTATCTGAACATTTCGTTAAGTTAACGTGATGTAGGTGATGTAAACGTTTCACAAAGTACGTGATGGTGAATGATATGATTTAGTTCTAGCATGAGCTAGCTCGAATAGGATACAGCTGTAGTATTTATGCTGTTTTCCTATATACTCCTAAGAATAAACATTCAACAATAGTTATAAATACTTACATTTAACTTCGTGTCCCAGAATCTCTCAAAATATCTTACTCTTGTATCACACTTCCCCCACAATAAACTCTTGAAAGAGTAAGCCATCCTAAGATTAATACACCGACAGTTTACTATATGTAAGTTCCAAACCGATTTATTCCCTGACGACGTTAGTAATATTTTAAGAAGTCCGAAATACTACGGTAGATCAGATAATGAGAATAAAATTAGGAAACCAGACTGCAGAACGGACAGGTTTAAAATGTCACTTTTCCCGCGCATGATTAGAGATCATAACAGCAGCCAATGAGACTTTTAACTAGGTTTGATAGTTGAAGAGATAGGTAGTGTAGCTCTTAATAGTAGTAGTACCTAATCCCTAATATTTATATCGTTATCTGCTACCTAGTACCTACAGCACGCCGTGCATGTTTTCAGCATTACTCTTGAATCTCCGTCCGTTTATGTAGTTGTAAACTGCATAAATACTAACTGTCTCTCTAGTATTGGTAGCATATCTATAGTATAGTGCATGCTTGTGAGGCTTCGCCTCGTGACAAGCATTAGCGATTTATGCTAATGAATCAATAGTCGTAGTTTCATTTAAGTATTCTACCAGCTGATTGGTAGGTTCTTGGACAGTCCCCATCCTGCATCCCAATTTCATACACATTGTGTCACTTCCCTCCTAATGAATCCTGCCATTAGATCCCTCTTAAATACCTCATATCTTCTACCTCCTCTTATTTCGTCCAGAAGTCCTATCCTCTTCCTTCCTCTACCACACTTCCCAAGTGTTCTCCCCTCTATCACTCTCTTCAACAAACCCTCTCCTCTCAAAACCTCCACCATCCATCTCTTCTGCCTTCTCCGAGCCTCTGCCACTAGCCTCTCCTCTCCTCTCCAACCATATCCAATACCTCCTCGTTTCTCTTCGTCAATAGTCGTAGTTACACAAACTTTAGTAGGGTATAGTCTAATGCATGTTGGTGACTACTCACCCCCTGCCTCACACCCTTGAGGTGGCTTGCAGGGTATTTTGTAGATGTATCCTTTTTTCATCACCCGGAGAAGTTAGGAGCGTTCCCTGGCTGACCAGTGGATGACGGGAAGGGTCGTTCGCGCGTGTAAGCCAGTTCCTGTGCGTGACAACAGAGGGAGTTTTTCCACCACTTACATTCCCATTTTTCCATCCCTGTCTTTAATTTCGGGCGGATGGCAGGGAGTGGTCACGGGCGCGAAGAGTGATTGGAGGCCACCGGTGGTGGCGCTGCCGCTGGTCAACCAAACCCCTCGGGGAGGAGGCAGGGTACGGGCGACGAAAACGCACGGGAGAGAGGAGAGGGGTGGACGCCGAAGACACGCGAACTTGGAACGTGACCACTCCGAAACACGCGAGTCAATGGGATGGATATGGGGTGGGGAATTATGGGAGAGGGGAAGTGATTGAATGACGGGAGGGACTGAGGGATTATGATTGGGTAGGTGTGGAGTATTGATTTCCCATCCAAAGGACTCGAGTTCCAATCTCGGAGGTTGCGGAGATTTTTCAACTTTACATATTAAAGGCAGTGTCCAGAAAGTGAATCTTGCCACTACATCAGGGGTGATAGAAGAGACCGAGCACTTCTAGGAACTGTCTCCAGGTGAACTATGGGAGGGACGGCAAAATACCACGATGCTAGAGAATGTAAGAGAGAGAAAGGCGATGGGAAGTATGATGTAAAATGAAGGAGCTGAATGGGATAAGATGTAGGATTTTATATATACACAACAAAGACGGTGAAATTCGCCATGAAAAAATAATTTGATTTGACCGAGATACGAACCCGGATCTCCCAATTGCCGGTCAGGTGTGTTATGCAGTTACATCACCAAGCCATCTAAATTCAAGGTGAATATCCAGGTTCGAATCCCGGTCAAGTCAAATGATATTTTCATTGCGAATTTCACCGTCTTTGGTGTACATCTTCCCACCCGTGCGAGTGACTGCGTACAATAACTTTTTTGCAATCGCAATGATTGGAAAATTTATATATTATGTTGTGGTGTTATTGAATAATGACGAAGATCAAATGAAAGGAGAGATTCGCCAACGAAGAAGTCCTACCTTTTTTAAAGAGAGAAAATAAGTAAAGCGAAATCTCAGATAGAAAGAAGAGAATAACTTATTGGACAAATTTCGCGACACAGTGGCCTACAGAAATTAATTGACTATACCTAGAACGGAATACATCCGGCAAGTCATGAGATATGCCAAAGTGAATATTTATGTAGGAATAAAGCTGTTGGCGGAGAGGAAAGTAGAGTAAAGAGTTGCAGAAAACCAATTCATTCCATAAAAGACTAGTTTTGTTGAAGTAGTCTCATAGAGAACTATATTACAAGCATTGCTCTATGGTAGTTACAGCTACTCTATAGTAGTATATATTACTGCGTGGGTAGTGAGGTACTATTCAATTTATTAGGTAGTGGAGGAAGCGTGGATAGTAAACTTTGATTCGCATTAGTATAGAATTAACGAAAGACTCCCTAAGGTCGATACGTCCCTTTCTACAGACCAATAACTGAACATG
Organism: Pyrrhosoma nymphula; assembly: GCA_963573305.1. NCBI lineage: Eukaryota > Metazoa > Arthropoda > Insecta > Odonata > Coenagrionidae > Pyrrhosoma > Pyrrhosoma nymphula. The sequence goes on along the minus strand of OY754335.1, from coordinate 100,563,977 downwards.
AAGTATTCTCCACGTGGAACTCAAGCAGGGAAGGTGATTACACTGAAACATGCCCGTCATTCCCGGGATTCGAACACGCGGCCACAAAGACGTGGAGGACGTCAAAGGCACGCAACCAGGAACGTGGTCAATCAGAAACACGCGAGGTAATGGCATTGTGGAAGGGGGAAAGGAAGTAATTGACAGATTGGGATAGGCACTGCGGTAGTGCTCCACGAGAATATCTCCACGTAATGCCTCATTCGGTTCCCCTTCAACGATAAACGAAAACTTAAGCGTGCTGGGTGATACTTCTTGCATAAGGTTCACACAAAAGTTTTCCTGATTAAGAAGAAAACCTAGCGAACATTAGTAGAAAATCGATAGCAACATCTTTTTTTTTTTAAATAGCAAAGCCTTGAATAACACAGATAAAATAAAAATTGATACATTTTCTCGCCTTCACTGCTTCCGGTGGGCTTAAAATTAAGGGAATCATGCATGTTACAACTCGTATAACCCGTTAGATTCAGTTTTACTCCTATGAGACCCAGTTAATTATATCATTCATTGGAAAAACACGAAAATAATTTTCGACATTGTATTAGTACGTAACTCCGAAGTCTACAATTAAAGCAATCAGCGTTAAATTTATTGTGTATGAAAATAATTTTCACGGAAATATTTATGGACAAACGTTTAATAATCTGTGCACGGACTAGAGTAAGGTAGTAGTGGATTAAAATGTTAAAATAACGACTTGAAGAATTAAATTCTGATTTACCACCATGATGCATGATATTATATTTTTCCCTCGGGTTGAATTGAGTGAGTGAATATTTACACAACATTTCCAAGGGGTAATACTAATTTACATCCAATTGGTAATCGCGCACTCAAGTCTCAGTATCGTAATATACATTTATTGTTGGCTTAAAAAAAAGGAAGTTCTAACGCCTGATTGTAAGCGGGGGAGTAGACATATTCTTGGAGAACACTCGGCGTAAGGAGACTCTCCACTTTGAGAAATTCTTCTTAATGTTCTGAGAAGGGTCTTCTCCTCATATTTCACAAAGATAATGACATACAGCCGAGAGTTTCTGCTCATTTTCTAAAAGAGGCAGCTTAAGGACTGCGAGTTGTCTTCATTTCCGAGAAAACTTCAAAGTTGACCAGAGTGAAGGAAAATGGAAAGTTGGAGATACAAAAAACTTATTCGTAAACCAACGAAAGGGAAAGGCAAAATATGTGACTGATTGCTCGTAATTGTCAACGCTCTGCGGAGGCGGGAACTTGGAGAAATTAACTTTTTGTAAGCACCCTCATTCTCTTCCTCAGAGTTTGAAAAAACAACCTACGTAATCCATTAAAGTGGGTCCCCAGGACATTCTCTGCAGCTTTCGTGTACCTTCCCACGGTAAGCATACACATAATCATGACAGCAACCATCCTAAAGCTTGATATGAGAACGTATTTGTAAAAGAGAAAAGCCAATCCTCGACAATTTTCACATCTTTTCTCATTCATGGTTTCCCATGTTTCCAACTACGCATTCCTTCCCCTTTCATTTCTTTCTGACCAAGATAAGCCAAATATAAAACTTAACCTTCGAATACTTGTCTACTTGGATGCATAGTATCAAAACATGACAGCCAGAGCTCATTCAAAGAAAAATAAAAATATGAACTCATGAAAACACACAGTATTCAAATATATCCTGCCATTATTAACTCGGATAATGTCATGATAGCAAATAGCCGACAGATAACTTAGAAATGGTTATAAATTTGGTGTTGAGAGGTGTCTACGGAGGAGTGTGATATGGAGAGTAGGGTTACATAGCTCAGAATCCTTAACGCTGAGGGAGGGAGAGAAAAGAATGCAGACGTTTGAGATTTGGGTGGGGAGGAGAATGAAGAAGGTGTGATAGCCGGAGAGGAAAACAGTAGAAAGAGAGTTTGGGCATCAAAGCTGCGGAGAGAAAACTGCTTGAGGAAATTAGGAGGAGGTGGGTAATCAGGGGTGAGGATATCCTTGAAGGCCGTGACAGAGGTGAGAATGTTGGGTAGTAGAGGAATGAGATGAAATCGTCTGTTTGGATGATTTCATAGCGCAAAAAAGTTCTTCACAAGAACTTATTAATATTTTCGTAAGATTTCGTCTCATTTTGGGGAAATGCAAGGTTTATACGACAGCTTCGAAAAACATTTCACGAGATCAGTCATAATTCACGCAAATATTAAACGAAATAACCCAAGTTCTTCTTTTTACAGGGGAGTTTAAAACGAGCTATTTTGAAGCTGTCAGAAATGATGCGATTTATATAAAAATGTATTCCTACGTGTTTTTCCGTGTTTTGGACGCCATAAAGTTTTTTCCACTGTTTGTAAAAAATTATCTCGCAAAGAACATAAGAGTTAATGTTATGCTTCGCATTTCACGTGACGAATAACGCATGATCACACCGCGGAGACCAAGGAGGAGGATGATAGAGAAAAAGAAGTGGAATACTTGCGCCCGAAAAAATCAAGGAAAGATAAAGATAAAACATGGATGGAGAAATGCAGAGATAAAACGACGTACAGTAGACGGAAGAAGACGCGATGAATGACTGAATCAAAGGATGAGGAGGTAGAAAACGAGGAAGAAAATTCACGCATAAATGAAAGCGAAGGAGGATGGATAGGGAGAAAAGTAAGGGAGAGAGGGTAAAAATGCGTAATAGGCGAGGCGGAAGAAGAATCAAGAGCGAGAATTGAGCTCTAAGCAAGCAAAATATTTAAGTATTTAGAGCGATTATTAACACAGCCTAGAACACGATATGTGATGTCTAACGGTAAGGTAAATCAACATGCATAGCAATGAAATGCACAGAGATATCTTCTTAACGCATTATATTATTCAATAAATCAGAAAAGAGGTAAAAAAAGACGCCAAAGATACCCAAAAAAAATATTACGCAATTACCACCAGCATTGGATTTGCATTCTCCTTTATTCTCCGTCATACTGAATAGTGTATTCGAGCATTCAAATAGAGACGGCGGCCGAGAGAAATTTCGCGGAATTAAGTCCACACCGCTTTGCGATTCTCTCATTCGGAGCATAGCACGGTTTGATGACAAGGCAAGACAAGGGAGTTAGGGGGTTTGGCGAGCAGTGGCAAGCAAGGGATGGGGTGTGCATACTCGCGTGGGTGAGGGCAGGAGGTATTAATCTATTTACATCTACAAATTCCCTGCAAGCCACCTCAAGGGTGTGTGGTAGGGGGTGAGTAATCACCAACATGCATTATGCTATACCCTAAAGGTAGTGTAACAACGACTATTGATGCATTAGCATAAATCACTAATTCTTGTCACGAGGTGAATTCTCACAAGCATGCACTACACTATATAAATGCTACCAATGTTAGAGGGACCATTAGTAGTTATGTATTTTGCAACTACATAAACGGACAGATATTCAATAGCTTTAGCGAAAACATACACGGCATGCTGTAAGTACTAGGTAGCAGATAAGAATACAAGTATTAGGGAGGACTACTACTACAAAGAACTACACTTCCTATCGACAAACCCTGCTAAAAGTCTCATTGGCAGCTGTTATGGTCTTATCCTTCGCGGGAAAAGTGAAATTTAAATCTGTCCGTTCCGCAGACTAGTTCCCTAATTTTATTCTATTTATCTGATCCACCGTTGTGTGTCGGATTTCGTTAAATATTATTAACTTAGTCAGAGAATAAATTTTTTGGAACTTACATAATAGATTGAGTCTAAATTTTAATCGACGCTCTGAAAGCGACTCCCATCCCAATTGCGATGTGCAGCGAGGGAGCCTGAGAGTGAGGGGTGGCGACGAAAGAAAAGAAGATGGAAGTATTAACGGCAACAGAAGGAGTTTGGAAGGGAGTTTACGGGGGTTAGACGGAGGAAAGGAAAGATAAGTGAGAAGACGGAAAGAAAGAACGGTCGAGACGTGAAAGAGTCCCAATTAACCCCCTCGAAGAAAAGATTTAGCGGAATGAAAAAAGTATGATTGGGGAGGGAGGTTGCAAAATTAAAAAAAATATATGAGGGGAGGTTGCGAGAATTGCGAGAGTGTTTGAAAGAAGGAGGAGAGAGGGGTTGAATGAAAATAAAAAATATACACAACAAAACCGTGAGAGGGGGATGAAGAGGTACAGAGGGAGGGGAGATGTTTTGGAGTGTCCACTACAGGTGAAGGGGCTAAAGGAAGAGTGCGTAAAAGAGAGGAGAATGAAAAGAAGACCTTAGTAGCGTATGGGGAGGAGTAGCCAAGATATGTAGCGAGGGCACATACAGAAGGACGGCGCGCAATTAGCAAGAGGGTGGCGAAGGGAGGAACTAAAAAAATGGGGGAATGAAACGATCTGTTGAAGGGGAACGAGGCGCAGGGCGCGTGCGACGATTTATTCCGTCTTTTGTATCATTTTTCATACATATTTCCGCAAAAGTACACTATAAACATCGCCCATTTTTTTAATACATTTTTTTTCGCGCGCAACAGACGAAAGGGAGTCTTCGGTCGTCCCATTGGAGAAGAGAGCTAGGACGTCATCAACACGTAACGCGTACGTACGCGAAGCAGCGAGGCACGTGACCGAAGGGAGTAAAATCGTAAACAATCACTAGGGTGAGGAGTGAATGACCGTCTTGCGAGTGCATGGGAGAGTTTGAAAGTGCGAGCCTTTGACGGGAACACGTTAAACATTTTCAAGGCGATAGCACATTAAAGAGGCAGTACGTATCTTACGAGGCGCCCAGTCTACCATCATGATGCCTACTAACAGTCTACTAAACTGATGCTTGTTGTCATCCGGGATTCGCAAAGATGTTTCCACCGTGATCTCATCACACTTTTACTACCTACCTTACTACTTACCAATTCAGTACGCATTTCTTCGCTGAATACCGTACAATAACAAAAGAGAATTAATAGACCAAAACGGAGCCATACATTAGGGATATATTGACGCCATCAAAACGTAAGAAAATTCCACTGGGGAAAAATCGTTTGCATTGACCAGGACTCAAACCTGGATCCCTCGATATCGCAGTCGTAAACATCTACCTTTTTTTAAAGCCCGCAAAAATCTACCAGGGATAAGGACGCCGCAAAGGCTTAGCTGGATGAAGTACCCGACGCGACATTTGTTTATTACGCGAGGAATGTTGGTTAGAGTTCCGGTCAAGGCGAATAATTTTTCTCAGTTTAATTATAGTTTTACCTAGATTTATAAACACAAGTAAAGTGGAAGTAATTGACAAAAACAGGGTTTTGCAGTTTAAAGGTAAAAGTTTTACGCGATATATCACATTGGTTGGCTCATTTTTAACCATAGGGATGAATGAAAGCAATAGGACAGGCACAAAAGAAGACTAACGAATAAACGTCAGTCAGGGTGGAGAAAGAGAGGGTATTTCCTGAAAATAATGCGAATTAAAAATTAATGAAAAAAGTACAGAGTCAGCGGAATAAGTAGTACTTAAGGCTTCGAGAAGCAAAGAGTCACGGTCATAAACATCATGTTTATGAAAGGCCATTAACGAGTTATAGCTTGTAAAATCAAGGGTTACCAGGGAACGTGCAGCCTACTGAGACTGATCGAGTCACAAACTGCCGTTTATTGGATCACCTAGAACTTAATCCTTTGAAAAACACTTCGCTTTCTCCTAAATTAGTCCCACTTCGTGATTAATTTAAATTTTTCTCATTAACCAATAGAAAGGGAAATTAACTAGCATAGAATTATAAGCTAGGCACAAGATGAGATTTATTTCATGCATGGGATCTTGTCACAAAATTAAAAGAAATCTATGGTCAGTTGGAAACACCTCCGATGTTTGTGACGCATTGAAATGATTAGTAGAAAATTCACCAAATACTTCAGAAAGCTAACATAATAATTACATTTTTACAATTACTCTAGGATCCCTGATTCTAAAACACATAGAAAACCTTCCCCCCCTGTTCTAATAAAACCTCTAACAACCCAAAGGCACGATAAGTGAAGAGAAAACCTCAAATATGTATGCATATTAAGTCAAATAATGAGGTTACTCTGGAAAACAAAGTTATTGTGCATTCATATTAATTTATGCTTCTCGCAATTGCATATATTTATAAATTTAAATTGCAACATGCTCTCTATTATTGCCAGAGGAAAGTCTCTCACTCAAACTACCTTAAAGTCATGCATCGTAGGGAGAAAAAATCCAAAAATAACCCTCTTCCCACGAGAAACCGGTTTTGAACTCTTGCCTCCAGTTAATGACGAGGAGAGATATCTATCCGTAATGCTAGAGACCCCATAAAGCGTTGAAAGATGACCCGGCTTTTTGGTTCCCAGCTACTACATAGCTACCAACACGGCTTCTGCACTTCGATTCCGAAAAAGCAGGGGAGAAAATTGCTTCGAAAGGTAGCCGAACTCTCTCTCGACTACTGGGCCCAAAACGGAAGGCGCGTTTACCCAAAAATTAATGGTGTAGGAGCAACAATGAGATGATTAAGAAGGGGAAAGGGTGACTGGGAAGGAGTTAGTGAGTTTGAGGCAAGGTGCCACCCAAGGGCTAATTAGGAAGCCGAGGTAAGGGGAAGGGCCCAGATTAATACAGCCCGTTCATTCATTTATCACGGGTTCCAACAATTCCCCCGGCTCATGTGATTCAGCAGTTTTGATGGGAATACGTCTTTAAAATCCGTCTAACAATAGGGAAGCGGGGCGGAAACTGCGGTGTAACGTTTGCATGGTGATCGATGATGGCACTATAACTTCGTGACTAATAAAACTAACGAAATGAATGTGGTATTGTTAGAGGGGGTATAAGACTAAAATGCGAGCAAGAACTTTAGCTGGTACTGCGTGCGGTTTAGGTTCGAGGTATGGGTGGATTCTCGTGGCGACTGACGGCCATTCTTCACATGCGCAAAAAAAATCCATACGAAACACTTAGTGAAGAAACACTCTGAAGTGCAAGCGCGTTAAATTCGGTACCAAACGAAATATCTCGTATATATGTATATAATTGTATATTAATAAAACTTTACTAAGAAAATATCATATGCCAAAAATAAAAAAATGTTCTGTACCAATAAAACTGACTTTTAGTAATATTTTCTGGGGAAAAATAAAAAATAAGCAATATAAATGCCATAAAAATGGTTTGGACATGTTGCTCATACTCAAGAAAAGCCCAAAAACTAAAGAAAATATATCTCACTGGAAATGCATTACTTATCTATCGATCGGCACAACTTTTACCATAGTGGAATAAGCTAGATGGCTTCTGATTAGCTGATTAGTTCTTATCATTAGCCTACGAAAAATAAATGTTGAGTTTTGGGGAGAGGGAAAGTATGAATGCCTTTGGTCCAAAACACGTATAAAATTACAGTGAACTATTACAACCTATATCGGTATAATTGTATGCCAACCAGAACTGAATTACCGGTGTTTATACGTACGTTCGGTGAAATTCATTAAATTTCGGTAAATATCTGCAGAGCAGGAATATAGTAATAAGCAAATCATTTCATTTCACCACTGATTTGTACAGTGAACCCGGTGAGTATACCACTATAACCTCGTTATGAGCGTTAATGTGTGTATAGTAAGTTCCAAAGCGATTTACGTACACGATATTCACGACAGGAAAAACTATATTTCAAAGAAAACTCTCCGAACAGAACTGAAGAAAGAATTTCATCTGTGAAATCGTTCGTGAAATTATCCATCAAGGATTATAACGTTTCATTTTATTTCCATAAACAAATGAGTGCAATAAGGCATGATTCTTCATTTTCTGGCGTAAAAACCTAAAATAATACAAGACTTACAAACAATATAAATCAATCAGGCAAGCGCAGGTAAGGATCAGGTAAGCGCAGAGTTAAGAATACAGGCTTCAAATACTAGTCATACTAATAAAGATATTATAACGGAATAAAATGCATTCAACAGTAATACTCAACTTCAAAGCTAGTACTGATAATTGAGCTCAAAGGCAATTTGGATCATTATAGTAATAAAGAACTATTTTCTTCTTAAAACTGGGCAAAGAGGTGGAATTACTAACTTTAAATGGAAGGACCAATAACTAAAGGCACCTGCTGACAAGCCGCTTTGGCTTAGCAGGACCTCAACTGCAGTATTATTTTTTTTCTCCAAATTTTTTTCATTATTGACGAAAGACTATTATCCTAACTGAAACTGCTATCCAATTCTATTTTTATACATTGATGATCCTTGTTTAAAATTTCACTTTCCATTTATTAGAAAAAATATCATGGAAATAATACTATTTGGTATATGATGATGTAATTTTGATTACCTGTTTGGTTCATTAATTATAAAAAAAGTGATAAGATCATATATTTTACGTTGTAAAGTGTTTAATTTGTAATTTTTTTTGGTAAAATAAACATTTATAAGGGTGATGAGTGGATGGATTATGCTTGACTACGATTTCAACCAGGACAAAACTACTTTTTCAACTAATAGCATTGCACAGATTGTCGAATCACGGGAACATCAACGTGAATAAAAGATTCAATCCACTTCGCTCATTTCCACAGCAGGGCTATTCTTACGACGACTGGAAAGCGAATTTCATCGTCACGGCCGAGTGGAAAGAGATAGCTTAAGTCGAGCATCTGCGCCTCCCAATCCCCGCTTCGCCTCCACCTGCCTCCTCAAGTCGAAATACGTGATCTGGGCGCGCCAATCAACTCAGCTGAAGCCAATAATTATCAAAATGTGTAAGTGCGCACACTCCTGCACAGGCTCCTCCATTTGATCTTAACGACGTTGATTCTCGGTTTCTCGTGTATGGACTCGAACTCGATCTTAAATAATGCCCCCACAGTACACTTCGTACATAAGAAATGAATTACATAAATACATATCCATTAAGGCTTGAGGTTGGTACAGTCTAACATGAGTCGCACGTCAGAACTGGCCTTGCTATCTCTGGCGTCCAGTCTCTAGCTCCGAAGGGCATCTCTTGCGCACGGTGGGGAATTCTTAAACGAGGGCATTTAAGACGACGATCATCATTATCATCATCATCTGAGTAATCTACTGGTTAGATGTAAGTTATGATGAAAGTCGAAGAAAATTCAACAGATTCTTACACATGCAGTGCCCTATATACCTTTAGTATAGTATTTATTTCTTCATCTCAGCATAAGTCCTATCTTTCTTCATCCCTTCCAAAAAACCTATTCTCTTTCTTCCCCTTCCCCGATTGCCCAACATCCTTCCCTCTATAACGGCCTTCAACAAACCATCGCCCCTCATTACCCCTTCCAGCCACCTACCCTGCCTTCCCCTAATCACACCCAGAAGTTTCCTCTCCTCGCCCACCATGTCAAGCACTTCCTCATTTGTCTTCCTTTCCGTCCAATGCACCTTCTCCATCCTCCTCCAAACCCACATCCCTAACGCCTTCAGCCTATTTTCGTCTTCTTTTTTCAAGGTCCACGTTTCTGCCCATACAACGCCACACTACGATACTTGAAGCTAATTCTGTATTATGGTAAATGACCTACGGGCTTGTTTACGGGAGTGATTTATCTGGTGGTGTTGTATATTTATGTCTTGGAAATCAATTCACTGCAAAGGCTTAGTGGCATAGCCAAGATTTCGTTTCCGGGGAGTCCATTGCTGCGGCAACTGTGTTTGGTAAAAAAATTTAACTTTGCCCATTTGTGCCCATTATCGAAATGTATTCAAAATTTTCTCGGTAACCCATGGATCCCCCCAGGCTACATCACTGCAAAGGATTTACTTTCATTTTATTGTTTCCGACCCGGTCTCAGGTAGTCTCAAGTCAGTTCAAATACTCTTCAGTCCAAATTGCTGGCGAATGCAACGATTCGCACCGGAAAATTACTGTATTACGGTTACGCAAAATCGTTGGTGTTACGTCAAGAAATCTGTCCTTGTTGCAATAATTTCTTTCATACAACCCTATTCTTGCACAATTCCTCTGCTCCCAATGAATTTATCCATTGCTTTATTCACGGGCTCTTGTTCTTAGGACTCCAAATAATTCACCTCTTAAGATTTCCACCGGATTGATATTCGGCACGAGAGAGTCATATGTGCTATTTTTGAAAGCGAAATCGGGACGGAGTGTAGCCATCTACATCTGAATTCTAACCTGCGATAAGCTAGTCATGAAAAGGAGAGGGAATAGGGAAAGTGGATTTGAAGAGGTAAACAACGACCAGTTAGATGTGTCTTGACGGATTAAAATCCCGCTCTTTGTGTATGTTTCCATATGTACAACATACATACTCAAGAAACGTCATAATCTGGAAGCATATGGATGATCTGCAAGGAACGATAAAGGCCATTATGATAATATCGTTACTGTTACTGACCTTTCTCAGAAACTGGGATGGAAATCGCTTTCAGACCGTCGATTAAAATTTAGACAATATATTATGTAAGTTCCAAACCGATTTATTCTCTAACAACGTAAATAATACTTTACGGAATACGAAATACTACGTTAGATCAGATCGTGAAAATAAAATTAGGAAACTATACTACAGAACGGACAGATTTAAAATGTCATTTTTCCGCAAAAGATAAGAGACAGCTGCCAAAGCGAATTTTAACTAGGTTTTTCAATGGGTAGTGTAGCTAGTTATTTAATTTATTCCCTAATACTTACATCCATATCTAATACCTAGTACTAACAGCATGCCGTGTATGTTTGCAGCACAACTCTTGAACCTCTGTCAATTTATATAGTTGAAAAATACATAAATACAAACGGTCCTTCTAACATTGGTAGCATACCTATAGTGTAGAACATACTTGTGAGGTTTGGCCTCCTGACAAGTATTAGTGATTAATGCTAATGCATCAATAGTCGTAGTTACTCCAACTTAAGAGTATAGTGTAATGCATGCTGGTGACTACTCAACCCTTGCCACACACCCTTGAGGTGAATTGCAGGGTATTTTGTAGATGTAGATGCAGAGAAGCCGTTAACTTTAGGAACATGCATAGTCTAATGAGCTTATTTTGTGTTTTTAGCCAAATAAACTGGCTCTTCTCTAACGATTTCTTTCATATTGCCCTATTTTTGCTTCAGGTAAAGAATCGCTTCAACCTCCCTTTTTCTTAAGCTTACTAATATATCTCCGCTTCAGAGGCTCTTCCACTACATTCACCAATCTCTTACACGCATGATTAAGCAAAAAAAAAACAAACTACATCCAAGGGCTAGTCCGATGCCTAAGGAAATTACTACGCACTTGCTTTCCGTATTCTTCTACGCAAGGATCAAAAGGTAATCCCATATTCGACAAGTCGTTCTCCTGAGGTTCGAGCAGTTTGGCAATCACTTCAGGCAAGGCAGAGAGGGAGACTGAGTTTAAGAGGGGAGGGGATGCAAAAAAATCCCTCGAGTTCTGATGCTCAGCCATCTGACGTGGTGAAGGGGGAACATAATCTCTTCCCGACAAGGGGAGACTTCGAACGGTTCGTGGAGAACCCTCTTCTCGCAAAAAAGGATTTTTACCCCAAAACTCTTATCGGCTGGGAGAATTACGCAAGAGGACGCAGCAAAAATTCACGCACAAAGGTCGATGGCGGCCATCATATAGATCTGTTTAAGCATACGTTAGAACCAGCTAACATTTTTTAAAATAACGAGCCACACGATATGCACAAACATGTGTGAATGTATGCGCGATGTTGTTGAAGAATGACGAAGATAATATGAACGGAGGGAATCCCGAGTGAAGAAGCCCTTCGAAGAGTTGGTGGGTAAATATATTTCATCAAAACATAGAATAAGAATAAACAAAATTGCTGAGACGTATCAGTCTCCAGGAAGCAATTATGTAGAGAAAAATCAATGAAAGGAATAACCCAGGAATTTACAATCATTTCATTAAAAAAAATTATGTGGTACGCAGTCACGCGCAAAGGTGCGAATTTATGCGCCGAAGACGGTGAAATTCGCCATGACAAAATCATTTGACTTGACCGAGAATCGAACCCGGATCTCCTAATTGCCGGTCAGGTGTGTTAGCCATTTACACCACCGAGCCATCTTAATTCATTGTTCGTTTTCCCCCCGCTAAAATTCGCCTTGAATTAAGATGGTTTGGTGGTGTAAATGGCTAAAATACCTGACCGGAAATTGGAAGATCCGGGTTCGAATCCCGGTCAATTCAAATGATTTTTTCATGGCAAATTTCACCGTCTTCGGTGTATAAATAATCCAGTAAGACCAAACATGGAATGCATGATGCAAATTATATTAAACTCTTCCTAAGGATTTCGCGGCGTCGTCCATTAGTGTTACGCATTTTCGGGTTCTCCATCCGCATTCGTTGACTTTGGCTGAGAACGGTTTCGATAGCCACCCTGCTATAGCCTTCAGGTGAAAGAAAAATTTGAAACGAAAAATAAGCAGTTCCAATCTGTCTGCCATACCTGAAAATGCCTGGTGTGAGCCGGGACAGAATAAATTTCGAAGATACAAAAATACTAGCCATGGAGAGCCACTATTATCTAACAATAAGACAAATCAGAGAAGCAATAGAGATTTGGAAATTGCCGGAAAATTTCAACAGAGACAATTGCTATCCCCTCAGCAGTTCATGGAGAATGATCATCCACTCCGACCAATCGCAGTGCAACACCAGGACGACCAGCACAATACGATATACGGCGGCCAAAACAGCTTCTTTCCACTTTCGAATTGAAGACGATAGCAGGATGGCTATTGAAACCGTTGTAAGCCAATGTCAACGAACGCGAATGGAGAACCCGAAAATCTGGAACACTATATTAAATTCTGTCTATAAAAAATATAATCAACGAATACAGCGGCTGGATAAAAAAGAATGAAAGAGGTGAAAATATATAAGGCACGATTTCTTACTTCGGATCTCGTCCTCTACAGTAAGCCATACCCATTCCTTTGTCATTTGCATTGTCATTGGTTACAGTGAGGATACGATGCTACGATAGCTTCGTTACGATTATCTGATTAGTGTTACAAACCTACTACAGCATCTTGGATGGAATTCGCCCTCATTGTCAGAGAGTCGGTCAAAACTTATATTTTATCCTTAAAGTAAACTCTAAGGCGATCAATTTCTAATGACGTCAAAGCATTTTACGAAACCCAGAATTCTACGGTAGATTGGAGAATAAGCATGGAATTAGGAAAATCGATAGCAGACCGTACAGGTCTAAAATGTAATTTTTTTCCAGGACGATGAGAGATCATAATTCTGCTGATGATAATTCATAATTCGGTTGATCGTCAGATGCATGATAATAATCACGGCAGTGTGATAGCGTAACTTTTTAGGACATTTTGTTACTAATGCTTCTGTATTAATATGCTAAGCAGAACTAACAGAACGTTTCTTATACTAAATTTACAACTATTGTACCCTGTAGTTTTATACAGTTATAAAATGCATTAATATACAATGTAACAGAATTTTTGCATTTGATTTAGCACATTTTGGTGGAAATTCGGATCCTATCACACACCCTTCAGGCGGCTTGCAGGGTACGATATAGAAGAGAAAGGTATGCCACAAAATCACCCTAATTGTGTTACAATTATAACGTGACCGTCCCAGTACACAATTTTCTCACGAATAAATCAAGTGATTTCAATCACTCCTGCTATCACAATTTCTTTCTTCAGCATTCTTACTCCCACAAACCCGTTTACTACTCTCATGCCACGAAGAGTTTTTCAATTCCATCCAGAATCCATGCACTGAATCTAATCAATATCAGCAGAAACGCGGGTCCGATTAATTGACATTGCCGTATTCCTCCTCTCCTACTTAATACCGTAACTACCCAGTGCAGTCTCAGAGCTTAGGTTACGCTATATATTCCATATATCGTGATGGCTATCGGAATTAGAGGTACAGCTGATTTCTCGGATACATTCCTACATTATTCAGCCAAAAACATATATACCATTATTCCCAGTCTCCTTTTGGATTCAGCAGTTCTAGAGCCAACATCTCTTATTGATTACGCCAATACTGTGAAAGGTTTCCAGACTGATCTGTCTATGTTGCCTCAGGGCTAAGTTTATACCCCGTATTCCGAATGATATAAGCATTTTCGAAATTATGCTGCACATTAGTTCATCGCTCTCGTTGATTCGTTGATTGTATCAAGTCAGTGAAGGGTCTGCTACTGTATATGATTGGCCAATGGCCCAAAGGCATTGGATATGTCCCTCTAAGCCTACTAAAACGACTGATATTAGTATTTGATTTCTTCGAATACGTTCCCAACCTTCTCTACCTGTAAATACGCACATAGCTTCCCTCTTATCCTCTTTTATAACTCAACTGTTCAATAGTCCACTTTTCTTATTGATTACGTCAATAAATCGAAGGGCATGGTATTGCCTAATCAGCCGGTAAACCCTAAAGGCTCGGGTCATGGTCTCAACACTGCCTCTCTCCACTAATATCTGCATCGGTAGCACAGATACGTTCTTCGTATGCGTTCCCCTTCATACGCCCAGACTAAAACATCTCCTTTCCCATTTATTCTCCTTCCTGGAAACCTAGGGGGGTGGGGTTCCACCATCCCCCTCCCCGCACCCCTCTACCCCTCCTGTCAAGGCGGATCAACGAACCAATCAACCCATTCCTCATACCACAAGCCGCCTACAACCCCAAAACCTCCCCTCTGATACCCTCCCTCCTCCCATCAGGCAAACTGTCCGCCCAAAAACCCAAACCCGACACGGCCCATCCTCCCCTCAGATACCACTCAATACAGCCAGGGCCGATATCTGTTCATGTGTGCACTACGGAGTATCCATAGGCGGTGTATCATCGCGCGAGTGAGAAGGGCTGCAGGACACCGCCCGCCCTCCTCCGCTCTCTCTGGTGGAACGGAAGCGGAGATATTGAGAGCTGCTGATTGGGGGCGGGAGAGCTTTTCAGGCGCTACCGGAAGTTTGGATTGGGGTTTTCCTCGGGGCGTGGGTGTAGTCGGTGGATTAAACGACGGGGAGCTTAAGGGGGAGAACGGATAGGGTGGAGGAGGAGGTAGGGGATAAAGGGAAGCGAGGATCCACTAGGTACACACACAAGACGGTGCCTTTAGCTCGGCGATGCCTGCCAGGATGGTTGGTTCCCGTAGCACCACACGAGCCATGCGATCGAAGTCGTTCCCTTCCGTGGCAGTCAAAAGAGCTCCATTCTCGTCGTTTCATCATCATCATCTGAGTTATCTACCGGTTAAAGGTAGGTTATGATGAAAGTCAGAGAACGTCCAACAGTCTCTTACACGAGCAGTGCCCTATCTACCTCTAGAATTTCTTTCTTCACCTCAGCGCAAGTCCTACCTTTCTTCAACCCGTCCATAAAACATTCTATTTCTTCCCTTTCCCCGCTTGCCCAACATCCTTCCCTCTATCGTAAGCAAAAAGTAGTTCTTAACGGAATTAGCTCTGATGTAGTTAAAGTGACATCAGGTGTCCCACAAGGAAGCGTAATCGGCCCCCTTTTGTTCATTATATACATAAATGACCTATGCTCTCGAATTAGCAGTAAAATACGTTTATTTGCTGACGACGCTGTCATATATCGCGAAATTAGTGATCACTCTGACTTTGAAATTCTATCATCGGATTTAAAAAACGTTCATGTGTGGAGCCAAGAGTGGGGACTCGAACTTAATCTGAGCAAATGCACGGCGATACATTGCTTGCGGAGGTCGTGCAACTATCCCCGTGTATATGCTGTGGATGGCGTTAAAATAAAGGCGACAGATGAAGTTAAGTACCTGGGAGTTACGAATACCTCGAACTTATCGTGGGGAACACATATAAGAAATATTTGTGGCAGAGCTCTGAAGAAGCTAGGATTCTTCAAGCGTATTGTGGGGAGATTTTCAGATGAAAAAGTAAAAGAGAGGCGCTATTTCGCACTCGTCCGGCCACACCTTGAATATGCAGCAAGCATATGGGATCCGGTGCAGAAAGACTTATTTCGGGAACTTAATAAAATACAAAGGAAAGCTGCGCGATTCGTCAAAAACTGCTACGGGCGTACAGATAGCGTTACGCAGATGTTAAACGAATTAAGATGGGAGCCGCTAGAGACTCGTAGGCTGCGCGCTAGGCTTAGATTACTTGAGCAATTGAGAATAGATATCTTTAAGAGCGATACGGAGAACATCATATTAGAACCCCACTATATTTCCAGGTCCGACAGAAACGATAAATTAAGAGATATATTTTGCCGAACGGATAGGTATGGGAATTCGTTTTTCCCCCAAACAATAAGGGACTTTAATAAATGCAAGGCGTAATTTCATTAGAGCGTTTCCTTTTTATATGTAACCGGCTGGTGTCCTAACACCCCCCACCACACGCCTATTGAGGCGGCTTGCGGGGTAGTATGTAGATGTAGATATCACGCCCTTCAGCAAACCATCGCCCCTCATTACCCCTTCCAGCCACCTACCCTACCTTCCCCTAATCCGATCCACTAGTTTCCTCTCCTCACCAACAAGGTCGAGAACTTCTACATTTGTGTTCCTTTCCGCCCACCTCTTCCTTTCTCAATCCTCCTCCACACTTACATCTCGAACGCCTTCAGCCTATTTTCGTCTTCCTTTCTCAAGATCCACGTTTCTGCCCCATACAACGCCGCACTCTTTAAGCTCTTCACCAGCCTCTTTTTTACATCCTTACTTAAATTCCCCGTCATCAGCTCCCTTCTATTATTGAACGCTTCCAGGCCTAGAAAACTGGCTCTTTGATAATTTCTTCCCTACTGTTTACACTCATGCATTGCTTCATGCTCTCTCGTGTTCTTGAGACCACAAATGTCCTTAAAAATAGTCTCTTCAACCACATTCACCGTTCTCGGTCTACCCCTTCCTCTCACACCATTCACTCTACCATCATATGTCTGCTTCCATTCTCTTAACATGGTCAAACAGATGAATCCCGTTTCTTTCATCTGTGTCCATCAACAGGGCATCCGTTCACATTCATTTGACCTGATAATTCCATGTGGAAAAAGGCATCAGTTATATAGATGACATTTTAAGTGAATAGTATCTAGAACAGCAGTAGATTTCGTGCTTTCCTGGCGTATCTTGAAGACAAACAAGTCGACAATATGATCCTGATATATGAGGGAAAATCCATAAGTTTTTAAGTTGTTAATACAACACACGGTTTCATCAACATATATATATATATATTTTCGCGTGCCATCATATAATATTTATCAGGGTCATTCTTTCTCTAACAATGTATCACTTTATTTATCCAGCAGTCTGTTAACTTACCCAACCACCTCCAGTGAAAGTCCTGTGACACTGATAAATGCACCGTGAGTTAGTTTAAACACTGGCTACAGACCTTCATTGCAATCACCTTAATTTGTAAGTGAACTACTCCCCGATAAGCACGGCCGATAATCATATTCTGAGACCTAGCACGGGATAAGTTGCATCATCCTTCTAACCTTATAAGTAAACTGAAAAGCCTGGAGAAGCTACCGGGTGTATTTTCCGTGATCAGAAATTAGTCACCTGGGAATGCCTTCGAGTGGTGTCATTTCGGAAATTGGGAGCCAAATTGACGAAACGAGAAGCAATGCTGACACGAAAGGGCGTAACTCCCTCAAGCCAAGACACGAAACGGGCCGAAAAACATGAAACCTGCTCCACCGAATTCCTCGAAAAACGTGAAATTGGGTATCACTGCGTTGAAATGTTCGTGAAATTCCCAGAGCCGGAAACGATTGGCCGAATGACCATTCGTGTTATCGCAATCCCATCTCACTTAATATCGCTAACGTATTTCAAGAAACAATTCGACGATAAGTATGAGTGGTAATGGTTAAAGAGAAAACGTTTGTATTTAACATGCAAGTAATCCCTGTTTGCTGTCGATGATCGCATGCGTACTTTTGAAGCTTTTACATCGGTTCGCGCAAGCCTTCACGCGAGTTCCAGCTGTCCATGTGGACAGCTGGGTTTGAGTGAAATCATGAGAAAGCTAAAACTGCACCAAACAGAATATCCTCTAAGAAATACCCTCCAAAAATCCTCCGAGACTCGTCACTCATTGCAGTTTGCAATGTTTAATATATTATAGAACAATTGTAAGCGTGAAAAATGTGCAGTGCAGCAACTTAACGAACAATTCCAATGCATCCAAAATTCGACTCGGAAAACTTTCGCGTTTTACCATCTGAGTAGTATGTACCAATGTAAGCTCCAGCCTTCATTATATAATGTATCTTCAACAACACACATTAAGATTAAAAAGTTTAAATGTGAAATTTGCTACCTTTCCAGGGGAAAAATTGTCATTAAAACTTCTGCGAAAGTAAGGTTACTGCAGATTAAAGAAGGCAGTAGATGGCATCTTGACGCACCAAAGTGCAGAGTCCTCTAGATTGCATTCTCAACACTACTCCCTCACTTATTATATGGCAATCCAGAGGAATCTGCCAAGTGTAGTCTGTATTTATTGCGAAAAATTATCCACCAAACTTGGATATCGTGCGAAATTCGTCCAAACATTTTATGTATAATGCTGTGTCATTTTGTAAATTATTTTCATTTTAAATATTTTTAGATAAATCTTGACGGTACCGTGGCAATTCCGCTACTAATACCTATGCATTGGGCGTGTCAAATCCTTAGCTGATCCATTCAATATCGCCGAATGTATATTTTAATGGATTCAATAGTCTATGTTCCAGTCCCAGTGCAATGAATCTATTTTCTCCTTTAATCCAAGAGTCTCACGGAGTATTCGAAAAGTATATATTTTTCCAAGTTTATATTGCTTCATGCATTGTCTTCTTGGGATAATTTTTACTTTAGAGATGGAGTTGGGTTGACTAAATTAATATCAAAACTTCACCATCATTACATGTACATGAATAACTAAAATAGAATGAAAAAAGTAAGAAATAGCATACTTTATGGCGCACCCCATGGGCTTTATTTATACAGGCAGTATGATTTTAAAAATAAAAATAGCAGTTCGAAGGAGATATTGGCAAAATCAGCGTTGCATCTATCCGGGCACATTATTATTCATACCCGTTCTGGGATGATTAATACCACTTAGGCTCCTGAGCTAGAGCTCAAAAATCTTATTCGTGAGAAATCCGCACTTTTACCACACGCTGAGGTTCATATAACGACCTCCGGCAGAGAGCGGCAGTTCTCGCATTACACACGGCTGGATTCTTCCGTTCCTTTTGGAAAATCCCAAAACCCGTGAATTTATTGCTCCATTGATCAAGATTGTCCCCACACTTAAATAATCCTCGGGAAAGAGGATCAGGGGCGGAAACGATGGAACGGAGAAGAGGGCCAGGGGCGGAAAAAACCCTAATCGGGCGAATTCCGAGTTTTATTTTAATCATCCCAGAGAGCAAGGAATGGGAGATAATATCACACCGGGATATCCATTCATATTTCTCTCGTTTGAGGGATAAATAAATGATGGGGTACGAAAGGAAGAATAAATATCTCGACCAACGACGGGATATATTTTCACTGAGGTATTTATTCATCTAACAAAAATTTAGACACGTTTTACATTAGCGGAGGAAATATAGCAAAACTAAACAAATATTAAAGAAAATTAGTACGTAATCATGGCGTAGTAATCACAACGGCCAAAGATGAAACATAAAAACAAACAAAAACGTATCTTACGACATGTTCGTAACTTATTCCTATCAGAAAAATTCGCGAACTGTAGTTCTCCTAGTTAACTTTTCGGAAACATGAAACAATGGATATTTACAAGCAAACTTCTTTAGTAGACCTCTATAAAATATTCGCCTGATTTATTTTGATGCTTTTCTTCACTATAACGCATAATACCGTTTAAAAGTGTACAATATAGTGAGCTCTATGTGGATATTATTCATTACTGATAGGGGGATTCATAGATAAATTGCATGACGGACAGGTTTAAACTTCGATTTCTTCCACGTACGATTTGTAACCACAATGGATGTGATAGATGCCGCCACTAATGTTAATGGTAGACATTGGTAACTTTGTTTTTGTGCTACTTTTCAATTTATTTAATTTTTTTTAAATTTTCGATTCCTGCACGAGATGCTAATTATATTTCATGTGTCTCTGAAAAAGCTGGTTAAGAGCTTTGTGTAGAGTGTGTTGCTGCAGACAAGCGGAGAGGAAACGGCTGGATACTTTTGAGATGTGGTGTTATGGTAAGATGTGTAAGATAAGTAGGACAGAGGGATTGACGAACCAAGAGGTATTAAGAAGAGCGGAACCTGTGGAGAACAGTAAAAAGTAGGCTTGTGCGATGACCGATTTTGGTCATCGATTTTCGATGAAAAAATTTCATCGAAATGTTTCGATGACGATGGCTGTCATCGATCATCGTATAGAGAGAACACGATGATCGATGAATATCGATGAATATCGATGATCGATGAATGTCGATGATCGATGAATGTCGATGATCGATGAATTACGATGATCGATGACTCTCGATGAACTGTGCAGTAGTGATGAGCGATATATCGCTGTGATTGAATCACCAATACTGAAAAGTAGCAATCACAGCCTGTGACTAAATAATCGAAATCACTGTGACTGTGAATTCGGTGAATTTAGCCGATTTAGCTCAGGCTGCTACCGCTGCTACCAACTGCACCAGTGCAACCAAGGAATGCAATGCTACCACTGCTGCTGCGTATTAACTGTGATTGAACGTGATCGCATACTTCTGTATCGTCTACCACAAACTTGAGGAAAAACATGCATTAAAAAAATCCCACTGTGGCCCTGCCATCGTCCTCAAGGCGCAATAGCTGGGGTGCTTATACTTTATACATACATTTTAGATCTAAGGCGTTCAAATGAATGGAAAAAGAAGAAAAATTAGTGATATAAGGATATCGATCATCCTCAT
The DNA here is from genome assembly GCA_963573305.1 of Pyrrhosoma nymphula. NCBI lineage: Eukaryota > Metazoa > Arthropoda > Insecta > Odonata > Coenagrionidae > Pyrrhosoma > Pyrrhosoma nymphula. The sequence goes on along the minus strand of OY754335.1, from coordinate 100,543,009 downwards.
CGATGGTTCTCATCGACATCAATGATTCGCATGAACTCATCGACTCATCGGCATCGATGATTCTCATCGACATCGATGGTCGATGACATTCATCGTCATCGATTACAGTCATCGCACCGCGATGACTAAAATCATCGTCGATGACTTCGATTAATCGACTCATCGCACAAGCCTAGTAAAAAGGAGATGGGACGGGTGGATAGGTGAATATAATTTTGGAAGGGATGATGGAAGGCAAAAAGGTACAGTAAAACTCCAATTATCCGAACTCCCAACTATCCGGATCACTTTTAGGGGAAAAAACCCTCGAAAATCGGATTTTTTAGTCACGGCAATAGGCTATTCGAAACGTGTATTGTATCTATCATTTCTACCGTTGATTTCGTTTAACAGTTACTGGTTACAGCACATACGTTCCTTTAGCGTTCTTAGATCAATCCGAAGCGAATACGTGAAGAAGTTTCCAAAGAAATTACATTTTTTTTGTGAGTTTTTCATTTATCCGGATATTTGATTATCCGGATGGCATCCGGTCCCAATTGATCCGGATAATTGGAGTTCTACTATATAAAGACTTTTTACACTCTAAAGAAATTTTTAACTAGGCAAACGGAAATGTTACAGAATAAGTTTTATAACACATAACTGAGAAAGGAAACTACATAAAAAGGCAATAGAAAATAAATATGTTGTTATGTTTAGCATTTGATGTACACGCCAAAATGAGTCACTTCCAATACTTCCTTCAACAGATATATTATTATGTGAGCAACTATGGATGCATAACTTTAATTTAGGTACTACTTTGCATAGATGGCAAGGCACAAATGTTAACGCATACAGACTGTGATGGCGAAAAGGGTTCAGATGAAGTTATTTACTACATGGACTAGTATCTAAACCGTGCACTTTCCCCTGAGTCTTCTAAACTTGTACTTTATTCAGTAAACTGTGCGTTGTAAAACAGAAATAAGATACTGGTACAATATATGTTCAGTCCAACACATTCAAATCGATTTCAGAAAATTACACACAATTTTCCTGAACGAAGGCACTCATTTCTTCCGAAAGACAGGGACTTCGCCAATATTTAAAAGAAAGAAAGGATTGTAACTAGATTGCATATTCCTAAATAATGGCAATCTCTTGTTAGGAAGACATCTAAATTATTTACAGGTGTTCCTGCAACTCAAACCAAGTCCAGAAACTACAAAGACGCTATCCTCTGCTCCAGTGTTATTTTGACTTACTTGAACTCGCCATCAGATGTCACAAACGTCTCTACAGCTGTTCTGGAAAGGTGGTGTAAACGCAGGTTAGTTTTAGCCGCCATATTAGCCATCATTCAACCCTAGTAATCCAAACGAGGCATTATAGACCTTTCTCATTTATAAGCGGCACCACCCTAAATACATTCCTTCTCTCTTTCCCCCTTGTAATTAAGAGTCGAAATCGAATATCGCAGCAAATCGTGAGGCGGTGGAGACCCACCCACCCACTCCAACCCCTCCTCCCCAATTGGTGGCACGCACAATCAATTTCATCCCTCTAACCACTCTGCCTCCTTGGTGCGTTTCATCCCCCACAAAAAAATTCATTCCCTACGAAAGAAGAAAATAATCCAATTTTCGATTTCCTCCCTTACCCCCCCAAGCTCACATCTCCCCTCACACAGAAAAAAGGGCGTTTCCAAAAATGCAATCCTCGGAAAGCAAGCATGAAGTTCTCCCCATTCTCCTCAAGAATAATTTTATTTTTTCATCAATATGTACTCTTTCCTAATTCTCGGAAAAGGGGGGTGGGTGGGTATGGCTGTGAGACGAAAACATTTCAACATAGAATTGCGATATCCATATTTTAACATCACAATTTAGAGTACGAAATTCCACAGAGGAAAAATCAATAGTCTTCACCGGGACTCGAACCCAAATCCTTCGATATCGCACCGAGTGCTTTGGACAGATGAGCTACCGACGCTATCTTTGCTGATTTTTTTAGTGGTCTTTAAATGAACAAGACATAAACAAACAAAAAAGAACAGAGTTGGTCCCAGTATCCTGAAAATTTATCACATTTAGAATAAAATTTTGCGTCCCAAAACGTTCGGTCTATCTCTCATCGCATTGCTCTGCATATTAAATAAGGTATACCATATATTGCTAGCTATTGCATAACCTGTAATATCGTAGATCCCGCGAGAACAGCTTTTTAGCAATGGTACATCGTTTCACCTTAATTACCTACATCGCATATATTGAACAACGTGTTATATCAAGATGCGAGCTGTCGAAGAGCCAGTGCAATTAATATCGCAATGCGATATCACTGGTGCATAGCATATCTCATGGTATCACGATGCTGGTTTATATATGGCTTCAAGCACACCACAGATACTACACCGCAGTATCGTACTTTCGCAGTGGGGTTGGGACGGTTCCCATGACAATTATCCACCTTCTACCTCCTGCCTTCCATCACTTCCCCTCCGATCCCTTCCAAGGACTCACACCACCGTAATATTAAGGGGGGAAATTTTAACCCCCCTCTCCGCCAGCCTTTCACCGCTCCCCAACCACTTGCATTGTGACTAGCACCCTTGCCTTTTCCAGTCTCCCCCCTTCCTTCAACGAATCGAAGCCAGTCATGTGCACACTCGGAAACCGTAGGGAACAATCAATGATGATCGATTCGGAAATAATATGCACGCACGCAATATAGAACGCATCCCTTTGCTTATATTTCCAAGTTTTGCAGGGTTCCTGCGAAAAGAATGGGCATAGATTTCGCTTTACGAGGGTTGTTGATGCTCGGTTACGTGGAAGAAATGGGTATTTCTTTCGCTATCAAAACCTTTTTAGCACGATTAAATTGATATTACAAGCAGGTTTGTATATATAAACGAAATATTAATAGAATATACCACAAGAAATCATGAGTGTGCATTTTATTCAAACTAGATTGATTTGATTTTACAAAATGTGTGTGAGGAAAACTAAATAAAGATTTTATTTCTAAGGAGTCCTATGAACAAGAGAAATGAGTACCTATGAAGAAATGGAAGAATCTAGCAGAAGCGAAAAGGGAATACAAAGATAGAGGAAATTCTCAGATGTCATGAAAAAAGACTCAGTTTTCTTAGGGTAACACCACGAATCTAGCTCTCTTGACTGAGCCTACACCGAAAGGAAAGGCGGCGTAGTGTAGGGATGAATGTAATTAACACTTAAATAGCGTTCACAGAATAACAGTAGAATAAGCACCAATATTTAATTTCGAGCATTGAGACATAATTCCATTAACCATTGCCTCCTTATTCTGTTTCAGGAATCGTCTCATAAATTAATATATGTACCATCATTATTTCCTCTTAATATCTATAGGACGTTCAGCCAAATTAGTTTGAAAAAATACCACGATATGAAAAATTCCATGAATAAAAAAAATACTTAAAGAAAAAATTATCATTATTCTGACTATACCAATATGTCAGCCAATAATTGTACTACGAGGTATCTGCCAACCAAATATTAGAAGTTGTTTGCCATGGGATTAACACGAGCTGCATGCTCAAAAATGATATTTTTGAAAAGAAATTAGGAAGAAATTAGGAGGATATAGAAAAGAAAGGAATAATTAAGGAGAATAATTAGTTATTCACTAAGATGTTCAGTAATAAGCACAAATTTTAGAGTGTTTGGCAATTTTATAATTACTTCATGCTTCTTACAACTGCTTAAGGTAGTTTGAGCGAGATATCACTTCACCTAGAATTTGGTGAATTGGACCTTATTTTAAAGGAAAATCTCCCATCTTTCGAAAAATATAAAATATTATTCCCTTGCCGAACAACTTTTCGAGTAATTTGCCTAAAAATATAAGCTGTTTTACTTGGGGTAGATTACAACTGTGCGCTCCAAAGGGGGAATATTGCAAAAATGGGGAATTTCTAACACCTAGATTTTGTCACATTACTAACTAAGTGTAAATAAATGTTTCACGGGTATTCCACCAGGTAATAGACTTCATATCTGCCAACGATTCAACGAACGACTTGCTGGTCATCATCAGGGCTTCCGAATGCCGCACGAGTCAATTTGGCCGTTATTTATAAATAAAATAAATAATAATACCCGTGACATATTTATACATCAGATTCCCCAGGAAATTCTTAGATCATTTAACAGTGTGTAGTTTTTATGTTTTCTCAACTATTTATAAAAATTAATTAATTACTCACGCAGTATTTTTACAGAATCGCAAAAATACCTTATGTTGTGAAGGCGTTTTCACCATACGGCGTGAAAAAATGAGTCAAGTTAGAGACTTCATTCATTCATTACAGTAATCTACCGGTTAGAGGTAGGTTGTGATGAAAGTCAGAGAATATCCAACGAACTCTTACACGTGCTGTGCCCTTTCTACCTCTTGTATTTCTTTCTTCATCTCAGCATAAGTCCTACCTTTCTTCATCCCGTCCATAAAACCGATTCTCTTCCTTCCCCTTCCCCGCTTACCCAACATCCTTCCCTCTATCACGGCCTTCAGCAACCCATCGTCCCTCATTACTGCTTCCAGCCACCTACCCTGTCTTCCCCTAATCTCATCTATAAGTTTCCTCTCCTCGCCCACTATGTCAAGCACTTCCTCATTTGTCTTCCTTTCCGTCCACCGCACCTTCTCCATCCTCCTCCACACCCACATCTCAAAAGCCTTCAGCCTATTTTCGTCTTCCTTTCTCAAGGTCCACGTTTCCGCCCAATACAACGCCACACTCCATATCAAGCTCTTTACCAACCTCTTTTTTACATACTTACTTAAGGTCCCCGTCATCAGCTCCCTTCTATTATTGAACGCTTCCTTCGCTAGTGCTATTCTCCTCCTAATGTCTTTGCTACTATGTCCTCTTTCTTCTAGCGTACTACCCAAGTAATTAAATTGTTCTACTTGCTCCAGTTTGTGACTTCCTACTCTTATCACCGTTAGAGACTTATGTAACTATATTATTATAATTACCTACTGAGAATTTTTGTCATATATAACTATATTTTTGCGCCGACAATATTATTATATTTTCTTCATAACTCTTACAGACGCTGAAATAAAAAAATAAAATTCGAATATGGTCGCTATTCGAGTATGGTCGAATCTCGCTAAAACTACCTTATCACTATAAACGGAAATTCGAACACCGACTCTATTATGAATAGAAAAAAGCTTGAAGAGTACCCCTTAAGAAAGTAAACAAAAACTAGAGAGTACTGGAAGAGCACTAGAATAAAATCAAATAGATTCTAGGCGCCCTGAAGTGGAGTCGCTTTCAATTTGTAAAATGGAAGAAAAAAGTAGGACGGAAGTGACAAGGAAGGAGCAGTAAGTAATTCAGTCAGGTTGAAAGAAAATAAAATCAGTGGAGGTGGAAAAGCTCTTAAGACGCTTCTTCAGATGCACGATTCTTGTAAAGCATAGCTTTCCTGCATTGTGCCGTGTTATTCTCACTGTGCGAGAGGCCTATAGCGAGTCTCATGGCCCAATTAAACATTCAAATGCTAGGAAGTTAAATTTGAGTCCCCAGAAATAGGGCATACTCGACGAAGCTAAGCATTAATGAGAGACCAAGAAGGAGGACAAATTATTAATTAACAGAGACGAAATAAAAGATTTAATGAGGAACCTTCCGGAAAGAGATTCCTTCGGCAAAATGGAACGAGATTTGATTTCAACGTAATTGATAAGGAAAATTCCTCATGGGACATGTTGACGAGAGAGCAGAAGGAAGACGAGGCGATTTTGCAAGAGAAGCTCCTCCTTGTCGGAACTCGGAGTCGTACAATTGAAACCATGGGCAACTGAAAATGTTCGCGCCCGAAATTGGATTCCTTTCCGTCGTTCAAGACATCCCATCCCCTGTGGAGCCACGGAAGCGTATTGGGAGAAAGGTTTGTCGATGTGAAGTGAACTCACTGCGAAGTCATAGGCTGGAAGTGAAGGGGGCGATCCTTCGACAATTCCGACTTGACCCGCGTAGAGAGACCCATGATGATGCCGAGCATACCAGAAGAGAATATGCGCGCTGAACTACAATTTTGGATAGGAGAGTCGTATCCTAATGCATTTTCAGCGTAGTATTTACACTGAGAGGGTAGCAAAAAATATGAAGTGCAAATCCTGGAAATGGATTTAGATTTCCGTGCAACTTTCAAGGTGTTCAGATGTATAGAATGAACATTTCCAAATGACGTTCAGCTACACGTCATCACAGATGATGTTCAAAAAGGGAGGTATCAGGCGAGATGTTGTGGAATATGAACATAACAAGAACTTAGAAGATACAGTTTTCCCCAGATAATTTATTTAATATTTTTACCTGTGGAAAACTGCTCCTCTTAGTTCTTATTACAGATGATATTATTCTACTCAGTTACGATGAATGAATAAATAAGATGTTGGTGTGTATATATTTGTTAAATGAAACAATTGAGCTGACATAGTATTGCATTGAGTGATAAAACCAATTAATTTCCAAAAATTATATCTCTCACGAGAACAGCACTTTCTCCATAGACCGACCCCCTTCTAACCATTAAGGCTGTCGAACTGTTAGAAAGGTTGAATACACGGATAAGCAATTGAAAAAAATGACACTATTGAAAAAGGGGATTTTTATCACCGATTGGAAAACCATGCAAAATGAATGGTATGAATTAAGTTATAAATGTAAAATACTTCCTCGGTGTAGATTTGAACAAATTGATATTCTTTGGAAAGATACTCAGCTTCTAAATTGAAAAAAATAAACTTTCTATGAGCTCCAGACATACATATTCATGAACTCTTGTACTATTACCTAAAAAATTATGTACATATACACGAATTTATTTACAGTTGTTGTTAGCCGCGCTCAACATTTGGTCAGGCTTTCTAAGGATCCCAACCATCCAGAAGGGAGAAAATGGTTAAAAATTTTTAGAATGTGAGGTCTCTGTGAATGGGGAACTTGCGAAGACAACCTTCTCCAACCTCTCTGTTCGCCAGCGTAACCTTCACATTTTATTACTTTATAATGCTAAGCGTATAAAATGCTCCTATTTAACATTTGTTCCACATGCACCATTTACGTATAGTGAGAGTGTGTGAAAATAGGTTCATTAATTCACAATGAGTGGCAAGATTTATTTACGGTCATCATAATAACACTGTTATGCATCCCCAGCTTATTTCCCCACATACAAGCCGAAACCCGAATATTTTACACAGTAACAGGAAAAAAAATAATTCATCAAATAATTATAGACAACTCTCTCCTGATTCTCAATTTGGAATGGTAAATTGGCAATGTATTTTAGAACATATTAATCATCTATCTAGTTACCACATTACGGAAAGCATTGTCACTTCAAGAAAAACACGACAAGAATGGTGCTGCCATCTATGAACCTTACTTTGACTACATTTGTATTGAGGAGCAGGGATTGAAGTTGACAGATGATTCCAACGGGATATACGATATTTTTTCGAAATATAGGTGAATTGTTTACGGGAAATTACGGGAGCTATTTGTGAGAGAGCGTAGTGAAGAGATCGGGCCAGAAACACCACTCTTCTTCGCGATAGAAGGAAGCGGGTAGGATTCCAAGGTAGTGATGGAAAAATCGACTCGATTTCGATTAAAATCGAAAATCGAGTTTTAATAGTCAAAGATCGAGGAAATCGAGATCGAGTCATGATCTTCGAGTTTCGATCCAAACTCGATTTTTCAACTTCGATCTTGACCATTTCGTACCGTTTCGCGATCAGAGAGCTGAGTATGATAACGCCATCCGTCCCATGTGAAAGACTTTTCTCTAAGGCCGGTGAAATTGGAAAGGCACGCCCTAGATCATCAAGAAAGCATCTCAATCAGTTGATCTTTCTTAAAAATTTTAGTGAAGCCGAAAGGTTCCAAGCGGTGATCCCCAAACTTTAATGTGCGTGCATTTGTAAATTTTTACTACTAATAATTCAAGAATTTATTCTAAGTACATTTTTAGGGATTTTTTATACTATTCAAATATGTATTAAGAGCGTTTTTCAAATGAATAATAAACATGTTTTAGTACCAACTGTATTTTTTTCTAATTGAGCCGTCGATTTTTTCGATTAATCGATCTTTTGGTTCAAATTTCGATTTTTGTTGAAAAGACAAGCTTTTAATTTCGATTAAAAATCGATTGCTCGAAAAATCGATTTTGACCGAAATTTTTCCATCACTATTGCAAGGGTACTTTGCGCTTTAGCGATCTTGTAAAAAAAAGGCTAATAAGACTGTTATCTCGTCGGAGACTGCTTCTGTTACTTTCCATTCACAGAGTCCCTGTAGAGCAGTTGATTAGCGCGTTGGACTTCTAATCCAAAGGTCCCGGGTTCGAATTCCGGCAGGGATGAGGAAAATGAATACCTCTGTTTTGTTCAAATTTTTGTGTAATCCTCATTGCTTAACTCAAGTATAGTTTCTCCTCGCTGGATCGAAAAAAATTAAAGCATTCAATTTTGATACCGTGCACATTAAGTATTGTATATTTTTTAAATCCTTAACTCCTTGGATAAAATACTCGTTTTAAGGCGATTGTTCGCCAAATTTTTTCCCTTGCTTTCAACTCGGGAAAAATGAGGATTACTTCATTCACAATGGTAAAAATTCACCCTTGTTTCTACAGAATGGTTGAACAGTTTGGTCAACTAGCTGAACTATCCTTAGCGATATTTATATTTTTTTACTTTACGACATATGTTAGGGTGACAAAATTTATACTAAGGCTACATGAAATTACATTTCCACTTTAAAACTTATACACATTAAACACTCATCCCAACTAAAAGAGATAACTCTATGTACGAGTAAAACATTTTCTTCAATTATGACAGAGAAAAAGTAACAAAACCTTTTGAATTTAATCAAAAGTTCTCAAAAGAAAGGTTCAAATTCCTCCTGAGAAGTGAATAGTACATAAAAATGTAAAAACATGAAAGTAAAAATAGATGTAGAATATCCAAAATTTAAAGAAAAAACTAAATAAGTGTTCAGCACCGATGGCTAACTCGTCAGTGCCACTTCAACTATTTAATGAGCCAAATGTATAATTATAACATTACACGAAAGACGGAAAACATAATCACAGATATAGTTGAACAGAAAACGAAAGTATTATGAAATCACGAAAGCGTAACAAGAATAAAGTATGAATCACAAGATAATCTCTAGTCCCAAAGTTGAAACAGTAAAATAAATGTTGACGCTAAGTGAGTGTCAAGTAATAAAATGTCAGAGCTCCCACGGAGATACCAGCAGCTAACCATAAAAAAATCCGCAAAAATAAAATCATATAACTACCGAAATATTTTGTATCTAAATCTTTTACAGTTACTGTAACATCACAATAATTACGGGAAGAATGTAATGGCTACTAACCTGCCGAATCCCATTAAATATCCCTCCGAGACTATGACTTGAAATTTATTTTCAGATATTTGAAAGCAAACACTTGCCTGCATTTTTTAAAGCAGGTAGGCCCGACAATGCCGACCGAGTTCCAGTCCAGTTTCGTAAAAAATAAAAATTTTGCAGAATCTCTACTGATGCGTCAATTACAAAAGCAACAACCGTGAGGTATTACTGCTAAAAAAACGTGAAAAATATTGACGTAGAAATCTAGTATTTTTACTGTGTGAGATAAAAAAGAGCTGTTAATATATATATTTCATTTAGATGCATGGTTTCCGAAAGTTTACAGCGCCTACTTTCACCTATCGTGTTAATCCATTATCAGCGATGGCTATGTTTTAAAAATTGTGGTGTTTCTCCGAAAAAAAAACAAAAAGTCAGGGATTCATTTCTAGATATTTGGTCAGCAACCGATAATTCTCATAATCCTCAACATAGACGCTTATCGCATCCCATCATCCCCTGGGGAAATAAAAAAAAGTTACCCTAGATTCTTCACGAAAATTGACAGTAATTCGGACCCACCAAAAGCAATAGTGTTCGTGAACTCGCTTCTTCTAACAACTTCTATACCTCTTCAGCAGATGGGACACGGACAGGGAAACCGAGAGGAAAAAGAGTGCCCTCGGACGGGAGAGGGAAAAAAGGTTCTTCTTGTAGGACGGGCCTCTCTCTATCCTATCTTCCAATCTCACCCTCCTTCAACTCCTCCCCATCTCCGTAGTAGTAGTTCTTCCCGCGCTCATTTCGACAGCAGCGCGTGCCACGGGCCTCATTCTCCACATATGGTACTGCAAGGGGGATAAGGGAGAAGGAGGGGTGCCCCAGGGTTCCATCCTCGGTCCCCTTTCGTTTCTCCTGTTTCCACTCGGTCTGCTATCCTCATCCGAACAAAAAAAATAGATGTGGAGGCATCTGTTCCGCAGGGAGCAGGACAGAGAGGGAGGAAGAGGTTGCATGGGTGGAGGCAGGAGGTTGAGGAAGGATGGGTGGGTATTTTTTTTAGGTGGGAGGTTTCTGGGAGAGTCTCAATCCATGCCTTTACGCTTCTTCTCTTTCTGTCGCTCTCACTCTTTGCATTACACTCGATGGCTAAAAAAAACTTTCAATCCCATCTTAACTTGCCTACCGAATACTGCGTATATGTACTTAAAACCCTCTCCCCTGGCGTGAATGTTATGTATGCACAAACCATCTTTCGCTTTTGGCAACACGGGAGACTGATTCCCATTTTTTCCTTTCCTCGTACGGACTCGGCGTGAAGGCGCCATAAATAAAAGGGCAGCTGCTTCAGTGATCTCGCAGAGTCGTCGCCGACGGCTAATTTCATGTTATTCCTTTGTAATAGGCTCTTTGTAAATGACGTCCTCCCCGAATTTACGGACGTTAATCAGAGGTTAACACGGGTGAATTACTACAAGCATGGTTTTAATTGTTCTGAGATTTAATATAGATTATTATTGGCTATGTCTTTATCGGTTATTAATTAGAGAAGTTATGAAGGAGTGAAGCAGATAGCCGAGAAGATTATGGAGACTGTTGATGATGATGATAATGCAAATGAGCATAGGAAAATTGCCAATCAAGTTCAATGAACTGAGAAAAATAAAAGCTGCACAAAGGAAGTGGGGCAAGGGATGTTCGGGCACCAGACTTTAATCGAGCATTAATTAAATAAGGTGACGGTAAAAGGAAAGGTGAATATAATTAAGTTCCATGCTTCATTCTATTTTCTGGAAACTAAATAGAGTGAAGGATGATAACAGACCCAGTGGAAACTTCAAGAGTAACTATTAAGCTCCATCTACGCAACATGGACATTGCACACTTGGTTAAAGAGCAAACAAAGATTATATAATTTATATTAAGTGGCAAAAATGGAAACAAAGGTACTAAAAGTTTTCATTAACCGCAGCATCTCAAGAGTTATTCAAGCACAAGAGGAATATGCCCATTTTTAAAATTTTCCGCGAATAGAATGCATAAAAAACTGAAACAAATTAAGTAAATCTGCCATTCTTTCATTTGTATACATGAGCATATTATCATATTACGGCATGGGTAGAATGCATATTTTCAAAGTTTTACATTTCTCGATGCTATTACGGACCAAATTATTAATGTTCGTATGACTACACCTTGTATTCAACTCTATCAAAATAAACACTCAGCTTCTTCCTCACAATTAAACGTTTTATAAGTTATAGATAACGGTAGCAATACTTTACAGCTCATATAAAACTGCAATGTATTTGAATAATTGAAGTAATGTGCTTTAACGCAATTGCGGCGTAGAGTTTTGAAGATGCACTGCAATCGCTATTATTTCTCGACTGTCAAGCAGTGGAAAATACCTACTTCATGGATGATGAAAAATTGAATTTTCTTAACATCTTTGCTTCATTCCTATCGGATATAACAAAATATAATCATGAGGAGGAATTTCTACCCCAAGCATATCCACTATAATTCTGACTGAAAAGGATAACGTCAAATCTCAATGTTCACAGACCCATCTTGTACGTTACCTTCATCATATCATTCCTGACCGACAAATCCCACCCTTGACGGCCAACGTTTTCCTGCCTCGCTGTAGTGCGTGCTTGACTCGACTAAACCTTTTCAATAAATAACATCTTCGTCCGTCCTTTCAATCCAACCAGTTCCCTCAAATCCTTTCCCGTATTTGGATTTCGGTTGAATTATATAATTTTATTCCAGGATTTTAGCCCTTTACTCTCCATTGGCATCCTGTCATTCAAACTCAATTGGATTTTTTTATCGACGTCCCTCAGCTGGATTTCTTAAGGTTGCGTTTATTCCTGAATTTTCCTCTGGGATTTCCACGATGCTCATCCTACTTACACAAAACACTCCTCGTTTTTGATTAGTCGAACGCATTCATATTCCTTCGGATTATGGCTCAGATGGTAAAAAATCATTTTCTTTCCCCGAAAACATCTTCTTTATCGGACATTCGCTTTAATATCGGGCTATCTTGACTTAAGTCAGGGAAGGAAGCTCGTTGACTTATGTGTATGGAATCAATTCGAGGCAACGCTGGACCACAGTTATCTATAAGTATTCCCGTAGTCAACTAATTTCCCTAGGCATTTCATATTCCATATTTCACATTCTAGCTCGATTTTAACCGCACTATTGAATCCACAGACTAAGTAAATGATAGAACTGTCTCTAAAACTGCAACTATTTCCATAATATGAATTTTAAAAACATTGCATTACCGTAGTTCTTGATTATAAATGAATAACAGCAGAGCGTTACGTCAGAATTAAGCATACAGTTCCGGGTCTGATTAGTTATCGACAGCAGTAATCGAAAGGTGGAAGTTAATAATGAAATGGAATCACCGTGTTAGAGTGGATAATACACCCAATAAATCGAACAATAGCATCGCAGCTATAATACCGAAGGATGATTGATCACCTGTCTTTTCTTCTAACCTTCCGGAATCGCTTTTCGCTGGGGGATAGGATGAAAGATCTCCTCATTTTTTCACTAATTTCCTGACTCGATACTGACACCATACACCTGGCGAGCACGTGACCACTGTTATCTGGAGAGGGATCAACAGATCGCCAACATTTTTTTCAGCGAAGATTTTACCGATGCGTCACGTTAGGGAACCATGGAACGGTTCCAATGCTAAATTCGTAACTTAGGCACGACATTGAATTATGATACGTATAGAAGAAGTGGGCGCTAATGCGCACATTAGTTCTGTTAAGACTCGTAACCGTTGCAATACAAAATATTCGTGATTTCCTGAAAGCTGATTAGCGGTCTTACGTCATAAATGTGCAATCCTCTCAAAATTTAGAGGCAGTTTCGCTGAGAACTACTAATTTCAGTCTCGTATTTTTTATCGTAGTTTTTAAAAACCAATCACAGCAGGTAATTCGGTGATAGCTGTGTCCTTTGCTTTACGTTTGACTACCTTGCGTGCAGAGCGCTAAGCAAACTTACATATGTAAATATATACATGGAAAATCAGGCTTTCAGAGGTAAATAAAGACATCAATTCCACTCCTCACCTTCCTCTACGTCCCTTTCCACCACACTCTTCCCCTACAATAGCCCCAACTGTAACGTAGCGTCCTGCGCATCTATTTGCCACCTACTTTTGCGGCAGCAGTAACCATGAATATGGAATACTGGATGGGAATCAATGACCTGGATCTGTTGTCGAAAATTCCGCAGGCTAGGCTACCGCGACTGAGGCGATGTAAACAAACGGGCATTGGTAGAACTATTGGTGGCGGTTTAAATTGGCCACAGAGCGAGTACTAAGAGTTATGTTCATGATTAATCGGGTAAATAAATGAGTACCGCTTCAGGAAGTAAGTACTGATTAAATTTAGATTAGATTGAATGTCGATGTCTGGAACTAATAACGTTTATTCATTTAAAAAAGCCTTAAATTCATTATTTTCATTTTTATAAAAAACCGCTGTAGAAATCAAGGAATTCCATTATTGTCAGGGTTATTTCCTTTGCAAAAATTGCAATTACAAATTATCTTCCTATTTTCCTACTGATCTATCAAGAAGAAAGGTAAGGGTATTGAACTGCCGGCTGGACAAGTGGAAACCTATGTTGTTTATGTCTATGTTTGCCGTGCTGCCGTGCCGTGCCTATCAAGAATCGGAGTCTGAGGTAATTTCACAATTTTTCAGGAGTCGAACGGAAGACTTAAGCCCAGTTGTCTAAACATATTCCCAAGTAGCATGTCATTGCCTATTGTCCTCGCAAATTTTATTGTTTCATCTTACGTATTAAGTGAAATATCCGTGGTTCTTTTAACCTATGTCAGCCATTCATTTACATGGAAAATTTGAATTCCCACTGGGATCTGGATTCAAGATAGAGGATTACATTAGTTAAGTGCGTGTCATCACCTGGGGTATAGCGACCTTGCAGTTAGAAAATAGAACTTCTATAGGGCGCGACATTTACCGACAACAACGCTTACGGGGGATTTACACGGGACAAGATGGCGGATTTCCATCCAGTATCTATATTCATGGCAGTAACTTTCAGAGACAGTTATAAAACTGCCTACAAAATAATTTTGACATTCGAGTTGTCTGTAGCCATGCTCGTAATTTTTGACTCGTTTAAAACTGTTATACAAAACAGTCACTAAGCTCCTCATGCTGATTGGCGGTTTGTTACCATGAACGCATGAACTTGCCAAAAAATACCACTCACTCATTGGTCGTTAAATCCAAAGATAAGTTTACTGCAGCCCTCCATCCTTCCCTGTCTAATGCTAGTTCACTTACTTCCCGGTAGTTCTCTTTGTCTTCCTTTTTCTTCATTTGGTCCGTGTATTTATTTCTCAGCCTTCCTCTCGGAACTTTTCCCCCTATTTTTCCCTTATTAATACTCTTCAAAAACTCACTGTGCCTCAGGGTGTGCCCAATCCACTGCGATAGCGGCGTACCACAATAAAACCACAGCGGAGTCCATATTGGTACGTAACATAGTCACGCGAAAGTGAACATGTAAGCTAAATGAACAAATTTACGAGAGGACTTTACGACTTTATTGATAGATTACGAGATAGGTACTGCTATCGAGATTGAAAATGGCCGCAGAGTATCTATAAAATTCAGGTAGCGGTACATGTAGCGAAGAGGAAATTAACGGAAAGCACCATTAAAACGTAAGAAAGACTTCATTAATATTGAAAGGAAAAGAACTTGTAACTCGGAAAGTGGTCCATTTGCGCCTTTGTCAACGACCCCATCATAGTATTTAGTCCGCGAGGACCATAATACATTTTGAATACGACCTTGTTAGAAAGACCCACTGCACTAATTTAAAAACCAATAAAAGATGCATGAAAACAACAGTTAAGACGTTAAAGTTGGGCGCACCACGAAATTCCGAAATCGACTTACGAGAATTCACGTCCATGAAATCCAGAGCGGAAGTCTAATTATCACGTGAGTATCATTCGGCAGGATTAGGAACGCAGCGAGGGAATTAGTCGTTAAGTTCGTCTCCATAACTTTTCTAGCATGGAGACACGGGTGAGAATGCAGCTTCGTCGTAAAATTTCACGAGTCAAGGTCGGTGGATCGGGAAAGAGGATTTATGGAAGTTAGCGCGCGCAAATGAGACGCATAAATGCCTTCGACATGGTGAGTTAGAATCTCGAGAGATATTCAGTTTCTTGGAGATGATGTATAATGCTATTCATGCCATACTCCAAGGATTCAGTGACGATAAATTCGCTGCTGTTTCCCAGGCTGAAATTTTTCTTGCATAAATAAATGCATTAATAAGCGGCAGAAGTGTAACAATAATAATCGTATGTACTCATACGGCATTAAATATCATGGCCCGCATGTTGCACGCAAAACCGTCCACAGACTTTAAAGAATCTAACACTGCTTTAATGAGGTATAGTTTTGCCAAATACTAACAGAATCATCAATGATTAGACCAATTTGGTATTTCAGAAAAATTAATCCAAAGACCACTCATTTAGAACTGAGAAAACACAATCCCGGAATAGAAGACAAATTTAAAATCATTACTACCCCATGGCTTAAATTCATACTCACTGCTCTACGTCTAGCTGTAAGGTGCAATCAGTTAAATTTAAAATTTTGCACTTTCCAAGGGCTTAAATGTTAAGCTTGGGGAATGAGACATGTTCTTCCCCAGCTTTCGAAGCTCAGTCGGAAAAAATAACAGTAAACTATTTAATTTGACAGCATAAAATTCCCAAATACTAATGGACGAGAACCACTATTAAAAATTCAACACGGCACTCAGTAGGAAAAACGGATAAATAATCACTGGTATTATTAACTTCAAACATTAAATGGATCACGTGACGAGAGGCATCTCAGGAAGTAGCACTAAATTGGTGCATTGTTCCAGAGCATTAAGATAAATGAATTGCCTTGCCTGGTTTGTACGGGGTGCCTGGTGGGCTAATTTTATAGTTGCAAGACTTTGAAATGTAAGAAGTTATGAAACGCTCAGAGAAAATATAGTAAAGGCAATGGCGTAAAATCTTAGTTTTTATAGCTTAACTTTTTAGTTCCTAATTATCTTAATATGTATATGATTTTGGGTATTTTATTTGATTTGTTTGTATCAAGACACGCCTTCGATATCGAATTTTTTTGCGGTTACATAAGAAGTATTACGGTGAGTAATACATTATTTTTTTAAGAATTGATAAAACTAATTGATAAACCTATTGCACATTTCTGTCACATTTCTGACGTGATATATCCTCTGATACTTCCTCGCATTAAAAAATGAAGACCCTCCCTAGCGCTTAGGCATATTCTGGAATCCTACGGAAAACGTTTTTTGGAAAATATCTCGACGAGTAGAGCGATGAGTGGCTGGTATTCTGATATCAACAGCTAGATCTTTTTTCTTCATAGTGAGGCCACGTCCATTGAAATTTACGTTTACTGTTACGTCGCTCAAACTACCTTTCTTCTCCGTTTTTCCGTGACTGATGCCAGCCAAAATCCTTACGTTTTTCCCACAGTTGTATATATCTTTTTACACTTATTTCTGATACTTCATTAT
The DNA here is from genome assembly GCA_963573305.1 of Pyrrhosoma nymphula. Classification (NCBI taxonomy): domain Eukaryota; kingdom Metazoa; phylum Arthropoda; class Insecta; order Odonata; family Coenagrionidae; genus Pyrrhosoma; species Pyrrhosoma nymphula. The sequence continues at coordinate 100,525,944 of OY754335.1, read as the reverse complement.
GTCGCGTTAATATTCTATTTCTATTTTTTAGTATTATTTCTTTGATTTATACAGCAGTGTTTTTCATGCTCACTGTACTTATATACTCAAACGAGAGGAAAACTATGAGCTAATTTGTAAATGATAGCGTGTTCCAGGCAACGATTCCGTAATTTCCATATAGCAAAACCAACAAAAAAACGCAAAATCAAAATCTGAGGTATTGCTGCTGCGCACGAGCCAAAAAATCGCAGAGATTTCGGAGGTCGGCGGAGGCAGGCGGCATCGCCGGACGATTATGAGGAGGGGCCGGCACGCGCTCTGTGGCCGTCTTCCCATCTCTTCCCATCTCTCCCTCTCCCGTGAGATTGGGATCGGAGTGAAAATCTCCTCTTTCTCTCACTCTCCCACCGTGCAGAGCAGGGAAAGAGAAGGATGGGGCGAAGGGGGGAGGGAACGTAGGGTGAGGGAAAGAACGAGAGCAGAGATGGGCGTGAAATGGGGAGAGGAGGGGGCGATATAAAAATCGTAAGGGGCGGCGCGCCAGTTTTGCCAGTGCCTGTTTTTTCTCCTAGAAGGAGTAAACTAAAGACTATTTTTCTACGATGAATACCAAATGTTTTCCCGATAAGACCCGAAAAATACAAAAAAAACTAACCACGTTTTATAATTTTTATAAATTTTGATATTTAATTTAAGAATACAATTTTTTAAATTATCTATAGCTGTTAGGAGGTACTTATTTAAATTTTTAAATAACATAAAATTTAAAAACTTTCCATTACCTAGAAGTACATAAATTTTTTTGTTGATCCGAACATATATTAAACTGGTACAAAAAAAGTAGATGATAACACTGCACCCGCGAATAACCTTGCTCGATTCTCTCGTCACTCAAAGATCGACTGACTTTAGCTAGCAATATTCACGACTGGAAGCGATCCCGACGCCGGATTTCGTATTTATAGGTTCCGTTGTCTATCTAATAAACCAAATTCGATGTTTTTTATTCTTTTAAATAATTGAATTTTTGGACTTTTGGCTACGTTTTAAGGTAGTGGGATATTCAGGTAAGTCCACTTTCAAAATCAAAGAACTTTTGATAAAATAGAGATATAGAGATGAATTTTTCATCATCTTAAAGCTTGAACTCTGAGGAGTGTGGGAAAAATATTTAGAAATTCGTAATGGTTTTTGCGAGAAATTAAATTTTGAACAATACAAAATAGGTATAAGCAGCATAAATATGAGTTACAAATAAGCAGCCGCGCGTGGTGGAAGGTGTACATCACGTTACAATTCGCCTCGCTTCACCCTATTTCACACTGGATCTACAACTAAACTACAGATCGGGTGCGAAAAACTATTGAATACTCTTTTTTTCTTTTTTTTGTAAAGAGTGCATTTTTGTAGAGAGTGCAAGAGAGAGTTGTGATATCCAGTATGTTCTACATGTCGTTATATACAAATTAATCATTTTGTTTAAATAAAATTCATATATTTTGCGCCACCAATTACAATATAATTAGTGATTAGACTATAACACTGTAATGTTTTTTTACATTATTTAAAAAAAGATTTTTTTCGTATTGAAAAGTTTTTCTTCGTATTCGATAAAAATTTGATTCGCATACATTTTGCAAGCTCGCTTAAAAAATTACGAATTTCTACGTATATTTCCCATACTTCTCATTGTTTTAGCTTTCAAATGGTGAAAAATCTCAATATCTCAATTTTATCAAAAGTTCTTTGATTTTGAAAGTGAGCTTACCTGAATATCCCATTGTGATGCGCCTGTAGGGGCAGACGCCGAAAGAGGGAGGACGCTGTGCTCCGTCTTCCTCCTCCTCAAGAGGAAGGGAAATCTTGTTCTCCTCTCGGGCCGTCTGCTTCTCATGGGAGGGGGTACGAGGAGGGGGAGGGAAGGGAGGGGAGGCAAGCGTTGCAGCTGCCGCCCTGAAGAAAGGCCGCCCCCGACCCCCGAATATATAGCCATGTGGAGTGAGTGGCAGGGGAAGGTTTGAGAGCCCGCTCCGTAGCTCCTTCGGAGTGGGATAAGGAGGGCACTTGTGGGGTGGGAACTTGGGGGATTTAAGGAGAAAGATGGGAGGGCAAGGGAGGAGGGATTATTCGGGGGTGGGTGGGTTTATGGCAGGGGTTGGGGGAATGGCAGGTGATTGTAGCCGTGGAGTAGAGGGGGAGGTGGCAAGGAAGCTTTAGAAGGAGGAGGAGGTTAGGAGGGGAAGGCGCTGCACCTGGCCCTTTGCTCTGCTACGACGGCCTCTCGCTGCCTCGCAGAAACTGAATAGGGTCGGGGTGGTGCGGCCAATAGGAGGACTATGAGGGGTGGGTGGGTGCTTGAGGAGGAATAGAGAAGACCCCAAGAGGAAGGAAAGTGATTGTGATGGGCTTCTGAAGGAGTGTGAGGGAAGATAGATAATGGAGCACGGGGATAGAGGGATAGGAGTAGGGGAATGGCGAACACTTAAGGGCGTTATTTTGTCACATCTAAATGGCCCGTTCAAATGCAATTCAAACTAATTCTAAATAAAGTATCCTGCTAGTACTTCAAATTGAATAATGTGTTTTATGTTTAGCGAGTGGCATACATTTATAAAAAAATATTAACTAAACCATTTCACTGTTCGGTATTGCCCTACTTGACGGGTAATGACGGACACTTAATTCTCCATATATATAACAGAGGCAAATATAAACTGGCATAAAATCGAAAAATTTTAACCAGTTTATTACCTACGCATTTCTGTAACAAAATAGATGGCGTTAAGTGAGGTAATTGTAATAGGAAAAATTTTAATAATGAACTAAAATGTAACTAAATCAAAACAAAAAACAAATTTAGACAAGAGAAAACTATTGGTCATCCTGCAGAACGTTAAAAAATTATGAAACTTAACTTGTTTCTTGAAAGAACAATCTTTTAAGTTTGTTTAACAGAACACGACAGTTAGTCATAAAAGATGTAAGTTTCTTTATATTAGCCTAAAAACGTTTTAGGTACATAAGTCTTTCGCAAATATTTGGCAATTAGTTTAAGGCACACCATTTCAATTTTGGAAATCACATTTGTTATTTGGCTAGCAGGACAGGCTAATTATTTTTACTACACAATTGTCACACTTGAGGTGTCCCAATGAGAGTAATCAGCATGTGTCCAAATTCCATATGCAATGCTTCGATACCACCTGTAAATTCCTCGGGACGCGAGAGAGGTAGGTAAATGCACGTGGATAAAATGAATTGAAATAAACTTTAATTTATAATTTACATATATACTACATAATTTTATACGTTTACTTAATAATTTATTGTGAAAAGCACTTTATAATTCTCAATAAGATCTGTTGCTCACGTGTCAGCAACTGTTTATCCTTTTCACCAGAAAGAACAAGATGGGTGGAAAACCATTAGCGTATATTCAGTTGGAAATCAATAAAATTGATGAGCAAATTCTTTCAATTTTTTAATAATTTTACTTTGAATATTGTATTGCCAAATGTTAGGTACCGTTGATCTACGGGGATCCAACGTTGCAATTTAAAATATATACGAATATCGTTAACCATGCATTTTAAAAGCCTTATTTTTACATTTAAACTCAGTACCTTCACGGGCTTCCATAAATAGCTCAAGCAATACCTAACTGATCCTACAATTTAGGGTGAATTTTAGGATGAAACCTATAAGAGTAAAAAATACAACTAACAAAGTACTCAGGCCTGTTATTATCAACAAACGAATCCAACAATTAACCTTTCAAACTTTGACGCCATCTATTACATTAGATGTCGGTTTACCTTCTCTGCTCTTGGTTTTTAAAATCTCATAATTTATAGCTTTGCCATCATAGGCGCCGGTAGTTTTTGCTTCCGCCTTCATACCAGCGGGTTTTCCCAAAGCCTATTTGTGCCTCAACAATCGTTAATGCCTCCAATTTTAGTTTACCCTCCTTAGTTCAACGACAGGATTCCCAGCCATTGAGCACCAAACTCCCAAACGAAAACCGTGAAATTTCGCCTTTTCCCTTAAAAAACCTTTTATTTCACGGTCTAGGTGGAAGAGTTTTAACAAAGCCTATAGTGAACTGACAAGATGAATTTGTTGTGACGATGGAATCTGGAACCATGCATAAAAGTTTTCCTGGAAAAAATGTTGTACAATTTACGGTATGAGTCGTTAAGACAAATTTGTAAGTATTAGAAGCCTACTAAAACAAATACATACACACCTTGACAGTGGCAGGCTTCACTTCGTAGAAGTTTATTATTTTTGTATCCATGATTAATTAAAACATTTAGTACTTTTCTTTAAACAAATTACATGTATGACGCGATTCACTGATTTACGGCATCGTCAGGTACAGAAAGTTTGTTTTATCAAACAATTTGTATATCAGTGAAACGCGTCGTACAAATAAAAGTACTAAGTATTTTAATAAATCATGAATACAAAAATACGTAAGGGATCACTATTAAAATATTGGTTAAAATCAATACATAATCTTTAAAGAAAGTTTAAGCCTATTTCTGACGACGTCAAAAACATTTTAAGACATCCGGCATAAAATGATAGATTTGGTCACGAACATAAAATTAGGTAAATGGACCACAGAATCGGCAAATTTAAATGAACATTTTCTCCGCGAACAATAAGAGACGTTGATAGATGCTTTGGAGACTTTGCGCTTATAGTTATGTTGTTTGAAAGGTAGTGTATCTCATTACTTGATTTGCGATCTAATGCGTCTGTATTAATATGTTAAGCAGTACTGACAGCAAGTATCATATGCTTACTATACAGCTTATAAATTTCTGTAACTGCATGATGCATTTAGACTCATAGACTCCATGGCGTTCGTAGCATATAGTGATATGCGTGTTGGTGTCAACTCACCCCGGCAACTCTACCTTGCTTGCAGTGGCTGACAGAATATACCACGTATGTGTAGGTTCAGCATCAATAAGTATCCCAAAGGTCAGACGGAGTAAGTGGGCGGTATAGGAATTGAAGGATGAGGACTGAAACTTCATCGCCTACGCGCTCGCGGTGAGCAATAATGGATTCTGAGTTACGATGGGGAGGAAAGAGTGAGGGATGATGGAAAAATAAAAAAACACAGAATACGAATCCGACTCCCGCGGAAGTAAAACAAACAGATTCCATGGAATTGGAAAGGCGTTCCCGAGGAAAATCGGAATGGAGATGAAGAGAAGATACGAACGAATTCCTGGTGAGGAAACACGTAAAGGAAACATCGAAAGCGAATGAATGACAATATATAACAAGAGCGCTATCCCTTCCAAGATGAACCATGAACTTTCAATTCTCGGAAAGGCGAAAGGGGTTGCTGAATAATCAACGCCGGATCTTTCCGTTGGATTCAACTCGGAAAAGAAATAAAAATTTAATAAAGACCCGCTTCTGAGTAAACTACTTAATGGGGTCTAATAAGCGACCGATTTAATGAATATTAAAAGTTAAAAAACTCATTCGATACAGAAAGCTGAATCGCCTACGTCCACAATAGTAATTATACTATCTTTCAAGTAGGTTACCATAATACTAATTTTTCTTTAATAACCCTATCTCGAGAACACAGAAATTGGCAAATGAAGTCAAAGGGATTGACTTCAGTCGATCATTGACCAAATATAATACATGAAAGTATTGTGCACTCATCCATAAATAATGTTTGTGAAATTAAAACTTGTATATCATTGTTATTTTCCAATTCCACTTGTTTATTTTATATCACTGTATTATCATCCTTTAAACATTAATTTGTAATCATTTTTGTACTTCTAAAATGGGTCTATTGCTCGTAAATAAAGACAAATGCAAATATAACTGCAGTCCTAAAATAGCGATTTCCATCAGGAAGACGTATACCTATGTAAGTTATTGCGCTTTAATTGAATAGGATTGAGCGATTATTTGATTTACTGGAGACAAGAAAAACTCGGAACGGTTGCGTAGTTTTGCCTCAGATGTTCCCTTCGTAGCTTATCATCCCAAGCAGATACCAATCCAATCATTTGTTTGCTGCAACTTTCCGCTCCATTCTATTTCCAGCTAAGTGCTTAATTTCTTCATAGACCCCTCAGACTAATTGTAACATTATTTTCAGCTAAATCAAGTGCTGTGTAACAGCCATTGGTCTATTGCATCATTCTATGACACCTATTAATGCGATACCGGCACCTCACGAAGAGAAAAATCATATTCATAATCGTGTTTTCGGTAGATTAAGAAAGATTGGATCCCTAAACTATAATACAATCGACCTCATCGACTAGGTACCGATTTCAGTCACAAAAAAATTGGACAGCGCCCAAAAAGATACCTCATCGATTTCAGAAAGCTATGCGTCACAAAAGATTTTGATTGAGTGAGTGCTGGATATTTAAGTAAAGAGATATGATCAGCGACATTGACGGGTCCGATTGCTGAGAAGGGAATCGCTTGAGCGATCAAACGAAAAAAATGCTCGACTCAGAACCATGACACGCCACTGATAAAAAGACAAGCAGACACGATAGAGTTGATCTCTTGCAAATGAAGAGGCGAAACTTAGAGTGAGATTCGAATGCATAGCAGGCTGCTGGACGGTTTTTCATCGTTAACAATGATGAGATATAATTCGAAAAGGATTACAAATTTGATAATACGAGTAAAAATATAGACACTGCCCAAGATAAAAAGGTACTTGGGCATTCAAACCTACGATTAATAAGGTAGGTACCGTCTTGCATGGGATTTGAGGCAAGGCGGACGTGACGTAGTCGCGATGCCTTCAGGGATGGGTAGCAGCCGATACGATTTTCAATTTAAAGATGGCTTTCATTGTTTTTCATATTTTTTGATGAAGATCTCACTCAGTGAAAATTAAACCATAACATGTTAAAACGATAGTAAACTAAACAGTAAAATATATCAAGATTTCTGGAGGGAAAAACATAGGGGATAAGGAAATTATCAATCAGTTGACGAGGGGAAAACATTTTTTTAGGTAAACTTGCACATCACCTGAATTACACACACGTATTGTATGGCCTCAAAATTAATAATAATCTTACACCAAAGGTGTTCCTATAGTTAATATGATACCGATTACCGCCGCTGATATTAACTTACAAAAAAGTAATGTGTGGCCCCAATTACCTAGCACCTACGTGATCAAGTGTTATGGGGGACAATATGAAAGTAAAAAAAAGATCTTAATGGCTCGGAAAGTTATACGTCTCCTAGAAACATTATCAATATATTGTCATTTATCAAGTTCGAACGGGGCAACTGCTGTTATCGCCTTGGAAGTAATGCAATCGGTAGTGAATTGCGCCAGTGAAACTCGCTAAATTATTCGCTTTCAGTAGATGTTTTTTAAAAGGCTATGCGATTCATCCTGTGGACAGAGTCTAACTGCTAATTAATTCAAAAACATCAATAAACAAACACGAATTAAGACTTAAAAATAAAAACTAATTTCGTGAATGAGTTTTTATGACATTACAGAACAAAAATGATTCGATTCCTTGAGGCCGTCACCTACTTAGTCTATAGAATTCGTTTTTATTTAGTCTATGTCTATGTTTACACGATGGCAAAGAACGTTAATGTATGAAAATTGAAAATGAAAATAATAAAATCAAATGAAAGATGGTGTGTAGAAATTTTATTTTTGGTAACCACATGATAATGGGTTAAAGTATTAGTTATACAATTTCTGCAAATTGGGATTTGTTTTTTTATTTAGTAAGCAAGGCAAATGTTCCTGAAACCCTTACCTAACGAGATAAGAAGATGTTACTCAAGTTAGTATTCCCTGAAACTCATTGATACACAAGGAGAGTTTTAGTAAAGCCCTAAAGGAATAAAAGGCGGTGGTGAATAACATAAAAAAGAACTCTCCTCTGAACTTGGTGATAATAAATCTAGATTAATTTTAATTAGTTTTAAAGTATGCTTTTAAAAAGGTTCTTAATTTCTTTTTAAAACTTGAGCCCTCAGCAAGTCGACTGATTTATTGTGCATGAACAAATAACAAAGGCGTATATTTTGCAGGCATAAAGTAGGGAGCACAATATATTGAACGAAGTACATCGAGTACTATCTTTATCTTCAAATAATGCTAAAAATTTCAATTTCAATTACCTACGAATATGAAAATGATTCTCTACAGTAATTTAATCCACGATTTTGTTTCGTAAATTTTAATTTCGACGTCTAATCCCATGCCATTTTTTACGCTACGCCATCAAGTTTAGGAAGTTAAAGAATAACCATGATGTGATTTTCGAGCAAGAAATGCTAAAGGAAGCAATGACTTCCGGCCGGCAAGAATCATTCCGATGTATTTATAATTTAACACCACCAACGCAGATTGTTCAAGCCCAGCTCGGGAAAAGGTATTTTAACGGCTTACAAAGAAAATCCTACAACTAAAGAAGATTCGTTCAAATGAGCCATAATTTTCCCCCAAGATAAACGGTTTATTTTAACAATTTGCTACAATGAGCCATCCGGCATCATTGAAATAATGCAGCGTTCGTAAAACATGTCGAAATGTATTACCAGCTGCCATTATTTAGCCGGAGATGTTCCGTTTCACGGCCCATCAACGGCGCAGTTTGTCCGCCCACAGACGCTCCCGCAAGAGCCGGGCGAGCGTGGAATCGCAATAAAACCGCAGTTCACTTTAAAAAGAGTCACGTCCGAAATTGCAGGAGCGCAAGAAGAAGGCGGTTCCCCACCTCTTCCTCCTTGTTTATTTTCGTCCCTCAACTGTTATTTTTTTCCTTGCGCTAGGTCCCTTTCTCGAAGTCTCGGATTGCACCTGTTCGCTGCATCTGCCCCGCCAAAAACCAAGAGCAAAACCTGCGGTCTCTCTCTCTTTCTCTCAAGGGTCGAGGAAGTGGAAAAAGTGAGAAACCACAGGAAGGAAAAATAATCGAGGAAAACAAGACGCGGAAGGAGTTGAAAGGTGACGAGAAGTTACAACGATGAAGGAGACTTAAATGCTTTGTAGGCGCTATCTTTCTTAAGACCAGTCTGGTTGTGCCAGGCAAAACTTTGGGGAACTTGCTTAACATTGTGTAATGAAAGTTGTAACTTAGTAATTCCAAATAAACTAAGTGTGAGTTTATGTGGAATTCATAGGTTACAGCTAATTTCAGTTTCGAAAGATCAATAGACGGTTATCTTTGTTTCTCAACTTTGGATACAGGGAGGGTGGACTTACTCTATGGAAAATTACTATAGAAATGAAATTTTATAAGACCATTACAACTTAAAATTCTTACGTGACATGCATAAATAAATGCCCTTCATATACGTTGCCTCGCCGAAAGCCTCTTTAAAACTTCGTATAAATTATCAGTTTTCCACTTTGTTTTGCAAGAGAGCGTAACATCCTGTGGAGAGACATCGTGAATTACTAAGAAATAATAGAATATTTTTTTTAACTGTTAAATGTGACGACTAGTATTTCACCCATAAATTATTTTGTAATTTCATCTCGCGGAACATGACGTCAGAGATCGCTCCTAATATGGAGAATATTACCGAAAGTGGAGTTGCATACCATGCACGTCAGACATCGACACCATCGACTCGTTCATTTCGACCGAGAATGGTTCATTTCCTGTTCTTTCGGTCGTGGAATTGAGCTTCCAAATCGCCTGCTAAATGCAAGGCGATTTGGCACTGATGTCGTTTCCGAATTTGCAAAAATCTCGCGAAATTCGCAACGTGATTTTGCTGTTATTGTTTTTGAAAAGTACTTTGTATTTTTGTCCATGTGCTGCTCTGTAACTTAATAGATTTTCTACTTTTACGTAGTTCCATGATTGTCTTTTAAAGTCAACCGTGACGCCGCCATGGGTAGTGGCAACACTCACTCCGTGAGTACTTCAAGGGCGGAGTAGCTCAAATGAATCATTCATTTGAGTTGGTACTCTTCCGAAAGAGCTATTTCAGAAGTGGAATTACAAAATAACCCCCCTGAGCAGTTGAAATCACCTTAAAACCTATTAAGATTTCAACGATTTGATCAAAGAGGGCGTGGCTTTCCTATCCCATAAGTATCCTCATTCCCTCCACCTTCCCGCTCCACACATGGGGGCCAAAAGTGCCCTCTTCTGTTGCATTCCAATTCCCTAGGTTTTTCAATTTTAATAACCAGTAAACGCGAATGGATGATCAGTTGGTAACATCACATTAATCGATTTTCTCCAACGACTCCGTGGCGCAACGGTAGCGCGGCTGACTCCAGATCAAAACGCTGCGTGTTCAATACACGTCGGGGACAAATATTTATTCCAAAAAATGCATTTTTTTCACTTCAATCTCAGAGGCGATTGGTAATTACCATGTACTTTTCACCCATTTCATTGAATTTTGAGAATTCCAAGGCACTATAGCAGTTGAATTATAGTAAGTGATTCATTGATATGAGGCACGAAAGGGAACAAAACATTGCAGACACCCTCACGAGTACAGCGATTGGTCTTAATGCATTGCAACCAACGCTATTTTTAATTTAATTCTTTGGAATATCATACTGAATTATAATAGCTGGATGAACTATCTAGTTATAATTACAATTTTTAAAAAGGTGCAAATATGTACTCACAATGGTTTCAATATTACTTACATTAGAAATCTATGAGTGGAAGCATTCACGCATAAAATCAAAAATTATCAGAGTGGTACTACATACCTCAGAATATTCCGACGCTTAGTTTACCATGTTCTAATGCCTGTTGCTCACGGTAAAATTTTCCATAAAACAGTTTTATAAAAATTTTTATTGAAAGTTTTATGAATCCTACGTAAAACGTACTAGCTTGCTCACGGTAAAACTGTTCATAAAACCGCAATCTCCTGCCATCTATGAGACGCTTTGCGAACACGTGAAGTGATAAATGCACTCTCTTTTGGTTGAATATTAGGTTAAAACTATATTCATTGTTTATTTACTTACTTTCTGATCACACTCAACGGTGCTACGGCTCTAATTCATTCTTCTAACATGAACGATACTGCCTCAACGTTCCATGAACTTCCTGCCATGTTTGTTTACGTTTTCCTTGTTTGGCTTCCCATGGATACGAGATTATTGGTAAAGGTGAGCTTAAAGGTATGCATATGCTAGAGAACCAACTGCTCGATCGCTGTGCCACGTACAGTGGATAAGAGGAAACGACATTTTTTCACAAGATGGCGGAGAGGAAAAAACGCACTTCTCAGGTTTGAAAGTTTCCCATTTCTAAAGTAGTTGATACATTGTTGTGTTGAAAGTTTTAAACAAATTTGCAAAGTTTGCATAATAAGTGAGGTGAATTTGGTTCCAATATCTCTGTTTAAAGTGGGTGAAAATCGTGAAAACAAGTTCGAGACGAAAGCTCACCTTCACGATGAGCGGAACATCTCATTGGTTGGAAAAGTATTTTCCGGGTTAAGGCCGCGTTGGTTCATTTGAGCGGACGACAGTTTCGGGCGCATTCCAGCTCCCGTCTTCAGGTCCAACTGATCGTCCGCCCAAATGAACCAACGCGGCCTTAACCCGGAAAATACTTTTCCAATTAATCACCGCGGAAGCCTCCGTACCATCTCATTGGTTGTTGCATAAAACGGTTTTATGGAAATAGAACCTGTCCTATTCCGTAAAACGTTTTATAAAACTCGGTTTTATAAAACGGTTTTATCGTTAGCAAGCTCATTTTTATAAAATTAGTCGGTTTTATAAAACGTTTTACCGAAAATTTTACCGTGAGCAACAGGCATTAGGCGTTATTACATTGCTTTGCATTTTCCCTCCAGCTCGGAACGTTTATAAGAACATACTCCAGTCGAGGCAATACAAGCCGAGGAGATCAGTTAAAAAGGGACATTGTAGCACCCAGAGGATACAAAAACATTTGATTTGTTTTTATTTCGTTAGATGGAACAAGGTTCTTCAAGGTCTGTCATGACAATGAATATATACCACAGAGACGTAAGAGATAATGGTTCACCACACGCACACCAAACTGTCGAGATCGAGAACAATTTTGCTCTTGTATCACTCGAAGTTCAATAAACTAATCGCTTGAGGTTTCAGCTGCATCTACACGCCATTGACGTCGTTTCCGCAACATTTCACGACACATCTGTCCCTGTGCAAGCAAAGCGATTATCTCCCTTCGGTCTTCCACAAAAACTTGCACAGAAGCCCGTGAGAAGGAATCGAATGAGTTCGTCGACACACATTGATTTACAGATTTCGACATCTGCACCTTCTTAAACTCAAGCCCTAGACTGACCGACATTCCTGAAAAGAAATAATGCAAACATTTTATTGAATACCCAGCCAAATATATCTTCTTATATATAAAAATGAATGTTTGTTTTTTTCGTGTTTTATGCACGCCAATACCATACATCCGATTGCGATGAAACTTTGGTGAGTTGTTGTGCGGGTGCCCATAAAGGTTTCTGAATTATAAAAATTACAATTTTTGGGGTTGTGTTTACCCCAATATTGTTAACATTTACTCCCATAAGAAAAGCATTGAATTCGTTGCAGGTTTTTCTTTAACTGCTTTTTTAAATTACTTGCACTCAATATATTGGATGGAAATTTGTATCATAGAATGCATAAAAGAATGCAGTATTTAATTCTTTCATTCAATTTTCTAATACGTTTCGTTTTTGTCCAATTATTGTGTTTTCATCTCGAAATTCATCATTTTTCCTTACTTTTCAACAATAGAACTTTCCTTGTCAACCAGGCGAGGATATCCATTTAGGAGCGATTAAGTGAATGATTATTATTCACGCCTGCCACATTTAAAGCCCAGGTTCTGATACTAATTTGATAGTTGTAGTCAAACGACTACAGTTCCTCGGTCGCATTGCCTTCTCAATGACCAATAACAAGGTAAAAGATCAATCGCTTCAAGTGTGTGGATTAAATGTGGAAAATCCATGCTTTTCACAATATGCTCACGAGTGGGACAACCGAAAAATTAATTTTTTTTTGGAGAGGGCGGTAAGACCAAAATTAATGTATATCCGAAAGCACTGGAATACATTTTTTTCAACTTCAATTTAATACACAAAAAATCATTGTCTTTCATTTATTGTTTGCATGTGTCTGCTTTTCATATATGTATTTTGCATGCCGGGGAAACTTAGGTGAGTTGTTGTGCGCGCGCCTTCGAAGGTTTCTGAATTATTAAATCAATTATACAACAGGTGGAGCGGGAAGAGTTTCAACAACTGAGTGTTGGCATGCGAGCTTCTCAAACAAGCGAGGAACAACAAGCAAGCCACGAAGCAAATAGTTTACGAGTTGCTCAATCACGTGAATCAGAATCGTATCAGTGAGACATAATTTGTGTTAAAAGTAACGTAATTTATTTGTACGGAGAATAAGATTTGGTGCAGTGGTCTCTTTATTTGCTTTTGGATTTTAAATACTTATCATAAGATCACTTAAAGAACAAGGTTTTGAATTCTTGCATTCGATTTTCGTATATGCTTCGCTTATCCCTAAAATTGGATTTTTAAGGTCGAAAATCTAAAATGTTTGCACTATGCCTTTGCACTATACGAGACACGAGAGTTCTCTGGCGCTCAGAAAAATTTTGGGATCGTTTGACAAAGGAAGCGATAGAGATTAAAATGGAAAGGAGGAACGTAAACCGGGATTCGGGCTATACCATCAACAGCTCATGGAATAGAATCCTAAAAGGAATACAGGTTGACAGAGCAAGACCAACGGTCAACGGCCAAATTTCAACGGTCAACGGTCCTCCGGCTCAACAATCGGGGATCGACCAATGCCCCGCCGCCACCGTCCGTATAATACCAACGGACAGTTTAGTTACGTGACATTTGCCTTGAATATGGGTAACGAGTCGCTACCCGAAACGTCGGCAACATTTCAATTACTCACCCGGTGTAGAGCCCGAGAAGAGTTCATCACTGCAATTCGCCGGGTAAGCGTGAAATCTTACATCATCTGAGTAATCTACCGGTTAAAAGTAGGTTATGATGAAAGTCAGAGAATATCCAATAGACTCTTACACGTGCAGTGCCCTACCTCTAGTATTTCTTTCTTCATCTCAGCGTTAAGAGTTTCTTCATCCCGTCAATAAAAACCTACTATCTTTCTTTCCCATCCCAGCTTGCCCAACATCCCAGCTTGCCCAACATCCTTCCCTCTATCACGGCCGACAGCAAACCATCGCCCCTCATTACCCCTTCCAGCCACCTACCCTGCATTCCCTTAATCTCATCCACAAGTTTCTTCCCCTCACCAACTAGGCCAAATAAAAAACTAATAAATATAAACAAAAAAATGAACATGAATAAAAATATAATAAAAATAAAAATCTGAAAAAAGAAGTATATTTAAAAAATAATAACTATAATAAGAGAAAAAAGATTCCACTTTGTCGTCAATATTAACCTGCAGCGCCCAACACCCCAGCACCTCTTCCCATCACTACCGCTAACTTTCCAGCTAGTCTCCACTACAACTCCACCCTCCCCTGATGTCCCACCCAGTTAAAACCCTCTTCCCTTTTCCTATCAATGTATGTACATTTGACCTTTAACACGGCTGTAGAGGGTTCGCACCTGGAGCAGTGTCATTGGCTTAATACTTCCCTGCATTGTACTGGTCTGACTAGAATGCAGGGAAAACGGGGAAGTCTTAAGAAAAGGATAGGTATGTTACACGGGATGAAGGACGTAGGTACTACTAAGGTGAATAAAATTTTGAGAAAATTTGATACCTTTCTTTCTGCAATGAAAATGAAACTTCGCCGAAATGCTAAAGGGATTTGCAAAGGAGCTGTGGCGGAGGTGGAGGTAAGTCGATTCGGCCGAACTGCGGGAACATGGTGGAAAAACAACGCCATCTGCACGGCAGCCCGCCGAGGAAGGCGTATTACAATCTCCTAGTGTGTCACAATGACAAAAACTCTATGAAACAAATTCAATAATCTTCAGAAATAACATTCATTCAATTTTCATCAATTAACATGAGTCAAAAGTAAAGGATCAATGCATGACGCGTGCACGTCAGTTGTTCTCCGTTTCACTACAAATTCTCGAGAAGAAAATTCACGGTTGAAAATTGTCCAATTTTTTACGGGAAATTTGCAATTCTTTATTTCTAATTTCTTCTTTATAATTTTCACTATTCCTGCAGAACTAATTTAACAATATTAATATTTTTAAGAAGAGATGCAGAAAATTTGTCTCGCAATATAGATTTTTGTATTTTGAATTGATGATTTTTGAAACAATTTGTTTAATTCTCAGGATGAACGTAGGGTGGTGCGGTGTAAATAAATTATTTAAAATAATTATATATATATATATATTCATATGAATGTTACCACCTAGAAAATTGTCAACTTGTAGTATTTTCTATTATGATAAGGATTGCCAACTTTGAAAACTATCGTTGGCCCAATAGCTCCATATTTATAGCTCTGAATTGTAAAAATAGGCTTTTTTTAAATCTACTCGCATGCAATGGTGACGATGAATATCTCCAGCGGTATGAAAACGCCTTTTCTAGCGTAGTATATATCAAAACCCGTTAATATAAGAAATCTAGGAATTGACGGTCCCTCGAAAAATATACTTATTGGCACAGGGTTATTATTAAAGTAAATATGGAAGATGGGCACCATTTTTGGAATCCGAGAAGCGACTTCCAAAACTAAACGAAAGGGCTTAAATCTTCTGCGTCCACTTCAATCGCTCCTTTGTCCCTTCGCTCCCCCCACCATTATTAAGTTCATCTCCCACGCTGCTGGAATCGATTAGCGAAGACCTTTATTGTCTTCGACTCACCTGCCTCGAGGTGAGACTTTAGAACCTCCAAGAAATAGGGTCTCAAAAATGTTTTAGGACTCCCCCTAGCATCATCGACCTTAGCTGTTTTTCCATGCAGTCTATGCTGTGCAACACAGCTCCGTTGCCCATGTGGTCTATCTGTTGGGGCTAGCCAGATGGCCCTTAGAGGCCACCTGCGCTTTAGTGCTAAGGCTTCGATGGAAAATATAGGGTATTGGAACATAGCGGTAGCATCACCTATGCAAGGACGCATGGCAGGAGGTCAACAGCAACAAACTGCAGTACATTATGTATATGCCATGAAAGCCGTGTAAAAGATGATCTAATAAACTTGAATTAATCTTCTATGCAAAAACCAATGCGCTAGGTACGCCATTTGAGTATTAGAAAGCAAATCTGGCACAACGTGGGAAAAGTTAGTAGCAGTTAGCAACCGATAAAAATACCGCAGTTTGTCGGGGATAGAAAAATATTTTTGTCGTCGCCACCGATGAGAAAAGAAAATAAGACATTCCGCGGGTAAAATTAAACACAGATACTAGAAGCCCACAACGAAATGCAAAGTTATGAATACTATTCTGTGTTAAATACACTTCTCCACTTGTCAGAATCCTAGTGAAAAGCGGCGACCACTTAGGTGAACACGTATATCCAACATATTCTCATATATAGCCATCTAGATTATTGCATGCAATAGGTTGAATAGCATTCCGTTGATATTTCTAGAAGATTGTTTTAGCACACCAAGAGCTCAAATCATAAAACCAAACTTCGGTTTTAAAGTCAAATTCCATCATAAAAAAGTAAATATGTATCAACAGGAGATTACGAGTGGGTGCATTACTCAAAGTTAAATTTAACGAGGCAACTACTGAATGGAAAAAAAAGTCAATAGATGGCAATAGCAAAGAGAACCGCAGCGGAAATAATATCAACTGCTCATACAATTGATTAAGGGTGAAATGAGAACAATTGACAAATGAAAGATGTTACAACAAAGAGAACGGTAATTTAAAAAGTAACATGAAGGAAAAACCAGAAAACACTTTCAAAAAGGTTTAAAGTGACTAGCTGTAGTAGTAAAAGGTGCCTTAGCGGGTAAATAGGTAACTACTCAAAAGATTTCCGAAAATTCGTAATTAACTTGCTATCAGCTATCCTTCTTTCATCATCTAGCTGTCGATTGTGAACTAAGTTGACTTAGGACACTACGGTCTAAATCCTCAGGAACTCAGAAATGTAATATGTAGTTTACGCGACTGACAAAAAGTACGAATATCAACTGGTTTGTATTCACACAGTAATTAGCATGCATGATATTACCTGTAAAAACAATAAAAGCATCAGTGAACTAGAGGTGAGCGGATCTGTGATATTCCAATCACTTCCTTACCTGTGACTTCTACTCGTCAGTATCTGTGATTGCGATCGCAGGTAAGAATCACAGATAAAAATACGCCGCCGTTTGATATTAGCGGCGCTGCGGATCCCGATTACAGGCTCGAAATGTCCATGTGCGTTATTTTGCTTTAGTACATACGCTGATTTTTTGACAAATAAACCTCGGAGATTAATGTCCATAAAACCAACGAAAGAATTTCACCAAATAACATAAAGAATTGCATTATATAGTATACAGAATTGTACTAAATAACATAAAAAATTGCTTAGTGAATTGAACTAAATAAAATATTAAAAAACATGCTTAAATAATAGCATTAAAAAACATAGACTTAAAAAATAACATTTACAAAAATAATATTTTCCCTTTGGCAAAATCGATAAATACGATTAGGATAGATATAATGCATTACTATAGTGATGGCGTTATATATACATGAACAATAAGAAAAATCCTCTCTTTGATTCATGTTTGCTCTTCAGGCTTTAATTTTTTCCATGTACAGGTATGTATTTCAAATTTGAATTTAAGAACAATTTACGTTCAGCTTATCGTCACCTAAGCACGTGTGCTACGCGGGATACTCGTTCAATACCTTGGATCTAACATTAATGCGGAAAGTATAAAAAAGTACCCCAGTTAAATTACAAAAATTACAAATTTTGCAAAAATCAACCATTTTTGTATCTATGTAAAAACTAAAAGAAGTCAGCTAAGCCAGTACAAATTTCAGATGGCATAAACGTGCGACTATAGTTTGCAAAAATGCTATCACAAATATTCTCACTTGTAAGCTTTTATTGTTACAAATATTCGAACATGGCTGGATGTGCCTTGACGATGACGGCAGGGTCACAGTAGGATGCTTTGAAATCCAATTTTTTTAAAGTTCGTTGTCGACGTCTTGTACGAAAGTTTACATATGTTGCAAGACACAATTTCTCCATTTACCACTGGAAAAGAGTTCCACATTTCCCTGCCATCTATCCTTGGAATTGGGTATATAATTACCTGAAGACGCCTTCAGGGAGAAATGCGAAACGTTGTACAAATGCAACCAAACGCGGTAGGTCCCGGATATAATAAACATAAAATTATTAAAAATCGCGGAAATCTAGTTAGCAATCAACCAATTATTCAAAGCGAGAGTTTGAAGAGATTAGAAATTCATAACATACAGAGACCATAATAGGGAGAGACGATCAGTACATGAAAAATCAGCAACTGAGTGAGGTGCGAAGTAATCACTCAAAAAGCATCCGGATATGCCTTATTTTAAGATTTTGAGGTAGAAATGGAGCTGAAACTACAGGCGATGGCTTTTACAGCGCTGCTCTGTTGATTGTGCAGCGTTTTTCGGGTATGTCCGCAGCACTGATTTAGGATTTTCTCGAAAATGTTTCGATTGCATTGTAAAATTAACGTTCAGGTCAATTCTAAAGTGACCTGAGTGCAGTTCTGAGACTTCAAAATTGGCCTGAAGATGAATGATCCACTGCATTCGAAACGTCGCGACGTTGAGAAAATCCTGAATCAACTTAGCGGAAATATCCGTAAAACCCTGTTATTTTTCGAAGAAATGGTGCATGTACTTGGAATTTCCAATCGTCAATTAGTACAATCTCCCTCCCAAAACGCATTGCACCCAAAATGGGAAACGCCTTTTTTCCGATCCCCGACACGAACAACCTTCATGTGATGAATCGAAGGGACGACGAAGGAGATTCCGGGAGATAAGGAGATTATTGTCCAAAGAGATTTCGCGTCTGCGTTTGAGGACATACTCGAAGAGTCCGTCTGCTTGAAGAGCCTTCGGGGGAGAATTCAAGAGTTTGGCGCAGATGATTCCCTTTACCGATCAGTCTCCCCTTCAAGAAATCATTTCGGAACACATCGCAATAGAAATCGTAAGCAATGGTATCGGAGTACACACCATTTACGACGTGTCAGAAGAAATCCTCGAACCGAGACAGTGTATCTTCATTCGAGGGTAAAATTCAGGGAATAATACATTTATTGGAATTGAGGTAGTTTGAGCGAAAAGTCAATGCACCTATAATTTGATAAATTTGGCCTCAATTTAAAGAAATAACTCCCACCTTTCCAATGGTATCAACATATTAACCCCTTTCCAAACTACTTTTCGAGCAATTTGCCTGAAAATACAAGCTGTTTTCCATGGGATAGATGACGGCTGTGCGCTCCAGAGAGAGAATATTGAAAACATTAGGAACTTCTAACAACTAGATTTTGTCTAAAAACTAGCGGTGTGTAGTTAGTATGTTTTATCAACTGTTTATAAAAATTAATCAATAACCGCAGTACTGCAGAATGGCAATAAAACCTTATATTGTAAAGGTGATTTCACCGTACGGTGTGAAAAAATGAGTCAGGTTGGAGACTTACGTGGTAATATTTATTTAATTACGTAGAGTTTTTGTCATATATAAATATACATTTGCACCAATAATGTTACAATATTTACTTCATACTTCTTACAGACGCATCTTATACAGCTTTTACTTTCGTTGATTTAAAACTAAAGATAACTGGCAGCGAAATTGATAATTGCAATCGGCGCGAAATAGGGGGAACTATGTTCGAGTTATGGAGGATGATTTGTTCGCTCAAATATCTCTAATTCGTGCATTTACTAGGTGGGTGAGCCCCGGTTGAGTTCCTAACACGGCTATTATCACTCACCATTATTTATTTATGCAAATAAGATCATAAGGACAATTAGGAAATGAAATTGGTGACCATAATTGCAAAGTTTCATGGAGTGCTTATACTAAAACTTGCGGGATGATGACGGCCGTCTCAGAGTGGCAAATCTAGAAGTATCCTTATTTAAACATAGAATAGAGCAGGAATATAATTCTTTGAAGTGGGGAATCATTTAGGCGTTTCTGTGTGAGACTAAACGATATTAAATGTACGATTGCTGCATATTTTGAAGGGAAGAAAATCGTTTTAAAACAGAAAAACGCCCCTCCCAAAGGTAATACGCATAATTGTATCCTAAAGAAACTTTTGAGGGAAAAAAATAACAGAATTTGGCACAGCAAATATTGCTTTCTCAAGCTCGGCAGAACCTTAAAAAGGACTAAAGCGGAAAATCTTGACACATAACCTCACATTTTTTCCGAGAATTAACGAAGGAAAATAATAAAAAGCTAAAAATAACTTGGAAAAATGATATCTGCAACTTACTATTAAGGATCCTTAATAACACCTAAAGGCTTCGACTCACCTGGAAAAGAAGATAATACACCATTAGTTCATATATTCATAGAAGAATTATTAATTAGTTACAAGTTTTTATATGATTTTGTTTGTAACAGAACACCCCTCAATGGACACATTTTCACTTATGGAAAAAACCAAAAATTATTTATAGATATCTAATTTTTATAAATAAAACGGCTACGAAAATTATCCGGGGGATCAAATCTACCGAATTAAGGATAGTGTTCAAATTAATTTTCCCTTTTTTCTAGTGCCCAATCATGCGAAATAGCAATGTTACCTTCTTGACAAGCATGTTATAATGCCGAGGTCAACAGGCATATTAAAACAGAAAATAACAGAATCCCAAATTTCTATGGTAGCGTCTCACGGAAAAATCTTTCTTAAAAGTGTGCAGCAAAACGTTATTTTTTCAAATTATAGTTTTAAAATTCAATGTAATAGAACCAGCTGCATTATGTACTATAAAACATTGCATAAAACCATGTCTGATGGAAATTTTTCATTCGTACAGCTTCATAGAACTAGCGCAAACATCTTATAACCTTTATGATATCATTTTTCAACTGACAATGAGAAAGGTTTTTAGGAAAATTTTTCCGCGACGAATAGTTATCATTCCATTAATTTGTATTCGGTTGTATGTATTCGGTTAATGACTGATATTATTTCAATAGACAATCCGAGATTGGGAGAAACCTAAGAGAAAAAAGCAGTTCATATTGCGTTAAACGCCTGAAAGAGACGGAGAGAAGTTGGCACGAAGGAGCAGAAGTGGAAAAAAGATGACAATCAGGAGGCGGAGTGGAAGGCGGACTACAAGGCTAATTTAAGCCCAACAGTCCCTGAAAGAATAAACAGTCGTTAGATACCTTCCATTTTCTTAAACTTTCATTTATCTCTTTGCTTTTTTGATATTATTTCCTGATTATTCCTTCCTCCATTTCATCGTCAACCTCTGCCTGAGTTATCAAGATCTCACCCGATATTCCTTTTATCTCGATCCGAATCTACAGCGTCTGACGTAAGCGGAAGGCTTTTCGTCGACCTAGACGTTTCGATCGTTGAACACGGCGACTTATCGCCGACGTGAATAAGCAGCTGGTGCGGTGGGAATTCGACGATGCTTCGGAAAATTTACACCAGCGGCTCAAGTGCCATGGAAGAAAGTGTACGCATGTCATCTGTTTTTAAAACCGAGAAAATCTTCGAATACGTAAACACATGCAATAACCGCTAACATAACACATTCCTAAGATTTCCTCTAGTTTACTTCCTCAAAGGTGGCTAGAAATAAGAAAAAGCACACTCTCAGTGCATACGAATTTAGCTTTAGAAGCTACTCACAGAGGTACTTTCCAAGCTTTTGGGAACATGAATATTCCTCATTCAAATATCCATCAAGCTATAAAGGAAATGCAGTCTTGCGTACGACTGCACATTTGGAAGTGAAAGTTTTATGAAGCGAATACGTGCTTGAGAATGCTCAAGATTTCGCACCTTGCAAATGGCGAAAGAATTACGATTCCATAATGGAAATGAATGCACCGTGACATCTCGTATATTTTTTCTTACGTTCTGGGTTTGTTTCTCTCGCATTATACGAGAGAATAAACAAGAGGATTTCAGGATGGATGATTTTAATCGGGTGACGCCATTTGTTTTTTCATTCCATTTATTTTCCACGGGCATCTGCTCCGCGTTTTCCTCAGCTGCGGATTACCATGAGATCAGGAGACATAAGTCAACTGTCCATCGAAAAAAAATGTGAAAACAATTTTTAGAGAGTAAATTAATCAGAACGACAAGAAAAGCATAATCAAAAAGGTATACCTATTTAAAGATGTTCTCACCATAATATTTGACCAAACCACATACACTCAAAGCACTATTGCATTGACATGGGTACATGGATACATGAATGTACATGAATGGTACATGAATGTACATGAATAAGCATTTTCTTTAATGCTCTATTTTCTTCTCTGAACTAGTATTGAAAATATGTAAACATGCGCTAAGTAGTCATCATTTATTATTTCTTACCAAGAGCAAAATGGGGACCACCAACTACTATCGTTGGTGCAACGAAGGTATGAACAAAAGAATGGATAACGTCTGATTTATAGTGTAGGAGAGACTACTCGGAACCATTACGCTGCATATTCAGATGATAAAAAAATAGCACCGAATGCATCGCCTTAGACTCCACCTCAGCTGACCAGTGAGGCTATCGTGTCTTTTAATCTATGAGGATCAGTTCAGGAAGTGACTTTCGTGTCATCGATACTTGACGCTTACATGCGAATCTAGGATGGCCAAGAACAAGAGAAATATTCAACCTTTTTGTTCTCGATTATCCTGGTATGAGACCGGAAAAATCTTGGGCAGATTTAAACGATAGATAACGTATCCCTTGCCAGGCTTGGACACCTAAGGGAATCGGAGGAGAGTTAATACTGGAAGCAACTACGCACATCACTATAATTTATGACAATTAAAGAGTTTGTTTTGGTCTTTAGGGGGGGGCACTTACCGTCCACCTATCTCGTCGCTATGATACCGAGGAAGGCGTAACTCGGTGCCAGAGGAGGAGGTGAAGAATAGTTTAGAGACAAGAGGGGAAGAAGTGGAGTGGGGAAAGAATTGGTGGCGCTGCGAGCAGCAGGTGTCCCATCCGGGAAGCAAAAGCTTCCATTTCTCCCGTCTGCTCTTCCCGTCCTTCTTAAAAATCCTCCTCACCCCTCTCCCCCAATCCCGAGTCCCGTGATCTCGTGGCGGGAGGAGGTGGCTCACAACACCGACCGATCCAGCTGCCACCTGGCGATTAAAAGGGGGAAGGAGGCTGAAGGGGCATTAGGGAAGTAGTAGGAGATACAGGCACGGGGGGAGGGGTGCGGATGAGAACCGAAGCTGTTCACAAGGTGGGTGCCCGAGACGAAAGCTACAAACCCTTTATCGAACCCTTTAATTGCAAAAGCTCATTCAATCCCTTGAGTACACCACTTGATCCTCAAAAACTCCGAAAATCAGGGTTTCATCAAATAAAATGGCTAGGCGACAAACAAGGAAATACTTACGTATTTCCTGATCGGATATATATGGCGTATTGTGTGATAAGGCTTATTATATATCTACAAAATACTCTGAAAGCCACCTCAGGGGTGTGCGGCAGGGGGTGAGTAGTCACCAACATTCATTACACTATACCCTAAAGTTAGTGTAACTACGACTATTGATACATTAGCATAAATCGCTAATGCTTGTCAGGAGGCGAAGCTTGACAAGCCTGCACTACACTACAGATATGCTCCCAATGTTAGAGGGACCGTTAGTATATATATGTATTTTTCAACATCAACAAATGGACAGAGACTCAAAAGTTATACTGAAAACATGCACGGCGGTGAGTATTTATGTATTTTGCAACTACATAAATGGACAGAGATTCAAGAGTTCTATGAAAACATGCACGGCGTGCTGGAGGTACTAGGTAGCAGAAAAAGATACAAGTATTAGTTATTAAACAAGTATTCAGGGACTTAGTTAGCACTGAGCCCCTGAATACGATGAGCGAATCGGGCACCGAAATGTCGGCATATATGGAAGACCTTACATGGAGTGCAATCAGGAAAGAATTTATTTTCGCCCTTGAATGGGCTTCCAGTGCACTATTGTTGCGTAGGTGAAAATTTCCAATAAACTCGCCGCTTCCCAATGTCACCTGGCGCCAAATATGCAGAGAAATAAATCATGGGTGAACAGTCGAAGGCGACGAGTGCGCGCGCACTCGTTAGTCCCGCTGCCAGCAGTCAGTTCGAGCGATCGCACAGCTCGACATTCGACCTCGACCACAAGTGATTGATGCAGTCGCGTCCGCATTATAATCCGACGAAACCAGCAGCAACCCGAAATCGCCCGAGCAGCTGCAACAATCGCCAGACGCGATAATAATTCATTCCACGAACGGAATTCATTTTCCGACGCAGCTGGATTTAAAGAGAACGAATTACTATCTAGATATTTGTTGATAATGCCCAGCGTGGTTTAAACCGCGCGCACCGACATTAATGCTCAAACAATTCCTTTCGGAAAGCAATAAAGAAGACCAAGGGGGAAAATGTTTCCATGTATTCCGGCGGGTGAATGATTATGGCGATCGAATTCAGGGACAGCGACGACAGACGATATGTGCTGGGCGATAAATCATTTGTGGTTCACTTTATCCGGTGAACCAATGCAGATGCTTATTTTTATTAAAACCACGCATTCACATATGTGAGGCAGGGTTTAAATTCTGGAGCACTTAAGAAATGCGCTGAAAATGTCACGGTTTTTTTTCTGCCTTGAAGGAGAAAAATATCTTGTCAATAAAACTTAACAAATCATTGAACAATCACAAGCAGCCACTTTGTAGTAGTGTAATCACCAACTGAGATCATGTACTTTGCGTGGGTACGCTATATTATTTATTAATAAGGAGAGGAATATAAGAACACAATTCATGGGTATTGAACAATGCAATGGTACACAACCAAGCAATTTTTTCAAATAGAAAAAAACTATTAAGTGATGACTTTTACGTAAATAGCTAAGGTGATGCTAAGAACAAGGCATTATCTGAAACACAGAATTTGTCATTAACCTCAATATGTAGAGAGGGACCCAACTACATATTTCCTTAAAAGCACATATGTTATTCGCCTCTATGTTCAAGAAGTGGTAAATGTTGTGGTAAAAGCAGTTAGTGGATATGTTTCTTCATCTACATCCACAAAAAAACCCTGCAAACCACTTCAAGGGTATGTGGAAGTGGGTGAGTAGTCACCAGCATGCAAAACACTATAAACTATTAAAGTTAGTGCAACTACGATTTTAGGAATGATAAAAATTATGCGAATTTCACAATAGATAGTTTATTCACGACCCGGATTTCAACACATTATGTCATCTCCAGGTAATCTGAAGATGACATAATGTGTTGAAACCCGGGTCGTGAATAAACTATCTATTGTGAAATTCGCATAATTTTTATCATTCCTAACATGGAAAAATTTCACTTAATACACCCTGAAACCGCAAGTTTTCGTAACTACGATTATTGATGCATTAGCATAAATCGCTAATGCTTGTCACAAGGCAAGCATGCACTACACTATAGATATGCTACCAATGTTAGAGGGACCGTTAGTATTTATGAATTTTACAACTATATAAATGGACATAGATTCAAGAGTTATTCTGAAAACATGTAAGGCGTGCTGCTAGTACATTTATGGCGGGCTGTTTCTTGGGTTGTCATCTAAACGTACATATGGAAATTGGTTTAAAAATCGGATCAGACCTCAAGGAATCATGTCAATCCTTTTTGGCATAAAAATAAAGTGTTTTTAGCATGGCTTCACAAGAGATGGAAAGCGCTCTCATAAACAATTTGTTTTTTTCACGGAAAGCAAATGATGCTGCGCAGTTGCGTACAATAATAGAACAGAGTTTAACGCACGGTGTGCTTCACAAGCGTAATGGATTGGCACTCGGCACCGGATGGAGCCGCGCATCAAAACACGACGAGGTGAAGGTGGTAAAAAAATGCAGTCGTTAAAGAATGAGTACTCTTTCTCGGGGGTAACTCGAGATTTAAGCATCCTCCTCCGCTGCGTTCAAATCACGGTCACCTCCGGACACCTGTCCCCATGACGACGCGACGGCTCGCCGGGCGCAAATGGGGCGATCGAGGGAAAGCTAAACACGGGGGAACCAATTGCGCCTCATTCTCTCTCTCTTGCATGACTTACTCCCGGAGCTATTAATAGGTGAGTAGCAGGAGTTGAGCGAGTCCTGTAAATCCATTTACATTTCTTTGATAAGGATATAACGGATGATAAGCAAGCCCTAACTAAGGACCTCGAGGCAATACAGGAGTGGTGCGATGCGTGGCAGCTAGAAAGAAACTTTAAAAAATTCGTTGTCATGAATTTTTGGAAACGAAAAAACTCACCTTATAACAGCTAATGCATACACAACAGCAAATTAGAGACTTAAGAATCGGTAATACCTCGGAGTTAAACTGACGAATGATCTTTCATGGAGTAAACATACTCGGGAAATTACCGGCCAAGCTAATCGCAAATTGGGATTTGTTAAAAGAGTACTTGGCAAGTGCAACGTAAGAGCTACTTCTCCCTTGTTAGACCCCACTTGGAATACGCTGCCAGTATTTGGGATCCTTATGAGGCAGGCTTAAAAACCGGGTTAGAACGCGTGCAGAGAAGAACGGCAAGATACGTTAATGGTCGTTATGATAATCTCGTTAGTGTTACTGACCTTTTGCAACAGCTGGGATGGGAATCGCTTTCAGACCGACGATTAAAATTTAGACTTAATCTATTATGTAAGTTCCCGACCGATTTATTCTCTGACAACATTAGTTATATTTTACGAAATCCGACATAGGTACTACGGTAGATCAGATAATGAGAATAAATTTAGGGAACTAGACTGCAGAACGGACAGATTTAAACTCATTTTTCCCGCGAACGATAGGAGACCATAACTGCTGCCAATGAGATTTTTGACTGGGTTTGTAGATAGGTAGTGTAGCTCTTGATAGTAGTAGTTCTCCCTAATACTTGTATCCTTATCTGCTACCAAGTACTTACAGCATACCGTGTATGTTTTCGCTATAACTCTTGAATATCTGCCCGTTTATTTAGTTGCTATATATATAAATACTCACGGCCCCTCAAACATTGATAGCATATATATAGAGTAGTATATGCTTGTGAGACTTTGCCTCGTGACAAGCATTTGTGATTTATGCTAATGCATCAATAGTCGTAGATACACTAACTTTAGAGTATAGTGTAATAAATGTTGGCGACTACTCACCCCCTGTCTCAAACCCTTGTGGTGGCTTGCAGGGTATTCTGTAGATGAAAATAAAACCCTGCAAACCACCTCAAGGGTGAGTGGCAGGAGTGAGCTCTCACCAACATGTACTACACTATACCACAATAAAGTTAATGAAGCTACAACTAATGGTCTATTTAAAAAAACGTGCAAATATGTATTTTTCAGGACATGACAATTCACCAGCATGCATTGCACTATAGGCATGCCATCAAAGAAAGAGAGACTTTTAGTATTAATGAATTTTGCAACTACATAAATGGAGAGAGATACAGGTGTTATACCGGAAACATGATAGGTGTGCTGTTAGTATTAGGTAGCAAATGAGAATACAAGCACAAGGGAGTAAATCAGCTAACTAGCTACAGAACCTATTGACAAACCTAGTTACATTCACTCAATGCTGGCCTCAATGGCGGATATATCAATTGCGCAAACTAAATGTCTCGCAGGTAGTGAGGTTATTTAATACCAATTGAGGCAGGTGGATGTAAGTATATGCAGCAAAGATAAATAGCATTAGGTTCTTCACCTCCTAATAAATATATCACGCATGAGTGTAGGTTTTTCTCGTGAGTAATTATCTCCTCAACCACATGTTTACGGTAGCTTAAGGGTCATCGTGCATAGGTATGGGAATAAAAAATATAAGAAAAAACATTTACCTGAATTGGAAGAGAGGTAATAGAGATACCTGCAAGTGAATTGGATACTTGAATGAGTTCCCTATGCAAGGCAGTCAGCTGAAAACAAATGATCCCGGGTGGGCAAAAAAAGGGTAATCGCAGGATGAACAAGGAGGAAGAATGTAAAATACTCTTAAATTGGACGGATGTTATCTGTAAAATGTTGACCATCGGTAATGGTGCAAGTTTATCCGAAAGATAATTCTTGCAAATCGAAGAAAATATTCACTTTTAAATCTTGTACTGATACATGGATTCGG
The DNA here is from genome assembly GCA_963573305.1 of Pyrrhosoma nymphula. NCBI lineage: Eukaryota > Metazoa > Arthropoda > Insecta > Odonata > Coenagrionidae > Pyrrhosoma > Pyrrhosoma nymphula. The sequence continues at coordinate 100,497,580 of OY754335.1, read as the reverse complement.
AAAAGGGTAATTGGAGTTTAAAAACATTTGGCGTGTATCATCACACTATTGTAGCCTAAAACAACTTACTTATTAAGTAATAAATTGAAATTTGAAGAAAATAAAGTTTGATTCGAAGTAATAAACCAATCCATCAACCAAATTCTCGGAATGTAACTACATTTTCTAAAACTTCTACTTGTCACATGGCAGCCAAACCCGTTTGGCCCCCTTTATAATTGATTGTGGGGTATCGACTTAAGATTGTTACACAGATGAACGGAGAGGTTTCATTGTTTTTTTCTTTACGTACGAGAAGCGGCCAGATGCGTTATTGATGTAATTGAGTTGCAGTATCAAGGTATAAAGTAGTTCTAGATAAGGAACCGCAACTTTTAGCATATACGAAATGCATTTCGCGGTATTTGCATTAAAATAAATTAAATATTTACGAATCTATAGGTGGAAAAAATTTATTTTTCTATATATCTTTAGATACTTTAACCCTCTACCGTGAAGAGATATACTGTTAAAGAAGTGTCAACCACCAGAAGGGGTCTTACAGGAAGGACCTAATTAGACACATCAACTAATTATGGGCGTGACGCTAAATATGGAGCAATGTGTGGAATCATACATGGTTTTGAAATGCGTACTTTTCAGTCAGCTCACAACTATATGTATGGGAACCAGGAAGCTAAAGGCATTTAAATTCGACTAATGCAAAATTTATGAGATATAAAATGAATAATGACAATGGGAACATTTAGCAACCCTGTCAAGTAAGTTACTACAGTAAAAGTTAACAAGAAAAATGACAAAGAAGGACCCGGGATGAGTTTATAAATTAAACGAATGGTTAGGAGAAAAATAATAAGAGAATGGTGTGCGATAGACATTTCATCAATCTTAATAGGACACAGATCCACGAAAAATTGATAAAAATTAAGACAAATCGATTTGAAAATGAAGAAAAAGTTGAAATACCGAAAATTCGAGGAAAAAAAACTAGTTTTATGACAAATAGAAGCACATCTACAATAAAATGCTTTAGAATTTAGTTTTATTCATCTATTCGTGGGTGATTACGACGGTCAATTAGCACAACCAGAAGATGGACATTGTACCAACCTTTCCAAACGCACACGACTTCTGAATGCCGATCCAAGGGATGAGGCCATTGTCATTCAGCTAAATAACCACATGAACCCCCGAAAGTAGACACGATTATTAACGGAGAAGGACGAAGCGATAACGAAATTAAGCCATGCGTCGTTTGATCCTCGAGATGAACCCGTGATGCGACGGGAAAGACAGTATCCTTTTTGACAATGTTTTCAAGGCCTTAAAGTAAAGGATAAGGGGCAAAGAATAGGGTCATAAAGAAGAGTAAAATTGGCGACGGCGGAAGATAAAGTGTAATGGCAACAATTCCCCGACGGCACCCTGAAAGCCACGAAAAGCAATCTTCGACAAAATTGCGCCAATCATGTCTCACGCACAAAACGAAGAGAATGGGACACTCTTAAGGGTCGAGATAGCACACATCTGCGACGCTACGGAGGGAAAGGTCGATTACTTAATTCGATTGAAATCCATCCCGCTCGCTTATCAACGGACTGCTCTAATGTGTGCATTGGGGAAAATAAAACGAGCGCGAGCAAATTTTCGACCGCCTGAAATATGTGAGGGAAGGCAATCTCCTCCCACTACGAAGTAATCACGATTGGGAGAAATTTTTTCATGCGGTAGTAATATAGCAAACTCTAATTAGAATTGAGGGTCACAACAGTTTGTTAGAAAGGAAGGGGGAAAAATAACACGATAGAGTACCCAGTTGAATTCCAGATAGGTTAGCTTCCCATTGCATCAGCTGCCTCGCATGGGCAAACAAGTAGCTTCTTTGTCACCAGCCGCAAAGGTATCCCTCAGAGCGTATGCATATTATCACAAAAATAAAGAGTGCATACTTAGAATAGCTTAGGAAAGATCCGGTCTTTCCGCGAACGTCCATTTTTTGGGACAACAGTTTCACCGGCGTGACCATGGCCATTGTGGAAGTTCGTCTAATTTCGATGATAGCCAAATTATTAAATTAATAGGTTAAAGCTTCACTCATAATTATAAAATGCCAATTTTTAAAAAACATTTCGAAAACCGATATTAAAAATGAACAACTAGAAAACTATCACAGGTTAACCAAAAAAAACGTTATAGTCTAACTGTTTATCAAACAACAAATCAACAAACAAAATTTTTGATGGTGTACAAAAAAATGACATTTAAAATTTGCTTGTCCGGCAGCCTAATTTCATTGTCTTTTCTTCAAGATCATAATGACCGAAAGATATCATTATGCGCGACAAGTTTTTCATGTCCCCAGATAAGAGACCGCCTTCAAACTTACCATATAGATTTAGTCAAATTGCTAACACGCGGTTTAAAGTTTATTTCCATCACAGTGTTTTAGTTGGCAAGCGATGAGTTGTAAGAAGTTAGGAATTATAACAGAGGCAAAGGCAATACGACAGTGGACAGAAATCTTCGGCATAATACTAAAATGACAGCAAAAATGTGTATCCATATGGATACAAAAAAGCTTAGGGCGGACGAAAACGCCTGTGATATCGATTTTCTTAATGCTGATATTTAAAGTGTATTATTGGAAAAGAATTCATAAGAAAACATAATTATATCAGGGTGAAACACATGAGGATCTCAGACAGACGTCCACGACGAAGAAAAATTGCCTAATCATGTGTATTCTTGCGAATCCAAACAACCTTAGGGCGGGCAGTTGGAAAAGCCCGTGAAGACGATTCTGTTCAACAAACATCAGCGTTTACTCCTCGGGTAGAAAAAAAAAAGTTGATAGTCTCCACTGATGGTTCCTGGGCACGGCCGGCGGGGAGAGGTTGAAAAGAGAGAGAGAGGAAGGGAGGGAGGAGGTGGAGAGAGAAATTTAATGACGAGCGTCGGGGGTCAGAGTGAAGGGTTGGTCCGGAGGCGTGAAGGCAGGATGCGATGGAATGGGATGGACAGGTGCTCTAAGGGCAGTCTGCACGAGGCACGTTTTTCGGGAGAGAAGAATTTTTAAGAGGGGAAGAAAGGCTTTTAAGGGTTAAGGGGAAGCGGGAGAGGAAGCCATTTGCAGCCCTCTCTCAATAGATGTCTCTGTTCACAGCCCGCGGCAGCCGACGTAGTTCGCTTGGTGTTCTGTAGCTCGCGCCTGAGTCGTGCTGATGCTTCTTCCCCCCACTGGAGAGAAATGATGTACAACAATCAAGGCACGTGGCTAAAACCCCTGCCGCCCCTTCACAAGAACTGGTTTCCTTCCTTCCCACTCTCCTGAATCCCTGGGGGGAACGAAAAAATGAAATGCCTGCCCTACGTATCCACCGCCCTTCCCCATCATCAACCACTTGACGCGATCAACAGGGATATTATGAGGCTGGCGAGATTTTTTTAGTTTTTTTCCTCCAATGGTGTTAGTATGGATAACAACAGAAGGCGGGCCGGGACTGTGGGGATGGGATGGCGGAAGCTGTGGCCAGCCCCAAGCCTTTCTTCGCTGTCACCTGCCGTTCTGGACCTTAGAAGGGAAGGGAAGGAAGGAAGAGACAAACACATGTATAAATGCCAAAAATGGACTTAGTTGAGGGCGAAATTGAGACCGGAGTGGCAGAGTCGCTACCTACCTCGAGTCAAAATGTAATATGCAGCAAAATTTTCAACTAATTTTTTGACAGTTTCAAAATGTAATCTACCAAGAATATCACAACTTTCTGAAGGTAATCATCTGTAGGTGAGACTGCTATATGAATATCTTTATGCGCTTAGGCAACAGTGAAATGAAAGACTTACTCTTACTCACAAACCTTGAACAGATGCTCTTACCTAAGACGGCATATTTGGAAACCTCATGAATAACGACAAATATGAGTAGTAATGTAAGTTAAGTAAGTAAAAGTAATGATTCTGAGTTTCTCCCATGAACGATTACATTCTTAAGGTCTTAATATTCTCGAAATACTTTTTTTTGTAAACTATAGACCCAACAATTAAGCTTTTGTCGCTGGTCTCTGACACTGGCAATATTATAAGTCACAAACAATGAAATTCCACAGTTTAGGATATATTTGGGAAACTAATGCTAATTACCAAAATAAGATCAACAAACTATCAATAAGCGATAACATCTATACTCACACAATGTTTATTCATTTTTACTATGCATTTTACGTTCTACAAACACGCTTCTGTATTAAAGATCATTAATATGGAGTGTAGCTTTGTTGTGCAGAAATGTGGACTTGGGAGGAAAAAGGATGAGAAAAGGATGCAGGCATTAGAAGAAATCACCGATAATTTAAAAGAAATGTAAACAGAAAAAAACGAACAGATAGTGTCCGAGGTGCGTGTTAATTTCATTTAATGTCTTGCACAATTCTATTAAGCCCGTTTCACACGGGGCACGTAATTGCACAATCTGATGTACGTACGAACGTGCATTTCAAATTGCACCGTGTAAAGCCGTGAATTGCAAGAACACATGCGCGAATGCATGAACGCGAGATGGCAAAGTAGCCCCTGCTCTAATTAGAAAATGATTGCACGCCCGATTGAGAAATACATGCAGTTTGAAGTTGTGCAATTTCGTGCCCCGTGTAAAACGGCCTTTATAATAGACTCTGCTCTCGGTTTGAGCTTCCGTCTCTTCGGAAATTTTCTGGAACGTTCCTCGGGTGACATTAAGAGCTTCCTAAACTCAAATGTCGATGCTTTTTCATATTGTGACATATTTCCGTACGCATTCACTTTCTTAATTTGAAGATATCAAAACATCTTTCCTTTCTTCAGAATTTCAAAACTGTAATCTTTCCTTTGTCTTAAGTCTTTAAGAAACCCATTAGTTTCGTGTTTGGGTCCCTCAGAAAAATCTATGCGCTTTCGATTGAACTCTTTCGCGAACATCTCGCTAGATCGTCCAGTGGCAGCGACATGTGATTTTATACCCATGCTTGGAGAACACCTTCTTTTGTGTGATGACGTATTCAAATCCAAGGACGTCCTTTTTATCCTATCAACATTAACCTTTCGAATGCATCTGGGTTCAAAACGGATATCTCTTATACTTTCCGAGTTACATAGAAATGTTTGGTGCACACAATTTTTATGCATCGCCGGCAACCATAGGTATATGATAGGTTGTTATAAGCTCGGAACCATAAACCATAGGTTTTTATAAGCTCGTAGGTACTGAATAACTGATTTCAAAGTCTCATGAAATGCCCAATTGAAAAGAATGATTCACCAATCATGACGAAAAATAATACAATTCACTGACGCGGAAAAACTCCAACCCATTACATATTATATAACTTGACATGAAATATCTGATAGTTGTAAGTCAGTCTTCCGGATTAAATTGAGCAAATAATTTGATTGGCTAACCTGGCCTTGGATTACTCGAAAGTAATTTTTATCTTTTAAGCCTGGATTACACCACGATTCTCTAGATTCTTGGACTAGAATCCGTATCGATTTATAAACCGTTAGGCGTCCACAAAAAAAACACGTAGTAGGTACAAATGACAGGGTGAAAAAAAATGGTCACATTTTCCAAAGATTTCCGGTGGGTGCATAAATCAGCGCTACTTTTCCAAGTGGAAATTCTTGAGAGCGGGCCACGTCTAGTAGTGCGTTTCTTTTGGCGCGCGAGGGAAACGCGCCGAAGAAAACTGAGAAAGTCTCCCCTCCATCAAGTCTCCGCTGGCGTATTCTCGACGAGAGCAGCAGGTGTCAGTCAGAACGAGTTTACGCTCATCTCCGAAAGGCGAACGGACACAGGTTTAAAAATGTTGTTTACGTGTTTACGCGTTCCTAATGTCCAGTTCGCGAAACTATCTTCGGTCTTGTGATAGCCATTGGACGCATACCATATGTGGAACAGAAAGTGAACTTAAGGTAGTTTGAGCGAGATAGTTCCCTTGTCATAATGAAAGCCATATTTGAATTTAATTTTTTTTATTTTAGCGTCAGTAAGAAGTTCGAAGTAAATATTGTAATATTAATGGTGAAAAAATATAGTAATGTATGACAAAATTCTCAGTAATTAAATAAATATATCTACATAAGTGACTAATTTGACTCATTTTTTCACGCCGTACGACTAAATAGCCATCAAAACAGCAGGTTATTTGTGACATCTTTGGTATAGGCAGGTGGTTATGGATGCCTATTACCATGTCAATTAGAGTCCATTATTAGAGCCAGGTAAAATGGGTCTTCCCTTCCTTAGGTAAGTAACTTCCTAACGCAACAGCTATGAGAATGTTCATTGATGATAAATTCGAAAGTATTACAGCATGTCCTAGTGCATGCCACCCCGGCAAGCATGGAGCAACGCGTGAAGGATTTCAGAACATTGACTCTCCCATCCAAGTCTGTCGTTATCGCTAGCTGCCTTTCTGGTTCACTGAGGCAAGGGAAGATGGCACTGGAGTGGGATCGGAGTTTCCATTGAAATGCGGAGCAAGACTCAACAATTCGTTCCGAATCGTCTCGCATTCGGATCACATTAGTCGCGCCGGATGGACTGGCGTTATTCTTTTTTTCTCATAAATTCGGAATCGTTTTTACACCATTTTTACAGCGCGAAGGAAATACCTATCGAGACCATTCGATTTCTGACGTGAGCTTGTACTTATTTGTCCTTCTTACCGAAACGGCCCAGCTTGGCAAATCCGATGCTCGCAGATTTTACGATCCACTCTTGAGAGCTCTAAAGTCGAATGCGAAAATTCACATATCTCCTGGAGACAAGATTTTCGCTCGATCGCTATTACTTACTGGAGTCAAAAGGCGATCAATACCTGGGAAATCTGCCACGAACAGCGGATAATACGCTTTCGTTTACAGTCACAGATTTTATTACCGAGCATTTTCGTTACTAACATGCTCTCCGAACGTAAAACTCGGCATAACAAATATCCGTACAAAACGCTAAACGCTGGTCTCGCAAAAATGAAAAGATTCTAAATATTCTTTCGTGACTTTAACTTCCATTCGAGTATTGAGTGAAGTCCACAGTAATACTGTGCTCATTGGACTCTTGCCAGTATGAAAGTGGAGCGAAGGAATTGAAAACGAATGCCTTGAAAGGACTAATAATATTAATTATCTAAAAAAGACCAAATTAATAGGGAAATAAAATGCAGAAATATGGAAACAAAAAATCTCCTGTGTTTTTGAAAGGGAAAATAATAGCAACGTTGTGAAATATCCTGCTACTAAATCCACGAATTGCAGTCCAAAATATGGAGCACTGGGTGATTATACACCAGTCCTACAATCATTACCCGTCCCTGCTCCGGGTCAAACCCGGCACCGCTCCCCTGGCCGCTCGTGAGGACAAAATACGGTCTAAATAGAAATGCAAAGCCAGATGATAAGCAAGGAGAATTCTAGGTTACAAAACACGCTTATATACAATACTTAGGTTGAAATACTAATAGGATTCAGTAATTGATACAGGTTCATGAGAGAAATTAACATGCACGGCATAAAATTTCCAGCGGGGAGAAGAGTTAGTGATAATGATTACAAATTATCAATCAAATGTACCTAATGTGGTCTTCCTAGTGAGATAAACAATTTTATAGATCATATCGCAACTATTATCACCCATTATTTACCTAGGAAAAATGAAATTTTACATCTCCCCGTTCCGCAATTCATTTTAATTACCGTGTTCTTTTGAGTATTCCTACACAAGTACGTCAGTAGAATTCGAGGGAATTGTTACATTATCGTTCAGAGCTTAGCAGCTGCTCAATAGAGCTAAAGGTTTTTACACCTCTCCACTAATTATCTACTTAAAGTGACTGAACTGATAGATCCTCAAGAAGTAGTTCACCAATCAGTACACGGAATACGATTCTGAAATTTAATTCTGCTTGCTTTTTGTTGGAAGCACGGAGTATTACATCTCTCTCTACTATTTATTCAAACTCCACGTAATAGAAGACATCTGAGTGCGTAATATAGTATTTATCCTTTACATACCAACTCGAAAAATACACCTATCGAAAATAGATAACATGTGGTTGAAAAGTCAGTCTTGACATATGGCATGCTACTCTATTTGAGAAGTCATAATCCACCGTAAAGTTGTTTGAAAATGTTCGTTTTAAATAAGAACCTGTATAATATTCTTCCGGGTTTAGAGGATCCCAATTCTGGATTTTTTTGAGAATGCCTTCTTTTACGAATCCTATTATTTTCCCATAAAAAGAGTTTCGAAACTCCGAGGCGACTTCTTTCGATTTAGTTCTATTATATACCTCCAAGTCAATCCCAGAATGACACAAATACGAGTGGAGTTCAAAAGAAATACTCAGTTAACACCCAAACAGTAATCCGATTATCACGTTCACCTATACCTACGGCTTAAACATTTCAGGAATGCGTAAAACGCTTTCATTGGTTTTTTTATTGGTAATGCGGCATTACTAATGCCACAGAACTTACACCAGGACACTAATTTTTCAGGCTTATCTTTGCTCTCGTTAGCACCAAATATAATCCAAAAACGCAGCTCAACATAGCATGGACAGAAGAGTGACTTTTTCCGCTCGCGGCACGTACCTAATTTGATTGTACCACGGCGTCACAAAGGACGTGATGAAGTTTTCAAAAATCTCCCGAAACCAATGTCGCTTCTACCCCGTAAGTCCACAATTCCCCGAGTGGAAGATTCACGCATCACCTTCTGCGTATTTCTCGAGTCGAGGCGTCGTGGGCGGAGACTCGCGGACAATGAATGTCGAAGCATGAGCGTACGAGGATTCGATCGGGTGTAAAAGGCAAGGGAGCGAAACTAAACCGGATTTTGACTCCGCTAAGGGTCCGACAGGGTCTTTTACCCTTCCCTTCGTTGGATAGGGAAAATCAGGCGAGATAATACAGAATGAGGATAATGAGAAAAGGAATACATGATTTTTAAGATTTAAAATTTGGTTATCCTATTTCTTTTTAGCAAGACCGGGCAGACGGTTGCGTTAGGAGCGAGAATGATTACAACGCCGACTGGGATGTTGGCGGAGGGATACCTGGGTGATTCAGGATGTGCACGAGACTATTTGACGCGGCGGAACAAAAAGCCGCAAGCATGCGCCAATTGTAGATCCTTTCTTTCTGTTCATGACCTGATGAAGAGATTTGTCTATTCTGTACTCTTGTTCTCTTGAATGTAACCGAGACTGTCTGACACCAAGTGGCCTTGACTTCCTCCTCATTCCATTATTGATTCCTTTGAAATCACATATTTCTCGCATATCAAAAGATATTTCGCAGCCGGTACCATTTCGCTGAAATTAACTGTACAAAATAAAATATGACGTAGCCAGGATTTCGTTTCGGGGAGGGGGAGGATGAAATCTTAAAAAAATCAGAAGCAAAATTGTGTGAAGCGAAATGAAAGTGCAATTGCGATTGCAGTGCAACAGCCGATTTTTACTGTGGAAATATCTGGAAGAATACAATGCGCACGGTTTTCTGTTTGAAATTTTCTTTTTCTTCCTTCTTCAATATAAGGCCACGGGTCTGTTCTTCTTCGCTAATGCCTATTGTGTCCTTCCATCGTCTTCTAGGTCTTCCTACACTTCATCTACCAGTTGGTACGTTGTCTCGATCAATATCTACGCTTTTATTGCTATTTATCCTATTCACATGGTCGTTCCATTCATTTTGTTTCTTGTGCACATGCAGTCAACAATATTTTCTGACATATTCTTCTTGTAACGTCGTTTCTTTCATGGTCTAATAAGGTATTTCCTGAGATTCTGCGTAGTACTCTTAAAATCTCAAGTGGATATAATCGCCATGGATTGATTAATTCGGGTTTCGGAAGCCACTGCTTTTTGGCGTTTTCATGGCAACTACAGAATACTGCAGCCTCCTGGCTACGTCACTGGTTATTTATTTATAGATTTTAACGTTTGCCCAACAAAATAATTACAGGGCAAGCAAAACAAAAAATAATAAAATAGAAAACATATCGCATTGAATTGAATTTTACAGAAATTTCGAAACATATCAAGAAACTCTAATATTTAATTTGCAAAAGAGACTTCTTTTTTGACATAAATCAATTATATCACAGTACATGTTAACAGATCGGCACATTCTATTCAGTGGTGAGTTTTCACAGTAATTTAACTTTACCATGCTCAACTTAAATTTCCTTGATAACCTCACATTGATACTAGGCACTACAAAATTAATTTTTCTAATTAAGTCACTATTTTCTCCAGTATTAAGTAAATTATATAAGTAAGATAGATCACACATGGTTCTTCTTTTTTGCAAATATTGAAAATCAAACACTTATACCAAAGTTTCGTAGCTAACGTAATTTTCATACATTGGATAAACATTATATTGGGTATAATATAGATAACGTAAAAACCTTTTACGTTATGTTATGAGACGTTTATATGTTTACATGTTATGAGATGCAAGACGAGACATATACACTCACGTGCATTTCATAGATAATTAACTAACTATATGTTTTCTCGTGCAAGATTCGGAAGTCATAAAGGAAATGTTGGAGGTTAAAATAGTTATTGGAGGTTAGCGCAGTTGACTCATCAAGATATTTGCTTCCCTCGTGGAGGGCCCGGATTTCAATGCCAGTGGAGGGGATATTTATTGGTTATCCGATCCCTAGTCGGAAGAAGTAGCGTAGTCAGGGGGAGAGGCAGGGGGGGCGAATGCCCCTCCCGCCCCGTGTTCTGGTGCCCCTCCCGCCCCGTGTTCTGTTGCCCCTAAGTCTGTGAATTTTTCCACTCTTAATTCCCAAAAACGTATAAATTAATGAGTATAATACGCTGTCAATTTTCATCTTTGTACAAACCCATCCGCCAATTGCATCACCAAAATTCGTAAAGTTTAGTCAACTGGTAAATTTATAAGTCTGCGCCCCCTAAAAATTCCCCCCCTCCCCTCCTAGACCCAAAACCTGGCTACGCCACTGGTCGGAAGCCAGGAGGAAAGAACTTAATGGCTCCGAATTGCACAGAAGAAAACTCAAATTAACGATGGTGAAATCATGAAAAACTGTTATAGGTAACAATAGGTAACCGTGCTACGAATACAAGTCAAAATGTAATCTTCGCAACGATTATCATCAGACCTCTTTTCCAGTCTCCACTCTTGTTTTGATGACCCAACCTTTCGCATTACGCCAGAATTCGCACTATGTTTTCTACATCATCGGCAAAGAGCTATAATTCATACGTAAATAAATGGTTTGACCTAAATTCCCTCTGCTGGTGAATTAGAATTTTCTATTCTAAATAATAAGAAAGGTGTGATGATAATGAGAAAGTGCAATAAAGACATTTTGGAGATTTCTCCTTCACAAATACAAAGCCCAAGCATATTGTTTCTCGGTCAGTGACGGACCAGTATAATAACTCTAGAGACATTCAATGAGAAAATTGTAGAGTTAAGGATGGTAGGAGTAATTCGAGCCTGTACGCCCAGCTTCCATTTGCTAACTCCACAGATGTGCTGACTGCTAATACTCACCAATAATTGTCTTTCCAAATATACTTGAGTATAAATTCGCATACATCCAAACAGCCTTTCTAACGAAATTACATAAAATATCTAAAAAGACTGATCCACAGATTTATGAGTAAGTGAACGATTCAGCAATTCGCAAATGATTATAACAAATCAGGTCTCCACACCACATTAAAAAACGAACCGTATAATTTGTATCCCTAGTGAAAGCACTCAATTAGTGATTTCCCATGTTTTATCAAGGGTAATGATCAACGTATTATGAACACGTAATTACGCCGCTGAAACTTAAAATGCGTAAATAAAACTGAGGATATGAAAAAAATGATTTCATCGAGAATATTCACCACTCTCACCAAATCAACTTCGACGATGGGTTAATAAAACTTATTTAACATTAAATCGTTCGAAGAGCAATAATCCTTATTTTAAAAATAAACCTGATTACGTACGAGCATAACATAACTTTAAGTATGGTTTCAAATTCAATATTATTTTTCCAAAAATTTTCATTTCTCAGTTTTTAATAACACTTCAACTCTACAAAATGAACCTCATTCGTGAAAATGCTTCCTAAAATATTATTCAAAGCGCTGAAATACTGATAAAATCGTGGAATTCAGGAATGGAACTAAGTTTTAAACATTTCTTTGACACTGATAAACGGAGAGTTACTAATAAAATTGCAGGGTTTAGGAATATAGCTTACTTGCACACATTTTCTAAAAAAATTAAATTCAAAAGATTACTTATTGTACACTTCACACTAAATGAAATGAGGTGCTTCAGGCGTACCAATAATTTATATTTTCCCTCTTGTAAGCGCTTCTCTCTCGAAGAAGCACTAAGAAGGGAGCATGAAATATTCGAGAAGGATTCGCTCATCTGCAGAATGCCTAAGTAAATCTTATTTTGGTTTCTTACATTCGATAGAGCAGACAAATCTGCCGATATATTTCCCTTTGAAAAAAACTTCTTCAGGAGTTGATGGAAAATCCTCGTGTTCAATTCATTGGGTCGTCCAAAGGGATAAAATATTACAAGACAGCCCCATTTCAATCACGTCGCAAATGCACTTTGCACTCACAAAGCACATCCTTCACGTAACCATACTTACGGAAGTGTTTTACACGATTTATTTGCAGAAAAAATTTTCATTGAGTTCAATAGCAACAAAGGCATCTCAAGTAATACGTAAAAAGATAAATATCTTAATATATTTCCAGGGATTTGTTGAAGGGTTTTCAAGTAAAATTACTTACTTAAAAGGGGATTTCACTCAGTTCGGTTTATTTTAATATTACGATAGACATAAATATTAATCAGTATAAAAAATAAAGGGACAAATTCATCCGTAAAAGTTGACAATATTCACTTTTGGAAATAAATTTTACCATAAATTGAGTAAAAAACAATCGAGGACTTTTTATTCGCCCCGTTAATAAAGTGTTCTCGTTGCCATTGTTATAGTCATCCAAAACTACCTACTTAGTAAATAAAATAACTACCTGAAATTAATAATTTCGATTGCACAAATGATATAGTAAGCAGTCACGCGCACTGGTGCGAAGATATTCACCAAAAACGGTGAAGTTCGCCATGGAACAATCTTTTGACTAGACCGGGATTCGAACCCGGATCTCCCAATTTCCGGTCAGGTGAGTTAGCCAGTTACACCACCAAGCCAAAGGTTGTAACAGGCTAACAAACCTGACCGGCAATTGGGAGATACGAGATCGAATCACGGTCAAGTCAAATTATTTTTTCATGGCGAATTTCACCGTCTTTGGTGTATACCTACAAATGCATCGATCAAAGAACCACCGTAACTACTTTTTCGTGGGCAAATGTAACAGAGGAAAATTGGAATAAATCACCAGGAAAAATGTGTGACCTCTAGATAAAACGTTGGAGTGTCGCTGGAGTATTGGTTTCCCTCTTCAAGGGCCCAGGTTCGTATTCCGATGAATGTGGAGATTTTTTAAGCGGAATCCCGATTCCCTCTTGGACCTTACATGTTGAGTACTTCCAGTGTGATACTCCGATTGTCGGATGGGATATTAAACTATTGTTTCCTCGGTGCCACCCGTTAAGAGCAAGCTAATGATGATAAGCAAGGTTTCTCTCCACACTTCCTCCTTTATTCAAATAATCCTCCCCAAACCAATCAATCCTTAGTAGCGCAGATCACTTCAGTCGTTGCTCGTTTCCCCAATAAACCAACTATCAACATGTCAAAAAAATACAACAGCAGAATAATTACGGCCAAAAAAACAGTCATGATGTTTATACAAACAACTAGACGTGAGTTTATGAGGAATGTATGCAGGTTATCCGTAATTTGTAATTTATCAACATAAGACAGCTCCTGAAAATTCATTAGGGAAGAAAGATTTTCAGGCTAATCTAAGCACAGTTGAGTAATAACGCTATAATAAGGGGCAAATATACTTATCTTTATCTTTGTAAGAAGTATTTCATAGTTCACCACATATCACCAAAAATCCTGCCAAAGTGTGGTTAATAGGCGGAAATAACCATAGCTTCAAAATCAATACAAGTAGTTTGGAAAATTATCAAAATATTGAATAGGTAGGGTTTACATGTATAATCCAATGAAAACAATTTTTGAGGAGTCCATAATTATGAAACTAAAATGGCGATTTAAACTGCAATAATCGTAGCCATAGACTAGCATTATTGCTTAGATAAGGATCTTATTCAAATAGCAGGAATTTTTCACAGTGAAATTCTTTCATATAAAATCATTGTACTGGTATCCAACAGCCTTTGGCAGTTCCTGCGGCGAGAAATCAATTGTGAAGACAACCAACATACATAGATGCACAGGCAAACAGGAATCTAGAAAAGAGATGACAAAAACAACTAACAATAAATAGGAGTCTCACAGTAAATAAATTGCCCGTCAAGGGTGGTATTGCCACCCTGATTGGGGAGAAGGTCAAGGTACATTTCAAGGTAGGTAGCTTTCTTATCTGGGCAAATAATGTTTTTCTTTTCGTTAGTGTTCACGACACTGGTTTTCTCAATCCTTCGGCATTCTTCCTATGGTAAAAATAGCGACGGAAACAAATTTAAAAAAATGAGTAGGCAAAAGGAATGTACAGAGGAGCAGGGAGTGGAAGGAAAGGATTGCTTTATAGCGTCTTCGGTGGAGTCTTTCATTCTGTTCGCGGCAGCAAGAAGAATGAGAATTGATATGGAGGACGTGGAGGATTCGGTGGCCAGGGAAAATCCGAGGGAGCGCTGGAAATAGGAATCCTCGGACTGAATTGAAAATATTCCCCATCCCCCTCTCCATTTCCACTCCCAATGCAATCTATCTCTATCATTCTTCCTTCGCTTCTCTCCTTAAGCGTTCAATTCCGACTCTTCTCTTCCACCTCCATTGTTATTCCGAGGAGGGGTATTAAGACGGAGCTCCTCTTCTGAACTTTTTCTGGATGTCCCGCTAGGAGCTCGCGCAGAGAATCCGAAAAGGACTCGCACATACCTTCCGTGGGAGAGATTCGTTCTCTTCCTCTTCGCCGCGGTCTAGGAATGTTTCTCGAGAATGTGTCTCCGGCGAGAGTGGGAAGAGAGAAAAGCAGAAGAAAAATCCGCGAGCGGTAGTCTCAGCGGAGGGCTTTCGTACTCTATGGAATTGCTAAGGTAGTTTGAGCGAGATAGTTCCCCAGTCATAATGGAGACCATTTAAGAATTTTATTTTTCGATTTAAGCGTCTGTGAGAAGTACGAAGTAAATATTGTAATATTAATGGTGCAAAAATACAGTTATGTATGTCAAAAATTGTCAGCAATTAAATATATATAGCCACACAAGTCTTTAGCTTGACTCATTTTTTAACGTCAGACGGTGAAATCGCCTTCACAACGGACGATTTTTTTGCGATTCTGTAAAAAGTACTGCGATGGTAATTGATTATATTTTATAAATTCTAGGTGTTAGAAGTACCTAATTTTTTCAATTCACTCCCTCTGGAGCGCACAGCTGTAATCTATCCCATATAAAACAGTTTATGTTTTTAAGCAAATTGTTCGAAAAGTAGTTAAGTAAGTGGTTAATATGTTGATATAATTGAAAATATGACAGCTTTTTCTTTAAAATGAGGTCGAATTCATCAAATTCAAGGTGGACTGATTAATCACTTAAACTACCTTAAACTGCTTCGGGAATCAAGACCATATTTCAACATACGTATTTGGCCCCGACGGAACTTGGTATGCTAAAAGAAGTTTATTGATGTAAACCTCACTCCTACCAATAATTCTTAAGAATTTGATAGAGCTCTAAATGTTATTACCATTTTGGAAGCAAAATCTGGCAATTAGAAGTATATTTTTGTAGCCTAAATCACTCCAAAAAGCTCTCCGATATTGATTTTTCATTGGCCCCCATGTTTCTGGTTCAGTAAGACTGTCCAGCTCACCTTTCCAGGCTTCTCCAACAGGACAGCGGGGCATTTCCAAATGTTACGATGCTTAACTTGGCTGGTGACGAAGTACTGCAACTTACACCTTCATCTTCTCAGGAATGATATCCAAAGGTTGCTTTTATTCTATGCTAATTTAAGTACCTACGCATTTAAGTCATTATTCTCCGTGGAAAAGTAGGAATATTCCTATAAAAAGTAATGGTGAACTACAATGAGATGCATATACTGAAACAAGGTAAATAGTGACAATAGAAACAAGGAAAAAGTGAGACAGAATGAAATGGAAAATATACGTATAAGAACAATTTCATATTTCTCCACATATTACCAAAAAACCTGGCAACGGACCTTTATTGAATAGGCGGAAAACCCATAGCTTCAATAAAAACGGTTTGAAAAATTTTCATAATGCTGAATAGGTTTTTATGTATAATCCAATGAAAACAATTCTTGAGGAGTCCACAATTACTTCTGTTTCGATACTGTGCTGGAAACTTATGGTTAGCAGAAAAAAACACTACAACGCAAATTCCACAAAAGCACTGCAAATTCCACAAATAATATGTGAATTTAATCGATCATGGTTTCTATGCTGAGCATCATCTTCATCCACCTGAAGATGATGCACAGTATCGGAATAATATTCGCTAAAATGTAAATGTTTTGGAGTAATTTGGTGGTGAACTTTATACTCATCGTGAAGGAATTCCACCAAGTAAAGCCAAGGACTGCCACCTTCATTCAGCTATGTTACTTCAACATTAACAACATTGCACACTACAATAAGAGTCAGCTATAGCCGCTGGGATTTGATCAGCAAATTTGTAGCATCTAATGAACATCATTTCGTATTTCACCTTTCAATCGGTAGATTCGTGGGTAGTCCCTATCTTAACTTTCCAATTTCAAAGTGATCTTCCAACGTTTCAACAGCTCTAAATCTCTTCAAAAATCGCATACGTATAATAACTACGCCTGTGATTTTTAAACATGCCCTCAATTTAATCTGCCTGCTTTCCCAGTGGTTTCCCAAATTAAAACTTAGCACACGAAATGAACAGTCTCAGTCTATATGTGGAACTTCTCCATCACGGAAGTAACAAAAAAAAACTATGTAAAATTCCACTATGAGAAAATACCTACAACTGATTTCGCCCCAGGTTTCAGCATTTCATTCCATGATCAGGGACGATGACATAATGTGCCGAAACCAAGGTCAAATGAATTATATTTTCTAAAGTAGAATTTTGCATAGTTCTTTTTGCTTTACATCCATTGAAAGTAGATGATGGGTGCTTAATTACTCTTTACATCTCAGGGATCATTCAGAGCCTTAACGGAAGAGAATATTCCCCCGTAATACAAGGAATAAAGCACAGCTGTGACCGTGAAACACATTCTGGCAGAATGCGGGAAATATCCGGGCGTGCGTCATGCCCTGGCAGCTTCAGTAATTACTTTAGGGGATAAAAATCACAATCTCGAACACTCAGTCTAATTTTTCAAACATTTTCTGCCACTTTTCTGAACTCCCATTCTCCGTATGTTCGGCAGGCTCCCGTACTTAGGCATTTTTGTACACCATTTTCTTTATTAATATTAATATTCTCCAGTTAAGGTAGTAAGACCGAGGCATCCGTGCTTACTAAAAATCAATGAATATGGCCTCATTACACGGAAATTGATATCATTATTTTAATAACACCAAAATATCAGCCATTACGTAGCGAATACTACTAACTATATAGCCCTTAACAAACGTGTGGAGCACCACTTTTCGAGATATTTGACCAAAAAAATAGAAGTCGTTTTTCATGGAATATTCAAAATCTATGAGCTTCAGAGAGGTATTGTGTATTTTTTAAATAAGGAAATTTTAACTCAAATATGGCGTCAGAAAATGAATTCGAATATGTTCTCTTATGTGACCAGAGAAAAATCTTGCTGAAATTGCATTAAAGTAACATGTTTCTAAAATATGCAAAATGATCTCGAGGTCGATCAACCCTCCTGAAAACAGCTTTGCGGCTACTACAACCTCGACGAGTTTAAGAGAACTTGAAAGAGACACGATAGAGACGCAGCCATCACGGAAATCACTCGCCCACAGCGGCGTGGAAAATCTGTGCGATTCAATTCAATCAACTAGCGACGGACCGCGAAAGGGCGTGGATCACCTTTGGGAAGCCACACATTGACTGAACGATGAGTTTGATTCCGCGATTCGTTTCAGCGGTCATTCATCAACGAGTATTCCCTCACATCATTCTCCCGGCAACCGCTCAAACATATCTCGGCACGGCAGGAGCCCAACAATCCTCGTCACTGAGATCTCCACAGTCATGTAACCAAAACTCACTCACTAGACCGTCCCACTTGTGATCGAAGCAACTGAATGACAAATTGATGGGCCTTGAAGGCCACTTCGTGACGACAGGTAGGTTGTTAATGAGAATTTAATTAGAAACTTAATGGACCACTTCAAATCTACGGGAATTTCTATTACTGAAAGAGACGAATAGGTAATGACAGTGGCCTCGTCTGTCAACGTTCACATTTAGAGAACCTCGTTAATGTGGAATCCCTAAGATAAATTCCTGTCGAGTGTGACCAAAGTCTCCACTTGGGGTATCCTCGTCATTATCGATAACATGATTTTCAACTATTTTATGGCTGAAGAAACTTTCTGGGTATTCTCCCCACGTCAAGGAGGCTGCAATTTAGTCGTCCGGTTGCTTTAGAGAGGCGACCGAAGTCTTCGGCGCCTTGAGGATTGGTGGTTAAGGCTGCCGAGAAAAATTCCAATATACCTGCGTACGCCAAAACAAATAAGACATTCCACTATTTTGTTAATGCTTCCAAAAAATAGTACTAGCAGCGACGCGACAGCTAAGCTAGGGAAGAATAGAGTTAATAATAGAAAACATCAATTATTCGACGAATTTATTGCTGACGGATACTTTTTCAGCCCAAGATGGCTAAATCCTCCGTTGATTTATCAGGTTTTCGTTAGAGTAAATTCCCATCATTATCGACATAATGACCTTATTATTGAAGGATTACGTACATGCTTTCCCGGTAAAGATTTATGTCAACGATCTTTCGGGGTTTACATCGGGTATTTAGGTCCATGGCGGCCACCGTTTCGATGCTCGACTAGTCGTCAGGGCAGAGGTGAGTGCCTTGTCTAGTCAAGTCAAGTCAACAAGTGTTTTATTCCACATTTGCAAACACAATTGTGGTGGAAGTCAATATATACCCCATGGGTAGGTCAGGTCCGACATTTTGGCGGGAATATTACGTAAAATCCGGTGGTCTTGACTCTCCCATTATCTTGAGTATGGGGTTCCAAGTGTGACTCAGGTTGTAACCGGAGTCACAGTTAAAGTTTCGTCTTTCTCTCCGGATCTCGATGGCCTCCTTGATGAGCCGGTCCCAGTAGTCAGAAGAGCGGGCAATTACTTTGGTCTTCTCAAAATGGATGGCATGGTCCAGCGTGATGCTGTGCTCTGCAACAGCCGATTTTTCAGGTTGGCCCGATCGAAGGTGACGTTGGTGTTCCTTAATTCTCGTCTCCACCGTCCGACTTATCTCACCCACGTACACTTCACCGCATTCACACGGAACGCGGTATACTCCTGGGGTCTTCAAACCAATAGGGTCCTTCGCTCCGACTATGAGCTCCCTCAGTTTGGGAGGCGGTCGGTGAATGGTGTCAATGTCATGTCTGGCTAAAATCCTCGATATTTTGCCAGATATCGAGGAGACGTATGGCAAGTAAGCTCTGGAAGAAGGTTTTTCCTTTTTCTTAAAATCAACTTGCTTTAAGCATATAATATATATTATAATATAATGAATATAATATTTTTAGGGCCAACGTTATTTTGACGATATCTAACGAAACTTAAACCGTGACTCCGGTTACAACCTGAGTCACACTTGGAAACCCATCCTCAAGATTATGGGAGAGTCAAGACCACCGGATGTTACCTAATATTCCCGCCAACATTTCGGACCTGACCTACCCAAAGGGTATCTATTGACCTCCACATCTAGTCAAGGCACTCACCTCTGCCCTGAGGACGACGCTCGACTCGAGCTTCGAAACGGTGGCCGCCATGGACCAAAATACCCGATGTAAACCTCGAAAGATCGCTGACATAGACATTATTATTATTATTATTAGAGTAATCTACCGGTTAGAGGTAGGTTATGATGAAAGTAGGAGAATATCCAACGGACTCTTACACGTGCCGTGCCTTATCTACCTATAGTAGTTCTTTCTTCATCTCAACATAAGTCCTACCTTTCTTCATCCCGTCCATAAAACCTAAAAAACTTAATTGTGTAGAAGTACCACCCAGGTATTCTCCCTGCGTTAAAAAAGTAGACCGATAAGCGCAGACATGTGATTCGAAAAATAATCTCCCGGTAGAAATAAGTGGACAGTTAACTGAAACACGGCCGTAAAGCTTTTGACTTTCACGAAGGCCTTGGGAATAAAAAAAGAGGGCGAAATAAGAGCTGGAATATTTATTTTTATTGGTCCTTATCAGCTAAAGCGGGAGATGAATAACGCTTCGAAAAATTCGATTCAGTAAAAGAGGTAACGACAACCTTCTTTCATTTCGGGAGGCAACATTGAAACGTATGCGATAATTAACTTCTGAGAAGCCCTAAATATTCAGAATATAAATCACACTCTGCCTTGAGACTTGATGAGGGGAAATGAAACTGGAAGAAGTTAGATTTTATCAGTAGATGTGTCCATCTTTTATGTTCTTTTATTCACTTCAAGGGACTAAAAAAAACAGTTTGCCCCCTAATTAGGGGACAACAGTTAGGCAATCCATTCAAACTGGTGTCATTCATTTTCCCATCGCTTTGAACTTGCACAATGAGCGAGCTAAATAAAGCATCTTAATCCCTAATTAGTAATGCAGAGAAACAGACCATCCAAACAGGTTGACGACAATATTATTTCATGACACCGATTTAGATAGTGAACCAGTAACACAACATCATGCTCACGCATTGGTTTGAATTAGATATATACAGGAAGTATTTGATTTTATTCAATATAAAATGTGATGGAAAAAAAAGAACCGTTATCAACACCGGTGTATTTAAAACTAACGCGAAATTTACAAAGGCATGGACTTGGAGTGAATATAAATGCATTGCCTTTAAAGAGGCGTCCACGTTAGGATTTTTCGCTAAATATGAAAAAAATAATCATTGGATAGCAACCTCGTCGACGTCAAGAGTTACTCCGGGCCTTTTTACCTATCTAGATATCTTCACCAACTTAGCTAGGAAGTAGAAGACTTTATACGTGACACTTTGTTTCACAGTTATGCATTTATTGAGGAAAGGTGACCACTATCACCATAACACCTTGGCCAAAGAAAATAGGTTTCACAATCACTCCCGTCTCTTCACCATCTCTGGAGATGCTACAGTAATGGTGAAACCATAGTTAAATTTATTCGATAAAAACGTTTATGTGAATACAAACTCTTGCTTAATTATATAGTTGAAATAGTGAACTACCTACGCACAATCGATACCAAGTCAGCATAAACCTTGGAGGTAAACAAAGACGCATTCTCACGGCCGGTTTTTTTAATGAACGCCAAATTTACGTCGGAGTAGGCGTGAAATACAAATGCATTAAAAATTGATGAATTGCCATAAAAGGATGTAGATAACAACGCTCACTTTTAGAATGGCATTCTATTGTAAGATAGTGGTTGTATTAGAATCGAGTCCCGTGATGTATTGGCCTCAGGAATCTGATCCTAGTTTGCTTGCTTCACGTTCAGATCCTCATTCTCATACATAAAGTAACAAATAACTCTTCCCTTTTTACCAAAATATTTAATTAATTTTAAGCACGACAGTATTACTCCGGGTAGAACAGGGAATATCCCAAATTTTCCTCAGGTGAGTTTATTTCGCCCGAAAGTTTCGGTGATCCGCCGGGGAAATACGCGACCTTTGCCTTAGGGTCGCTGATTTTCGAATAACGGCCAATCCGGGCGCGCGCGAGCGCTTCCGGTGACGCAATTACGTCGCTCACAAAAGGAGAAAAGAGAACCTCACGGCAAAAGAGCACGCCTGGCGCTGTAAGCGCGCACAATGCCTCCGTCCACACACGTGCCCCGCGGCTGAAGCCAACAGAGAAGCGGCACGGCGCCACGTGAAGCGACGCGGCAGAAAGAGAAAGAGGATGAAGCAGCGTTTTTCCATTCACGCCGAGGAACGGAAACTACTCCGAATGGAATTCCCATCGGATGAGAGATTTACGGGCGACTATGCCGACAGTTTTTCCTTCGGCGTGCTCTACTCGTTCCAGGAAAAATAAGATGCAAGGATGGGACGCACCATTCGAATGGGAATTGACACTAAACGTACCGGACTTTGCGGCATACCTATTAGTACCGACGGGGATCAATTTGACCCTTAGGAATAATTAGTTTTCTAAAGATAAATTTAAGATTTTTAATCTAAATAATATTCTAATTGTTTTGAAAATGTCTTTTATTGTTTATTTTTTCTTGGAAGAATGGTGTTTTACAGTAACAGACTATCATTTGCTATTTCCACTTTTCCTTTTCTTCATTTCCATCGATCATTGCACAAAAGTAGTACAAAGTGCACTGAACATAAGTATTGTTTCTTGCATGTTAATAGGTTTCCAAAGAGTCCTGAGGAAATCAAAGACTATTGGTCTATATTTACGCATCTATTTTGAAGTAAAAACTACACGTATACCATCAGAGTTGAATCAGGCCCATTATATGGATTTTATTATGAGTATGCGTAAGTTTATATAAATTCGTATTTTGAGTACTTTTAAAACTATTAACAAAAGTATATTAACAAAAGACAATAAAACCCCATTCTAAAAATGACAAAACTCCAATAAAACAGGGAAGAAGTAGCCTGGGAACAAAATGGCCCGTATGGTAGGTACTAATTGGTAGAAGGTATTGTATATTAAAAACTATTGCCACTATGACGTTGCTATAGTCACATTCTGTTCTCTTGCTAAAATAAATTAAGGTCAAGAAATATACAAAAGCTGAGACTAACCGATCAGAAGTAATGGATTGTCAAAATTGAAAAGGAGTCAAAATGACTCCTACGGTACTTATAGTGTTGAGTTGCTAAGGCGATGTGGTATTTATTTCAGGTGACCGGGTGGTTTCTCACCTGATGTAAGCCCCGCAAAAAAAACGAATCATGGTGTAAAGGGAGAGCATGGATGGAGCCACACGTAAGGGTAGTACAAGGGAATATTGAAGCGAAATCGGTCACATTGAGTTTATCAGTTATGCAATTAATGCCAAAATAGAAAAATGTTTGAGGAAGAATGAATAAAAGAAACGATTTTAAAACATTTTTTTTTAATTTCAAACAAACAAAAAAAGCATTGCAATATGACGTTACCGGACAACATCCGCACGATAGCAATTTTGGAATGTAAATATTAAAAAAAATAATTGATGCACTTTTGATGCCTTAGATAAGATGCCATCTTTTCTCTACTTTCAAATGTGGTTAGAACCAAATGGAATACAACTCCGAGAGCCCTTTGTCTAAGGGAGAGGCAAATTTGCAAATTCTTGAACTGCACTAAAGTAGATATTTTATATGTATAATAATATATAAGCTTGGTATAGCTTAACCAGATTGCGTGGAAACAGATGATTTTCTTTTAGGAGAGTATTATCCATACTATAAAATTCAAAAGTTGAATGCTAATGGAGTTAACTACCAGCTAAATCTGCACCAAGGAATTGAAGTTATTATTAATAGTCTCACTAAAAATTAATAAAGAAGGTAGTTTTACAATCATAGTTGACTACCATTTTTAACCTCAGCAGATTAGCTTTGAAATCGTCAGTAAATCACAAAGTTATTGATTTTATTATAAATTCCCAAATTTTAACGAGAGATGACCCTAATAGGCCACAGCAGAATAAGTAAATAGGCCTAAACCTCGTCTTGGAAGCAAAACATAACGAAAAGCATACTACGACGAGTACTGTTCGCAGATTTCACCGTGAAATTCGTCGTGGGAAACACGGAAACCAAACAAACCTTATAAAAGACCCACATTATAAAAAAATTAAATGGCTTGGGAAAACCAAACGCCCCGTCGGATAAAACATTATCACAACGCCCTGTTATTATACTAAAGATAATGGAAGGGTAGGCTAGAGAGGTGTGGGAGAGTTGGGAAAAGCCAAAAGAGACGCCTTGAGAGATAGAAAGAAGGGATGACTCACTCGTAAAAAAAGAATTAAACAGCTCGCCTGGCAGACAGGGCACGAGACATGGAAAAGGGGGTTGGAACAATCGGAGTGTTCAGGGTGAACGAAATAGATGGATTAAGAGAGATGTACGTATACACATTTATGTTCCGGATCCCACCTCGCTGACTTGCCCTCTCGCTCCACGCATTAGTACTGCACGAATCCTTCCCACCTTTAGTTCCCCGCCCTTCGCCAAGGGGGGCGGGGCATGGACCACCCGCAGTCTCATGACAGAGCGACCTAACGCAATCCTTTTAACTCCCACGGTCGACTAACCCACCATATACACTTTCCTTCCCCTACGATAATGCAATAGTCTTCACAATATCATACGCGAAACAAATATGTTACCTTAGTTGCGACGTTACAGCGCCGCGCCGTGGCAATAACTAACGAGTATATGGAGTGATATTTTTGAGGGAATTTAAAAATGTATTATTTAGCATTAGCGACATTTAGCTTTTATTTATTAATTTACATATAATAAGTATTATGTTAAACGGAAATTGATTGAATCTATTTAAATTGTTATTGTATCTTAATGTATCTTCAAATAATGATTCTATGATATGACATGTATAATAATTGTGTTCATTTATGTAAGAGTAAATGCGTATGCATAAATGTGCTTTACATGTATGTTTGCGCGTATGATGAACGATGTAATTATGTCTTTTATGCTTTTTTTCACAGAACATTTCTTTTGTTAAAGTTTATGTATTTCACTGTAAAAATTTACTTACATAGTTTCAAATTTACCTATACTACATGATTTAACTGATGGTAGCCCCACAACAAATGCACCTTCGGGGCTACAAAACTACTTCATTTGAAAATATGTAATACTTTTTTTGTAATGTCTTGGAATAAATTAAATTTATTATTAATATATAGGTCTTGAATGTCCGAAAGGATTTCGTCCTTATATTTGAATTATATCCCGGTTGGTGAAATGTAACACAAATTCGTGTCGATTTTTTCTAATGTTAAGCGAGGTAGACTATGCAGCCCAAAACGAATAGTCGTCAATATTGTCGAAATTACTGTAAGTATAGTTATATCGAAAATATCCACAGCTTAGCCATATTGACGATATCAATCATATTTATCGCGGAAGCATATGTCTACATCAACATCATCGTCCGTATCGGACACATTGACACTCTATCACTGTACCCACAATATCGTCCAAAACTGCATTATCTTTAGCATCGACACAAGGACGATTCTTGTATACTCGTATCAACTTAACAAAGCATCGGTTTCTTCAAATATTCCTCGTCGAGCCTGACAATATGAAGGAAATATCGGCTGCGCAGACGTATCGCACAACCATTACCGTTCTCTTCCTTAACAAAAAAAATATATCAAGGCAGAAATCCCCCCCTTCCCCCCTTTCCAACCGACCGCTCTTCCGAGCCATTCAATTTTCCCACTTCCACCCCCACACCTCAACCTTACTCACTCAACGCCGGAGACGATTATAGTTATTAAAACTTGGGACCTCGCATCACATCCGTAATAGCGAGAGAGTGATTCGAGTGTGACTGAAAACAGTGGGGATCCCCCCCGCATATACGCTACTCTGAAAAATAAATCAAAACCCGGGCACTTCCAGGAAATGGCAAATGATGTACGTGTGAACTTCACTTTGGACCCAAACGCTTTCATCTACCGGGATAAGCGAACGAATGCCTGTCCTGCCCAAATGATAACTACCTACCATAACGATTGAAAGCAAATGTTGTATTTTGAAATAATTTCGAGTTATAAATTATAGTGCAATAGGATTGTAAAAGCAATAATAATAAGGCATATGTATTATCCTGAAAGAAGTTACTTCACTAATTTGTCAGCATTCACGTATTCTACATGCACGAGTTTTGTTTTAGCCTCATGCATAAAAGATTCTTCGGATAACATACATATTCAGATAAAATTCTATTCGCAAACAGCGTAGATATTGTTACGTTAAACCACTAGGGACGTGTAACAACAGTATCACGCAAAATTTAATATCAGAAATAGCATAAGATATAAGATTGATGACAAGAGAAGTTATTGGTTTGATTCAGAGTCACTGTTCCAACACTCCTCTAGCATGCGTGTAGGCATTAAGCCGTCTCTCTGAACCTTGGAAACCCCTTTCAAATGTCGAGTATCAGAGGAAACCTTACCAGACCCAGGGGTTATCAGCGGTGCAACGCTTGCCAATAATACTTAGTAATAAAAAGTGTAATTACAAGGACTAAGAGGTAAATAACAGGAACTGGTTCCACAAATTTACGGTTTTATTGACACCGATTTTAAATGTATTACGTTTCGCGTTATCTTAGACGCCCAAACGTTCCATATGAAAAACGAATCAACAAGTATAATCCGTTCACATAGATAATTTCATTTTTAATAGAAGTCGTTGATTAGGACAGTTACAAAAGGAAAGGAAATTCGAGCGGCAACTGTATCAAAAAACGATCTGCATAAGAGAGAAAATTCATTCGGAGCAAAGTGCGAATAAGCAATACTTAGTGGACTAAGCCCGCCCTGAAACGTTAAAGGATTTGTAAGGAACTAGGAAGATGACCAGATGAAGAATGAGGAGGGGGAAAATAATTTCTCACCTTTTTCATCTTCTTCATAGGATCAAATAGAGTTTGGAAGACTTAAATATTAGATTTTTAAATACGTTGTCGGAATTAAAACTTGAAAATAAGTAAAATATGAGTCAACCTACTACATTTTTCCTATTAATCTGGATATTTACATGCAGCTTACGCTGTGATTGTAAATACGCAAAAATAGAGTGACAAACTTATATTTCAATGATTCCCTTTCATGACCTCTTTTTTATTATGTATTTTCTTCTTCTTTCAGGAGATATAGGTCAATTATCTTATTAGATTGCCCTATATCTCCTCAAAGAAGAAGAAAATACAAAATTATATTCGAATTACAGTTATATTAGATACGAAATACTCATCATCCTCAACTGGTATTCTGCCTACTGGCAGGTCCCAAACACCACAGATGTCTCCAATTCGCCCTGTCCCGGGCCTCTTCCTTGGTATCCTTGTACTTTCTTCTTACCTTCACTTCGTCTGACATTTTCAGCCTTCTTCTTCCTCTTCTCTTTTATCCCTCCACTGTTCCCTCGACTGCTGTATTTAAAATTCCCTTCCCTCTTAAAATATGTCCCATCCACTTTCCCTTTCTCTTCTGTATTGTTTTCCGTAGTATTCTTTCCTCACTAACTCTTCCCAGCACATCTTCATTTCTTACTCTATCCACCCATTTCACTCTCTCTAGCCTTCTCTACACCCACATCTCAAAAGCAATGATCCTATCATTCTCTCTTCCTCCTAATGTCCACGTTTCGCATCCATACAACATAACACTTAGAAATACTAGGGCTAAATAAAGATGGAGACATGCGAGTACTTAATTGAGAAAAAATCCACCTGTATCACGAACCTTTTGCCATCAGAAAAACACTAGCACTATTTATAAAGCTCTTCCCTTTTCCCTTCAAATAAAATTACCCTACCATGAAAGTACCATTTAAGTTAACCCATCGCCTTTAACGCTATGAAATGTAATGCTTAATTGGTGGGAAAAGTAGATTTGATTCCGTCGCATCGGTGTGAATAAATGGAGAATAATTCCTTCCCAAGAACAGAAAGGTAGTAAATAAGCGTCAAATTCATTCCACAATGAAATGTTCTAGTAAAAAAAGAGCCCAAACTATAATATGAAATCAATTACCCTTTTATCGCCTCGCCATTGATTTTCCCACAACCTTTCTTAAAATCGCAAACGTCTTCCTATGAAGCGTGTGCGGCCAACGCTGTTGAAGGGGGACAGTGTATTGGCGTGAGATTTCAGAGCGTGCCTGAGCACGTCCGGTTGGTTCCTCGACCGCTGTGGGAGTGGAACGCATCAGTCGGTGTGTGGAAAGAGGCAAGAGCCGGCAAATACGTATCCGCGAAATGTCAAGGCAACGGAGGGAGGGTAAAAACTTCACGGAACGGACGCGAGAAAAAAAATTGCATGCTGTATCGTGCTGGGGAAGGAATAAAAGAAATAAATTATCGCAAACGATTCCGTCCAGGAAGGCGCGCGTTGTTTACAGCTGCTGGCGGAGTCAATAGATATTTGGCTCCGAGAGCGGTTTGCCTTGGATGCGATACATGAACAAGATGCAATGCCATAACATCATTTGTTGAGGACGTTTTCCAAGTATTCTACCGCTTTAAATGGTAAGGATTCTTAAACGAGCAAAACTTACCTAAACACTTAGTTTCATGGTTTATACTCCGACTATAGCTAGTCTAAAAGATTATGCCCCCTCCATGCGTAGAATAGCAGTGAGTGGAGAGGAGTCACTTTTTGGGGGAGGCGACTTTGAGAGGAAGCACAATTTCTTGGCTTGAAGGGACAATGGTTTTATTCACTTACACACCCCAAACGGTCTCAGTTCGTCTAAATTTTATCGCTCAAGTCAAAAATGTGTTTCTGCGCTGGAACCATGAGCTTTCAGATAAGCTCTACCTCCGAACATTTTATCTTCATTTTCTCATATGTGCCTATATTTCACCTCCATTCACGTCCCATCCAAAATCAATTTACTCCCCATTCCCTGCCTTTTTAGTATTCACCCCTCCACCGCAGCCTTTAGCTTCCCGTTGCCTCGAGAAGCGCACACGAGTAGATGGGCGAACGCTTGCGATATTATCGAACGCTCATATTAGCTGAGGGGATACTTAATGGAGGTTTGTTGACGCATTCACGTAGGTTGTTAAGTTTACCGGGTGCAGCTTTGAAGAAACATCCGCACAAATATCCATTCGGACAAAAAAATGGCTATTGTAGGAAGGCAGCTCCTTAAGCAGCTCTATCCACCTATTACACTTCCTCTTATTGCCAAACAGCAGCCTCAATACTTCTCCATCCATTCCTAGCTGCTCTCGGATAGACTCTCTTTCACACCCTGGGTAGTTGCTCCCGCAAATCCTGTGCTAGGGAACGCCAGATCGCGCAAGCGCTTTCTATTACACCAAAATACCAGTTTATGGGGAGGTTTAAAAGAGATAAAAGCTTGAAAAGAGAAGGAATATCAATGGACCGGACGATAAACTGCCAATAGTTCGTTACCAGAATATTTGGCATAGTTCGACTTAGTAACCGACGCGGATGAAATAACTTTATTTCCAAACGACAGCTTCAGAGCAGACAAAGATGGTGACAAAAGAGAGATACACCTTCGGATAGGCTGCCACAAGAATTAGTCTTCCAAGGCTCAATTCATGGCTTAGACATAAATAGAGAAATTTGTAATATGAGATAACACATTACCTATGTCATTTCCATTCAATTTGGTCCATTTTCCAGAACATTTTTCCATCATTTGAGGGGGTGAAATGAAAAGATAAGCTCTATATTTTAATTAAACAAATTGCTTTCAATCTCCCTTCAAATAAAATATAACTGCTACCGGCTTGACCTGTTGGAATGTGTCGATATTCATCATGAATCCCTTCATTTAATAAGCTAAGCCTCCGTACCAATAAGCTACCTATTTTAAAAGTTACTGAACTTTTTAAGATAATTATCCTTTATATTCCGCTCATTTCTTCCCGTTTTATTCCAGAATAAACAGGATTACACAAGATCCCACTAAGAACCTTCCAATTTAAGCACCGTGATGGTATAAATTGCTCCATCTAACTTCCTCCATCAAATTTTATAGAGAATACTGAGAACGCTCTAACCTCAATGGGTCATTACTTCATGGGCTTTCCAGTCAAAATTTAAGTAGTCATTACTTCAATCTGATATTCCACTGCCTGCCCTAAAAAAAAGAGATTTTTCCCTAATCTGTATAATTCCCCATGCGCAGAGCAACTGACCTAAGCCTCGACAACTGTCCATTATTTTACAAAACGCCCCATTTGCTTTGAAGACGTCCCCTTGGATACGGTCGCATCGCAGTTTTTGCCTCGTAAATGTATCATTTCGGGCAAGGGAAATTCCCGGTGACGACAACACCCTTGCAAGCAGAAAAAAAGACATAAAAAGAACGACTCGATCATCTTTACGACGACAGTGCACATTTTTAGTCACACCATTCGTTTCAGTCAATTTGTCTTCTGGGGGAAGTTGGTCGCAAGACCAATGAGACGGCAGGCAACCAATGAAAAGGGGAGCAGAGAGGGGGCATGACTGGACAGATTACGCACCCCTTAGGCTCTCTCAAAGGCTAGGCGGGAGTTTCCAAGAGATTGTGATAAGATGGTGGATCGGGGAACAAATGGGGCGAGAGGTTACGCGGGGTGGCATTCGACCATTGTTGAGATGGCGACGAGGAACAAGGAGTTTTGGCGGGAAAAGTGTCCTCTCTTACCCCAGCCCCTCGCTTCAAAACCCTTCGACACTCGTAAATCGGGAAAGGGGAGAAGAGAGGGTTGCCGGGAAACATCATAAAGGGTGGGAGGGACAGACAAAACATTTCCCCCTTCCCGCTCCCCCCTACCAATTGCCATGACACTCACCCTTTTGGAAACCTTCGATTGTTGTAAAGTCATCCTAATATATATATTGGGGAAGTTCGTCTTTTACGAGGGAAATAGTTCTGGAGCCGGTCTTCTTGGGGTGAGTCATAGTGTCGCGGCGGGTGGAGATAAAATGGCTTGAATACAGTGAGGGTGAAGATTGGGGGAGGGGGGGAAGGGGGCAGGCAACCAACGCTTTGGGCGTTTGGAATAATTTCGGAAAGGGGAGGTTTTAAATTATCTAGTTTATTGTCGCGGGGAGACTCCGAACCTTCAAACAATCTCCATGGGTATTGTGAGACAGGGCGGAGAGACAATTGGGAAGAAGAAGGTTGAGAGCGAGAGACGAAGATTCCTCCTCGGCTTAAAACACAAGATGTACGACAAACAGGGCCAATCTTCTTCAGGAAAGAATTTTGAGAGTAAAATGATTCAGTCTCCTCAGGGGGACTGAGAAAGTTAAAAAGCCCACACGAGGCACCCAAGCAACGAATAAGTTGTTAACACTCAGGAACCCACGTTAATTATTTAATAGAGGAGGTCTTTTGATTTCAGCATTAAATAATACAGTAATATAACTTTCAATAAATGAAGCATGTACGTTTTGAACGAGGAGCGTGACTCGGTTAAAATAAAAACTGGATTTTGAGGAAAGAATATTGGTCCCTTTAGATTAGTACCGAAAAAGCAGTTTTACCTGTGAATGGCGGATTGAAGAATAATTTAAATGAATAAAATGGATTAAAGACATATTATTATAGAAATATAAGAACTGTATCCGAAAAAAGCATTTATGATAAAGCATATAATGCATTTATCATAAATAAAAGTAACTAAAAAAATATTCCTAGAATATTGAGTGGAATACGCCAAACATTCAAGAAAAGAAATGGGTCGAAACAAGGGTCGTAATAGTCTTTTTTTAAACTTTTATCTGTGGAAAATTGCTTTTAACTCTTCAACCTTGTCATGCTGAAATTCCACGCCATATCGCCTGAACCTTCGGTATTCATAAAAAAACCCTGGTATGATTCCGGTAGTCTCCCGGAGAATTCGCAACACAAGAGGCAAAACGCCTGGAGAAGAGAACATCAGACGACGGCTGCTGCTAATGCCATCTGTGAGTTTTCCATTTCGACACTTCGCCAGCTGGAATACGCCCGCAGCGGAATGCACACGATCACGCAGATTAGAAACGCCAAGGTCGGGAGGGGGCGCCTCGGGCATGGCTGGACAGTGACTTTATGGGGAATAGTCATGTGTGATGTAACGCATGTTGACATTTTCGACGCGGTTCCTTTAGAGCAACGCAGACATAAGAGAGAGCCAGTACATCAATTTGCAAGGAGTAGTCTCCCTGCAATCTGTGTGCCTCTATTATTTGACAGTACCTACTAAAAATTTCCTCGAAACTTTAAACTTCGTAAAGCAGAATTGTAACCTTCCTAAAGCAGTGATTGATTTCAGAAATATAGTTAATCACGTGGTTTATAACTCTCACTCTACGATTAGATGTACAGAAGGCAATTCATATTTTTTAATAGGGTAAAAACTCTTGAGTTGAGAGCAAAGTGACTTGAGCCCGGGTGAGACAATGGCGAGCATTGCACTAATACGGCTCCTGAAAACAATAAATTATTGTATACTGTTAAATATAAATTAATAGCTGATAATTTTGAAATATTACTTAATGGAGTCCGCCCAGGATAATAGCGCAGTTGAAGCATACTGATTTGGCTCAGAAAGAAAATAAAAAAAAATAATTTTGTCAGGAGAGTATCGGCATTGGGTGAGTTTACTGATTGTCTGTCAACTGCGCTATTATCTAGGACAGACTTCAATTAGTAATACATTATAATAACAATATATAACTTGAGAGTATTTTAAATATTATGTTTGGAAAAAGAACTTTTGTTGCACAATTAGAGCTGCTAAAAATTTAACTTCAAAGAACATAAAACATAACATGGTAAAGGTTACCTGTTATTGGCAAATGCTTCTGAAACCAGACATGTTTATGTTTTCAGACTATCCCAATCATAAGCATTTAGAGGTAATAACTAGTAAAAACGTAATAAACGAATTTTTTTCGAACGATTTCTCTCATACGATGCTTCTTTCCCTAGTAATACCTTTGATCATGGCGTCTGGTTTTTAAGGTATGTTCACTTCATGGTCTTTCGGAAAAAATACTCAATAGGTACTTAGTTAGGCTTTTTTTTAGAAACATTCTAAACAGAAACGCGCCCAGAAAGTAAATCCTCCTCAAAAAGATTGGAAGGCACCCAAGTTCACAGAGGTCGAACTGATATGCTCATATTTTCTCAAATTAAATATGAATCAGTCACATGAATTCATTAGCCGATGCAGTTTTAAGTTATGCTCTTTAGTTATATCATAATAAACTAAGCAGCAAAATCCATGTTGAGATAAACCAACTTTGTAATTTCCACAAACTTTATTTTGCTGGCACGACGCGCGTTTCACCACACTGTGGCATTGTCATGTTCCACGATGTCAGGCCTGATATCATCAGTTTTAAGCTGCAATTGTACAGATTAAAAAAGATAAGTGAGCAAACAAGTTTATTTCTGGTATCTACAGGAAGTGAATGTTAATAAAGTTTCAACTGATACAGAGTTGAATTTATCCTATATGAAATTTGTGATACATTTTCAGCCCAAGAATGATTACCATAAATAGAAATACCTAGATCCTGAGCACATATGGAATAGTTGATTTCACGTTGATCAACTTTTCCATATCACCTCGCCGTAAGGTAGCTTGAGCGAGATAGTTGGCAAGACATAATGGAGACCATATTCGAATATTATTTTTTCATTTCAGTGTCTGTAAAAAGTATTAAGTAAATATTGCAATAATAACGGTGCAAAAATATAGTTAAATATGACTAATATTCTCAGTAATTTAATAAATATAACCACATAGGTCTCAAAGTTGACTCATTTTTTCACGATGCACGGTGACATCTCCTTCAAAATAGTTTTTTTATAGATTTTGTAGAAATATCTGCGGTGAGTAATTAATTATTTTTTATAAATTCTTGAGAAACATACAAACTGTGCACCGTCAGTTTTTTGACGAAATATGAATGTTAGAAGTTCCTCATTTTTTCAATAATTTCCCTCTGGAACACACAGCTGTACTTTATCCCATGTAAAGCAGCTCATATTTTTACGCAAATTCCTCGAATAGTAGTTCGGCAAGGGGTTAATATTTTGATATCATAAAACAGATGGGAATTTTCTTTAAATTGACGTCAAATTCATCTAGTTCTAGTTTAAGTGATGTATAGATCAAACTACCTTATAGAGAGGCAAAAGCAGTAAACGGCTGGAGATTGGCGAAGAGGATACCCATTCACACGACCCTTGCGATGGTGGTGGAATTAACACGAGGCACGGGCCCAGAATTTAGGGGAACGAGATGTTGGGAGGGTGACTTGGTTGGGGAGGCGCCATTATAATCCATCCCGGCGGCAGCGGGCATAACCATAACGAAGACGACTTCCTGATGCATCCGTGAAACGCTTCCGGGAGATGTAGGAGTGAGGCAGTAAAAGGGCGCGTGGAACTATGGTTATGGGGGGCAGGGCTTGTTAAAACAGAGGGGGACATGGAGCGGGTGTTTTCTAAAGGGGGACCCAGTGGATCGGAGAGCGCGAAAGGTTTTATACGTCGCTACAGCCGAGTTGCTAATTCAAAAGTTTGTTGACGACATCGATGCGAACTGAATTGCCGATAAATATCGCTATATAAATGGGAAAGATGAAGGTCCCGCTGGATACGTCCCTGAAGCCGATAGGTTGAGCCAATATGACGAAGAATTGAAATAATATCGAAATTTTCCCCATCGACTCAGAACAGCATGAGGAAGTAGGCTTCCGCCGAAGTCGCGAAGGAAGGCATTATCTCAGCGTGTATCGCTGCTTATGAATCCAAATACTACCAAACATTTCCAGGTCCGACAGAAACGATAAATTGAGAGAGATATTTTGCCGAACGGGTAGGTATGGGAATTCGTTTTTCCCCCGAACAATAAGGGACTTTAATAAATGCAAGGCGTAATTTCATTAGAGCGTTTCCTTTTTATATGTAAACGGCTGGTGTCCTAACACCCCCCGCCATACGCCTATTGAGGCGGCTTTCGGGGTAGTATGTAGATGTACCCTGCGAACCGCCGCAGAGGCGTGTTGCAGGGGGTGTTAGGTCACCAGCCATGGAAAGAGGGGGAAAATGGGAAAAAGTAACTAAAATTAAGTGAATAAGTGTGTGTGAAGGATGTGTCTTAATATATTGCCATGCTGTTTTTGTTATAATCACTAGTGGTGCGTGGAAAGGAGTTTTTGTACCCGTCATATAGGCAGTGCATCTTTATTATTTGGGCACTCTTATCAGTTCTAGAGAAATATAGGGCGAGCATAAAAAAGGGCGTGTTAAAAGAGGGGGATATGGAGCGGGTGTTTTCTAAAGGGGGGCCCAGTGGATCGGAGACCGCGAAAGGCTTTATACCGATTTGCTAATTCAAAAGGTTGTTGACGACATCGATGCGAACTGAATTGCCGATAAATATCGCTGACGTGAACACATGTGGTGTCAAGGTAGTGGGAGCGAGATATCATTTTACATAAAATTTAATGAATCTGGCCTCATCATAACGAAATATATCTCATATTACCAAGGATACCAAAATATAAGCAAAATACCTCAAAAATATGCGAGTAATTTGACTGAAAATATCAGCCATTTTGCTAGGGAAATGTACGGATAAGCACTCTAGAGAGAAACTTCATTTAAAAATGCGGAATATCTAGCATACAGGTATCGTCAGAAATTAAAAAAGGTGTAGTTTGTATCAATTCTTAAGTATTATTAAAAATAAGTCAATTACTCACCGTAGTAATTTTTACAGAATCGCAGAAAAAACTTCAGATATGAAGGCGTTTTCAGCATACCACGTAAAAAAATGAGTCACGTTTAAGACTTGTGCACGCATATTTAGTTAATTACTGAGAATATTAGTCTTATAAAACAATATTTTTGCGCCACTAATAGTATAACATGTATTTCAAGTATCTTACAGCTGCTGAAATAGAAAATGAAATTCGAATGGCGTTTTTATTATGACTAGGGAAAAATCTCGCTCGGACCAGCTTAAATGGACAATTATTCCACAACGTCCGATATGAACAATATTCCCATTTACCGCCATTTCCTACCAATCGATTTTAGGTTATAAATCGATATCTAGTCACAGTCGAGTGGATTCAGAGGACCATTCTGCTATGTAAGTGTTTATCGATAAATCTTCCATTGTTTCCACCCGATTTCTCAAATCCCTATTGGTTGACAACCAAGTCTATATTTTATTTCGCGAACAAAACGTTCCCTAGTAATTCCCCAAATAGGTCGCTCGTATTCTGGATAGCATTCACGAGTTTGAACCGATATTTACGATTAGTAAGACTACATGTGCAGAATATCCTTTATTTTCCTCAAGTAACAGTGGCGCATCACTATCAGACACATTTTTACAGTCGCAAATATCCGATCTGTACGCATTAAAATCCTGGAAACTGTAAAATATGTAAAATTGATGTTACCAGGTGATACAAGTACCTACTCACGCTCATTGTTAATTCACAAAAAAATATAAAAGCTCTATATTCTCCACAAAACACATTTCACCATCTCACGTTTTGAAATTGAAAAATGCTCACTAACCCACAAATCATATAAATCAAGCATTCTTATTCATCTTCGCACCTTTGAAAGTGAAAGATGAGTGCGGATGAGGTTCATTTGTTTTATTGATGGAGAACTTATTCTTTTCAATCAATACATGAATTTTACACACAGTTTTATTCAACAACGTCAACCTAAGTAAATGATTAAAGTGAAAGATAAGTACGGAGGAGTGGATAGGTCATATATAATTCTTTATAATATACATTTGTTTAATTCTTTTAACTCATTTGGAACAGGTAAATACTTTGATGAGGTGTAAATTTCCGCTCATACAGTGGTGGTGAGACGACAACCTGTACTTTAATGGGAAGACAACTTGGACTTGAATGGAGCATTAAACAAAATAAGTCGGAGAGGAGACGTTATGTTTGCGTTTATTAGGAATTTAGTTGATTATTTGTTTGTTTCTATATTATGAATTTGTTTGCTTATTTGTTTGTTTTTCCCTAGCCATGGTTTTTTCTATTTACAATTGTTGTGTGTTACGCCATTGCTGCAATACAAAAAAATATGTTTCAAATTCGTCGATAGTGGTTTTATTTTATCGCCGGACACAACATTTGGCCTTCCATGTTATGCATTCATGTTTTTGTTTTTCTATTCGATCAATACATGAATTTTACACACAATTTTATTTGACGTCAACTAAAGTAAATGATCTAAAAATCATTTCCAGAAGCATGAAAAAATTATTTTTAAGTACAAAATAATATTGAAGAAAAATATTTCGCGAAAATAGACTTCAATCACTGCGGATATTTTTTATGTGGGCTTTTATTAGGGGCCATTTAAGTATTACTTTGAGACGATTTTGGATGCTTTATGACCATCCTCCTTCCCCTTATGTAAGACAACGTAAGATTTTATGACCTCCCCCCACTATTTCCCATTCAACATTGATCAAGTTATCATAGGCTTGCGAGAGCATGCGCATAGATCAACTTTTTGATGAATAATGTTTTGGGCAATGAAGACTACCCACGAGAAATATGAGCACAAGATAGTGAAGAAGATGTGGCGGTGTAATCGACGTTTGCCGTCTGCGACATGAAACGATTCGGGGGGCGGAAGTGTGCAGATCAGCTCATGAGACTCTCGGTCGCGGAATGCGGTTTTGGGGTCGGTTTTAAAATAAACCGGAAACTAGCAAAAGCTATAAATTGCCACATTGTTCTAGCGTTGAAATAATGCACAATCCGTGCTTGTTTGGTATATACCAAATAATATTTTTAATACTACTATTGATCACCACGTAAATAAACTGGATTTTTAATTAATCGCGCAAATCCCACATCAAGACTCCCGAATTTATGCTATAGGAGAAATCTGATCCAGATAAAACCTGTGCTAGTTTTACATTGAAATTCTTTCAGTGATAATACCGTTAACTTTTCAAAAACCTTTATAACAAACAAGGAAAACCACACGCTGCTGGAAATTCTAAAAACTACGATTTTTCGTCACATGATTATAAAATAATGATATAAACACAATCTCACGAGTAAAAAAAATGTTGCGTAAGATGACATCGGACCCCCCACGATCTCCTACGTAAGAGAAAGTATGGTGAGCCAACGCCCCCTTCTCGCAAAAACGCATTACGTTGTAGTCTCATGGACCCTACACTCATAAATTTGATGGACTGGAATCCGTGAACTTGTACTTAGAACGAATAGGGTGAAGAAAGGGGTCCGTAATAGCGTATGCGAAACATTCGAAACATCCCTCATATCATAAAGATTCCTCATGGGCAATAAAAGTTCACACGGATGCCACACGTGCAGCGCCACAAAGTACTGCGTTAATTTTGGCAAGGACTGTACGTACAGGAGGTGGGATGGTGAGAGCGTGTGAGGGAGATTTAGGACGGAGGGGTATGGTAGGGTAAATGTTTCTAGGAGAACGAATGTGAAGGGTTCTTTCCCTTTGCCATTAATTCAGATGACGACAGTCAACGAAAATTGTGGCTTCCAGTCGCGACACGTGCTGGAGGACGATATGGCACGGGGAAGCGGAGTTGGTTTGTCGGAACGGGAGTGCGGATGGGCTTCTGAATGTGGTCGCACATGTGCGGAGAACGGGAAAGAGGTGGGAAGCAATTCGGTTTCTGGATACGTCCCTGAAGCCGATAGGTTGAGCCAATATGACGAAGCATTGAAATAATATCGAAATTTTCCCCATCGACTCAGAACAGCATGAGGAAGTTGGCTTCCGCCGAAGTCTCGAAGGAAGGCATTATCTCAGCGTGTATCGCTGCTTATAAATCCAAATACTACCCTGCGAACCGCCGCAGAGGCGTGTTGCAGGGGGTGTTAGGTCACCAGCCATGGGGAAAATGGGAAAAAGTAACTAAAATCAAGTAATAAAATTGTATGTGAAGGATGTTTTTATACCCGTCATATAGGCAGTGCATCTCTCTTATTTGGAACCTCTTATCAGTTCTAGAGAAATATAGGGTGAGCATAAAATAATATTCTTCGTGCCATACTGAAACCTACCTGATGGTAGTTTTTCAATATATCTAATAGGTTATTTCAGGAGTAGGCCAGAAGAAACAAGGTGTCCAAGGAAAGGCTTTTTTATTGAAAAATACACTAAGATCAATGGGAAATATAATGTTGCATGCTCTTAAAGATAGATGCACTATCAGGTTCTAATGATGAAGAGTTCAGACATAAAAACGTAATTAATTTATAGATACGAAATTGGAATGCAAAAATACGACAAAGAGCAAGGCATATCATGCATTGCTCCACTTCAGTGCCATCTACTAAATGAGGCCTCTCCCGTTTGGGGTGGAAACTATTCAATGAGGCCGAATCCATCAATAAATAACTAGGTGGAGGTGATTCCCAACCTAATCATTCTATCAACTGTGTAACACTTTCTCTTCGCCCGGGGCCGTTTGTAACAAAGCGAGCGGCTTTCCTATGTATTATATTTACTTCGAGGATTAAATATTTCGGTGAAGGGTCCCAAATGCTCGCGGCGTATTCGAAATGTGACCTAACCAGAGCACAGTAGTTTATTCAATTCAGATCCACAAATATTTCGTATATATATATATATACGTGCATGTCATTGCGCTGCTAAAGCAACAGTTAAAATTTAAAGAAACTAGGAATTATCAAGTGAATAGTTACGATGAAAAGTGAAAGAGAGATGCTCATTTGCTCTGGTTAGGCTATGTCTCAAATATGCCGAAAGCATTTGGCATCCCTCAGAGGAATACAGCACAGAAAGAAATAGTTCGCGATGTAAAAAATACATCTGCATCAATAAAATATCCTGCAAGCCACATCAATGGTGTGTGGCAGAGGGTGAGTAGTCACCAACATGCATTTCACTAAAGCCAAATGTTAGTGTAAATACGACTATTGATGCATTAGCAAAAATCGCTAATGCTTATCATGAGGCGAGGCCTCAGAAGCATGCGCAACATTATAGATATGCTACCAATGTTAATAGGACCGTTATTATTTATATATTTTGCAACTACATAAATACGAAGGAAAGCTGCACGCTTTATAAAAAACTTCTAAGATCGAACAGTAAGTTTTACTTTTCTGACAAAAGGACAAGACTGGGAACCGTTCGAGACTAAGAGGTTATACGCTAGGCTTAGATAATTTCAACAGTTCAAATCAGGTGAGCTTCAATACGACACAATATTATTTTCACTCCGCCCTTTATCACCAGGACTGATAGAAGCGAAAAATATGGAAGATGCACTGCCGAACTTATCGGTACAAAAATTCCTTCTTTCCACGCATTATCAGTGATATTAACAAAAAAAGGGTGATGCTAACATAAAACAGATCAGATAACGGAACAGATCAGATGCTAACATACAATGCGCCTTGGTTTTCTCCCCACTCCTTATCCCTTTCCATGGCTGGTGTCCTAACACCCAGTATGTAGATGTACGCCCGGTTTTTCCGCCAAATAAATGACGAAAGGATGGGAAGCAAACAGCAACAATCTCAATTTCTGAATCTGCCACATTTCGGCAATCACTAGGTTTTTTTCCACAGTCCATGAGTTCAACAGGGATTCGCAGAAATTATATACATCCATAAGACGTATCAAGTTTTAAAATTATTTTATTTCTTATTATTCAACACAAAAAAATCACAAGTCTTTCTCTTTAGCAATCTCCGACAGAAATAAACAACGCTTCGTAAACACAAACATTCACGTTTCTAACACGAAGTCCTGCTCCACTGGAAATTTGATTTTCTGGTTTTCGTGACTTTAATCTCCGCCAACAGTCATGTGATTAGGGATTCACCGGATATTATGCGATAGTGACACAGGATGTTAATGCCACTTGCTAGCAGTTTAGAGGGCTGTTAATTTTTGTAGAATACTAATCGTGGTTGATAGTGCATCAACTTCTATGCTTATCGACTCTTCCTGCCATCAAAGTCCCAGCTTGCACATCGAAGATGAACTGGCAAGCGAGTTGTATGCTATCACCGTAGTAGTCAACTGTAATCTGTAAAGTAATCTGACTTGATCAGTAGGAATTGGTGCATAAAGGGACGATAATAATTGTAACTTACAAATGGCAATATTTTCAAGAATAAACATTTAGCTTGATAGTTATTAAGGACAGGCTTCCCAGAGGGTCACGAAAGTGGCTGCCGCCTTCATTTAGACGGCTAACTCAGCTCCGATGACGATTGCAGAGTTAGCCTTCCAATTATTGGTGGTAAACGGAGAAGACTTCTTAATATTTATATAATCCACGTCATCGTTTCCATTCTAATACTGTAGTTATAGCCTCTTTCTCCATATGATTCCGAGAACGGAATGAGTAATCTACTGAAAGATCTCAATCATTGCTGGGATTTGAACCCGGGGCCACGGAATGCAGAACTCGAGTTAATACTTAAAGTCATTCCTCCACTGCACCAATTACTTACGTAAAGGTTTCATTAAGATAATTAATACATGTTGAGGGGACACCGCATTGCGGTTACGGGTAAACACGTGCGAGTTTTTAATTCATCGTAATTTAATCGTAAGAGTAATTTAATGTTGTCACCTCAAAATTTCCCACACCCACAGTTTGATAATAAGAATTTTATACCGAAATGCCACCGCACTGCGGTTTCCAGTCAACGCAATTGAGTTGCTGAGTTAAATATGTACGAGACATCAATAAAATTTAACTACTACAGTATTTTCAAAATATGGATCGTGAAATAAAAATTATTATCATTTATCTCAACGGTAAATTATTCCAGAGATGGAAGATTAGCCTTAACACCATTTAAAAAAACTAATTCCTGTACTTTTATAATGGTGAAGCCACGTGATGCCAATACTTTTCAAGTTGTAAGTGATAAACATCAATGTGAAATCTAAATTTGCGAAATTGTGGTATAACCGTTGCATTGATCCTTCAATTTCCCAAAATTAATCTTAATTAAAACATTATTTCCACTATAATTTAAGAAAATTATGAATAAAATAATGATAAGTAATAATTTATACTCTATGCAACTGACCACTGAATTATCTTACCCGAAAGTTAGTCACATTCATCTTTCATAACATGATTAGGATTTACAAAATAAAAACAGCTTGAATTATTTCCACAGCAAATTTCCGGAGGAGGCAACTGAAATACTCATCATCATCAGTTATTATATGAAGATGGCCAACAAGTTTAGATGCAAATGGGTAAGACCACTCACACGATGGAGACGGAGCTAATGAAAAGTTCGTAACTCTTTCCTAGGCTTCCTGTTTATTTATGATCGCAAGCGACAGATATAAAAACGTCAGACTGTGATGAGATTAGCCAATTTGCCATGCTTTTGGATGGAGGCCCGTCGGATGCAGCAGCAGGATGCTGGGGAACGGGAGTAGACAAGCAATTCGGTTGAGATCGACCGATGTGAAGGGGAAAAAGGCTGTTGCGCTCTCGAATATGGGGTTAAGAATAAAAAAGGCCAGTTTAGATGGCCCACCGCTGCTGCATCCGACTGTCAATCATTGGGGAAACAGTCAGCAGGGGACGAGGACTACGGGAAGAGTTTAATAATTTATCTGGCAACCATTTTCTGACGATCTGGGGCAGTTGGATACATGCAAGAGGAGGCCTATTTGCATGCAACCGAGATAAAAATTGGATATAATATCATAATAATAATTTATTTTGATACTCCAACATAATTAATCCTAACATAAATATAGTACAATTTAAAAATAACTTTAGGTAGCCTTGAAGGAGGACCTGTTTTAAGGATACCAGCAAATCTTTTTGGTTATGCTATATAACTCATACATATATACATACAGAACATGTTAAAGGGATTTCAAAATTAATTAAAGTTACCAGTACGTAGATAAAAAAATAAAATAGTTAAGTCAAATTTCACACAATTTCATTAAATCCTATAGATATTAAAAGCCATGGCTGTACATTTTTAAAATATTGTATTCACGAATGAATGAGATTTAGGACAAGAATCGGGTAATAAATTGTACACCTTTGGTCCTACATACAAACAACATATCTTGACGTACATTCTAATTAACCCCGAGGTTCGGATTGCTGTAATGACCCAGAGTACCTGCTGTCTTCTCATCCCGAAGGGTCTCTGTTCGAATCCAAGCGGAGGTGGATACTTTTCCACGAAATTCTGATCTCTACTCGGGAGCTGTGTGGGGAGCGGAGTGAAAAAAGAGGAAGTGTTTTTTTCCAATATGAATATTTTGACTATTTTTGCTCTAAATTGCAATAAAATAAGACCGGGCTATCACCTGCGATTAGTTTTAACTAATCGAAGTCGATAACCCGTAGAAGACTCATTTGGGTGAAGAATTTTAATCAGAAACTTCCGATTAAACAACTTTAAGGTAAAATGATTTTTTTATTAAAGTTTAATATTCGTTTAATTTCACAGAATAAATATATTTCATGCCTTGAATTCGCCAGAATTATCCTACTTTCTTTGTCACTTTGTCATA
Organism: Pyrrhosoma nymphula; assembly: GCA_963573305.1. Taxonomy (NCBI): domain Eukaryota; kingdom Metazoa; phylum Arthropoda; class Insecta; order Odonata; family Coenagrionidae; genus Pyrrhosoma; species Pyrrhosoma nymphula. The sequence continues at coordinate 100,453,926 of OY754335.1, read as the reverse complement.
GATTTTTTCTATCCATCAAAGATTCGAAAAATTATCACTTAAGACTTTTTTCCTCATTTTTTCGATTTCAGCCCATCATGCGCCGGTCCGCATATTCAAGACAGAAAAGAGTTGTCCACGAAATTCTATCCACAATCGACGTATTTTCATGTCTGACTGCCGTGTTACCCCAATTTACCACTACTTACACATGCCTCTACTTACAACCTAACTACACATAGCTCAGTCTGATTTTTAATTATGCCGCACGTATCAGCATCCAACTCGATAAAATCGATTCATAATCATCGCAAAAGCGGCACATAAAAACCGTGGCGATCTTTTATGTATTCGAGCCCACAAAGAAAGTGAAAGGAACAAAGCACTTCGCGCTAATCAAATCCCCACCAATATTAATGACCACCTTTCGAATTCGGTTTTATGCAACTAATATTTCGTCGTCAATATTTTGAACAATTGAGTCGTCCACCCTGAATATTGATCGGGTCGTGAACTGATCCGATGAAATAATACGCTATACGGTCGAGCGTAAAAAAATAATCGAAAATTTCGACTCGGCGACGCGGAAAATATCCATTGAGCTATTCGCGCGGAACAAATTCACACGTCATCAATCATTCATGCGGCTCAGAGGCACGGCTACACATTTACGCGTGCTATAGGCACGTACGTAAGGGGATTATTGATTTCAACAGGGAGTCAGGGAGGGTTCGGGGTTCAATGAAATTTGAAGAGCTGACGAATAGGGGACTAATTTCCCATTTACTCTCATGCGAGTGCACAGCGACTAGTACAGCCAAAGAAAAGAACACTATCTAAAAATTATCACGTCACAGGAAATTAATATTCACTGGAACAGTTAGGAAAAAGGAAAACCAGCGATTTTCATTTTCAATTGGACATAATCGAATTTCACAAAAAAGGTCCTTCAAGACTTAAGAATAGGAGAGCGTATATGAAGTAATGCTATGCCTATAACAGAAATGAATGAGGTTAGAAAGGATAGAGCGTTATGGAGGAAAAAATTAAAAGAGAACTAGTTTCTCACGCCCAAACACCGACCATTAAGATATGATTTCTCTAAGCCCTCCAGAAAGAAAATGCAGGTGCAATTTCACAATTCCGTTGCTGAATGGTTTTCACGTTGATAAAATCATGGCGGATTCAGGGTTTTTAGTATTCCTAAGGTTTCCAGAGAAATCCATTCCTTGGCTTGATGAAGCTGCATTGATGACGGACTGATCCTTCAGTTCGGGGGGGAAATGGAGACGGGGAAGCGACGGGAATTAGTCGATGAATCCTTTCCTCGCGATATCACGGGACCCCAGCAGAGCAAGGAAGTGGGGAGGGGTGAGTGGGAGAGGGGGATTGGAAGGGGGTTGCGTCAAAACTTAACGCGAGACGATAAAACGTACGAAACAAACGCGACAACAGAGAGTGAGAGATAAGCCGGGGTGCGACGACGGGGGCGCCCCTAGCGAATCTCGGTCGAACTGTCAAACAGTCTCCGTTTACGACCCCCGGAGCCGAAGCAATGACTGCGGCCGCGGAACATAAAAAGTTGGGAAAACCTCCGCCAGGGACCTCGAAATCAGTATTTCTGAAATTTCCTCCTCTTCCCTGAGAAACAGTGCTGGAATCAAATTTTCCTCAGACATCATACTAAACGAATTCCATAGTTTACCCCTCTAAACGTATGCCTCTGTCGGACGATGTGTACGTGGTACTTATAGATACACAAAGGCCCACGACTGAAATTATTGTGCGCATATTTATTAATGCTCCCACCAAATAGTGCTGGAGGCTGAGAAGAGTACAAATTGCGACCCTAGGATGCCACAGCTAAGGATACCAAATAAAATTTTCAGGCAACAATTTTCAGGTAATGCTTAATATGGTTAAGCTTCGCAGAAGTACCAATTTTTAACATAATTTATTGTGCCTGAAACACAATGATTAGCAATATGCACAGGAAAAATCAACGAGTAACGCAAAATTTCACAGAAAATAACATGAATAAATTTAAATACAGGAAGATGCCAGGCCCCTTTGGGCGAAATATGCTTCTAATAATCGGTTAGCATTAATTCTCTGCTAGCTGTAGTGAACACCGCTGTAATTTGTCCCGAGACACTAATACCTACCCAATTTCCAACTTCCCTTTCAGCAATCTTCGGCACCATGTTGATGATTCACAATGAAGGATATTTTAAGTTTCTCACACTCGCACCATCAAATACAACTTTTGAGAAAAACTTAATTGAATATTTTTCCTGGAATTATGTCCATCATAAATAAATGCAATTGGTTATTAATTCTTGAATGGGCAATAATAATTCGACGAGAGTAATTTCCTCACGCCGTTGGTCTATTCCAATATTGCATTCGTGACTTTCGTTGGCGACTAACGACTTAAATATTGTTCATTAAATGCCTTTGATAAATCAAATGCCTTATTCCTTCTTAACAAGGCTATAATAAGGTGGTGAGAGATATTTCACAATTCGTGTCATGGGGATTGCCGCCCGCAGACGGGAATATGACATATGTTCAAATAAAGCCTCAGTTAGGATAATGGATGGGAAACTATTTCTTCTTGTTCATCTTCTTCTTTCCAGGTTTTGGCTTTAAGCCAGTTCCGGCTTCACTTTACCATCTCATCCTTGGTCTTCCGACGCTTCTTTTACCTAGAGGCTTAAATTCCAAAGCCTGCTATGGATATATTTCCTTAGGCATTCGTAATACATGCTCTTTCCACCTATTTTTGTACTTTACTAACTATTCTGATACCGCCTGGACACCTAGTTCCTCTCTTATAGACGTATTCCTTACTTTATCTATCCTTGTACACCCTTAAGCCGCTCGAAGAAATTTCATTCCTGGTGATTATATTTGCTTTAGTTCCTTCTGTTTTGTTGCCCAACATTCTGACCCATAAAACACAGTAACCCATAAAACACAGCCTTCACTTTATAAAACTTTAACTGGATTTCATTTCTTGTTTTACCTTTTAAAGTTCTTCTTATTAAGTTCAATCCTTTCTGGCGTAACTTTGTGGAAGTCCATTTTCAAATAATGACAAGGCCAACTATGTTTATATCCACAGAGTTCCTATTATTGTTCCACATACCCTCTGGACTACACTTCATTTGTGATATCTTTCTTCTCGTCGTACGTTATATCACATCCTAAATATTGAAAATTACATGTTCTAGTACTTGGTTTTGTATGACAATTTTTGTTCTTAATCGGGTTGATTCCTAAGAATGACATATTTTTAGTTTTAGGTTTTGAGATTTTAAGGTTATACATGTTACTCAATTGTTGTAATTTGTGAACTGCCATTTGCAATTTGCATTGTGAAACTATTTTTACGTCTTAATCCATTCTCTCCCATCGTTAACCTTTCTCTCTTCCGTGCCATATTGTTTTATCTCTTTCGAGGTTCGACGCTGGGGACCCCGGCGTTCAAGGGTGAAGGTGGGGGGAGGAAGAATCCTTTATTGAAGCCCTTTTCGTTGAACCTCGCGACCACGCGCGCTCTTCAGGACAATAGATCACGCGCGACAACACACTTTGTGGAAAGAAAAGAAGGATCTTTTCATAAACTCGTGGAAGGGTCCCGAGCTCACCTATTCTTCCGAAATGATAGAGAGAACAATCGAGACTTCAATTGGGGCATCGAATCTAACCTTCATCTACATCTATAAAATACCCTCCAAGCCACCTCAAGGGAGTGTGGCAGGGGGGGGGGGCAACGTTCGCACAAAACGGGACAAAGCGATGGGTCCGAAAAAGATCCAGTAGAATGAGGGATATCGACGGCGAGGTTAGCCTAGTGAGGATACAAAACTGCTTCCCATCCGAGTGTTCCGGGTTTAAATACGAGAGGTCCCCTAACTAATCAGGGTGCCTCATTTGTGCCATTCCAGGCAAAAGGGGAATTTTTTACAAAATAATATATGTCATTATAGTCCATGAATTTCATCGTAAATACATTTCATGAAGTAAATAGTATCGAAACACATTACGATTATTTTTATTTATTTAATATTATGAGTTTTGACTGCTTAAAAACAAATCTTTTGAATCAGATTCCTCAAAGTTAAAAAAAACTACACGAGGTTGGCAACACAGCTTTCGCCCATTTTTTTCAGTCTCAATATGTCTGGTACGTTTTCACCCCATTGTTTTCTGAAGAATATTTTCATTAGAATGAAACTGGATCAAAAAGTAAGTTTTTATTTTAAATATCCATAATTGAAACTTTTTGACTGCTAGGTATCGAATGATAAAATTCCATTGTAACCACAAATCAAACTAAATCGACTTTTGCTCAATGAGCTTGTCATTGAAATCAAGTTCCAATATTACTTAAGACCACTTAGGCACGACAGGTAACCATAAAATGTACTTCCATTCGCAGATCATTCTTCGAAGTGGATGTTGTTGTGGATGCATCATCAAGCCTTTTTTTAATCTTTCGCACGTTGATTGGAGGTCCCTCATAATGCATAGAGATTATAATAAGTGCTGGAAGACACTACGAATTGCATGTTGTATCACAAGCAAATTTACGATGCTATGGACCTGATTCATCTGCGTGAGTGATCGATGACATTACATGGGAAAATCAATCCACAAAAGTTAGTGCGTAAAAAAATTATGAAAACATATCTGACCATCATATCGGAACATTCCACAATAACTATATTTATCAATTATATACATTTCTTTCTATCCTTGGGATTACCAAACTATTTGCTTCACTAAATGAATAAATAATGCTTGCTACAAAATATTAATTAAATGTGCCATAAATAGCCAACATCGTCAAATCTTACCAGTCGTACATTACATTAATATCGCGAAATAGTTTACTAATTAATGGACCATGAATTTCCTTAAATCTGAGCCTGAAACAATAAAATTCATCAAAAACTTAGCTTTATTGAATTGCTATCATTCCGAAAATATTACAATTATGATAAAGGAATGAATCTATGTTTACCTGAGAGCCCTCAAGAGAAGATGCATCATAACGTTCATCAAATCGAAATTCAAAAGAAAGAATAGAAGTACGTGTAAACAAAACAAAAATGGAGACTCGGTCAAGTCAAAGCCAATATGTACAGAAAACGAATTCCGATGTGTAGCACCTTCATACATTACAAGGACACCATGAAGACACACTTCAATATGAAGAATCTAGATTCACAATAAAGACACTTCACTCAAACGTCCATTTATTATGAGTTTTCGGGACAAAAATCGTCTTCCGTTAGGTAGTTTGTGCGAAAAATCACTTCACCTAGAATTTGATGAATTTGGCCTCATTTCAAAGAAAAACTCTCATCCTTCCAATGATATCAAAATATCAACCCCTTGCCGAACTACTTTTCGAGCAATTTGCCAGAAAATATATGCCGTTTTACATGGGGTAGGTTATGGCTGTGCGCTTCAGAGGGAGAATATTAGACAAATTAGGGACTTCTAGCACCTATATTCCGTCAAAAAACTAACGGTGTGTAGATTGCATGTTTTCTCAACTATTTATAAAAAATAATCTATTAGACACCACAGTAATTTTGACAGAATCGCAAATAAACCTGCTGTTTTGAAGGGTACGGCGGTATAAAACGAGTCAAGTTGAAGACTTATGTAGCTTTATTTATTTAATTACAGAGAATTTTGGTCATATATAACTTTATATATATGACCATATATAACTTCACAAATATAAATATACTTTTAAAACACAGGCACACGAAAATTAAAAGGACACTCATTTCTGTGAGTTTTCTCACTCATTTCTGTGACATATTCTGTGAGTGTCCTTTTAATTTTCGTGTGCCTGTGTTTTAAAAGTATATTTATATTTGTGTTTTTATTCGCCGAGTGCGTTTTCTCAGAAGACACCATATAAAACTTTATATATATATATATATATATATATATATATATATATATATATATATATCTTTACGCCATTAATAATACAATATTTATTTCATACTTTTTACAGACGCTGAAAAAAAAAAAATTTGAATATAGCCTCCATTATGACTAGGGAACTATCTCGCTTAAACCATCTTAAGTGCTCGTGTAGTCGATTATGGATTGTACTGTGGTTAAATTCTATCGCTCGTAAAAGAGAAATTCGTGCGCTTTTTACGGTTAGACACCCTCGACTAATCACACCGTGATTTTCTGGGTATTCAAACATTTCTTGGAGAGAACAAGGGAAGGAATTACCCATTTCTCATCCTACCTTCCGAACTCTTGCAGCACTGTTGATTGATTTTCACGCGCCATATGGCTTGGCACTGTGGGGAAAGAGCTGCTAAGGTCTGACCTCTCTCGTAAAGACCGACCATAGGGTTGAAGAAGAAGACCCTTTAGAGCTTCGAAGAGACAGTTGGGAGGGAGAGGGGGGAGGAGAGAAGGAGGAGTAAGAGAAGAGGAAGTTTTAAAAGGCGGGCCTTCCCTTTTATTCTCAGAGAACTGAGGGATAGAAGGAAGACCCTCGGCTCCATCGCTAAGCGAACTTTCGGCGAATTGTGAGGGACTGCACTTTGGACCCACTCCTATTGATTGAAGAAGAGAATAGATGAAACCATACGGTACAATAGCGCAGGGAAACGTTAAAGTCAATAATATTCACAATCGGCCATATGTTTAAGTTCCAAACCAATTAATCTTCTGACGACGTTAACAACATATAACGAAATCCGACATACCTACTACGGTAGATTAGATTATGAGACGTTAATTAGGGAACTATACTGCAGAATGGGCAGGTTAAAAATGCCATTTTTGTCGTGAACGAAAAGAGACAATAACAGCTGTCAATGAGACTTATAACTGGGTTTGTTGATAGGCAGAGTCGCTTGTTAGTTGATTTACTCCCTAATACTTGTATTCTTATCTGCTACCTAGTACTAACAGCAAGCCATGCATTTTTCCAGTATGGCTCTTGTATCTCTGTCCATTTATGTAGTTGAAAAATACATAAATCCAAATGGTTTCCCTTGCATTGTTGGCATGCCTGTAGTGCTGTACACGTCGATGAAATGTCACCTGCTGACAAGTATTTGCATGTTTTTTTGTAATGCACCAATAGTGGCAGCTTCATTAACCTTATTGTGGTACTTTTGAGGCGGATGTTGGTGATAACTACAGTGGCAGGTGGTGAGTTGAGATGGTTTTCAGGGTATTGAGGCCGTATTACACGAGGTACTTTATTGTACAATATGATGTACGCATATATGTGCATTGAAAATTGCGTCGTGTAAAGCGGTGAATTGCTAGAATGCATGCAAAAATGCATGAACGAGAGATGGTAAAATAGCCCCTGCTCTAATTCCGTGCCTGAATTCACGCATTGCGAAAACAGATGCTACTTCAAATTGTGAAATAAATTGCCTAATGAAAACAGCATTTATGTAGATGCAGATATTGAATGGATCAGTCGCGAGGTAAACACGCCAGGTACTATGGAGCTTTCCAAATTCATTTGACAGTACCAACAAAAGGCTATTATGGAGATTCCCTTCCTGTGTAAACATCCATTAGACAAGAGTTCCGACGTTGTCAACAGCAGTAAAAAAAATAACACATTGATATTCAGCATACAAAATGCACATATAAGACACTTCTAGCATAGACACGTTAATATCTAAGAGCTACTCGTTTAAATCCAGCGCGGTTTTGGACATGGTTTTCTCCGTCGCGTGGAGGTGAGCTCATAGGGCGTAAGTTAGGCAACACTGTATTTCAGAAGGCCCACACTGTTCGATAACATTGGTACGCTCTGCAGAAGAGAAATTTTCGCGGTGCCTTACAATTCGACTGCAATACTGCAAAATGGAATTCATTTTCAAAAAGTATCGCATCACATAGTCTCGTGTTACACATATCGTATTGCTTGTAAAATGAATGGACAAATTGCGAGCAATAGCCATGATAAATGGATTATATTTCGCAAAAAAACTGGCTCCACATTTAGGCGTCAAGATGCCATCTACTCTCTTCTTTAATCTATGGTCCATCCCACTTTCCCCACTTTCTTTCCACCAGATTAGAGCCCATACAATAATGCCCACCTCCCCCTCTCGCCTGCGCTCAACTACCACTTCAGCTGTGCCGGAAAAACCTTTCCAAGATTTCAGTCAGGAACGTATAAAATTGAAATGTGGAAAAGAAAGAATAACTTCCAGCGGGTTAAAAACTTTCCAAGATATCTTTACCAGAAAAAGTCAGTGTTACTAAATGGAAAGGAAGGGTGAACCAAAGGTAAGCAGACCGAAGAAGACGAAGTCCTGACTACAGAATTTGGGAACAGAATTAGAGCTTTCAAGAGATTTACGCGATTTCTGATCCCTTTTTAACTACAAATTTAACAGCATTTTACTACAAACAAATTTAATTTAGCTTTTTTTATCCTTTACCCCATGTAATAGTCGAATAAAGAAATACCTAACAAGTTTTGCACGAGCCACTGAATTTCAATACTTAATGATATACAATTAATAATCGTTCCATAATTACAGAAAAAAAGATCTTGCAGATTTCACCTGATAAAATATTTATTACGACTAGTTTCGTTGTCACTACATCTATTTGAAGATGATGTAGAAACATCGAAACTAGTCATATTAAAGCTATTATAAAAGAGGAAAACTGCAAGTGCTTTGTTTCTTTAATTATGGAAAGATTCCACCACATCAGACCTGAATCTGTATTTAATAAAATACATTGGGTTTATCCAGATGGCCATGCGCTTCATATTTATCTTATACCCACAATCAGTAATTGGATTTTTTATGAAATTTCTTAATATTATCGATTATTCTTAGATTTTCAGTGTGTTTGTCATACCCTTGAATTACCTGAATCTCCTAGCTTCGCCACCACCGTGAACTGCGCTCATCCTAAGTGTCTGGCATTGTCAGCCTCACGACCGGTAACATCGCACATGCAGTTTTTTCTACACAGATGTCCCTGGCTAAAACGCATATATTAACTTTGACAGATGAAAATGACCACATACTACTAGGGTAGTTTAAACCCCTGGTAATATCAGCGAATAGATACCCATTTTTTTGTTTTAGCTGGAGTTCCTGCCAATCTTGATTTTTAGTTGATTTTAATGTTTTGAGAAAATTGTGGAAAATTATGCCAAAGAATGATCGAGGAATATGACGGTAGACAAGGAGGTAACGTACCGAGTTAAAGTAAAGGGTCGCATGAAAAACTGTCCATATGGGATAAATTAGATGGAGAGTATGGCCATATATATTTATTCCATTTATGACACTGCTGGAAAATTTAAGCTTAGGTGGCATTTCAAGGTATGTTAGTTCGACTTTGATGCTCGTATGAGACGATACTTTTCTTAGAGATGCGACAAGAGGTTATGGAGAAGGTAAGGTAGTAGGAAGAATATCAACCGAAAAGAACAGAGGTGGAAGGGTTTAACATGTCACATAAAAGAGCTAATTGGACAAAACAATTACAATTGGCAAGGAATAAATAGAAGAGCAGTCAACCGAGCTCCACGCAAAGAAGTCGTGCACCAATAGTCGTACTTACACTAACTGTAGGGTATAGTGTAATGCATGTCGGTGACTACTCACCCCCTGCTACACACCCTTGGTGGCTTGCAGGGTATTTTGTAGATGTAGATGAAAAGCTGTAATGCATTTTCCAATCGAATAAGGAGAATGATTTTTCCTTTCATATCTGACAGTAAAAACGCCTCGGGTGCAGTCTGGACGATCGACGGCTCATATTTTTTCACCCACAAGATCGAATTTGTCCACTTGAAGCAAGCACTCGATATTTCTCTACGCCTCTACCACATAAATGTCACTCGGGAATGTACTGGATTGACTCCGAAGCATCGTAGGCTCCACCTACTCGGACAGAAAGGCGACAGACACCTCCAGACGCGA